>CAKXYN010000070.1:10430906-11689257 GCA_935064755.1 Tragelaphus eurycerus | reverse complement strand
AAAGAGGTGGAAAGAGATGATAAAGGGGAGAAGGAGAAAGAAAAAAGAAAAAGCTTCTGGGGGTGTGAGTAGAGGGGGTGGTCACCCTTCTGAAGGCACATTCCCATCCCTGCATGGTCTGCATGGGGCCTGAACAGGGCTGCTGCTGCTGCTGCTAAGTCACTTCAGTCGTGTCCAACTCTGTGTGACCCCATAGATGGCAGCCCACCAGGCTCTGCTGTCCCTGGGATTCTCCAGGCAAGAACACTGGAGTGGGTTGCCATTGCCTTCTCCATTGTGTGAAGGTGAAAAGTGAAAGTGAAGTCGTTCGTAGTCGCTCAGTCCAACTTGTAGCGACCCCATGGACTGCAGCCTACCAGGCTCCTCCATCCGTGGGATTTTCTAGGCAAGAGTACTGGAGTGGCTTGCCATTGCCTTCTCCACTGAACAGAGCAGGCCTGGCAAAGTCAGCCCAACCACTCACCTCCCCATGCCACTCCCTCGCTTGAGCCCTGCCTGCGCAAGCCACAGAGTACCTCCACCAAGGGTGAGAGCCCATGGCTTTGTTAATCACAGCTTTAAAAGTGCTCCAGCCAAATGCAAAGCAGGAGCCGACTAAGTATTTCACCACTGAGAAGAGAAATTAGGGCTTTCCCTAACAAGAAGAAATTTTTAAACAGTGATGGATTTTGGATCCCCCAAATGAATATAAAGAGAAAGAACTCTGGGCACAGCATGGTGCACACCTCATGTGACTTTCCTGCCTACACCTGAGATGCATGGAAATAGGGCCGATTGGCCCACTCTTGGTAATTCTCAAGAGGCCACCTGATCCTAATTCCCATTTCTTAGACAAGGGCTGCCTGGTCAGCACAAACACGTGGCATGCTGGGAGAGATGTTCCTCCCAGTTAATTAATGCACTGGCGTCTGGTCTCCTGCGACGTGACCCAGCACCCCGAGAGCACTCCTGACAGAATGAGCCTCCTCCACCCTGGCGAGGGGTGACGCACATGCTCCCCAGGGCCTGGCCAGCTTCCCCATCCAAAGGGCTGAGCTCACATCCAAGGTCATCTAAACAATCCTGGCCGTCCTACATGCCACCTGCTTAGTGGGGCCAGGCTGCAGCCGGCCTGAGTCTCCAGGTGAGAGGGAAGAAGAGGGCCTGGGCAAGACAGTCTCTCCCTCCTGGCCACGCTTCTCTGGAACTGCCCTGCAAGTGGGCGGCACTCAGCAAATATTTGTGGAATCACTTTGTGGATGGACATCCTGCCTCCACTCTGTCCTTGGTTCTTTGATTCTGAGTAGCATTGGAAGACCTGAGGGCTGTTCCAGACTGAAGACGGGGGCCAGGGGTCCGTGGCCAAATTCTGTTAACATATCTAGTTGAGCCTCAATGGGCTTTTACAAAGATATGAATTAGCTGCCAATGGTTACAAATTAGAGACTAATTTATAAAAGTAAAAGCAAGCAAGGGCTTCCCAGGTGGCGCTAGTGGTAAAGAATCCACCTGCAATGCAGCAGACATAATGAGACGTTAGTTCGATCCCTGGGTCGGGAAGATCCCCTGGAGGAGGGCATGGCAACCCACTCCCGTATTCTTGCCTGGAGAATCCCCATGGACAGAGGATCCTGGTGGGCTACAGTCCATAGGGTCACTAAGAGTCAGACATGACTGAAACAACTGAGCAAGCACACACACACACACACACACAGAGATACAAACAACCAACCAAAGACAGGAAAAAAAAGAGAGGTAGTTTTCTTATTACTTTTTTTGAATCAGAAGGTCTGGCCACCCTGGCCCACATTCCTGCCCTCTCAAGGCAGATGACGTGCTCTCCAGTTGGCCAGGGGCTCCCAAATGCCTCACCAGCCTTCTTACCTGCTGACCCCGCAGCCATTTGAATCTGTGCTCCACCATCCAGGGTCAGCTGGCAAGTCAGCAGTGCTTTGTTGGCTCTCGTTGGCTTGCACCAGCCCTGATATGAAACCCCTTCCAAATCCTGGGCACTCGGCACTGTGGCCCATGCTGTCCAGTGTCTAACAGTGACTTGAACTTGAGAGAAAAATGGATGCTCAATCTCCCTACCAGAAGGGAACCAGATCTTCTCCATAAAAAGGTGGAGGTAGAGCCTCCATGGTGGGTCAGTGGTAAAGAATCTGCCTGCCAAGGCAGGAGACGTGGGTTTGATCCTGATCCAGGAAGATACCATATGTCTCGAAGCAACTAAGCCCATGTGCCACACCTACTGAGCCTGTCCTCTAGAGTCCAGGAGCCACAACTACTGAGCCCACGCACTCCAGCTACTCAAGCTAGAGCCCGTGCTCCAAAACAAGAGAAGGCACCGCAATAAGAAGCCTCTGTACTACATCTAGAGAGTAACCCCCATTTGCCGCAACTTGACAAAAGGCCGCGCCATGACAAGACCCAGCACAGCCAAAATAAATAAATAAATAAATAAAATTATTTTTAAAAGCTGGAGGTTAATCCCAGTTATAGAATTCTGTTTAAGAGCAGCATGTTGTTAGCACAGGGCTCCTTCCTGACAGAATATAAATGTATTAGGAACCACGTCATGTCAGAAATGAACACCACATGCTGGTCTGACATCACAGCACCATCCCTCTGATAAAAGTTCTGTTCTCTTTATGGTCCATGTACTCCTATACCTTAAATCCTCCAAATATGAGTAGATGAAACTCATGGGCCAGAGAGTAGGAGGCAGGCAGGGCAAAGGAGTCACACCCACAAGCCAGATGAAGCTGCAGGAGGTGCAGGACCTCCTGTTTTCCTAAACACTTCCCTTGAGCGAATCATCTAGGCAAGAGCCCTCAGGCCCTGGGAGTTGTGTGGCCAGGAGCCCTGGAGGTTGATGACAATAAGAATCTGCCAAAGTCAAATGGCCTGAGTCCTGACCTGGTTTCCATGAAGTGTAAGATGTCCTCGGGCCTCATGCACTTCTCCTGCTGGTAGTACGCATGCGGCATGAACTGAAACCGCAGCTGGTATACCCGGAACTTGTTCTGTTTCTCCCCCATACAGAAGGACTCCTGGACATCAATTTTCTCCAACACCTAGAACCAGACAGACAGACAGGACCCAGCGTGCCCCATGCCTGGGATTGAGCATTGCAAGTGGGAAAACTGAGTTTGCAGGCACAGGGGCTGGGACCACGAGCCAAAGTTTCAAATAAGCGCTGCTGATGTAGATCCCTCTCAGGGTAGGGAGAGGGACCCCCACCCTATAGGTCACACCTCCTGAGAAGGGCTTGAGGCTGCAGGCGGAGGGCTCCAGTGGGGCTGGTAAGTTAATCAAAAAAGTATCTTTATTTGTAAGGCATATAAGAATGCTGAAGAACCAGTGGTTACTTCCTGACCCACCCCTGCTCAGCACCTGGCAGAGGAAGCCTGCCTCTCAGTGGTGAAGTCTGAGCCCAGGGTCAGAAGAGCTGACAAAGGCCCTTCTTCCGGGATGGGAGGACGGATGGAGGGAAAACAGGAAAACGCCCACAGCCGGGTCTGAGGGAGATCATTACCTCCCCAAGACACACTCTGGTGAGTTGCTTCTTCAGGCTTTTCACTTTCTTCAGTGCTTTCTTGGTATTGAACACAGGTACACTCATCATCGGCGTCTTGATGTTGGCACTGGCCACCATGAGGATCTCCCGCAACCTGTCATGGAACAAGGGCACATCTGAGCCACAGCAGCACCCGGAGTCTCTGTTTTGCAAAGTCTTTTTCATCAACATGCTAGAGTTCTTTCAGGATCTGCAAGAGACCTTAGGATCTTGAGGAAGAAATACACTGATCAGGGTGTCCCTGCTCTGGCCCTATGTGTGACGGCAAGGGACTCTGCAGTCAGCTTCCTCCACTGAAGCATGGGCTCCTCAAGGACAGGGCTGTGTCTTCTTGCTCCCCGTAACCTGTGCCTCACTTACAGTGCTTACTAAGGGCTTACCGAACAAACCAGAGATGCGAGGAAGGGAACCAGTGTCTGCAGCGCTCCTACTAGGCACAAGGACCACGGCCAGGCCTCAGCCACGGCTCAGTGAGCCAGCCTGGCCAGACTGCACTGCAGCCCCTGCCCTCCTCCTCCCCACAAACTCCGCGGCTGAGAAAGCTGAGGAGCCTGAGTCACTCAGCTAGAAAGCGGCTGGGCCGGGCAGGTGAGCGTGATCTGTTCTCTCCTCTCGCCCAGCAGCCATCATCCTGCAGGATGCACACTCTGACCTGAAGAGCCAGGGTCCCTCTGGATTCTGTTCTAGGTGAGTGGTACCCCAGAGCCAGGCAACTAGATGGCCTGACCCCGGGAGCCTGCAGTTTCACAAGCATTCCAGGAAACTGGGATCCAGGAGTTGGTGGAGAGCTAAATGGAGATGCTGAGAAGCCTGGGCATGGATCCAAGTGCAAAAACCAATTGGGCTCCGGAAATTCCAACCCTGACCCACGCTTTGATGGCCCTGTCTCTTTCACAAACACATACTCTCAAAACTTCATACACACACACACACACCCACACTCTCATATTCATACTCAAACACACCCTCACCCACACACTCATACATTCACTCTCACATTCATACACACTCACACACATATTCATATACACACAGTCTCACTCATACACACACACACACACACTTTCACACTCTAATGAAATCCCCTCCTTCCCAGGAGCAGGCTTGGACAGACCCTGCCCGTGTACCCTTGAAGCCCACCTTGGAATGCCCAGGGTGACGTTCATCTCGCCTCTGCCGGCAAAGTGGAAGGTGTTGAGCGTCATCTGTGTGGAGGGCTCCCCGATGCTCTGGGCGGCCAGCAGGCCCACGGCCTCACCCGGGTCGCATAGAGAGCGCTGCCACTTGAGCTGCAGCAGAGTCCTCAAACTGGAAACAGGGTGGGGGACATCAGGGGTCAGAGACACAGACACCACCTGCCTGCCACGAGCTGACGACAGACCCCGTGAGCAGGGTGCGTGCACCTGATGCCTCGTCCTCCTTCTGGGCTTGTTTTACCAGGCAAATGGTCCTTCTAAGCCTTCAGTTCCTGCCAATGACCCTGAAATGTCCTAAAGGATGCAGCACAAAGCCCAGCTGGGTGGCTGAAGCGCTGGGTGTCCACGTTCAGACTGCTCACGTCTACCCAGAAAATGTCATGGAACCTGTGAACTCACTGTTCACATTTCCGTTGGCTAATTCTTTATTCCCCACTGGCTATGACAGCTTGGAGAGGGCTGAAATCTCCCTCTGTACAAACTACGGAGAGGTTCACGGAACAAGCATGGGAATCTGGTGGGGGAGGCGGGAATAGGGCACTTATCTTCTTAATTCGTGCAAGTGGCTATGGGC
This sequence comes from Tragelaphus eurycerus, assembly GCA_935064755.1. Lineage (NCBI taxonomy): Eukaryota > Metazoa > Chordata > Mammalia > Artiodactyla > Bovidae > Tragelaphus > Tragelaphus eurycerus. The sequence goes on along the minus strand of CAKXYN010000070.1, from coordinate 11,683,928 downwards.
CACTTTGGAAGTATGCGTGCTATATGATTTTGTAACCTTTGTAACTTACTAATAACCCTTCTTCCTATTTTTAGAACAGCCACAGAAACACTGTGTGACCCCAGCACACAGGACAAGGAATTGACTCAGTAAATCAAGACTAAATGGACCTTATGTGTGAGTGCAGAGGAAAGTAATAAAACTACATTTCTACACAAGTTCTTTTTATTAATAAAAATCAGACTTTTCACTAACCTGATGTGTATTCTCTCCCAACTACTTCAAACCAGTGAGGTTCGAATGCATATCAGTATTCCTGACAGAAAAAACCTTCAAATACGTTGGGGTTGCCCCCAGAGCTTGGGGCTTGCTAACAGAGCCTTTGTGAGAGTCACGGAAGCACACCTGCCTCCCCATTTCGGCCCACCGAACCCAAGTGATGCTCCCCGGGGCTAAGCCTGCGCCACTCCTGATGCGGCACAGATGGAGGGAGGACCCACGTGGTCCTTCTGAAAGTAAATGGCAGCATCCTGAGCGGCAGGGAGGACGGTGAAAGGGAATCAGGGCCTTGCTCTTTCAGGGAAAACCCAGCTGGCAGCTAAACCACAACCTGCTGTGATTTAGTGTTCCATCTTCATACCTCTGAGGGCTGGCTGGAGAAACCAGTTTAAGGCGTAAAAAGTGACAGCTGCCCTCCACTCCAGGTCCTCCACCCGAGAATCTGTCTTTGCTCCTCCCCCTGTCGCAGTCCCACTCCCTGGACCCTCAGATTCCCTGTGTATCTGGCAGGGTTTCATCAGGTGCAAGACATGCAGCCAAGCTAGAGCAGATGATCTCAGGCCTCCAGCTCTGCAGGCCAGGCTAAGAGAACTGAGAGGGAAGGACCCCCTGATGACTGAGACCAGTGCCCCAGCAGACATTCCTTGGGGGTACATGTCACCTTTCAATTCACTCTGCCTCAGTGCTGGTCCATGCCTGGCTTCTCACTTGTCTTGTTAAGTCACTAGTCACTAAGTCGTATCTCTTTGCAACCCCATAGACTGTAGCCTCCCAGGCTCTGCTGTTCAAGGATTTTCCAGGCAAGAATTACTGGATTGGGCTGCCATTTCCTTCTCCAGGGGTCGAATCTGTGTCTAATGCATTGGAAGGCAGGTTCTTTACCACTGCACGACCTGGGAATGGGAAGCCTAAACTCTACTTCAAATGCAGTCAAAGACAGCAATGATCAAGGAGCCATTCATTAATTCCTTAACATTCTACTTTTAATCACAATAGTTATTTATATTAGCTTTGACCGACCTCACGTTACACCATACTAAATTTACACTTCAAGTATTTTTCATATTAATTAATTTCTTTTCCCTGTTTTATTTTTCTGTGAACAAGTCCAAGCTAGGGACTGCATGTGGTCCTTCCTCCTCGAAGCTTTGAAACTCGAAGCTCAAAGGGTCACCCAAAGACCCAGCTCCTTACAAAAGGCTAAGATGTGGTGTCAAAGGGCAAAGGATGATCTGTGCCAGGTCCCAGGGTTGACAGCTGCTGACCAGACTCCCTGTCTCTCATTGAGCCATGCCTACCATCCCACACTCAAGTGAACGGTCATTATGTAAGTCTCCTTCCCTGCAGAGCAGTCTCCTCCATCTTGGCCCAGGTGGGGGACGCACTCCTGCCTAAGCTCTCATCCGTCCCGCAGCCCTCAGGGCTTACTAGGTGCCGTGTTTCACTTCCCTCCCTCCTACTGGAGTCTCAGACCCAGGAGGCTGCCGGAGTGGGCAGGGAAGGGCCAGAGAGCAGCAGAGTCTCCCTCTGCAGGTGCAAAATCAATGTTATTACCTGTCGAGAGAAAGCCCTGATTTCTCGTAATTCCGCTCTGCCTGAGCTGCCCACTCACAGCTGTAGTCGTCCATCTTCTTTTCAAATGTTTCTGACACGGATGCAAAGTAGATGTCTGGGCGCCAGACAGACAGACTGGGGTCGGGACAAGGAGCCGCCTTCTTCTGGTACTTCCTCCGGCTTTGTTCGTCTAACTCAGCCCACATCCTCAGGATCTGGAAGGAAGGACAGGACTCAGCTATGCGGGAGACCACCAGGAACGGGCTTCTCTTCCTGGGGTGTCCAGTAGGATGAGGAGGATCAAAGGCCCTTGCTTTAAATGACAGCATGGGAAAGAGACAGAAATCTCACAGCCTAGGAAAGCCATCTTGACATTGGAAGCACAGAGAAACCGAATCCATCCCAGGGCGTACTGCTTGACCACGACTCTAGGAGCCATTCACTGTGGCCCTTCAAGCACAAGCAGGGAGACCATGTAAGCTACTCTCCAAACTGCAATTCTTGTAGAATAAAATGGAACATCATTAATAATCATCCTGGGATGAGAGGCAAACCAGGGCTGTCTCAGGCCCATGAGGACACAGTCACCATGAGCCAGGTGACCGTGCTGATCCCCGTTTGTCCCCTGTCCAGGCTTTCACATGCCCGATGCCCCAAAGCTGTCCCGTAGCAACCACTTCAAAGTGCTCCCCTGCCTCCTGGCTCAGATCGCAGAAGAGGGGAAAGAGGGAGGAGAGGAAGGCTGGACATCCAGTCCCCACCCTAAAGGTGTCTCTGAGTCCCAACCTCTCAACTGAGGGCTCCTGTCATGTGGTCTCTGCCCACGGCCACCTTCTCCACTCCTGATGATTGTTCACATCCTCCGGGAGGCTGGGGAATCCAACTTGCCAGCACTAGTTAGCTGCCTGGAACCCTGCCCACACCTTAGTAAAGATGTGTGCATGCATGCTCAGTTGCTTCAGTCATGTCTGACTCTTTGTGACCCTATGGGGTATAGCTTTCCAGGCTCCTCTGTCCATCAGGATTCTTCAGGCAAGAATACTGGAGTGGGTGGCCATGCCCTCCTCCAGGGGATATTCTTAACCCAGGGATTGAACCCGAGTCTCCCGCACTACAGGTGGATTCTTTACCTCTAAGCCACCGGGGAGGCCTCTTTGTAAAGATTTCCCCTCCTTAAATTGATATTTGAGCGCCATTTTTCCTGGCCAACAGTGAATGAAGCTGGATTTCATGGCTGGACCTTCCACCAGGAAAACAACCCCTCATCCCCTCAACCCCACTGATCCCCCGCCTCCTCCAGCATCACCTGGTAAGTCTCGGGGCTGCGGCCGTTCTGGTTTGTGCCCTCAAGGTTCAAGGCTTTCACGGCTGCCTGAATTTTCTGGGAGTAATTCAAGAAGGCGCCTGTCCTCAGGAGGCTGTTGGAATGCTTGCTGTGCCATTTTTTGATGGCTCTGAAGTGACGGAGAGCTTTCTGGGGATCCGCTCTGGATAAAACTTCATGGAGATGCTTCGATTTCATTATTACCTAGACAAACAGACCACACAAGCAAGAAAGAAGAGGTGAGGGTATAACACAAAGGCCATGGCACACAACTCACACAACCTCATAGGAGGTGGCCCGTGTAGAGCCCTCACGATGCCACTTGGGGGGCTGAGCACCCGCTGCTAACCAGGGCCTCACTCGGTGCCAACCAGAGTCGGGAGCCGGTCTCAGGAGCTGAGGTCATGGGGCAGAAACCCTGACACTCAGAGTCCTTCCAGAACATGGGTATTTCTGGGAAGAAAGGAGGAGGGGACAGGCGCCAGGGTGGAAAGGAGCTGGCCCTTAACTTTCAAACTGACCACCTGCTCATGACCTTGAAAAGGCCATGTCAGTTTCAGTTTCCCAATTTGTAAAACCTGGGGGACTGCTCAGCCAACGCTGATGATCACTCTTGGGTCAATAAGGCATGGAATGAAAACCATGGGCTTGTGAGTCAGAGGGCCTGGGTACAGACACAAGCCATGCTCCTCACCAGCTCATCACTTAAACTCTGATACTCAGTTGTCTTGGCTGTAAAATGGGCAGAGGGGCCCCTGTGTGCCCAGGCAGCAGTGAGGAGGCAGGCAGACAGCAGCCACAGTGCACTTGAGATTAGTACCATAAATGTCCCCAACAGTGCAGTTCGAGGCATCTGCCATGTCAGGTGTTCCAGGGCATTGCTTGGTGCTTTTAATTCTCCCTACTCTAGTTTTCAGCGGTCACTCTGATTGGATGGCAAAGCTCAGGGTGGGAGGTCCACCGCACAGGCCCTACCCTGCCACCCCCAGGCTCCAGAAGGCGGCACACTACCTCATAGTTGCTGGTGAGGAATGGGAACTGCTTGGGGTGCAGGAACTGTGTCTTAGGGATGTCCAGGCCGTCCTCCCCATACAGGAACTGCACCACACTGCCGTCGCTGTCGCGGACTGTCAGGTCGTACTGGACAACCAGCCCCTCCAGGTGTTTGATGATGCACCTGTACAGAGACCCTCAGCTCAGTGCCTCCTGGGGCTTCCCGCCTCCTGGAGCAGCCTTTGACGGGGCAGGTGGAAGGCAGAGACAGAAAGGCAGACTGCTGTTCTACAGCCAAACAAGCCCCGGGACCGGCTGGCTCCGGTGCCCTGTGCGACCCTCGCTCCCATCTCCAGCCGTGGCTGCCTGCCCTGCCCACGGAAAGGGCACACCTGCTGACACCTGGGCCCTTCCTGTAAACCTGAGTTCATGCTAAACTAATCCTCTAGAAGAAGAATACTGGTTATTTTCTGTCTTAGAACACCCACGGATTACTTTTCAGAAGTTTTTTTTTTTTCCCCCAAAGGGATCTTAAGCGAATTGGCAATGAAAACGTGAAAAAGTGACAGAGCTTGAGTGGACCCGGGACGCTGAGTTACCTAAAGGTGGCAGAGCAGGTGCTTTTTACCTCTGGAGGTAGCCGGAACGGCTGGTCTTCACAGCAGTGTCCACCAGACCCTCTCGCCCGGCCATGCAGTGGAAGAAGAACTCCTGTGGGAGAAGCGGGAAGGTCCAGGGGTGGCACAGTGAGGAGAGGCTGCTTCCTGGAGGGTGGCTCAGGCCAACGTCCCCAGCAGCTCTGATGACGCCAGAGACATCTGCCCTCCCCTGGGGTGACCTCTGTCTTATCCTGCCCGAGAGCAGAGGGACAAGTGGAGAAGCAGGGCCAGTTCTCATTCTCAGGAGTCCATCCTCAGCACCACACTCCATTTTTCAAATAGAAATGGCACTTTTGCCTCATCACGTAGTGTTTTCCAAACTTCCACAATGAGACACGTGTTTGTAAGTGATCGGCAAACATGTACATACATTCACACACATATGTGGATAAAGATACATGATTTAAGCTAAAACTCTGGAACTTTATCAAACGACCCCAGCCCTCACTCAGATGCCTTCTTTATCACCCTACTCTATTCCATCACATAAAGCCAGTTGCTATCTTTTACCATGGTTTCATGATTCACTTAGGGGTCACAACCAGCATTCCGAACTCTCTGGTCTACATCAGCTCTCCACCACCCTTTGCCAGAGGCCATGGACAACCACTGGAGAGTCTATGTGAGACCAAGAGAGAAGCCCTGGGCGTAGCCGATGGCCTTGACACAAGAGGTCAGTCCTCTTCACAACCTAGACTTAATTGTCTGACCACAAGAGGCGTCTTTGCAGAGATGCACTAGACCAGGGAAGAGAAAGCCCTAATCGAAAAACCATTTCTCAAAGTGTGTGAGGAGAAAACCTTTCTCTTAGCAGAGAGTTCTATCACTGATGGAGGAAAAACTAGGCATTTGCTACAACTGGTCAGTTTCTCCAGGGTCAAGGAAGAGCCATGAAGCTCTCTTAGGGGAGCTTTGTAAACTAAATCTCTGTGATGCTCCTTTTGGCAATGGAGAGCACTCTGGGGAGGGCTTCCCCTTCCCCAGCTGCCCTCAGAGGCAGGGAAGAACCGGCTGAGAGAAGGCACGAGGCAGGAAGAGGTCGAGCTGGGACTGATCTTATTCGTCTTCCCACTCATCAGCAATCCTGCCTGAGCACCCATGATGGGCCAGGCACCGCGTTGGGCTCTGGCATTCCGAAGGTGAACATGATGTGGCTCTTACGGTTCTCAGGGGCCCCTGCCATCTAGAGGGTAAGCAAGGATGTGGTGGCATTTATTCTTGACTATCTTTGCTTAAAGCTGTTGGTGAAGGTCAAAGGCTTCCTACTCCTGAGCGTAGAAAGGAGGAGGAAAGCCAAAAGGAAAAACCAGAAAATACATACCGGAGGCTTGATGCCAGTGAGGAACCTGCCAGTGACGAAGCCACCAGCCCTGGGGGTGAATTCATAAGGCTCGAAGCAGGGCAACGACTTGCCAGATGCCATGAGCGGGGGTCTCCGACCTTCCAATTCGATCTGGCCCAGCAGGCACGAAATCTGGGAGGAAAGAAACCCAGGACTAAAGACCCACACACGCCTTAAGTGATGCTCTGTCCCAGCAGGGGATGGAGCACCTGCTCTTCAAGAAAAACTGCATGGAAATGGAGTTCCTGAAGGTCAACCTACATTTCTTAATAAACCAGGAAAGCTGATGTTTCAGGAAAATACCTGTATCTTCCTTTCACTGACTGATTAAAATTTTCACATTTGGGGTCAGTTGAAATAGACAGTGCTTTGCAAAAGCAGCCATGTTTCAGAAGAATCTTGGGTTATACCTGAAAGGGACCTCCCTAAAAGGGAAACTGAGACGAGCAGAAAATATGGTTTATTGTGATCCTGAACATTCTCAGGTCAAAAGAGAATGAAACTGCCTAGTGATGCTCTTGGGGACAGTGTGTCTGGATTTAACTTAGTCAAAAGGGCTTCCTGATGGCCTCGAGCCTTGTAAGCCCCTTCCTACTGTTCTGTACTCACCAAACAATGAGATGGTCCTTAAGACTCTCTCAAGGTCATCAAATTAAAAAAAAAAGTTGCTAAGATTTGTGAAATCATTGTGATAACACTGCAACATGAAAATATATAACCATAGAGTATCTAAATTTATAATAGGTATCTATATGAAATACTATGGAGAAGGAAATGGCAACCCACTCCAATATTCTGGCCTGGAGAATCCCATGGACAGAGAAGCCTGTGGGTTACAGTCCATGGGGTCATGAAGAGTCAGACACGACTGAAGAGACTTAACATGTACACACACGATACACTATCTGGATATTTACCTCCATGTGTCTACAACACTGGCGTGTTAACAGTGGTTAGCTCCTATACTGATTTCTACATATACTTCTGTATTGTGCAGCACTTGCCATGCTTTACGTGGAACATGGATTCTTTCAAAAACAGAAACAAATCTGAAAAGTGCCTCCTACAACCACCCCAGCCTTCTGCCAAGCAGCCAGCCCGCCTTTGCTCACACCTGCATGGTGTTCACTGTCGAACCTTTGGCTCCAGACTGCACCATCATCTGCAGATTGTTCTCTGGGAACTGTCTGTGCAGGCCGAAGGGCATGCATGCCTGTGGATGGAACACACACACATCGGTCAGTGACTCCTCCTTTGGAATCTTAGGTTCAGAAGGTAAATGTGGGAGCCCACTTAGACTATGAATCTGGAGAGCAGTGCCAGATCCCATTTGAGGTTAAGGAGAAGTCTTGTCGGCATTAAGCCTTTGGCTGGAAGCCCTGGAAAGAGGTCTAAAGAATGGCCCCGGGTGCCACGCTCTTGACACCTCTGCCGGGAAGCCGGAAGGCAGATGCAGAGGGGCCAGCATCTTTAGTTCGTGATGCTGAAATGCAGCTGATTAAAAATAAAACCAAAGGTGGTGCTCTTAGGAACTTACCCATCAGAGCACGCCCTGGCCCTGGACAAGCAGCCATGATGACCAGTGCCCGTGTCATACTCATATCTGCCAACATGCTGCCCAAGCGCCAAGCAGGCGCTTCGCCTCAACTCCCGGGGCAAAAGAGCAGTCAAAGCCCCCAGGTGGATTGGGGAGATGCTGTGGAGAGGTGGGGGGTGGCTCTGAGTTTATCTAAGCCTCTGCCTAGGGATGCAGACACCCACCCTCACACAGGAGAGAAAAGGTGGATGTGAAGAGACAGAGGAAAAGAAATACAGTAATCCTGAGACACTTGAGATGACGCCCCACCCACAGCATCCCCAGTGAGCCCTGGAAGCTGAGCCTCCTTGTTCTCAAGCAGTGCTAGAAGGCTGGAAGGAACCTCGCCTTGCAAGGACAGAACTGTACCAACAAGGTCTGCTGACTGCCCAGTCAGAACTGAGTCCGCAAACACTGACTTTGGCTAGGCTTTGTCCTCCCTCCCTTTTTCCTCCTCAGGTGGGGTGTCAAGGCCCAGGAGGCCGGGGTGAGGGCCAGGGGGCTCCTTCAAGCTGCAGGACTGGGAGCCCCAGCTCTGGGACAAGAATGGGGCCCCCTCTCCTTTCTCAGCTGCGGGGCTTTGGGGGACTGGCAGGGCGGTCAGACCTCACCCAGGACACTGTGCAGATAAGTTCCTGAATCCTGCCAGCAAATCCGTGAGGCAGGTGCTCTTCCCATCCCTACCCAAGGAGAGGACACCTCGCTCAGACCGTTCACATCACACAAGGCCAGAGATCTCAGAGCAAGCCCATGGAAGAGCCAGGATTCAAACATGGGCCTTCACCCTAGCTGTCTTACACATGCAGCACTGGAGGTGCTGATCCTTTACTGTGCCCCTCCACCCTGCAGAGGCCCCTGTAAAAGACTTTCTTCAGTCCCCTTTAAGACCATGAGCCTAAAATACAAACATTTAAAACAACAACTATTGCAGAATTCCCTGGCGGTCCAGTGCTTAGGACTAGGCGCTTTCATTGCCGAGGACTTGGGTTCAACCCCTGGTTGGGGAACTAAGATCCTACAAGCCAGGTAGTGTGGGAAAAAATAAATAAATAAAAGAAAGAACGAATAATGCAATGCCTTCATGTTCAGCATTAATCAAAGGAAGACCTCTTCAGACTCTAACTGAGGGTACAAATCCCTTGGCTTTTCAAAGTGATCAATACTACTCGCCCCATCTCGAGTCTCATCTAGTCAGCTGTTCAACAGTCAAATTGCTCCAAGAGGCCCAGAGTGAGACTCAAAACGTAATTAAAAAAAAAAAAAACAAAAAACAGCATTCAAATGGTGGTGGTAAGTACACATGCTGCTGGACTAACCTTGTTAATTTCATTGCTGTAATGGTTCACTTCCTCCTTGAACTTCAAGTCAATCATGTTAAAATCCCTCTGATCTTTACTCAGATGGGCATCCTGCCACTTCCCTTGGACTTCATCACATGACACTGCCTCTGGCAGGTTCAATGCAGCCCTGACGGCCTAGGATTAAAAGAGGAAACACTGGAGGCTGCAGGCAAGGGAGGAAGGTGTGGGCCCCATCTTGCTGGAGCCCAACCGACTCTGCTGCAGGTGGTATCCCCCAGGCCCTCCTCACCCGGGGCCCACAGTGGGTGGACTCTTCAATGATCCCATGTCTCCTGACATCCGCCTTCGGCTTGACCAAAATGTCTTCTACTCCTGTGAAGTGAAACAGACCAGTTTGGATGCAACCAGGCCTGACTTCTCACCAGGTTGTGAACTTGGTGAGGTCAGGGCATGCAGCACGATGAAAGACACCCAGGAAGCACCTGAATAACGACGGTGACATTCCCATCACCTCAAAGAGATTGCTACCATCTCTTAAGTGTTTACCATCTTACAAATGACAAAGCTAAGGCTCAAACTTGAGCCCATGGGTACGGAGGTAGAAAGCCAACCCAGGCCCAAGTTCCAAACCTGGCCACCAGCTACAGGCCCTCCATTCAATAAAAATATGTTGGATGAATGGGACAGAGGTGAAGATGACATTCTGGGTGAAAAACTGGAGTTGAGGAAAACAGAAGAGGGAGGGGGCAGACATCCCAGTTTTGACTTCCAGAAATCACATGTCAGCAGGGACCACACTGTATAGCTGTGAGAATCCGTACAGACAGACACATCCAAGCCTGGCTGACAGGGACAACCATTGCAGGGTCCTCTCTGTTGCTCTGGAAGGAAGAGTCCCTGGGCCACTTCAATGAAGCCTGTCCCTCTGGCTTCAAACGGCTAAGGAATTCTCCATCTTAGGCAGGAAGTCTTCCCACTTCATTTTTCAATGAACTATTTTCTGTCTACATTTGAGAGCTACTGACCTCAACAGTCCCTCAGCCAAGGTCTCAGGAGGAAGGGATTTCAAGGCTGCAGTGTTGCAAAGCTGGGCTAAGATGTCTGGGATCCCACATGCAATGTCCTGGAAGCCTGAGTGTCTCTAAAGAACTTGAGGAGGAGAAAGAATCTGTCTCTCTGTGAGCAAGCCACACCATGACAATGGGCCCTTTTCCACAGGGTCGGCTCCAGGCCATCTTGCTGTCCCTTCAGTGACCTCTGGCTGTGAGGGCTGAAGGCACTTCCTCTAGCCTGGACTTCCCTCCAAGCTTGACACCCAGCTTGGCCCTGCTCCCTCTCAGTCTCTGCACCAGACAGTCTTTGCACTTCGGCCAGTTTCTCCTCGGATCATGTGCTGAGCAGAGCTGCTTGTTAGATTTGGTCCTCATCACGGTCTGGGTGTGGATTCTTCCTCTACTTTTTTTTTTATTAATTTACTTTTGGCTGTGCTGGGTCTTTATTGCTTTGCTCAGGCTTTTTAGTTGTGGTGAGCAGGGGTTACTCTTTGTTGCCATACATGGACTTCTCATTGTGATGGCTTCTCTTGTGCAGCACAGGCTTTAGGCGTGCAGGCTTCAGTAGCTGTGGCACAAAGGCTTACTTGCTCTGCAGCCTGTGGGATCTTCCTGGACCAGGGAGCGAACCTATGTCTCCTGCAATGGCAGATGGATTCTTATCCACTGTGCCACCAAGGAAGTCCATCTACTTTCCATTTTTAAAGACATTTGTTCAAGGAAGCTCATCCGAGAAACACTGTGAGAACCAGGAACCTGTCTGATAACAGGAACTGGTAAAATTAACCATGGTACATCTACAAAAGCAGAATAGTTTATAGCCACGGACCTGAGGAAGTCAGTTTATATTTGCTCACAGAAGGACATTTATAAAACATTATCTGTAAATGGTGGAGGGGAACAGATTACAAAACACTAGGCATTACTGTAGGAACCCCTTTTTTCCTGAAAGTGTTTATACTTGGAAAGTCTAAAAAGACACATATCAAGTCAATATTGGTGTTATCTCTGGCAGTTGAATGCTGGATGATTTTTAATTATTTTCATGTCTGTGTTTATTTTGACTTTTCCACAATATAAATTTTATAATTATGATGGCCTTCTTGCAGGCCAATGAGCAAACTCCTGCAGACCCACTGGCTCCCTGTCTGCACGTGAGCCAGTCCACGAACTCAAGTCTAATCAGCGGGATGATTCCCATGCTTGCTGGGGGTCCTGCTTAGTGCAAGGCCTGACACCCATTCCTCACGCATGGGAAACTGCAGAAGGGCTTGGACTCCACTGTGAATACCGAGAGACACACTGCTCTGAATGAGCTCATGGCACGGAAAATATCGGCCCCCTTGTTTTTTTTATCAGAGTCAACTTCCTAAAACAATGGGCTGTCATTTCCAGGGAGAGAGTTCCTCTTTCTGTCTTACGATCACTTGACAGGTCAGCCCCAACGTGGTGCTTCCAACAGAACCCGCTGTGTCGGGAGGTGTGGGCTGTTCTGACAACAGGGAAGACTCCAGGCGGAGCACAAAGTGCCAGAAAGATTCTGGAAGGGCACTTGCAGGAGAGAATGGAGGTATGAGTGTGAAGAAAAAAATCAGTCTAGGAGACTGGAGACCATAAAGAAAGGGGTTGAGAAAGGGACAGAATGGAAATGCAGGTGGGGTGAGGGGTGCCACTCTGTGCTGTATGAAGTGATGAAGAGACTAGGGTGGTATGGGTATGTGTCGGGGGGTGCGGAAGCACGGAGAAGAAGCAAGGCTGTGCAGTGTACTGGAGGCCCTATGAAGATGCCCTCCTCCGGCTGTTCCCCTGGAACCGGGAGACACCCTGGCAGGTGGGCTGGATGTAGAAGCCGACTGAGTGGGGTGGGGCCCCAGAGCCACCTGCCTCACTCACCCAAGGTGAAGCCTCTGTAGAGCTGCAGGTAGGCGGTGAAGAGGCGGGCCAGGCAGGTGAGAACCCTGCCGCTGGTCTCCCCACCGTAGATCTCGTAGCAGCAGTGGACCAGGCCGTAGGCAGAGCTCCCGTAGTGCGCCTTGTCCAGCACCCCGCACAGCAGTTCCCCTGCTCTGATGATCACCTGCGGACGGATGGCCACTGGCACTGGGTGGGGGAGCCCCGCCGCTCCCTCACTCCATGTCTTAGTAACCTTATAACCCTCACCTGCCTCAAATTCTTGATGCAAAGAAGGGGATAAAGCAGGTGAGCACACAGAGAACAACATTCAGGGCTTCCCTGGTAGTTCAGTGGTAAAGAATTCATCCGCCAATGCAAGAGACATGGGTTCAATCCCTGATCTGGGACTATCCCACATGCCTTGGAGCAACTACGTCTGTGAGCCACAAGTACTGAGCCTGTACTCTAAAGCCCAGGAGCCGCAACTGCTGAGGCCTGTGCTGCCCAGCAAGAGGAGCCACTGCAGTGAGAAGCCTGTGCACCACCGCTGGAGCGTGGCCTCCAGGCTCTCCGCAACTAGAGAAAAAGCCCACGTAGCAACGAAGACCCAGCACAGCCAAAAATAAAGTAAATAGAATAAAAAAAAGAACATTAAACAAAATTATTTTCCAGGAACTACACCGCCCCCTCACCCTACTATAGACAGTTTGATGTGTTCCTACGTGCCCCACTCCCATCACCCATCCTTTTTGACTTGGGGTCACGTATCCTTGACAAAAACTTTGTGACTGGAAAGGAGTGCATTTTGAGTCTAAACTTCGTAACTGTGACCTTGGCCTAGGTACTTCCTCCCTGGAACCTTGGGAGTAAGAAACACAGAACCTTTCTAATATGCTTTAAGCCCTGAATTTGTACTTTCTTAAAGCTTGTTTCAAGCATTAGAAGCTAATTTAAAGAAGGATTTCTAGTTTGAATTTAAATTTAAAACTAAATTTAAATTTCTAGTTTAAAGGATTTCTAATTTAAAGAAAAGTGCTGCACACATTAAACATATGATCTACGAAGGGAAAGAAAAGGGGCAGCTTGGGTTCTATTATGAATGGCATGTGTGTTAGACCCTGCGACAAGGCCCTTGTAAGCAGGGGCCCTGGGGATACTTCCCCACCAAGAGCACATGAGGCCCTGGAAATCTTCAATGTGGGGTCACAGTCTCACTCTCCTGCAACAGCGCTGTGTCCCTGGGGTTTGGTTGTCCTGGAGCTGCTGCTGAGGCCTGGTTCCTAGGCATGGAGCTGGGAGGTGTGAAACCTCAGCACAGGGTGATGATAGCCAGCCACTCACAGGTCTCAGGGTCTGCATTTCCAAGCTTTGCAGAGTAAAGTTTGAGGCCTTCTGCCGGAAGAGCCTTCCCAAGCTGGTTATGAGCTTTACATTAAGAGTCAAGTGCTAATGGTCGGGGATTTCCCTGGTGGTCTGGTGGCTAAGAGTCTGAGCTCCCAATGCAGGGATCTCAGGTTCAATCCCTAGGTCAGGGAACTAGATCCTGGATGCCACAACTAAGAGTTCACATGCAACTAAAGATCCCACTTGCCACAACTAAGACCTAGTACAGCCTACAGCCAAATAAATAAAAATAAAAAATATAAATTTGAAAAGGAATGCTAGTGGTTGACTCTACACAGCTCGGTACAACTCTTTCCTTCAAGGCACGACTCCTCTTTCTATATATCTGCCTCCACTTCTCTGTCTTGGTTTTAAATCAAGCCGCCTAAACCTGGGACTGGAAGTCTCCAATGCACACGGCTAGGCAGCCATACCTGGGACTCGCACATGGAGTCAGGGTTAAAGCCGGGAACGGGCCGAGGAGACTCCTTCACCCAGGCCTTTCCGCCGATCTTCGCCTTTCCTGACAAGTTCAGGGGGATATGGTCCTCTGGGATTATGTTGATGAGCAATGTGGACACGACCTGGAAAGAAAAAGAAGACAAAGCTGATAGAAGGAAGAAAAGCTGAGATGTTTCGTTTTAGGTCCACTTGTCTTTCTTAATCCTGAAAGGTAGACAACTCCATTCTGATGAGCTGTAGGTAAAGCAGGAAAAAAAAAAAACCCCCACCACCACCAACAACAAAGGGACAGTTTCTTGTCTGTGGGACAAGCTGATCTCAGATTTTACTTTTCTGCTTATGTGATTTATGTATAATGTACAGCATGTGAGAGTTGGACCATAAAGTTGGCTGAGCACTGAAGAACTGATGCTTTCAAACTGTGGTTCTGGAGAAGACTCTTGAGAGTCCCGTGGACAGCAAGGGGATCAAACCAGTCAGTCCTAAAGGAAATCAACCCTGAATTCATTGGAAGGACTGATGCTGAAGCTCCAAAACTTTGGCCAGCTGATACGAACAGCCAACTCATTGGAAACGACCCTGATACACAGAAAGATTGAGGGCAGTAAAAGAGGGTGACAGAGGATGAGATGGTTGGATAGCATCACTGACTCAATAGACATGAGTTTGAGCAAACAGGGAAGCCTGGAGTACTGCAGTCCAGGGGTCTGCAGCAGAGTCGGACATGACTGAGCAAGTGAACAACAAGGATTAGAAACACACACACACCACTAAGAACCTGACTTCTTCTTAGAGTGCATAATCCCCTGACCTGAAAACTAAGTTCCTGAGTAGACCAAGGGAAGAAAAGGAAAACAAATGGCTGTGGGCTCACAGCAGAGAAAGATTTAAATTTGTATGTGGTTTTTTAAAAAAAAAAAAAGAAAGAAAGAAGGACAGCAGGATTGAGAGAGGCAAACGCAGCCCTGACATGTCAGCCCCAGGACCGGGGCAAAGGTCCGGGAATGCTCATCGGAAGCATCCTTCTCCCATTTTCAGACCACAACAAAGCACGTGACAATTGTCTCACTGTTAAGATCCTCCTGCAGAATAGTGTTGACTTTCTGGCGCCAAGGAGGAAAGGATGTGAAGACTAAGAATTCAGAGCTTTCCCTCGAAAGAGCTTCACAGAGGAGGCCCAAGTATCTGACTGAGAAGTGAGCTGCAGCTGAAGCTTTGAGACTCTGGGGGTGTCCCAGTGTCCACTCCATCATACTGGTCATGAGTTGCGGGGCAAATGGTTATGCTCTCTTAGCCTTAGAGTTGTGGATGTGTAGAATACAGTTACGATCTGTTCATTCATTCAGCAATTATATGTTGAGTGCTTACTATGAACCAGGTGCTGCGGGGAGTGGTGAATAAAACAGTCACCACCCTCAATAGAGGCTCCAGTCCCAAGCGGATCCACATTTTGGAGGAAAATAAAGCAGGGAAGGAACAGCTAGGATAGAGCAGGGGGAGAAAGAATACCTGGGATTTTGAATAGGACAGGCAGGGCCTTACCACCAAGGAGCTCAGAGCTCAGAGCTCAGAGGAGGTCAGATCATCCATTTCAGGCAGGAGGCTTTTCATTCGAGTGTGAAGGAAAGGTATTTGGAAGGTTTTGATCACAGGAGTGACATGCTCAGATTCCACTTTTAGCAGGATCCCCTGGTTCCACATACTGACCTGGCCCAAAAGTTCCTTCGGGTTTTCCCATAGCCTGTTACAGAGAAACCTGAACGAACTTTTTGGTCAACCCAACACATTCCTGGCCTGGACTTCGAGGCTAAATCAATGATGCAGAGAATAAGCCTCCCAAGTGACACTGATAAGAAGACTTGGCACTTCAGAAGCAGTCATTAAGGCAACATAAGTGGGGGGCATGCAGGACAGAGTCTCTCTGTGAGGCCCACCACAGGGCACACTTGTAAGATGACAGCTCGGCCACCCGATGGGCTTCCACACGATTCACTGTAACAGAGCTGATCCCTGAAATCGATTTGACTGGAATTAATTATGGCTACTTGAAAGGCTGGCGAGTCCTTCTCCTGCTCAAATCAGTATGGCTATCCATTCAATCTGTTGTTCTGAGTTGTTGCTGAGTTGTATACAACTCTTTTACAACCCCATGGACTGTAGCCTGCCAGTCTCCTCTGTCCATGGGATTTCCTAGCCAAGAACAGGGTCTTTCCTTCTCCAAGGGATCTTCCTGACCTAGGGATCTAACCCGCTTCTCCTGTGTCTCCTGCACTGGCAGGCGGATTTTTTACCACCGAGCCACCTGGGAAGCTTTCATTCACTCTAAGTGTGTACATGCTCAAAAAGTCATGTTCGACTCTTTGCAACCTCATGTACTATAGCCTGCCAGGCTCCTCTGTCTATGGAAAATTTCCAGGCAAGAATACTGTAGCAGGTTGCCCTTTCCTCCTCCAGGGAATCTTCCCAACCCAGGGATCAAACCCATATCTCTTGGGTCTCCTGCATGAGCAGGCAGATTCTTTACCACTGCACCACCTATGCAGCTACGAATAGGTCAAAGGAGGCAACCTCACAAGCAGCCCACATGGGAGCAGCTGTAGCTGGGATGACCATGGGTCAGTTCTGGAGAGGCCAAGAGCATGTACCCCAAGGAAGCAATAGGCTTGAGGCAGGCAGACCGGTTGGAGAGGTCCTGGGGTGGTGAGGGGGTGGGTAGGCGGGGCAGGGTTGGAGGGCATTGGGAGCCATCCGCTGGCATCAACAGCTCTTTGTATGCCTGTACCAGGCCCACAAAGAAGGATCTGTATGTACAAATGGGGTCAGGGCGGTTACGAGAGCAGCTGTCTTTTCATGCATGTGCACCAGGAGCTAGGGAACAGCAGGCAACAACACTGTTGCAGAAAGCAGACAATACTCCTTGTTATCTCTGAGGAAAATGACCAGGAAGGTCTTGAACCTCAGTCTTCACAAGGCTGGCACTGCCAGGACAGAGGGTAAGGAGAAAGGTAGGAGGGTGCCTTCCCTGGGATGCTGACTATGAGCTGCACTTAAATCATAGTGCCACATGCACAGTGGGAACTGCCAGCTGGGCACAGTCAGGATGGCAAGTCTGGGAGAAAGGTAACACGTGCAGCCATATACATGTAACGAAGGGAGAAGGACCTGCCACCTCATCTGCAGAATCAAGGGAGCAGGAAAAGCATCTGACAATCTCAATACCCTTTCACGATACAAACGGTCAACAGATTCGGAATAGGCGGCAACATCATCCACCTGATAAAGGGGGAGCATTGATGTAAAAACTACCACTGCCATTTTCAGCGAGCAAAGATGATGCTTCCTAAGATCAGGAACAAGGAAAGAATGCATGCTTTTGCCACTCTACTCAATAATGTTCTAGAGGTTTAAGTCAGGGCAATCAGGCATGGAAAGAAGAAAAGGCTTTCGAGTTAAAGAGTAAGAAAGAAAACAACCTCTGAATGCAGATGACATAATCTTATACAAAGAAAACCTGAAAGAATTCAGAAGAACTTGTTAGCACTAATAAATGACTTGAGCAAAACCGGAAGATACAAGCTCAATATTCAAAAATCAATCATATTTCTATACATTAAAAATGAAAAATCTGAAAATGAAATCAGAAAAACAACTCCATGTACAATAGAATCACAAAGAATAAAATACTCAGGAATTAATTCAACCAAAGAAGTCTAAGACTTTTAAGTGGAAAACAATAACATACTATTGAAAGAAGTTAAAGAAGATCTAAGTAAATTAAAAGACATCATAGATTGGACTACTTAATACTGTTAAGGTGGCAACACTTTCCAAATTGATCTACATATTCAATGTAATCCCTATTAAAATTCCAACTTGCATAACTGACAAGCTGACCCTAAATTTCAAATGGGAATGCAAGGGACCCCAAATGGTCAAAACAATCTTGAGAAAGTGGACAAAGCTGAAGGACTCATATTTCCAGATTTAAAATTTATTACAAAGCTACAGTAATCAGGACATGGGTTCCCAGGTGGCATGAGTGGTAAAGAACCCACCTGCCAATGCAGGAGACATAAGACATGGGCTCGATCTCCAGGTTGGGAAGATCCCCTGGAGGAGGGCATGGCAAACAGTATTCGTGCCTGGAGAATCCCAATGGACAGAGGAGCCTGGCAGGCTACAGTCCATGGGGCCACAAAGAGTCGGACACAACTGAAGCGACAGCACACAGCACTCACTGGCGTAAAGAGAGACATACTGACCAATGGAACAGAAATAAGAGTCTAAAAGTAAACCCATACCTCAGTGGCTAATTGATTTTTAACAAGAGTGCTAAGAACATTCAATGGGGAAAGAATAGTTTTATTAACAAATGATGCTGAGACAACTGCATATCTACCAACAAAAGAATAAAGGTGGACCCCTATCTCATAATATACAGAAAAATTAACTGAAAATATATCAAAGACATAAATGTCAGGGAGAAAACCATAAAACTCTTAGTTAGAAACACAGCTGTAAATCTGTGTTACCTTGGAATTGGCAAAAGTTTCTACGATATAACACCAAAAGTACAAGGAACAACAAAAAAGTTGATAAATAGGATTTCATAAAAATTTTTTAAAATTATGTGTCAAAGGACACTGTCAAGAAAGAAAAAAAGAACCCATACAACCGGAGAAAATACTTGTGTTATCATATATGTGAAACAGATCTGGTAGCCAGAATATATAAAGAAATGTTAGAATTTAACAATAAAAAGACAAACAACCCAATTAATAAGTGGGCAAAGGGCATAAATAGACATATCTTCAAAGACGATATTACAAATGGCCGGCCAGTAAGCACATGAAAAGCTGCTCATTATTATTAATCATTCAGTTCAGTTCAGTTCAGTTCATTCACTCAGTCGTGTCTGACTCTTTGCGACCCCATGAATCGCAGCATGCCAGACCTCCGTGTCCATCACCAACTCCCAGAGTTTACTCAAACTCACGTCCATCGAGTCAGTGATGCCATCCAGCCATCTCATCCTTTGTCATCCCCTTCTCCTCCCGCCCCCAATCCCTCCCAGCATCAGGATCTTTTCCAATGAGTCAACTCTTCACATGAGGTGGCCAAAGTATTGGAGTTTCAGCTTCAGCATCAGTCCTTCCAATGAACACCCAGGACTGAACTCCTTTAGGATGGACTGGTTGGATCTCCTTGCAGTTCAAGGGACTCTCAAGAGTCTTCTCCAACACCACAGTTCAAAAGTATCAATTCTTCGGCGCTCAGCCTTCTTCACAGTCCAACTCTCACATGCATACATGACCACTGGAAAAACCATAGCCTTGACTAGACGGACCTTTGTTGGCAAAGTAATGTCTCTGCTTTTTAATATGCTGTCTGCTGCTGCTAAGTCGCTTCAGTCGTGTCAGACTCTGTGCGACCCCATAGACAGAAGCCCACCAGGCTCCCCCGTCCCTGGGATTCTCCAGGCAAGAATACTGGAGTGGGTTGCCATTTCCTTCTCCAATGCATGAAAGTGAAAAGTGAAAGTGAAGTCGCTCAGTCATGTCCGACTCTTAGCGACCCCATGGACTGCAGCCTACCAGGATCCTCCGTCCATGGGATTTTCCAGGCAAAAGTACTGGGGTGGGGAGCCATTGCCTTCCCCGAATATGCTGTCTAGGTTGGTTATAACTTTCCTTCCAAGGAATAAGCGTCTTTTAATTTCATGGCTGGAATCACCATCTACAGTGATTTTGGAGCCCCCAAAAATAAAGTCTGACACTGTTTCCCCATCTATTTGCCATGAAGTGATGGGACCAGATGCCATGATCTTAGTTTTCTGAATGTTGAGCTTTAAGCCAACTTTTTCACTCTCCTCTTTCACTTTCATCAAGAGGCTTTTTAGTTCCTCTTCACTTTCTGGCATAAGGGTGATCAAATTACCAACATCCACTGGATCATCAAAAAAGCAAGAGAGTTCCAGAAAAACATCTATTTCTGCTTTATTGACTATGCCAAAGCCTTTGACTGTGTGGGTCACAATAAACTGTGAAAAATTCTGAAAGAGATGGGAATACCAGACCACCTGACCTGCCTCTTGAGAAATCTGTATGCAGGTCAGGAAGCAACAGTTAGAACTGGACATGGAACAACAGACTGGTTCCAAACAGGAAAAGGAGTACATCAAGGCTGTATATTGTCACCTGCTTATTTAACTTATACTAATCATTAGGGAAAGGCGAATGAAAACCATAATGAAAGACTACTCCACAAGATGGTTATTTTATTTTATTATTATTATTATTTGGCTGTGCCACTCGCTTGTAAGATCTTAGATCCCTGATCAGGGTTCAAACTCAAGCCCTGGCCGTGAAAGTGCCAATTGTAAGCTGCCTTGGAAAACAGTTTGGTAGTTCCTCAAAAAAGTTAAACACAGAATTCCCATATGACTCAGTGACTTCTCTCTTAGCTATATATTCAAGAGAATTGAAAGTACATGTTCATATAAATGAGTGCATCAGTTTCATGCACCAGTTATGCATGAATACTCATTACAGCCTTATTTGTAACAGCCAAAAAGTGGAAACAAGCCAACCAAAAAGTGGAAACAAGCCAAATTATCCATTTATCAACTGACGAGGGAATAACTTGTGGAATATCCATACAATGGAATATTATTCAGTCATGAAAAGAAATGAGGTACTGTTTATGCTACAACATGGATGAATCTTGAAACTATTATGTTAACTAAAAGAGATAAGCCATAAAAGGGTACCTACTGTATGATACCATTTTTATGAAATGTCTCAAACAGGCAAATCAATAGGGACAGAAAATGATTGCCAGGGGATGAGGGAGGGAGGAATTGGGGCTGAATGCTAATAGGAACAGAGTTTCTTTGGGGGATTATGGAAATGTTCTGGAATTAGACAGTAAAAATGGTTGCACCACAATGAATATACTAAAAATAAGCACTAAATTACACACTTACTAAAAATGGTAAAGTTTATGATATGAATTATATTTCAATTAAAAAATACAAGAGTGGCATACAAGATTCTGGGTCTCTTCCTGCACTAATATTGTAGAAGTGTATAATTTACTTTCTGGTCATAAACTATGCTAGGAACGACAGACCATCCACAATATTCTCGGGGAACTAAGATCCCACAAGTTGCATGGCATGGCCAAACAGTAAAATAACTGGACACTCATTAAATATTTGCCATTAGAGGGACAGTTAAATCAACTATAGAATATCCATATTACTGGGTACAACACAGAATGGGTTAAGAAGAATGAAGTCAATCCACATGTACAGAGAGCGAACCCCACAATAGACTATTATCATAACATGCCTACTCAGTCGTGTCTGAATCTTTGCAATCCCAAGGACTGTAGCCTGCCAGGCTCCTCTGTCCATGGAATTTTCCAGGCAAGAATACTAGAGTGGGTTGCCATTTCTTACTCCAGGGGAACTTCCCGATCCAGGGATCGAACCCACGTCTCCTGCACTGATAGGCAGATTCTTTGATCACTGTGACATCTGAGAAGCCCACAGATCATTAAGTGAACTAAGTATGTCATAGAGCAATTACAAGAAACATTCTATCACCCCAGCACATGAAAAGAGTTAAATAAACTTCTTGCTATATCTGAAGTATGTTAGGGTGGTCCAAATTGCCTGAAATAATGAGATTTCTTAAAATAATGGAAATAATGGCATTCCCTTTGGAGGATCTGACAGCTCATTTAAAGTAAGCCATCTTACAGATCAGTTAAAACTGAGGTCCACATACCTACGGATAAGGAAAATGCATGTCTCAGGCAACAGAATAACATGGATAAAGAAGCAGTCTTAAATACAAACTCAATACTGACTGTCAAATTTAATCATGGCTCATGGTTCCCCTGAGTAGGTACATGATTTCATTTTTATTTCTTCTCTGTGAGAGTATGCACTTAGATGAACAATGG
Source organism: Tragelaphus eurycerus (assembly GCA_935064755.1). Classification (NCBI taxonomy): domain Eukaryota; kingdom Metazoa; phylum Chordata; class Mammalia; order Artiodactyla; family Bovidae; genus Tragelaphus; species Tragelaphus eurycerus. The sequence goes on along the minus strand of CAKXYN010000070.1, from coordinate 11,662,160 downwards.
AATTGGAGAGAGAAGAAATTTTTCCTTTTTCCTTTGATATTACGATCTCTTTAAATGAAAACTTACATTACACTTCTATAGTTAATATAATAAATGAAATCAGCAAGGTTGTGGAATACAAGGACAATATACAAAATTAGTTGTATTTTTATATACTAACCATAAACAAATAGGAAATTCAATAAATAAAATCATCTATAATAGCAATATCTAGGAATGAATCTAACGAAAGAAGAACAAGACTTCTATGTCACTGAAAGAATGGAATATTCAGTACTGGAAATATGTCCATTCTCCTTAAAGTGATCTGTAGCTGCAATGTAATTCCAACAAAACTCTTTGTAGCTATTTTTTGGCAGAAATGTACAAGATGGCTTTGAAATTTATATGGAAATTCATGGGGCCAAGAATATTCAAGACAGTCTTGAAAAACAATGCTGGAGACTATACTATCAAAAATCAAAACTTATTATAAAGCTACAATAACTAAGAGTGTAGTATTGGTGCAATGGAATCAAACAACCAAAGGAACTGAAATGAATCCCGTAGACCTACATGTATGCAATTAGTTGATTTAGGACACAAGAGATACTAAAGAGCAGAGGAAAAGCAAACATCTTCTCATCAATTACATCACATCAACGGGATAGTCCTACAGGAAAAAAATGAATCCTGACCCCTACCTCACATCAACCCACCCACAAAAACCAACTCTGGGCAGAAGTAGACCTAAACATGAATGGTAAAACAATAAAACTGCTAAACAGTGATACAGGGAAATATCTTAATGACCTTGGGGCAGGCAAATAATTTTTATACAGGACTGGCCATAAAAGGCAAAGCCTGGTGAATTACATTACATAAAATAAAGAACTTCTGATCATTAGAAAACACCATTAAGTCAAAGGGCAAAAAGGCTAGCCATCAAGTAGAAGGTATTTGTAATACCTATAATCTGGTAATGGACCCACACAAGGACAGACTTCTAAAACTCTTATCTATTAATAAGAGAATGGCATAGGATTGAAAAAAGGCAAAAGACTTGAACAGGAACTTCACAAAAGGTGATATCCCAATGGCCTTAGGGATATAAAGAGGTACTCAAACTCATTTGTCACTGTGCGTGCTAAGTTGCTTCAGTTGTGTCTGACTCTGCGACACTATGGACTGTAGCCCACCAGGCTCCTCTGTCCGTGGGATTCTCCAGGCAAGAACACTAGAGTGGGTTGCCATGTCCTCCTCCAGGGGATCTTCCCAACCCAAGGACCGAACCTACGTCTCTTACTTCTCTTGCATTAGCAGGCAAGTACTGCTGAGAATAAGGAGCAACCATAACTCTCCTGCCCTGCTGATAGAGCTGTAAACTGCTACAATCACTTTGGAAAACTGTTTACTAAACTATCTATTACAGTTGAAGGAAAATCTTATGATTCAGCAATTTGATTCCCTGGTATTTACCCATGAAAATGCATACATATGTTCAATAAGAGACATATACAAAAATGTTCATAGCAGCTCTATTTGTAACAGCCAAATGAAGATGACTGAAGACAACCCAAACATCCATTAATGGTTAAGTGAACAAGTATATAATGGTTTAGTCACATAATATAAGAAAACCACTCAAGAGGCTGTATGAAATGCCCTGGAAAAACAGCCTAAGACTTAACTTTTTAAGGCAGTACAAATAAATTTCCCAAGATAAGTTCCTTATCTCCTGATTCAAAACATGGCTTTCCTCTGTAGAATTAGACTGGGTCACTAACAAATTCTTATGCAGTGCAGTAACTGTTCCCTTCTTTCACCTACTTGTACAGAAATAACAGCCTGTACCAACCTTTCAAGAAACCCGGAAAAATTTCAACTGTGACATAAATAAAATCTGGGCCTATTTTCTAATTTTACTTGGCTATACAGTAAGCAGAGCCCAGGAATGTTAAATTATTCCTAACACAAACCAAATTGTTCTATCATTTTGATCTTTTTTGTATCAAATTTTTGCTTGTATACATTTTTAACATGGTTCTGTTATTATACATAGAACTGTGTAGTCTATTTCTTCTTTCAACATTAGGTTGAAAATTTCCCACTGTTACACAATGCTTTAAAGCCACTATTTTAAACTACACAAAGCTTCCCTGGTGGCTCAGACGGTAAAGAACCCGCCTGCACGTGGGAGACTGTCCCTGCATTGGGAAGATCCCCTGGAAGGGCATGGCAACCCACGCCAGTATTCTTGTCTGAAGAATCCCCATAGACAGAGGAACCTGGTGAGCTACAGTCCTTGAGGTTGTAAAGAGTTGGACACGAATGAGTGACTAAGCACAGCACAGAACAATATCTTAATAAATAGATGTCCCACAATTTACACAGCCCCAGTGCTGAGTATCTAGGTTTTTCTAATATTCCACCACTATAAACCATGATGTCATGGACTGCTTTTTTCAAGTACCTTTTATCAATACTACATTTCAGATGATTTCCTTTGGCTGGATTCTCAGACTGAGGTGGATGAACATATCTGTAGCTCTAGTTATGTAGTCTTTGTCCACTATTTGGTTCTATTTTGAACACACTGCTTACATTTAAACAAAATTCTAATAAATTCCGGATGGTTCAGTTCAGTCGCTCAGTTGTGTCTGACTCTTTGCGACCCCATGAATCACAGCATGCCAGGCCTCCCTGTCCATCATCAACTCCCGGAGTTCACCCAAACCCATGTCCATTGAGTCAGTGGTGCCATCCAACCATCTCATCCTCTGTCGTCCCCTTCTCCTCCCGTCCTCAAATCTTGCCCAGCATTAGGGTCTTTTCCAATGAGTCAGCTCTTTGCATCAGGTGGCCAAAGTATTGCAGTTTCAGCTTCAACATCAGTCCTACCAATGAACACCCAGGACTGATCTCCTCTAGGATGGACTAGTTGGAACTCCTTGCAGTCCAAGGGACTCTCAAGAGTCTTCTCCAACACCACAGTTCAAAAGCATCAATTCTTCTGCTCTCAGCTTTCTTTATAGTCCAACTCTCACACCCATGCATGACCACTGGAAAAACCATAGCCTTGACCAGACGGATCTTTGTTGGCAAAGTAATGTCTCTGCTCTACAATATGCTGTCTAGGTTGGTCATAACTTTCCTTCCAAGGAGTAAGCATCTTTTAATTTCATGGCTGCAATCACCATCTGCAGTGATTTGGGAGCCCAGAAAAAGAAAGTCAGCCACTGTTTCCACTGTTTCCCCATCTATTTGCCATGAAGTGATGGGACTGGATGCCATGATCTTAGTTTACTTAACACTTAAAATACCTTTATTTCTAAGATAACTTGAGATGGCTTACAAAATAAACATACATAAGAAACAATAAAAAATTATAAACAGGAATAATAAGTGGACAAATAAATGTTGTTGTTGTTTAGTCACTAAGCTGTGTACAACTTTTTCATGACCCCATGGACTGTAGCCCGCCAGGCTCCTCTGTCCATGGGATTCTCCAGGCAAGAACACTGGAGTGGGTTGCCATGCCCTCCTCCAGGGGATCTTACCAATCCAGGGGTCAAACCCACATCTCCTGCATTGGCGGGTAGATTTCTTTACCACTGAGCCACCAGGGAAGCCTGGACAAATACATATATCCAACTAAATTAGGAGCTAGCAAACTACAGCCTATAGACCAAATGTGGCCCACCATCTGTTTTTGTAAAAAAGAAGTTGAAATGAATCACAGTCAGGCTCATTCCAAAGCCTAGCCTATGTCTGCTTTCACGTCATCATGGCAGAGCTGAGTAGCTGTAATTCACAGATTGTATGGCCAACAAAGCCTAAAATATTTTCTATCTGGCTTTTATAAAAAAAGCTTACCAATTCCTGAACTAGACTATCCATAATTATAGATTTTAATCTTAAACTGCAAAATTCCCCTACTATTCTGTTAAATCAACTTCTGTTTCTGGTCAGGATAGAGCCATCATGACCTGATTTCATATCCACCAGAAATAAAAATAACAAAAGCAGACATGAATATGAAACAGTGGTTTCAATACAGTGGACATTAGGAAATGAAGGACAGAGAATAGCAAGGATATAGTAGACTTGAACCTTGTTTTGCTGTTGTTCAGTCACTTAGTCTTGTCCAACTCTGTGACCCCATGGACTGCAGCATGCTAGGCTTCCCTCCATCATCGACTCTGGGAGCTTGCTCAAACTTAGGTCCATTGAGTCAGTAATGCCATCCAACCATCTTTATCCTCTGTTGTCCCCTTCTCCTACCTTCAGTCTTTCCCAGCATCAGGGTCCTTTCCAATGAGTCAGCTCTTCACATCAGGTGGCCAAAGCATTGAAGCTTCAGCTTCAGCATCGGTCCTTCTAATTAATATTCAGGGTTGATTTCCTTTAGGATTGACTGGTTTGATCTCCTTGCAGTCCAAGGGACTCTCAAGAGTTCTCCAATACCACAGTTCAAAAGCATCAATTCTTTGGCTCTCAGATTTCTTTATCGTCCAACTCTCACATCCATACATGACTACTGGAAAAAACGTAGCTTTGACTAGACGGACCTTTGTTGGCAAAGTAATGTCTCTGCTTTTTAATACGCTGTCTAGGGTGGACATAGCTTTTCTTCCAAACAGCAACCATCTTTTAATTTTATGGCTGCAGTCACAACCTGCAGTGATTTTGAGCCCAATAAAATAAAGTCTCTCACTGTTTCCAATATTTCCTCAGTAGTTGCCATGAATTGATGGGACCAGATGCCATGATCTTCATTTTCTGAATGTTGAGTTTTAAGCCAGCTTTTTCACTCTGCTCTTTCACCTTCATCAAGAGGCTCTTTAGTTCCTCTTTACTTTCTGACATATGGGATGGTGTCATCTGCATATCTGGGGTTATTGATATTTCTCCCAGAAATCTTGACTCCATCTTGTGCTTCATCCAGCCTGGCATTTTGCATGATGTACTCTGCATGTAAGTTAAGTAAGCAGGGTGACTATAAACAGCCTTGACATCTCCTTTCCCAATTTGGAGCCAGTCCATTGTTTCATGTCGAGTTCTAACTGTTGCTTCTTGACCTTCATACAGGTTCTCATGAGGCAGGTAAGGTGGTCTGGTATTCCCATCTCTTCTAAGAATTTTCAGTTTTTTGTGATTCACACAAAGGCTTTGACATAGTAAATAAAGCAGAATTAGATGTTTTTCTGGAACTCTCTTGTTTTTTCTGATTCAACGGATGTTGGCAATTTGATCTCTGGTTCCTCTGCCTTTTCTAAATCCAGCTTGAACATGTGGAAGTTCATGGTTCACATACTATTGAAGCCAGGCTTCGGGAATTTTGAGCATTACTTTGCAAGCATGTGAAATGAGTGCAATTATGCAGTGGTTTGAACATTTGTTGGCATTTCCCTTCTTTGGGATTGGAATGAAAACTGATCTTTTTCAGTCCTGTGGCTACTGCTGAGTTTTCTGTATTTGCTGGCATATTGAGTGCGGCACTTTCACAGTGTCATCTTTTAGGATCTGAAATAGCTCAGCTGGAATTCCATCACCTCCACTACCTTTGTTCGTAGTGATGCTTCCTAAGGTTCACTTGACTTCACACTCCAGTATGTCTGGCTCTAGGTGAGTGATCACACCATCATGGTTGTCTGGATCAATAAGATCTTTTTTGTAGTTCTGTGTATTCTTGCCACCTCTTCTTAATATTTTCTTCTTTTGTTAGGTCCATACCATTTCTGTCCGTAATTGTGCCCATCTTTGCAGGAAATGTTCCCTTGGTATCTCTAATTTTCTTGAAGAGATCTCTAGTTTCTCCCATTCTATTGTTTTCCTCTATTTCTTTTACTGTTCACTTAAGAAGGCTTTCTTATCTCTCCTTGCTATTCTTCAGAAGTCTGCATTCAGATGGGTATATCTTTCCTTTTCTCCTTTACCTTTTGCTTCTCTTCTTTTCTCAGCTATTAGTAAGGCATCCTGGAGAAGGAAATGGCAACCCACTCCAGTACTCTTGTCTAGAAAATTCCATGGATGGAGGAGCCTGGTGGGCTACAGTCCATGGGGTCACGAAGAGTTGGACATGACTGAGTGACTTATCTTCTTTTCTCAGCTATTAGTAAGGCGTCCTCAGACAGGCATTTTGCCTTTTTGCATTTCTTTTTCTTGGGGATGGTTTTGATCACCACCTCCTGTACAAGGTCATGAACTTCCATCCACTGTTCTTCAGACTTGAACTTAATTGACATTTATAGAGCACTTCATCCAACACAGCAGAATACTTGTGATTTTTAAGGACACACAGATCACTTCCCAATACAGACTATCTTTGAAGCCACAAAACAAATCTCAGTAATTTGAAAAGGATTCAAGTTATTCAAGGTATGTTTTCTGGCCACTGTGGAATTAAAATTGCAATCAATAGTATACATATCTGGAAAATTCTTAAATATTTGGAAACTAAATCAAAGACTTCTATATATCTCAGGGGTCAAAAACAGAAATAAAAAAGGCATTTAGCAAGTCTTTTGAAGTGAATGAAAATGAAAATACAATATATTCAGTGGACATTTTATATATAAAATGCCAATATTAAAACAAGAAAAGAGTCTCAAATTACTGATTTCAGTTCCAACCTTAAGTAACTAGAAAAAGGGCAAATCAAACCCAAAGTAAGCAGAAGAAAGGAAATAAAAAAGATGGAAGTGAAATAAATGGAACAGAAACAGAAAAATAGAGAAAGTCAATAAAAGCTGGTTTTTTGAGAATAAAACTCAGAGCAAATTGATCAGGAAAAAGAGAGAAGACATAAATTATCACTATCAGGAATGAGAGAGGGGATCATCTTTAGGTTCCACAGACAGTAAAGGAACATAAAAGAGTATGATGGATAATTTCATGCCTATAAATCCAACAATTTAGATGAAAAGGACAAATTCCTAGAAAAAAACAAAGCAGTAAAGCTCATCCAAGAAGAAAGAGATGAACAGCCCTATATATAATTAGAGAAACAGAAATTTTAGTTAAAAATAGCTTTCCTAAAGAGAAAACATCATGAGAAACGCTGAGCTGGAAGAAGCACAAGCTGAAATCAAGATGCCAGGAGAAATATCAATAACCTCAGATATGCAGATAACACCACCCTTATGGCAGAAAGTGAAGAGGAACTAAAAAGCCTCTTGATGAAAGTGAAAGAGGAGAGTGAAAAAGTTGGCTTAAAGCTCAACATTCAGAAAACTAAGATCATGACATCTGGTCCCATCACTTCATGGCAAAGAGATGGGGAAACAGTGGAAACAGTGGCTGACTACTTTGCTGGGCTTCAAAATGACTGCAGATGGTGATTGTAGCCATGAAATTAAAAGACGCTTACTCCTTGGAAGGAAAGTTGTGACCAACCTAGACAGCATATTGTAGAACAGACACATTACTTTGCCAACAAAGATCTGTCCAGTCAAGGCTATGGTTTTTCCAGTGGTCATGCATGGATGTGAGAGTTGGACTATAAAGAAAGCTGAGAGCAGAAGATTTGATGCTTTTGAACTGTGGTGTTGGAGAAGACTCTTGAGAGTCCCTTGGACTGCAAGGAGATCCAACTGGTCCATCCTAAAGGAGATCAGTCTTGGGTGTTCATTGGTAGGACTGATGTTGAAGCTGAAACTGCAATACTTTGGCCACCTGATGCGAAGAGCTGACTCATTGGAAAACACCCTAATGCTGGGAAAGATTGAAGGCAGGAGGAGAAGGGGACGACAGAGGATGAGATGGTTGGATGGCACCACTGACTCAATGGACATGGGTTTGGGTGGACTCCAGGAGTTAGTGATGGACAGGGAGGCCTGGCGTGCTGTGGTTCATGGGGTCGCAAAAGTTGGACATGACTGAGCAACTGAACTGAAAGAGAAAATTCTAGGTCCAGATGACTACACTGGTGAATTCTACCAAACACTTAAATAAAAAATATCCATATTGTACAAACTCTTACAGAAAACTGAAGAAGAGTAAATACTTCCTAACTCATTCTATGAAGCCAATGTTAACCCCGATAGCAAAACCAGGTAAACGCATGACAAGAAAATAAAACCACACATCAAAATTCCTCATGTACACTGATGCAAAAACTTCTGAACAAAAATTTAGCAAATACTATCTCATAATCAAGTAAGGTTTATCCCAGAAATACAAGTTGGCTTAATAAGAAAACCAGTCAAGTACCATGGATTTAAAGAACTGCAGAGGGGGGTGAGACCTTACAGCTCATCAACCTGAACACTTTTGCTTTGTAAATAATGAACTGAGTCCCACTGAGCCAAGAGCACATAATTGATTAAGTATAATACGATGATGCTCTGGGTGTCAGAAAGTCCTGAGTTTGAATCTCAACTCTACCTCCTATGGACTTGGGAGAAGTAACAACTTCTCCAAACTTCGTTATCCTCATCTGGTGATAATGGTGATAAATGGTGATAATGATAGTGTCTGCATCACAGGTTGGTTGTGAGGGTTAAGTAATCTATTTGAAGCACTCCCAACAAACATAATTACTGCTACCATCAGCATCACTGCCTATTACCACCATATCTAGACGATGAGGTCAGTGTTAAGTTAGAAGTTTCAGTTAGAAGCAAAAGACAGAAAATATGCAGTTGCAGACACTCCTTTGAAACCATCTACACCCGAAAGTCCATCAAAGAGATATTGGTTGATTTGTCATTTCTGTTTCTGGCCTGGACTCTCCTAGGAACAAAATCTTTTTACTGAGTGGCCAGTTTCCTTTTTTTTTTTTTTTTTTTAATAAATATCCACCATTTGTTTCCCCCTAATTACCTGCTTTCCTGTCCACAGAGGAAAGGGCTTCAGGATGGCAGGAGGAAAGAGCTTCACACGCCCCACTTTGTCTGTGAGTCCTCGGTACACCAGCTCCATATACTGCTCCCGGTTGAAAAAGCAGCCTCGAATGGTCATGTTTGCTCCTGAAACCATGTGATCTTGGATCAGCCCCGCCAATGGCTGGCCATCCTACAAATCAAAACAGGTAAGAGAAGAACAACGTGAAAAAAAAAAAAAAAAAAGCCACATTCTAATTCTTAATCCTGTGCTTGGGAGCCACCCACTAGCATCAGCCCTCCTTACATCCCCATGTTGTCCAGTCATGGCCACACCTAGCCAGTGCTTGGGCCTCCCATCTTGAGAGCAAACTGCCTCCCAGAGCACGTGACCAGGGCTTCCTGACCGGCTCCCACCTTTGCCTTTTGTCCACTGTTCAATATCAAAAGTGCTTCAAACTCCTGCAGGCCCCCTGGCCTTCTCTCCCTAATCCCATCTGCTTCCCGTTAACTTCGGCATATTTCTGGCATTTACGCATAAATTCGGTCTGGCTGCTGTTGGCTGTGTTCTTGTTTTTATATTTTGGTTTTATGCTTTGGTGTTTTTCACACATTTCTGGCCTGGTTCTCCTCTAAATCAGTCACCCATTCAACAAATATTTATGGAGAGCCTACTGTATGCCAAGGCACTGGGTGAGACCAACCTTCAGTCTATTTTAGTGGCTGAAACACACAGATCCCTCACAATGAGGAAGAGCTACATGGTAAACAAATGACTGGAGAGATACATTATTACAAAGAATTTTAAATGCCTGTGGAGGAAAAGAATGGGATGGGTCATCACATAGATTTGGGATAGGAGGGGATGGTCAGGAATGGTCTCTCTGGGGGCATTGACAGTACTGCAGTTTGGCCTGCGGAGTGACCTGGACTCAGCCAACACAGAGAGTGGGGGGTTTGGGGAGAGGTTCCTTGAGAGAGTCATGGGTAGAGGGGGGCTTTGATGTACGTGATTGCAGAAGGAAAGAATGCCTGATGTCAGTGTGTCTTCATGATCTTGCATGTATTCATGGTAGGCTGTTATCCACCAGATGCCAAAACATGGGCTTTTAGAGAGTTCCCTGGTGGTCCAGTGGCTAGGACTTGGCCCTTCCATTGCCATGGTCCCAAGTTCCGTCCCTTGTCAGGGAACTAAGACCCCACAAGAACTGCAATAGGGCCAAAAAAACCCAAAGCCAAGGGCTTTCATAACAGCCCCAGTTTGGATGGATACATTCATCTTTTCTGATCCCCAGTCTCCTGAACCCTATCTGCCAGGTCTGCAGTCATGGCAACATAAGGCACACTAAGGTAAAAATAGACTTGCCCACTGACATTTATTAAGAAGGTATTTTTACTAACTTTTCCCTGTTTATAAGAACTAGAGAAAAATCTTGGATCTAAAGATTGTTATCATTTGCTTATTTGTTAAATACTGTCCAATATTATGGCTGTATTGCATAACTAAGGAACTCTCAAGTGCACCCATGGAGAAATGCCAGGAATTTAGCCACACGCACTAATTTAAAGGCTAAAAAGGATGCTTGTCAAACAGTCTAAATACCGTGGCAATGGGCTTTATGTAAACTCAGAGATAATTATTACCGAGGAGCCAGATAGGTGTTGCAGATGGAAGGCGAGATCAGATGGGGCATGCAGCCCTTCTTATGAAGGCTTTGAGTTATGAACACGGACAAAAAATTATACTCTGCAACTTGTTCCAAAGGCAAGGTCTCATTTTGCTTAGGGGAAAAACTGAAAACAGTATTAAGCATTTGACTCATCCCACAGCTCTTTGGGGGCTTCCCTGGTGACTCAGTAGTTAAAGAATCTACCTGCAGTGCAGGAGACATGCATTGATCCCTGGGTCGGAAAGATCTTTAGTCAAGGAGATTGCAACCCCCTCCAGTATTCTTGCCTGGAAAATCCCATGGACAGAGGAGCCTAGCAGGCTACAGCCCATGAGGTCCCAAAGAGTCAGAAATGACTGAGCTACTAAACAACAACAGTCTTCGGGGGCAGACATAGATTTTGCCTTTTTTTTCCTTTAAAGACCATAATTACAAGTTACAGGATCTAGTCAGTGCCTTCTCTTTCCATCTAGAGTTTTCCATGACTAGAAAATTACCTTAATGGCTAAACTGCTTTCAATGCAATAAGCATAAATTCTAAGGAGTGCTGATTAAAGCAATTTACTAAGGGTCTACTTATAATGCTGAATTTTCTAAATCTGCTTAGGATCATAAAGACTATCTCTGGATCAAAAACCCACATAATTGTCAGCTATCCTATTCCACTTAACATCACAACAAAACGACATTATAATCGATGTCTTTTGTCAGGATTCTTAGAGAATTAGGGTATTCTGTGACTTGAATTTTCTAGCTGAGTAAGTCAAAGTCAGGAAAGTATGTCTCAAGCCTTGTTAAAAAAAACTTTCCATGAAGCAGTGGCCCTTAATAGATAAAACAAACAGAAGAGAAAAAAGAAAGAATCCACAAAGAAACATGTAAATGAAAAAGTGTAACTGTTTTCTTAGAAAGGAAACAGCTCAAGTTCCTTTCATCTATTTTAAGAAGACAACAAGCAACTCTATTCAATACATAAAACAATAAAATGTACTTAAATTGGGTACTATGGTTAGTCAAGGAAAAGAAACCTGAAAAATAGAGAAGAAATGGGACAACGAACAAAGAGAAAAGAAAATAATAAGGAAATAAAGATACATCAAGAAAAATTAACAAAAAATGGCTTTCCTGGATTAAGAAAACTGACTCTTGCCATCTCAGGACTTTGCCATCAAAGTACATGTTTCATTTTTATGCATGTATGTGTGTGTGTGTTAAGTCACTTCAATCGTGTCCAACTCTCTGTGGTCCTAGGGACTGTAGCCCATTAGGCTTCTCTGTCCATGGGATTTCCCAGGCAAGAATACTGGAATGGGCTGCCATGTCCTCCTTGAGGGGATCTTCCCTACACAGGGATCAATCACACGTCTTTTACATCCCCTGCATTAGCAGGCGGGTTCTTTACCACTAGCGCCACCTGGAAAGCCCTTCATTTTTATAACTATCACCAAAAATAGAATTTCTCCTCTTGGCACTTACACTAAGGGCTTACACAAAATTTATCAAGAATCAACTTCTTTACTGCTGACAAAAGAAGTTGTCTGAAAGTAAAGTGAATTCTCAGGTCATCTCCTAGAATTGTCTTGTTTTTGTTTCTTACCTTTTTTTCCCCTGATTTTTCTTTTCTTTTTTTTTTTAGCTGCACAGGTGGCATGTGGGATCTTAGTTCCCAGACCAGGGAACCTTGCCCCCTGCAGGGGAAGTTCAGAGTCTTAATCACTGCAATACCAGAAAAGTCTCATTTTTTACTTTTTAAGAAATTAATTTATTGATGAGACTTTATTTTTGTTCTATCTCTGACCCTATACTCACAGGCAGGTGAGCATGTGATGAGGCCCATCTCAAATTAAATAGGCCAGCCCTTTGTAGGACATGGTGTACGCAATGAGCAATGAAGTCCCCTATTCCACCTTATTCAATGAAAATCAGGTCTACATTGGTCTAGGGAATACTCAAGTTCACTGGCCTAAGCACTTCAGAGCACCCCAACTCTTCGTGAGGCAAATGTCCAGAGGTCACTCTGCCAGCAAAAAAAAATGAACCATCTGCTGTTTACTGATAGTGTCCACCGTGGTGAAATGTGACATTCTCTCTAGCCAGCTAGACAACCGGCACAGTCCTGTTAGCCACTTCTTTCCACAGACCCTCACCCAGGCCCAGCCTCGCCTGTCAAGGGGGGACTAAGAACACAGGAGGCTGAGCACACAGGCTTGGTGGGGTCAAAAGTACTGGGTTCGAGTCCCAGCTTCTTCACTGGCTGACAAGTCACTCACCTGAGTTTCCTCACCTGAAAACTGCACCTGCCAGCTAAGGCTGTGGTGAGGACGAAGCCAGAATGTTGCAGACTGCTCAGAGTGGTACCTGAGGCACATGGAGTGCTCAGGACAAAGTGGCTTTTATTGCCACCACCATCACAGCTACAACTGACGTAATTTACATGAAAACATAAAAGGCCAATTTTCAAATTAGTCAATTTCCTTATAATTATTTCTTCTAAACTATTAATGGAAAAAATTTTTGTTTAATGTTTTTCTTTTTGGCTGCACCACAAGGCATGAAGGATCTTAGTTCCCCAATCAGAGATCAAATCCATACCTCCTGCAGTAGAAGCTCGGAGTCTTAACCACTGGACCATAAGGGAAACCCCTGTTAGTAAAAATTAATCAAATTATTTCTTCTAATTTCTTGACCCTCCTGCACACGGTCAGCCCCTTCATTAATCAATAGCCAGCCAAGGTGGGCAGAGAAGGGAAAGAAAGTTATATTCAACTAATTGGATCTACAGGAAGCCACACTGGTGTGTCTGGTAGGAAAAGAGGCTAGAATGCTGGGATACTCGTCACCTGCCTGGTTCTCCAAGTGGGACAGGAGAAGAGAAATTCCCAGGAGGAGAGGTCACTAACTGGTGGGGGACAATCTCTAAGCAGTCTCTTATGCTTCCTGGGTGCAGACATCTGTCTCTTCTGTGGAAGGGTGGCAGGGCCCACGCCAGAGAAAAGAAGAAAAGTCACAAAGATCTGGGAGCTCCTGGCCCCTCCTCCCCACCCCCTTCCATTCTAGCTCTGTGTCCTTGGACATGTGACACCATTTCTTCACATGTGACTGTGGCTATTAATAGCACCTACTCCAAGGACTGTGGGGAGGAGAAAAGGAGAGGCCTCCAAGGTGCTACATACGGTGTCTGACCTTGAAAAAGTGCTTGGTAAATGGCAGCCATGGTTCTTTATTGTTTTATTACTATCCCACATTACAACCAAAATTAATGGTGTGTAATTTGTGAATCGCTGCGACACAAACAGTTTATAAAAGAAGGGATTCACAGCAGAGATTCCTCATGGGCTGTAGGGAATTTCATCTGGGCCCTCAGGATTATGTTAGTCACTCAGGTGTGTCTGACTCTTTGTGACCCCATGGACTACAGCCTGCCAGGATACTGTTCCTGAACTTTTCCAGGCAAGAATACTGGACTGAGTTGCCATTTCCTTCTCCAGGGGATCTTCCTGACCCAGGGATCAAACCCTGGGGGTTAAGTTGTCTCTTAAAACCCTCCTCTTCTTAAAGGATCAAAGTCATCTGTGGACCATGGGGATCCTCACAGGTGGGGTGCTAAGGCTTGCCAGAGGCTGATGTATTGTAGAATCCAAACAGGCTGGAAGACAAGACCTAAGATGCAGGAACTGAACTCGGCTTCCTAGGATGACTGTTATAACTTCTCTCCTGACATCTTAAGAGGCAGCAAGAGAGAAACCTCCTATCTCTAAGCAACTAGGGGGCTGAAGACCCCACCCGGAAGAATCCAAGACCCTCTGCTCCATATGCCCCTGCTTAACAGACCCCGCTGACTCCAGGAGCTGCCTGGGGCCCGGACCTGAACTGCCAAGTTGGAAGCTGGTGATGATCATGGAACGGCCTCAAGGTCAGACCTACCTTGGGAACAAGGTACTGCTGATCGGTGCAGGCCAGGACATAGGCCTCGGCCCGGCCCAGTTCACTCTGGGGGAAGTGGGCGTTCATCTCGTCTCCGTCGAAGTCGGCGTTGTAGGCCTTGCAGTTGGCATAGTGGAGCCGCAGGACTTTCTCCTCGGGGAGGACACGGGCGCGATGTGCCTGGATGGAGGGCCTGTGCAGAGTGGGCTGCCGGTTCAGGAGGAGAATGTCCCCATTCTTCACGTGCCGGCACACCTGCGGGCAGAGCAGAGGACGGGCTGAGCAGTGGCCACTCCGGCATCACTGCTACAATCCCAAAGCCTCACCTCGCCCTGGGCTGAGTGTGGCTTCTGTCTGTCTCATGTTTTACTCAATAAAATGGCAACTTTCAGTCCAGAGTGAAACCCTAGAAATCTATGAGAAATAACTACTAAGCCCCTCTGGGTCTCAGAATGTGTGTGTGTGCTCAGTTACTATGTCGTGTCCGACCCTTTTGTGACCCCATAGACTGTAGCCCGCCAGGCTCTTCTGTCCATTGGATTTTCTAGGCAAGGATACTGGAGTGGGTTGCATTTCCTTCTCCAGGGGATCTTCCCAGGGACCAAACCCAGGTCTCTTGGCAATGGATTCTTTACTACTGAGCCATCCGGGAATCCCAAAATGCTACTTCGCAGAGGAAACAGGCCCCTACTACCGAATCCAAATTCAAGAACCAGGCATGCTTAGGGTTCTTTGGTTTACGAGACAGACGCCTTAGGGTTTTCTGAGAAATAGCTGCTAACTTAGCAGAGTCCAGTCCTAGCTCTGGGCTCAGACTATTGCTGTTGTTTAGTTGCTAAGCCATGTCCAACTCTTCGCAACACCATGGACTATAGTCCGCCTGTCTCCTCTGTCCACGGAATTCTCTAGGCAAGAATATTGGAGTGGGTTGCCATTTCCTCCTCCAGGGGAGGGATAAGTCAATGATGCTACAGGCCCCTGTTCAGTAATGTCTGTCTTCTTCAGAAATGCACAACCTTTCTGGAGTTTGAATTCCCCAGAGAATTAACCTGAAAAAAGAAATGGACATATCTTAGGACAGCAGGTCTACACATAACCATAAAACTCCTGGGCTTGAAAGGATTTGGCAGACTTCTGAGTATGTACTCAGCCACATCTGAGTACGTTAGTACAAATGTGAATTTCACGTTTGAGAAATACTTGCCCAACCTCATCCTTCAGAGCCAGGACTGAAACTCAGGGTTCTTGATTCCCAGTTCAATGCTCCTGGAAAATATTTTATGGCACTTAAAAATTAATAACAAGTTTAAATTGCTGTGGTCTTTTGGGAAAGCAATTTCACAGTAGATTTTAGAACATTAAAAACTCATTTCCTTTGGTCTTTCAGAATGAAAAAGGTGCCAATGCAAGGTTCTATGAATGATGTTTATGCACCTGTGTTAACAGTGGCAAAAACAGTGAAAAACCTGGCTGTCCCAAAGAAGGGGCATCGGTGGATAAATCATACTATGTACTATGTACTATTATGTAGTGATGAAAAAGGATTTGGTGAGGGGGCACTCAGGCCATGGAGCATGCAGGATCTTAATTCCCCAACCAAGGATTGAACTCAGGTCCCCAGAAGTGGAAGCTGAGTCAACAGGGACTGCCAGGGATCCTTTAAAAAAGGATGATTTAAATGTATCAGATCAGATCAGTCGCTCAGTCGTGTCCCACTCTTTGCGACCCCATGAATTGCAGCATGCCAGGCCTTCCTGTCCATCACCAACTCCCGGAGTTCACTGAGACTCACGTCCATCGAGTCAGTGATGCCATCCAGCCATCTCATCCTCTGTCGTCCCCTTCTCCTCTTGCCCTCAATCCCTCCCAGCATCAGAGTCTTCTCCAATGAGTCAACTCTTCGCATGAGGTGGCCAAAGTACTGGAGTTTCAGCTTTAGCATCATTCCTTCCAAAGAAATCCCAGGGCTGATCTCCTTCAGCATGGACTGGTTGGATCTCCTTGCAGTCCAAGGGACTCTCAAGAGTCTTCTCCAACACCACAGTTCAAAAGCATCAATTCTTTGGCGCTCAGCCTTCTTCAGTCCAGCTCTCACATCCATACATGACCACAGGAAAAATCATAGCCTTGACTAGGCGAACCTTTGTTGGCAAAGTAATCTCTGCTTTTGAATATGCTATCTAGGTTGGTCATAACTTTCCTTCCAAGGAGTAAGCATCTTTTAATTTCATGGCTGCAGTCACCATCTGCAGTGATTTTGGAGCCCAGAAAAATAAAGTCTGACACTGTTTCCACTCTTTCCCCATCTACTTCCCATGTAGTGATGGGACCGGATGCCATGATCTTCGTTTTCTGAATGCAGAGCTTTAAGCCAACTTTTTCACTCTCCACTTTCACTTTTTCACTCTCCACTTTCACTTTCATCAAGAAGCTTTTAAGTTCCTCTTCACTTTCTGCCATAAGGGTGGTGTCATCTGAATATCTGAGGTGATTGATACTTCTCCCGACAATCTTGATTCCAGCTTGTGCTTCTTCCAGTCCAGTGTTTCTCATGATGTATTCTGCATATACGTTAAATAAGCAGGGTGACAATATACAGCCTTGACGTACTCCTTTTCCTATTTGGAACCAGTCTGTTGTTCCATGTCCAGTTCTAACTGTTGCCTCCTGACCTGCATACAAATTTCTCAAGAGGCAGATCAGGTGGTCTGGTATACCCATCTCTTTCAGAATTTCCCACAGTTTATTGTGATCTACACAGTCAAAGGCTTTGGCATAGTCAATAAAACAGAAATAGATGTTTTTCTGGAACTCTCTTGCTTTTTCCAGGATCCAGCGGATGTTGGCAATTTGATCTCTGGTTCCTCTGCCTTTTCTAAAACCAGCTTGAACATCAGGAAGTTCACGGTTCACATATTGCTGAAGCCTGGCTTGGAGAATTTTGAGCATTACTTTACTAGCATGTGAGATGAGTGCAATTGTACAGTAGTTTGAGCATTCTTTGGCATTGCCTTTCTTTGGGACTGGAATGAAAACTGACCTTTTCCAGTCCTGTGGCCACTGCTGAGTTTTCCAAATTTGCTGGCATATTGAGTGTAGCACTTTCACAGCATCATCTTTCAGGATTTGGAATAGTTCAACTGGAATTCTATCACCTCTACTAGCTTTGCTTGTAGTGATGCTTTCTAAGGCCCACTTGACTTCACATTCCAGGATGTCTGGCTCTAGGTCAGTGATCACACCATCGTGATTATTTGGCTTGTAAAGATCTTTTTTGTACAGTTCTTCTGTGTATTCTCTCCATCTCTTCTTAACATCTTCTGCTTCTGTTAGGTCCATACCATTTCTGTCCTTTATCGAGCCCATCTTTGCATGAAATGTTCCCTTGGTATCTCTGATTTTCTTGAAGAGATCTCTAGTCTTTCCCATTCTGTTATTTTCCTATTTCTTTGCATTGATTGCTGAAGAAGGCTTTCTTATCTCTTCTTGCTATTCTTTGGAACTCTGCATTCAGATGTTTATATCTTTCCTTTTCTCCTTTGCTTTTTGCTTCTCTTCTTTTCACAGCTATTTGTAAGGCCTCCCCAGACAGCCATTTTGCTTTTTTGCATTTCTTTTCCATGGGGATGGTCTTGATCCCTGTCTCCTGTACAATGTCACGAACCTCATTCCACAGCTCATCAGGCACTCTATCTATCAGATCTAGGCCCTTAAATCTATTTCTCACTTCCACTGTATAATCATAAGGGATTTGATTTAGGTCATACCTGAATGGTCTAGTGGTTTTCCCTACTTTCTTCAATTTCAGTCTGAATTTGGCAAGAAGGAGTTCATGATCTGAGCCACAGTCAGCTCCTGGTCTTGTTTTTGCTGATTGTATAGAGCTTCTCCATCTTTGGCTGCAAAGAATATAATTAATCTGATTTCGGTGTTGACCATCTGGTGATGTCCATGTATATAGTCTTCTCTTGTGTTGTTGGAAGAGGGTGTTTGTTATGATCAGTGCATTTTCTTGGCAAAACTCTATTAGTCTTTGCCCTGCTTCATTCTGTATTCTAAGGCTAAATTTGCCTGTTACTCCAGGTGTTTCTTGACTTCCTACTTTTGCATTCCAGTCCCCTATAATTAAAAGGACATCTTTTTTGGGTGTTAGTTCTAAAACGTCTTGTAAGTCTTATAGAACTGTTCAACTTCACCTTCTTCTGCATTACTGGTTGGGGCATAGACTTGGATTACTGTGATACTAAATGGTTTGCCTTGGAAACCATTTGGACTCTTTTGTTGACCATGATGGCTACTCCATTTCTTATGAGGGATTCTTGTATACCGGTCTTGAAAAAATGACAATAATGTATTTCAGTAAAAGAAAAACCATCCAGGTACCATCTAAGGTGATGTATTAATGTCAGTCGCTCAGTCATATCTGACTCTTTGTGACCCATGGACAGTAGCACACAGGCTTCTCTGTTCATGGAATTCTCCAGGCAAGAATACTGGAGTGGGCAGCCATTCCCTTCTCCAGGATCTTCCTAGTCTAGGGATCAAACCCAGGTATCCTGCATTGCAGGCAGACTTTTTTTATCATCTGAGCCACCAGAGAAGGTCATCTAAGGTGACAGGATGAGGCGATTTTAAACCAATCCAACTCTACGTGTTTATACCCACAAGGACAAAGGTATTTAGATCCTTACTGAGCGGCTCTGTGGTATCCTCGGGGCAGGGGGACATGGAAGAAGAGAAAGATCACCACCTGGACCTTTACACGTCTTAGTGCTATTCATCGGAGAAGGCAATGGCACCCCACTCCACTACTCTTGCCTGGAAAATCCCATGGATGGAAGAGCCTGGTAGGCTGCAGTCCATGGGGTCACTAAGAGTAGGACACGACTGAGCGACTTCACTTTCACTTTTCACTTTCATGCATTGGAGAAGGAAATGGCAACCCACTTCAGTGTTCTTGCCTGGAGAATCCCAGGGACGGGGGAGCCTGGTGGGCTGCTGTCTCAGGGGTCGCACAGAGTCGGACACGACTGAAGCGACTTAGCAGCAGCAGCAGCAGTGCTATTCATGTTACAACGAGCGTATGCCACTTTTAGAAAAAAATTTTTAAAGATCTTCAACTATTTCTAAGGAAAGCATGAAAAACTGCACAAGTGATATGCTTACTGTGGGGGGTGGATATAGAAAATATAGAAGAGAATGAAAACCACAAGTAATTTTACTCTTCAAAGATAACCACTGCTCACACTTTCTTGCTCTTTACCAATATCAATATGCCATTGGTCATGTCCTCCTGACAGGAAAGCTCATTTTAAAGGCCTTTCATCTTTGTTGTTGTTCAGTTGCTAAGTTGTGTGCAACCCTTTTGAAACCCCATGGACCGCAGCATGCCAGCCTTTCCTGCCCTTCACCACCTCCCAGTTTGCTCAAACTCATGTCTATTGAGTCGGTGATGCCATCCAATCATCTCATCCTCTGTCGTCCCCTTCTCCTCCTGCCCTCAATCTTTCCCAGCATCAGGGTCTTTTCCAATGAGTTGGCTCTTCGTATCAGGTGGCCAAAGTATTGGAGCTTCAGCTTAATTAATTACTGGGCTTCCTAAATGATGCACAGAGATGCTATTTTAAAAAACAAATACACGGGAATTCCCTGGGGTCCAGTAAAATCTGTGCTCTTACCGCCAAGAGCCTGTGTTCAATCCCTGGTTGGGGAACTAAGATCCCACAAACCACTCAGTGTGGCCAAAAATATAAAACAAACAAAAAACCAACAAATGCTTGAGGCAACTGCTATCCCAATCATTCCGCATGCTGCCCTCAACAGCCCAGAAGGAATTATGGAGACTCAGTGAGCGCTCTTCCCACCTCAAGTCTTCCCTAAATTACTCAGCAGGTAATAGGCTGGAGGAAACACCTTATGAAGCTGGATCAAAGAGCTGGTTACAGAGAGAGCCTAAAGGTTAACAAGAGATGCACCCACTGGCCTCCCCTCATTCCTGCTCAGCTGGGCTGAAAGTTTCCTCCAACTCAGGGAAGCAGGGAGCAAACCCCTCAAATTCCAAAAGGCAGTCCTAAAAGCAGTGAGCAGGAACTTGGTCTTTCTGCTCCCCGAGGAATCCAAACCCATCCTTCTCCTGCCCCCACATCCATGTTTCCAAGGAGACTTGGATTCTGAGGATTCCCATGAGTGTCTGCCCAGGGCACATCATGAAGCCTGAGCTGACTTTGAAGGTCTATTTCTTTAGCTTCTCAAGGGAGGAACTGCCCAGACCTGTGGCTCAGGCCCCAAAGCCCAGGCTGGGCCTTGGACTGGAGTCTCACAAATTCGAGACATCCTCCGGCATAAGCAAACCCCACAGCTGGGAAGGCTCGCAGGCCCATTTGGCAGGCTCCGGCCAATCCAAACAGAAGCCCTGGAGCACAGGGTGCTCCCCTTGCCAACCCAAACCAGAGGCCCTTCCTTTCTCTTGTCTCTAAATAAATACCACAGTGAAAATTAGCATGCTCCAGTGCCCGGGTCAGAGTTCTCAGCAGCAGACCCAGAGCCAAAGAGCTGCCCTCGGGGCTGACTGCTGGGCCGGGAAATGAGGCTTGGCCAACCCAGTCATTTCCTCCTCCGTTTACCAGAGCCAGGGAAGGGGCAGAGACTTCACTCCTCCCCCTTCTCACTGAACCTGCAGTCTGTCCTGACCTGGGTCTCTCGCTCCCAGTCACGTAACCCAACCCTTTGGCCTGCTGCTGCTGCTAAGTCACTTCAGTCGTGTCCGACTCTATGCGACCCCCATAGACGGCAGCCCACCAGGCTTCCCTATCCCTGGGATTCTTCAGGCAAGAACCACTGGAGTGGGTTGCCATTTCCTTCTCCAATGCATGAAAGTGAAAAGTGAAAGTGAAGTCGCTCAGTTGTGTCCGACTCTAGTGACCCCATGGACTGCAGCCCACCAGGCTCCTCTGTCCATGGGATTTTCCAGACAAAAGTACTGGCTGGAGTGGGGTGCCACTGCCTTCTCCAGCCCTTTGGCCTAGTTCTTATCTATATGGAAGGTGTTCAGCAAGAAAACTACTTTACAAATTACAAGTAGGCTGTGAATGTACACATACTTGATTATGTGTATAAACATGACATATAACATCACTGAGGTTTTGGAAACTAAAAAGAATCATTCTTAGTCCCCAAGTCCTGATATGTGCATGCATGCTCAGTCACTACTATCCCGTCTGACTCTTTGTGCTCCCATGCACTGTAGCCCACCAGGCTCCTCTGTTCATGGGATTCTCAAGGCAAGAATATACTGGAGTGGGTTGCCATGCCCTCCCGCTGGGGGATCTTTCTGATCCAGGAATTGAACCCGCATCTCTTACATTTCCTGCATTGGCAGGAGGGTTCTTTACCACTAACGCCACCTGGGAAGCCCAAGATCCTGATATAAGGAACACTTCTGTTTCAAAAGGTCACTTCCTATCTTTTCCCTGGGGGGGTCACATCCTCAGCTGGGTCCATGGAGCCTCCTGCACCTCACCGTGGGACCCGTCCAGTCCACAGTGTGCTGGGGAGAGTGGAGGGTCTAATATCCCGCCCTTGTCCTTAGGGGTGTAGGACTTGAAATGGAATAGGTGGGGGCCCATGGAGTGACCCCACAAGGCGAAAGAATGAGGGTGAGAGGTGAGGTGGGACACACAGGGAGGGAGATCCCACGCAAGTGTGAAAGTGGCAAACTGCACACCACCTGTTTTTATAACTAGAGTTTTTTGGGAACATGGCCCAATCCAATGGCTTTGTACTGCCCTGGTGGCTTCCACAGTTCATGCTACAGAAGTGGGGCTGAGCTGCTGCAACACAGACCATGTGGCTGACAAAGCCTAAGATGTTTACTCTCAGGTTCCCAGGTGGCTCAGTGGTTAAGAATCCACCTGCTAATGCAGGAGACGTGGGTTCAATCCCTGGATTGGGAAGATCCCCTGGAGGAGGGCATGGCAAACCACTCCAGTATTCTTGCCTACAAAATTTCATGAACAGAGAGAGGAGCCTGGCAGCTACGGTCCAGGGGGTCGCAAAGAGTCAGACACAAATGGGCGGCTGAGCACACACACGCACGTTGGCTGAAAACGTGTGCAGGCTCTTTCCCTGGAGGAATGAGGGCCTTGCTGAGGTACAAAGCGGCGATGGCTAGGGAATCTGGGGAGGACAAAGTGTTCCCAGCACACATGGCAAGTTCAAGGACTGAAGGGGAAGTCTGGACAGGATGCTGGGGCTAGGGGAGAAAGCAGAGACAGTATGTTGATGTGAACTTCAGCCAGGAGACAGATAAGGCCAACCTCCCTTATTTCCCTGCAGCTCAGAACTCATTTCCATCCCCTCTCGTAAGCTGCCCAGCGAGTGCAGTGAAGCCAACCTGCCCTCTCGGAAGCCAACTTCCAACCCCACAGATGTAGAGCAGCCACGTGAAGGAAGTGTCCCCGTGTATCTGCCTCATCATCACATCCCAATAACGTCAGGAGCCCCACCAGCCTTCTACTTTTGCTCTACTTGGAGATGACAAAGGTTCTGGGGCCCAACTCCTCCCACTTTGTTCAAACGGCTCTCCTGGGTCACAGGTGGTCTCTGTCTGGGCAAATCTGCTGCATCTTCCTTTCTCCCTCTCCTTAAACTTCATATTTAATTCCACAAACACCTCCTATGTGCCTCGGGAAGATGCAAAGGTACTCTGGGGCTGGTCTTGACTAGAGGTGGGGGACGGATGCTGGCATTGAGAGCAAGCCCGGCTGCCCACCCTCCCTCAGTGTCCTCCCCACCTGCCTCATGCTCCCATAGGTCCCCCCACTTTCTGTCTGTCCTACTTTGTGCTCAAAGAGCTTAACCCTCTGACAATTTCTTTTTTTTTTTTTGCCATACCATGTGACTTGTCAGATCTTAAGTTTCCCAGCCAGGGATCAAACCTGTGCCCTCTACAGTGAAAGCATGGAGTCTTAACCACTGGACCACCAGGAAGTCCTGATAACTACATTTCTTAACCCTAACTGAGGTCCCATACTTCTACCTTTTACGTGAGATAGGCCCTTAGGTTTCCACCGTCATCTCAGTTCAGAGGGGCCCAGACGCACCTCCTTCCAGAGCATTCCATCTCCTGCACTGGAAACCATGGCTTCCTTCTTGTCTTCTCTCTTCTACAGCCCTGACACCCAGCCTACCCCCAACCCCATCCTCTCCCTGGAAACATACCCTTTCACCCTGGGGTCCTCTGCAGCCCCCAGGCTGGTCCTCAATCATCTTCTGATGACCCCAAACTCACCCTGCATGTCCACCCCACCTCCTTTCTTCTCCAGCATCATGTGGGTTCCGTCACCACCCTCCGTCGCTGTCCCCTTATGTCTGCCACACCACTCAACAGTGGTGACACACTTAAGGACTCATTCCCTGGGGGTGCGCCCACTAGGCTGCCCACCCTAGGGCAACAAAAGCTTGTCCATGGTGCCTAGCAAAGTGCAACACAGAGTTTGCAGTGGGCCCTGCCACCACCCTGCTCTCCTCTCTCAATTTTTCTCTCAAAGTGTCCTACTGTCTCACATGCTTGACTTAATAGCATGAAAGTTATCTTGTGGTTGTCTTGTTTCACCATAGTTAAGAAAAATACACCTTTATTTCTCTTGCATCTTTCACATAGCTCCAAGCAAAACATGCGGCTCTTAAGAATGGCAGAATAGGGGCTTTCCCTGGTGGCTCAGTGGTAAAGAATCCACCTGCCAAGCAGGAGATGAGGGTTCAATCCCTGTCCAGAAGATTCCACATGCCACAGAGCAACTAAGTCTAAGGGCCACAACTACTGAGCCTGTGCTCTAGAGCCGATGCTCTGCAACATGAGAAGCCACTGCAGTAAGAAGCTGTGTACCACAACTAGAGAGCAGCCCACACTTGTCTCAACTAGAAAAAAGCCCATGTAGCAACAGAGACCCAACACACTCAGAACCAAATAAAATTATTAAAAAAAAAAAAAAAATGGCAGGATAAGTTTGCGAACCTGAACACAAACGTCACTTAACGCATAAGAAAAGAACTAACAGGTGGCTGGACCTGTCTGCCCCTGGCTGCCAAAGCAGAAGACGCAAGGCATGTTAACCACTGGACCTTGGGACAATGGTGAGATGGGGAGAAAGCAAGAGGACAGGCCTTGGTGAAGAGCAGTGGAGACCAGTGCTCACCGAGACAAGGCTTCCTCTCCCTCTCTGCCCTCCAACCAAAGCTCCTTCAAGCTTCAACAGTCCTCTGTAGAGCTCGATCCCACCAAAAAGAAAACCTAGTGGATTTAGGCGTGTCAGAGGGCAAGGGGAAGCCTAACAAACACGTAGATGGGTGAGGATGATGCACTTCCATCACTCCCTGACTTGGGCAGTCACCATAAATCAATCCCAAATCCGTTTCACTCCAACAATTTCTGCCACTTGCCTGGTTGAGGGTTGTTTGCTATACTCCCCCCCACCTGGAATGGTTGTTACCTGACACAGACAGAAGGGATATCACCCACCCATCTTATGCCCTCAGCAGACATTGCTAATTGATCTTGTACTCTTTCCGTGGGAGCCCAGAGAAGCCTGGGGATCCCTTAACATAGTGCTACAGGTGAGAACTAGTAAACTCCCGAAAGTGAAGCATCAGCTGAAATCAGTCAGTTTTCATAGACACAGAATGTTTCCTTCCTAGGGCGTGCTCTCAGCATGCAGAGGAACCCTCCATAAACCTTGTTAACACATAGATTCCTGGGTTCCATTTCCAGAGAGTCTAATTCGGGGCAGTGAAGGGGGAAAAAGGGAGACAAACGTGCATTTCCCACGTTTGGGAAATGGCTCCAGGAATGCTGCTGCTGAGGACCTTTGAGCAGCCCTGTTTAAGGGCAGCAGATCACAGTGGAGTTATAATGAAAGGGCATTTCTCCGTCCCCAGTATGTAACCAGAATTGTGCTGCCTGCATGGGATGATCAAATGAAATTTTACTCATGGTGCTGAGGCCCTAGGGAACACCCACAGGTAGGGTCAGCCCCCTGTGGGGTGCAGAGGGTAGGGGTGGGGTGGGGGGAGGAGGAATAGTTCTCACAGCCCTCCTGCACTGGCACCACAGCTGAAGTCATGGGGGAGCCCAAAAGGAGCAGCCTAGGCCCCTGACCAAATATGCCCGTTACTCACAATTTTTGTCCCCTGGGGCTTAGGAGCCCCTGTAGCTGGTGTCAGGAGCTGTTTGGCCACTGCCTCCCGCTGCGTGAGGTCCGAGGCGCTCAGGGCTGTGCGACTGCCATCCTCGTTGATGACCATAGAGGCTCCAGGGTGCACGTTGGGGCCGTTGATGACCGCCTGCCTCAGTTCCTGAACGTTCCAGGGGGTGACTGGTTGAGGGTAGGTCAGCTTTGTGGCAAACACCTGGAAACAAGGAGGGGATATGAAAATTCAGGGTGGGCAGAAAAGGCTCAGAAGGACCCCCAGTGTGACTCAACAGGCTGCATGATTTTTCCCCTAAGATGTGGACGTGCTCCAAGCAACATCTCCCTGTCTTTTCCACAATCATTTTTCCAGACTTGCCTCCTCCAAGGAAGAGAGCAGGTCTCCTTTTCTAGCAGAGTAATCTGCCCCAAAAAAGTTATCTGAGGATAGTAATTTATGCAAAATTTTTTTTAACCTATTTTAAAATTTCATCATTTCCTAGTCTGCCAATAAATTCCAGGTCCCAAATGATGGAATACAGCCTGGAACATGAGCTTTAGACAATTGGCGAATACCTGCTCTCAAGTATCACCCTCCTCCACTAATAATTCCCCTCCCCTCAGCCCCCAGCAGTCATCACTAATTGATGGTGGCCTGAGCCCAGACATGGCATCTTAATCTCTTTATTTGGCCTGAGATAAACCTGATTCGGTGCCCTGATACATGAGAAAATGGCAGTGATCCATTTGACATGCCAGGCCTGCACCATACTCCAAGAAAAATGAGTGCCCTGTTAAGCAAGTTCTGAGCTACTGACTATTAAAACTCTCTGATGCTTCAAAAGGCATATAACTACATTAGAGACTCTTGAGAAGTCCCATGGAAAGGAACTCGCTGAATATTGGCCAGCTTGCTGTGTGAATGGCACCCCCACCCCAATCCCTGCCACCCTGTCTGGTGCTCCCCGCCCTCTGGCCCTCTCCACCTCTGCCAACGCACTGACCACTACCTGACGGAGTATTTATGTACAGACTGTGCCCAACTTAGGATTTTTCGGACTTTGTAACAGTGTGAAAGTAACATGTATTTGGTAGAAATCATACTCCCCATTTTGAATTCTGGTCTTTTTCTGGGCTTGTGAAACATGGTGTGATATTCTTGTGAAGGTGCGCAGGGGCAGTGAGTCTCAGCTGCTGGCTGTCAGCCCTGGGATCATAAATATCCCATACACTTAGAGCCATCTTGTTACTCATTTTAAGGACAGAGTTCAATAACTTCCATGAGACATTCAACACTATTACAAAATAAGTTTTGCACTGGATGAATTTGCCCAACGGTAGGCTAACATTAAGCCTTCTGAGCAGGTTTAAGGTGGGTTAGACTAAGCTATGCTGTTCAGTAGGTTGGGTCCATTAAATGCACTTTTGACATGTGGCATTTTCAACTTACCACCACATCATCTTAAGTCAAGGAATATCTTTACTTGTGTTATCTGTTTATGTGTCTCCACCACTGGAATATAAGCTTCACAGGGACACACTAGTCTATCTGGTTCACAGCTGTTTCTCTAGCTTATCCCCCAACCTTCACCTCCTTTGCTTCTGTAACACCTGTCCACAGTTTTCAATGGGAAGGGTGTGCACAAGAGATCAAGGGGCAGTTTCACACGCTCTGCTCCTGAAAACCATCTTGTAAGCAACAGGCCATTGTGGTCCTAGGCTTGGGGCAGGCCTGGAGGTGGGCAGAGGGGGAACTTCAGAGTCTCTCCAGTACCAAATGAACCCAGATCCAAGAAAGAGAAGACCACTGAAGGTGGAAAAAGGAGCAACACTAAAGGTCTCTCCCAAAGCTGGGGACCCTGAAGGCACCATGAGGCTAAAGCCAACAGAGCTCCCTGTCCTCCTCTGTCCAAAGAAAGCAATAAACAGGTCACAGGCCTCTTCTCCCAGGGCCTCGGACTCAGGAATGTCACCACTGGGCTTCCCAGTGCTTTTCCCTGCCCCTGACCCAGCTTCCGGATGCAGAGACCCCGGTGCCCAGGAATGGGTGTTCTCTGACTCTTGTCCCCTCACACGAGAGCTCTTTCCTAGGAAGCCCACGTGTGCCTGGGGGACAAGTAGGCAGCATGCAGGAGGCCATCAGAACACTTGAGCTCTTCTCTCTGCTCCCTGCCAGTCCTCCCCTGAGAGTGGCAGCAGGGCCGTGTGCCAGGAAGTGAGCCTCTCCACGGGGTGAATTAAACCATCTTCTATTACTGACCTCAAGGCCCATTAAGGAGGAAGATGATGAAGGGGCTGTTGCTAATGAGTACCACATCCTCAAGTGGTGGGGAAGTGAGAAAAGAAAACTGGCTCCCTAAGGAAACACTAACAGGTGAACGGGCAAACCGCCTACCCTTGAGGATCTGGGAGTGATGCCTGCTCCCTGGGGCTCTCTCCCTTCCTCTGCGGCCCTGACTCCTGATGCCAAGCAAGTACATGGGACAGAAAGCCCCGCTCCCTCATCTCTATCATCTTCCATCTGACTAGGAAGGTTTAATGATTAGACCAAGATGGGCAGGAGGAGGAGAGGCAGGAGCTGCGCCCTGATAGCCCAGGAGCAGGGGTCTTCCTTGTGGGTGGAGGGTGTCTGGAGACCTGGCGGGGAGTGAGAGCAACGCCATGCCATGGCCTCAGGATCCCCTTCTAAGGACTCAATATGGGGAGAGGCAGATGCTGTCTTCACCCAAGCCACCATAATCCCACGCCTTCTCCCCAGCCCTCCTCGCCACTCCCATCTGCCACCTAACAGCACACACCATGGGAATTCCAATTTCGTTGGTGTTGATGTACATGTCCGGACAGATGACCGAGCGGGCTGCGTAGTCTACGCGCTTCCCCATCATGTGCTTTCGGAACAAACCATCCTTCTTCTCCAGGATCTTTATGGGGGAAAAGTCCACAGAAATCATTAAAAAAGTTTAAAAAGCAAGACTTAAAAATATTAAGTTGTTAGAAAATATATGTTGCTGTTTTTTAGTTGCTAAGTCATGTCCAACTCTTTTGTGACCCAATGAACTGTAGCCCACCAGCCTCCTCTGTCCATGGAATTCTCCAGCCAAGAATTCTGGAGTGGGGTGCCATTTTCTCCTCCAGGAGATCTTTCCAACCCAAGGGTTGAACCTGCATCTCCTGCATTGGCATGTGGGTTCTTTACCACTGAGCCACCAGGGAAGCTCTATAACATATATATGCCATATTTAATTGTGGGCACAACTTAGCGACTGAGCATGAGCATGAAAGATGACACTTCTATTATCCACAAGCCTGTATAATGGTAACGGGTTGGCAAAAAAGGATGGATAAACCCAAACTTTTTGGCCAACCCAATACTATGCACATCTTTATTATGTTTGGGTTTTGGGGTCTGCAATTTTAGTTTCATTCACTTCTTCAGTTAGGATCATCTTTTATTAATATCTTCTTTTACTCCATTGAAATAAATCTTTCATATTTTACACTAAAAAATAATAAAATAAGAAGTAAACCAAAACTACAGTAGTGCCAATTGGTCAAAATAAAACAGTCACTGTCAAGGAAAAAAAACAAGTATGGTTGCTATTTTCTTCCTTAAGACAAATATGTTTGTTATTTAACCCCTTCGGGTAGCAATGGGGATCCAACTGCTCACCTGTCTAATGCCGGGGTACTTTTCCATCATTAATTTGTCCATCTCGCTATCAAACACAATATTAACGTGGCTCTGAAGGCGAATCCAAATGTTGTAAAGTCTGTCTGTGAGGGACTGGCCTGG
The DNA here is from genome assembly GCA_935064755.1 of Tragelaphus eurycerus. NCBI lineage: Eukaryota > Metazoa > Chordata > Mammalia > Artiodactyla > Bovidae > Tragelaphus > Tragelaphus eurycerus. The sequence continues at coordinate 11,632,783 of CAKXYN010000070.1, read as the reverse complement.
AAGCTGACTCAAAAAGGATCGGTCCATAGCCATCCAAGAGTCTTTTTCCTGCCAAGACACAACCAAGAAAAACGGGCATGATGGAAAGCCCTCAAGAAGCCTGGTTCCACTTTTCTTTTTCACTTGAGCTCTGACAAATGATGAACTCTGAGTTGGCCTTTATGTCTTTTGAACTTGACAGATTTGTGGCCCAAGTGCTCATAAATCGATCTTGTCTGTGTGCATAGACAACATATGAGGCGGTAAGCTGCCCTAGAGCACCACCTACTGACCGACTGTCTGGCCACCTGGACTGGCCCCCTTGGGCTGGGTACGTATAACACAGGGGAGAGACAAATGGTCCCTCGACCCAGTGGGTCAGAAGAGAGAAGAAACCGGTCAGTGCTGATGGAAGGGGGATCCAGTAAGTGAGAATGTCATGGAAACCACTGGTGATAAAGTGGGCATGTCCTCAATCCTGAGGAACAGAAGACTTCTCAGTTATAGAGAATACAGGTGTGGTTTCTATTCTGGCTGAAGGAGCCTCCCAGGGCCCCCTGTATGATGACAGCACCCCTGTCAGAATAACTCACTTCTAAAGGCATCAGCCGACTCAGGGCCACACTCCTACTTGTGAAATGGGTGAGACCAGTCTCACTGGTGCATCCTCAGTGCCTGGAATGGCGCATGCCTATTCACACCCAGGCATTCATGATTCATGAGAGGGCCACCATGGAGCAAGTATGGGAAGAAAGAACTCTTGCTATTGATCAGATGGAAAAGAGGGCACTGTGATTTCAGGCAGCAATGACCTCAGGAATCTGAGAGGATGCTGCTCATGTCTGCCGAGATTTAGCTTTTTTCTTGGACAAAGATTACCCTACTTTCAAGAGACATCAACATGGAATCTTTAGCTCTGGTCACTGGACGTGGCAATCCTATGGTCATCTCTTTGAAACTAGACCAGGACCTGCAGATGGCAGATATCTCTAATATTGAGCATTTTTTTAAAAAGCACATTTACACAGACAGATCAGAAAACTTAAGCAAAATCAAAGAAACCCAAGCAGAAAGGCTGAGTAACCCAAGCACGGGTGTCCCTGACAGATTGTGGCACCACCTGGTGATGGTCCGGTCCCACCCAGGGAAGGGAGCCTGGGAGCCTGTCTGGTCTACTCAAGGCTGAGACAGTCCTTCCTATTTGCATCTAGAAAGCATCTTAAAGCTGGGAAGGATGTCAGCAATCTCAACAAACTTCCTGAGTGCCTGACTCATCTTTATACCCACTGTAGACCTAGCACACTAAAAGGGATTCAGGAAACCGTTTGCTGAAAGAGGAAAATGGAATTCAGCTCCACCATTTATTGGGGAGAAAACTGAGCCCCAAATCTGATACTCCTATTGCGGGAAACTCCTCCAAATGCCAACACTGCCTTCCTGACCCTGATGCTAGAGATCTTCATGAGCCAAAATCAGAGCTAGGTGTCATGGGTCTCTGGTACCAGAGCCCAGTAGGGACAGGTTTAGAGCCTGAGGACCACAGACTGTTCTTTCTAGGACTGCCAGTGACAGCAGGTAGCCCAGACCACAACTACGGATAAAATCTCCCCACAGATCAATCATTTTATTGTGGAGATAAGAACAAGAAACCAAAGCAACTCAATCAAGGTCACTGGGCATGGTCACTGGGGTCATGCTCAGACCCACACTTTCCCCCAGACATTGCCCGGTCCTCCCAAACCCATGGCTCACACACAACCATGCAGAATTGCCAACCAGTATCTCCCAGGACCCATAGCATTCTGCACCCACAGCGTAGGAAGCTAGAACTAAGACATCAGCTCCTGACCTCTTCTGTGGTGGGTGCTGCCACTTCACTTGGCAGCTCCTGTTCTTGGGCCATCAGTGCCAGAAGCTTTCGGATGAGAACCACATCCTTCATGACAGCCTGCAAGTTCACCGTCTGCCCGTTGGTGAACATCTGGTCCCCAAGGCGGTTGACAGGGCGATACCTGCAGGAGGACATGTGGAATCAGAGAACACTTCCCTCAGCCTCTTACCCATCCCTACTCACATGCCCCAAGCTCCAAAAGAAATCCACATTCCTCCTGCACTCAGGAAAAATGAAGAGGAAAATAGTCCCACGACCTGCCACTGGGGAGTGGAACTGCTGCTCTATTTTTCAGCACCTTTGACCCTTCCTTTCTCTCCCAGAGGTCATTATTCAATTATTCCATAAACCTTTTTCAGGTGAAATAAAGCCAATGAAAGGGTATTACCTTGAGGGTGGTACCACCAAGAAATCCAGAAAAAACATACTGGGGTTGAACCTGGACTCCATGCCAACATCTTCCAGTCCCAAAAAAAGGTAATTCAGAAAGAACCCTGTGTTTGAAATAAATCAAAAGATCATTTAAACCTGTACATTAAGAGCATGGAAGGATGACCACAAAAATTTTTACAAAAAACCCAGAATATAGGACAATAGGGAGAGTAAGATCACATGTGTCTTCACAAAAACTAATGAAGGAATTGCCTGGCAGTCCAGTGGTTAAGACTGCACTTTCACTGCAAGGGGTTCAGGTTCCATCCCTGGTCAGGGAACCAAAATCCCACATGGTGCAGTGAAAAAAAATAAAGAAAAACGTAATATTAAAAAATAATGAAAATAAATAGGCGAATAAAATACATTAAAAAAAATAAGGTGAGTTACACTGCACCTTCAAGACACATGTCGAACTGTATGCCCACCCACAGCTATCATTTAATGATCAGGCTCAGTTACAGTAATCATCAAGTTTATGGTTCAAGGAATAAAGACATTTCCCATACTATAAATCATCAATGACAAGGTACCCTGAAGCCTGCCCCAAATCTATGGTTCAGTTTCAGGAGAGATCTACAAGAATCACAATTTTGAAAACAAAAAGACAGGGTAAAAGAGTCCAGGAAGTCAATGGGCTGTTTCTTCAGCCTGGCACAGCACCTTCATTTTTCCAAAGAGCTATGAGATGTTCTTGAGCACTGGAGGGTGTCAGGTATCCTCGTTTTCCCATCTGAGCTTCCTCAATTCCTGGAGTGGAAGAGGGTAAGTGAGCACAGTAAGTCAATTAGAGACACTCTTTCTGTAATGGGATTTAGCAATTCCTTTCCCCACTCCTCCAAGCCTGCAATCTGACCAAAAAATCAATCTCTACAGACTTCCCTAGTGGTCCAGTAGCTAAGGCCACACACTCCCAATACAGAGGGCCTGGGTTTGACCCTGGGTAGGAGAACGAGATCCCACATATTTCAACTAAGATCTGAGGCAGCCAAAGAAACAAATTAAAATAAATAAATTTTTTTTTTAAGTCAATCTCTAGGACAACCTACTCTCTGCTGTGGATTTTTCCCCCTTAATCTAATTTCTAAAGTAATGAAAACCAAACAACTATTATAAGAAACCTAAAAGGTAGAGCCAAAGGGAAAAAAAAAAAATCACCCACAATTATACCATGTTATCACCATGACCACTTTTATATATTCTTTTCTGGTCCTTTGGTTTATAAAGTTTTAGGTACGGATTTACTTTCCGTGGCTCATTTAGTGCCACTACGCATTTCTGCATGTTGCCCTATAGCTTGTCGCATCATGCTCATTTAGTGCCATCTTACAAGCATTTCTGCATGTTGCCCTATAGCTTGTATCTCGCCATCATTTTTATTTTATTTATTTATCCGGCTGTATCGGGTCACTTAGGGGCGACACACAGGATCTTCCGTTGCACTGTGCAGGCTTACTTGCTTTATGGCACATGGGATCTTAGTGCCCCAAGCAGGACTGAACCCACATCCCCTGCACTGAGAGGCAAACTCTTAACCACTGGACCACCATGGAAGTCCCTCGCCATCATTTTTAATTGCAGCATGATATTCCTGAGAGGATGTTTTATAAGTGACTTAACCATGTTCTAATAGTTGGACATCTGAGCTGACCCGAATTTTTTTTACTATTTTAAGTCACACTGTGATAAATAATAGCTTTATGCACATGGCTTTTACCAGAAAGGTTCACAGCAGGCGAATTATGGATAAATGAAGATGAACATTTTTATGGGTAAATGTATATTCAGTTTCTTCTTACAACTACCATGCTGGCAATAAGTAGATGGATCTTGATTTCTTAGATTAACCAAGATCACTCTGGGATACTCTTCAATCAGCCACTCCCAGAGTAAGTCACATTCAGGAGGTGTGGCGCCAAGCATTTAGATGATTAAGAAAGTGAGTAATGTAACCTCTAGGTTCAAAACTATCAACTTCAGCTTTTGTACGGTGGTGAGTATCCCCTCCCATCAAAACTATCAACCTCTTTTGGAACACATTCATCAAAATTATATACTGCTTGGGAATTTCCTGCCAGTCTAGTGATTAGGACTCAGTGCTCTCACTGCCGAGGGCCTGGCTTTGACCCCTGGGTCAGGGAACTAAGATCCCACAAGCCTTGTGGCTCTCAGCACCCCACCTCTCCCCACAAAATCACTCAATATTTATTTTTAAGGCATTTATCAGGGTAGAAACTGTGTCTTGTCTGTGTTCCTAACAATTAACAGCATCTAGGGGTCGCTAAGAGTTGGACAGGACTGAGTGACTTCACTTTCACTTTTCACTTTCACGCTTTGGAGAAGGAAATGGCAACCCACTCCACTGTTCTTGCCTGGAGAATCCCAGGGACGGGGGAGCCTGGTGGGCTGCTGTCTATGGGGTCACACAGAGTTGGACATGACTGAAGCGACTTAGGCAGCAGCAGCAGCAAGACCCAGCAGATGCTAAGTTTTCACTGGCTTAAATACACATGTTCAAAATACTATAAGGTAATCTATATTAAAAAAACCCACTCTTCTGCTTTTTTCTGTATTTGTAAAACCCAGCTTCATTCACCTCTAATTCTCTACTTGGTTTCTTTATAAACTGTAGAAGATACATCATGGAAAGTTTTTAGAGAAATTTGTAACTTAGAAAACAATTAATAAGATGTACCATAATTTAATTAGTCTCTACTAACAGGCATTTAAGCTATTTCCAGTTTAAAACTACTTAATACTGTGGGCATGCATAATTCTTAGGATAAGATCATAAAAGCGGAATTGTTAGGTCAAGAGCGAACACATTTAAAATTCTGATTCCTATAAAAGCAGAACATTTCAACCAGTTAATGCAGTTGAAGGAAGTGAGGGGAATGCAATGGAGAGAGGCTCTGACCTTTGGGGATAAGCCAGACATAGGAAGCTATGGGTGTTCAGTGGGGAGAAAAGACCCCATTAACCTAAAGACAATTCAGAGAGGCTCTACCTGGGGATAAGCCAACATAGAAGCTATGGGTGTTCAGTGGGGAGAAAAGACCCCATTAACCTAAAGGACAATTTTGTGGGCATTTCTGGAAACTTCTTTCTCACTAATCTGCCTTGATGAACTGAGGAAGATGAGCAGCATCTGGTAGCTCTCTTCAGCTCCTGACTCAGAGCTGCTAGTGCAGGAAGTGGCCCCAGCACAGTTTAGCCCCTGTTAAGGCAGATGGATGGAGAAGGCAATGGCACCCCACTCCAGTACTCTTGCCTGGAAAATCCCATGGACAAAGGAGCCTGGTAGGTTGCAGTCCATGGGGTCGCTAAGAGCTGGACACGACTGACTTCGTTTTCACTTTTCACTTTCATGCATTGGAGAAGGAAATGGCAACCTACTCCAGTGTTCTTGCCTGGAGAATCCCAGGGACCGGGGAGCCTGGTGGGCTGCCGTCTCTGGGGTCGCACAGAGTTGCATACGACTGAAGCGACTTAGCAGCAGCAGTGGCAAGGCAGATGGAGGTCATTCACTCACTGGGTTTGAGTCAGAAGAGATTTGCAGAATGCCACCTCCTCACATGGACTGCACCCTTCCTAACCAGGCACTTTTTGAGCCTGCAAAAATGCTATTTGCCTCAGGGACTTCCCTGGTGGTCCAGTGGCTAAGACTCCGTGCTCCCAATGCAGGGGGCCTGGGTTCCATCCCTAGTCAGGGAACTAGATCCCACATGCCACAGCCAAGAGTTTGCATGCCACAACTAAGACCTGGCACAGCCAAAAAAATGAATAAAAATGAATATTGAGAAAAAAAAATACTATCCTGTGACCTTGTTTAAAAAAAAAAAAAATGAAATCTGCTTCAATAGGACTTCAGAACAGCTGCAAAATGTATTGAGTTTAGCTCCAAGAGCTCCTGTATGAAAGAAAAAAAGTTGGGAAGTCAAACAGTGGGGAAGATTGGCTCATGGTGGGCAAAGCACCTTGGCTGTAAGAGGTCTCACTGGAAAACGCTAGCAGGCATAATGGGGCTTGAATAGCACACTGGTCATGTGTGAATTTCACAAACTAACAGCACTCCTCGTGAGATCAGGACTACGTGGGGACCACTGAGCCACAGGCCTAACTGCACGGCCCCATTAGATACCAGGGACGTGGCCAGATCGTTTGTCCAAATGCTTACCTGCCTCTGCATCACCTCTCTGTGGAGTAACTGACCTGCCTCACCCGCAGCCTTCCCTGAGAATGGAGGCCACAAGGTCAGGTCCCCAGCTTGGCACTGGGCTCAGCCACAGGATGTTCCTGGGCATAAGGCTGAGTGCCCAACAAGTAAATGCCTGCTAAATACTACCAATCCAATCTGAAAACCATGCAAAACCACTGCTGATTTGTTTCTGATGCACAGGATTTTGGTTGGCACCATCATATTCTCATAATTGCAGTGACAATTACTCCCAAGAATTGGTTTGGCAAAGGCGCTTAAAGGCTGTCTGTTAGATATTTGCCCCAAATAGTTATCCTCTAGAATTCTGACCACCTTTCTTCTCAATCTATGAGTATTCCCTAAAGTGCCCTGAAGTCTAGAGTAGCAGTTTCCAAACTTAAAAATTGTTTTAAGAGCTATGTATAGTGCAGGAAAATCCATCCTTGTGTCTGTTAATGGTTAAGCATTAAACAGACTTTCTAAATGCAGTGTAGTATCCTGGACTGGATCCTGGAACATAAGGAGGACGTTACTGGATAAACCGGGCTTCCCAATGGCTCAGAAGGTAAAGAATCCACCTGCCAATGCAGGTTACAGTCCATGGGGTCACAAAGAGTCAGACACGACTTAGTAACCAAGCACACGCTGGATAAACTGGTGACATTCAAATAAAGTTTGCAGGTCAGTTAACAGTAGTATACCAATGTTAATTTCTTAGTTTTGATAAATGTGCCATGGTGAGCTAAGATGTTTCATCAGGGCAAACTGAGTAAAAGTACATAGGAATTTCTGCAGCATGTCTGCAATTTTTCTATACATCTAAAAATTAGTCTAAAATAGATTTATTTTAAAGTAATAAACAAGTTTGCTATACTATGGTCTAAATGTTTATATTTCCTCAAGATTCATGTGTTGAAAGGGCTTCCCTGGTGGATCAGTGGTAAAGAATACATCTGCCAATGCAGGAGAGCCAAGAGACTTGGGTTCGATCCCTGGGTCGGGAAGATCCCCTGGAAAAGGGCATGGCAACCCACTCCAGTATTCTTGCCTGGAGAATCCCATGGACAGAGGAGCCTGAGCCTGGTAAGCTACAGTCCATGGGGTTGAAGAGTCGGGCACAGCTGAGGTGACTTGGCATGCATGCAGGCACAAGGTGTCCAAAACAGATGATGCTTTTTCTGCCCTGGCACACTGACTACATTATAATCAAAAATGAATGGCCAATATCCACAAAGCATATTCAACATAGCAGGCACTGGGCTCAATATTTCAAATGGAAAATCTTATTTAATCTTCACTACTTCAGAAGAAAAACCAGAAAGCATTGTTCAGTTCAGCTCAGTCACTCAGTCGTGTCCGACTCTTTGCAACCCCATGAATTGCAGCATGCCAGGCCTCCCTGTCCATCACCAACTCCCTAAATTTACTCAAATTCATCTCCATCGAGTTGGTGATGCCATCCAGCCATCTCATCCTCTGTCGTCCCCTTCCACTGTTTTCCCATCTATTTCCCATGAAGTGATGGGACTAGATGCCATGATCTTAGTTTTCTGAATGTTGAGCTTTAAGTCAAGTTTTTCACTCTCTTCTTTCACTTTCATCAAGAAGCTTTTTAGTTCCTCTTCACTTTTTGCCATAAGGGTGGTGTCATCTGCATATCTGAGGTTATTGATATTTCTCCCAGCAATCTTGATTCCAGCTTGTGTTTCTTCCAGTGTTGTTCCATGTCCAGTTCTAACTGTTGCTTCCTGACCTGTATATAGGTTTCTCAAGAGGCAGGTCAGGTGGTCTGGTATTCCCATCTCTTTGAGAATTTTCCACAGTTGATTGTGATCCACACAGTCAAAGGCTTTTAAGGCAGAGGAACCCGAGATCAAATTGCCAACATCCACTGGATCATTGAAAAAGCAAGAGAGTTTCAGAAAAACATCTATTTCTGCTTTATAGACTATGCCAAAGCCTTTGACTGTGTGGATCACAATAAACTGTGGAAAGCATTGTTAAACAAACTTAAAACTACAAAAATGAAAAAGCAGGAGTTACTAAGTTTCTCAAATTTCTTCCCAGGTACCCCTAAGGGCAGGGCAGAGCTGAGTGGGAGACACTCTATTCTAGGGATCTGAGAGGACAGCTAGAGCAGCCTGCAGGAGGCGCTAATGTTCTTTAGATGCTCACAGTTTTTCTTTAAAATTCATCTACATTTTTTATTTTTAAATATATATATTTTTTGTTTTGGCTGTGCTAGGTCTTTGTTGTGGTGCACAGGCCTTATAGTTGTGGCACGTGGGCTGAGCTGTCCCGAGGCGTGTGGGATCTTATCTCCTGGACCAGGAATGGAACCAGCGTCCTCTGCATTGATTGGAAGGTAGATTTTTAGCCACTGGACCACCGAGGAAAATGTCCCTCACCTACATTTTAGTTCAAAATATATCCACACTTGTTTGACAACAAAATGGTTTGAACTATTTATCAAGTAATAACTTCTTCCTCAAAAATCTTTCAGAATACTGACCACCTGTGGCAAGAGATGCTTCATTCAGTCCTGTACACTAGTGGCAAGGACTGAGCATGCACCAGGATGCCCACCGGTCCTAAGACCCCAGACACCCACCATCTGCTGGCCCACCACAAACACGCAGCCAAGAAGCATGTGGTACAGAGGACCAGGGATCCCCAAGTCGTGGGACACGTCTGATGGTCACACATGAAAAACACATGGAGGGCCTCCCAGGGCCTGCTTACCCTGGGGTTCACTGTCCTTCTGGTCAGCTCTCCTGTGCACCATGGCCGGATACGTGATGGTCAGTTTACTATTGTGCTCCTTTCGGACCATTGACCGCCCAGTTCTAAACATGAGGACAGTTGTGAGGAGAGAGAAAAAAAAAAAACCCAACAATGTAAAATCTAAGATATGATACAAATGAACATATCTAGGAAACAAAAACAGACTCACAGATTTAGAGAAGAGACCTGGGGTTGCCAAGGGAGACGGCAGGTAGGAGAGGGAAAAATTGGGAATTTGGGATTAGCAGATGCAAACTATTATGTATAGGATGGATAAACAGCACAGAGAATGATATTCAATATCCTACAATAAACCATATCGAAAAAATATGAAAAAGAATACATATAGATATACATAACCAAGTAACTTTGCTATATAGCAGAAATTAATAATACAATATAGTAAATCAACCATACATCCATAAAATAAAACAAAAAAACATCAGAAAGAAGTGCCTAGGACTCACTTGCAGTGGGGACATCTCTTAGCAGTCATATGTACCTTCCAGAAGACAGAGATGAGTTTGCTCCTGCTCTCACAGACATTTTTCACCTGTTAAAAAAAAGTAAAAAAACCTGAGTGCCATCCTGAAGAAAATCTAGTAGGTATACATTTTGTAGTTTTCACCTATTATTGAAAAATCAGAGGAAGCCACCCCATTTCTTAAAATTCTCCACAAAACCCTAACATAACCAAACACTGCCAATCACTAAGTGACTTCTTTAAGTTTCCTCATTCATAATAGGGGAAACTTACCAAGCTGTTACTAAGATGAAGAGATCATGAGGGCAGTGGTAGGCTTGGAAGACAGCAAGGATCAATAAATTAAATAATTTATTAAATTAAATTAAATAATTTAATTTTAAATTAAACCTGAGACAGTAGCTGCTATCTCCCCTGGATGGGCCTCAGAGCTCTGAGGCAAGGCACGTCCACAGTTAAGTAACACTAGTGGTTTGGAGCTAGTTCTGCAAACGAGACCCACCCTGGGGGCTTTTGTACCCCCCGCCATGGGGCCCCAACCCAGACCACTTAAGTCATAATCTCTGGTATGAAACTTGGGCATTAGGTGAACCAGATCTCAAGATTAGCCCTGCAGGTTGATTACCTACGCCATTCATTGGCTGAACAAATTAACACTTACACAGATGCTATGGGAATGGGGAGACAGACAGACACTTAGCACTGGAGAGAGAAACAAGAACAGGACATGGGCCTCATTCTCCAAGTGAGACATAAGCCAGAACCTCACTGGACACTGTACCCAAAGCACCTAATTTCTTCTAACCTTCTCAGTTCTACAGGCAGGCATCAAAGATGAAGAAAGAGTGGCTTGGGGACAGTTATGTGACCTTCACGAGAGGCAGAGCTGACCCAGGTCTTCAAAAGGGATTCAAAGCTGACCCAGGTCTGCTTTGGGAAGCCAAAAAAAAAGTGTTTGACTCTTTGCAACTCTATGGACTGTAGCCTGCCAGGCTTCTCTGTCCATGGGATTCTCCAGGCAAGAATACTATAGTGGGTTGCCATTTCCTGCTCCAAGGGATCTTTCTGACCCAGGGATCAAACCTGGGTCTCCTGCATGGCAAGGGGATTCTTTATTGTCTGAGCCAAGGGATAAGTCAAAGACAGTGCAGCAGGAACTGTGATAATTATGCTAAAAACCAAGTGTTCAGGGAACAGAGAGATGGGATAACTCACTTGTGCACCCTGGGATCCCGGGAGGTTGTTCTGCAGGATTTTGATTGTATATTGTTCTAGCTCTTCCTGAATTTCACAGGCAGTAGGATCAGCATTTTCTTCCAGAAACTGAAAAACAACAGAAAAACCATGTGAGCAAAATAAAGCACGTGCATGACGAGCAGTACCAGGGGCAGCCTGGTACTTGGAGCCTTGGAGCCTTCCTCCAAGGTACTTGGAGGAAGGTACTTGGAGCCTTCCTCCTCCAAGAGGGGGAAAGCTTTATCTGAGGGGAGAGAAAGGAGAAAACTTAGGGCTGCTGTGGTGCCTTTTCAAAACAGTTTGGCCATGTTGCTGGTTTTCAAAAAAATAAAATAAAAATTGAGAATGTCCTGGGACTTCCCTGGTGGTCCTGTGGCTAAGACTCCAAGTTCCCAATGCAGGGGGCCCACGTTAGATCCCTGGTCAGGGAACTAGATCCCACATACCACAACCAAGAGTCTACATGTCACAATGAAGACTGAAGTTCCCACCTGCCACACCGAAGACCCAGCATGACCAAATAAATAAATAAACAAATATATATAAATGAGACTATTCAGCTTCCAATGGTAGTAGGCTAGATTATTAAGGCTTCCCTGGTGGCTCAGACAGTAAAGAATCTGCCTGCAATGCTGGAGACCTGGGTGCAATCCCTGGGTTGGGAAGATCCCCTGGAAGAGGGCATTGCAACCCACTCTAGTATTCTTGCCCCGATGGACAGAGCAGTCTGGAGGGCTACAGTCCATTGGGTCGCAAAGAGTCAGACATGACTGAGTGATTAAGCACAGCACAGCACAGCACACAGATTATTAAGACCAAATGAAAAAGAAAAAAAAAAAACAGGATAAAATAATTTAAAAAATGTAAAGTTCCAAAGAGTTGTCAGAACTGTGAGAGATAATCAGGCCATAATGAAGGGAAGATAGGGATCCAGGTCAAAGACCTCAAGGGCCAAGGCTGCTCTGAGCAGGGCTGCCGCACCGCTCGGCACTGGGGCAGCCTTCAGCGTAGCTATGTCCCTCCGGGGAAGATGCTGACAGAGTTGGGATGCTCCCTGGAGCTGTACAACATGCCAGTGTGGCCTCAGAAACATTTTACAATCTAGTAATTTTGAACTTTTCATTCTGAGGGTCTTAAATGATGAGTGGGACAGAAATCAAAGCCTAGAGTTAGTGAAAGGACAGGAATCAAACAAGGTATCTTCCTGCCACATTCCACAAACACAAAAAGCTGGGGACCTGAAGGACTGTGTCCTTGGGGACTAGATGAGCCCTGGAACAGAACACCTGGATTCCCACGGCCTGCAGGCCAGGGAGCCTTCAGCCTTAACTATGGACTCTGATGGTCCCAGGTCACCAAGCACAAAGCAGAAGCAATAAGAAGCCTCTCTGGAGAAAGGGGGCAGCATCCTAGACCTCAAATTATTCCTGCAAAGAATTTGCTGAGTACAGTGTTGTTGCCTAGTTGCTAAATTGTGTGAGACTCTATGTGACCCCAAGGACTGTAGCCCACCAGCCTCCTCTGCCCATGGGATTTCCCAGGCAAAAATGCTGGAGTGGGTTGCCATTTCCTTCTCCAGGAGATTTTCCTGATCCAGGGATTGAAACCACACCTCCTATATTGGCAGGCAGATTCTTTACCACTGAGCCACCAGGGAAGCAAGTACAATGATCAACTGTCAAAAATAAGCACACCAGGAGGAGAAAGAAAAGAAGTTTCTGGAAATACAGACTACAGTTTGATGTTGAAGGCACTCATACCAGTGATGGATACTTTATAATTCTTTGTTAGACTGTGGGTATAATTAATGAATTTCTGTGTGTATGCTGCTGCTGCTGCTAAGTCGCTCCAGTCGTGTCCGACTCTGTGCGACCCCAAAGACGGCAGCCCACCAGGCTCCCCCTGTCCCTGGGATTCTCCAGGCAAGAACATTGGAGTGGGCTGCCATTTCCTTCTCCAAGGCATGAAAGTGGAAAGTGAAAGTGAAGTCGCTCAGTCGTGTTCTACCCTCAGCGACCCCATGGACTGCAGTCTACCAGGCTCCTCCGCCCATGGGATTCTCCAGGCAAGAGTACTGGAGTGGGGCGCCATTGCCTTCTCCATCTGTGTGTATACTTCACCCCAAAATATTTTAAAGTAGTGGGCATCCCGAATAATTTTACAACAGATCTGACACTTTAGACAAAATGGACAAATTCCTGCACGATAAGTCGTTTCAGTCGTTTCCGACTGTGTGACCCTATGGACTACAGTCTGCCAGGCTCCTGTCCATGGGATTTCCCAGGCAAGAATACTGGAGTGGGTTGCCATTTCCTTCTCGAGGGATTGTCCTGACCCAGGATGGAACCCGTATCTCATGCTTCCTGCACTGGCAGGTGTGGTTTTTTACCACTAGCGGCACCTGGGATTCCAAAATGGTAAAATTTACTCTGAGTTAAGGTTTAAGAAAACCCTTCTCTCTCACACACACACAAGTCTCTCTTGGACAAATCTGACCTGAGATTAGTTTTTTAGCCACATGCACACACAGATAAGGTCTTGTTTTGGATGCTTTTCTCACCTCATTTGGGCTCTGACAACCCACACCAGGTCGCAGGTCTTTGTGGAAGCCCACCTGCTCTGCCCACCTAATGTCATTAAGACTGAATTACTCAGGAAAGGGAAGGGGAAGAGGAAACGTGAAAGGTTTCCCTTTGTAACAAGAAGCAAGACAAGGATGCATGCTGCCCCTTGAACAAAGTCATGTAGATCCTAGGCACCTAATAAGGTCTGAACAAGAAATGAAACATATGAAAGCTGAAAATAAATAAACTTACTCTTATTCACAGGTAATATGAGTGTGTCGAAAATCTAAAAAAATCTACAAATAAAGTATTAGAATTGATGAGATCCTTGTCTCATTGAATTGTCATACCCTGATGAATAACCAGGTTATTTCATACAAAAGTGAGTAATATTTTGATCTACCAACCAGAAATGAATTTTCAGTAAGATATTTATAATAACACCAGGTCATCCCTGATTGCTTAGACTGTAAAGAATCAGCCTGCAACACAAGAGACTTGGGTTCAATCCTGGGTTGGGAAGATACCCTAGAGAAGGAAATGACAACCCACTCCAGTATTCTTGCCTGGAGAATCCATGGACAGAGGAGCCTGGTGGGCTACAGTCCATGGGGCTGCAACAAGTCGGACACGACTGAGAGACTGACACTTTCACTTTTTACTAGGTTATTAATTATTAATCATGAATAATATATTTATAATAGCACCAGGTTATTATTAATCACGAAGAGAATGTCTCTTTACAAGAGAGATCTGGTGGTCACCATCCATTCCAAATCACCAAACCCAGCATTACCAATAGCAGAACAACTGGACAACAGGTGCCTTCTAAAATAATGCAATACAAAGGATTCTACATCAGGTAGGTATAATCTTACCGAAATGTGAATCTCATGCAGAAATAATCGGATAAATCCAGAATGTGAGAAGTCCACAAGACAAACTAGTCTTATGTCTTCAAAAAAGTCAGTGTCAAGGAAAGAAATTCCCTATATTAAAATATCTTACATTAAAGCAGATCAAAGAGATATAACCATTCAAAACAATGCATGAACTCTGGTTGGATCCTGGGTTTGGGGGTGGGGAAAGCTCACTGATGGATAAAATTGTATTTATATGTTGTTTTCATGAACATTTCTTTAATTATTCTTACAGCTTCATGTTTTCAAGCCTAGTTATTTGTACTCAGTCACAAGACTTAAATCTCCAGCATTCTGGTGACCTTTCTTTTTGGCTGCATGGCGTCTTAGCTGCTGTGCATCTAAGCAAGTGGGGGCTACTCTCTAGGTGCAGTGCTCAGGGCTTATTGCAGTGGCTTCTCCTGTTGCAGAGCTCAGGTTCTAGAGTGTGGGTTCAGTACTGGTCGCACACAGGCTTAGTTGTTTCACGGCATGTGGAATCTTCCCAGACCAGGGATTGAACCCTGCATTACCACTGGACCACCAGGGAAGTCCCTGGTAACTATTCTTAGGGGACTATTCATACACAAACAGCTCTTATGCCTGCTGCTCTGGCTTGTCTGATTACCAGGATAGTCACTTTACCTACCCTGTAGAGAATTCTCTCCAGCTCATACACTGCTTGCAGGGCCCCAACTTCCAGGACTCTCAGCTGGCACAGTAAGAGGTGAACCACAGCCCGGGGGCAGGTTAGCATGTGACAGTTTAAACAGGAGCCCCGGAGCAAAAGGTAGAGTTTCTGAAGAGAGGGAATAAAAAGACAGGATATTAGAAATTTTCAACATACATACTTATGATTTCTGTTTCTATGTCAGCAGTTTACCCCTTTAAGAATTCCACTTTGACCTGCTGCCTTTGAGCACCCCCACCTTGCCTGGCTGTAGCAGGCTACAGTGCCAGAGCACACGTGCTCTGGCATAACTGGGGTCATCAGCCCCCTTAGAGGCGGCCCTTTTTTTAACCTTGAGCAACAGGGCAGCCCTGGGTTGCTGGGACTGGGGTATGGAGGGGTGGAGAAATAAAGAATTCCATCTCACCCTATGTACCTGGAAAGTCCTTCTTCGCCTTAAAAACTTGACAGATGGTCTTCTGTATTTTTCTCTTACAGTTTTATTTTAATCCATTAACATTAAAAATTTACTTTGGATCTGAGGTAGGCAACTACCTTTACTTTATTTAAATACTAAATTTAATACTTATTTAAATATTGAAAATTATTTAAATATTTAATATTTAAAATATTTAGTATTTAAAAGACATTCCTCTTCCCCTAATATGATTAAGACAAAAATCATGTCCATGTACACTAATCCGAGTAGCTTAAAGTGAATCCCGGAGGCTGAGTTAACTGATGTAAGAAGCCGGAAGCGTCTAAGTAGGACTGGACGGTCATCATTCTCAGCTCAGCGCTGGGCCTTCTGGCGCTCTGTTCCTCCTGGCACTAAGCAAGCACCTACAAATCCACGTGAAGGCCTCAGAAGGGCCTAGAGAATTCCAAAGTCATCTATGGCAGTGGTCCCCAACCTTTTTGGCACCAGGGAGTGGTTTCATGGAAGACAATTTTCCACAGATGATGGGGTGGGAGGTGATGGTTTCTGGATTACATTCATTGTGCAGTTAATTTCTATTGTTATCACATCAGCTTCACTTCAGATCATCAGGTATTAGATCTGGGGGATTAGGGACTCTTGCTCTATTACCAGGGAAGCCCCACCCACATTCCTGAAAGGCATAAAGCCTCTGAAACAAAAGGAGCTGGATCTGAACACTGCTCCCCTCGCCCCTCTTCCTCCGTTCCCTCCCCCTAGCTTTGCATAAAGATACCCAGTTCTGGCGATTCTCAACAAGAATCCGGGAAGGCAATGGCACCCCACCCCAGTACTTTTGCCTGGAAAATCCCATGGATGGAGGAGCCTGGTAGGCTCCAGTCCGTGGGGTCACTAAGAGTCGGACACGACTGAGCGACTTCACTTTCACTTTTCACTTTCATGCATTGGAGAAGGAAATGGCAACCCACTCCAGTGTTCTTGCCTGGAGAATCCCAGGGACAGGGGAGCCTGGTGAGCTTCCGTCTATGGGGTCGCACAGAGTCGGACACGACTGAAGCGACTTAGCAGCAGCAGCAGCAGCAGCAGCAACAAGAATCAGACTAAAGTTCGTCTAGGCAGGGCTAGAGGCTAAGTCGAACATACTGGCTTTGGCTCCTCCAGGTTTTAAATCTCAAAGTAAAGAGCACTTTCACTCAGAGTGTCTGGAGCTAACCTCCTCCTAAGACCTTGGCCTTGGGGGGAGGGCCAGCACTCACGAATCCCGAGCGGCAGAGTCAGGACTTACATCGAAGAGGAGAGGGTTGTACACGGTGAGCGGGAGCTCGATGTGGCCCAAGTGCCCAGAGCAGTTGGTGAAGTCCTGCACGCAGGTGGAGCACACTTCTTTGGAGTCAGCGGGGCCCAGAGCTAAATCATACAGGCCATTTACCGAGGGGTTCCCCAGGCTGTCCAGATACCGAGGGTTCGTAATGGACTTCACGCTTAATTTCCTAAGGAGATAAAAACCACCAAGGAAGACTAAGGTTACCCAACTTCTTGGATGTTTCCTCTTTGGCACTTACAAATTCATCCAGATCCTTAGGTGCGCTGACAGCTCCAGAGGGCAGACTTGGTGTCTGTCTTGCTCCTCACTGCAGCTCAGCACTTAGCACACAACAGAGGCTGAATGAAGAAGAGTGAGTGGTAACGTCTCTGAAGGCCAGATTTAGTACAAATCTTGCACTAAATGAGCACACTGGAGGGCTTCATACGAAGGAGTTAAGTACTCACTACATGACAAATGCTCTATAAGCAGCAAGCTACCCAGTATTTTCCAGTATTCTTGCCTGGAAAACTCCATGGACAGAGGAGCCACGGAGGGCTATAGTCCATGGGGTCGCAAAAGAGCCTGACATGACTGAGCATGCACGCATGTGTGTGACTTTAACCCTCCAAGACAGGCATTATAATGTGCGTTATTCAGAGGAACAAACAGGCTTAGAGTGGTCAGGTGATTTAATCCAGGTGACAAAGCCCAGAAAGGCAGAGGCCGTGTTGAAGGTAGGAGAGAGATGTGGACCAGACTTAATGCCAAAAGTTCCACGCAGTTCAAAAAAGGGGATGTATCAGCACTCAGTCGTGTTCAACCCTTTGCAATCCCATGGACTATAGCCTGCCCGGCTCCCCTGTCCATGCGATTTCCCAGGCAAGAATACTGGAGTGGATAGTCATTTTGTACTCTAAAAGAAATCCTATACACATCAGCAGTCACTCTCCATCCATCTCTACCTCCCTCCACCAATCCCAGGCAGTGACTTACTTTTTGTCTCCAGAGAACTGCCCATCTAGACATTTCACATAAATGAAATCATGTGATATGTGGTTTCTTATAGCTGGCTTATTATACTTTGCATGCATTTTTAAAAATATTTACTTTTATTTATATTTATTTTGGCTGTGCCACTCTCAGTTGTACCACACAGGATCTAATTCCCTGACTGAACCCAGGCCCCCTGCACTGGGAGCACAGTCTTGGTCACTGGACCACCAGGGAAGTCCCTGCATATTTTTGAGGCTCATCCACATCATAGCCTGTATCTATACTTTTTTTGTTTTGTTTTAAATAGCCAAATAATATTGCATTTTGGGCTTCCCAGGTGGTGTTTGTGGTAAAGAATTTGCCTGCCAGTGCAGGTGATGTAAGATATTAGGGATCGATTCCTGGATCGGGAAGGTTTCCTGGAGTAGGAAATGGCAACCCACTCCAGTATTCTTGCCTGGAGAACCCATGGGCAGAGGAGCCTGGTGGGCTATAGTCCATGAGGCCGCAAGGAGCTGGACACGACTCGGAGACTGAGCACATACACACAATATTTCATTGTATGGCTATACCACTTTTATTGGCTTACTTTTACACTTTGGCTATTATAAATAATGTTGACAGAAACTTCTGTATACAAGTTGCTGTGTGAATATATTTTGTCTATTTCTCATGGATATATACCAAGGATTGGAATTGCTGAGTTACGTGGTAACTCTATGTTTAACTTTTTTGAGATCCTGCCAGACTGTTTTCCAAAGTGGCTGCACCATTTTACATTCCCAGCAGCAATACGCCAAGGCTCTGGTGTGTGTGGGTATGTGTTAGTTGCTTAGTCGTGTCCGACTCTTTGCAACCCCGTAGACTGCAGCCCACCAGGCCCTTCCATCCATGGGATTCTCCAGGCAAGAACACTGGAGTTCTGAAGGCTGCCATTTCCTTCTCCAAAAGGAACTATAGAAAGAAAGAAAGTGAAGTCACTCAGTCGTGTCCAACTCTGCGACCCCATGGACTGTAGCCTACCAGGCTCCTCCATCCATGGAATTTTCCAGTCAAGAATACTGGAGTGGGTTGCCATTTTCTTCTCCTCACCAAGGCTCTAATTTCTCCAAATTCATGCCAGCATATTTTGTGATCTTTCTGTTTCCAGTCATCTTAGCAGGTATGAGGTAGTATCTCACTGTGGTTTTGATGACTAATGATGGTGAGCATCTCTTCATGTACCTATTGGCCACTGGTACTCTTTGGAGAAATGTTCATTCAAGTCCTTTACCTATTTTTTAACTGGGTTATTTGCTTTTTTATTACTGAGTTTAAAGACTGCTTTATATATTCTGAACACATGTGTTTTATCAGACATGATTTGTACATAACTTTGAGTCCTGTCTTTTCACTTTCTTGATGATATTGTTTGCATAGTTTAAAATTTTTTTAATGATTTAAACTCACCACTATTACTACTTTCTCCCACTACCTTTAGGCTAAATCATTCTTCACTGGACTTGGAGAAATAGTCATCTACATTTCTGTCTCTCATTTTACTTGGAGCTCTAAAACTTAACTGGAATTATAAATGAGAAAAACATTTACTGTGTCAGGCAAACACAAACTAATTAGAATAAGGCATACACTAATTAGGTCTGGGTGCAAAGCCTTTACCACTAGATCCTCTTTCTATCATGTTCCATAAGTTGGTGCTTCACTTCCCTTGCCTGGAGCCTATAATGATGGAAAAAGAGTAGGCAGGTGGGTCCAGCACAGACCTGTGCCAATTGGCGGAAGAACTGTGTCCTGTGCTTGTAAAGACTATACCAAGAGCTCACATCCAAAACTCAATGTATGTTTTTGTCTTTATCCTCAGTCTTTCTACGGTAAGGAACAAAGCGCCTCTCTCTAGCTGGGGAAAAGGAGAAAATTACTCTAATTATTGCAGAAATGGGATATAGAGGAAGGGCAACCAGCAAGAACTCCACCAGAGAGAACAGAGTTTGAGACTAACAAACGTGGGTTTTAGGATGACCTTTGCTGCCTCCTAGAGTCAGGAATTTCCTCTCCTCTAACTAGCGTCCCCCTCACAAATGGTTGTAGTAAAAATGGAGAGGACCAAGAGCAGAACAGATAGCTCCTCCGCCCACCCAGGCATGCACTTAATAAAAAGTGCTTTTAATGTGGCAGACACACTTTTAGATGCTGGGAAAACAGGGAGACAAAAACCAAAATTAGTAAGCACATAGTTTATTAGATGGAAGAAAATGCTATGAAGAAAATTAAGCAGAAAAGGAGGAGGATGATAGAGTGGGCCAGTGGTTGGGGGGAATCTGTACTGAGAAGCTTATACTTGAACAAAGGCTTGAAGATGAAGGAACCGGCCATCACAGGAGGTCACTTTCACAGGAGGAAGAAGCAGGGAATGCAAAGGTCCTGAGACAGATGTGTGCCTATGGCACTCTGGGAACAGCTAGGAGGCCAGGGTGAGTACAGAGGTAAGTTCAGAGAAATAACCAGGGGGCCAGAATGACCTTTCCGGGTCATTTTAAGGACTTGGCTTTTACTCCAAGTGAGCTAGGAAGCTACTAGAAACTAGCACAATAAAAGGTAGCATAATTACTGAAATTTCTCAACCCTAGACTCAAACAGATCAAATGTTAGTAATGGGTATAAATTTACTCATGCAGTTCTCTGAAAACTTCACAACTCACTTGTAAAAAAATCAATTCTATTGCTTTTGAATGAAATAGTATCAATTTATGGCTAGTGATGATACAATTGAATTTCAGGAGCAGCACAGTGTTGTAGCTCAGGAGTTTATTCATCCAGTCAGTCAATAAGAGTTGAGGATAAAAGAAAGGCCAGTGGAGAGACAAAAATACAAACAAGCACAAAAAGTAACCAAGGAACCATGACACAACTGTACTAGGTGTGGAAAGATTTCAGAAATGAGGGAGGCTGAGCTGGCGCCTTTGTTCTAAGAGATGCTCTCCAGGTGCCTCCAGGGAGGGGCGGTGGGGTGAGAGCAGGGAAGTAGACCCCTCTGGCAGAGGGGATAATGCATGTGGAGGAAACAGCTTGAAGAAAGGCGCAGATGATGAAGGCTGATGGCAGTTTATGGATTGTGCAAGTGGTTTACTAGGGCGAAAGAAGGAATGATGTTATACCTAAAATCATCACTGGACTGATCATGGGTAAACCTGTAGGCTAAGCTAAAAAGCATCATTTACCTGAGGGAAATGGAAAGCCTTTGGAGGATTTTAAGGGGAATAGGAGCATCATCACACTTGCACTTCGGAAGAATAATTTTAACAGCAAGGTAGAGGATGGACTGGAGTGGTGTAATGGCAGGGAGATGGAAGAAAAAGACAATTCAAACAAGAGATACGGTGTGATGAAAAGGAGGGTAGAGAACAAAGAAATATATAGATGACACACAATAAGAACCCAATAAGCAAATGAGATGTCAGGAGAAATGGGGCTAGAATTACAGCCCTGTCACAAAATAGGGAACATTTTGCACTAGATTAAGGTATACCATTTTGGAGGGGCAAGTTCTCCCTTCCTGTAGGGATAGGAAGAGTTTTTGGTATATGAGTTTAAGATCTCGGTGTGAAATTCAAATAAGATGTCCAACTGCAGCTGAAAAAAACAAGTCTGAAAAATCAGGGAAAGAAATTTGGGTTGGAAATTTAAATTTGAGAGTACAGATCATGAAAGTGGTGAAATTGTCTAGGGAGGACATTTTGGAAAAGAAAAGCTGTTTGACTAGAATAGAATCTCAAGGAACAACAAGATTTAAGGAAAAGAGGAATCAGCTAAAGAGCCTGAGATGAGTATAAGCCACTGAATGCAAGGACATCGTTCACCAATGTGTCAGGAATGCGGCTCAGACGGTAAAGAATCTACCTGCAATGTAAGAGACCTGGGTTTGATCCCTGGGTCAGGAAGATCCTCAGAAGGGAATGGCAACCCACTCCAGTATTCTTCCCTGGACAATCCCATGGACAGAAGAGCCTGGTGGGCTACAGTTCACATGGTCGCAATAAGTTGAACAGGACTGAGAGACTAACATTTCACTTTTCCTGAACACCTAGCTTACTGCCTGGCAAAAACAGGATGATCAATAAATGTTAGTGGGTTGATAAACTGAGTCAGGAAGGAAACAATACAAGTCACAGAAATAGAAGAACCTGAAAATAATAAAGTTATGTCAAATGCTACGGCGATGAAAAGGAGGCTTAACAGGGTCTTTTTGATTCAGTTTTTAATAACTAGGCAGAGAATATAGACGGTCCAACCAAGAAGTTGTCCCATGAATTGAGTCTTGAAGAATAATCATCTTACAGACAAGAGGAGACTCATCATGCGCTTAATAAACTACGTCAGAAACATTACAGTAACTCCACAAACCAGGCTGATTTAACGAGGAGACTGGGACCATAACGCTTCCATCTAGGAGCCCCCACCTACCCAAATGCAAACCAGCCACACCGGGCTCTAGGCAGCCCAAGACCTTCCCAGAACTATAGGTCCCAGCAGGCCATGCGCTACACAGCAATGGACTCTGAGGAGAAACTGGGCGCAAGACCTGCTGGGAACAGTAGTTTACGGCCCCGACCCCAGGAGGCTCTTGCATGCTTCCCACCAACTCCTTACTTGAGTTCTTCGGCCGAATACATCCCGAAGGAAATGCCCTGCAGCCGCCGCCAGGGCATGTTCTTTGAGCCCAACATCCTCCAGGTCAGTTCCGAGCTCCTACACCCAGAGAGACCGCCCAGTCACCACTGTTGTAGTTTTCACACCACCTCCGGTCCGCCACCATGTGATTTTAAACTGCGCTTGCGCGCGAGAAAGGCTCGCCTTAAGATTTACAGGGACAATATCATTTCCGCTCGAGGTGGGGGGAGGGAGAAAGTAATTTCACGACTCTCGCGCGCCCCTTTATTTTGAAAATAATCGAACATATATAAGAAATTAAAATAATCTTTTAGGAAAGACCTTCGAGGGAAATGAGGCCTACTGAGCCTTTAACTTCTGAAGCAAAGTCTTTCAAACCATGAGCTTGTAACCTATTTTATGATTGACTTTTTCTTGTTCCGTCTCAGCCAATAGCCGAGCCATTTCCCGCCCACCTCTCCCGCCTTAAGGTGGAGGGCGTGCTTTCCCAGCATACTATGCGAAGACGCCAAATATGGCGTCTGTGGCGTCCGCAAGGTGGCTGAGGGTCAGCTGTGGGCTTTGCGTACAGCTGACGGCTCGGCGGGCAGGTCCCTGTGGACGGACCCCTAGTAGCAGGTAAGAGAAGCTTGGGTAACCCGTGAGAAAGAACGGGGATCACCTTGGCTCTTTGTATCCCCTTTCCCCCTTATTCCTGGGGAACTAGATGCGGTGGAGTGGAATGAGCGCGCTCGTGGCCGCGCGACCCGGCAAGCCAGCACGCCGTGCGGCACGTCTTTGAGCAAGGGCTCCAAACGCGCTTTTTTGGGGTGGAGATTTCTTACTTGGCTGGTCTACGCCGGAGTTAGAACTCTCGGGAAGCTTAGGATTCTTCTGTTGGGGAATCCTGCATTCTGTTAAGTGTGGCTATTAATCACCCCGTTCCACGTGTTTTTTAAAAAGCAAAACTTTATCCGCCCTTACTCGTTTTCTCCCACCCAGAGGAACGAGAGGAAATCAGGTTTTCCCGATTAAAGGCCGTTTACGAGTTCCACTGGATGTTGTGGAGATGTTTGACGGAAGAAATTTTCCAAGTGTTCATAAAAACAGGAAAGTCCAAAAGATGTGAACACAATCTGAATGAAATCGCTGTAATTGTTAAAACTTGGCAGGTGTATCATTTATGTAGGTTTTTTTTTTCAATACAAACCTTTGTGGAAGTATGAAAGCCAGCAATTGCTTGTGAAAGTTGGAAATAACCTCATTTTAGATGGATGTCTGCATTTCCTTTGCGAGGTGATAGTAGACAAATTCCCTTATGTGTAGACTGGAGCTAGTAGCAGCCATGGAAAAACAGTGAGGAATAAGTGAGTTGTGTAATTTACAGTATACATTTTATATTAAGGCCTTCTTCCCTAAACCCGGTTCACAAAAGAAAACGGCTCCACCAGGTAGTGCATAGACGGGTTGATTTAAGAGGACACTGGAGACCAAAACCAGTAAAGGAAGTAATTTTCTATCTTAGTCACATCTTGACAATTTTCTGAAGGGTATCAGTGCTGTTTAGGAGGGAAATACAACATAGTGTATGTGATCTGTGTGGTATGCGGACTTTATTTTTTTAACGTGATAACATTTTAAAACTCATTCAGGGGTCAGTGGTTCTATATTTTGGGTTAAAAAAATAATAACAGTTCCAAGTTTATATTAGGACAAAGGTATTTGGTACATTCCTGAGTGTTGAAGGAAGTGGAATGAAAAACCATGGCGATCTTAGTTTCATAATTTGCTTTAAATGGCTTTGTCTTTTATTATCATTAGATCATTATGATCATTATATCATCATCCATGTATAATGAGGAGCCCATTAAATCATTTCTTTTAGCCCCAATGATTTAGGTCTTCGGAGTTGAAAGTCCTTTATATTTCAGGTCAGCTGTTAAAATGTTCAAGTACTACTAAATTTTTCCTTTTTTTCCTATGATTCGATTTAATGAGACTGCCTGATTTTAAAAATTGTTGGCCATATTATATCTGTATCTTGTACTTATTTTGTAATGGTTTTGAACTTGTTATTGAGGCCATGTCTTCTCAGCATACCTTGACATGAATTATCCAATCAGTTTGATCCATGATAATTGGAAAATTTTGGTTCAGTTGCACATAGTTGGGGGTGAGCTGGAAAGTTCATTAATGAGCATTAGCTGTAGAGCTTTTATTTATTTATTGCAGATTTTATTCTGGAAGTGCAGTTGTCCCAAAGGATGAAGGAGCTGATATAGCAGGTATATAAAAATGTATTGAAATAACTCATTTTTATGTTAATGCATTATACTTCTTTATAGTAGTAGTATTGGAAACTGATTTGCTTTTGTTTTATTTTTCACATTAAGGGACTGAAGTAGTAGTCATTCCAAAAAAGAAAACTTGGTGAGTATTCAGCATTCATTCAAAAAGTGGTTAAGTGCTTATGAGAAACATTGTTAGGTAAGAAGCCAGTGACAGGAATGGCAATTGGAGGTAGAGAGTAGTGAGTGAATGGGGAGTGAGATTTACTTAAAAGACCTATCTGAACTAAGTTTGGGTTAATATTTATGTAGTGATGGTCAGTCATGAGTATCATTATTAGAATATTTTCTGTTTTTCTTTCTTAAGGAGGTTTTGCATTGTTAGGAGACCCAAAAAAGAATTATCTTTATGGTCTTTAGTAGGTAAATGGTGCAGACTGCAAAATTTAGCTTTTTTAACCCACTGGATAGATCCTTGAACAAATTGCCTTATATATATTCAACATTTGTTGAATACATAAGAATTAAAACTTTAAAAATTCATACAGTAATATTACTGAATGCATTGAAAGATCTTTCAAAAAACTAGGTCTTTTTTGAGTATGACTTGAAGATTCAGACTCATTAAAAAAAAAAAAAAAAAACTCTCTTAATGACCATTGCCTAAAGGGGATTGAGATAAATTGAATGTGCAAAAAGGAAATAAAATTACCACCAATCACAATATTCAAAGACAAGTTATGTAATCTCTCTTTGCCATAGTAGAATGTAGGTAATATACCACCTGCCTCAGAGGATTACATGAGCATTTCAGATCTCAGTAGATGGCAGCTATTATTTTAAAGTTCTGCAGTATAACCTTTTATATATAAGTTGTATGTGGACATTTAGTTTGGTGGTGATTTGTTAGACGTACTGTTCTGTACTCTTGATTTTAATTTTGAGTGATTGCATAGTATTTTATTGTATGGATATATTCAGGTTCATTTTTACCTTCCATAGTGGCTTAGTGGTAAAGAATCTGCCAGCCAATGCAGGAGGTGTGGATTCGAGCTCTAGGTTGGGAAGATTCCCTCGAGAAGGAAATGGCAACCCACTCCAGTATTCTTGCCTGGGAAATCCCATAGACAGAAGAGCCTGGTGGGCTACAGTCCATGGGGTAGCAAAGAGTCAGATACGACCCATTGACTAAAACACGGGCCTGAGAATCAGAACCAAGATCAGAATAGGAATATACATAAGCATGAACAAGGCATTTCTCGAATGGCATTCATGCCCAGTGTGCTTTACCAACTCATTGTGCCTCTCCCTTCTGACAACGGTCCCACGGGGAATACAAGAGAGGAAGTGTATTGAGGGTGTTTCAGATGGCCTACAGTCTAGTTAGAGTGCATATTTTATACCTTATAGCTTCCCTGGTGGCTCAACTGGTAAAAAATCTACCTACAGTGCGGGAGACCTGGATTCAATCTGTGGATTGAGAAGATCCACTGGAGATGGGAAAGGCTACCACTCTAGTATTCTAACCTGGAGAATTCCAGGGACTATATATAGTCCATGGAGTCCTAAAGAGTGGGACGCAACTGAGTGACTGACTTTTCTTTATTGAAAATGCAGTTTAACTGTACTTTAAAATGGGTCAGATGATTTTATTGGCATAAGAATCACCTGGGAATTTTGTTTAAAATGCATGTTCCTGCAGGTTATTCTTCTGTATAAGCACCACACATCTGGAAAACAGTAAGGCAGGGTGGGGTGTGATCATAACCTAACTGAGGTAGTGGGAGACCATGCAGGCCAGCCTCTAAATAATGCTCTTAGAATAGGAAAAATAGGGTAGTTGATATAGAGCCTTGGTTAACAGATTGAAGCCTGTTTATTTATAGCCCATTAAGTAAAGGTTTAAAAGAAGACTATTTCATAACGAATTTTGGTGTCAATTTTTTTTTTCTTTTTTAGAACACAGCCTCAGTCACTTAATAACTTACTATCTGTGGCTACTTTTATGCTCCAAAGGCAGAGTTGAGTAGTTGTAACAGAATCCTTATGGCCCATAAAGCCTAAAATATTTACTGTCTGTCCCCTTAGAGACAAAGTGATTGATAGAGGTTCTCTAATAGAGAGCCTCTGCTTTCCAGGCTCAGGAATTTGTGCTTTTAGATTGAAAAGAAACTATAAAGATTATAAGTTCCTCTTGCCTTATTTGAAACACGAAGCATCTTTTAAGGCTATGATTTCCCAGATCACAAGTGCTGTAGAAGACTTTAACACATTGTAGAGGGTTATTCTGAGTTTTCATATACAGCTGTGACAGGATAGAGTATTCTGAGCATGTCAATCTGTATTGTATAGTTACTTTAGGGAGGGCATGGAGCCCAATTATGATCAGTGCATAGGTGACTGGACTCTATTAAAGAAATGGATGTTAAAATTTACCACACTGGCAAGAAGATGTGGAAAATGGATACTCAAAATACGTTTGTTGATAGGGCAGTCAACTGGAACAACACACTAGAGAGAAATTTGGCAGAACCACAATTTTAAAACATGCAATACCAATTGGTTAGCCATTCTGAAGGAACACTTGCAAATACACCCAAAGAGACATGGATGAGAGTGCTCTTTACAGCTTGGGAATAATAAGGTGAAATGGCCCCAATGCCCATAGTAAGGAGATGATTAAAAAATGGTTATCATACAATATAACATTTAAAGAAATTAATTAGATTTACACATAGTAACATGGACAATGCAAACTTACGGAACACATACCCGGAATGATGACATGTGTTTTTGTTTTGTTTTTTATGGTGGCGTGTGTGTAAAAGTACCCTTTAAAGTTCTGGAAATATGAACACTAAACTTACAGTAGAGGTTTAGTGGGGGCGGGGGGGGGGGTCACAAAATAACATCAGATAGAATAGTCTAGTTTTGTTTTGTTTATTTATTTTTTAATTGAAGGATAATTGCCTTACAGAATTTTGTTGTTTTCTGCCAAATTTTTTTTTCAGTATAATGTATTCGTTGAGATAATTTTTAAAATAACCTTTAAGAAACTGGTGACTGATTTGAATGTTCTTAGTGTTTTCACTTGCATTTGATGAGTTTCGCTTGCATTTGTTGAGTATACTCACTTGATAAGACTTAAATATACTAATGAAAGATTTAGTTAGGGAATACTGAGAAAAGAATGTCTTTCTCTTGCTAAAATTACATTAACTGCTATTTTAGAAAATCTAGTAGATATTGTATACATCAGGGAATTAGTTTTGACATGTAAAGTTTTGTAGATGTTTTCTTTTTTTCATATGTCTATTCCCATATATAGCTGAATTGGGATTCCCCAATTTAGATAATAAAGGCAAGAATATTACAGAAAGCTGCAGTAAGAATGCAGAGGAAAATGGATAGGATGTAAGATTCAGGGTTAAGAAAGTTTTATGAGGCTGAGAATGGAAATTGCTAGCCCGGGGTGATGGTTATAGAGACCAGGCCAGAGAGGGTAGCAAAGCGTAGTAGGAACATGTACTAACCACCTTTGGTCAAAAGAATTGAACAGTTTTCTCATTTTCTAACTTTCTATTCTAGTGATATTATTCTAGAGATCAGAACTGGCTTTGCTTGAGATGTGATCTTTGTTAACGGCCAGTCCACTGAGAGTAGAGTCACTTGTTCACGTTGTGTGAGAAGCCCTGATGAGGGTTAACTTGTGATTCTCGTTCTTAGGGATAAAGTGGCTGTTCTTCAAGCACTTGCATCCACGGTGCACAGGGTAAGTAGGAATTTCAGGTTTTTGTATCTAATTCAGCTAATAATAAACTTAATGTTCATACCTCTTCTTTATTCCTAGTTTAACTGTTATGGATCTAGAGAGTTTCATAGCACTATCTAGTCCAGACTCTTCATGTGACAAATGAGAAATCTAAAGCTTTTAAAGTGATTAGCTCAGGGCTGCTTAGGATATTAAAACCTTGACTTGGTGCCATGGTTTTTTTCCTCCAGATTCAGTGTTTTTATACTATGCCAGTGATTTTTAACCTCCTGAAGAGCTTGTTGAAATACATGTTCCTAGGGAATGGTTGGGTGTGATACTCTAATGCAAGTGACCTGTAGAACCACTTTGAGAACAGTGTACCCACCATACTGAAAGAAATTCAGTGATTAAGAATCTGGGTCTTGGGGCCAAATGTTCTGTTTCATCTTTATCACAAAGTTACCTTTTCTCTTAATACGTCAGGGAGTTAGGTTTGACATGTAAAATTTCCTAAATGTTTTCTTTTTTTTTTAATGGCTTATATTAATGAACGTTATATCAAACTTACTTTAGAAAAATACATCTGGTTTATAATCTGTTTCCTTATCTGTAAAGTGGGTATTTACTTACAGCACCAAACATTGAGGTTTTGGGTGAGAAATTAGTACACGTGAAAGGGCTTAGAACATCACGTGGCACAAAGGACATGCTCAGTAAATGCTGGCTATTTTATTATTGCTCCAGCTATCTGATTAATTTGTGAATAAATTCCTTCCTTCACAATTCAAGAATAGGGTCTGTAGTCCTGATAGATAAACTGAAACCATAGTAAATGCCTCAGAAATAGAACTTTCAAGTTCTCTTTTATTTTAAACCACAATATCTGTGGGTTCTCACCCTCCTTGAGGCGGTTGTCACAGATTTCCAGAACTGTTCTTCGATTGTGGGTGTTAAACTTACGGTCCAAATACATCCTGGAAGTTTCTGATGTTGGTTTTAAAATACTGCATCTCCATACTAGCAAGATACTTAGATTTTCAGCTCACATATCCATAAAATAGGCACTTGAAATGTAAACTCAGGGAAATAGACCTCAGAGATTGTTGTCAGTTTTTCAGTGAGATTGACCCAAGGCGCATTTAAGTCGAAGTTCTAGAATTATGTGCACACTTGTCGGTTTGGTCTTGGGCTCTTAAAATCCAGGGGACAATTATTCATTCATTCAGGAACCACACATTCTACCCTTAATGGTGCTTACCAGGTCATCCAAGCCACCATCATCTCTTACTATGTTGGATTAATTACAGCAGTCTCTGTTCTCTTGACTTCTTCAAGCCATTAAGCAGGCATAGCGACCCTGCTAAAACGTTGACTCACATCACTCTTCTACTCAGAACTCAAATGGCTTCTCATTTGTTATAAATGAAACAAAAACTGAAGTCCCTCCAAGGGTGTCTGAGGCCCTACGTGATCACCCCCATCCCCACCCCAGCTCTGACCACATTTCCTGCCATCTTTCTTGTACCCTGCTCTAACCAGGCAGCCTCCTAGCGAATTCTCAGTTTCTTATCAGGCACAGGTCTGCCTCGAGGCTTTAATGCTTCCTATTTGTTCTGCCTAGTTTATATCTCCCTGAGATAGCCACATAATTTCTGCCTTTATCTCTTTAAGTCTTTTCCTTGAGGTCTTCCTGGACCACACCATATAAAATCGTATGTTTATTTTCTCCGACAGCTTGTCCTCCTTCCCTTCCTTTTCCATAGCAGTTATCACCTTTAAATTTACTGTATGTTTTATTTGCTTTGTTTTCTGGAGATTTTATTCCCCCACTAGATTGTGAGTTCTGTGGAGAATAGGATTTTGTTGTCTCCCTGGCACATATGAGGTGCTCAGTAAATATTGAATGAGTGAATAAGGCAGGCACTGAACTAAGGCAGTGATGGCTGGGAAAAGGGACCGTGGAGTAGGTAGAGGATTTAAGGAACTGGAGTCAGCCACAACTGATGACAGCTTAGTTGAGTGGAAGTAATGGGAGAGGATCTTTGATTTGGATTGCAGAGTTCTTGGTACCCTTCCCAGAAATGGAGACGATAAGAGGGGAGGCAGCTCTGTCAGAGAAGTACAGTTGGGGGTAGATTTGGTGTGAGGCATCTGAGCTACAGGGCCAGAGTCAAGGAGGAGTTTCTCAGAAACCATTAAGGGCTTGGAAATCACTGAGGGAGGAAAATGTGGGAAACAAATAAGAATAAAGTCTAGTGAGAGAGGTCCAGTGTGTGACCCAAAACTAGAGGCCCAGACAGGTATTTGATAAAGATGGTGGACAGGACAGAGCCAGGCAGTAGTTGGGCATCATGGAGTAATGGTCCAAGGAAGCCATCCTAGAACTGCTTCCTCTGAGTTGTCCTTCATACCCATCACGTCTTGGTAGAGAGTGGATGCATGCGTGCTAAGTGGTTTCAGTTGTGTCCAGCTCTGATCCTATGGACTGCAGCTCGCCAGACTCCTCTGTCCATAGAATTTCCCAGGCAAGAACACTGCCATACCCTCCTCCAGGGGATCTTCTCAACCCAAGGATCAAACCCATGTCTCTTACTTGTCCTGCACTGGCAGGCAGATTCTTTACCACTTTCGCCACCTGTGAAACCCACACATCACCTGTGAACCAGATGAAGTGAGCCTCAGAGAAATGTAAAGGGAATACAGGATTTGAAAGTGGTATCAGGAAGTGAGAGCCCTAAAAAGTACTGCTTCCAAGCCGTAGGTCAGAGCATCCTTCTATTAAGAACCACAGGGACGCTCTCCCCCAGAGAGTCCAGGTGAATACTTCAGGGTGGTAAGGGGACTGTCAGAAGAGATTAGGGATGTAGGTTGAATTTTTTCTGTGAAACAAAGTTGCCAGAGGTGCAGAGAAGGGGGCTGTGAAGGAGAGGGGAGGAATAGAGGAAGTAATATGGGGGCCATTCTAAGAGAGACTGCTGGTGCCAGAGAGTTAATCTTGTTCAGAGTTCTACCTGAATCAACTTAAAGAAGTTTGGAACCTTGGGAAACAGAACACTGGAGATGCTGCTGCTGTTCCCACTTCCTGAGAGGGCCCAGTAAATATTATCCTCCATTTGAAGGCGTCTCTTGGGTAGTTAGTGCCATGCATTGAAGGGACACCCTAGTTCAGGAAACTGGTGCCCAGGCTGGTTAATTCAGAGGCTCTTGACTTTGCATTTAAAACAGTGATATCCCTGCTGATAGCAGCCCCTAGTTAAAACCAGTCATGGAGATTTGAGCCATTGTTTGCTTTAAATTGTGCATAACTATAACCAAGTCTTAAAGAGCCTAGGGTACAGCGTAGGTGTTAGTGTCTACCAACATACATATTTCTGCTTCTGTGATACATGCAGTTAAAACTTCTACAAGGTCCTCTTAATAAAAGCCTGGCTAAAGAGACTTGTGTGTCTTCTCCACAGGATACCACAGCTGTACCTTATGCATTTCAGGATGATCCTTACCTCATACCGACATCCTCTGTGGAATCTGTGAGTATTTTTAGGTAACTTAGCTAGTATTATGTTTTACCTTGTTGGTTTGGGTAACAGGATGACACATAGGACTTATTTTACTTGTAGACATCTTTGAAAAATTCACAGAGGCTGATAGATAAACTGGTAGATATTCTAATCCTTTTACTACTTTTATCAAAAAGTTTTAGACATTGGCTATGGAGAAGGTATTTGGTTTGGATTTTTAGTACTTAGAGATCTTTCCCACTATAGAGCAAGTCATTCAGTTTAAATGTATTGTTTTTACACACCTCAAGCGGTATGTAGGATCCAACCTGAAGTTATGTCACATTCAGCAGAGGTGGATAAATAATAATTAGGTAGTTTAACTTGGAATTCTGTGTATTACAGTGTTCTTTGAGTGGGGCGGGGGGGGCAGAATAATTCTTGCTGAGGGTGTAACTTTGATCTTAATTATATGTAATATCAATTTACGTCTAACTCTCTTTCTTTATACAGCATTCATTTTTGTTGGCAAAGAAGTCCGGACAGAATGCAGCAAAATTTATTATTAATTCATATCCCAAATATTTTCAGAAAGACATAGCTGAGCCTCATATACCGGTAAGGAGAGGTAATTGCAATTTTCAGATAATACTATGTAAATATAAACTAAGCTGTCACAACTAACGTTTAAGTAGCCATTTGAATGCCTGCCTACAGTATTTGGGTCTTTTAATATTTATGGTTATCATTGCTCACAGTACTAACCTTTATTATCATTTTTAATTATCATTTTTAAAACTACATGTATTTGCTCTTCATTTTGTTTTCTTCATTTGGCTTCTGCAACACGGGGCTCTCAGATCTTCACTTCTGACTGCCCTTTCTGGTTCTTTTAGTTGGTTTTCCATCCACTCCTCAAACCTTGGTGTCTTTTTCTCAGGATTCCATACTTGGTCACTCTTTTTTTTCTGACTATAATCTTCCTGCTTCAGTAACCCTTATACTCCATTTGGAATTCTTGTATGTTGGCCTCAATGTCTCTACTTTGGACTCCAGACGCTTTTTTCCCGGCCCCCTCTGTTCTGTGGTCGCGAAGGGCAAGTGTGGAGGGCCTGCTGGGTGTTAAGCATTGCACTTAGTGGGTCCCACAGTGGTCAGCTGAACATGGGCTCTGCCTCTGAGCTAAGTAGCGGAAATAGTAACTCAGACTCAATGTGTCTAAAACTGCTTCCTCTCACATCTCCCTATTTTCTAAGCACACACACCCAGACACCCCTTGTGCTTCTCAAGCAGCAGATCTTGGGAACAAATTAGGACGTTAGTGTGATTGTGTCCATAAAGATTGAAATCCTGAACTTAGACAGTGACAGCAGTGGAATGACCATTTGTTGGGCCTGCTCTGCCCCACTATGTTTCTGACTAATAGTTACTCTTCTGTGTTTAGTTCACTTCTGCTTGAAGCCTTCCCTGGGTCCCTAAGTATTTGAGTAATTTGGTGAGTGAGGTAAAATCAACATACCTTGGTAATATTGAATGTTTACAGTAAAAGAAGTTATCAGGGGTGGAAGGTTTCCGTCTTTACAAACTAGGTGTACTGTGGAACCTTCAACCAAAATTGAGAGGAAAGTATGAAGGATGGTTTTAGCAAAGGAAGAATAGTAAGTTCAGCTTGAAATTAGGGAATTTAGTTCAACTAAATTCACTGGGAAAAGTGAAGACTTTTAATCCAATAGGCTTTAGTTCTTCGATATCAGATCAGATCAGTCGCTCAGTCCTGTCCGACTCTTTGTGACCCCATGAACCGCAGCACGCCAGGCCTCCCTGTCCATTCTTCGATATAGGATTCTTCAATACAGACTAAATATTTATAATTAGTAGCTTTTAAGTTCTCTGCCCCAACTTAGGAGATCTCTAAGTAATCTTGTTTTGGTGACTAGACAGGTAAAGTTAGATTCCTTAAAGAGACATTCATGTTAAAATGATAGGTAGTATCTAATGCATGAAGCATGAATATGGCATGTTAAATATTATGGTGTGCTGTCTTACTCTGTTGTGCTTTCCCATTGACCTGTTTGCACTGACTTTAACCATCTTATTTTCTAGTGTTTAATGCCTGAGTACTTTGAACCTCAGATTGAAGAAATAAGTGAGGCTGCTCTGCAGGAACGAATCAAGCTCAAAAAAGTCAAAGCTTCTGTGGACATGTTTGATCAGCTTTTGCAAGCAGGTGACTAAATTCATCTGAAGCCCCCACGTTCATGTGAAGCTCCCCGGGAATGTGGGCATGGAAGTAGGCCACAGTTGTGCACATGATCTAGATAGTTGTGAGTACGAGTTACAAGTGCTGTGCTACTTCCTCTGCTTGGTAGCTGTTTTTATATGTTTTATAGTGTAAGAAGTCATATTTCAAGTTCTGCTTTAGTGTCATTTTGAAATTGTGGGTAGGATAGCGTTGTCCTTGCTGGTGTGTTGTCCTCTTGTGTAGATAGAGAAGTCTTACAGCCATTCTTCCTTAGCTTCTGTTTTTAACATGAGGTTTGTTCATACTGTAGTCACATTTCTTACATTCTTTAAGTATGTTTGAGAGGCATAAAACAGACTAGAAAGAAATATTTAAAAAAGAAAGAGCGCTAAGCTGCAGGGTCGGAAGCTTGGGTAGGTTCTGGCACTAATTAGCACTGTAGCCTTGAAAAACTCAATTCCTTTAATCCTCCTCTCAAATCCTGTGCCTTTCTGAATTTGATGTGGATGAACCTCTAGGGATGTAGGTGGCAGGGATTGTAAGCTACCATGAGATGAGAATATACCTATAGTAGCATGGAAGGTGGAGAAGGCAATGGCACCCCACTCTAGTACTCTTGCCTGGAAAATCCCAAGGACAGAGGAGCCTAGTAGGCTGCAGTCCATGGGGTCGCTAAGAGTTGGACACGACTGAATGACTTCACTTTCACTTTTCACTTTCATGCTTTGAAGAAGAAAATGGCAACCCACTCCAGCGTTCTTGCCTGGAGAATCCCAGGGACGGGGGAGCCTGGTGGGCTGCCATCTATGGGGTCGCACAGAGTCGGACACGACTGAAGCGACACAGCAGCATGGAAGGTAGCAGCGTTGCTTAAGTTTGGGAATCTGGTATGCTGGTTAGTGGTTTAAGACGAAAATCAGCCAAACATACAAGAGATAGAAACTGGACTGAATCACTCAATATAGTCTTAAATATGGCAAGAAACATTTTCAGAAAACTTTTAAGAATTTTGGTGTGTAGCCTGTTAAAGCGTCAGGTGTACAAATGAATTGCTGATGCAGATTGTCATTTAGGGAGGCTTTTCCCTCTGCTTGTTGAATATGATAAACATCATTATATTAAGACTTGTCTTCCTCTGTTTTACACACTGTGGTGTGGATGCAAGCAGATGTTTAGTGAACCTTACTAAATACAGGGTCAGAGCCATAACACTCAGCTCATTCAGAGTAATGGAATGAGTTGACATACTAGGAGAGGAAATATAGAAAATTTTAATATCAAGGCCTAATAAGTGCCAAGGAGTTTGTAGGCATTTAATTCTGTTAACACCTTATGAGTTGGTGTGCAGTAGTCATTTGTAGAGGAAACTGACTGACTGCAAGTAATCTTCAGGGTCATACAGCTTTGAGATGCTATGAGACAATCAGGTTACACTCCATCGCCTGTTTCCCCTCCACTCTGCCATTTTGTCTTTTCTAAAGGCTTTTAAGTTTCCTGATGGGCATTTGTATTATCAGTATATTTTCTTTAAAAAAATGCAGCTACTTTTCTTTTTAAAGCACTAAATTATATTTCATACTTCTTCCTATTCCCTTTTCTCCCTCTTGATAAGTGTCAAGATGGGAGCATAATGTTTGGAACAGTAATTTTTTAAAGGCTACTATCTCTAGGCATGTATTTCAGCGAGGGCCTAGATCCAAGCGGAACAGTTCCGATTGCATTTGTGAAGATGGAACTGGGCCCTGGGGGACTAGATGGCAATCATTTCCAGAGCATTCATTTCAAAGATGATAGGTAGAACTATGACAGAGTTTCTCTCGGGATATGAGTACAGAGAATAAATGAGCCCACGGTCAAACTTGACTCTGGTATTTTATCTCTTCTGTCAGACAGCACTGTTAGGGATTGTGTGCTGTCTGCATCACTCCAGATGTTTAAGCTGATGTGGGGTGCAACTCGCCCTTGGAGAATGGAATCCAATAGGCTTTAGTTCTTTGATGTTTCAAAGTTTCTCCACCTCACCTTTTTTTTCCCCCACCCGCAGGAACCACTGTATCTCTGGAAACAACTAACAGTCTCTTGGATTTGTTGTGTTACTATGGAAACCAAGAACCCTCCACTAATTATTTCCAACAACATGAACAATCAGAAGAGTTGGTAATGATTTTTTAAAGTTTCTTTTGGTAGTAATTCTTTCTCATTTTAAGGTGAGTTCTTGTGCCTTATGTTAGGGTAGAGATTTGTGCTGAGGTGTGATAGAACACAGTATGTAGCCTGGACAAAAGGTGATGTGGAGGAAGAGATGGATTTTAACAATTGTTTTACCCTGGTTCCCTCCTTAAAAGTGTTTTGACCTTGCCTGCCATATGCAGAAACCAGTGACCAGAAATGTTTGGATGGGCCCCTTTGTTGTTGTTCCTCAAAGTGACAATATGTTGTGTATGGGACAGAGGGGAAAACCCCTGGCCCCAGCCCTCTTGAAAATTCATGCATAAGTAGGCAGAGAGGAATGAGCATACTCTCTAAATTAATATTTCTTAATAAACAGTGGGTCTCCTTTTTACCTTCTACCGAATCTTTATTTGCTTTGCTTTTCTGAAATTTCCTCTGCCTTACTGGTTCTGAGTAGTATAATTTGGAGAATGCTTTCCGTTGTTGTATTCTGTTTTATGTCTGTTGGTGGTGGCTTATTTCAGGAAGAGGCCGAAGAGGGAGATAACATGAAGTCTAAGAAGAAGGCTGGTCATCAGCTTGGAGTTACTTGGAGGTATGTTAGAGAATAATTAGGACTTCTGTGGATCCGTACGGTTGTGAAATGTTCTTCATCACCCCCTGAAGAAGAATACAACCCTGTAGTAGTCGAAAATGCAGTTTGTTCTCCGTGTGCAGAGTAAATGTCACAGTTGGTTTTCATATGTGTTTGGACCGTTTTTTATTAAATCTTTACCTCCAACCAGGTACAGGACTGGTGTTGATTTCTCTTTTTTTGCCGCCCACCTAACTCCATGTAACCATCCTGGTATGGTTCCTCTGGTAGTTTCATTAGTAGTCCTACCTTGCACTGTATACCTCTAATTCTAAAAAGGTTCAAAATTTTTAAAATTATGTTAGAATACATATATGCCAGAGCGTAGTTCTAAATTAAGACTGCTGGCTAACATACAAGTATTCACTACCGAATAAAAGATAAATATCATTTATGTAATGATTCAGAATTCAAATTAACTGAGTAAAACTATCTAAAAGGTATTTCATAAGGGTGTCTATAGAAGGAAAGCTACTGTTAATATCAAAGTGAATGGAATAAAAAATTAAACTTCTTCAGTAGATACTAATAATTTCTTATAGTGATTAAGAGCAGGGACTTGTGAGTACCATTTGGGCCCAAATCCAGGCTCTATTTTCCAAGATGTGTTGGTAACAGAGAAAATGAAGGTGCAACGTGATTTGTATAACATAGCACATTGACTGACTGACTGAAAGAGCCAGATTATATAAGCTCGCATAGGACAATGGATTGCAGGGCACCACATGTCTGTGGTTGCCTCTGGTTCATTATATCCAGTTAAAGAGGGTGGGGACATCACTGTGTGCCCTGCTGTGCAGTTTGCTTTTTGTTTACAATGCTGAGTATATATTACACCTTTCAAGTCCTGGTTCTGCCACTTACCCAGTAAATTTTTGGACAACTTAAGGTCTTTGAGCCTCAGTTTTTCCCATTTTTAAAATGATGTTAACCAGATCTCCCTCTCTGGGTGGGAAGAATTACTTGAAATTATATGCAGAAAATGCTTGGAACGTTGCAAATACTCCACGTGGTAGCTGTTACTGGTTTTATCTGTTTCTGCTGGTTCATGTTTACTCTTGTATCTAGAGCCAAAAACCATGCTGAGAGAATCTTTGCTCTGATGCCTGAGAAAAATGCACATTCTTACTGCACAATGATTCGAGGAATGGTGAAGGTAACATTTGTTCTGGGTAGTTTCATATTTTTGTCTTTAATTTCTACTGAATCGGGGTTTCTCAGCCTCAGAACCCTTCACAGCTGGGCCACAGTTTGTTGTGGTTGAGGGTTTCCAGAGCCTTGAAGGATGTTTGGGAACTGCCTCTACCCACTTCATGCCAGTGATACATCCTCCTGTCCCCCAGTTGTGACAACATAATTCTCATAGTTGTTTTTGCATTAAAATAAGATACAGTTATTGAAAAAAAATTATTAGGAAAGTTTTTAAAAATTGAAATCAGTGGGTTGAAGTAATAGGAATAGAAACTATTATACCACACTGCTCATGTAAAAGGGAAAAACACTATCCATTCTGGTCTATTCTTTTACTTCTGAGAACAGTAGATATGCAAATATTTATTAAAGACAACTTTTATGGTGTTTAATTTTCATCCTTTCCCTATTCCAGCACCGAGCTCATACACAGGCATTAAGCATGTACACTGAACTATTAAACAACAGACTCCGTGGTGAGTTGTGTTTGGAGAATTCACCTCTGTCCTTCCTTTGCTTCTCTTGTCTGGGCGTGTGTGCATGCTCAGTCATGTCCCAGCTCTGCCGTGGACGTAGCTTGCCAAGCTCCTCTGTCCATGGGATTTCCCAGGCAAGAATACTGAAATTGGTTGCCATTTCCATCTCCAGGGGATCTTCCCAACCAGGGATTGAACCCGCATCTCCTGCATTGGCTGGTGGGTTCTTTGCCTGTGCATCACCTCTGCATTCTTACCTATGCAGCATTATATCAGGAGTCTATAATATCTCAGGATTTTACCTTAATGATTTTCTCATTCTTAATCTTTTCCTGTGATGTTGGTGATTAAAGCGAGAGTCCAGAGCCAGAGAAAAGAGTGGTTTCCTAGTTGTGTGGACTCATGTGCATGACCACTTGGCCTTTAATCACCAACCCCAAATTTTGTTAAAGTAGTTTTCTTCTTTTATAGCTGATGTGCACACCTTCAATTCATTGATTCAAGCAACAGCATTGGTGGTGAATGCAAAATTTGAAGAAAAGTGGAATAATATATTGGTAAGGAGGAACCCTCACTTTGGCTACTAATAGGCCAAAATATCCTTTGCTGGGAGTCCTGAAATGCAGGAGACACAAGTTCAATCCCTGGGTTTGGAAGATCTCCTGGAGAAGGAAATGGCAACCCAGTCTAGTATTCTTGCCTGGGAAATGCTATGAACAGGGGAGTCTGGTGGGCCTACAGTCCATGATGTTGCAAGAGTTGTACATGACTCACCTACTACACCACCACCAACCACCAGCATTTGCTAGGAGTACATGGGGTGGAGAGAGCATTCACTGAGCATCTTTGTGGTGGTCACCGCACTGGGCTCTCCACTTGCAGTGGCCTGTTCACACCCTTCTAGCATAGTTTAAGTAGCTGTATCTGACATGTGACCCAAGCATACAGCTAGAATCCAGGAAGACCAGTTTGCTTTTATTATATTCATTTATTTCCTTATATTCATGTGTTTTTGGTTTTTTTTTTTTCATTAAAACATTTATTGAAAAAATTTACTGGGAAAGTTTTTAAAAATTGAAATCACAGGAAGGAAGGAACAGGAATAGAAACCACACTATACCATTCATTGTTGTCCAGTCACTCAGTTGTGTCCAACTCATTGCGGCCTCATGTACTGTGGCCCACCATGCTCCTCTGCCCATTGCATTCAGAATACTAGAGTGGGTTGCCGTTTCCTTCTCCAGGGGATCATCCTGACCCAGGGATCAAACCCACGTGTCCTACATTGGCAGCTGGGTTCCTTACCGGTGAGCTACCATACCATACCACTCATGTAGAAAGGAAAAAACCAATCTGTTCTAGTCTCCTTACCGCTGAGCTACCATACCATACTGCTCATGTAGAAAGGAAAAAACCAATCTGTTCTAGTCTCTTCTTTTGCTTCAGTCTTAGAGTCATTAGGCCACTAAAGACAGTTGGACACAGACATCACCTGGAGGTTAGAGTGACTGTTGAAAGGCCTTCTCTCAGGGGCACTAGATAATTCTTAAATGGGGGGCTTATTTATTAATCTGCTTTAAACATAGGCAGACAGCCCAGTTCTCTTAGTGTGTTCTGTTTATTGGACAAATTAACCACCAGACATTAAAAAAAAAATACTGTTTTTGATTCAACTAGGACCTGCTGAAACAAATGGTTGCACAGAATGTGAAGCCCAATCTACAGACTTTTAACACTATTCTCAAATGTCTCCGAAGATTTTATGCATTTGGAAAATTGCCAGCCTTACAGACCTTCCGGGAAATGAAAGCAGTCGGGATAGGTGAGGGGTGTCCTCATGTTTCCCCACTGAAGGCAGTGCTGACCTGAGGCTTCAGGTCCAGGTGATCCAAAAAGAGACTAAATTTTTCTGTGCTATTTACATAATATGGTAGGAATTTCCTTTCCACTATTAAGCACACTTTTTAATTATGTATATTTAGTATAATGGGAGCTCTTCTTTATCTTTTTGCTGTTTATAGCAAATTACACTCTTAGGATTTTAGATACTTTTTAATGGATTTCTTGATTCTAGGGAGAATTGTTCACTTATGGTTGGCTGGTTTTAAAATCTCCTGACATTTTCTGGCATAATTAAGTATTTGAAACCAATTGTGTGCTAGTATATTGTATATTTTTCAGTATTTATGTTATTGAATCAGTTCACTTCAGTATCCTTTGGTGTTCTTAAATGAAACTCACAAGAGTATTGACTGTAATGTTTTAGTTATAGGTGTCTGGACTTTCTAAGAGGAATTTGATCTCTGTGATACCTTTCCACCTTTACATTAATCATATCAGCTGGGAAATGTCTTTGTTCAGAGGAACGGAATGCATCTTCTACTTATGTAACACCACTAATGTTTTTATTCACTGTACCTCAGTAAGGTATATATCATATAGCTGTGTTTGACATTTTTTTTTTTCTTTTTTCTATGTACCTGGTAACATAAGAACCCTCACTTGCAACATATCATCATATTATTCAGCTGTTTTATCAACATGGTATGTATGTCATTATGTTATTTATGTAGCGATTAGGCTAACTTCACTGCTAATGAATTAAGATTGGATAGTTCACAGAATAGCGTTGTTTACAGCCTGAGCAAAAAGTTACTCTTGAGGGTAGTGTCATCTTTTTGTAATATAAAAAGTCAGAGTAGAGGAAGGTCATTAAATGTACTAACGGGCAATGTATAGTTTAGGCCAGAAGATACTTGAGTTTGGAATTCCTTTAGCCCTCCAGAACTGTGCTGTCCAATACAGTAGCTACATAGCCACACATGACTATTTAATTAAATTCCTTCATAGCATTAGTGCTCAGTAGCCACTTGTGACTGCTGACTGCATCGTCAGTGATGCAGTTATAGAACATTTCCGTCTTTGCAGGAAGCTGTGGATAGTCCTGCTCCACAGCAAACCTTAACATTTTGAAGCCTCATGGTAGAACTTCCAGGCTCCATGTTACCTAATTTTAGGTCAGCTGTGCTCTATTGAATGGATTTTGGAGCAAGGCACACCTGAGTTGAAATTTCATCTCTACCATTTACCCAGATGTGTGGGAAGGGACTAGATATCTTACCTGAGTGATGCCATCACGATGTAATGATGAAATGAATTATGTGTAGTGTCCTGTTCATGCTTGGGAGGCATGTAGTAAGCACTGTAGGTTCTTAGCCATTTGCCCCAACCTGAGAAACAACCCTAGGTTTAAGAAATGACAGTTCCAGTCTTTCTCTCCTGTAATGGGCTTTTTGTGTGAAAACAACAGAAAATCTTTATTTTGGAAGGGTAGTTTTGCAAAATTCACATTCTCACACATAGGGAAGAAGGAGCAGTTAAATGACTTTATCTTGAAAACAGGTGAACTATTTCCACAGTAATTTGTCATCTAAAATTTTACTAAACTTTGAGGGTATTGTACTGCTTCTGTTAAGTCACTTCAGTCGTGTCCGACTCTGTGTGACCCCATAGACAGCAGCCCACCAGGCTCCCCCGTCCCTGGGATTCTCCAGGCAAGAACACTGGAGTGGGTTGCCATTTCCTCCTCCAATGCATGAAGGTGAAAAGTGAAAGTGAAGTTGCTCAGTCGTGTCCTACTCTTAGCGACCCCATGGACTGCAGCCCATGGGATTTTCCAGGCAAGAGTAGGTATTGTACTAAAGCTAAGTAATTCTCACCCTAAAGCCTATTCCACTGCAGCATCACACATCACCTTGGCTAACTAAAGTCACTGGTGCTTATGCTTCCTAAGTAACACCCAGGGTTAGGGGCAGGAGTGTCAGTGTGTCTTGGGGATATAAATTGATTGTCTGTAATAATAATTGCTAGGAATTTACCCAAAGGAAAAACCCTAAAATAATGAAGAGATGATACATATAAAATAGGTTATTAGGATAGTAGAATAATTAGAACTGTAACAAATGCAAACATCCTTGGGGAACTTCAAAAGTACATCTGTGCTGTCACTGAAACTATATTATCATTTGCAGGTGGATAGGTGGGGAAGGGAATATAGATAAATAATGTGAAATGTTTCACTGGAAATGTCATAGATGCATTTTGATTCTACAGTTTTCTGTTTCTTGGCTCTCATCCTGGTTATATTTAAAAGGAGCACAAATGTTTATTAGCAAAAAACATGTTCTAAGTATGCAGGCTTGGCGAGGGTGTCCGTCTATCTCCCATTTTAGTGCATGTCCGCCTTGTGAGGAGACTAGAAAGGAGGGGCTGAGTGTTTTGGGAGCACTGTAACTGACCTAGGCCTTGGGGAGAGCGGCACTCAGCAGAGAGTGCGCTCACGCCTCTCACAGGGATATGCCTGGCCAGCTCCACGGCTTGGGTGGAGGAATGAGAAAGGCGGCCCTAGGACTAGTTCTGCCTACCCCATGGTTGTGCAGAAAGTGGGCTCCTGAGAAAACCCAGTTGCCTTCTTTTTCTGCAGAAAGCCCTTTAAAAGGATCGTCCCTCATCATCTATGATATCATGGATGAAATAACGGGAAAGAGGTTTTCTCCAAAGGACCCCGATGACGGTACGTGCAGAAATTGCTGCCATAAGACAGACAGCCTCTTTTCCTGACTGCCAAGTTATCGAGCCTTATGATGAGGATGGGGTTTGATTTAGTTTGGTCGTCTTTGGGTGATTATTCTGAGAAAGCAGAGTGTCAGTGGCTTGTGCTGTGTGTTGCTTCTCCTGTGTTCTCATTCTTTTAGGTTTGTCCTACACCTTAACAGTTTTATTGCCAGGATTTTTAATTAATGTTTCTGACCTGAAAACATACTTTATGCATAGTAACCAAGGCTCTTCTGAACTTTGATTTTTCAGATATGTTTTTTCAGTCAGCCATGAGGGTTGTAAGTACCATTTTTTCTTAAAACTTTTTTTTAAATCCATTTCCTAAATTCCTCATTGGTGGTTGGGAGGACTCTCCCTGATTCTTTCACTTCCTAACTCTTGTTTTCATGTCATTAGTCCTAATTTTTTATTCCTTTAAAATCTCTGCAGAATCACCGCATTCCTACCTTTGTTGATTGATTGTTGTCTTTTTTCATACCTTCTTCAGATAAGGTTTCAGAGTATTTCATATTAACTTATTAGATTGATGGTTATGTCTAATTTTGTTTTTTCAGCTTATCATGCTAATCATAGGGAAAATGTTGAAGCAGTTTCAGGATGAATTTAGCAGTCTTATTCCCTGAGGATAATTGCTTTACAACTTAGTGTGTCTTTCCAGGTTCTTTCCTCTGGGTATTCAGACATGCGTGTCCACACTCATTTCCATGGTATCTTGTTTGTTGTTGGCAGTGTAGTATTTCATAAAAGGGGATGACTTCTTGTTGGGTGGGTTTTGGAGTTATTTCATGGGGATTTTTGCCAGTATAGTGATGCTAGAGATAGCACTCCATCTGTCTTATGCATGGCATCTCAGGTGTCTTTGTCTAATACTAAATACAGGTGAATACTGATTACTAGATGAACATTATTTTGTTTTAAATTTCACTGAACTTGGTGATTTGAACCCATCCCCAGTTTCTTATAGTTTATTTGCCGTCAGTCAGGAACACGTTAAATCAGTACTCGTGTTTCCCCAGGTGTCCACTCTCTTGCTTCATGTACTGAGCCACCTCTGGCTGATAAGATCACTGAGTGATGGTTATTTACTACTTCTGCATTTTCAGTGCTCTTCTCTTAGAGATCTAGA
This sequence comes from Tragelaphus eurycerus, assembly GCA_935064755.1. Classification (NCBI taxonomy): domain Eukaryota; kingdom Metazoa; phylum Chordata; class Mammalia; order Artiodactyla; family Bovidae; genus Tragelaphus; species Tragelaphus eurycerus. The sequence continues at coordinate 11,588,264 of CAKXYN010000070.1, read as the reverse complement.
ACTTGCTTACCAGGTCCATGGCCTTTTAAACACTGGAGACAACCGGAAATTCATTGGCCCCGATCCTCGGCGTAATTTTTATTAGTAAGTGTATTGGAAATGTATCCTTTGCATTAACAGGACACATGTATGCAACCAGTAGTTCTGTAGGTGGGAGACTTGGCAGTCTTATTTTAGATAGCAGATCCTGACTTTAACAATACGAGTTATTTGAACACTTGTGAGATTCAGTGGTCAAACTAATTTGTCAATACTTGGTAGATTCAAACAGTGGTAAAACTGATTTGTCAGACTGAGGTGTCCACTGTGTATCTTTTAAGCTATTTGTATTTGTAACTTTAAATCCATGTATCTTTTCCTTCTGCTGTTCTGTTCAGTCCTGTCAGACTTTTTTCGACCCCATGGACTGTAGCCCACAGGGCTCCTCTGTCCATGAGGATTCTCCAGGCCAAATACTGGAATGGGTTGCCATGCCCTCCTCCAGGGGATCTGTGCAACCCAGGAATTGAACCCAGGTCTCCTGCATTGCAGGCAGATTCTTTACCCTCTGAGCCACCAGGGAATCCCAAGAATACTGGAGTAGGTAGCCTAACCCTTCTCAAGGGGATCTTCCCAATCCAGGAGTTGAAATGGGGTTTCCTGCATTGCAGGCGGATTCTTTACCAGCTGAGCTACCCAAGAAGCCACACCATCTTATTTTATATTTTCGAAATCATAGCAGGGTGAATCCCTAAAGATTTCATCTTAGCCTCTTTTGTTTTTAAAGATGTTGGAGCCCAAAGAGACTCCTTACATGGGTTTGCTTTTAGGCAGATAAAAACAAGAACCTAAGAAGGCAGCCTGTTCATAGGTGTGTGGTGGTTCTCTTCCATGTGTCCAAATCCTCTCTTCACATTGAACACTTGTTGAGTAGTATCCTCACTCCTCTCCACCATGAGCTGAGAGTGTATGGAGGTGGCATCAGTGACCAGTTGAAGATAAGGAAGTGTCAAACTGGAAAGTCCAGAAAGCACAGTTAGCAGTACCTCCTGGGTCACGCATTGACCTGTGTCACTTGAAATTGTAACTTATAAATTGTCTTTAAGTTCTGTGTAATATGTCATTATATGACTGTGCTGTAATTTAATCATTCCCCTACTAGGCAGGGATTTTAGACTAAACGTGTTTTCTTTCTCCATCACAGTTCCAAGTTCTTTAGTTTGCTTTGTCTAATGGAACAAATTGATGTTACCTTGAAGTGGTATAAGGACCTGATACCTTCGGTAAGTGATTCATGACTTAACATTTATCATTGTAGATGTTTGTGGGTGTCTTTGCTGAGTAATACTTAAAAATGTATTTGTATTTTTCTTAACCAGGTCTTCTTTCCCCATTCCCAAACATTAATAGATCTTCTCCAAGCATTAGATGTAGCCAATCGACTAGAAATGATTCCTCAGATCTGGAAAGGTCAGTTTCAGTTTGTGTGTCCCGACCCATCTTACTCTGTAGTCTTACATTTTGATTCACAAGCATGTTAATGTGGTTAGGGAAGAAAGCTTCCATTTTTTCACTAAAATAAACGCTGTAGTTGAGGTCACCTTCAGGTGTTTGATGTTGGATTGCATGAGTAACAGTGGGGTGGAAAGGACTTCAGTTGGTTCCTTTGTGACCAGAAAAGGCTGGGTTTTGTGCACTTGTGTTAGTTATATGGGTCACCCGAAATCTCAACCTGCAAAGCCTGTGCCGTTCATTCACTGGACTGTGATGCATCTCTGTGCTTCAATAGCTAACAGTGATATTGGTGATAGTATGGTTTCTAAGGAACAGCCATGACTGTGTGTGTGTTATACATGTAAACTGACTGCAGAAGATGCTCTAGCTCACCCACTAGGTGACTGTGATCGTAAAATCATTCCTGTTTGCCTCAAGTTGACATGAGACACTGAGACCATAGCCCTGTCGTCCTGCCTTACAAGACTGCTCTGGTGATAATGTACAAAGACCATTGATGATTCCGATGTTCTATAAAACCATGGGGAGTGGGAGTCTGAGTGTGGCCCACATGCTGTTAGCAGTTGCCCGGGAGCCAGTTACTGGCGCTGGCTTTCACTACTCTCTTGTCCTTTTCCTACGGTGAATCATGCTAGTTTCTAGAATCCTGGAATACATGTCGGCAATGAATTTTCTTATTTTCTTCTCCCTTCCCCCATCCTCCACCCTCTGCCCCAATATGGATGGCTGCTGACAGTGGACAAAGGTCAAAGAATGTTGGTTTTACATGATGGTGATCACGTCTCACTCTGTTCCTTTTTAAGATAGTAAAGAATATGGTCATACTTTTCGCAATGACCTAAAAGAAGAGATTCTGATGCTTATGGCAAGGGATCAGCATCCACCAGAGGTAGGCTTGTTTTGCTTTCATTGTTAGATATACACTAGCCAGCGAGCATATCCTCTAATATTGAGCACCTGGGGAGGGTAATTCCCATGGTTTCATCTACTGTGCAGAATTCTGCCACTTAAACCCAGATTTAAATCTACACATCTGACTTCCCTGGCAGTCCAGCGGTTAAGACTCTGCACTTCCATAACAGGGGGCCCAAGTTAAGATATTGGATGTGTGTGGTGTGGCTGAAAAGATAAAAAAGACACATCTCAACATACCCAGCCAATTAGAATACCCTTCCTTCCTTTTTCTTTCCTTTTTATCTCTAAAGAGAAAACCCGTGGTTGGATTTGAAATACATGGCTAAACAAATTATCACATCAGTGTCGGGTGCTTTGCCTTTTTTTGTTGTTGTTAATATGTATTACTATGTGCTGTAAATGCGATGTGTTCAAATGGTAAGATGCAGTGCTCAAAAATTTTAATGGTCCTGTGGAGTCTCCTGTTCTTAAATTGTCATAAAACTAGCGAGGCAGTTCTACTGACTCTCGGGCCTCTCAGCTGCAGGCTGCATTTGCTGACTGTGCTGCAGACATCAAATCGACTTACGAAAGCCAAGATGCTAGACAGACTGCTTCAGAGTGGCCAGCCAATTCTCTGAACTACATAGCCATCCTCTTCTTAAGGGCTGGGAGAACCCAGGAAGCCTGGTGAGTACACAGAACACCACACTTGTCACTGGAAGCATCTCTAATGTGGCTGTGTGATGTGTGGTTTCTCAGGAGACAAACGAGTTTCTGCACAATGAGGTGTTTTTTGGTTTGGTTTTGTTTTAATTTTGGTTATACTGGGTCTTCATTGCTGCACCCGCTTTTCTCTAGTTGCAAAACCTGGGGCTCCTCTCTAGTTGTGGTGCACAGGCTTCTCATTGCGGTTGCTTCTTGTTGTGGAGTGTGGGCTCTAGGGCTTCAGTAGTTGTGGTGTCTGGGCTCACGCGCAAAAGTTCAATAGTTGTGATGCACAGACTTAGTTGCTCCATGGCATGTGGAATCTTCCCACACCAGGGATCGAACCCACGTCTCCTGCATTGGCAGGCAGATTCTTTACCACTGAGCCACCAGGGAAGCTCTGTAATGAGTTTTCTATGGCAACATCCAAATACTAACTAAAAAAGCAAACTTGGGGAAGAAGAATCAATGTGCATATGTAAGAAAGGATGTGGTCAGTGGGCTCAGTCTCTTTATTGTCATTTTCTGTATCTCCAGTCACCTAAATAGAACACAATGACCAGAGAATCTTAATTTTGAAAGTGTTTTGGGCATTGATATCTCATTTATGGATGGTTTCCCCACACCCACAGCCCCAGCTTAAAATGTGGGCTGTATACTGGAACTTGAGGAAAGTGGCATTTACCAGTATCGACTAAATGTAGCTTTGACTAGAACCCATCATTGGTTTGTGCCACTGTATTCTATTTCTCTGTGTTCCTGTTGGCAGTTCATTCTCACACTCATTTCTAATGTTTAATTGTGAATGGAGACCTTATGTATATTCATTTTTCCAAAAGCAGAGAAGTCAACAAAGGAGCACTTGGTTGGGGTGGTCATGGTTGCGTGGTTCCCTTGTATGTTATTTTGGATGTAAATGTTAGTTCTTAGGGCCAGTGAGGGGGCAGTTGTGTATGGTTGTTCCCAAGAGAGGACCTTATGTTGAACATATGACTGTCAGTCCAGGGTGTGGGTGTTTGCTCTCTAGGAAAAGCTGGTGGAGGCTTTGCTACCTCAACTGGTCTTGACTGGTGGTGAATCACACAACCTCCTGCACAGCTGCTGACCTGTGATGCTTGGAGTCGTAGACTCAGGCAGGTTGACACATGTTGTGAATCAGGCTGTGATGATTGGCGCAGGGGTACGGACCTCGGCTGATGATGGGAGCTGAGTGTATGTGCTTCTCCTTCATCCTGCATGTGGCAGGTTGCTGGTGAGCACTTACATGAGACTTGAGCCTTAATCTGAGCCTGCTCTTCATAACATCAGCTTAAGACACACTGGACTCACACACTGGTTCACGAAAGAGAAAAGAGATTGTACAGCATTTGCCTACCTCCCTTCCCTCTGCCCACGTGATACATTCCCTCCCTGGGGGTACTGAAGTGATCCTCTAGAGGAGGGTGAACCCCAGCAATTCTCAACGCTCGTAACAAAACACATTTGCCTGTGCAGTGTGTAATGTTCACACATGAAGTTGGAGAAGAGGGTTGAGGCACCTGGAGTGATTCTTAAGTAGAGACGAGGCTGGGAGCTGGTAGAGCTTACAGACGTACGTCTCCAGGAGCTTCTGCTGTAGGTGGGAGGAGGACACTTAGTGTCTGCGTCTGGGAGAATAGCTCTTGTCACTCAATTGCCATCTGTTCTGTTACTGTTTCTAATCTCTTTCCTATCTCATCTTGAACAGGAAAATGCTGGGGCTTTTCAGGAAACATAATAAGATCCCCAGGTAAGTTCAAGTTGACAGGCCTTCCTGCATACATCCTAGATTATCCATATGGGTTTCACTCTTACGGGATGGGGGGCGGTGTGGAATTTCTCATGTACCTCAGTGGTGGCAATTGGGCACTTTTCTGTTAGGCAGGCAAATGGACAGTCACTCCCACCATCTAAGGCATCCTGAGGCAAGTGCAGTTTTCTTACTCTGTGCTCAGTGATCACATGTTAATACACTGTGGATAGATGCACATGAAGGCATGCTGAATCATGTTGAAGATGGTAAATTTGATGATGATGTTGAGGATGAAGGCATGTTGACTTAACAGTATTCATTATCTCATTAGCCCTTTAAACTTCATGTAGCTGTCTCCAAAGCTGCTGATCTTTGTAAGATTCTGTATGTAAATCTGTGAGGGGTGTAGTTGGCAGATGTTGACATTTTGTCTTTTACAGGAATGAGTTGCTGAATGAGTTTATGAATAGTGCCAAAGTATCCAGCAGCCCTGCCCAGGCTGTTGAAGTCGTTAAGCTGGCAAATTCCTTCAGCTTGCCTATTTGTGAGGGCCTCACCCAGAGGTTAATTGCTGACTTCACCCTCAGCCAAGAACAGAAGTAAGTGGGCTCTTGGGCTCTGTGTCATCACCATGAAGAAAAGTTAAGAGATGGAGCAGCCCATCTATCTGCCCATTCACATGTCTGTAGCTTCCTACCCCTGAATTCCCTTTACAGAAAGTCAGGATGTGTTGGTTTAATGATATTTTTTGTCATACGAGTCAGGGAGACCTGGCCGTTGACTTACTGGATCTTGTCCTCTGTTGCTGCAGTGCAGCTGTAGAGACCCCCAGCCCCCAAGCCTGAGTTTCAGTGTGACCCTCCTATTTATTTTTCTTACAGGGAAGCCCTGAGAGACCTAACCACACTGACCAGTGACAGCAATAGTGACAGTGATAGCGATATCAGCGAAGACAAATAAAAAGTGGGTGCATCAGGAGCAGCTGTGACCAAGCATAGCTGTGATTACCCTGGATACCTGAGATGTTAATATCCGTAATATAAAAAAAAACAGGGTACAGATTCGGCGAACCCTGAAATACAGTTGATACACACTGGCTTATTTAGGCTAACTTCCTACGCTGAGCCACCTGTGTGAGGGTTGCCCTGTGAACAGAAGCAGCGCCACTGTTCTCATCTCTGTGCACACACTGTGAGGTGTGCAGCTTGTTTGAGCACACCTGCAGCAGGCGTCTTGTCAGCTGACGTCAGCGCCGTTTACCCTCCCCTGCTGTGGACTGTACCCTTTGTTGGCTGATGCTGTGACAGTGGCACTTCCTCCAATTCACAGAAAGAGTCTAAAGGAAGATGTTGTGCAGTTTCATCACACCGGTAATGGGTCAATAGTATCCCAAGTTCAGGGATGTTTGTATGTGGAACATGGTGCATCTGAGAACCGAACAATCACAGGACTTTAGGCTGCACAGCTCGGAAGGTGAAAGCTGTAAATAAATATTGTAACTAAGGTCTGCATGTGTGCATTTGCCTTCTTTCTTTCATTCCTTCCAAAGAAATCCCAGGGCTGATCTCCTTCAGAATGGACTGGTTGGATCTCCTTGCAGTCCAAGGGACTCTCAAGCGTCTTCTCCAACACCACAGTTCAAAAGCATCAAATCTTCAGTGCTCAGCTTTCCTTATAGTCCAGCTCTCACATCCATACATGACCACTGGAAAAACCATAGCCTTGACTAGATGGACCTTTGTTGGCAAAGTAATGTCTCTGCTTTTTAATATGCTGTCTAGGTTGGTCATAACTTTCCTTCCAAGGAGTAAGCATCTTTTAATTTCATGGCTGCAGTCACCATCTGCAGTGATTTTGGAGCCCCAAAAAGTAAAGTCTGCCACTGTTTCCACTGTTTCTCCGTCTATTTGCCATGAAGTGATGGGGCCAGATGCCATGATCTTAGTTTTCAGAATGTTGAGCTTTAAGCCAACTTTTTCACTCTCCTCTTTCATAAAAAGGCTCTTTGGTTCTTCACTTTCTGCCATAAGGGTGGTGTCATCTGCCTATCTGAGGTTACTGATATTTCTCCCGGCAATCTTGATCACAGCTTGTGCTTCATCCAGCCCAGCGTTTCTCATGATGTACTCTGTGTATAAGTTAAATAAATGAAGCAAAAGTAGATGTTGTTCTGGAACTCTTGTTTTTTTGATGATCCAGCTGATGTTGGCAATTTGATATGTGATTCCTCTGCCTTTTCTAAATCCAGCTTGAAAATCTGGAAGTTCACAGTTCACATACTGTTGAAGCCTGGCTTGGGGAATTTTGAGCATTACTTCGCTAGTGTGTGAGATGAGTGCAACTGTGCGGTAGTTTGAGCATTCTTTGCATTTGCCTTTGGGATTGGAATGAAAACTGACCTCTTCCAGTCCTGTGGCCACTGTTTTCCAGATTTGCTGGCATATTGAGTGTAGCACTTTCACAGCATCATCTTTTAGGATTTGAAACAGCTCAACTGGAATTCCATCACCTCCACTAGCTTTTTTCATAGTGATGCTTCCTAAGGCCCACTTGATTTCACATTCCAGGATGTCTGGCTCTAGGTCAGTGATCACACCATTGTGGTTATCTGGGTCCTGCAGATCTTTTTTGTATAGTTCTTCTCTGTATTCTTGCCACCTTTTCTTAATATCTTCTGCTTCTGTTAGGTAGGTCCATACCATTTCTGTCCCTAATTGTACCCATCTTTGCATGAAATGTTCCCTTGGTATCTCTGATTTTCTTGAAGAGATCTCTAGTCTTTCCCATTCTATTATTTTCCTCTATTTCCTTGCATTGATCACTGAGGAAGGCTTTCTTATTTCTCCTCACTGTTCTTTGGAACTCTGCATTCAGATGCTTGTAGCTTTCCTTTTCTCCTTGGCCTTTTGCTTCTCTTCTCAGCTATTTGTAAGACCTGCCTCATCAGACCACCATTTTGCCTTTTTGCATTTCTTTTTCTTGGGGATGGTCTTGATCACTGCATCCCGTACAATATCACAAACCTCTGTCCCTAGTTCTTCACGCACTCTATCAGATCTAATCCCTTGAATGTATTTGTCACTTCCACTGTATAATCATAAGGGATTTGATTTAGGTCAAACCTGAATGGTCTCATGGTTTTCCCTACTTCAATTTAAGTCTGAATTTGGCAATAAAGAAGAGTTCCTCATCTGAGCCACAGTCAGTTCCTGGTCTTTTTTTTTTGCTGACTATAAAGCTGCTCCATCTCCGGCTGCAAAGAATATAATCAATCTGATTTCGGTGTTGACCATCTGGTGATGTCCATGTGTAGAGTCTTCTCTTGTGTTGTTGGAAGAGGGTGTTTGCTATGACCACTGCATTCTCTTGGCAAAACTCTTAGCCTTTGACCTGTTTCATTTTATACCCTAAGGCCAAATTTGCCTGTTACTCCAGGTATTTCTTGACTTCCTACTTTTGCATTCCAGTCCCCTATAATGAAGAGGACATCTTTTTTGGTTGTTACTTCTAGAAGGTCTTGTAGATCTTCATAGAACTGGTCGACTTCAACTTCTTCAGCATTACTGGTCGGGGCACAGACTTGGATTACTGTGATATTGAATGGTTTTCCTTGGAAACGAACAGAGAACATTCTGTCGTTTTTGAGATTGTATCCAAGTAATGAATTTTGGACTCTTTTGTTGACTATGAGGGCTACTCCATTTCTTCCTGCCCACAATAGTAAATATAATGGTCATCTGAGTTAAATTTCACCCATTCCGGTCCATTTTAGTTTACTGATTCCTAAAATGTCGATGTTCACTCTTGCCATCTCCTGTTTGACCACTTCTAATTTGCCTTGATTCATGGACCTAACACTCCAAGTTCCTATGCAATATTGCTCTTTACAGCATCGGACTTTACTTCCATCACCTGTCACATCCACAACTGGGTGTTGTTTTTGCTTTGGCTCCCTCTTCATTCTTTCTGGAGTTATTTCTCCATTCTTCTCCAGTAGCATATTGGGCCCCTACCAGCCTGGGGAGTTCATCTTTCAGTGTCATACCTTTTTGCTTTTTCATACAAAAAATGAACCTTTTTGCCATGTTCATTTAACAATCATCAGCTGGTATACTCCTGCAGAAATATATAATCAATTGTCTCCTTTTTTCATAATTTCCAGCTATGTTGCTCAGATTAAAATGCCTCTTTGATAATCTGTTTATGAACAGACACCTCCACAAAATTATGATTTTGGAAAAAAATGTTGACAGTAATTTCATGAAATGAAAAATAAAAGATAAAACATTTGTTAATGCTTACCCACTAGGAAATTGTTCTAGTCTTCAGAGAAGCAAGGTAAGCAAGTCTCTGGGCCTTACAGCAATTCAGTTTAAATCCCTTTAAGATTCCAGGCTCACCAACCCACTTCATTTGGAGAGATTCACAGTCCACACACCAAATAGGAGCCAGGGCAGCTATTAGGGTGTCAGAACTCAGAGCCAGGAACGCTTCTGAGGGCTGTGGCATTAATTTGTGGGTAGAGAAGAGACCAACATTTCTCTAATGCCACAGAGCAGAACAGAGCGCATCACAAGTAGAAAAGAGGGACTTCCCTGGTAGTCCAGCAGCTAAGATGCCACGTTCCCAGTGCACAGAGCCCGGATTCGACCCTGGGTCAGGAATTAAGATCCCATGTGCCCCAACCAAGAGTTTGCATGACACAAAGATGCCACGTGTCACAACCAAGACCTGGCGCAGCCAAATAAACGATGCTAACAATAAAAAAGGAGTGGTTCCAGAAACTTTCAGGTACACATGCACATAAGGGTGTGTATGAATGTATTGTGCCCCAGTGTGAAACAGTTTTTCCCGGTGGTAGCAATCAAAGTTTGGGTTACACACTATTTCTAGTGCCTTCGAATCACTGGAATGATATATTTCCAATTACAAATATAGTGCCATTTTGGCTTATCTATATAAGCCAACTCACAGCCTAGAAACAGCACCCAGGAGTTCCTACTTCTGCTGTTGCTGCTTCCTAAGGAAATTTTCTATATACACAACAAACCAGAAATGGTACTTTTTTGGGATAAGCTACTCAGTTTTCATCTTTTTATTTTATTCAGTTTGCTCCAAGGGCAAAATCAATAATAATAGTGATCACAAACATTATTTTGACTGGCTCACCAGCCTGATCAGTAAAACCTGAAAAACAGAAAATGCTACACAAGTTGCAAATAAAATACTCCTGGAGTTGACTGACATGATAGCAAGTGCAAATAATATAAATGCAACAGGTGTTAACATTTGGAACAGTACTTGGAACTTTCTCACTTGTAGACAATTCTAAGACCCTGTTGCAAACCCTTCAGGTATTACTGCCGATTTCCTCTGATATAGAACATGACTTTACGGAACTGCTCCTAGGCCTTCCTGCTGTTGCACTTGAGTGGTCCCTATCCCCACAGCACTGGCATATGCCGTCAGGATCTCCACTATCTGCCTGGTTTCCAGGGTCACGCGGGCTTCCTTCAGCCAGCCCTGGGCTGCTCGTCTGGACTCCCCCTTCAGCTGATTGACGAACTTTGCTGCCAGCTCCAGGTCGCCGTGCTCAAGGCAATAGGAGGCGTATGACAGGAGCGTAAATGTATCTGCATCCTCGGGGCAGAGCTCTGCTGGCGGCTTCAGCTGCTGAGGGGGGAACAGGAGCAGGGACTGTAAGTAGGAGAGGAAGTACTGGTATAAGCTATTTCTGGTCTCATCGATCATGGCTACCCTGCGGGCCAGTTTCTGGACGGCATAAAAACGGACTCTAAGGGTCTCTTCACTGTACACCCCACGGGTCAGGGACTCTGGAGGGAGGGCCGCGGTTAGCGCCTGGGCAAATTCACTATCGGAGCAGCTGGCTCGGATCGCCTCGACCGCACTGCCCAGGGGAACCGTGGGCAGGTCTGCAGATGCCGTCTTCATGCGGTACCTCAGGGCCTCCACTGAGAGCCAGAGCTGGTGCACTTTTCGGGCCTCCTCCTCAGCAACTGCATGACCTACAAAAAAAGACAAACTGTTTTCCCTACTTGACTACAAGTCCTTCTCATACATGCAGAGAACTGATGCACCTTCAACAAGCTGAGTCCACAAAAGGGGAAGATGGGGCTGGACAGAGCCTCTGCCTTGCCCATCCCACCACTTGCTTCTGGCATAGTCTTTCCTAGCCAGCCTCTTCATATGAGGCCACCAGGCACGACATACTTGGCTGAGGACTTGGGGGGAGGAGGGGTTTCTGTACACAAATTTTCTTCACAACTTGATTTGTAATCACTGGAAACAACCCAATGTCCATCAGTGGTTGAGGACTTGTTTTGACTACAACCCTGGAGGGAGCGGGGCAGATGGATACAGGTGAGTCTCCCTTCCCTCTCCCTGTGACATCTGGGACAATGGATGGTATCTAATTCAGATATGTTTATCTCCAGAAATGTTTTGAGAAAGAGACGTACCTCTTAATCTAGGCTAAGACTTCTACTAAGGCCATCAGAAACTTCCTGCAAAGGAATGGAAGGCTACTGGATCCTGAAATTTTATGAGTACTCAGTTTGTTCTACTAATCTGACCAAAAAAAGGCTCCATCACACCCCAAAGAAGCCCATTTCATTAATAACACGTTCACTGTCAGGACATTTCCCTCTCAGTGCGGCCCGTGGAGGCCTCAGTATAACTACTGTCCATCTGCTGAGTGGAATAGCAAATCACCCCCAGCTAACCCTGTGACAGCAGGGCTGGACATGGGTCAGCAGAGCCTTGAGGGTAAGCATGCCACAACACTGACCTTTTCTCCACTTGGTGTGTGGGACACAACCAAAGTGTGTAGGGTAAACTGCCATGTAAATGGTGACCTCATGCTGGTTACATAATGAGTATAACTGCAAGGTATTTTAGGTTTAAGTTTTAGATTCCTTAAGTTTTAGGCTTCCCTGGTGGCTCAGATGGTAAAAGAATTTGCCTGCAATGCAGGAATCCTGAGTTCAATCCCTGGGTCAGTAAGATCCCCTGGAGGAGGGCATAGCAACCCACTCTAGTATTCTTGCCTGGGAGTCCATGAACAGATGAGCCTGGTAGGCTACAGGCCATGGGGTCACAAAGAACTGGACACGACTCAGTGACCAACACTTTAACTTTTAGATTCCTTTAAGTTCCCTCTCACAGCACTGTAATCCAAACTTAACCAAATCTGATGCTAATTTTATAAGAAATGAATACAACTTATTAGAGTGATTTTGGCATCTTCATTCCCTAATGTCAATGCAGGTATACCATTATCCTCGTAACAAGAATTTACTCTAAGAAGTAGGGCTGAATGAAGTCAGCTGTAAGAGGTTCCACGTGCTTACTCTGAACGGCCTGCTCAATTCCTCTCAGTCTGGCATAGGCAGTGTTTATATCCAGAGTAAAGTTGTCAACCTGCTCCTGGCTGAGCCGACGAAACTGTAATTCTTGTTCAGCAAGTTTCTCAGACAGGTCCTGAAAGTATAAATAGTTGACAAAAACAGTGACAAAAACCTCCATGTATGTCACTTATTGGGTCACTAAGTCTTCCAACAACTGCTATGTTCAAAAGCAAAGAGGGCCTTCATCTCAAAACAGGTGTCATGCAACTCCTATATTGTTTGTCAAGTTTCAAAAATTTCTTAAAATTTATATCTGATGTTTAATTTTAATCTTCTACAAATTTACTGGTGGAACCTAATATTAAGAGGAAGAAGACCAAAAGGAAGAAGTCTATTAAAATGAGAAAATGACAACTGTAGAAAATAAGATAACTATATAGCCACCCATATTTACATTCAATTCAGTATCTTCTTCTTAGAGTTCATTTTTTTCTTAGAAAAATACGCAACAAATAGAATTTAAAGTAATATACCTTTTCCTGTCGGTATAAATTTCAATTTTCCAGACGCTTTCCTTACTTAGAAAACCTCCTTCCCTTCTTGTGAGGCAAGATAATAAGTTAATGTATTATAAATGGCCTGAGTAGAAACTAATTATGAAAGGTATCCTCATGATTTGCTGTATTTCCAAACTTCACCTCTCTCGGATGTTTCCTCAGATATAAAAATCTGAGAACCACTACGTAACCCACAGAGTTTGTGGAGATAAAGCAGGAAATACATGTCTCAAGTATCATTACCTACATACCTGAAACCCCTGTACCAACACTCCTTAAAGCTCTAAAGTCTCAAATGACTAGGACATAGATATAAAACACATGTCTGATCAGTAACACACAGGTACACCTTAATGTAAAAAGGAGCAGATTTGCAAATATACAAAAGCCCACCACTTCGCCCACCCACCCCCCAACCAGGACTTCCCTGGTGGTCCAGCGGTTAAGAATCTGCCTTGCAATGCTGGGCACTAGGGTTTGATCCCTGGTCAGCGAACTAAAATCCCACATGCTGAGGAGCAACCAAGTCTGCTTGCCGCAACTACTGAGCCTGTGCACCACAACTAGTCTGTGAGCCTCACAAAGATCCCACATGCTGCAACTAAGACCCAACACAGCCAAATCAGTGAATATTTACATGACAAAAAGGCTCCCCCTTCCCCTGCACTCCACGACGGGTACCATTAGTAACTTTTCTCCATGCTTCCACACCTCATATGAAAGGACGTGGAGACGTTAGATGAAAGCAGAGACTGTTTATAACATAAATGGAAAAAGAACATTGAAGAGGAGACAGTGCTTTACAAGAGGTCCTCACCTGCTCAAACTCATACTTCAGTTCCTGCTCTTGGACCCTAAGGACGTCTCGTAAGTGATCAGTGTGGGCAGCAGCCTGCCGGCGAAGCTGGGTTCTCATTTCATTCTCCATGGCGTCTCTGACTTCCTCTACCTGTGAAGCCAAGCACAGTAATGAGGAGTTCTCAAATCTGCACAAATGCTTAAGCAAACGAGAAAGACCAGTAACCACAATGATGGAAAGACCAGTAACCACGATGATGGCAACTTCTTGGTCTGGAACCCCTATGACTGGCCGTGAATGTGAACACACTCTATACTTCAAGTGCTAATATGAATCAGAAAGCTAAGTGTGGAAAAGCGACTCATCTAAGGTCACACAGCTATGTCATATGGCTATAGCAAAACCAGATTCAAACAGGGGCTTCTTTGACCTCCCCCCAAACTTGTGTTTCTTCCATATTACCAGGCTGTGTCCGAACCACTGTCATTTCCTGAATCACAAAATCCCCTGGGAATTAAGAAATCCAAGCTCATAGAAAAAACAACTATAAAGATTTGAGATCAAACACAGCTTCACTGCAAACATCTATGTGCCCTCAGGGAGATTATTCATCTTCTGTCTCCATTTTCTCCTCTGTGAATAATAATGCCTACCATGTAGAATTGTTAAGAAAATTAACAAATACCTGGCAGTTATTGAACATAATCTCTCTCAACAAAGAAAGCTGCTCTGAAACTGCTGATTTTCATATGAATTTAGATTCACACAGGCCACATCAAGGCAAAATTGAAAAGTCTATCAAGTCTGGCTTAATAATTAGACATGGATCATGCTACAAATTACTTAACACTAATTACCTGGAATTCATAACTTTTCTCAGAAACAATACAGTTAATGAATGAATTCATTCAGTCAATGGATAAATATTTATGAAGTGCCAGTCCTGTGCCAGGTACTGCCCACTAGAAGCACGGATGAAATGGTGCTCAAGGTAGACAAACTTCTTGCACTACTGCCAAGGTATATATTTCAAGAGAGGAATGAGTGACATCTCAGACTGTGATATTTGTTTTTAAGAAAATAAATAGGGCAATAGACAAAAAAGTAATACAGAGGCTCTACTTTAGAGGGAAGGGAATAGGAATGGGCTGTTGTTGGTCAGTCACTCAGTCGTGTCCAACTCTTTGCAACCCCATGGACTGCAGCACAACAGGCCTCCCTGTCCATTACCAACTCCTGGAGTTTGCTCAAACTCATGTCCATTGAGTTGGTGATGCCATCCAACCATCTCATCCTCTACTACCCTCTTCTCCTTCTGCCTTCAAAAAGATGTAGTCAAGGCACCAAAACAACATCAACAAAAAAACTCAGGGAACCTGCGAAATAAAACAAGTAAAGGAAGCCTGGCTCACAGCAAACAGGAATGAGATCAAGGGCTTTCCAGATATAAGTTACGAATTTGGATTTTATATTAAATGCAGTGGGCAGTCAGTGGAGAATTTGCAGCAGCACAGTGTCTGATGAGAATAAATTTTATAAATAAAGACCATCTGCCTGTGTAAACAAAGAAAGATGGGTATGCAAACAGAGAACCTGTCAAGAAGACAGTGTGGACTAAGGTGGTGGTAACTGAGAGAGAAACTAGTGGAGAGTTTGGGGATTTACTCTTGATGCAGAGCTCGGTAGACTCTCAGTGGCCTGAATGCAAAAGTGATGGAGGAACAACAAACTGAGCACGATTTCTAACTTGATTAACTGAGTGCATGGAGATTTATTTAGAGAAAAACAAGCTGAGGGGCTGGAAAACAGGTTGCACAGAATCAAGAAATTTGTTTTGAACATGAAATGACTACTGAAAATCCAGTTGGAGTAATCAAGTCAGCCCAAGAAACCAAGGCAGAGGTCAGAGCCTGCAAAATAAATGTCAGTGATATTGGCCACAGGACTAGCTAAGAGCACCTGGAGGCAGCAAGATGGATAAAAGGTTTCAGGACAATGTAAATGCACGCTGATATTTGAAAGACTGAGCAACAGAGGCCAAAGAGTGTCAGCAAGGTGGGGGAAGGGCCGGCAGCGTGTGGTATCTGGCAGTCTAAGGAAGAAAGCACTTTTAGGAGTAAGTGGTCAGAGAATACACGAAGGTAGAATGAGTAGCGAGGTTCCTAATCAGTCAGTAGACACCTCTTTAATACACAATGTGCACAGGCAGAAGACCACAGCTATTTCATCCATGCTTAACTACCAACCACTCAGAAACACTCAGAGAAAAATATTCTCAGAATCCAACAGGGACTTCCGGGCTTCCCAGGTAGCTCAGTGGTAAAGAACCTGCCTGCCAATGCACGAGACATGGGTTTGATCTCTGGACTGGGGAGATCCCCTGGAGAAGGAAAAGGCAACCCATGCCAGTATTCTTGCCTGGGAAAACCCATGGACAGAGGAGCCTGGCAGGCTATAGTCCCTGGGGTCGCAAGAGCCGGACACAACTAAGTGACTAAACAACAGAGACTCTTTCAACACTGCGTAAGGGGCTGAAAGGCTCCACTAGGAAAAGACAAGCTAGATAATCCTGGATGCTAGCAGCACATTACTTTCTGGCACTTCTGCATCTGCTCAACATAAAGGCTCACTGTTAGACCCGTCCTTTCCTAGAAGTTCTGACAAGAACAAGGGCAGAAGCTCCATTCAAAGGTGGGCTGGCCTAATTGACAGCTAGTATTCTGAAGTCAGTGACTGCTGCTATTATTTTCGAGAGGTAGATAATCAAGCTAGATTCACATAAATACTGGTTAACTTTACTCATTTCTTTACCTTTCTATCCTGTTCAGCCTGTATCTCACTTCGGTGATGCTCTAATGCTTTTGCTACTGCAGAGTCAAACGCCCGCTTTTCCTCCAGCTTCTGTTTCTCCAAGGCTAAGGCAATGTGCTGCTTCTCTGTGGCTTTCTGTTCGGCCAGTGCTCTGTTCAGCTGGTCAATGCGGCGATGCGCATGAGCAATCAGGGCATTCAGGTCATCGGCAGACAGCTTGTCAGCTAAACCAAACCACATGAAAATGTCAATGATGCCACCCAAATCATACATCCAAGTAACTTGCCTCAACTGACTGCAATTTAATTTTCACAGCTAGAAAGAAAAGACAAGAGGAGCTGACATTTCACAAGAGATACAGAGGCTGCAGTGTAATCAGAAATGCACAGCTCATGTCCAGCAACTAGATATTTCCAATTCCAGGCAAAACTGTTCAGGGAGGCCTTCAAGTATAGAAAACCTTTTTTTTTTTTCCAGTAACCCAAATTAGTAGTACTTCCAATCTAAACTAATTATAAACTGGCTTTATAACTCAATGTAATTTTGCCTCTCAGGACAAGCTTACATACACAATCATTTTATTTGAAGCATAACAGGAATCCAAATAAAGATTCTTTTCTGCTAAAACTTCACTCAAATTCAAATTCTCTCAGACTCTTCCCTAATCAGAACTTTGTACTTTTTCTTACACAGGTAATATAATCCACGACAGTAATCTGCAGCCAGAGCTGTCCATCAGAACCATTTTTAGAGCTTTTCAAAATAATCAGAGATTCTGACTCTCATTTTTTTTTTTCTTTCCCAATCTCACACTCCACAAGTGTTCTGAGATATAACCACAGGTTAACAATTATGGCTGTAAGAGCAAAATAAAGAATATGGGAAATACTATATGACAGATGACGCAATTCCACAATTAAGTAAATCAAGAAGCAAAAAAAGAATAAGAGATTTATAGACCAAAAAAAATTCATTCTAGAAAGTGGGCTATTTGAACTCTGAAGCAACTTTGATAACACAAAGAATTATTGTTGAGTGTGACAATGGTTTGGTGATAACAGTAAAAAATACAGAAAGTTTTTACAAGTGAAAGAATATAATATTTAGGATTTGCTTCAACATAAGCTGCAGGAATAAATGAGACAAAACCAGCCAGGTGTTGGTAATTGCCAAAGTTGGGAGACAGGTCCACAGGAGTTCATTACAATTTTCTTCTTACTTTTTAATGTTTGAAATTTTATAAAATAAAAACTTAAAATATATATCTTCACATATATCACATCTACAGGTTTCTGATCACATGGTAAAAACATTTTTGTTCCTGAGAACATATGGATGACAAAAATATTCAAATTAGATTTATGGCATGCAACATAATTCTACTTTATATTAACTCTGATAGTTTAGTATGCGAATCACAGGCAAAATAAAGACTTGAGCCTTTTTAAGACTTAAAACACAAGTCTTTAAACATAAAATGCATGTAACTACTCACCTAGGTCAGAAATACCTACAAAGGAAAAGAACAACGGTTTGAGAAAAAGAAAGTACATGTATCAGTTATTAATCATTGTACAGAAATATCCAAAAGACAACAAGAAGGAACCAGAAGCCAGTAGTAGAAAAAGCACATTTTAGTACTGAAAAGCAAAATGATGAGTGTATTTCCTAAAAAAGATTTAAAGGATCATAAAACAATATAAGTCAAGGTAATTTCTAACATTTCAGAAAATCAGAGTGAATGACACTGAAAGTACTTTTGGTTTCTGGAGACTCATCTCTTTTCATGAAGCAATCAACAAAATTTTACATAGGAACTACAATTCTCGTTTATTCCCCTACTTCACATCAGCTCCATGCTCTTTCAGGAAGCACAGTCCATTAAGTCAACCACTTAACCTGGTTCTCAACCAAAGCAACAGGGAGCTGACCCAGAGCTGTAGGCAGAACGAGCAAAGATGAACAAGATAAACAGTTCTGTCTCAACCTACTACCAGACTGAACTCTGTATTTCTCCACTTAATCCTTTCATACAAATCCTGATTTTATTTTCTGCTTTGACGAGAAACTGCTATCTATCTTCCTCTTAGGTGAGTCAACCACATGAAAAAAAAAAACTAACTTCATATCTGAATTATTTTTTGACAGCTTTGATTCTACTTCTTGCCGTTAAATCGTTCTGGTTGGCCCTGATGCCGTTAAAATCCCTGCACTGGCATTATTACTTGAGCTACTCAGACCAGCCTTGGTTCTGTGATGCAACTTCAACACCTTCACCCCAGAGAGGCCTGTATCACTAGTTCTTCAAATGCTACCTGAAGTTCAGTTTCTAAAAGACACTGGCATTTAGGAAGTACTATTTTGATCTTGTTGAGACTCCAGATCTCTGTGATTTTAGTCACACAGCGCTTCATGTAGATGTGACTACTCCCTGCAGTTACAATGTGTAACTGTTTAGCCACCAAATTCCCTGCAATCTGAGCAATTTGCAAGCTGAAGGCCACACAGCCTGAACTTCCCTTTTCACCTAACGTCCCAGGTAAGTTCTCAATCAAGCTTGTACAGAGCAGTCACAAGGTATGCCTTAAGTAATTCATTATGAATATTTTTAAAGTGCCAAAGGTTTTCAATAATTTTATATATAATAGGCAAATAGAGTCAAGGTTAAAATGTCACTTCACTCACTAAGATTCCAAATTACACTGGCTGGAATTTGTGTTTACCATTGCTAAACCGGGTGTGTCACAGGTATGACTGAAATAAAATGCTGAAAACACTATACTGCACATGAGATGAAATATGCATGCCAGAGGGGTTTAGACTACAGAATGGAGCCAGTAAGTTTAGATCTGATGATCGGTTGTTTTTTAAAAAAAAAAAAAAAAAAAAACTGAAAAAGTAAAATACCAACACTTCAGTTGCACTTACTCATCCCCTTCCACCCCGGCAAGACTTCTGGAGTAATACTGTCCAACTCTCGTTTAAAGTCTTCCCGGGCTTGGACCACGAGCTCATGATACTGAGACACGACCTTAGCCTCAGACTGAGCTGCCTGAACCTAAACAAATACAAGGGGTATGTGGTTAAAGTGAACAAAAAATACCACAAACATTCCAAAAATATAAGTCATATTCATGTATTTATTTACATTTGGTTGTGAATATATAATACATAGAAAGAAATCTAAAGGTCAGAGAAAGGAATGTAATTGTTGTCTTTGTTTCCATCTAATTCTATTCAAATGCCATGGATAAGCCCTTTCCCATCTCCTTACGCCACTGTCCCTCTTTCTCTGGGTCATGGAAAAACTAACCACACAGATCAGAAGTGCAGACAAAAGAAATGCTACAAAATGGAAATTTCCATAAGTGGTAATGACCATGAGCAAACACTTACCTATTATAAAATGTATCAACAATACTGAACAATCCACTTCATGTCCAAAGAAAGTTTCTAAAATTACTAACAACTAATATTCTTTTCCAGGGGAAGGGAGAAAGATGACAGGAATCTTTAATATTTTCCTGAATTCTTAAAAACCCCTTGACAAAAGAACCACATTAAAAACAAAAAAATACTTATAAAAGACCTGAAAAACACACCTTTTGGACCACATTATCCAGATCAATGATCATGTTGTGAAGCTTCCCCTCTGCAGCAGTTATATGAGATTTGGCCCCAGCAACCTCTTCTTTCTTTGCATTTTCAATTACACTTTTCATCTTCTCTAACTCTTCTCTGGAAACCAATAAAACACAGGTTTAGTATTAATCCTTGCCACCTTTATTAAAAAAATTGAAATCAATACAAGTTACAATTAAGTCTATGAAATATTTAATTTGAAACAACTACTCAATGCTTTTTCACACTCAATAGGCAGAGAAATTTTCCTCACCAACAACTGAAAACACCTGGGTTTTTTAGCACCTCAAGTTAGATTTAAAGACTGGACCACATGAGTAGCATGGTGTACAGGAAAAGACATAGGCTTCAGAACCTGGCAGACCTGGATTTAGCTCCCAGACCAGCCTCTCCTTTGTTGCTCACTCTGGCATAGGGATTAGAAGTAATTCAAGAGCAGTGTCTTGCACAGTACCTGCTACTGTGCTATCGAGAGCACTCAATAAATGGTAGCTTTTGCAAGGATTAGGTTGATTCCCTTGCCAATGAGAGCTTGAGGAAGACAAAGGCAAGGGAGCAAATTGAAGAGCTCATTGAGCACAGAGCTGGGTCTTCGGGAGCCCTCTCAATTCAGGCTGGATGGACTGTAATCTACAAACTACAAACACAGAACTCAGAGCCCTGACTCATGGTCTACTGATGTGATGAACATCATGCTGTCAATCTCCTAAAAGACACGCTGGCTTTATCAGAAAGCTTCCCTTCTCTATCAATTATAAATATTATGTTAAGACAACAAAATTCTGAATGACAAATAACAGTTCCATAATGTTGCTGACAACCCATTTTCAAATATTAGGTTCCTATTGACAGAGATTGAACTTATATTTGGTTTGTTTGCTTGATTCTAGTTTTAGCCAACTTTCAGGAATCAAGGTCAAGGTAGCATAAAACTAGACCTATTATATGCTAACTACTTTGGTAGTTAGGGCGAAGAGAATGTGATAAATTCTGATAAAACTGCTCAAACCATTCACAAAAACCTTGAAATAATGGCAGAATCTCTGTAAACTACAGACATATCACCTAAGTAATACTGCAAAGAAAATATGAAATTGTTTATGTAAGTTTCTGCCAAATTTATTTTGGCCAGATTAGATATTTTATTCTCTCTCTTCCTTTTAAATTTTCATGTTCCTAATACCAAAATACAGTACAGGTGGAGAAGGGAAGGGTTTCTCTGCCTCCTCTTTCTATGTAGACAGTACAAAGAAAACAGAGCCAAAAGAAAGCCACCAGGAGGCCCTAATTACTTGTCAAAGTCCATGAGTAATTACTTGGCTTTGAGAAGGGCATCAGCAGCCTCATCTACTGCCTTTCTGCGTTCCTTCAATGCGCCCTCCACTGTGCGCCACTGAGCTGACTTCTTGTCACCTGCAATCTAAACAAAAAGCTTTAGTTACGAACACATGAGTAACTACTAGTACTGTCACAATAACATGACTAAATACAGAAAGTCAAAGGTTAAAAAAGTATATATAACATTTCTCCCAAACAGGAACTCTCAATCTAATGTTCATGAGAGGTTCAAATAAGTCCATGAATCATTCCCATCAACCAACCCACCAAAACTGTAAGCATGTGTTCCAGTGCACAAGTATGCTCTAAGGAGAGAGAATATTTTTGCTAGATTCTCAAAAGGAGTTATGAAGCAGAAAAGATGAATAAGAACAACAACACGTCATGAACTGTCTGTGGATTAAATCTTTCTTCAACGAAGCACCAGTACTTAAAATTTTCTTACTTGCAGGTCTACTGAAATATTAGTAAGTATAATAGAAAGTTTACACACTGGTGGGGTCTCTACTTCCCCAAAACATTACCCCCAAGAACAACTCTCCATAATCTTTAAGGAGAAAAATCAAGTCTTATCAAGAACCGCACTCTACCTTGAGCTGGGACTCAAGGTTTTACACAATGTGGACTTTGTATAAATGTCTCCCTTGGAAATTCCTTAGGCAGGTTCAACATTTTTTGCTCCAGCATTGGAACTGACAGCCACCTTCTTCAGCTGAGCAGAGCTGGCTCATATTTACGGCTTATATCACACCAAAAACAAAAACCACTTCTAGCAGAATAATCACACTCTGTGCAGCAAGATGCTCACACAAAAGATGTGTAAGAACCCTTGCAACTGAAAGCGTGGCACAGATGAGTCCAGCTTCCATCCTCTCCTTCACTCTGCATCATATAAACAATGAGCAGGATGCTATCTGCAACTGTTTCAACTCTTTAAAACTACTTTTAAAATTAGTTATTAACTATGTTAAATGACCTTTCTTTCTCCCTTTCCTTTGCCAAGTAGATATAGGTTAGAGTACTATATTATATTTAGATATGATAAAACCACCTTAGGGCTTATCTTCAAAGTACAGCTGACTTACTTTAACAACACAGGTCTAAACTGCATGGGACCACTTATATGAAGATCTTTTTTCAGCAGAGTACTACACAATCCACAGCTGGCTCAATCCTCAGATGCAGAAGGGCTAATTATGAGATGAGCATCCCTGAACTGTGGTTATTCCTGGCTGATACTGGACCCAACCTCCTGTACATACTGACAGGTGACTATTCACTATACCAGCACCTTGGTGAAAAACAGGAACATATTAAATTACCAGAAAATAAAATATTTATTGTCAAGGGAAAAAATGACTACAGTAGTTCAATAATTATAGTTGACAAGTCACCAAAGAGAGTCACCACAAGGGCTGCTGCACACCCAAAACATGAGTGCCCTTTGAGTTAGGTGTCCTGGGCCTTGGATGACCATCCTGTATCTTCCCCTGTCAGAAACACAAGTGGTTCTGCCTCTGCAGCCCTAGGCCTGCTACCTGAAGGGGAAGAAGACTCAGTAATGCCTCTGCTTTGGATCATTCACAAGCAATGCTCAACCTTATGTTCCCCTTGACATCAAGTGTGATCTTGATTTTAAAGGTACATTCATTATCAACAGAAAGTTTAAACACCCAAATTCCTTAAGGCAGGATTAACCTGGCCACTGGACCACTATGGCAGGCTGAGGAAGCCTCTCTGAATAACATTTTTAAATGCTTAAAATGAAACTACGAGATTACAAAGGAGCCCAATTACACTGAAATTTGATTTAAAAAATATGTATTTTTTAATTCTGTGACACACAAACCAAGATTTAGTGGCAGGACTAATAAATACCCTAATCTAGAAGTAGTGATGAGCATAAATGATATTTCAACAGTCTGTAAGTACCCATAATGTGACAGGAAAATACTTATGCTCTCTCTTGGTAATAAAGTTATGAATACTACTAACACTACTGCTTTTGTTGTCAATATTCATAAATGAAGGAAAAGCTTTTGAGGCTAGTGAAAATAAAGATATTTTCCATCCAAGTTTAATGAGCCCCTGAATTCTATCCATAGACTTGACCCTAGGTTAAGAACTGCTTTTAGAAGAAATACTTGGTACTTTCTTTTTAACCTTTGTATCTCACTTTTGAATTTTTTATGTTTTACATAGATTGTTGTAAAGTAACAAAACAAAGTTATTTCATGGTGCAAATAATCAAGCTGAGGTTTAGGTAAACTACCACTCTAGCCATCTTGCAAAATAAAATATATCAAGAAAACATGCTGGGGTTTCCCTGGTGGTCCAGCAGTTAAGAATCCACCTGCCAATTCAGGGACACAGGTTCGATCCCCAATCTGGGAAGATCATGCCTCGGAATAACTAAGCCCATGGGCCACAACTACTGAGCCTGTGCTCCAGACCCCTGCAGCTACCAACTACTGAGCCCCTGTGCTGTAATACTGAAGCCTGTACAGCCTAGAGCCCAGGCTCTACAACAAGAGAAGCCACTGCAAACAGAAGCCCACACACCACAACTAGAGTGCAGTCCCTGCTTGCCATAACTAGAGAAAAGCCCGCACAGCAATGAAGACCTAGCACAGCCAAAAATGAATAAATTTTTTCAATTACTTAAAAAAAAAAAAAAAGGATGGTGGTTTGGGCCATGTCAGTATCTTTTCATGTGCAAAAAATTTTACCAGACCTTACTGTATGCTGTTACAAGACCTTGATATTATATTAGGATAACTCTTCATAACTAACCCAAATAGACTTATGAATCATGTGTCAATGACATATCTGGGGGCCAAAATGTATCTCCCTCTACTTGTAGAGATCCAAAGATAAGCTGTCCTATAAAACAGACACCAGATTCCCCTACGATCCTCTGGTCCAACTGTTTACAGGCACTGCCTTTAGAAAGTAACTCAGTATATATTATAGAGTGAACCTACATGCACCTATAGCTTTTTACTAGAAGAAACAGAGTTGGGGTCAATTTTTAACATTCTAAAACTTGTGCTCATACATTTTTCTGGATTATTTTGTTAACACCAGCTAACTATACCTAATCTGGTTAACTTCTACTATAAGGTATCCTTTAGTTGTAAAATCTTAATTATAATAGATTTTGTACTGTTCAAGCCACATGCACCACATGTTATATGTTCAGTGGGGAGAGGAAATACCCTCTTATGTATAGCCTTCCACCAAATTAGTACCATGGACATGTCCTTCTGAAAGAACTCACTTGGGTTCAAACTCCATTTCCTGATATCATGCAACTTCGAGCTTTCTCACATGTGTATAATCAGTATATTAAATATTCCCTGTCTGGTTTCTTAGAATGAACTTTAAGATTTAAGCTTTCTTCTTGGACTTTAAATAAACAGAATCTTCTTTTAATTTTTCCAAGGTTGTAGTTTCTTGGCTGTTTGCATCAGAAGTATAATTTAACTGCTTTGTGATGTATGTGCATATGCCTAAAGCAATGTAAAGCGTATTTAACTTTTTAAAAAACGTCAGTCATTATGGCAAAATAACTTTATTGATGATGCAGAATCCTGATCCCTGAGATTTATTAGGTTCTCTACTTTATTTTATTCTTTAAATGACTTGACGTCAAGATGCATTTTTATACATTGAATAACTGAATGTAAAGGAAATTTACTAAGTCTCAGTATTACATTTTAATTAGTGTAATTACTTTATTCTTTGAAGTATACAATGTAAATAATCAGCATAAGCATTTAAAGTAGCTAGTGTTTTTGGAACCCTGGGATCTCTGTATTGTTTCTTACAACTGTGTATCCATCTCAAAGTATTTCACAAAAAAGTATATTTTTAAAAATGGTTGGCAGTTTTAAAGCAAAAAAAACCCCAAACAACAAATACATTCAAGCAGTATTAAATCATGAGAGCAAATCTGAACTAATCCTAATACCACATCATGGTTGTAAGATAAGCACTATATATAAAATTCATTAAAAAGAACATTTCAAGTTTTCTTTTTTTTTTCATTTTGCTTTGTTTTTCTAAAAAGACAATCATTCTAGTTTGCTTTCACTTAGTGAGAGAAAGCCCAACTTAGGAGGAAGAAGTCAGGTAAAACATTCTTTGGCCCACCTCAGCATCATCCATGGCTGCTTTCAGTATGTTCGCATGCGCAGTGACAGCCTGCACCGCAGCATTCTGGGCCACAATAGCCTGCTGAGTGATGCAGGCAGTTTGGCTCAGGGCATCTTCTAAGCTCTTAGCTAATGCTGAAGTTAAAAAAAAAAAAAAAAGGTTAAAAACCAGATCCTTCCCCACTGATTACTTTAATCTTTCCCTCTTTACCTGTTGAGTCCTGTGTCACATTTCCCCCAAAAATGAACAAACAAAATACAGTTTTAGAGAATCAAAGTTACACTTAAAAGTATGATAAAATTATTGAATCCAGGGACTTCCCTGGTAGTCCAATGGAGGGGGCACAGGTTCGATCCCTGGTCAGGTAACTAGATCCCACATGCTGCAACTAAGACCCGGTGTAGCCAAATAAATAAATTTTTTTAAAAAATTTATTGAATCCAGATGATCAATCTATGGGGGTTATTATACTATTTTTACCTTTATGTATATCTGAATTTTTCCAAAATAAAACATGTCTTGGGATTTTCTATACACAAGGGAAAATCACAACAGGAAAGACAAATGTATGAAAGGATTGACGGTCACTTAAATAAGTTAGTACATAGTTTAGGAAATAATCCAGAAAATTCTGTGAAAGCAATTATAACTATAAAGAAGAGCAAAGGATAAACATGAAGATATAAAACAGGATGTCAAAATGAATAAATGTGGGGGAGGGGAGTAAGAAAACACATCTTTTAGAATGTGTTTGAGCTTATATCACTATCAGCCTAACACAAGTACATATAGTAATGGGCTAACATACTTGAAAACCTGGGTAACCAAAAATAAAAAAAAAAACGCCACAGATTCACAAACACCAAAAAGAAAGGAATTCACGCATAACAAATGAAAACCATCAAATCACAAAAGTGAACATGGGAAGAAAGAAATAGTACATTAACTGGAAAATAAGGTTTAAAATGGAAATAAATACATATACATCAGTAATTATCTTAAGTGTCAACAGACTGACTAATCCTAACAAAAACATAGAGTGCCAGTACAATGAGAAGTCTGCTCACCACAACTAGAGAACATCCCACATGCAGCAGCAAAGGCCCAGCACCTAGAGGGGTGGGATGGGGAGGGAGGTAGGAGGGATGTTCAAGTGGGAGGGTATATGGGCAAACCTATGGCTGATTCATATTGATGTTTGGTAGAAATCAATGCATTATTTTAAAGCAATTATCCTTCAATTAAAATTAAATAAATTAAAAACAAAAAAGACCCAGCATAGCCAAAAAAAAAAAAAAAAAGAGTTACAGACTGGATAATAAGACAAGAATCGACAATATGCTGCCTATGAAAGATCCACTTCAGGGTGAAAGATACACACAGATTGAAAGTGAAGGGATGGGGATGAAAAAAGATATTTTCATTTCATGTGAATGGAAACAAGAAAGCAACAGTAGCAATATTCATATCAGATGAAACAAACTTTAAAACAAAGGCCGTAAAGGACAAAGATGAACACTATCTAATGATAAAAGGATCAATAGAAAAAGAGGATATTATACTCATTAATATATATATATGCACTCAATATAGGAAAACCTAAATACATAAAAGAAACACTAACATACATAAAGGGAGAATCTGATGTGAATACACTAACAGTAGGAGACTACAACACCTCGCTGCCATTAATGAACAGATCTTACAGACAGAAAATCAGTAAGGCAACAGATACTGTAAATGACACAATAAAACACACTTAATTGATATCTATAGGACATTACATCCAAAAAATCAGAATACACATTCTTCTCAAGCATGCATGGAACATTCTCTAGGATAGACTACATAACTGGACACAAAACAAGCCCAACAAATGTGCTTATACTGGTCCATCTACTCTTTACACAATTCTAACAAACTTGCTTCCTAGGAATAAGACAGAACCAGCAAATTGAAGGAAACCAAGAACCATTAAAGGCAGAAAGACAAACAGAAATAAATGGAGAGAAGACCAAAAAAAACCACCTACAAACAGCTGTCATAAGAGTTCAACAATTCTCAGTCCAGCAAAAAACTACATGCACACTACCTCCAGGGACATCAGTATCCTGCAGCATTATACAATAAATTATGTTCCATGTGCCTTAAGGCAAGAAAATACATTTTTAGATAACCAGTATCTTTTTTCTTTAAACCATCAAAAAACCTAATATAAAATTGAAACCTAAAAAAGGAATAAGCCTCAGTCGGGTGGAAACCAGCAATGTGTGGAACATTCCATCCCTCAACAATGTCATATAAGAGGACGATGAGACTGAGTCCAGAGGCCAGGTAACAAACTAGAGAAGGAGCCATTTCCAACCTGCACAGATAAATGCATAAGTGTAACAATTAGAAGACTCTTGGGCAAGGTGCCAAAACATAAATTATTCCTGTTCTGCAAAGTATATAGAATCTTCAGCACTAACCATACTAAAAACAAATGAAGAAAGTACATGTATCACTTGGAATTTACATCAATTTTACACTAAGAATAACCCCTTGTCACCTGGGTAAAAGTTTAGATGGAAAGAACACAAATGATGAAATAAAGCTGGTGAATAAGAGCAATGCCACTAAAGAACCCACAAAGAGCTGACAGATGAGAAGCTTGCACAAAGGTTGAAGAAGAAAGCAACTAAGAGACACAATCCAAGTACTTAGAAAGAACTGGTTACATACACTCAATCTTAACTTGCTCTTGCTTCTCTTGTTGGGCAAGTCGTGCTGCAACTTCTTCAGGTGGCCGCTCCCTTACAGAAGCTGAGGATGCTTCCTCTTGCAGCAAAAGTAAATAAGAGGAAATCAAATTTCAGCACAGAATTTCAACAGCTAATGGGGACATAAAAACACCATCATTTGTATTTGCCAGCTATATCAACTTGAGGGCATTTTTGTGATAAAGATTATAAAACCACATCATGACTGAATGATTCCAACATGAAGAAATAAAGGGTCAGCTCTAAAGCTCCTTGTTTTCAAAGACTTATTCTCTGAAATATCAAAAATTAGCTAAGCAAGGCTGCAGACCTAAAGCCAGTACAAATGTGCACTTAAGAGTATCTAGCAATTACCTAGACAGTACATAGTTCTGATGAACACATCATTTATAAAACCACATACACAGATAATTTAACTACCTGAAGTTGCAGGCTTGGGTTTTTCTTCACCAGTTTCAGGGTGATCAGTTTTTATAAGTTCCTCATGCTGAACCACGGGGGCTGGGACCGACAGTGTGTCACCTGCTGCAGAGATAATTTGAGCTGCCTCTGTAGGTGCTATAAATATACATTACACATGGTATATAGTTTCCTGGGTTAACAGAGAACACACAGGAGTCTACTACTACTACTGCCACTTCACATCTGACTCCTTAAAGACACAAATGCATGTGATGCCACTACTCAAACACACAAATTAGTCAGGGGCTCTGTCCACTGCATAAATCCACAAGCAATGAACAATGGTTGGGAAAGCACAACAGAAAGGAGTCTGGTCAGCATCCATATGTATTCTAACCATTATTTTCAGGCAAGGCTTCTAGTAATAGTACTAAATGGTATTAATACTTAACATGAGAAGGGGACATAATATTTAAATAACATGTGAAAATAATAACAAAGGGGGGAAAAGGAGCCTGTAATGAAGAAAGTAAGCAAAAAAAAAGTGACCAAAAACCATTTTTTAATTGCTTTGAAAAATGGTAGAGATGAATGAAGAGGTGTGAACAAAAACAAGATGGCAATTTTAAACACAGAGAAAAAAAAAGTTCAGTCTAGATGGTGAGTTAGAGAACTCAGTCAAAAAACTTATGTCATAGACATATTTTTAAAGAAAGGAAGGTTTAAAAATCAAGAGCCTATAAATTATAAATAAAAGTGTTGATGGAAAAGACAGATGCAGGGGACAAAAAAATGGAGAAAAAAATTTCTTAAATAAATCAAAGGTCCCATTTAAGAGTTATAGCTGGATTATCACAAAGCCCACTAACTGGTCTCCTTGCTCTGTCCTTGTTTCCTTTATCTATCCTCCACAATAGCCAGCCTGCATATGTACTTAGTTGCTTGGTCATGCCCGACTCTTTGTGACCCTATGAACTACAGCCTGCCAAGTTCCTCTGTCCATGGGATTTTCCAGGCAAGAATATTGCAGTGGGTAGCCATTCCCTTCTCCAAGGTATCTTCCTCACTCCAAGATCAAACCCAGGTCTCCTGCATTGCAAGTGGATTCTTTACCATCTGAGCCACCAGGGAAGCGCACAATAGCCAGTGTCAGTAATCTTATTAAAATAAAAGATATCAATCCCCTGACCCATAATCCTCCCAACAACTTCCCATCTTACTCAGACTAGAAAGCAAAACTCTTACGAAGGTCACCAAGAACTGACATGCTGGCTTTCTGCTCCCTTTGCTGTTCTCCGCTTACTTCAGCCCAGCTTCATTTACTCCTTGCTTGAACATGCCAAGTCTTTGCACTAGCTAATCCTTCTACCTGGATGCTCTTCCCCACCAGTCTTTTACATGACTGACTCCCTAACCTCTTTCTGGTCTTTGCTCAAAAGACGCCTTCCAGAGGAAACTTTTCCTGCCCATTCCATTTAAAACTGCAATATTCCCTCCCACATTTACCATTTTATGACATCCTATACATAAATTTGGAGAAGGAAATAGCAACCCACTCCAGTATTCTTGCCTGGAGAATCCCAAGGACGGAGGAGCTTGGTGGGCTACAGTTCACGGGTCACAAAGAGTCAGACACAACTGAGCGACTTCACTTTCACTTATACATAAATTACTTGTGCGTCTATATACAATTTCCCTCCCTTCATCCCACTAAGAAATATGCATAGCATTTGTATGCTTGTTTTTACTGTTTTGTTCATGGCTATAACCTCAGTGCCTAGAAGACACCCACCACCTGGCACACAATAGATACTCAGTATTTACTGAATGGAAGGTGATTTCATCAAAGCAGAAGTGAGTACAGAGAAACAATAAATTCAAATGTATGCTGAACAGGTGAGGATGAGGTAAATGCTGTAAATTGGTGTGGGATTACTCATAAATCATGAAGACAAAAAATACCTGCATATCAAAACCTAGATCAAGAAACTTCGATCACTAAGACAGGAGAGAGGAGAATGAATTGGTGAACAAGTAGAAAAAAGAAGTGGGGAAAGAGAGCAAATCTTCAAATCTAAAGAGAGGGAAAACTAGGAGTCAGAGAAAAGGAAAAAAAAGTAACTGTGTTTCAGGCAAGACCGATTCTTGTTCTTACCAGTACTCAGTAGCTGTTCAAAAACAAAAGCCCCATTCCATATCCCACTCAACACCTAAAACGAGGGCCAAGAAGACACGAGAGAATATTCCTTCCCCGGGGTGAGGGAAGACTCTTTCATGGGGACAGACCCCCTCACCTTTGACCATGGGTACAAATACATTAAACAATTCATTTACCCACAATTTTAAAAGAAGAATTCTAAATATAGGTACCTGTTGTTGAAGCTGAAGTATCTCCCTTTTGTTTTTGAGGTTGTGAGGCAGGCTGTTTCGATTCTTTCATCACCTCTGATACACTAGAGATTTTCAGTGGACCAGACTGAATCTTGGAAATGAAAAACATTAAACGTTTCAGACATAAATAGTGTTTTTTAAAAAGACAGCATATAGTAACTTGTATTATTTAAAAAGTAGTTTTTCAAGCTTGGGAGTTATCAATAATTCACAACAATGTATTTTATTAACCACAGTAAGAGAACCCATCATACTAGAAAAATGCAGTCCAAAAGTAGTCCATATTGTAATAGTAACAAAAACGTCTCCTAGGGTAACTAATCGGGGAAGGCAATGGCACCCCACCCCAGTACTTTTGCCTGGAAAATCCCGTGGACGGAGGATCCTGGTAGGCTCCAGTCCATGGGGTCGCTAAGAGTCGGACACGACTGAGCGACTTCACTTTCGCTTTTCACTTTCATACGTTGGAGAAGGAAATGGCAACCCACTCCAGTATTCTTGCCTGGAGAATCCCAGGGACAGGGGAGCCTGGTGGGCTTCTGTCTGTGGGGTCGCACAGAGTCGGACACGACTGAAGCGACTTAGCAGCAGCAGCAGCAGCAGGGTAACTAATGTACTTGATATATGACTTTCCTTTTAAATACCATTACTTTTATGTGTACAACACTGAGAAGGCTATTTCCATTCACTTTCTAAATCCAATTATGGTGTCCTCTAAATACATTCAGTTAGAAACAAACATTTTTTTAAAAGCTCTGAGTAAAAATAAAAATTCGTTTTTCCTTTCTTTAATCTCCAAGATTCACGCACCTGCACTTCCAAGATACATGATGCAATTGTAATGCCTGCTTTCCTCTTTCTTAATAACCACATGCTTTAAGTTTAAGGCACCATTCATGAACTTCATGAACAAGACTGTCAAATGATATGCCAGAGAAAACTACTAAGTAACAGAAATATTTTCATTTACCACCTATGTGGTCTCCCTTTTTTGCAAGAACTTGGCATTGGGACTCGGATATCCTAAGATGACTACGCAACCATAATAGAAATGGTTCTGAATTTTGTCACTACCAGAAATCAGAAATATACCCATTTTCTTTTTATTAAAATTTTATTACTTTTACCTCATGAAATGCATGCTCATTATAACAAGCAAAATAGTATCAAGATAAAGCATTGTTTTATTTAGCCTCTTCATTGCTCCTTCCAGGCTTCTCAAGGAGCCACTGCTAATGCCCTGAAATCTATCCGTCCACCCATGAGCTCAGGTATATACACAAATGCAGTTTTTCATTTCTTTAAACAACCTAAAATAGGTAATTCTATCTTATAGAAATTATCATATAACTTGCTTTCTTCATTTAACAACACATTAATATATTTTTTTCATTTAACAACAACTCATTTGCTTCCAGGTTAAGAAATTCTTTTTAGTTGAATAATATCCCAATTTAATTGTATATCCTAATGGAATTTCAAATTCCGTAATCTGGGTCTATTATTCCACTATTTATGAACATTCAAACTGTTTCCTGTTCTTTGTTAACCATTCTTGTCCACAGACAACTGAGAAGCACTAGAGTATGATGTCTGCAGGACAGTTTGCCACAAGAAAACACTGGGTCAGAGGACTTGTATATTTTTAAGATATTATCACTTTCACATAAGGTTCTAGCAACTCACATTCTCACAATGAACATGTATGTGTTTGTGTACAAATATGATCTATTTGTAGACTCAGTTGTTCTAGTTCTCTAATTTCTATTCCTATGTCAAAATCTTCTTGTTTATAACAGTAGGGTTGTAACAAACTCAGTATCTGGAAAGACAAGTGTCATCTGACTCCCTAACCCAACACTTTCAAAATGTCCTTGACCAGTCTTGTATATTCCTTATTCTTCCATGTGAACTTTAAATCTTGTCTAATTCTTCACCCTCTGGAAAAATCAATTAGAAATTTTATTAGATCTGTGTGTATATTTATGTATCAGATCAGATCAGTCGCTCAGTTGTATCCGACTCTTTGTGACCCCATGAATCGCAGCACGCCAGGCCTCCCTGTCCATCACCAACTCCTGGAGGTCACTCAGACTCACGTCCATCGAGTCAGTGATGCCATCCAGCCATCTCATCCTCTGTCGCCCCCTTCTCCTCCTGCCCCCAATCCCTCCCAGCATCAGTCTTTTCCAGTGAGTCAACTCTTCACATGAGGTGGCCAAAGTACTGGAGTTGCAGCTTTAGCATCATTCCTTCCAAAGAAATCCCAGGGCTGAGCTCCATCAGAACGGACTGGTTGGATCTCCTTGCAGTCCAAGGGACTCTCAAGAGTCTTCTCCAACACCACAGTTCAAAAGCATCAATTCTTTGGCACTCAGCCTTCTTCACAGTCCAACTCTCACATCCACACATGACCACAGGAAAAACCATAGCCTTGACTAGACGAACCTTTGTTGGCAAAGTAATGTCTCTGCTTTTGAATATGCTATCTAGGTTGGTATTTATGTATACACACATACATATCATAAAAATATTACTTCTCTCAAATACATACATATTTTAGAGATTTGGGAGAAACACATATATTTAAGAAAAATGACATTTTAATAGTACTACATTCTGCTGCTGCTGCTAAGTCGCTTCAGTCGTGTCCGACTCTGTGCGACCCCATAGACGGAAGCTCACCAGGCTCCCCTGTGCCTGGGATTCTCCAGGCAAGAACACTGGAGTGGGTTGCCATTTCCTTCTCCAATGCATGAAAGTGAAAAGTGAAAGTGAAGTCGCTCAGTCGTGTCCGACTCTTAGCGACCCCACGGACTGGAGCCTACCAGGATCCTCCGTCCATGGGATTTTCCAGGCAAAAGTACTACATTCTATCCAGGTACATAACATTTGTCACCATTTAAGGAAGTTATCATCTACGCACATCAAAAAGATTTTAGCAGGGGAAGAAGGGGGTGGAATAAATTGAGAGAGCAACATTAAAACATATACATTACCATATGTAAAACATAGAGCTAGTGGGAAGTTGTATATAACACAGGGAACTCAACCTAGAGCTCTGTGAGGACCTAGAGGTGTAGGACAGGGGTGGAGGGGTGGTAGGGAGGGAATATATGTATACTTAAGACTGATTCACGTTATTGTACAGCAGAAACCAACACAACTTTGTAAAGCAATTATTCTCCAATTAAAAAAAAAAGAAAAAAACTAAATTCAGATACAGCATTTGTATCTATAATGAGACAATAAACTGACCATGTGAAAAAACATTTTAGGATTATCTTCTCTCAGTATTTACTGTCTATGCATAAAAAACCATGTTGATACTAAAAGGGTTACCATCAAATGAAGTGCATAGTTCCTAAAATCGACAAGTTTGTAACAAAGTACAACAACTGAGAGTACTGAATAAATGGAACAAAATAAAAATAAAAACACTAACTGCTACTGGAATTCAGAGGTGAGAAAAAACTGATTTTGGTCTGTATAGTGAAGAATGCCAGTCTTGAAGAAAACAACAGAAGACAAAAGAAAGGAAGTCATTCTGGGTAAAAGACAACCATGGGAAGAGGTATACAAATAGAAAGGATCTCTGTTTAGTCTTCTGCTTTACCAAGGACCTTGGAACAACGCCTGGTACATAATAATCACTTGACTGACATTTGAGTAAATGAATGAATGACAAGTGCAGGCATACGGTAAACAAGTACGAGAGCAAGGATTTATATGCAGGACCATACAGAGATAAAGGCAGAAGTGTAAGTAAGAGCCACACTGCCAAGCGTACTGAATGTCAACTGAAGAACCAGCAAAAACCATAAACCACAGAAATAAAGGAATCAACAGCCAGCTCCTAGGCTAACATTTAACCACTCCTGGCTTCACTTTTCTTATTCATACCATGAGACAATCTCAAAGCCTTACTTGTTTTTATATTCTGTCTTTAAAACAATAGGAATCAAAGTCCCTGATTAAGTGATACAATGAAGATATCATGAAAACACCACAACATTTATTCTGGAAGATTCTCTAAAACTAATAAAAGGATGGCCTAGATGATATTAAGACTGACTGGGGGCGGAGCCTGGAGGTGGAAAGAAACGCTGTGTGTAGGGAGGGACAGCACTGCTGACCTGCTGGGCACTTCCACTTGTCAGCTCTGCATGTCTGCATTACACCACCTCAAAATTTGCAGTCTTTTTTAAAATTCTTATTTTTTAATAACTTTATTTATTTTTAGTTGTACTGGGTCTTCATCACTGCACGGGCTTTCCTCTAGCTGCGGTGAGCAGGGGCTACTCTTCGTTGCAGTTTACAGGCTTCTCATTGTGGCAGTTTCTCTTATTGAGACATGTGGGCTCAACAGTTGCAGCTCCTGGGCTCTAGAGCACAGGCTCAATAGTCATGGCACATGGGCTGAGTAGCTCCATAGCATGTGAGATCTTCCCAGATCAGGGATCGAACCTGTATCTCCTGCACTGGCAGGCGGATTCTTTACCACTGAGCCATCAGAGAAGCCCTTGCACTCTTCTTAATTTGCTTTTTTTAATATTAATGATTGTACCATGCTATCAGGTAGCTAGGTTAGAATTCTTGGATTCACCTTCACAGTTGCCCATATTTTGCTTGCTATTCTCTCTTGTTTAAACTCTAATTACTTTACAATATTGTATTGGTTTTGCCATACATCAACATGAATCCGCCACAGGTGTACATGTGTTCCCCATCCTGAACCCCCCTCCCTAAACTCTAATATTTATTCTTTTCCTTGCCACCATTCTTACCCTATTTCTGACCTTTAACAGCAGGGTAGCAAAAGTGGAGCAAGAAGAGGTCAAGGCTATTAAGAATGACACTTGGAAGTCATGTCCAGGGAGAAAAGTACACTACTCTGAACTGTGTAGCCTGACTCTATGCTCCTGGATGCTTCCAGCTATTTCTCCCAGGTCACATAGCTCAAAACAGACCCAGGACTTAAGCCACAGGATTCTGCTTCTACTGAAGCTGCAACTCTATCTTCCTGAGCCAGCATAAACACTTTAAAGTTCACATGGATGAATAATCCATGTAGAACATTTTATGTCATTTGGGGAAGGGGCAAGAGAAGTCAAAGGACAGCTGCTTTTCCATATAGTAACTCTGTCACAGGTCTGGGCTTAGGACCTTGCTACTCACTGGAGAAAAGACCTCTACCCAGTTTCTAACAAAGACTGGTCAGCCACGTTCAACCTCATAGACTATGGAAATACCCAATACCAAATCAGCAAAATTCATGTTCTCTTTCATCAATCTTTTTTTCAAGCACCTGTTTGAAAGAAGGAATATGTACGATGTTAAAAAAAAAAAAAAATTTGTAAGCCTCATGGAGAAAAGAAAGATGAAACTGAAGAAAACGCACAAAGTTCCAGGAATACTGGAAGATATTCCCATCACTGAATCAGTATGTAGCTGAAAATTTTGTGACTGCTATGTTAGTAATGTTCGCCATTACTAACTATAACATGGGGATCCTGGTGTCATGGCCATTCTTCATTTATGCTTTTAGCGTTCTAAGTCAGTCTGAGAGCTGCAGTGCTGGAGGCTGACACAGAACCTCTTGGGTCCGCAGGGCAGCCAGGGTTACTTCTGCCCAAGCTGCCCTTCCATTTAACCTGTGGGCCACATAATTATTTTCTATGTGATGTGGACTAAATGAGAGCACTTATGGGACTCCAAAGGGATAAAAATCCTTTAGGAAACATTAGTTCAAGTTAAAGAAAAATGACAAACAATGCTGGCAAAATATTTTCAAGATGAAAACAATCTGCTTTTCAAAGTATTCCACAGGATAAACTGAAACGGTTTAAAACTCTTACCGGTTTCTTTGGCAATGGAACAGTGTAAGGTGGGGAACCAAGGACCATCTCAAAGAGTTTATCTGAGTAAGGTATGGTTTTCTCTACATTCTTCCGGAAATGGGAATCCCATTTGGCATACAGGATGGTGCCACCAATACCGCCACCAACAAACAAAATGCCAGCTCCAGCAATTTTGCTAGCAGACAACCTAAGTGAAAGAAATAGGAAACACAGGTTTTTTTTTCACTCCCCTAAACCTTAAGTCTCAAAGACCTTTAAGCTCCACTTCTCTACCACAGACTCAGATCACAGCAGCCCAGTTTATCTCTACATGCTGCACATCACTTTTCCCTGGTTTGTTTTTTAACATGTCCAAAATAAAAAATAACATTTCTTTATGAGTAACTTTTCTGTAATATATTAATATCTAGGATAGGAAGAATGAAGCAATCGGCCCTTTCATACTTAAAACTTAGCATGTTCATACTCATGAGGCTTCCTTTGAACCCCAAAAACAAGTATCACTAATTTTCAAAGCTCCTCTCCCTTAATTAAGCATTTCTGTAAATACAATAAAATAAATATTAAGAACAACTAACAAATACTTTTTAAGTTCCAATGTGCTGAGTTCTAGTTGCCATATAATGGAAGCCAGCACAGGGGGCGGAGGATGTCTACATTGGATAACATCCAACCACCAAAGAGCTAAAAGGAGCACCCTAACAAATTTTCACCTACAGATACAAATGCTCCAAAGATATTTGAGAAAACTCCAGTGTTTCTATCCTTTAAAAAACAAGATTTTAAGTAGATATTCCCATATTCAAGGAATGAATACACACACACACACACACACACACTTCAGCACACAGTTAAAAGTCTGTTTACAGGGAGATATGCTACATACCGAGAACTGCCTGAAGTGGAGTATCTGCGGCATGGTCGCAACGGTCGGAGGACAAACTTCCCACAAAGACAGTTCTAGAGGGGAAGAAGAAAACATTACAACCAATAGTTACAGGAACCTAGTTCTTGCCTGGAGAATCCCAGGGACGCGGGAGCCTGGTGGGCTGCCGTCTATGGGGTTGCACAGAGTCAGACATGACTGAAGCAACTTAGCAGAAGGCTTTTAGGGTCAGGAAGGCTTTTAGGGTAGGGAAGTAAATCCTTTTACTACAAATACAAATGTCTTTCTTAAAATTTTATTTTACTTTCATAAACCAACTTACCATGAAACATATTTACAGATCCTTAAAAACAGTGACATGTCCTGCACCCCAAGACTCATATAAAATTACTTTTAAGATTTCAAAAAAAAAAAAGGACTATGAAACCACTCCCCCCTCCTCCCCCACTGCCTGCACCATGCAGCTTGTGAGATCTTAGTTTCCTGACCAAGGACTGAATCTGGGCTCCTGGCAGTGGAAGCACGGAGTCCTAACCTCTGGACCACCAGGGAATTCTCCAGACCACTTTTTTTGTTTTTAATTGAAGTATATAGTTGATGCGGGCTTCCCTGGTGGTTCAGTGGTAAAGAATCTGTCCATCAATACAGGAGACATAGGTTCAGTTCCTGGGAGAAGGAAATGGCAACCTCCTCCAGTATTCTTGCCTGGGAAATCCCATGGACAGAGGAGATTGATGGGCTACAGTCCATGGGGTAGCAAAAGAATCAGTCACAGCTTAGTGACTAAATAACAACAACAACATAGTTGATGTACAATATTATGTTTCTGGTTTACAAAAGAGTATTCACGAATTTTAAAGGTTATTTCATTCATAGTTATTATAAAATATTGGCTATATTCCCCGTGTTGTACAATATACCCTTGTAGCTTATTATTTTACACACAGAAGTTTATACTTTAGTCCCCTACCCTTATCTTACCTCTCCTGGTTCTCTCTCTCCAATGGTAACCCACTAATTTGCTCTCTTTATCTGTGAGTCTGCTTCTTTTTATTGTAAGCAAGTACGTGTTAGTCGCTCAGTCGTGCCTGACTCTTTGTGACCCCACGGACTGCAGCCCACCAGGCTCCTCTGTCCATGACATTTTCCAGGCAAGGATACTGGAGTGGATTGCCATTTCCTTCTCCAGGGGATCTTCCCAACCCAGGGATCGAACCTGGGCCTCCTGCACTGCAGGCAGATTCTTTATCGACTGAGCTACAAGGGAAGCTGTAGCTTTTTTCTGGAGAGAAAAGGAGGATGCAATTGAGAAGGTTCACACAGGGCTTTTAAGAGTAATGCTGCAATTTTTAAAAACTTATACACAAGTATCCTGTTGTTCATGTAAGTGATATCATATAGTACTTGTCTTTGATGTATTTCACTTAGCACACTGTGATTATAAAATAATCCTTGCATGATTTTACTCTGATGGTTTCATTTTTTTTACGTTTAAATCTTTGAATCCAGTGTAAAGTATATGGTATGGATTAACTATTTTTTCCTAAATGTCTATTCAGTTGTCCCTAAATCACAGACTGAATAATCCATTTCTTTCAACAATTTGAAATGCCACCTTAAAATATACTCAATTTCTTGATGCATTTAGATTTCCTAATTTGTTCCACTGTTCCACCCTATTCATACACTTCTATTCATAGACAAATGCCACAATGTTTTAAAGACTGCATCTTACAGTTAGGTTTTAACCTGGTAGAGCTAGTCCTCTCTTCTAGGACTTTTTTTTTTTCCTCAGAATTTTTCTGGATTTTCTTGCTTTTGTTGTTTTGAAAGCTGAGCTTTCAATTAAACTATAACAACTGTAATATGCACCCTGATTTAAGAAGAGATTAAAAGTGAAAAAAAATTTACCTTTTATGACCAAAAAATAGTAGCAATACGTTTCATACCTCTATACCAAAAAAAAAAACACAACAAAACTAACTGTATCCCGACTCAAACTAATAGGTTTTTTTAATGTGAAATAGTGGCTCCTGATTTTAAAAGCTGGCTACCTGCATGCTGCTGCCACTGCTGCTAAGTCGCTTCAGTCGTGTCCGACTCTGTGCGACCCCATAGACTGCAGCCCACCAGGCTCCCCCGTCCCTGGGATTCTCCAGGCAAGAACACTGGAGTGGGTTGCCATTTCCTTCTCCAATGCATGAAAGTGAAAAGTGAAAGTGAAGTCGTTCAGTCGTATCCGACTCTTAGCGACCCCATGGACTGCAGCCTACCAGGCTCCTCCATCCATGGGATTTTCCAGGCAAGAGTACTGGAGTGGGGTGCCATCGCCTTCTCTGGCTACCTGCATAGTCTATAATAAATTTTATATTCCAAATAAAGCTTAAAAGTCAGGAAATTGAAGCTTTATAAAGTTTTATCATACAAGTATGAATCCCTAGATACAAAGTTTAATCTTGCCTATTAAATATATATATACACACCTATCTCTTCTAACTCTTTTAATCCTCAAGTCTTTTACTCTATAGATGTTTCCTCCAGTAATTATTGGAAGAATCTGCTTGTTTGGTCTGCAGAATTTTCCACAGACTGGATTCTCTTCAAGGTGCAACTTAAAATATGCCAGTCCTCTGTATCCTGCAACCTGGCGCGGAAACCAGACACTTGACCAGACTCGGGTTTACTCTCTTTGGCAAGACTTTACATGGTGGTGTTTTCTTCCACTATGGAGGCACACAATGCCTGCCTTTCTTTTTGTAATGTTATCAACTGTGCTGATTTACAATGTCTAGATCCATTAATTTATTGGAAGTTGCCAAAAGTGGACTCTGATTCTATTTTTCATTTATAATTTGACATATTTAATAAAGAGATGCTTACCCTCATCTACAATTTATTTACTCAGCAGTACAGTTTATGGAGGGAAGGAAGGATAAATGGTTGATTCTTTTTATCCTTTTATCCAGTTATCCACTGATGAGGAACAATTGCAGGGTTTTTTTGTTTTCATTTATTGTGACAGATTGTATTTTCCAAAACTTGCCACGTTTCATGTGCTTTTCTAGAACCTTGCCACCTCCTCAGAACCCTGTAAGCTTATACGATCCCAAGAACCTCCTAATGTAACTTTCTCAGAAATGAAAGATAAATATTTACTTATATGTTATTTCCTTATATGTATATATGCATGCGTGTGTGCTAAGTCATTTCAGTCATGTCTGACTCTTTGTGACTCCATGGACTATATAGCTCGCCAGCCTCCTCTGTTCATGGGATTTTCTAGTCAAGAATACTGGAATGGGTTGCCATGCCCTCCTCCAGGGGATCTTCCCAGCCCAGGGATTGAGCCCACATCTCTTAGGATCTCCTGCACTGGCAGATGGGCTCTACCACTAGCACCACCTGGAACCATATGTATATATAATACAGTGTAATCTTTATCTGTATAATAATAAATATAATTTACTGTAAAAGAACAAATAATGTTATGGTTAATTAATAGCACTAGGTTTGGGGTGATCTGTTATACAGCTGTAACCAACCATATGCTTGCACCTGGAAATAGGGCGCTACTACAAAATATAAAACATGTGGTAATGACTTTGGGATGGAACTGGGGGGTAGAACTGAAAGTTGGAAGGGCCTTGAGGAGACTGTTAGCAGAAGCCTAATGATCTTCACGGAAGCTGTTTTGGTGAGGGCTTAAGAAAGGCATGAAAAATTTTGGGGAATCTGGAGGAAAAAGGAATCTTTGTATGTTGTGGTAGAAGTTTATCAAAACTCTCAAAATGGTAAGATGTGAAAAACAGAAAATTAGGCACTGCTGTACATAAAGGGGTTTCCCAGGTGGCGCTAGTGGTAAAGAATCCACCTGCCAATGCAAGAGGTGCTGGAGACAAGAGTTTGATCCCTGGGTTGGGAAGATCCCCTGGAGAAGGGCATGGCAACCCACTCCAGTATTCTTGCCTAGAGAATCCCATGGACAGAGGAGCCTGGCAGTCTACAGTTCATGGAGTTGCAAAGAGTCTGAAGCGACTTAGTGCACACTATCTAATGAACTGATGGATTTAGCTAGACAGAGTATCAAGCAGAATGTTCACAAGTGCCGACTGGTTCCTTTCAGCAGAGTATAAAAAGGATAGAGTCAAGCTTCTAAAACATAAACC
The DNA here is from genome assembly GCA_935064755.1 of Tragelaphus eurycerus. Lineage (NCBI taxonomy): Eukaryota > Metazoa > Chordata > Mammalia > Artiodactyla > Bovidae > Tragelaphus > Tragelaphus eurycerus. Next base: position 11,546,257 of record CAKXYN010000070.1, on the reverse strand, counting down.
AAAAAAACTATTTAGCTTGCAAGCAAAATTTGAAGAAAATATAAAGGACCCAGTGCTTTGTGGGTTAAAAAATGATACTGTTTCTCATTCTCAGCCTCTCCAGTTAGCAAAGATCCTTTAAGACCTCAGAAAGATCTCAGGAGGTGCTCCTCATAGAACTCTTTACACTGAGAAAAGGCTCGCTAAAGACAATCTAAAGAGTATGCAACCCCTATTCCTTTCATTAAACAACAGGACTGCTGAGAATCTTAAGGGGTTTCAGACCACAGCATCCTCACAGGGAGCCTAAAATGGAGAACAGCTTATCCTGGTCAGATTTATGGGTGTGGCTTTTGTCTAATGGAGAAAACCCTAGAAAGACCCACAAGAAACCCACAAAGTCATTAAGATGAAAAACAGGCCAGCCTGGATTAAAGGGGAAAGAGTACAAAATGAATTGAAGTTTTTGGACTCCAGAACATCTACAGACAGACGTAAGTCTGAGAAAACGATTCTGCTGCCAACAGGCTACAATAGGAAGGATAATTTAAGGAGTAAAACCTGAAGCCCAGAGGGTAGAACCATGAGTTAAGGAGAAACACTCCTAAGCAGTACAAGTCCTAATTAAGCAAGCAGCAACTCATGCCGGATAGATCTGACATTTGTTACAGTGACTGCTGCGTGTCTCTTTTTTTTCCTGTCTTTTGGGATGGGAGTGTCACACTATATTGTACATAGGACACATTAGGAACAGATAACTTGTCTCTATAGTTCATAGGTCTTTAGACTGAAAGGAAAAGCACTTAAGGAACTGCACCCAGGGCATCACACCCAAGATGTTTTGTGTGCAAAGGGAACTGATTTGATGACAAGATCCTGGTCTGTTAGTCTAAGTCTGATGCTGTGATGGGATGAGGTTCTGGAGGGTTCTACGGAAGGTTATGAACACATCTGCATGTGGGAGGGATGCAAGTTGCTGTGGCAGACCATATTATCCAAAACTGACTACAGTAATACTTCCTGTAATATTAGTTCTTCCAGCAACTCGCTGCTGCTGCTAAGTCACTTCAGTCGTGTCCAACTCTGTGTGACCCCATAGATGGCAGCCTACCAGGCTCCTCCGTCCATCGGATTTTCCAGGCAAGAGTACTGGAGTGGGGTGCCATCGCCTTCTCCACCAGCAACTCATTATCCTCCATCAAACTGACATCTATGCACCATTCCCTGGAACCAGGACAGGCCTAAGTTATCAATTTACTAAGGGCAGTGAAAGTGATACTTTGTGACATCTGAAACCAGGAGGACATAAAGGGAACACAGCTTCTGCCTGGCTCTGCCTCTCATCACACTTGATCTTGGAACCCAGCCACCAAACAGTGAGGAAGCCCAAACATGTAAAACCCCACATGTAGGTGTTCCAGCCAACAGCGCCAGCTGAGGTCTCAGTTGCAGCCAGTATCAACTGTCAGACATGGGAGTGAGGAAGCCTTTGAGATGACTCTAGCCCTAGCCACTGCCTGACTACAGTCTCACAAGGGATGCTGACCAAACTGGCCACCTGAGGCCAGGAAACCCCAGAACTGAGTGAGGCAATAAATTTTTACCCCAAGCTCAAGGTGCCTTATGTTGTTACCACGAACCAAAACAGGATCTTTACCAACTCATAGATTTAAATACTTTTGATGGATTTAAACCAGCTGCAATTATTATCTGTTTGAAAACTCAAAATTGTCCAAATTTTGGCCAGTGGATACTATGCTACACTATGCTATGCTATGCTATGCTAAGTCACTTCAGTCATGTCCGACTCTGTGTGACCCCATAGAGAGTAGCCCACCAGGCTCCCTCGTCCCTGGGATTCTCCAGGCAAGAACACTGGAGTGGGTTGCCATTTCCTTCTCCAATGCATAAAAGTGAAAAGTGAAAGTGAAGTTGCTCAGTCATGTCTGACTCTCAGCGACCCCATGGACTGCAGCCTACCAGGCTCCTCCGTCCATGGGAATTTCCTGGCAAGAGTACTGGAGTGGGGTGCCATTGCCTTTTCCACAATGGATACTACTTCAAGTTTATTATGTGTTATATTACTTTAATATTACACACACACACACACACACACACACATCTATTTATCTATCTTTAGATATCTATCTGGAGGGCTTCCCAGGTGGCACTAGTAATAAAGAACCTGCCTACCAATGCAGGAGGGCTTCCCTTATAGCTCAGTTGGTAAAGAATATGCCTGCAATGCAGGAGACCCAGGTTCAATCCCTGGCTCGGGAAGATCCCCTGGAGAAGGAAATGGAAATCCACTCCAATATCCTTGCCTGGAGGATCCCATGGACAGAGAAGCCTGGCAAGCTACAGTCCATGGGGTCACAAGAGTCGGACGCGTGACTTAGTGACTAAACCACCACCAATGCAGGAGATGTAAGGGACGCGAGTTGGATCCCTGGGTCAGAAAGATCCCCTGGAGGAGGGCACAAGAACCCATTCCAATATTCTTGCCTGGAGAATCCCATAGACAGAGTAGCCTGGTAGGCTACAGTCCATAAGGTGGCAAAGAGTTGGACATGATTGAGCATGCATGCACACATTTCATCTATCAGGTCATTTCCAACTACCTGGTGCTTTTCTCTACACAGTAATATTCACTTATAAAAGTCACCATTTAAAGTGCACATCAGTGCCATTTAGTACATCCACAATGCTATACAACCATCACCACTATTTAGTTCCAGAACAGTTTCATCACTCCAAAAATAAAACTCCCGTACCATCAGGTCTTCCCACATTCCCTTCTCCCTAGCACCTGGCAGCAATTATCTACCTTCTGGCTCTACAGAGCCTGTTCTGGACTTTTCGCACAAGTGGAATAATGCAATATGTTGCCTTCTGTGGCTTGTTTTTAAGGTTCATCTATGTTGTCACATGTATCATGTATGTAACTTGTACTTAATTTGTGAAATTAGTTTGAAACTAGTTCAAACTGAATGAACTAGTTTGTTGTATAGATATACCATATTTTGCTTATCTAGACATCAGCTGAACATCTGAACTGTCTCTATCTTTTGCTATCAACATTCACCTACAAGTTTTTGTTTGCATACCTATTTTCAGTTCTTTGGGGTGGAACTGCAGGGTCATATGGTAATCTATGTTTAACTCTGCTCCATTTTACACTCCCACAGTGAAGTATGAGGGTTCCAATTTCTCCACATCCTCACTTGTTATTTTTTGTTTTTATCAGAACCATCCTGTTGACTACAAAGTGACTATTTCACTGTGGTTTTGATTTACATTTCCTTAATGTCAAAGGATTTTGAGCTCTTTTCTAGTGCTTGCTGGCCATTTATACATCTTCGATGGATAAATGTCTAGTTAAGTCCTTAGCCCATTTTTTCTTTGGGTTGTCTTCTTGTTCCTAAGTTGCAGGAGATCTTTACATATTATGGATACTAGATCTTCATCAGTTATATGATTTGAAAATGTTCCCTCCTATTCTTTTCATTCTTGTGTCATTTGATGCAAAAAATTTTTTAATTTTCTGTAATCAAATTTATCTTGTGTCTTTTGGTGTCCAGTGTTAAGAAACCACTGCCAAATCCAAGGTCTACCTCCAAAACTCTTTCTTAAGCACCAGACTAAACTCTCTCTTTATTCATACAAACTATATATCCTAACGGGGAAGGCAATGGCACCCCACCCCAGTACTTTTGCCTGGAAAATCCCATGGATGGAGGAGCCTGGTAGGCTGCAGTCCATGGGGTCGCTAAGAGTCAGACATGACTGAGCGACTTCACTTTCACTTTTCACTTTCATGCACTGGAGAAGGAAATGGCAATCCACTCCGGTGTTCTTGCCTAGAGAATCCCAGGGACGGGGGAGCCTGGTGGGCCGCCGTCTATGGGGTCGCACAGAGTCGGACACGACTGAAGCGACTTAGCAGCAGCAGCATATATCCTAACTTTAACACAAATGATACTGGACACCTCTTAATTCTGGAATACCTTTTATTAATATTAAGCAACAATATAGAAAAGACATTACCATTTCAAAACAATTTGCCCTGACATATAACTTTGTAATAAATGTTGTAACGTTAGCATTGCTGCTTCCAAACTATAAAAATATGATTTTAGCAAACAAAACAAAAAAACAAAGGAGAGATAAAACACAATTTTCATGTGATGTTTTGGTACAGACCACTAATTCCTTAGCCTTACCAAACTAAAATGAACATAGAAAAGGAAACCACAATCCTGGCAACAGGGACTGTAATACAAGGCCCCTCATATAAACCCTATCTGGAGGTTGCAGGTTTCCTTTCTACACTAAGGGGTAGCTGTAACTGATATTTTTGAAATCTGTTATGAATTCCTCCCACACAAACAAAAGACGTCCAGACATTAATGGCCAGTTCTACATTTAAAATACAGATTAATATGCAACAACTCTTTCTACAGTTAACTAAAAATATTTTATAGGAATCATGCATTAAGGTTAAAAATATATCACACACAAAAATACAGTAAATTTGACATGAAAGCAGTATTATTTCTCAGTAAATTCATATTCTAGATCTAGGAGAAAAAGGGCTCTTCAGTTATGATAAAGAAATGGCAGATATTCATCAGTATGGCAGAAGCAGGAAGGTGACATTTCCCTAGTTTTCTCTGCATCTATGTGTGGATATACATTACCTATATATTCTCAATCCTGTATTCTAAGTCACAAAGTAAAATGTATTTCAAAATGGTTTGAAAGCAACTGATTTAGAGAAATAAAAATGAAGAATAAAAAAAGATTCTAATATCCATAGAAGTAAACAGGCTGCATCATATATTAAACTCCTTTCTACCATGTACACCTTGCTACCTACATCTATTACTGAGCAACAGTGTTTTATTATCCTAGTGAAAAGAAAGAATTCTAAAAAATGATAGCTAAAAATATCCACACACAAGTTCAGTCTTAAACTAGCCCTGCTATCAAACTTGGTCTTAGTTAAATAAATTAGCTTAGTCAATCCTCAAGAATAATAATGTCTCCTTCTCTTTTAAGATCAATGCATATGCAGTGACCACTCCCAAATTTATAGTCTGGGAGAGGGTCAGGCTAGACTGAAAGCCCGGGTCCCCCAAACCCTGTGTCCACCTCAAAAAAGGTGGGGCCTGGCCATGCAGTCCTGGGACTAAGAGAAGATGGATGGTGTCAGGTCTGGCAAGTGAGGAAGAATCAGAGCTCTGAAGCTCATTTCTGGGAAAGAAAGAGCAATTCATTCCTGCTGAATACCCACATGGATGACCAAGTCCAGACACTGAGAATCAGTTAGATGTCAGCTGAGGTGGTTAACTTAATATGTCAAAATAGGTGTTTTGGGACGAGATCAACATTTAAATCAGTGAACTACGAATAAAGTGGGCTGCCTTCAACAATGTGGGTGGGCCTCATCCAACCAACTGAAGGCTTGAATAGAACAAAAAGTCCAGCCTGCCCAAGCAAGAGGCAATTCTCTAGCAGACTGCCTTCAACCAAAACTGCACCATCAGCTCTCCTGGGTCTCTGGCTTGCCAGCCTTCAGACTGAAAATGTACCATCTCTTCTGGGTATGTGCATATCAAGCCTGCCAGCCCCCATTACAGATGTTGGACTTGACAGCCTCCACAACTGCATGGGTCAAATCTTTATAATAAGTCTATCTATATACGCATCCTATCCGTTTTGTTTATCTTTGTGTGTTAGTCACTCAGTTGTGTCTGACTCTCTGTGACCCCATGGACTGTAGCCCACCATCTCTTCTGTCCATGGAATTTTCCAGGCAAGAATACTGGAGTGGGTTGCCGTTCCCTTCTCCAGTGGATCTTCCCAACCCAAGTATTGTACCCAGGTCTCCAGCACAGCAGGCAGATTCTTTACCATCTGAGCCATGTTTCTCTAAAGAAGCTCTAAAACCTAAGGAAGTTAAAGGGAGGTCACATCAACACAGTGGCTGACTTTATTTTTCTGGGCTCCAAAATCACTGCAGATGATGCAGCCATGAAATTAAAAGATGCTTACTCCTTGGAAGGAAAGTTATGACCAACTTAGACAGCATATTAAAAAGCAGAGACATTACTTTGCCAACAAAGGTCTGTCTAGTCAAGGCTATGGTTTTTCCAGTGATTATGTATGGATGTGAGAGTTGGACTATAAAGAAAGCTGAGCGCTGAAGAATTGATGCTTTTGAACTGTGGTGTTGGAGAAGACTCTTGAGAGTCCCTTGGACTGCAAGGAGATCCAACCAATCCATCCTAAAGATCAGTCCTGGGTGTTCTGATGTTGAAGCTGAAACTCCAATACTTTGGCCACCAGATGCAAAGAGCTGACTCACTGGAAAAGACCCTGATGCTGGCAAAGATTGAGGGCAGGAGGAGAAGGGCACGACAGAGGATGAAATGGTTGGATGGCATCACCGACTCAATGGACATGTGTTTGGGTGGACTCCGGGAGTTGGTGACAGACAGGGAGGCCTGGCATGCTGCGGTGGTTCGGGGGTCACGTAGAGTCAGACACGACTGAGCGACTGAACTGAACTGAACATCCTCTTATGGAAATTAAGAAAAATTCACAGAACACATTAATCTTTCATTCAAACATGTCACACTTGTGACATGTTTATTTACTAAGCATCTATTAGGAGCTAGGGACTATTATGAGTACTGATATAAATACAGTCCCTTTGAGGAGCTTCCATTTTAATGTGGAAAACACATAATAAATACACAGTATGTCAGGAAGTATAAGAACTACAAAGTAAAACCAAGTAGGGTGAGGGTAGGTTCCAGAGTGATGCAAAGAAGCAGAGAGTGATCAGAGGTGTCTTAGATAGGGAAGGCCTTTCTGAAAGAAAAGTGATATCTAAGAAAATATCTGAATGGAGTGAGCTAAGCAAAGATGTGTGGGAGAACTTCAGGGCAAACAGCAAATGAAAAGGCAATCAGAAGAACAGAATGACGCAGAGTAAAAAAATAAGATATGCAAAGTGCCAGATCATGAAGAGCCCTGTGGATAGGTAAAGAGTTTAGATTTTATTGTGATATGATGGGATGTCACTGGGGGGCATGGCATGGTCCAGTCCATGTACTTTTTTAAAGACCTTTGTTAACAACGAGGTAAAGAACTGACCCTAGGGTAGACTGAGGAGACAGATTAGTGACAACCATGCTGTAACCTTTGGGCAGAATAAGGAAGAGTGGGCCTGAAAGGAGGATACCAAACACCTCTACTGGGTTGCCCTGAAAGGTTGCTCTGCTTCCTGCATACTCCCAGGCCCACTTGGGCACTTTGGTAGCCCAAATTCTAAGATGGTTCCCACGATCTCTGTCCCCAGTGGTTAAGCCCATGATTAGAGTTGTACAGGCAAAAGGGATTTTACAGATGTAATGAGGTTTCTAATCAGTTGACCTGATTTATCAAAAGGGATTTATCCAGGTGGGTTTGCCCTAATCACGTAAGCCTTTTAAACCTAGGTCTGGAAATCAGAAACAGGGAAGAGATATTAAAGTCTGAGAGACAAGCTCTTGGTAGCCTGCAAGAAAGTAAACATCTATGTTATAATCTGAGAATTTTGTGGCAAAGAACTTGAGGCCACCCCCAGGTAGGTGAGGTGAGAGCTACCAAGAAAACAGGGACTTCAACCCTACAGCTGCAAGGGACTGAATTCTGCTAACAAACTGAAGGAGCTTAAAAGAGGACCCTGAGCTCCAAATGAGAACCAGAGCAGGGACACACTTTGCACCCCTTTATGACAGCAAGCAGATAACCCTAACCATTCACCTTTAGAAACAGTAATGTAATAAATGGGTGCTGTTTTAGGCTGCTCCATCTGTGCTACCTGCTATGTACACACAGCAGTAGAAAACTAATACACACTCCACTTTCCTACGGAAGAGCCTGTTTCTCTTACCCTGGAAACGAAAGGGGAAATGGAAGAGAAGCAAACTTGGGGGGAAAATAATTGACTTTTCTAACCCACTGAGTCCAGGGACCTTGCTCAATTGCTCGAGTCACAGAACCTGTTTTGTAAATTCCACATTTTGCCAAAATACCAATTCTCTTTCCATTGTGAGCAATGGAAGTAGGTTTACATTTTAAATTTCAGTAAATCACTTTGATGTGTGTGCTTAGTCGCTTAGTCCTGTTCGACTCTATGAGATCCCATGGACTGTAGCCTGCCAAGCTTCTCTGTCCATGAGAGTGTGCAGGCAAGAATACTGGGGTGGACTGCCAATTCCTTCTCCAAAATTACTGTGATAATTATGCAGAAATAAAGGTAACTCCTTGGACGTCTGCCAAAGTTGTCCTAGCACCTAGAGACAGAGATCCTCAGGCTAATCTCAGAAATGAGCACAAGGTCAGGCGCTTAACCTTCCTCGAGTTCTAGAAGCTCTAACTCTTACTCTGTTTTTGTTCAGAGTAAGAATAGCTCATGAGGCGTTCTCAGCTACAAAAAGAAATGCAGTCCTTCCTGGATAATTACAACCTTGACCCCTAAAACGCGGTCTCCAGCAGTCCAGGCACCTCCTTAAGATGCAACAAGCCAAGAATATGCGTATCCCGCTGGGAACTGTAGTCTTCCCCCGTCGACCTTCAACCACTGGATCCGCGAAACCTCTTACGCGCCCAACCGGCGACCCGGGCGCCAGCAGCCTCCATTGGTCCTAGACCGAGGCAGCGAGGGGCTGATTGGATGGCACATCCCCAAAGCCGTGCCTCCCGTCCTACACCCGCCTCCCCGCCACCTTCTCTTCTCCACGCCCCATCCCGCTTCAGCAATAATCCTCCAGTCATTCCCGTCCACCGAACTCCCGAATTAACTGCCTCACGGGCCCACCCAGGACTCTCGCGATAAGGGCGGCCCGGAGACACGCCTCTGTCCTGGGGCCTAGGCAAAGCCAAAGCCTCCCTTATTTTCCGCTGGTTGGCGAGAGTCAGTTCACCATGCGCTGTCTCCCGGCGCCCCCGTCCTCACCTGGGCGGTGGAGGTCACGCCGGATAACTGACAGGCTCTCAGCATCTCTACTGGGCTGACGCCGCTGCGGGTGTAACTGGGACCTAGGGCGACGGCGCGTGTTGGGGACACGGTACGTCCGTGCGTGCCTGCGTCCGTGCCGCCTCTCCGTGCCGGGCGTACCGGAAGGGCAGCCAACGACTGCGCACGCGCAGCCTCGTCTTGCTCATGTCCCGGCCATTCGAAGAGGGTGGGCCCTTTCCAGGCGGAAAGGGCGGTTTCTCCTTCCGGGTCGCGCTAAGAAGTCGGCTCTGTTACCCGCAGTGTAGATTGCTAAGTAAACGGGAGGGCTGGCAGTGGATGAGAAACTCCGGCTTTGGTCCGCCCAGGCACCGGGCAGGTGTGACTCGTCGAGAAGCAAGAAACTATCTCAGCCATTTCTGTCAGCTGGATATTCCGTAGAAAGAAATGGACTTGCTGAAAGTTACGTTAACAATGGTGTGGTCTCTGCGCGTTCCTTTCGTTTCGCAGCCCTTCAGGGAGTCATCCTGCTTTAGGGAGATTCAGTTCAGTTCAGCTGTCTCTCAGTCGCGTCCAGCTCTCTGCAACCCCATGGACTGCAACACGCCAAGCTTCCATGTCCTTCACCAACTCCGGGAGCTTGCTCAAACTCGTCCATTGAGTCGGTGATATCATAAAACCATCGCATGCTCTATCGTCCCCTTCTCCTACCCGCAGTCTTTCCCAGCATCAGGGTCTTTTCAAATGAGTCAGCTCTTCAGGTGGCCAAAGTATTGGAGTTTCAGCTTCAACATCAGTCCTTCCAATGAACACCCAGAACTGATCTCCTTTAGGATAGACTGGTTGGATCTCCTTGCAGTCCAAGGGACTCTCAAAAGTCTTCTCCAACACCACAGTTCAAAAGCATCATTTCTTCGGCGCTCAGCTTTCTTTATAGTCCAACTCTCACATCCATACATGACCACTGGAAAAACCATAGCCTTGACTAGACGGACCTTTGTTGATAAAGTAATGTCTGCTTTTTAATATGCTGTCTAGGTTGATCATAACTTTCCTTCCAAGGAGTAAGCGTCTTTTAATTTCATCGCTGCAGTCACCATCTGCAGTGATTTAGGAGCCCCCAAAATAAAGTCAGCCACTGTTTCCCCATCTATTTGCCATGAAGTGACGGGACCGGATGCCATGATCTTAGTTTTCTGAATGTTGCACTTTAAGCCAACTTTTGCTCTCCTCTTTCACTTTCATCAAGAGGCTCTTTAGTTCTTCTTCGCTTTCAGCCATAAGGGTGGTGTCATCTGCATATCTGAGGTTATTGATATTTCTCCCAGCAATCTTGATTCCAGCTTGTGCTTCTTCCAGCCCAGTGTTTCTCATGATGTACTCTGCATATAAGTTAAATAAGCAGGATGACAATATACAGCCTTAACATACTCTTTCCTATTTGAAACCAGTGTGTTGTTACATGTCCAGTTCTAACTCTTGCTTCCTGACCTGCATACAGGTTTCTCAAGAGGCAAGTCAGATGATCTGGTATTCCCATCTCTTTCAGAATTTTCCACAGTTTATTGTGATCCACACAGTCAAAGGCTTTGGCATAGTCAATAAAGCAGAAATAGACTTTTTCTGGAACTCTCTTGCTTTTTTTGATGATCCAATGGATGTTGGCACTTTGATCTCTGGTTCCTCTGCCTTTTCTAAATCCAGCTTGAACATCTGGAAGTTCATGGTTCACATATTGCTGAAGCCTGGCTTGGAGAATTTTGAGCATCACTTTACTAGTGTGTGTGATGAGTGCAAATGTGCAGTAGTTTGAGCATTCTTTGGCATTGCCTTTCTTTGGGATTGGAATGAAAACTGACCCTTTCCAGTCCTGTGGCCACTGCTGAGTTTTCCAAATTTGCTGGCATATTGAGTGCAGCACTTTCACAGCATCATCTTTTAGGATTTGAAATAGCTCAACTGGAATCCATCACTTCCACTAGCTTTTTTCATAGTGATGCTTCCTAAGGCCCATTTGACTTCACATTCCAGGATGTCTGGTTCTAGGTGAGTGATCACACAATTGTGATTATCTGGATTGTGAAGATATTTTCTCTATAGTTCTTCTGAATATTCTTGCCACCTTTTCTTAATATCTTATGCTTCTTTTAGGTCCATACCATTTCTGTCCTTAATTGTGCCCATCTGCATGAAATATTCCCTTAGTATCTGTAATTTTCTTGAAGAGATCTCTAATCTTTCCCATTCTATGTTTTCCTCTATTTCTTTGCATTGATCACTGAGGAAGGCTTTCTTATCCATCCTTGCTATTCTTTGGAACTCTGCATTCAAGTGGGTATATCTTTCCTTTTTTCCTTTGCCTTTCGCTTCTCTTCTATCTCAGCTATTTGTAAGGCCTCCTCAGACAGCCATTTTGCCTTTTTGCATTTCTTTTTCTTGGGGATCATCTTGATCACTGCCTCCTGTACAATGTCACTAACCTACGTCCATAGATCTTCAGGCACTCTATCAGATCTAATCCCTTGAATCTATTTCTCACTTCCACTGTATAATCGTAAGGGATCTGATTTATGTCATATCTGAATAGTCTAGTGGTTTTCCCTACTTTCTTCAGTTTAAGTCTGAATTTAGCAATAAGGTGTTCATGATCTGAGCCACAGTCAGTTCCCGGTCTTGTTTTTGCTGATTGTATAGAGCTTCTCCATCTTTGGCTGCAAAGAATATAATCAATCTGATTTTGGTATTGACCATCTGGTGATGTCCATGCATAGAGTCTTCTCTTGTGTTGTTGGAAGAGGGTGTTTGCTATGACCAGTGCGTTCTCTTGGCAAAACTCTATTAGCCTTTGCCCTGCTTCATTCTGTACTTGAAGGCCAAATTTGCCTGTTACTCCAGGTATTTCTTGACTTCCTACTTTTACATTCCAGAAAACTAACCAATCTGATCACATGAACCACAGCCTTGTCTAATTCAATGAAACTATGAGCCATGACATGTAGGGCTACCCAAGCATATGGGTCATGGTGGAGAGTTCTGATAAAACATGGTCCACTGGAAAAGAGAATGCAAACCACTTCAGTATTCTTGCCTTGAGAACCCCATGAAAGTGAAAGTGAAGTCGCTTAGTCGTGTCCCACTCTGAGACACATGGACTGTAACCTATCATGCTCCTCTGACCATAGGATTTTCCAAGCAAGAGTACTGGAGTGGGTTGCCATTTCCTTCTCCAGGGGATCTTCCCCACCCAAGGATCGAACCCCGTTCTCCTGCATTGCAGGCAGATGCTTTACCATCTGAGCCACTTAATCTTAGCCAAGAACCCCATGAACAGTATGAAAATCAAGGTAACACGTGTTAAATATTGAGCAACATATTCAATACTATTAGTAGTAATAATGATCTTACCATCACAGTACAGTGGAAACTAAACTTGTGTTATCTATTGCATTTGCAAAGTACTTTCAAGTCTTAATGCTACCAAATCCCATTTATAAAGTAGAGAAATAGATTTGAAAATTATCTAAAACCAGGTAATTACTTATTTTTGTATAGGTTCATTGCTTTTCAGAGTACTTTTGTAATTATATTACACCATTTCATACTGCTATCACTTAACAGCTTCCAGAGCAGCTCCCATTTTTTTTTAAATTAATTTTATGCTTGAACTGCCACCACAACCCCTCCACCCCATCCCTGCCCACTACTGGCAATTTCTGTAGTTTCCTAACCTCTAGTTTAACCAAGTCCTTAATCCTCATCTTCCAAGTACAACGTAAAATTTTTTATTTTTGCTTTAAAATGGTCTCTCCTAAAGTAACTTAGAAATTTAATTCATTCCCTCATTCAAAACTTAGGCAACTCCCACTGGCAATTCAAAGATCCTTAAGAAATGTCTTAGAGTACTTTTACAGCCTGTATTCATGTTTTATGGCTCAAAGTGGCCACCGTAGGTAGATCAAGATAACAATAGCAGTTCAAGCTCATCAGCCTCTTGTCTACCCTAAAATCCAGAGAAACTGAAATATAACCAACTCAGAGTTTCTCAAAGTGTAGCCCAGGACTCCTGGTGAACCTGAAACCCATAAAGAGGGTCCAAAAATCAAAACAACCTTCATAATTCTAGATACTTGCTGTTTTTTACTCATTATTCATAAGTGTAGAGTTTTCCCAGACACTAGGTGACAGGTGATACCACAACAAATTGAATGCATAAGCAAATTTCAAAATCCAGCTTTCTATTAAAGCAGACCTTGCAGAGACTTGAAAAAAGGTTAAACAATGCCACTCTTCTCATTAATTTTTTTTTTAATTTACTTACTTGTTTGTGTCAGGTCTTAGTTGTGGCAACCAGGATTTTTTAGTTGTGGTGTGTGGGATCCAGTTCCCTAACCAGGCATCAAACCTGGGCCCCTGCCTTGGGAACACAGAGTCTTAGCCACTGGATCACCAGGGAAGTCTTCATTAATTTTTAAATAATTTTTCCTAAGATATTTGTTAATATGTAACAGATTTATAATTTTTTTCTGCACCACATCAGCATGCAGAATATCAGTTTCCCTACCAGAGATCTGGTATGCAGGTCAAGAAGCAACAGTTAGAACTGGACATGGAACAACAGACTGGTTCCAAATCAGGAAAGAAGTATGTCAAGGCTATATATTGTCACCCTGCTTATTTAACTTATATGCAGAATACATCATGAGAAATGCCAAACTGGATGAAGCACAAGCTGGAATCAAGATTGTTGGAGAAATATCAATAACCTCAGATATGCAGATGCTGCTGCTGCTGCTGCTAAATCACTTCAGTCATGTCCAACTCTGTGCAATCCCATAGATGGCAGCCCACCAGGCTCCTCTGTCCACAGGATTCTTCAGGCAAGAATACTGGAGTGAGTTGCCATTTTCTTCTCCAATATGCAGATGACACCACCCTTATGGCAGAAAGCAAAGAACTAAAGAGCCTCTTGATGAAAGTGAAAGAAGAAAGTGAAAAAGTTGGCTTAAAGCTCAACATTAAGAAAACTAAGATCATGGCATTTGGCCTCATTACTTCATAGCAAATAGATGGGGAAATCGTGATAGACTTTATTTTGGGGGCTCCCAAATCACTGCATGTGTTGACTGCAGCCATGAAATTAAAAGACACATGCTCCTTGGAAGAAAAGTTATGACCAACCTAGACAGCATATTAAAAAGCAGAGGCATTACTTTGCCACCAAAGGTCCATCTAGTTAAAGCTGTGGTTTTTCCAGTAGTCATGTATGGATGTGAGAGTTGGACTATAAAGAAAGCTGAGCGCCAGAATTTATGCTTTCAAACTGGTGTTGGAGAAGACTCTTGAGAGTCCCTTGGACAGCTAGGAGATCCAACCAGACCATCCTAAAGGAAATCAGTCCTGAATATTCAGTGGAAGGACTGATACTGAAGCTGAAACTCCAATACTTTGGCCACCTAATGTGAAGACCTGACTCATTTGAAAAGACTGATGCTGGTAAAGATTGAAGGCAGGAGGAAAGGAGACAACAGAGGATGAGATGGTTGGATGGCATCACTGACTCAATGGACATGAGTTTAAGTAAGCTCCAGTAGTTGGTGATGTACAGGGAAGCCTGGCATGCTGCAGTCCATGGGGTCCCAGAGTCATCCATGACTGAGCAACTGAACTGAACTGAACCAGGGTTCTAATCTGTCCTCTGCAGTGGAAACAGATTTTTAACCACTGGACTGACAGGAAAATCCCTATAATTGTTTTGTAATAAATTAGTAAGACCAATGGGCAGAATACTTATCTCCCAACGGGTCCACATTGTCCTAATCCCTATGCTATGCTATGCTAAGTCACTTCAGTCGTGTCCGACTCTGTGTGACCCCATAGACGGCAGCCCACCAGGCTCCCCCGTCCCTGGGATTCTCCCGGCAAGAACATTGGAGTGGGTTGCCATTTCCTTCTCCAATGCATGAAAGTGAAGAGAGAAAGTGAAGTCGCTCAGTTATGTCTGACTCTTAGCGACCCCATAGACTTCAGCCTACCATTCCTCCGTCCATGGGATTTTCCAGGCAAGAGTACTAGAGTGGGGTGCCATTGCCTTCTCCAGTCCTAATCCCTAGAGCCTGTAAATATGTTACCTTACATGGCAAAAAAAGAATTTTGCAGATGTGATTAAGTTGAGAATCTTCAGATGGAGATTGAGATAATTCTGAAATGTTTGTATGGACCAAATGTCCACACAGGGGTCCTTAGGAATGAAAGAGGAAAGCGGGAGGGTGAGTCTGAAAAGGAAGTATGACAATGAAAGCAGAAGTCAGAGTGATGGTGCTTTAAGATGGAAGGCGGCAGTAAGCCTCTAAAACCTGGAAAAGGCAATGGGACAAATTTCTCTAGAACCTCTAGAAGAAACACAGCCCTGGATACCTTGATTTTAGCCTTGTGAAGCCCATGTTGGACTTCTGACCTACAGAACTGTAAGATAATAAACTTGTGTTGCTTTAAGCCACCAAATTTGAGTTAACTTGTTATAAAAGCATTAAGAAACTAGCAAAATAAATAGTTTCTGTTTTACTTTCCAATGTAATACATATTAATAGATATAATCCATACAATTATAAGCTCTTTGGGGTCCTCAATTTTTAAGCATGTAAAGAGGTTCTAAGACCAAAAAGTTTGAAAGCCACTGCTCTAAATAAATCTTGTATGTCTCTGTCTTGGCTCCCTCTCTTTTCACCTTAGCTCTTGGTGTTCTTACCACCAACAGTGACCTTGCTCTTGTTAAAATCCTCCCCATTCTTTAAGATCCATATTATATTCCATCTCCTTGTCCCTGATCACCTCAACCAAAAGTCTTCTTTCCTTAACTTTGAATGCCCTGAGAGTCAGTTATCTGCCATGTATTTTTGGTCTGTTCTTTAGTAAGTTGTATTTGACTTTTGTGACCCCATGGACCGTAGCCTACTAGGCTCCTCTGTCCATAGGGTTTCCCATAAAAGAATACTGGAGTGGGTTGCCATTTCCTTACCCAGGGGATCTTTCCCACCCAGGGTTTGAACCTGTGTCTCCTGCATTGCAAGTGGATTCTTTACAATTGAGCCCCCGAGGGAAGCCTGTAAATAGTGCCGTATATTGTATATGCCTCAAGTATATTAGACAACGAGGATGGGAGAGAGTTGTTTATTTTCTGTTTGAATGAAACTTTTTTAAAATGTGTGATCTATAATTCTCAGGAATAAGATAAGGAATGTAAATTGTTCAGAAAGAGTTGAGATGCTGTTCTATCAAATGGCAGTGCTATTGATTAGAGAAAAAATAAAGTGTGTGTGTATGATGTCCTCAGGATATTTATATTGATTTTATTAGAGCTGGAATTCAATTTTTTTAAAATTTCTAATTAGCCTAACATATACCAGCTGTAAAGAGCAATATTGCATAGGAACCTGGAATGTCAGGTCCATGAATCAAGGCAAATTGGAAGTGGTCAAACAAGAGATGGCAAGAGTGAATGTCGACATTCTAGGAATTAGCGAACTAAAATGGACTGGAATGGGTGAATTTAACTCGGATGACCATTATATCTACTACTGTGGGCAGGAATCCCTCAGAAGAAATGGAGTGGCCATCATGGTCAACAGAAGAGTCCGAAATGCAGTACTTGGATGCAATCTCAAAAATGACAGAATGATCTCTGTTCATTTCCAAGGCAAACCATTCAATGTCACAGTAATCCAAGTCTATGCCCCAACCAGTAACGCCGAAGAAGCTGAAGTTGAACGGTTCTATGAAGACCTACAAGACCTTTTAGAACTAACACCCCAAAAAAATGTCCTTTTCATTATAGGGGACTGGAATGCAAAAGTAGGAAGTCAAGAAACACCTGGAGTAACAGGCAAATTTGGCCTTGGAATACGGAATGAAGCAGGGCAAAGACTAATAGAGTTTTGCCAAGAAAATGCACTGGTCATAGCAAATACCCTCTTCCAACAACACAAGAGAAGACTCTATACATGGACATCACCAGATGGTCAACACCGAAATCAGATCGATTATATTCTTTGCAGCCAAAGATGGAGAAGCTCTATACAATCAGCAAAAACAAGACCAGGAGCTGACTGTGGCTCGGACCATGAACTCCTTCTTGCCAAATTCAGACTGAAATTGAAGAAAGTAGGGAAAACCACTAGACCATTCAGGTATGACCTAAATCAAATCCCTTATGATTATACAGTGGAAGTGAGAAATAGATTTAAGGGCCTAGATCTGATAGATAGAGTGCCTGATGAACTATGGACTGAGGTTCATGACATTGTATAGGGGACAGGGATCAAGACCATCCCCATGGAAAAGAAATGCAAAAAAGCAAAATGGCTGTCTGGGGAGGCCTTACAAATAGCTGTGAAAAGAAGAGAAGCAAAAAGCAAAGGAGAAAAGGAAAGATATAAACATCTGAATGCAGAGTTCCAAAGAATAGCAAGAAGAGATAAGAAAGCCTTCTTCAGTGATCAATGCAAAGAAATAGAGGAAAACAACAGAATGGGAAAGACTAGGGATCTCTTCAAGAAAATCAGAGATACCAAAGGAACATTTCATGCAAAGATGGGCACGATAAAGGACAGAGATGGTATGGACCTAACAGAAGCAGAAGATATTAAGAAGAGGTGGCAAGAATACACAGAGGAACTGTACAAAAAAAAGAGCTTCAAGACCTAGATAATCATGATGGTGTGATCACTGACCTAGAGCCAGACATCTTGGAATGTGAAGTCAAATGGGCCTTAGAAAGCATCACTACGAACAAAGCTAGTGGAGGTGATGGAATTCCAGTGGAGCTATTCCAAGTCCTGAATGATGATGCTGTGAAAGTGCTGCACTCAATATGCCAGCAAATTTGGAAAACTCAGCAGTGGCCACAAGATTGGAAAAGGTCAGTTTTCATCCCAATCCCAAAGAAAGGCAATACCAAAGAGTGCTCAAACTACCGAACAATTGCACTCATCTCACACGCTAGTAAAGTAATGCTCAAAATTCTCCAAGCCAGGCTTCAGCAATATGTGAACCGTGAACTTCCTGATGTTCAAGCTGGTTTTAGAAAAGGCAGAGGAACCAGAGATCAAATTGCCAACATCCGCTGGATCATGGAAAAAGCAAGAGAGTTCCAGAAAAACATCTATTTCTGCTTTATAGACTATGCCAAAGCCTTTGACTGTGTAGATCACAATAAACTATGGAAAATTCTGAAAGAGATGGGAATACCAGACCACCTGATCTGCCTCTTAAGAAATCTGTATGCAGGTCAGGAAGCAACAGTTAGAACTGGTCATGGAACAACAGACTGGTTCCAAATAGGAAAAGGAGTACGTCAAGGCTGCATATTGTCACCATGTTTATTTAACTTATATGCAGAGTACATCATGAGAAATGCTGGACTGGAAGAAACACAAGTTGGAATCAAGATTGCCGGGAGAAATATCAATAACCTCAGATATGCAGATGACACCACTCTTATGACAGAAAGTGAAGAGGGGCTAAAAAGCCTCTTGATGAAAGTGAAAGTGGAGAGTGAAAAGGTTGGCTTAAAGCTCAACATTCAGAGAACGAAGATCATGGCATCTGGTCCCATCACTGCATGGGAAATAGATGGGGAAACAGTGGAAACAGTGTCAGACTTTGTTTTTCTGGGCTCCAAAATCACTGCAGATGGTGACTGCAGCCATGAAATTAAAAGACGCTTACTCCTTGGAAGGAAAGTTATGACCAACCTAGATAGCATATTCAAAAGCAGAGACATTACTTTACCAACAAAGGTTCGCCTAGTCAAGGCTATGGTCTTTCCTGTGGTCATGTATGGATGTCAGAGCTGGACTGTGAAGAAGGCTGAGCACCGAAGAATTGATGCTTTTGAACTGTGGTGTTGGAGAAGACTCTTGAGAGTCCCTTGGACTGCAAGAAGATCCAACCAGTCCATTCTGAAGGAGATCAATCCTGGAATTTCTTTGGAAGGAATGATGCTAAAGCTGAAACTCCAGTATTTTGGCCACCTCATGCGGAAGAGTTGACTCATTGGAGAAGACTCTGATGCTGGGAGGGATTGAGGGCAGGAGGAGAAGGGGACTACAGAGGATGAGATGGCTGGATGGCATCACTGACTCGATGGATGCGAGTCTGGGTGACCTCCGGGAGTTGGTGATGGACAGGGAGGCCTGGCGTGCTGCGGTTCATGGGGTCGCAAAGAGTCGGACACGACTGAGCGACTGATCTGATCTGATCTGATCTGATACCAGCTTTGGGAGGATACACTGTATCCTCAAATAAATTGAATGAAATGAGCAAAAAGAAAATGTTTCAAATGTGTTGGTACTTAAATACATCAATCAAATGCTCAGTGAGAATTTATTGAGAGCCTACTATATGCCAGGCACTATACTACTGGAGAATCCCAGGGACGGGGAAGCCTGGTGGGCTGCCGTCTATGGGGTCACACAGAGTCGGACACGACTGAAGTGACTTAGCATAGCATAGCATAGCATACTATAGGCACTGTTTTACAGCGCTGGAGGACAGCCTGGCATATAGAAGACATTCAATAAGGGTAGATCTGACCGTCCCTTCATTCATTTTTCTAACTCCCTTTTTTGACTCCGCCCAGGTTAGTTTTCCTAAAGGCCCTCTTGTCCTGACGCTTTTAGACCCAATGCGGCTGCCGTACGGCAGCGTTGCAAGATGGCGGCCTCCGCGTTCGCCGGTGCGGTGAGAGCAGCCTCCGGTCAGTGAGAAGCGACGCGCTCGGTTTATGCCTTCATAGAAGCGGGGACTGGCGCGGGATGGAGTGGACGTTTAACGTGGGTGGAGGTTAACAGGAAAGGAAAAAGAAAGGAGAGGTGGTCGTTATTGAGGACAGAAGCTTGTTGCGAATTTTCTCCGGAGTGGCCTGTATTCGATCTCAGCTCCGGAGAGCGCCGAAATTCTTGGACCCTCTCTCGCGGACCTGGGGTTTCCCCCGGTTTCCTCTTCCTTACCGGCTCGTAGCCATTCCGCTTTCCCTAGAAAACAATCCCGAAGGACGAGGGTAGGGGTAGGGGGTTGCGAGGAAGACAGAAAAGTTCCACCAAGGCCAAGATCCGTCATTCCCAACCTTTGACCTTGAGGTGTTAATTAATATCTTTGAACTTAAGAGGCTACGGCTCTAAAATAGGGCTAACAGCATCCACGGAAATTTCCTTGTGTCCTATCTGGGACGTGGTGTATATATGAGATTCAGGCAGTGTGCAGGGGATGTGCCTGTTTGGTTCCCTCAGTCCCGGTACAAGGGGTCTTAAGAGAGACAGGATTGAAGGATTGCCTTCACTCCGAAGACTTATGCAAAGGTTAGAGATCATTCAGATACGGTTTTAAAGAGTCACATGGACAGAGGAACCTGATGGGCTATGGTTCATCCAGCTGTCGAACATTTCCATCATTATTCTGTGGAGTTTTATCAATATGCACACTATTATTATTATTTATAATTTTTATTGGAATATAGTTGATTTACAATGTTGTGTTACTTTCTGCTGTATAGCAAAGTGGATCATACATACATATACATATATCTACTTCTTTTAGATTATTTTCCTTTGTAGGTCATTACAAGAGTACTGAGTAGAGTTCTCTGTGCTATACAGTAGGTCCTTATTAGTTATATATATAGTAGTGTGTATATATCAGTCCCGGAGAAGGCAATGGCATCCCACTCCAGTACTTTTGCCTGGAAAATCCCACGGATGGTGGAGCCTGGTAGGCTGCAGTCCATGGGGTCGCTAAGAGTCGGACACGACCAAGCGACTTCACTGTCACTTTTCACTTTCATGCACTGGAGAAGGAAATGGCAACCCACTCCAGTGTTCTTGCCTGGAGAATCCCTGGGACGGGGGAGCCTGGTAGGCTGCAGTCTATGGGGTCACACAGAGTCGGACACGACTGAAGTGACTTAGCATAGCATAGCATAGCATATATCAGTCCTAACCTCCTAGTTTATCCTTCCCCCCTGGTAACCATAAGATTGTTTTCTTCTTCTGTGACTCTGTTTCTTTTAATGTGCACATTCTTGAGTCCCTCACTAGTCTCAGTCAGAATCTGCAAGTGGAGCCCGAACTCTGTGATTCTGCTTTGCAGCCATGGACTCTGAGTCTGGTGATTGTGTGACAGATTGATAGAGAAGACACCTAGACCCTCCATGATCTGCCTTCTGAGCTGCCACCACTCCTCCATGTTAGGTCCGGTCCCTGCTCCCAACAAGGATTTGTCTCAGCTTCCTCACCTTTGCATATGTTAGCCTACTTAGGGAGAAGGCAATGGCACCCCACTCCAGTACTTTTGCCTGGAAAACCCTATGGACGGAGGAGCCTGGTAGGATGCAGTCCGTAGGGTCGCTAGAGTCAGCCACAACTGCGCGACTTCCCTTTCACTTTTCACTTTCATGCATTGGAGAAGGAAACGGCAGCCCACTCCAGTGTTCTTGCCTGGAGAATCCCAGGGACAGGGAAGCCTGGTGGGCTGCCGTCTATGGGGTCGCACAGAGTCGGACACGACTGAAGCGACTTAGCAGCAGCAGCAGCCTACTTAGACATTGTGCCGCCTCCTCTTGTGGCCTGTTCATTTTCAAGAGTGAAACTCAAGTACCTCTTACGTTATCTCTATGAATCCTTTTTCTGCCGCTCTGCTGTCTCTCCAAGGAGCTGTGGGGCTGTCATGTCTCTGCCATGCTGTTTCCTGTGTATGGGAGTTCTGTGTCATCACAGTGTAAGATCTGGTGGTGGGAATTAACTTTACATATGTTTTGTCCTCCACTGTTGACCACAAAACTAGGACATATCAGACTGGATTTTGGTGGTGGTAGCGTCTCTAACTTAAAGAAGGATTGACTTATACACACATGGGTAATTTTGTGGTGTATAAGGTATACAGCAATAAGAATAAAAAGCTCCACGTGTGAGTCTGATGCTCAGGACCCGTTAATTAATTATAGCACTTGGTTGCTTTGATGTTACTTCATTTTAAATATCTGGATGTGTATTTTTTTTTTGTTTGTTTGCTTTGGCTGTGCTTGCAGGATCTTAGTTTCCCAATCAGGGAATGAACTCAGGCCCCAGCAGTGTCAGCACCAAGTCCTAAACACTGGACTGCCAGGGAATTCCCTGGATGCATATTTTGGAGTGTCATATTAAGTATACATGCTTTTCTCTCTCTGCAGGAATTTTACGGCCCCTGAACATTTTGGCATCTTCAGCCTATCGAAACTGCACCAAGAATGCCTGTCTTAATTCTGTACTGTCCTCCCGACATTTCAGTCATATTCCGATACCAGTTGTGTCCTCTGCTCCCAGACTGATCACATCTGTCAGAAACCTGACATGTGGGCAGACTGCCACAGTCCTCAATAGGTTGAGTATTATATTTCAGTAAACATGACTCTTGGACAAAAATTCTAAAATCTTCTTGCCTACCACAATATCTTAGGAGTAGATGAGATTCTGTGCCTACCAGCAGTTGATTATATAGACTTTGCTTGATAAGATTAGAGAATATGTATGTTAGTGGAGACGACCACTCAGGACCCACTTCTCATGTTCTAAATGTGGTTTTCTGGGTGGAAGCTGTCAGCCAAAGTAGAAGCTGGATAAGATGCTCAACTTAACAAGGCTGGGCTGCACATGGTGCTCATTCAGTCAGCCAAGGTTTAGTTGAAGCACTCCTGGGTGCCCAGCACCATACTCGGCAGAAACCATATAAGGATAAAAAAGTTGACGCCCTCAAGGAAGGTTTTTTTATTTTTATTTATTTATATGACTGCATCAGGTCTTAGTTGTATCATGTGGGCTTCTCTGGTTGCAGGGTACAGGCTCTAGAGTAGGCTGGCTCAGGAGTTGCCCCATGGCATGTGGGATCTTAGTTCCCTCACCAGGGATTGAATCCACGTCCCCTGTATTGGAAGGCAGATTCTTAACCACTGGATCACCAGAGAAGTCCCCCTCAAGGAGTTTACAATCTAGTGGGCAGGTAGGTAAGAAATCAGGTGATTAAGCTATACCAGCATAAATTCTGCAGGGATTAAGGAAGTAGATTATGGAGGGCTTGCAAGTTGATGATAGTTACTATTCTTATGGGTAGCATCATGGATCATTTGAAGTAATAGTGTGTATTGAAAGTCATCTTTATTCCAGTGGAGCTGCTTCTTTCATTTCTATGAAGTAGATTTTATCCTTTAATGTCTTATTGCTGAGTTTAAATTTTTTTAATGTATTGTAGAATGGCCCTCTTGCTCCCAAACATCCTGAAGCCACCAGTCAGAACTGTAACATACTACAGTTCAAGAAAAGGCAAGAGGAAGACTGTGAAAGCTGTCATCTATAGGTTTCTTCGACTTCATAGTGGCCTGTGGCTAAGGAGGAAGGTGAGTCTTCACACAGTGACTTGCTTAGAAAAGGAGTGTGAGGTTAGATGGAACTGAAGCAAAATTCAGTTAGCCTGTTCCTTGACACATCTTCCCCACATCTTAGCAGTAGCTTTTACAGTGCTGTGCTTGAGTCTCAGCTTTGAGGGCATCTCTTCATGTAAGCGAATCCATGTGAAGAAAACATGTTTTAGCATTCATATAACAAAATATTCACAATGGCAGAAGTCTGTACTGCAAAACAGGTTCATCTCAGGTCTCTTATACATCTGGCTTATCTAAAGATTACTAGAATCCCTCTGAGGCTCCTAATGTGCAGTATCTTGTAGGGAGGCTCTGTTTAAGCTCTAAGCGTTGAAACAGCAGAGGGAACTTCAAGGACTTAGCTCCATGGTGAGGTTTGGGACTGAAGCAGTTCCAGCTGACCCTGGATTAGGTTCTCAAGGTGACTTAATCTTTATGGTGGAATAGTAACCCCTCATAACTCCCACCCCTTTTTTATAACTTTACAAGTTTTTGTCTCTCGGTGTGTATGATTGGCAACCGTATCAGACAGAACTCTTAGTACTTAATTCTGATCGGGGACCACGGCCTCCAGAGGGGGACTCTGACAGATTACAGATTATTCCTGTTCTGTCTTCTCCCACAGCAACAGGTGGTAAAAATGAATGTGGGCTTTTTCATTCATATCCTTAATTATTCATGGAAGCAGAATGGGTAGTAATTAGAAAGCAGCTGAAGACCCGAGTTTTCTAGGACACTGTTGATAACTATTCAAATCCTAATTCCCTTTTACTATTTGGAAACAATTCTTTAAAGGTCAAAATTTGTTTCCTTGTGAAAATAAAATAATTGGTAGGATGGTCTCACTATTTGAAGGTTTGAAAGGATTATCTTCTCTCATAAACTATCCTAAATTTGTAGACAAATAAGTTGACTGGCACTCTCAGCTCATTTCTCCATTAGAACAATCCTGTGGTAGTTAATTTCTTACACTAGTCAGTAGAAGCTCATGTAATCCATAAGTACCTGAACTTAGTAATTCAGCAGATAGTTATGAATTTTGTGCCGTTGGAAACATTCCTTCCACTTTGCTAGTAATTATTTCCAGGTCCACATGTGACCCAAGACAAAATGAAATGGCTGGTCTTGCCTTCCTTTCCACAATCCCTTTTATTGGGCTTTGAAACCCTCACAGTATTATAAATGATCTGGTCACGCTCCCCAATTATAATACCTAGTCCCTGCTCAAGACCCCCAAAGTATTCCATATACAGAACAGCCTGCTTCATCAAAATCTGATTTTAAGAAGAAAACAAAAAAATCCAGATGGGTTAATTTACACCAATGTATAAAACCATTAGTATAAACATTTGTATAAATGTTTATATAATATAAATTAGTATAAATAGTATAAATATAAAATATACATATCTTTATATATATATAATGTAAATATAAAAACATTTGTATAAAAACAAATTATTTTCTGCAGCACAGTTTCATCCAAGTGTTCCTAATTTTTAGTCTTTATTCCCTCCCTTCCATTTCTGACCCTAGAAACTGTCTAATAAAGTCTCAAGCACTTTCTCAGTGGCCACATTCCACAGAATAATCTTTGAAGGAGATAATTCTGTTGGTGACGGGCAGAACAGTAAGCTAGCTAGCTATCTGTCAGATCCACAGGGACCCAGTTTGTCTTGCAAACTAGAAAACCTGTTAAACAGATACGGGGATTTTGCTTTGAATCTTTCAACTTAAAATTGTAAATAATGAGAAGTAACCATTTAATCTCTGGCATTGTAAAGTCAGAACTCTGAAATAATCCTTCCTCCTTTCTAAGCATCACTGTACTCTAGAAGTCGCCAACCACCAGTGACACTAAGGCATGTGAAACCCATGGCACCTTCCCGTCAAAGAGTTGTGGTTTTGTTCACTTAGCATGCTGCCCTAAAGGAGCCCTGGGCTCTTACCAGTGGCCCAGGTTCTAGTCAAACCTTCCCTGTAAATTACTGTGTGGTAATTTAACCAAGCAATAACCTGGATGGCACCGAAGGTCTCCTCTACTTTAAATAGACTATGATTGGGACTTTCTTGGAGGTCCAGTGGTTAGGACTTCATGTTTTCACTGCCAAGAGCCCAGGTTCAATCCCTAGTCAGGGAATTCTACAAGCCACAAGGCCAAAAAAAAAAAAAAAGGAAAGAAAAAAGAAAATAAATAAGCTATGGTTATAGTTTTTATATTCAATCTGATTATCTGTTTCTTCAGAAATTCTTCAAAATTAATAATGTATGGATGATATATATGGCAGTTCTGGATTAAACATATGGAGTAACTATTCCTTCAGCACTCTTCCTAATAGTTTTCCTGTAGTCATTATTCCTCAAAACAGTACTTATTACAGAAACTGCTCCCCAGTGTGTGAAAATGATAAATGACACAGTGTTACTTGAGAACTCCGCTTCTCAGCCCTTGTAATACTTTGCTCCCATAAGTGAACATAAGTGTCACCAGTTAGCTGGTACTCCATTATCCCTGACATTTGGAAGAGAGTAGTGTAGTGGTTAAGAACTCTAAATAGTTCTGGGACCTCAGTCTGCCACTGCTCTAATTGTTTCTCTTTTATCTGTAAAATCAGAATAATAGTACACTGCTGTTGAAGAGATAAGGTAACACATATAAAGTTAGCTGTTAAAATTGTGTATCATTACCCTGTACTTCACAAGCCACAATTTATTTAGCTTTATTTTCTGTGACTTTAGATAATCTTTTTAAAATCATTAAGTTATTAATACTTGTTTTTCAAACTATGCGTGCTTTCTCTGCCTACCCCCCATTGAGAATCGTATTTTTCTGAAAAAACATACCAGCCCCTATGAAAGTTTAGTCTCTGTTCCCCGTGGGCCTATAAACCATAAGTAGTGAAGATAATCTGTTTTTTTCTATATAATATAATGTTGTAAATGTCTTTGTAATATCATCTAACAGGCTGGTTATAAGAAAAAATTATGGAAAAAGACAGTTGCAAGAAAAAGACGCTTGAGGGAATTCGTCTTCTGCAATAAGACCCAGAGTAAGCTCTTAGATAAAATGACAACGTCTTTCTGGAAGAGGCGAAACTGGTATGCTGATGATCCTTATCAGATGTATCACGATCGAACAAACTTGAAAGTATAGATCGGAAGATCCATGATTTCTCAGTTATTAACTGTGTATCTGTGTATGTATGGTGTCTTTGCAAAGATGGTATAAGACATGATGTAAATTGTACCAACTGATACTTGGAACATGGGGTATCAACATTAAACTTAACAATGTTTTAAAACTTAATGGATTAAACATTCCCAGATTTGTTTGGGGAAATATAAATTTTAAATTATTGATTAATTTTAACAAATGGCAGTGACTTAACTAGTTGTTCAGTTAGGCTTTTTAGTTGCAAGGCATCTCCAGTTAGGACAGACATGAAAAGACTGTAAAGCTAACAAGTTAGTTCAAGCAGTGTGACTTTATTTTAAGGACATGTGCCAGAAATACAGGAATATCTCACACCACTCAGAACTAATCCCCAGGCCTCAGGGAGAGTAGAAATTATAGGGTGATCCTGGATCCAAGGTACCTTCAGGGGCCTCAGCAGCAGAAACGGTGGCTCTTTAGGCTTGGGTGGTCTGCCATGCACGTGACTAAGTTCTTTTTATATCACTGGCTCTCTTCTCTGCAATTCCTCTGATTCACAGCTGTTGTTTATTCTTAGTGTCTGCTGCCTCATAATAAAGCTAGCTTGCACCCTTTGAGGTTCTTTTCTACATCATGACCCTCAGCTCCAGTCTCCCATCTCTAATTACCAAGAGACTCTAATAGGACCAGTTTGTCTTTTTAAATCAGGTTTCATCATGGGTCACTGACCAATCAATGTAAGGACTGACTTTTCTTAGGTCAGGAGCCCACCCTGGCTCATTTGATTATGCTCGAGGTTCACATAGAGCCAAAGATAGTTATGTGAGCAGTTTCCCTCAGAAGTGAGCCTGGGGTGATAACACACACCTAGTATACCAGGTAAACAGTTATCACTGAGTTTACTGGAACAGGATTTTTTATTGAGAGAAGAGATGAAATAGCCTTTCAATATGCCCATTCATGAAATAAAGAGGCTATGTAAGTGGTGACAAAAACTCCTTAACCAAGAGTTAAAAGATACTATATTTCATAAAAGTTAATTTATCCCCTTGAGGTTTCACATTTTCAACTGTGAGGGTAAATGTTTTCCAGAATTTTCCACCTTGTAGAATGTAAAGGGGAAAAGGTAATTTCAATCATTTTTAGAAATGATGCATGATGCATTGTTCACTTGAAGAGGACCAGGTAAGCAGCACTGAGGAAAATTCTGTTTTTCAGGAATGGCTATGTCTAGGGCAGTGGTTCTCAGCTCTCCCATCAGAATCATCTGGAAAGCACGTTGAAACAGCAGAGCATTTTGCCTGGCTGAAAATCATTATTAAATACAATTATGCTTCAGTTACTGCTTCAGATCCTTTAATAGTTGATGATGATAAAATGTAGTTCAAGTAAAATATAACCAAACTGACATTCTGTGGCATATCAGACTAGGGTTATTAGAGGAATTCCTTGAAACCAGTGTGTTCATTAAAAGGAAAAAGGGCGACAACAGAGTGTTTTAAAACTGCAAGGCCAAATGTGTGTCAGGTTCCCCTGGTGGCTCAGCAGTGAAGAATCCACCTACAATGCAGGACGCCACTCTGTAATGCAAGGGACACGGGTTCGATCCCTGGGTCAGGAAGATCCTCTGGAGAAGGAAATGGCAACCCACTGCAGCATTCCTGCCTGGGGAATTCCATGGACAGCAGCCTGGTGGGCTACAGTCCTCGGGATCTCAAGAGTCGGTTACGACTTAGCAGCTCAACCACCACCGCCACCAAGTGTGTGTCTCTTTATGGGACCAATTGCCAAAAGAGCAGACATTTGATTGGAGTTGAGAATCTCAAGAGCCTGAAGCACGGGATGGCTTTCTGTTGTGATGAATTTTCATTTCCTCCTGCTGCCCGTCCCTCACAAGTGCTCCCCATCATTTCTCACTAGCCTGACTCCTTACCTCTTCCGCTCACTCCTGGATGCAGGATCCTGCTGGTGCCTTATAGAGCCTTTCACACGCCTTTGTGACTTCTTAGTGCAGTGTGCACAACCAGGTCTTGGGGACTCAGCACCTTGCTTCCTCTCTGGGCCAGTGACAGGAGAGGTAGAGACAAGGACAGGCCCAGCAGCCAGAGATGGCCTGAAGTGGGAGGGCTAACCGGATTTAGAAAAAGGGATTTTCATATATATAATTTTTGTTTTGTGGGTAGCAGGGTTTATCAGACACTAATTTTGTAGTTTGACAACAAAGTATCTTATTAAAGGTCTAAGTGACATTCAAGTATATGTAAAAGTGTAATTTATTAAGCACCTACTATGTCCCAACATGTAGCCACAAAACAGCTAACCCTCCTATCACCCTTCCAAGAAAGAGGGTGACACTATCCATCCCTAGTTTAGATGTGCAGAAACTGAAGTTCACAGAAGGGAAATACATTACCCAAAGTACAGCAAGTGAGTCCCAGAACCCAGGTTGTCTCCTTGGAACCTTGTGTATTTCCAAGTCTTTCAACAACATGAAAATTCACAATGAAATCCATAAGTGACTGAAATTTAGCACTGTAAATACTAAACACTTCCTCATGACACTGAACCGAGTCAGCTTTTAAACTTGATAACTTTGCTTTTCTGTTATCTTAACCTGGTTAATCACATTTCCATTGACCATGGACTTAGCTCAGTAAATGAATGAATGAGTGGATGTTCAGCCTTCTTTGATCTCTTCTGTCCGTCTCGGAGTCATCTTCTTTACCTGCTGAGCCTATGCTTTACAGTCCTTGTGTCAAACGTTTAGGACTACAAAAGCAAAGAAAAAGCGTGTTTCACTGTAATGTTTCTGAGTTTCTAAGTCTTTGTGACTGCCCAGTGAAGCATACATGTACCCGTTTCTGTCTTTAGGCGAGGGCTGTAGGTGCACTGAAGGCCCCCACACCACCCGGTGCATCTCCGTGTGCAGCGCCCTCTTCTGACCTGCACACATTCTCCCGCATTTGCAGATAAGAAAGCAGGTTCCAAGAAGGAATGCAGCAGACCAGAGGTCTGTCTGCACAATTGAAACTGCCTTCCAGCCGAACTGCTCTGCTTTCACAGCTACCTAGTTTCCACTGGTGACCTTTAAAAATGTAAAACAAACATACTGCCAGATGAATGTTTATGTGATCAACTGGTTTCAAAGCACTGATAGCATTTAATATTTTCTCTCTGCAACAGTTTTGTGCAGTAGGCACAGAGCCCAGACACCAGGCCCGTTAGTGACTGCACACTCAGCTTCTAATCCTTGCTCATGAATACATTTTTTTTTAAGATATTTGTTTATTTTATTTGTTGGCTGCGGTGAGCCATCATGGCTGCACGCAGGCTTTCTCTGGTTGCGCCAGCATTCTCTAGTTTCGGTACACAGACTGCTCAGTGTGGTGCTTTTTCTTGTTGGAGTGCGCGGGCTCAGAAGTTGTGCGCAGGCTTGGCTGCCCCACGGCATGTGGGATCTTCCTGGACCAGGGATCAAACCAGTGTCCCTTGCGTTGCAAGGCAGACTCTTAACCACCGGATCACCAGGGAAGCCCAAATGCATTTTTTTAAAAGGATTTTCTCTCTCTTCATAAGCCCAACATTTACAAAGATGTCTTTTAAAAGAAACATGTTAAGACTTTATTCAAGATATAGATCAGGCATTATAACAAAACAGAACTTCAACCTTTGGAATACTGTAATTTTACATCCCTTTGATGCACAGTCCAGTATACTATTTGATTACAGATCGTCCTATAGGATTACAGATAAGCTAAGGGGGAGTGTGCACAGTCACCGTCCAGAACGCCAGCCCTCTGGTGCCTGCCGTTCACGAAAGAAGCACTTCCTTTACCGTTGCCAGTGCTGTGCAAGATGAACAACTAGGAAGGTACTCAATGGCGGTCGTGGTTGACAAGCACTGTTATCACAGACACACGGACAGTTTACTACGGAGAACACACAATTCAGAGGCCAGCAAAGTGAGCAAGCTATTCACACAAAGCCAGGAGGGATTATGCCTAACTCTCCAGTTTGTAAGTACAACACCCTCTCTCGTCTCCTCAGAAACAGAACAGGTGCTCAAAAGCAAAGAAAAAGTTACTACGTGAAAGGTACAGACTTTCCATTAGTGTTTTGTAAACAGCCCGTGTCTGTAAATCAGCAAATTAAAAACATTCAGCTTTATCGTCTCGACAGAACTCCACACCACTATGTGTACACTTGGAGGCATTCACATTTTTACGTCAGTCCACACAAATATACAGCTTGTTGGATAAGTAAACACGTCTTGCCAGAAATATGACAGCTGCTCTCAGTTGTACAGTGAATGTTTTTAAGAAAGAAACCAACTCCCTAAGCAACACCTGAAGGAAAAATAGTTACATTAAGACAGCAGTTTGGGTACCTTTCTATTTTTTTAAATCTTAAATGAGAAGTAATACAGCTTGTCTGAGAGTAGAGTGCTTCAAAGTCATTTTTGGCATTGTTGAGTGCAAACTTGAGAGCCCATACTTGTCAAAACTCTCCACTGTAAAATGGTGAAAATATAGCTTGTTCACAATAGGATTTTAATCTCTGCTGCTAAAGGCATTTACTATTTTGGCCAGGAAAAAAAAAGTTGCTAAAAAGCTGCTTAATAAGCTTTTTTTTTTTTTTTTTCATTTGTTTTTGATAATTCTGGGTACTCCCAATAACAGGTAAATACATTTTAAAGCATATATTTTTCCTCTGTCTGAAACTACTCTGTGAGCTTAAAGAAACCGGTTTTCTGTCTTCACTAACAGATCTAGCTACTGGTGGGTATGGGGCACAAACATTAAACAGACAGCTTCTGTTTGCCCTCCTGAATCCCACATTTGCTTTTAGGTTTATTTTCCTAAATCCTTTTGTAAATTACCAAGTCACCTTCAGAGGCATTATGAGGAAAAGGGATTTAAATTTGCAGTCTGGTAACAACTTCAAGTAAAACCCTTTCTGAGGTGGCTAAGATCCAGCCAGTGTGTCATCAGCAAAGACTGATGCAGGTTTGTGTAGCTCAGTCATGCTGCTGTCTCTCACTGGGCCTGTTTGTAGCTGACTGACAGTCGGTTCTATGCGGTACGTGACACTAATTATCTAGTGTTCAGGGCCTATCTAGGAACAAACACAATCCAAGTATAATAAATAACTGTGTTGTGACCACTGCATGCATCACACTGAAAGGAAACATCAATTCTAAGCACAAGTAGACGAGTCCTACATTTAGGCTCGGCGCTTCCAGTGGGGAGTAGCCACCACTGCCCAAGATGCTATTTCAACCAGATTCTTCTTTTCAGATAAAATTCTCAGTCAATTAGGGAGTGGCCTCAGATGGTGCTTTGTTCTCTTCCTAAAAGATGTGGGCCTGTATGAAATACAAGTGCCCATGAACAAGCCACCTCTCTCTGGCTCACACTCCACACAAGCCAGGAAGCCAACAGAGGCACGAGCCACTGCTGCCCGTGGAGCTGAGCAGCAGGTCACGTTCATGAAGATGCAACCTCTACAACCTTCTAGAACCCAGAGTTGGGATGTTACCTAGATGTCTCAGACGTACTTCACGGAGCATCTGAAACAAAGCATGGTTCTAGAGTTGGTTTTATTTGGGTGGATTGGTTCGTTTTTGCCAGTCACAGCACAGGGTACTATGAAGGAGAAATAAATACTCTGATTCGTCACAACAATCCCAGGAGTTTACATCTGAAGGTGAGCCAACCTGCCTAAGGCAATGAGAAGTCCTCACCCCGGAAGGACTCAGAAGCTCCTAATCCTGTGTCTACGGGGGAGACAAGCTTCCTGTGACTTTTTCCTTATTCTAGGCTATTCCCCTGACCTCATTATACCCACCTCTGGTACTGAAATATATCTCCATTCTAAACTTCTCTGGTATACTGACTGAAGATTACAGAGCATCACCCTACAGGAAAAACGGATGTCCTTGAGGTGTGTTTGGAAGCTTCGTAAGCACATCTGAGACACCCTCCAGAATTAAGATAATCTTTTGCGCTTCTGTTTTTGCTGTTTTCTTACACATCAGAACCTCTGGCAGCCTTTGCAAGTCCACGGTATCAAGCCAAAAGCCATCAATATGTACATCGTAGTCCAAAGTATTAGTATCAAG
Organism: Tragelaphus eurycerus; assembly: GCA_935064755.1. Classification (NCBI taxonomy): domain Eukaryota; kingdom Metazoa; phylum Chordata; class Mammalia; order Artiodactyla; family Bovidae; genus Tragelaphus; species Tragelaphus eurycerus. The sequence goes on along the minus strand of CAKXYN010000070.1, from coordinate 11,513,550 downwards.
AACAAAAAAAAAGTTTTTAAAAAATTGCTTTGTTTGCATATATAGGACTAAAAACAAAGTATGCAACAAATAAGTTACAAATGTACATCTCAGCAGCTCGGTGGGGGGTTCTCTTTCGTTTCTACAACACTGCTGTCTGTATGCCAATCCAAGGGTGGGAAATGACTAACCTCAGAAGACCTAAGGTCACACCCCCCACACACTACCTTTCCCTTATCCTCTCCCCAACAAAACAAAGAAAAGGAAAGGGGGCTTTTAGAGGGGAGAGAGGAAAGGCCACGTCCAAGGCTGTGCACAGAGCACACCAGCTTGCGGGTTTCTATGTGATTAGTGAATAAATAGCTCTTTAAGGCAGAGAAGAAACATTCTGTGGATCCGGTGCTGTTGGCTCATCTCACTCACGTGGTTTCAGTGGCCGAGGATGAGGTACTTTTCTTCCTGAAGCGAGATCGAAGGATTCTAGGCGGTGCCTGGCAGAGAAAACAGAAACAGGACTGACCCCTCAGTTTGGTATAAACATGAACGCTTTTGAGGACAGTACCTGGATGAGTTTGTGTTGGGACTTCAGCTCTTCCAGTCAAATGTCCATGTGTGTGAGCAGGCTGGTAGGGCTGGGGACCCCTTGGGGTCTCCACCACAGCAATCAGAGTGGCCTCCCAAGCATCCCCACAGAGCTGAGCCAGTGGAGGAGCCCAGTGCCCCCGTCTTCATGCTCTCCTAAGTCTCTGCACCTCCCAAGTGCACAGCTGCATGGAAGAACGACACAACTTGTTTCTGTCTTGGGAGCGAAATGATCTTAACAAGGGACTCAGCAGAGAGAAAGGCCTCCCCATCGCTTCCCTGGTCTTTGTTATTTCCTTTGGGAACTGGCCTCGCATTTCTTGGTACATGCTTAAAATTTCCATCACTGAATTTCCAATCCTCCTCCCAGATGTGAAATCCTTTCATGCAGAAGCAACCACACAACACAGGAAACACTGGCTTTATGCATGAAGAGTTCTACCTCATCTCCCCTACCAATGACTATCAAGGGACCCCCTCCTCCCATAGGACACAGATCACAGGGGCCGCTACTGTCATGTCACTATGCCATGTTTCTCCTGGCATAGTGCACTCAAGGGGGTTCACCACTGGCCCCAACCTACCCTCAACCTCCGTACTCAGCTGCATTTTCTACACTATCCTTTCACATCTCCATCCCTTCTGACCAGAGGCCTTTCCTCCCTTCTTTGTCTGGTTATTTCTAGTCCTCTTAGGAACAAGCTCCAGAGTCACTCCTGAGCCCCACCCCCACAGCCCAGTCACAGCCAGGATCAACTCCTTGGTTCTCATGCTGTTTAGCAGATGGCATGGGGGAGTGTGCTGCTCTGCGCACAGTCTTCCTCGGCCACACTGTGCCTTCCTGGGGGCAGGAAATGCACCATCCTCTCCCAGCAAGGAGCTCTGTGCCCAGCGGGCGCACGGAAGGGAGGCGGGAGGGAAACAAGCACCAACAGAAGGCTCTGGCCTTCCATATACTGAGTGCTCCCACCACACTGATACGATGGAAATGTTTATCAGCCACCTCCGGATAGGATGAGAGAAGAATCAGCGACCTGCCTCAGGCAGTTTAACCATAAACAGTAAAGCAACATGGGCGGTTTTAAAAAACAAAACCAGGCACTTTCCTGGCAGTCCAGTGGGTAAGACTTCACCTTCCCATGCAGGGGGAATGAGTTTGATCCCTGGTCAGGGAGCTAAGATCCCGCATGCCCCGTGGCTGAAAAACCAAAACATAAAACCATAAAACAGAAGCAATGTTGTAAGAAATTGAACAAAGACTTTTAAAATGGTCCACATTTAAAAAAAAAAAAAAAAAAGGGGCACAAACCCTCAAGACCTAGAATGGTTCTAGCACCTTTTGCATGCCCTCCGGGCTGGGTCCCTCTCCCCATCATGGGGCTGGCCGGGCTGTAAAGGACTCCTCAGACAGAGTCAAAACCCAGAATATCTTCTACCAAAACCTCTCAGTTCAAAAGGACCCCTGTGTGCCCCACTTTGGGAAGGAATCTGATGAACACATGCGCTCTGCGGTGGGAACAGCTGTGACCTTGGTGGGAACAGGCCGGCAGGATGCTGTGTTGGAGAAGGGCAGCTTGTCCACACACTGCCTCACCTGAGTCTCACAAGGGTCTCTGCACTGAGGGCAGGGGGGCTCCCAACTTGCCTCAGTTGGACTCTCAGGTTGCAGCGTTCAGCAGAAGGGGAAGGAGGGGAGACCTGATGAAACAGAGAGGAAGACTCTGGGGTCCCCCAATTTTGCAGGCCCTGCATCCGAGCCCAAGGCTGTGGCCCTGCCCAGAGCAACGACCTGAGGCTCTAGGCTTGGCCCTCCTGCCGCCAAAATTCCATCCACCTCTGCACTTGGCCAGAGCACGTATATCAAGTGTATTGTTTTGCTCATTTGGCCATGCCCCTTCAAAAACATTTTATGAACATCTACTGTGTTGGCCAACAAGTTCGTCTGGGTGTTTCCAAACCCAAACGAACTTTTTGACTAACCCAATGTTTTGTATCAGCCACTATGTTGTGACATGGAGATAAAGAGATGAACAAGGTCTATTTATAAAGACATGTCATAAGATGTTCTGAATTTTTCTCTCTCTCAAAACTCTCATTTGGGTTGTTTTTCACTGACACATCATCTTAAGTTGGTAGCTGGGTGTTTTGTTTGTTTTGTTTAATCCCTAGACATGATCTCATTTCTTCTATTCCCAAATAAAAGTGGTGGGGTCTTTTTCACCCCTTGGCAAGTAGCTAGAAGCTACCTAGTGGCTTCTCCTGCCTGTTTGATGGAGGGAGGTCTCCCCTCCTCAGGCACTCAGATGTTGGGTATCCCAAGAGATGCCACTCCCAGGAGCCCCAGATCTCCAGGGCAAAGCCCTCTGTGAAAATACATGTTCCACCCCACAGCCCCCGATACCGTGTACCTCCAGGGGGAACTCCGTCTTTCGAGGTGCTTTAAACTTGTACATGAAGTCCAGCAGGTCTTCCTCCTCCTCGTCAGAAAACGCCAATGGGTTTTGGACCTGGTGGGGCCCCCAGGCCTTTACACCACCCTCATTCACATCGCCCTCAACCACTGAATGGCCATTTACAATCTACGCAGGGGAGACAAAGTACAGCAAGGTGGGATCAGTGCAGAAAGGAGCGAAGAAGGGCAGGCCAAGGTTAGGCACACAGCACAGCAAGCCAGGCCAGTTAGGAGAACTGAGGCCCCGACAGGGCCCCACCTTCCTGGAACGTCGCAGGGGACCCAGGACCACTGCAACCGTGAGGCGCTGTGCACAGGAACAAGCGCAGGCTTTGGAATCTACTGACAAGCTATCAGGGGAGGTGGGGGTCCAGGTAGGGGTACCTCTGTCTCAACATATGGGTCACACCCTACAGCTTAGAGCTGTGAGGCCACACCAGAAGAACTCCAGGGGGAAAGAATATCCTCTGGAAAGAATGGTGGCAGTCACTTCCGGAAGGGAATAATACAGTTTTCTGCATGATACATGCAAGCTGATGGTGCCTTAATTATACTTGCACATACAGCTCCGAGCTGTCCTTAAGAGAGAGGATGTAAAATGCCAGGAATCCTTCAGAAACAACCTTAAGCAATGTAGATTTTTCATTTCAAAGGCCAAGTGCTAGACACAGAAGCAAAGGAGACTGGTGGAAGGAGAATCTAGCCGCAGACTTCCCCTCAGAAGCAGCAGCGAGATTTCTGTTTTGGTCTGCCATGACTAATCCACGTGGAAAACTCCAGAACTTATTTGTGTCACTGTTGTTGTTGTTCACTCAGTCATGTCCGACTCTTTGTGACCCCGTGGATGGCAGCACACCAGGCTTTCCTGTCCTTCACCATCTCCTGGAGTTTGCTCAAACTCATGTCCATTGAGTCGGTGATGCCATCCAACCATCTCATCTTCTGTCACTCCCTTCTCCTCTCACCTTCAACCTTTCCCAGCATCAGGGTCTTTTCCAATGAATTGGCTCTTCGAGTTAGGTGGCCAGAATATTGGAGCTTCAGCTTCATGTCACTGAGTATTTCTGCAACATCGAATGTAGAGCATATTCCATGTCATCTGGCCACGTGATCCTGTCTCAGTCGAGATATAAAATACTTCCTGTCCCAGTCTATCTGACACTCAGAGACATATCTTTCTAGGCTTCATATATTGTTTTTACCTAGAACCACAAAGGCAGAGCCAGGGGGCCCTCTGATCACCTGATCTGACCACCCAAGGCCTGCAGACAGAAACCAGAGCTGTTCTGGGACACCCTGCTACTTCTCCTAAAAACATGTTCAGCCACCAAATGTGTTCTCCCCATCAAAGGGGGTACAGCATCCAGTGTGGACTTTATAAAACTAACAGTGGGAGCCTAGTTTTGAGCCGCTGTCCTGGTCATTGCTGCTATACTCCTAATAAACAGCAGGGGGCAGCATGCAAGCACAGTTGTCTTAACCAGGAATTTCAAAGCTGAATTGTAGACTGGGAGAGACCAGCTGAGACAGGATAGAGCCAAGCCTGAGACTGTTAACCCTCCTTCGCATTTTTTTTGCTCCTGTGCATTCCCCAACCTATTTCCTCTGGGTTTAGGCTCTCTGTTCCCTTCCCCTGCCCAAGTCAGCTGCATCGTTAAGATGGATGAACATGAAACCTGGTCAGTCTGGCCCTCCTTGAATGCTCTGGTCTTCCCCAGCCTGTCAACTCACCCAGAAGGTCTTGGAATGTGTACCACATGGTTTGTGCCTCGAGCTCTAGTTCTCCTGTCCATCAGTTTCTGCCTCAGCTTCAAAGAAAGTGTCCTGAGCTATGGCTGATCCTCCTTCGTCCCTCTGAGCAGCTGATCCAGGACTGTGCCCACAGTGGCCACTCATCCACTAAAAGAGATGGAGTCCTGCATCGTCTCAGAGGGCTTGCCTCTTGTCTCAAACAGAACTCAACACCCATCACAAGGACATTCCTCTGAACACCTAACAGGAGAACAGAGAGGCAGGCCTGCTTAGGACCGAAAGACCAGGGCAGAAGCAGCCTGCCCAGGTCTGCCCCAGCACAAAATCTCCCATCTTGAAAGCAGACTAGGGTTTGAGTCTGTGCTTCTGCACACAAGGTTCCCTCTAAATTCAGGGCCACGGTATTCCCTCTATATATCACTCTGAGGTTCAGACGGCAGCCCAGAGTCACCAAAAGATCCTCAGGCAAGGAACCGTTCAGCCTGCTCACCCATTCTGGACTCACGGGGACTGAGCAGTGAACTCACACACTTCCAGAATAACAATAATAACAACAAGTGCCATCTCAAGAATGAAGCAGAAATGCTTTGAGTTAGATCTCCAGTGCATCACTAGGAGTGATGGACCAAGGGAAGTCCAGGGATCCAGGCAGGAATGGAAAACAAGGTTTCAACTCAGCAGAGGTGGGGAGTGAAGGAAGTCAGTGTGGGCAGCTCAGGGACCAGAAGTATCTTCTAATAGAAGACACAGAGAGAACCTGTTGAAAAGAGGACAGTCCTACTGGTCACTGTGTTCGTGGAGAGTTTTTGCCAAGAATGTTGTTTGTAACATTCTGCTTGACTCTCAGGACCCAGGAGATGAAACACTGTAGACAAGCTGAGCCTCTGATCCTCCCGATGTCGACTGTGTTGTGACGATGAATCTCTTATTTATTTTTGGCTGTGCTGGATCTTTGTTGCTGCACACAGGCTGCACATGGCCTTTCTCCAGTTGCAGTGCACGGGCTTCTCATTTCGGTGGTTTCTCTTGTTGCAGAGCATGGGCTCTTGGGCATGCAGGCTTCAATAGTTGCAACACATGGGCTCAGTAGTTGCGGCTTCCAGACTCTAGAGCACAGACTCAGTAGTTGTGACATACAAGCTTACCTGTCCCGTGACATGAGAGATCTACCCAGACCAGGGATCAAACCTGTGTCCTCTGCATTAGCAGGCATATCCTTAACCACTGGACCACCAGGGAAGTTGGACAATGAACTGCTTAACTGCATTTCCCTCTTCACACTGGCTGCAAGGAAGCCCAGCATCTCAGATTGTCTATGACTTTGTGACAAGCACCTATATTTTTCTTCTCGTTCTGACTCCATCTTACCTGCCTCCTCCCTTCCCCTCCAAGCTTCATTTTTCTTATTTGGTTTGATCTATCATCTGTATTTCCACAAGCAGACTTAAATCCTTTAGGGAACAGGGAGGAGTATCAATGAAGAAATAAACGCCACAGAACATGGTCCCATCTTTATGGGCACCCAGGTGAAAATAAGTGGCTGAGCAGAAATGTTGGTGCTGGACCTCCTCAGTGCTCCTCTTCCTGTACATCCAAACACAATTTGTGATCCCACAGGTCCTCACCCAAAAGGGTGCTACTGTCTACATCTTAATACTCTGATGGCTCCTAAAGACAACTTGTATGAGGGGAGTGTCTCATGCAAGGTCATGGCCACAGCCACCTGCAAACCTCAGGAGATGGCAGCCAAGCCTTCAAGCCCACAGAGCTGACCACAGTGGCCAGGGCTGGGCGGTCTCCAGGAAAAGACAGGGGTCACTCTTATTTTCCTCAGTGGGGGAATGAGTGTGTGGCCATGGCTTACTTTCTGTGTTAGCAAACGTGCGTAGAGCAGGCTGGAAAGCAGCTGCACCTCTTCTCTCTGTGGGTAGTGCAACGAGGGAAAAACTCCCAGCCCTTCAAGGCTGAGCTGATCCATCTGCAGGAGCCCCAGGCCTCCCCACACCCCTCCCCCAGTGCAGCAAACACCCCGGGTTAGTGAACACTTCCACACAGCACACGTTAGTGGGAGCCATTAACCAAAGTCAGCAAACACGTTTGAGGAGAGCACGCCCATCTGGACCACTTACATCCGAGTTCCCAACAGCCACCGAAGAGAAAGGAAAGAATATCCTGTTAAAGAAGGACCTTTGGGGATGAAACTCACACACATGTGCGAGTGTTCGTGCACACGTACACACACACACACACTTACTCACTGCCCACGCTCCAAACCTCTGACAGCTCCTGCTACTGAGGAAAGAAACTGCCCCAGGGTCCCACTCACAAAAAGATGCAATTCTCTCTCTCTTTTAGTAGGATAAAAAGGGATGATTCTGCTTTTTAAAATATGTCCCATCTACTTGATTTAAAAAGGGGGGGACCCACCTCTATGACTCATTTCTAGCAGTGATAGAATTCAGTCTTCAGTTCTACATAACATCAAGGCAGGCAGAGAGAAAAGTGGGGAGAAAGGGCGGTAGGGGTGGGAGACAGAGATAATAATAGAAGCACAGAAAAAGAGACAGATGTGCAGGAAACAACAGGAAACGGCTGACAGGTGGGAACGGAGCAGAAAGTTCTCCTGGGACCTGATAGGCATGGATGAAAATCATCTCATCATTTCAGGGGACCAGGAGGGCCCCTCTGGCCAGAGCATCTGTGATCCGCAGCATCGGTGCCCCAGCCCCAGGTGTGAGACACACCTCCCCCTACACCACCTGCTGACGCTTCACAGCCAGCACCCTTCACAGGTCAAGCTGGAAGGGTCCCTGGAGCCTCGAGTTTAATCCCTCACCCCATTTTACAGAGGAGACAACTGAGGCCTGGAGAGTCGAGGAGCTTTCCCACCATCACAGAGGGAAACAGTGCAGATGACTCACTAGCTGTTTCTTTGCAAGCAGACCTCAGGGAGATGGGGTAGAACTCCAGGTCCCTGGATGTTCAGAAGGCTGAGAAAGCCAGGGCTGGGGCAGAGGCTCCCAGATCATGACTCTGAGCAGGTCCACCCCAGCCTAAGGCCTCCACTGAGCCCCACCTGCGGCCCCATCCCCACAGCTCCGGGGAAGGCCAGGCTCTACTCACTGCTCACCACCAGCTATAATTCTATTTTAACTTCTATTCTAATGTCCTAGAAAGGCAGGCTTTGATGATGAAATCACCAGGTGTCGTGGGGGTGGCGGGGGAGGGGGACTTCCCAGAGGGCAGCATGGAGCAGGCCCACCGGGCAAGAGCAGAGCAGAAGGATTCTCTCTTCTCCCAGGTCCCAAGATGACAGGATCCCACAGGGAAAGACTTTCTGAGTGGCTTAAGGTATTCACAAACTCCAAATTGTAGGGTGATTAGGTCGAAATAAACATAACTGCCTGAGGTCACTGGGATGGTTGTTTTCCGCAAACTAGTGTGTCCAACGGGCTTCCCAGGTGGCGCCAGCGGTAAAGAACCCACCAGCCAATGCAGGAGATGTAAGAGATGTGGGTTTGATCCCTGGGTTGGGAAGATCTCCTGGGAAAGGGCATGACAACTCACTCCAGTATTCTTGCCTGGGAAATGTAATTGACAGAGGAGCCGGCGGGCTATGGTCCATAGGGTCACAAAAAGTTGGACACGACTGAAATGACTTAGCAGCAGCAGCGTCCAGCAGAGTATTATGTGCTAGTGCTGGACACAGCTGTGTGCAGCCCCTGGGTTTCTTTCATCCTTGTTGAGCATGTGTACACTCCTCTGTTCCGGCAGGACGATGGTCCCCACAGCCTCCTGCTCAGGAATCTTTACACCATCCATTATCATTAGGCTCATGGCCTCTGAAACCCCCAGGTCTTCTACAGAGCTTTAAAAATCCAAGAGCTGAAATGTCTAAGGCAGGGGTCCCTAACGCCTGGGATCTAATGCCTGATGATCTGAGGGGAAACTGATGTAATAATAATAGAACGAAAGTGCACAATAAATGTAACGTGCTTGAATCATCTTGAAAGCATCCACCCACAACCCCAGTCCGTGGAAAAACTGTCTTCCATGAAACCAGTCCCTGGTGCCAGAAAGGTTGGGGACAACTGGTCTAAGGGACTCCCCTGGCAGTCCAGCGGTTAAGGCTCTGCATTTCCACCACAGGGGGCATGGGTTCAATCCGTGGTCAGGGAACTAAAATCCCCCATGCCATGTGGTGTGGCCAAAAAAAGAAGGAAAAAGCATCTTAAAACTGAAGAAATAAAGGGAAAAGAGGATCCTTCTTAGAACACAGCTCTGTGTCTTCCTGCTCACCACTTCTGTGGGAAGCATGAACCGCGTCTCGGTGGCGACAGGGCTGGGGGCACAGACACCATGGCACTAGGCTTGTCTCCCTCCTCCCCAACCCCCACACCAGCCAGCAGGCCAGGGCTGGCCCCTCTCGCCTTCTGAGCCAAAGGAAACTCCTTCAAGGGGTTGTAAGGGGGACTTGGGTTAGCCCAGCATCATCTCTGGTCCCTCACATGTTAAGATCAAGGAAAGAGCAGGAGCAGGTCAGAAGAAAGCAACACAGCCCAGACATCACCCTCACCCAGGGAGGGTGGCAGCAGGGGCCCTGCCCAGGCCTGGGAGAGCCCAGTCCCATCTCCCTGAGGCCTTCTGGCCATCACAGTCAGCATCATCACCATCATCATTCTTCAAAAAGCCCTTTCACAGATATTGTCATAGCAGCACAGTGAGGCAGGGAAGCGGGAAGCTTTACCTCTACTGGAAGGAAACCCAGGCTTACGGTGGTTAGGTCATTTGCACATAGTTATACAGCTGGTGGGAGAAGGCAATGGCACCCCACTCCAGTACTCTTGCCTGGAAAATCCCATGGACAGAGGATCCTGGTAGGCTCCAGTCCATGGGGTCACTAAGAGTCAGACACGACCAAGCGACTTCACTTTCACTTTTCACTTTCATGCATTGGAGAAGGAAATGGCAACCCACTCCAGTGTTCTTGCCTGGAGAATCCCAGGGATGGGGGAGCCTGGTGGGCTGCCGTCTATGGGGTCGCACAGAGTCGGACACGACTGAAGTGACTTAGCAGCAGCAGCAGCATACAGCTGGTGAGTGGCCAAGCAGGACCAGGGCTCCCTTGGCTGCTCGAGGACTGAAACCCCCAGAACTGCAGGGCTCGTCACTTGCAGGGACCTGGGTAAGTGCCTGCACTCCTATCACCAAGAGCACAGGGAGCTATGACTCTGTGATGGTTTTAAAGTCTCTCCATATTCCTTGTTACTCCTCCCTCCAAGAGGTGGAGATGAATTCTCCTCCTCTTGAGAATGGGCTGGACTTAATGACTCACTTCCAACAAACAGAACAGGGCAGAAGTGATGGTTTTGTGCTTTCCAAGACCAGGTCCTAAAAGGTGCTGTGGCTTCCCACCTGGCCTCTCTCCTGCATCACTCTGGGTAAAGCCGGCTACCATGTGGTAAGGAGGCTCAAGCAGCCCCCAGAGAGGCATGTGGAACGGAGCTGAGGCCTCCAGCCAAGAGCCACAAGATGGCCATGCTCAGTCAAGCCTTCAGACAGCTGTGGCCCTAACTGACACCCAGACCATAACTCTTGAGAGTCCCTGAGCCAGAGACACCCAATTAAGCTGCTCCCAAATTCTAGCCTGAATTCGCTGTAAGATAATACACGCTTGCTATTTTAAGGAGTTAACCTCCTCCCCCCACCCCACCCCCTGACCCTGAAAGGGAGCTGAAAAGCAGCTGAAAGGGAGCCCCAAGGTCAGACACCAGCTCACGGTTAGAGCCTCCTCCCAAGGCAGGTCTCGCACGCTGCAGGGAGGCTGGCTGTGTACTCACCTTTCCGGGTCCTGCAGGTGGAGCAGCAGGTACACACTGTAGGGATGGGGGCATCATCAGTGATACCCTCACCTGGACAGGGACAAGTCCCAGGCCAACAGGGAGGCCCCAGGGAGGTGTGGGTATCCCCATGTGTTCACTATGGGGGTCCCAGGAATTTGGGTCTCTGTAGAGACACCAAGGTGGGCAAGGGAATCACTCTAGATTCCGCTTCCTCACAGGTGCTAGAAAATGGCCTTGTCTGGCGCACAGAGGCCAGTCCTTGTGACCTGCAGCCCAAGGGAAGGGAGGGGATGAAGTCCAAGTCTACTCTGAGAAATAACTCCAACTGCCCCTTCTCTCTCTCTCTCTCCCAGTTCGTCATGGCCTGCAGAAAACCTGCTCACACTGACCTCTGAATCCCCAAAGGGCTCTGTGTCTGGCCATTTGGCCCCAGTGGCTAACTGGCTGCTACCTTACATACTCCACTGGTCTTGGTGTATATCTGGGCTTGGTATACAGTGTGTATGTGTGTGTATGCACACTCAGCTATGTCTGATTCTTTGTGACCACATTGACTGTAGCCAGCCAGCTTCCTCTGTCTATGGGATTCTCCAGGCAAGGATACTGGGGCGGGTTGCCATTTCCTTCTCCAGGGTAACTTCCTAACCTAGGGATCAAACTCATATCTCCTGCATTGGCAGGGAGATTCTTTACCATTGAGCCACCTGGGAAGCCCTTAGTATACAGTAGGTGCTCACTAAATACAGGCTGTCTCCAAGTTCATGGAGGGCAAAGATCATTCTTTCAATTCCCTTTGTACCCTTCCCTGGGTTCAATGCCAGACTTGCAATAAATGATGACTGACAAAATACCTCCCAGGCCATTTATTCTGCAGGGTGGGCCACAGAAATTGCATGGTGTTATTTTATACCAATGGGCATGTATATTTTTATTTTACATAAATTATTACATAATCTCTTATTCCATTTTGTACTTTTTTTCACTAGGCCTCATGTTTTCAAACTCTACCTAAATGTGCATTGAAACTGTTGCTTCCAACAGCTGCACACAACTCCCTGGGGTGTGCAGCTACCGCCTCCTACCCAGCCTGTCTCCAACAGTGGCCTCCGGTCCAGGACTGGCAAATTATTAATACCTCAACTGCTCTCCTCACAACCCCAAGATGGAGGCCAAATAGGGATTCTGGTATCTCACCTTCAAAGGCAAAGGCTGAAGCGAACTGGGTTCCTTTCCTGGTCCAAGGACAAATCCTCTGATAGTGACCGCCCAGGGAATCACTCTCAGGAAGGTTCTGGGATTGAATATAGGCTCGGTGGGAGCAAGAGTGGTGATGTCGACCTTGCTGCGTTGCCATCTTTGCCCAGGCCCAGGGTCACTCAGTCAGGATGGAAGCCCAGACTTGGGACCATTTTCCAGACCAAACCACTCCTGGTGTCCGAGGCCAGGGCCGGGAAGGGCACACCAGCTGGGCCTCCTTGGTGGACTTCCTCGGCGGACTTCCTCCTAGGCACTGACCCTCCCCTCCAGGGTTATGACAGCTCCAGAGCCTCTGACCTGGGTGCTTCTGCCCTGGGCCCAGGCCTTGGGCCATCTTTCACTTGTCTTTCTTTCTGAGCTGCCTTTTATTTTAGGCCCAGAGCAGCTAGGGCGAAGGCAAATCAATGGTCCCTGTCCTTCTGCTAGGTCAGCACCCCACTTGCTGGCCCTGAAATCACGGGTGCCACGGCCAAGGGCAGGCAGTGAGGAGAGTGCCTTTTGTCACAGTAGCAGGCTCTCTGCGTCTCCATGAACTCCACTTGCTCAGTCTGCAGACCTGCAGCCAGAGCGCTCTCCTGCTTTCTGGGGCATCACGGAGCATGGAGGGGGGCAGGGCCAGGAAGACAAATCAGCCCAAGTCCGTTTCCATCAAGTGCTGGCCTGGGAAAATGTTCAAAGCCCAGGGGATGCCCCCATCGCCTTCTCTTTTATAACTGAAGTACAGTTGACTTACAATATTTAGTTTCAGGTGTACAACATAGTGATTCAATATATTTTTATAGATCATACTCCATATAAAGATGTTATAAGTAACATTGGTAAGACTACCTTGGTGGTCTAGTGGATAAGACTCTGTGAGTCCCCTGCACAGGACACGGATTCAATCCTGGTCAGGGAACTAAGATCTCAGATGCCACGTAGGGTGACCAAAAAGGAAAAGAAAACTCTCACATAATACTGGCTATATTCCTGCACTGTACACTGCACCCTTGTCACCTATTTTATGTTCAGCAGTTTGCAGCTCTTAATTCTCACCCATTTTACCTTCCCCCAACCTTCTCCTGTCTGGCCACCACCAGTCTGTTCTCAGTATCTATGAGTCTCTTTTTATTTTGTTATATTCATTTGTTTCATTTTTTAGATTCCACATATAAGTAAATATATACAGTGTTTGTCTTTCTCTGACTTATTTCAATAAGCATAATACCCTCCAGGTCCATCCATGTTGCTACAAATAGCAAAATTTCATTCCTTTTTATGACTGAGCAATATCCATCTCCTTTTAGATCCTACCAGACCTCTCTTTTTCCCAGTTTTGAAACTGCTGCAAATAATCCGCCAAGGGGAGGAGTAGGCAGGAGGCCTGGACTCTGGTCCTGTGTGGCCCTGGCACAGTATGTGCCCTCTCCGAGCCCACCTCCTCCGCCTCGTTTGCCTCTATAATGACAACACAGACAGAAAGGGACGGCAGGGCCACCCAGACTCACTTCCCGGCCAAAGCAGGAACTTTGTACATGGCTAAATCTGGTTTGGGCCCATCCAATGTCAAGGATCTCACTACTTCACAAGGCAGCCCATTTCCATTTTAGACACTTTAATATTAAAGTGCTTTTCTAGGTAAGTTAGACAGCAACAAGAACAGTAATAGCAGCTACTACTTAGAGTGCCAGGCATGACCCTAAGCACCTTCACATGGCTTATTTCATTTGAATCCTCATGACAACTCTGCACATGGGGCTAGTCATTCTGTGCGTTCAGATAAGGACTCTGTGGTGCAGAGAGGATAAAGCGCTTGCCCCGGCCACACAGCTGGTAAGCGGCTGCCCCCTCGGAACTCTACCCCGTTGGTTTCAGCTCTGTCCACTAAGCCTCAAAGAATCGGGACCCTTTATCAAATCAAAGCGACAGCTTTCATTTGAGGCTCGGTAGCCCAGAAACTGATCAAGGGTGGAGGCTCACATGCCTAGGAGCTTGGGAGGTCAGAGGCCAAAGATGCTCAAGGAAACCTGATGGCCAGTGGGCGAGTGGATAGAAGGCACTGACCCGGGAGTCGGGGCCACAGGGGAACGCCACCAGCGGGCGCAAACCTGACGACAGCTACCTTCCCTGGGCCTTCGTCTCTTTGTTGGTAAAATCAGAGGGTGAGATTGAGTGATCCCCAAGCTCCCTTCCTGCCTGGCCTTTAGGGATTCCACACTAAATTCTCCCGGCTCAGGGACAGGGTTCCCCTACCTGAGGTGGATCTCACCCATGGCCAAGCCTCCATCTCCCCAACCCTAGTAGGGCTAAAACATCTCTCTTCCAACAGAAAAGCCACAATCTTCAATCCTAGGTAGAGGAGACATTCCCGCGAGGGGAGGAAACTGGTGGATGCCAGGCCTGGCTCTGAGCTGGTCTCCTTTTCCCGGCGGGGAGCACACACTGACATTCCCAGGGCAGCCATGAAGCTCCTCTTTCCCATCCGTGTCTTAGACCCTCAAGTTGGGTGGGCCTGGGAGGACCCTGTGCTCAGGACTCTGAGATGCCCCTTGCAGGCTGCATCTTACAGCACACGACCCAGGTCTAGGTGACCTGGACATCCCTGTTTATACATTTAAGGGCAGGCGAGCCACCTGGCACACATCACAGCCAGAGATTGCCACAGTGGCCCCATATCCACCCCCAGGCTCAATGTCCCAGCAAGAGAGAGGGGCGGGGGTGGAGATTTGGAACCATGCCCTGCAGCCCGTCCCCTCCCCATCTACCCTCTGCTGGCAGCAGCAGTGCTCAGCCCTGTAACCTCCCCTAGGAACAGTCTGGGGAGCCAGAAGTGCTGGCCGGCTCCCTACCTCTCCAGTCCCCGACCCCAGCCTCCACAAACCAGAGACCCATTGATGGATCAGATGTCGGTGGGTCCCAGATGTGGCTGCACCTTGACAGCACCATGTATCAGGGTCTCATCCTCAACATCCTGAATCCCCTGGGGGTGGGCTTAGGACGCTACACATTTAATAATAAGGTCCCATGTCAATTCTGGCACAGGGACCCCTCTCTACCAGGGCAGACACGGAGGCAGAGGTGTGGTTTCATACATCCCTGGCCTCCACAGGAATTAGATCTCAGGGCTAGTGTGGCCTTGGCACGTGGTGGCCCAGGGTGAGGTTTATGGGAGGCGCACAAGGAGGGGACGAGATGGCAGAATGAGAGGATAGGAAACACCGTGTCAAGAAAAGGGACCATAGGAGCCGTAGCCCTGGGTGTGGGGGAGGAGACACTCAGGCGCTCATGATAGGTGAGCCCTCCTGGAAGCATGTGGATGGAGAGGAAGGAAAAAGAGAAAGCTGCCTTGGCCAAGGACAGCTGGCCAGCTGTCTCTAGGCTTGGTCTATGTACCACTATTCAACCACCTTCAATACCCTCCCAACCCAAATAATCAGATGGAGGAGGCAGGACCCTTGGATGTAGGTGACCTAACTCTGCCCCCATCAGAGTTCCCAAGGCCAGCTTCCCACCCTGGCCTGAGTGGCACTCAGTCCCTTGGCTGACCTGAATGGTCTGATGGGCATCTGTGTGAATGGTGAGTCCTTGGGGAGAGGATTCTAGGGTGGCCTGGACCTCTCCCTAGGAAAGCAAGGCCTAAGAGGTGGGAAAAAAGGGAAGTGAAGTGACACCTACCTGAGCTGCCAGCGCTCTCAGAAGCACTCCTGGACATCTTAGGCTGGCCGTGCTTGCCACTGGCCCGCCCAGGGCCCGGTGGAGGGGGGCCCGAGGGAGCAGGGGGCGCCGTCTCCCCTGATGGTGGAGAGATCCTGCATGCTGAAGCTCCGGAGTCGCTCCGATAAGGCACCTTGTCCCTGGATGCAACACAGAGGGACACCCATCAGAGGCCTGCCCCACAGGCCAGGGGCTGCCGTGGGGGACACACATAGGAGGGACACCCATTAGAGGCCTGCCCCACAGGCCAGGGGCAGCCGTGGGGGACACACACAGGAGGGACACCCGTCAGAGGCCTGCCCCACAGGCCAGGGACAGCTGTAGGGGGCTCTGACAGTCAGCACAGTAGAGATCAAGCCCCTG
This sequence comes from Tragelaphus eurycerus, assembly GCA_935064755.1. Lineage (NCBI taxonomy): Eukaryota > Metazoa > Chordata > Mammalia > Artiodactyla > Bovidae > Tragelaphus > Tragelaphus eurycerus. The sequence continues at coordinate 11,497,629 of CAKXYN010000070.1, read as the reverse complement.
GAATGACTCCGCACAGGGCAGCTGCCCCGCGTACTTGTGGGAAACACAGAGGGGGACCAGGCCCAGAATGTTCCAGGGCCTCTTATAGGCTCAGCCATTGTTTCTATGCCTCCTGACTCTCTTCTCCTTCAGACACCCCCACAATAAAGCAGGGCCTCAGCCAGACCCAGGGTGGAGGAAACTGCCGTTGCCTTCAGTCCCTACTCTGCAAGGCTTGTCTGTGGCTTCTCCAGCCTTACATAAATAAAAATCCTTATATAGCTACATTTTTCTCAATCCTCAGGACACAGGAATCTGGCCAGAAGATCAGAACTTAATAATCTAATAATCTTAATAATGTGCTCAGTCCTTAGTCTTTTCAAAGGAAATCAAATGCAGACAATATTTTTTTAATGTATGACAACAGCGATTTCTTTTATCTATTCATGTGACTGTCCATGAGTCACACTGACTGCCACTGGCGCATCTGGGCTTCATAAAATAGCCAAAGGTAATGAATCAGGAAGGAAATAGATGATATTAAAAAAATAATAACATACATGTAACAAAACCCTGCTGACTGTAACCATTTCTGTCTTGCTTGCTCAAGTCACTTCAGTTGTATCTGACACTTTGCAACACTGTGGACCATAGTCTGCCAGGCTCCTCTGTCCATGGGATTCTCCAGGCAAGAATACTGGAGTGGGTTGCCATGCCCTCCTCCAGGAATTTTCCCAACCCAGGAATCGAGCCTTCCTCTCCTGCGTCTTCTGCATCACAGGTGGATTCTTTACCACTTAGCCACCGGGGAAGCCCTTTACTGTCCTGAGGGAGCCACAGACATCATCTCAGTCAGAAACTGTTCTTTTGTTTAGGAAAGCAAGATCGATCCATTATACTTATGAAAGGGAAGGGCCTTGTTGTCTGGATAAGAGAATCTGTCATTGTGAAAAGGATCATAAGGCAGGCACAGGGACGATGGCGTTGTCTTAGGTGCACCTTGGGGGCTGGAGGACAGACTCCTGTTTGTAGAAAAGGAAACCTGAAGTGGGAGGGGCTGGTAGGAGACGGGTTATTGAGGATTGGGTTGGGCCCTGGAACGAGATGTGACAGGCAGACTTCCCTGGTGGTTCAGTGATTAAGAATCTGCCTTGTAACGGAGGGGATGTGGGTTCCATCTCTGGTGGGGGAACTAAGATTCTATACACGGCGGAGCAACTAAGCCCCTGCAACAGCAACTAGTTTGTGCATAAGAACTAGAGAGTCCATGTGCCATAGAGAAAGATCCCGTGTGATGCAATGTCTCCTGGAAACTAACAACAACACGAAGAAAACTATTTAAGTAATCAAATACATATACAATTAGAATATGAAATCCAGGCAAAGGGTATTTGGAGGGCATTATATGAAAAAGGTGGGCTTTCCACATAGCTCTAGTGGTAAAGAACCCATCTGCCAATGCAGGAGACTTAAGACATATGGGTTTGATCTGGGTTGGGAAGATCCCCTGGAGGGGGGCATGGCAACCCACTGGAGTATTTTTGCTTGGAGAATCCCATGGACAAAGGAGTCTGGTGGGCTATGGTCCATAGATTTGCAAAGAGTTGGACATGACTGAAACAACTTAGCATGCATGCACATAAGAAAAAGGCAGAAATTGTCCTGGTTGCCTCCGACATTGCCCTGGGACGATGGTGGGCAAGGGGTTTGAGGCTTAACCTACCAGATATGACAGCTGGGTAGTCTTTGCCAAGAAAATGAGGGCAGGACTGGCTGCCCAGTATAAACCCCTCCAAATCCATCAATCAATGACCCATGATATTTCTACTCAGAAACATTCATGATGACATCTAGAATTTAGAAGAAATGAGACTAAAGAACAAAAACTGATCCTGAAAAGAGGGAGGAAATATTCTGATAATTATAATGGAGTAATTCAATATTAGGTTAACATTCAGGAAAACTACTTATAAATTTGCTCTTTCATTCATTCTCCCATTTATTCCTTTATCTATTTCACAAAGATTTATCAAGGATTGGCTATGGGCAAGACAATGTACTAGGTGTTACTAGGAAGTACCAAAAATATAGCTCGATTTCTGACAAAATGTAAAAAGACAAATGGACAAATAACCATTCAGAAGTGCCATACCAGAAGCTACAGAAAATGAAGATTAAGAACCACACAGAAGCAGAGAATGGACATATGAACACAGCGGGGGAAGGGGAGGTCAGGACAAACTGGGAGATTAGGACTGCCATATATATATTACCACGTGTATATTCCCTGGGAACTCAACGGTAAAGAATCTGCCCGCAATGCAGGAGACCCAGGTTTGATCCCTGGGTCAGGAAGATCCCCTGGAAAAGGGAATGGCTACCCACTCCAGTATCCTTGCCTGGAGCATCCCATGGACAGAGGAGCCTGGTGGGCTACAGTCATGAGGTCCCAAAGAACTGGACACAACTGTGCGGCTGACACTACATGTGTCAAGTAGATACCTAGTGGGGACCTGCTGTGTGGCAGAGAGAGCTCAGTCTGGAGCTCTGTGACAACCTAGAGGGGTGGGATGGGGTCGAGTGGAAAGGGGGTGCAAGAAGGAAGGCATATATGTATTCATGTAGCTGATTCACTTCGTTGTACAGCAGAAACAAAACATTGTAGAGCAATTATACTCCAATAATAAATAAACAAAGCACAGCTCTAGAGTCAGGCCTGGATTCAGTCCTATCACTGAATTACAGCTGGGTGACCTCAACCTGTCATCTGTAGAACAGCATCCATGTGGCAGGAGGGTGGGGAGGAATAATATAATCCCATAATAATGGGATGATGGCATAAACTGTCCATGACAGAGCCCAGTGTGTAGTAAGTGGTCCCAAAATGTCAACTATGATGATGGTAACATTAATATGTCTCTAGCTACCTGAGACATACAAGTTGCTGCTGAAATAAAAAACAGAAAGATCAGGGTCTTCCCTGGTGGTACAGTGGTTAAGATTCTATGCTTCTGATACTGGGATTGTGGGTTCAATCCCTGGTAGGAGAACTAAAATCCCACATGCCACACAGTGTGGCCAAAAACAAATTAATAAATAAAATATAAATTTAAAAAATGAGAAAACTCCAAATGCATTTGACCACAGTGAGACAGACTGTTAACTGACCATCCAAAAGTCATCCCCAATCCTATTCTCAAAATGGTGAGAAAAAACAGATTTCGCAAACTCCCTCCTATCTACTACACATGGCCATGTGATACAGTTCTGGACAATGGGAGGTAAGGGGACACCTGCTAAGGGATTTCTGGGAGAGATATTTTCTCTGTCTGACATGCAGAAGGAGAAAGGTCTGACCCTGCCTCCTGCTTTCTGCCTTTGAGTGTGGGAACCGCTACCTTGTGACAAAAAGACTCACCAAGACATTCACCCAGAGCCTTGGCATCACTGACAGTGTCCGCTTACTCCTAGACTCCTTGTGAATGGTGTTCATCAAATATAAGACATATTTTTTTCACCTCTGAAATTAGGATGAGTCGTACAATTGCTTGCCTTATTCTTGTTGTCACTGCTTACACACGAATGCACTCGGTCATTATTCCCAAAGGCAGGACCAGACAAAGGAAACTCAAGACTGTTCACTGTTAACAAACCAAGACCTACTGGAAGAAGGATTATGAGCCCAGGTTGTTTAAAACACATTCAATTGACACCTTCTAGTAAGATGCAGAAAGTGGCAGAATGGGAAACAGCAACATGGATGAAAATCTCAGAGACAAAATATGGATCACTAGCACTCGGGAGAGCACAAAAAGTGATGTGGCTTCATCATGTATGGATACTGATAAGTGATTCAAAGGAATCTTAGAATGACTTCAACCAGTTTGTTGTGTCTATAGCTTCCCTTCACTGCATGTATGCAAGTGACACGCAGAAAATATCTAAAGACTCCAAAAGAGTCACTTTGATAAGAAGAAGTAGAGGAGTTCCTTGGTGTGTGTGTGTCAGTTGCTCAGTCGTGTCCGACTCTTTGCAACCGCACGGGCTGCAGCCCACCAGGCTCCTCTGTCCATGGGATTCTCTAGGCAAGAACACTGGAGTGGGTTGCCATTCCCTTCTCCAGGGATCTTCCCGACCCAGGGATCAAACCCGGGTCTCCTGCGTTGTGGGCAGATTCTTTACCGAATGAGCCACCCGGGAAGCCCCAGTTATACCATGTTAATGGTCAAATAATTGCATTTGTGAAAGTGCCTGCTGAAAGGTTACAGGGTTTCTTTTACTTATTGATTTTTAAAAATATTTATTTATTATTTTTGGTTGCATCAGGTCTTAGTTACAGCTCATGAACGTCTCTCTGGTTGTGGCACAGGGACTTAGTTACCCCGTGGCACATGTGATCTTAGTTCCCCCACCAAGAACTGAACTCCAGTTCTCTACATTGGTAGGTGGACTCTCAACCACTGGACCACTTAACCACAGGTAAGTCCCATTACAGGATTTCTTTTAAAACAATTGTGTCAGGGTTCCCCAGTGATTCAGTGGTTAAGAATCCACCTTGCAATGCAAGGGACACTGGTTCGATCCCTGGTCCAGGAAGATCCCACATGCCTCAGAGCAACTAAGACTCTGTGCCACAGCTACTGAGCCCACACACTGCAATACCACGTGGCCCAGTGGCTCTCTCAACTCTTTAGAATACCAGAAATCCCACAGAAGTATCTTGGGGGCAAGGAAGGGAAACTTATTACCGATTAATTTTTTTTTTCTAGCTAAAACTCAGAAAACTGAACTTTAAGAGGTAAACATGTCACTGAATTTTCTATTAATCTGAGATCTTTATTTTTGTGTGTGTGTTCCAATTTTATTGATGTATTTTTTTATTTGTATTTTTAAAGTTATTTAATTTATTTATTTGACTGTGTCTGATCTCATTTGCGGCACGTGGGCTCTTCCTCGCGTCATTCCGGATCTTCCACTGCAGCACCCAGACTCTAGTTGTGGTGCATGGGCTTAGTTGCCCTGTGGCCTGTGGGATCTTAGCTATCCAATCAGGGATCGAACCCAAGTCCCCTGCATTGCAAGGTGGATTCTTAACCACTGGGCCACCAGGGAAGTCCCTCCATCTGCACTTCATTACTATATTTTTCTAATTTTATAGATGGATTCAAGATATAAGCCTTAGGGGCTTACAAGAACTTTCATGTACATATTTATACTTAACATGTATTGTAAATTTTTTTTTTAATTTTAAAGGATTTTTTTATAATTTTTTTTATTGGAGTATAAATGATTTATAGTGTTGGGAATCTGAGATCTTTAATTCCTAATTCTCCCCCTAAAGTGTAGGAATAAGAAATCCAAGTAGCAAACACACAAAATTCTCTTTGTTTTAATGCTTTTCTTAATTGGGGGAGCAAGTGTGTTCCTGGGAAAACCCACCAGACCTCTACTAATCTGATACTCTAAGTAAAAAATTTACCACTAATAGAAGGCCTGCCATTAGGGCTCACAGAGCCCCTATTCAACAGTCACTAAGTCTGGCTGCAGGCCCTTGAGGAGGTCCCCTTTTCTGAAGGGACACAGTGGGGAAGGGACACCAGGAACCCCACTGGGGGCTGCAGCAGGGCATAAAGTTTAGCACACCTCACCTCGCACCGTATCTAAGGCCTGTGACTGATGACCATGAGAATAAAGTCAGAAGGCTTCATTGAGTCAGTCAGTTGATAACGAAGCCACCAGCAGTAACCACAGTTCCCACTGGCGATTCAAAGAGCGTGAGTGCTTCCTTCTAGATTCCCACGGGGTACCCACCTCCCTGACACAGTTAGCCTCTACAGCTACACATGCTCCACACCAAGCCCGAGCAGGCTCCTTCTCAGCATGCTTGATGAAGGCAAGGGCCTCTGTTTCTGCCACAGAAGTGGGTTAACAAAGAAAAGAGAAAGAATCCTTCCCACCATTGCATCAACTGTAGCATCAATCATCAAACCCAATTCACTCTCCAGGCATCAAACAAACAAACAAACAAGTTAATCGCATGTTAGATGACACCATGTTAACACAATGAGAGGCTCTGGGAGGAGGCTGACCCCGGCTCTGGGATTAACGCACATGTACACACACAGGTGTCGGCGGGAGAGACACTGGGCTTGGATCCAGACCATGGGCTGGTAGGCAGAGGTGGCTACTGGCCTCTCTCCCCCACTGGATCAGTTCGGAGTTAGTCACACCTCTCAACGGGGTTACCTGCCCTTCTCTGAGGTCCAAAGAGGAGACAAAAGGAAAAAGTCGAGCCACCTGATAAAGGGGAAAAGAAAAAAAAAGCCATGGGCGCCAAGCCTATGAAATAGGCACCAAGCCTATGAAATAGGCACCATTCTGTTGCCCTGGCCTCAGACTCATTCATTCACTCATACTCTTTCATTCACCACCAATGCTGATAGTGCTCCAGAAGCTCTGAGGGAAGCCCGGAGGAGGAACACAGATGAATATGAATCATGACACGTTTCCTTCTTCCACTATTCTTGCCTGGAGAATCCCACGGACAGAGGAGCCTGGCGAGCTACAGTCCATGGGGTCACAAAGAGTCAGACACAACTGAGCAACTAGCACTTTCCTGCTTCTAAGGGCTTCACAGACTGGCCAGGCATCGAGACACAAACGCAAACAAGACAGCAAAGGACAGACAACAGAACACACAACAGATGTTCGAGGCCCAGAGAGAACGAGAGCAGTGCTGGCAGGGACACCCAGAGAGGCCTCGTCCAAGACTTCAGACTGGAGTTAGAGACGAGGGCTGCACCATCAGAAAGGGAGAGCAGGGATATTGCCGCTGGAGAGTTGTCGGAGCCAAGGCGTCAGAGAGGAAAACCTAATTTGGGAAACTGAGATTGAACCAATCAGAGAAGGGGCTCAGGTGCCTGGTGAGCAGCAGGAGGTAAGTCTGGAAAAACTGTACTTTGTCTAAACCTGGACTTTGATGAGATTGCCACTGACGGTTTCTGAGTGGTGACCAAAGTGGCTAAAGCGGGATTTTAGAGTCACTTCCATGGTGGCTCAGATGGTAAAGAATCTGCCTGCAATGCAGGAGACACGAGTTTGATCCCTGGGTTGGAAAGACCCCTGGAGAAGCAAAGAGCAACCCACTCCAATATTCTTGCCTAGAGAATCCCCATAGACAGAGAGCCTGGTAGGCTACAGTCCAAGGGGTCACAAAGAGTCAGACATGGCTGAGTGACTAACACTTAAGAGTCATGAGAACATTCCAGATATACTGTGTGGCCCACAGGGAGAATGGCCCCTGATGTGTGCTCTGTCTTTCTTTCTCAAGTTGGAGCCAGGCACATGGATGTCTGCAGGGAAGACTGAAGTGCGGGACTTCCCTGCTGGTCCAGTGGTTAAGACTCCAGGCTTCTACCACTGGGGGTGCAGGTTCCATCCCTGGTCTGGTAGCTAAGATCCACATACCTCATGGCCAAAAAACCGAAACATAAAACAGAAACATTTTGTAACAAATTGTACAGAAATATTGTAACAAACTCAATAAAAACTTTAAAAAATGGGCAATTGCACCCCCACTCCAGTACTCTTGCCTGGAAAATCCCATGGACAGAGGAGCCTGGTAGGCTGCAGTCCATGGGATCGCTAAGAGTCGGACACGACTGAGCGACTTCACATTCACTTTTCACTTTCATGCATTGGAGAAGGAAATGGCAACCCACTCCAGTGTTCTTGCCTGGAGAATCCCCGGGATGGGGGAGCCTGGTGGGCTGCCGTCTATGGGGTCGGACAGAGTCGGACATGACTGAAGTGACTTAGCAGCAGCAGCAGCAGCCATATTAAAAAAAAAAAAAAAAAAAGGACTAGAAGAGCCATTAATGGGAGATGAAGTGCAAAAATGAACATTAACTGGTGAGGGAAGGCAGGTTTGGAGCACTGGCTGGATCTGAGGTGCCCACAGTAGCTGCTGAGGAGGTGAGGAGTGGGATGGGAAATGAGGACATTGTGCAGGACGATGACAGTGCACGAATGAGCAGAGTCCCTGTAAACCAGAGCTGGGCCTGGTCCTCTGAGCCAGGCCAGCACCCAGGTGATGGGCTTTCAGGGGTCATGTGGAAGGACTCCAGCTGTTCCAGCCCTCACATGCAGAAGGCCACCACTGAGATCCAGCCAGAAGCCCTGTCTGGTCTGGGCTTCCTCCTTGGAGAGACTGGACCCTGAAGGAGGTTTGTGTGAGGCAGATTCCTGTTCCAGGGTCAGAGGTGAAGTCGGGGACCCATGGGTGGGGCACCCACAAGACAGATATGCTCAGTGGAAAGTGAAGCTACATTTACAACTGCCCACTTCATCATAGTGATAAAGCTTCATCTGCTTTGCTTTTAAATATTCTAGTGTCTTTTTTCTTTCTTTTTATTGAAGTATAGTTGATTTACAATGTTATATTAGGACATTGTGTGCTGGAGAAGACTCTTGAAGTCCCCTGGACAGCAAGGAGATCAAACCAGTCCGCCCTAAAGGAAATCAATCCTGAATATTCATTGGAAGGACTGATGCTGAAGCTCTGATACCTTGGCCACTTGATGGGAAGAGCCGACTCATTGGAAAGGATTCTGGTGCTGGGGAAGACTGAGGAAAGGAGCAGAAAGGGGCAACAGAGGATGAAATGGTTGAATGGCATCACTGACTCAATGAACATGAGTTTGAGCAAACTCCAGGAGATAGTGAAGGACAAGGAAAGCCTGGTGTGTTGCAGTCCATGAGGTCACAGAGTTGAACACGACTTAGTGAATGAAAAATCAATTAGGACACAGTGATAAAGCTTTAGAGAATTTATCTTTAGTGTCTTTTAAAAATTTTAATTAATTCATTTATCTTTGGCTGAGCTGGGTTGTCACTGCTGTACTTGGGCTTTCTCTAGTTGTGGCTAGTCAGGGCTACTCTCGAGTTGCGGCACTCAGGCTTATTGTGGTGGCCTCTAGTTGCAGAGCACAGGCTCTATGCACATGGTCTTCAGTAGTGGCGGCATGCAGGCTCAGTTGCCTTGCGGTATGTGGGATCCTCCTGGACCAAGGATTTGAACCCATGTCCCCTGCATTGGCTGGTGAACTCTTAACCACTGGACCACCAAAAAAGTCCCTATCTTTAGTATCTTAAGGTAACTTGTGACCCGCTGCCTAGCATTTAAGTGTGGCCCAAGCCTTGCCTGAAGACCTGACAGACAACATTAAAAGTACCCAGGGTTGGTTCTAGAATTCTCAGTGGCAGACTGGCAGCTCTCAGGCCCTCACTGCTGGGTCCTCCTGGCCAGGGGGTGAGATCCAAGCAGAACATGGTTAAGGAAGCATTGGTCTGGTGTGTGTGGAGGGGAGGGGGCTGTGCGGGTGTCTGGAGTGATGCAGGAACAAGCAACTGGCAACTAGAGTCTCACTCTCAGCCCAGCTAGGCCTCTAACAGTTGTGTGGCCTTGGCAGTTGCTCGGCACTAGGGTCCTGTGTCCTCCCCTGTGCAGTGAGGGGCTACGGACGACGGCATCTAAGGCTCCTGTTCTTGTCATTCACAGGGTGACATTCTTCTCTCTCTCTCTCTCTGTGGGAGAGTGGGTGCAGGGGCTCATGTGTTGTATAGAAGCTGCTGCCCAGGCACTGCCCGCCTTGAGGCTGAACAGGTGGCAGAAGTCGAGCCCAGAGTTAAGAGGGACCTGAAGCCCAGGGAGGGGGAGTGTCTCTCGCAGGGCCACACAGCACAGGCAGTGCCCAGCTATGCTCATGCAACCACACCCAGGGGAAAGACGGGATTGTAAGTCACGTTGTGATGCCAGCGTCGGACTTGTTTCTTTTACTTGGTTCATCAGTGAGTGAAGGTCATGATCAACCTTAGGGTGTAAACAGACATAGGAGTGACCAACAGGCAGCCCCCACGTGAGCTCTGCATCCTAAGAAGTCTCTGTGGACATCACCTCATGACTATTTTGCGGCAGAAACCATCATCATGCCCATTTTGCAAGTGAAGAGACTGAGGCTCACAGAGATGCAATAGCAAGTGGATGAACTGAGGTTTGTTGGTCTGTTTTTTTTTTTGCCTCACAGCATGTGGGATATTAGTAGGGATCGAACCCACACTCCCTGTATCAGAAAGAAGCAAGAAATCCTAACCACTGGACCACAAGCGAAGTCTTGGAGCTGGGATTTCCAACCTGGGTCTGCTTATTTTCAAAGCCCACACTTGATACTAAGCATTGCTCTTCTGGCTGTGACAGCTAAAAATAGGTACAACCGTCCTTCATTCTTTTACTATTTACTGTGTAACTAGTAGGGATGCAGACAAGACATGGCTGTAAATGACGGCAAGAGAGCCACTGGGGGACCATGAAGTGAGAGACTGGTTTCACCAGGAATCTGAGGAGGCAGCTGTGGAGGATGCAGCTTTTGATTTTGAAGGGTGGATAGGATTTCAAACAGTTGGGAACAGAGGCAGATGAAGAATCAGCATCAGAAGAGGTAGGAAAGAAAACTCTAGAAATAGCATGTTAGTCACTCAGTCATGTCTGACTCTTTGCAACTCCATGAACTGTAGTCCGCCAGACTCCTCTGTCCATGGAATTCTCCAGGCAAGAACACTGGAATGGGTAGCCATTCCCTTCTCCAGGGGATCTTCCCAACCCAGGGATCAAACCTAGATCTCCCGCATTGTAGGCAGGTTCTTTACTATCTGAACCACCAGGGAACACCATATGGAGTTGCTATTGCTAGACCAGCACAGGAGGTGGCGCTGAGCAACTAGACAAGAAGGCAGGGATCAGTTCAGGAATGCACAGGCCTCAAACAGGGAGAGTGGCAGTAACACTTGAGTGACTACTGCAGTCGTCCAAGCTAGAAGGGAGGGTGATGGGAAGAGGGCAAGGAAGGGAGGAAGGAAGGAAGGGATGTCAGATGGGCAGGTCTTGAAGAGTAAGTCAGAGGAAGGGAGAGCATCAAAGACAACTAAGATTTAGAGCTTGGGGACCAGAGAGGACAGTGATTTCATTATCATCAGAAAGTTGGGACACAAGAGGAGGGGTAGATTTGGAGTTAGGTACCTGGTACTAATGGTACCAGGAAAGAGGTAGATGTTCAGAGAACCAGTAATGCTGGACTTGAGACCTGGGAGAGGAGCTGATTTGGGAGCCAGGAACATCAGGTGGCAGCAGAAGGTGAAGGAAAGAATGAGGTGGCCCTGGGGGTTAAAGGAGCAAGCTGGGGTCCTGGAGAATCCCAACACAAGTGAGTTAGGGGAGGGGGCAGGGACAGACATACGGCCACTGATCATAATTGTAGGCAAACTGCCTGAGGTTTGGCTGGCAAGTCAGCAAAGTATGAAAGCAGGCCTGGACCAGGGGAGAAGATGAAGAAACAAAAGCTCCATCCTGAGCAGTACTGTAAGTCGAGTCTCTATACCCTGGTGAACTGTATATATAAATGCCTTAAGGGGCTGAGCGGATGAGGGAGATGGTAGAGACAAGCATCGAGGAGGAGGAGGTGACCATCCTCCTCCACGGAGGCTGTGCCGCACTCATGGTGATCCTGAAAGTGGTTTCTCAGACCTCCTAGGTTCAACCATGCTCAGAGTGGTCCTCAGAGGCCAGGCAGGCACACGGGCCTCTCTTCTTCCACTGTGACCCTCGGTGCATCCAGCACCATCATCCCCACAGGCCAACTTGGAACAGAGGTGGGGCAAGTGACATCAGATCGGTAACTCTTCCTGAGTGCTGGCCCTTCCCCCAACTTGTGAGGCTGAGTCTCTTGCCTGTGTTAATCCACCAGGAGTGGATTCCAAATAGAAACCCGGAGAGAAAGGGCGTTGGGTGACAAAGGCGAGCGTGGTAGAACCACAGTGAACAATATTTGCTTGGTTCTGTTTCAGCTTGTTTTGGAAACAAGCTCCAGTGCAGGCTGATTTGTTGGGGAGACTAGAGGGCAGGGAATACTTCCAAATTTTTTCAGTGGGTTGTCCATACGGTTTAGATAATCTTGGTGTTTAAGCGGTTGCCATGGTGAATTCTAAACATTGATTTTATGTCACACAGTCTTTGGCTGAAACAGAAAGAGGGCTAACCTGATGTAAGTGAGCACAGAGCCTGGGAAATGTTGCTCTGAGGGCTGAAGGGACAAGGACGAAGCTTCCTGGAGTCCCTGGGTTTGGCGGACACGAGGATGTGAAGCCACACAAGGGAGACACGGGAACCTGGAGGGGCCAGCAGTCTTTTCTTCTTCCTTGGAAAGCATGCCTTCCAAGCATGAGTGGATATAGGGAGATGTTATAAAAAGAAAATCAATATTTAATCAATATAATTAATTAAATGGGTTAATTATAATTAAACCTGATTAATTATAATTAATCTGACAGACTGTAAACAGGTAGGTTATTTTTTTTTTTTTTTTTTTGTCTTTTGGGTTTTTGCTAGGAAAAAAAAACAAAGGCAAACAACTCCAATCTGGTCAGAAATCTCAAAACACTAGGCTTATGAACTTTCCAGAATTAGCTTCTGGTTCCAAAAATAAAGTTCCATGATCATTTGAAAGCAGCATTTTATTCAAGCAAGATTTTCAGATAAAGCAATGATGGATAAAAAATAAGGATTGGAGACAGACAATCTTTTTTTTTTTTAAATTATGGTGAATTGTTTCATAGAGTTAATTTTTCAAGCAAAAAAGAAGGTGAATTTGTTTTTTTCCAATGAGTGGGAAGATACTGTAATTTATCTCTCTGTGACTGTGCCTAGCTATTTGGATACTAGGGCTATAACCAAGGCTTGGCTACACCCTGGTGGCCGCTGACCGTAATTGTAGGCAAAGTGCCTGAGCTTTGCCTGCTGCTACTGCTGCTAAGTCGCTTCAGTCGTGTCCGACTCTGTGCGACCCCATAGACGGAAGCTCAACAGGCTCCCCTGTCCCTGGGATTCTCCAGGCAAGAACACTGGAGTGGGTTGCCATTTCCTTCTCCAATGCATGAAAGTGAAAAGTCAAAGTGAAGTCGCTCAGTCGTGTCCGACTCTTAGCGACCCCACGGACTGAAGCCTACCAGGCTCCTCCGTCCATGGGATTTTCCAGGCAAAAGTACTGGGGTGGGGTGCCATTGCCTTCCCCGGAGCTTTGCCTGACAAGTCAGCAAAGTGTGAAAGCAGGGCTGGACCAGGGGAGAAGGTGAAGAAGCAGAAGTTCCACCATGGGCAATGCTGTAGGCTGAGTCTCCATCTCCCTCTTTTCCTGGTATACCTCATATAACAAAGGCCCAAAGGGCTGGGCAGGTGAGGGACGACGGGGCCTTGGTTAAAGCAGAGCACCATAGGCAGGAAGATGAAAATAAGGCAAAGGAGAACCCAAGAGGCATAACAGAGTTCCTGGTACAGTGCTGTCCAGGAGAACTTTCCGTGAGGGTGGAGCATCCTATTCCTGCGTCAGTCACTAGCCACACTGGCTGCCGAGGACTTAAAAGGGGGTTAGTAAAGACTGAGGAATTAAATATTAAAACTTACTTTAAGTAGCCACATGTGGCAGGTGGCTACCATTTTGGAGAGAGGATTGAAGGCCTCAAAAAGTTTATTCTTCAGATCAATTAGCGAGGTTTAATGAGTGTAAAACAACAAACAAGATGGCAGTTTGGCTTTTAGTATTGGTTTTTTCCTAAATGAGGAACAAGGGAAAAGAAACCAGAGCCACTTATCACCAGGAGCTCACAAACTGACAGGAAATATCCGATTCTACGGAGCGAAGAGAAGGCAATGGCAACCCACTCCAGTGTTCTTGCCTGGAGAATCCCAAGGACAGAGGAGCCTAGTGGGCTGCCATCTCTAGGGTCGCACAGAGTCGGACATGACTGAAGCAACTTAGCAGCAGCAGCAGGGAGGGAAGAACCCACAGGCAATCTGGGGCAGAAGCATCCCTCACGCACAGAGTGCCAGCTTTACTGAGAGCAGCTGTCTTGAACAGTTGACTCTAATAACATTACTGGCACCGCTGGAACTGTTCTAGGATAGGATATCCAGGGGAAGTAAAATGGCATCATTTTCCAAGTTATGAGACAAGTAAAACACAAGACTGGTTTACCAGGCCAGAGAACTAGGCAGGTGGAAGAGACGGAGGATACAGTTCAAATGTCAAGGGGAATGAGGGGGCCTGGATATCTCAGTCTTAAATTTCTTTCTTTTTTTCTTTAGTGAAAATTGTTTATTAGGAAGAAAAGAGTACAGTTTGTGTGGATAGACACAGGGGCAGAGCCAGAGGGAGTCACTAAAACTCTTGCTCAATTGTTTTTTTCTCACTATGGTTTCTCCTCATGTGAGAATGTATTTTGCTTAACTAATTAATTTCTCCATTCCCTTTTCCAGGGGATCTTTCTGACCCAGGGATCAAACCCAGGTCTTCCACATTGCAGGCAGATTCTTTGATGTCTCAGCATACCAGGGAAACCCAATGAATTTCTAGAGAATTATTTTTGAAAAGAGAGTTTTCCAATTCTAGTCTTAAAAAGATGTGGGGCTCAATATTTCCTCCAGGTGGAACTACCGACTGGGAAATATTAATAGCTAACATCTAAATTCAGAACCAACCAGGAGACTAGGGACACGTAGAAAGAAGGTTCTAGCAAAGTGTGTTCCCAGGAAGGAGACAGAGCAGCTGTCACTGGAAGCAAAGATGCACCGCTACTTCCCAGGGATAAGGACTAGACCTTGGGGAAAACCGGGGGATATGTGGGGGTTAAAAGGTCTGGAGAGACATTTCCAGTGTACAATACTTTTATTTTAGATTTTCTAGTTCTAAGATAAAACATCAATAGCAACTTAAATTCATACAGTGACAGGCTCTATTTCCTTTGGCTCCAAAATCACTGCTGACAGTGACTGTAGCCGTGAAATTAAAAGACGCTTGCTTCTTGGAAGAAAAGCTATGACAAACCTAGACAGCATATGAAAAAGCAAAGACATCACTTTGCTGACAAAGGTCCATATGGTCAAAGCTATGGTTTTTCCAGTAGTCATGTACGGGTGTCAGAGTTGGACCACGATGAAGGGTGAGGGCCAAAGAATTGATGCTTTCAAACTGTGGTGCTGGAGAAGACGCTTGAGAGTCCGTTGGACTGCAAGGAGATCAAACCAGTCAATCCTAAAGGAAATCAACCCTGAATATTCATTGGAAGGACGAATGCTGAAGCTCCAATACTTTGGCCACCTGATATGAACAGCGGACTCACTGGAAAAGACCCTGATGCTAGAAAAGATTGAGGGCAAGAGAAGCAGGCACGAGGATGAGATAGTTGGATGGCATCACTGACTCAATGAGCTTGAGCAAACTCCCTGTCCAGGAAACTGGACAGGGAAGCCGGGTGTGCTGCAGTCCATGGGGTCCCAAAGAGTTGGACATGACTGAGCAACTGAACGAATGGTTAAAAACCTTCTTCACACTTTATGATTATTTGCAAAAACCCTGCAAACATTCTTTTTTTTTTTTTTTTTTTGAAAGGGCTCAGGGCTCAAAGTTACAAGGACAAAGAATGAACTAAAGGTGTAGGTAAAAGACCTTTCATTCTTCCAGTTAAACTCTGCAGTTCCTCTTGGAGAAGCATCAAAGGATGGAAAAAAAGATCAGATGAGGAAGAAGTACTCTCCTCATCTGGTCATGGTCCCAGGCTCTCTTCAATCTGTCTGAACTCAGAGAGCGGCTCTCAGGCATCTCACCCCGTCTTCTGCATCTGTTGAGCTAAATGCAGTAAGTATGCAGAGTGAGAATTGATTTGTCAGTTGAGGGTGTTTTCTGGAAGGAGCAGGCAGGGTCCAGGAACCACGGGTCCATGTGGTCCAGGGGCCACGAGCACTGCGACCATAAATTCCAGTTTGCTCAGAACAGACCTAGTTTATACCTGTTGTCCTAGCATAATAATTAGAGCATGTGTTCACTCTTAGATGTGTCCTGTCTGAATATTATATTATACGGTCACCCTAACCACCGGGACTTGACATGGTGTCTTTTTTTTTTCCCCCACAAAATTGCTTTGACTGTTCCCCTGGGGTCATTGACAAGGTTGTTCTGGACTCAGCTTTCTCAGTCTCAAGGTTAATGCTTCTAAGGGGCTAAATCTGCATCCCAGGAACGTTAAAGAAGTTAACTATTTTAACCCTAATCACCTGTGGTTTATGGCTCTGCATGGGGGATCAGGCAGTGACCCGTAATGAGCTCGCTGTTTGAAAATCATCTGGGGAACTTGTTAAAAAAAGAGATGCAAGGGCCCATGGCCTGAAATTCTGATTCAGCACATCTGAGAATCTATTTAAAAATGAGAAATAAAGCTTCCCAGGTGGTTTGAACACTGAAGCCAGATTTGAACCCACTGGTGAGTCATCATTCTCCAACCGCTGGCTGGAGTGGTCCCTTGTTGCTATGGAAACCACTGATCTACCCCTCAGCCAGACTGAATTTTACTTTTTTTTTTTTTTAAGTACACATCTGTTTCAAAAATAGAGGACATTATTTTATGGAGAAAAGAGTATTTTCTCTGTTAAGACATTTAGAGAGGAAAAGCAAAGCTCCTAAAAGGCAGAAAAATTTCTAGTCTGAAACCAAATTCAGCAGAAAGCAGGCATCCTTCACTGCTTTAGCAAGACAAGAAAGAACCAGTGAGCAGTTTTTTTTTTGAAGCAAGTTTCAGACTGTCTGGAGCATCCTTCAGGTTAGCTGTAAGGTGCCTGGCTGGAGGCCTGGGCTCACGGGCTTCCCTGGTGTTCAGAGGGGCTGATGGTGACCGGCCAAGATGGTATCAAGACTCAGGAGACTCCGGCTGGAGAGGGACCTGGAAAAGGATGGCCCTACAGAATTACCATCAGAATATAATTTACACACATGGCTGAGTGGTCAGAATTACCATCAGAATATAATTTACACACACGGCCCGCACTGAGCCACTCTGATAAATATACCACACTGATGCTCTATGTCTGAGCTGAGGAAAGAGCAGTAATCTGTCCTTTAGGTGCAGAAGCAGAGAAGATGGGGTGGAGGAAGGGGCCTGGGAGAAGGCTTCTATAAGCCTCATGTGGCCAAGCTGGCCTGATGAATTCAGAATTTAGCAGTTCCGAGTTCTCTTTCAGATTAAACACAAAAGCATAAAGTGATTGTATCTCAAACAGAATGATCTTGGAATTCACTGCTCTTTGTAAATTATAATATCTGAAGATAAAACAGCAGAATTTCCCCTCCAAAGATACTCCCTGGGATTCACTGCTTTGCCAGCAACTATTGTACTAAGGTGGACTGGGATCCTCCAGGTACCAGCGGTAGAAGCAGCGAGACACTTCACTATGATTCTGTGTTACATTAGCAGCTGGTCCTTCTTTGAAACAGGAATCATTCCCTTTTGCTTCTCCTGTATCCCTGCCAACCTATGTCTGCAGAACTCCTTGACTTTATGTGGATGGTATTTTTCAAACACTCATCCCCGTGTGCTATATCTTTCTCCCAGAAATGCTCCTAAAGTGCTTCTCCCTGGGCCTAGAAAACCCAGCTCAGTCCCTTGACCCAACTCACTGTCCACACACTCCATTCCACCATCCACTGGAAGCCCATGGAGCACCAAGATCAGTATTCAAAGTCCTTTTCCAAATCCTTTCAAAGCTCTACCCTCTCTTTCCCCAAAACTCTCACATTACCATCTAGGACTCATAGCTTCCCTTTGCAAATACAACTTACCTCCCAACTCCTGAGTTTCCCCAGACATAAGCGTAAATGTCTTTTCTCCTCCCTCCACCAACTGTAGACTCCTACTCTACATCCGAGTTTGGGGAAAGCGATTTTTACATGGACAATCTGCTGAATTTGCTCTACAAGTAAATGTCTACTAATTACATTTTTCAGGGTTGAGCACATGATAAGAAACTGACATAATGACAAGGAGAATGTGATGGAAGAAGAAGCTGGGAAGGAACACAGAGGGCCTTTGAACAGGGCTGGGTGGGAAAGAGAAGGAAGTAATGACTTACATTACAATACCCCACAGATCTGTGTTTATTTCAAACCTCCTCTACTGTATGATATTTGTTTTTCTCTTTTAACTTACTTCACTCTATATAACAGGCTCTAGGTTCACCCACCTCATTACAACTGACTCACATTCATTTTTTATGGCTGAGTAATATTCCCCTGTCTATATCACCACATCTTCTTTATCTGTTCATCTGTTGATGGACATCTAGGTAGCTTGCATGTCCTGGCTATTGTAAACAGTGCTGCGATGAACACTAGAGTACATGTATCTTTTAGAATTGTGGTTTTCTCAGGGTATATGCCCAGTAGTGGGGTTGCTGGGACATAATGAATATATATGAAATCTAGAAAAAAGATACTGATGAACCTATTTGCAAGGAAGAAATGGAGATGAAGATGGAGAGAATGAACTTGTGGACACAGAGGGGTAGGGAAAGAGCAGGGTGAATGGAGAAAATAGCATATATATATATATATAAACACACACATGCACTGTCATGTAAAATGGATAGCTGGT
The DNA here is from genome assembly GCA_935064755.1 of Tragelaphus eurycerus. Classification (NCBI taxonomy): domain Eukaryota; kingdom Metazoa; phylum Chordata; class Mammalia; order Artiodactyla; family Bovidae; genus Tragelaphus; species Tragelaphus eurycerus. Next base: position 11,479,125 of record CAKXYN010000070.1, on the reverse strand, counting down.
GAGAAGTTGCTTTATAACATAGGGAGCCCAGTCTGGTGCACGATCACCTATAAGGGTGGCGTGGGGTGAGGGGAGGGAGGCTCTAGAAGAAGGGAATATATGTATAATCATGGCTGATTCAAGTTGTTGTATGGCAGAAACCAACACAACACTGTAAAAAAAATTATTTTTAAAAACCCTCTTCTACTCTAGTTACTGCTACTACACAGTGTCCTCCATATTTAAACCACTCAACTTATTCTAGGACCCTGGGTTCCTTCCCCTAGATCTTCAGGGTCATGTGAACCTGAAGTGCACCTGCTCACTCAGGTAAGTCTCTGCACCTGTCTATTTAGGTTACTCTCCCAGTGCATGCTGGGAAATTGCAAAGAAGTCCCCCATCACCTCCCCTCCCCTCTTCTCTGTGTCCAAGGTTTATGCTTCCAGTAACTCAGAAGTTCTTAACATGAGAAGCACAGATGAGCTTCAGGGGCTCTGGGAATCTCTTGGTATTGCATAAATCATTTGCGTGTGTGTGTGTGTGCACGTGAGCATGCAGTTTTCTGAGGGTACTATTCACCCTTTATCCCCTCAGCTTTTCAAGGGGACCCCAGCTGTACTTAGCCTGTCTCTGGATGAGTTACAGCCATGGCGGTCAGGTCCCGGCACGGTACCTTGGAAGCAGCCATCACTGCCGCCGTGGCCGCCACGTTCAAGCCTCGCTTCCCAAAGTGCACAAGGGCATCGTAACTTCGGTCTTTCGCTTGGACCAGGCAATCATCAATTTCCTGGCAAAGGAAAACAGGCACTCTGAGTTGGAAGGCCCAAATAAACCTCTATTCTTTCTCCCTTCTCCTGAGTGCTGAGCTTGGCAGCTTGTTCCATTGCTGATTCTTGCTGGCACTGCCACTAATTGGCTGTCAGACCTGGGTGAGTGTTCAGCGTCTACACATGGTTCTGTCTTCTGCAAAATGAGGACAGTGGTGGCACCTAACTTGTGGAGCATGGTGAGAATTCATTGTTATTATTTAGTTGCTAAGTCCTCTCTGACTCTTTGTGACCCCCAAGGACTGTAGCCCGCCAGGCTTCTCTGTCCATGGGCTTTCCCAAGCAAGAATACTGGAGTGGGTTGCCCTTCTTTCTCCAGGGGATTGTCCCAACCCAGGGATCGAACCCGTATCTCCTGCATTGGCAGGTATATTCTTTACTGCTGAGCCACCCTGGAAACCCCATGGTGAGGACTACATGCGCTCATTCCAGGAAAGCACCTTACACAGTGGCTGGCTTCAGTAACCAAGAACCATTGTCATCTTTCTTATCTCAAGGAGGTAAAGCCCCAGGATCTCTGAAATTCTATTATTTCATAGCAATTTCATACAATATCCAAATTCCTCCTCATGTGTGTATTGATGGGAGAGATTAGGATGCAAAAAGAGATACGGGATATTTTTGTTGATAGAGGAGATCATTTTACAGATAATTAAATACAAACAGAAACCAGAAGTCAACTACAAGGTAAAGGTGAGGTGGAAGAGAAGACTGAGGTCTACTTAGGGACCAGGAGCAAGTAAAATATTGGTTTAGTTCAAATTTGGATCAGTGCTGGCTCATTCTTTTTGCTGTGTTTGGGTTGTTGTCATTGTTTTAAGAAAACAGCCATTCTGTAATCATAGGAGCAGAGTTCAGTCAATGACACTTGGCCTCTGTCTCATCGGAAATTCAGCACATTGGTACACTTCCTTCACTTTGAGGCGTACAGGTGGGCATTCACCCCCTTGTCTGGTCCTTGTTTAAAATTCCTCAGGAAGTCACAACACTCAGTTTCCATTGTGACCCCTGGCTGACTCTGGAAGTGATTCTTGGCAACTCTTAAGAGTCAATGGAAATTACATTAGTGGCTTCAGGGTTAAGTCCGATGTTTAGAGAAAGGGAAGTAGAAAGAGTAGAGATTTGATAATGAAGTGGAGGCAAGGATTACTGTTTCTCAAACTTTACCCTCTGAGACAGTAAGTGTTCTGTCCTAGTTCCTAAAGGACGTCTCAGAAATGGCTACAGTATGGCACCCCACTCCAGTACTTCTGCCTGGAAAATCCCATGGGTGGAGGAGCCTGGAAGGCTGCAGTCCATGGGGTCGCTGAGGGTCGGACACGACTGAGCAACTTCACTTTCACTTTTCACTTTCATGCATTGGAGAAGGCAATGGCAACCCACTCCGGTGTTCTTGCCTGGAGAATCCCAGGGACAGGTGAGCCTGGTGGGCTGCCGTCTATGGGGTCACACAGAGTTGGACACGACTGAGGTGACTTAGCAGCAGCAGCAGCAGCAACCTGTACTGGAGTACCTCCAACTGATGTACTCAAAGCCTTGCTCTGGAAATCCAAAGTGTACAACTTTCAGAAGCAACAGAAACGAATATATCAAGCCACGGGGAAGGCAATGGCACCCCACCCCAGTACTCTTGTCTGGAAAATCCCATGGATGGAGGAGCCTGGTAGGCTCCAGTCCATGGGATCGCTAAGAGTCGGACACGACTGAGCAACTTCACTTTTACTTTTCACTTTCATGCATTGGAGAAGGAAATGGCAACCCACTCCAGTATTCTTGCCTGGAGAATCCCGGGGACGGAGGAGCCTGGTGGGCTGCTGTCTATGGGATAGCACAGAGTCGGACACGACTGAAGCGACTTAGCAGCAGCATAGTGAAAAAGTTGGCTTAAAGCTCAACATTCAGAGAACTAAGATCATGGCATCTGGTCACATCACTTCATGGCAAATAGATGGAGAAACAGTGGAAACAGTGGCAGACTTTATTTATTTATTTTTGGCTCCAAAATTGCTGCAGATGGTGACTGCCACCATGAAATAAAAAGACACTTGCTCCTTGGAAGAAAAGCTATGACCAACCTAGACAGCATATTAAAAAGCAGAGACATTACTTTGTCAACAAAGGTCTGTCTAGTCAAGGCTATGGTTTTTCCAGTAGTCAGGTATGGATGTGAGAGTTGGACTATAAAGAAAGCTGAGCACTGAAGAATTGATGCTTTTGAACTGTGATGTTGGAGAAGACTCTTGAGAGTCCCTTAGACTGCAAGGAGAGCCAACCAGTCTGTCCTAAAGGAAATCAGTTGTGAATGTTCATTGGAAGGACTGATGTTGAAGCCGCAACTCCAATACTTTGGCCACCTGATGCAAAGAGCTGACTCATTTGAAAAGACCCTGATGCACTCATCTCACATGCTAGTAAAGTAATGCTCAAAATTCTCCAAGCTAGGCTTCAGCAATATGTGAACCATGAACTTCCTGATGTTCAAGCTGGTTTTAGAAAAGGCAGAGGAACCCAAGATCAAATTGCCAACAGCTGGATCATGGAAAAAGCAAGAGAGTTCCAGAAAAGCATCTATTTCTGCTTTATTGACTATGCCAAAGCCTTTGACTGTGTAGATCACAATAAACTGTGGAAAATTCTGAAAGAGATGGGAATACCAGACCACCTGATCTGCCTCTTGAGAAATTTGTATGCAGGTCAGGAAGCAACAGTTAGAACTGGACATGGAGCAACAGACTGGTTCCAAATAGGAAAAGGAGTATGTCAAGGCTGTATATTGTCACCATGTTTATTTAACTTATATATATGCAGAGTACATCATGAGAAATGCTGGACTGGAAGAAACACAAGCTGGAATCAAGATTGCTGGGAGAAATATCAATAAACTCAAATATGCAGATGACACCACCCTTATGGCAGAAAGTGAAGAGGAACTAAAAAGCCTCTTGATGAAGGTGAAAGTGGAGAGTGAAAAGGTTGGCTTAAAGCTCAACATTCAGAAAGCGAAGATCATGGCATCTGGTCCCATCACTACATGGGAAATAGATGGAGAAACAGTGGAAACAGTGTCAGACTTTCTTTTTCTGGGCTCCAAAATCACTGCAGATGGTGACTGCAGCCATGAAATTAAAAGACACTTACTCCTTGGAAGGAAAGTTATGACCAACCTAGATCACATATTCAAAAGCAGAGACATTACTTTGCTAACAAAGGTTCGTCTAGTCAAGGCTATGGTTTTTCCTGTGGTCATGTATGGATGTGAGAGCTGGACTGTGAAGAAGCCTGAGCACCGAAGAATTGATGCTTTTGAACTGTGGTGTTGGAGAAGACTCTTGAGAGTCCCTTGGACTGCAAGGAGATCCAACCAGTCCATTTTGAAGGAGATCAGCCCTGGGATTTCTTTGGAGGGAATGATGCTAAAGCTGAAACTCCAGTACTTTGGCCACCTCATGCAAAGAGTTGACTCATTGGAGAAGACTCTGATGCTGGGAGGGATTGAGGGCAAGAGGAGAAGGGGACGACAGAGGATGAGATTGCTGGATGGCATCACTGACTCAATGGATGTGAGTCTGAGTGAACTCCGGGAGTTGGTGATAGACAGGGAGGCCTGGCGTGCTGCGATTCATGGGGTCGCAAAGAGTCGAATACGACTGAGTGACTGATCTGATCTGATGTGATGCTGGAAAAGATTGAAAGTGAGAGAAGAAGGGGATGATGGAGGATGAGATGGTTGGATGGCATCACTGACTCAATGGTCATGAGTTTGAGTAAATTTCGGGAGGTGGTAACGGACAGAGAGGCCTGGTGTGCTGCAGTCCATGGGGTCACAAAGAGTCAGACACAACTGAGTGACTGAACTGAACTAATAGTGCTCTTAATTCATATGGTAGAATCTTACCACACAACCAGTTCAGAAAGTCATATAATATCATTAATGAATTATAGAATGCTGGACCCAATAATCCCACTCTTAAGAATTTGTTATAAGAAGTCAATAGAAGTTGACTGTATACTATGTGTGGTGATGTTTGTGGGTCCTTATGGACCCACACGTGGAAAAGGATGGTATGCAAACATGTTTAAGATTTCAGAAGACAGGTAATGCATCTGTTCAGTTTTTTGTAGTTATTGCTTTCGGGTTTTGTTTTGGCTTTTTGGTGTGTATGTATGGTTAACATTTTAAGGAAACATTACATAGACTGGATTGAATGAAAAAAGGAGCTACCAAACAAATTAATAAGACAGAGGTCATTTATTTTAATGGTTTCTGCATCTATTATTTCCCTTAGTGTCTCAGTGGTAAAGAATCCACCTGCCAATGCAGGAGACACAGGAGATGTGGGTTTGATCCCTGGATTGGAAAGTTCCTATGGAGGAGGAAATGGCAACCCACTCCAATATCCTTGCCTGGAAAATCCCATGGACAGAGGAGCCTGGCAGGCTACAGTAGGATATGACATAGCAACTTAGTGTGCACATGTCTCTTATTGTATGAAATCTTAACAAAACCATGGAACAATCCATTGAAAACAAATCTGGCAAATTAGGTTCAGAGGAGATGTTAAACAAAAAATAATTTTATAGACAGTGACATTATCTTAAAAGTAGCTTAAATTTCTTTTCAAGAAGTCTAAGTTGTAATTCCTCCTTGAATCCTTAGGTATTGTTGACTCCTTCCTGCAATTTCTCCCTATCTTATTTTTTCCATCTCTGACATTAGACAAATCTACATATTCATTTCAAGGATGTATGGGAAGCAAAACTTTGAAGCAAAACAGAAAAGGTGAATTGCATGAAACAAATTATTATGTCTATTCTCATTAACACACTTATCAACTGATAACTTATAAAGTATAAAAATAGCAGGTATTTCATTTGTAGCATACATTTTATCATTGATCAATAAAGCAAATGTACTAGAAAGTTATTATATTCCAGTCTCTGTTGTAGCTATGCAGGCACAAATTCAAGTCTTTTCATCTCTCTAGGCTTCAACTTTCCTGTTTATGTTAGATTTTTAAAAATTTATTATTTTTATCTTTAAAATTTATTATTTTTATTTTTTTGTCCGTGCTGAGTCGTGGTTGCTGCTCAGGCTTTTCTCTAGTTGCAGTCAGCAGGCACTACTCTGCAGCTGTGGTATGTGGGCTTCTCACTGCAGTGGCGTCTCCTGTTGCAGAGCACAAGCTCTAGGGCGAGCAGGCTTCGGTAACTGTGAGCTCAGTAGCTGTGGCTCCTGGGCTTGAGAGCACAGGCTCAGTAGTTATGGTGCATGGGCTTAGCTGCTCCTCAGAATGTAGGATCCTCCCGGACCAGGGATCAAACCTGTGTCTCCTGCACTGGCAGCAGGGAAGCCCTGTACTAAGTTTTTAAAGTATTTTTAGTAGTATATACAAAAATTCCATCTACAAAAGGACAGGCACTGAGCCTGATGAAAGGAAAGAAATTCAGTTTGGGGAGTTGAATTATGAGTGAATTTTTTCCTATCTTTTGTTTCAATGTATGGAAATGTTTTACAATAATAGTGATGAATAATATCCTTTTGAGAATTTCACCAGGTCATAAAAATAGACTTAAAAGAGAAAGATTAGAAGGAACAATTTTTTTTTTTTTTTTTTTTTACTTTTATTTGCATTTATTTTTTGCGGCATTTATTCCCGGGCCATAAGTTTTTGTTTCTTCAGTTTCTTCTGGGATATCTTTTTCTTCTGTGCAACCTCCTCTTCTGGTTTAGGAACAATCTGTTCTTTTTCAGTAAGGATCATCTCAATGTGGCAGGGAGAGCTCATGTAGGGGTTGATCCGACTGTGAGCTCTGTAAGTCCTGCGCCGCATCTTGGGGGCTTTGTTCACTTGGATGTGCTCAATGACCAGAGAATCTACATCTAAGCCCTTAAGTTCAGCATTACTCTCTGCATTTTTGAGCATGTGTAGTAAAAATTCAGCACTCTTTTTGGGCCACCGACCCTGCGTCCAGCCCCACTGTTTGGCCTGTGCACACCTACCAACTCCACCGTTGTAACGACGGAATGGCACGCATTGTTTCTTTAAAGTGACATCCTTCAGATACTTGGTGGCTTTTCGGATATGCATACCCTTTATGGCCTGGGCAGTTTCACGAGTGTTCTTAAAGTGAACACGAAGGTTTGAACCTCTTGATTTGCATGATTTTGTGGGGTTTTCTGGGTCAAGTGAATAGCGCACCATTTTTTAGGGGTCACCTCAAGCCGCTGACCGGAAAAAAAGAGAAGGAACAATTTTTGGGTAGGGGGAAAATAAGTCAATCAAGAGTCTCCTTCAATAAAATCATATGTCTTTAAAAAAAAAAATCACTTAACATTTTTTTTTTCACTGACTGGAAGGAGTGAAAGGCAGAACAACACAAATTACCTTTTCTTTTGAAGACAGTGTGGGATGTACAAACTTCCTGTAGAGGAGGCTGGAGCCTTTTGTGTAGGGAGACAGCAGCCAGGCTACAAACGCTATTTTTAGTTCATAATAGAATGGAAACCTGGAGAGAGATGAGAAACATACACATTCCATTAGGTTTTCAGCAACTCTGCCCTGAGCCTATGACAGACAGAACCTGGGAGCACAGATGGCTTTCCTGCCTGCACACAGCCTGGGCCTCAGATTCCCATGAATGTGTGTGCACACACTCACATCCGAGGTACAAGTCCAGGGCCTCTTTTGAACACCAGTTCCTTTTCTCTGTGTGTGTGACCTCAATATGAGGCTTGTAGGATCTTAGTTCCCTGAGCAGGAATTGAACCCAGGCACCTAGCAGTGAAAGCACAGAGTTCTATCTATGGGACCACCAGGGAGTTCGCAGAGCCCGTTCACATTTTCTTTTGTTGTCAAACAAGCTAGGGACCCAGGGTCTCTCAGCAGTCACTCTATGACTGTGCCTGAAACTGGCGCTTTCTGCCAGGTTCTCTTCACTTCGGCTGGAGCCAGAGCTCCTGCAGGCCCAAATGCCACATTCACCCTTGCCCGAGTTCCCAGTCATTCACTCTTTCCTGGAGGCCAAAAAGGGACAAACTCCTGGAGGATTCACAGCAGGGCAGAGCTGACAAAGAATCTCTACTTAGAATGAAAGCCTCTGTTCCTTGGCTGTCTTCTTAGTCCCCAAACAGGCTGGACAGGAGCCCAACTCTTGCAGGAAAGAGGATGGTACTTACCCTGCTCAAACCAACAGCACACTTGGGAGAGGGGGTCAGGGAATAGAATATAAATAGTAAAATACAGGAAATCCTGGCGTGTTGCAGTCCATTGGGTTGCAGAGTTGGACATGACTAAGCAACTGAACAAGTACAATATATATAACTGCTTTATATACATATATGTATATATATACTCCCTGAGAATCCCTTGGACAACAAGGAGATCAAACCAGTCCATCCTAAAGGAAATCAGTCCTGAATATTCATTGGAAGGACTGATGGTGAAACTAAAACTCCAATATTTTGGCCACCTGATGCGAAGAACTGACTCATTTGTAAAGACTCTGATGCTGGGAAAGATTGAAGGCAAGAGGAGAAGGGGACGGCAGAGAATGAGATGATTGGATGGCATCACCGACCCGATGGACATGAGCTGGAGTAAGCTCCAGGAGTTGATGATGGACAGGGAGGTCTGGCGTGCTACAGTCCATGGGATCGCAAAGAGTCAGACACAACTGAGCGACTGAACTAAACATATATATATAGTTTCAGGTGTACAGCAAAGTGATTCAGCTGTACACCCGAGACTAACACATCATTGTAAATCAACTATGCCTGCATGCTAAGTCATTTCAGTCACGTCCGATTCTTTGCCACCCCATGTAGCCTGCCAGGCTCCTCTTTCCATGGGGTTCTCTAGGCAAGAATACTGGAGTGGGTTCCCATGTCCTCCTCCAGGGGATCTTCCCGACCCAGGGAGCAAACCCTTGTCTCATATATGTCCTGCTTTGGCAGGTGAGTTCTTTACCACTACTGCCACCTATACTTCAACAGAAAAAAAACCTAAATTTTAAAAACCAACATCAGGCAAAAAGGTTTTGATCATTTTGGTACCAAAAGAAAGAAGAGTTCAAGGTACAGATAAAATATAACTCTGAAGTTTTAAAGTCCTGGGTACTATTCACTGATGTATCCCATAAACCCTTCACCAGCACCCATACATGGCAGTTGGTGCTGAGCACCAAGAGGACACTGGGGAACAAAGAAGACCTGAGTCCTGTTCTCTTGGAGCTTCCAGTCTAGCAGGAAGCACAGACAAGGTTCTGGCGTCCTCGGAACCAACAGTCCAGTCAAGGATACAGAGATTGCTCAAATCAAGACAATTAGTGTAGAATAACATTCTGAGACAAGAGCCATTAAGGGTCTCTGTTAACCCATATGGTACTTCTGCACATGTGAGAAAAAGCCCAACCCTTCAACTGGATGCAGTCTTGTGAGCATATGACTTGCAAGCAGGGCTTCATCTGAATTTCAGCACCACTGGCCAGGTATCTTGTGCTATGAACAACCTGTGCAACCATACTTGGCAGGTCAAATGGGTATTAACCAGGTCTTATTATTTTTTGTATTCTGATGCTTTGACATCTTGGGACCTTGCTGATGGAGAGACTGCCTCTCTCATGGACACCACAATACAGGCTCCTGCCCACACTTCCTTCCTCTGCTTCCTGATCTGCCTGTGTGACTCTGCATGGCACACTGTGCCTCTAGGGATCTGTGTATCTTTTAAAAAATATTTATTTATTTATATATTTGACTGTACTGGGTCTTCACTGTGGCACACAGGATCTTCAGTTGTAGCATGTCAACTCTTAGTTGCAGCATGTGGGATCTAGTTCCCTGACCAGGGATTGAACCCAGGATCCCTGCACTGAAAGTGTGGACTCTTAGCCACTGGATCACCAGGGAAGTCCCTTGGTGTTGGGAGCCGGTTTTTGGATTAGCGCTCCGCCCGTGACAAAGGTCATGAGGAAGGAGGCTTGGCAATAACGCAAGGGCGCAAGATCAAGCCTCAGGAGCCCCTTGGAGGTTCTTGAGCATCTACCCCCAAAACCAGAGCCTGCCTGCTTTACTACTTGTGCTCTCACCTATACCTCTGACTTTACGGGAGGCTGTCCCCCACTACCTCTCTCTGAAAAAAAGAGTTAACTTAAAGCTTCAGTTAATAAAAATTCCTGGGCGTGACAGGAATGTTTTAACCTACAAACTCCTCTGAAGGTTCTCTAGCCCACCTGACAGGCTTGTCCAGCCACATGTGCTTCTAAAAACAGGTTCTTTAGAGAAGTCAGAAAACTATTAGGATAAGTATAGTGGGCTGATTAGAAATTGTATTGGTGAAGGGTTTTTCATTTGTTGAGCCAATGATTGCTTCTAAGTCTCCACTTCCCCTGCCCTTATACACATTAATGAATATATAGAAGAAATAAGTATTAACCTTTGATATTATTCAAGAAGAGGTGGCAAGAATACACAGAAGAACTGTACAAAAAAGAGCTTCAAGACCTAGATAATCATGATGATGTGATCACTGACCTAGAGCCAGACATCTTGGAATGTGAAGTCAAATGGGCCTTAGAAAGCATCACTACGAACAAAGCTAGTGGAGGTGATGGAATTCCAGTGGAGCTATTCCAAGTCCTGAATGATGATGCTGTGAAAGTGCTACACTCAATATGCCAGCAAATTTGGAAAACTCAGCAGTGGCCACAAGATTGGAAAAGGTCAGTTTTCATCCCAATCCCAAAGAAAGGCAATGCCAAGGAGTGCTCAAACTACCGAACAATTGCACTCATCTCACACGCTAGTAAAGTAATGCTCAAAATTCTCCAAGCCAGGCTTCAGCAATATGTGAACCGTGAACTTCCTGATGTTCAAGCTGGTTTTAGAAAAGGCAGAGGAACCAGAGATCAAATTGCCAACATCCGCTGGATCATGGAAAAAGCAAGAGAGTTCCAGAAAAACATCTATTTCTGCTTTATTGACTATGCCAAAGCCTTTGACTGTGTGGATCACAATAAACTATGGAAAATTCTGAAAGAGATGGGAATACCAGACCACCTGATCTGCCTCTTAAGAAATCTGTATGCAGGTCAGGAAGCAACAGTTAGAACTGGTCATGGAACAACAGACTGGTTCCAAATAGGAAAAGGAGTACGTCAAGGCTGTATATTGTCACCCTGTTTATTTAACTTATATGCAGAGTACATCATGAGAAATGCTGGACTGGAAGAAACACAAGTTGGAATCAAGATTGCCGGGAGAAATATCAATAACCTCAGATATGCAGATGACACCACTCTTATGGCAGAAAGTGAAGAGGGGCTAAAAAGCCTCTTGATGAAGGTGAAAGTGGAGAGTGAAAAGGTTGGCTTAAAGCTCAACATTCAGAAAACGAAGATCATGGCATCTGGTCCCATCACTGCATGGGAAATAGATGGGGAAACAGTGGAAACAGTGTCAGACTTTGTTTTTCTGGGCTCCAAAATCACTGCAGATGGTGACTGCAGCCATGAAATTAAAAGACGCTTAGTCCTTGGAAGGAAAGTTATGACCAACCTAGATAGCATATTCAAAAGCAGAGACATTACTTTACCAACAAAGGTTCGCCTAGTCAAGGCTATGGTCTTTCCTGTGGTCATGTATGGATGTCAGAGCTGGACTGTGAAGAAGGCTGAGCGCCAAAGAATTGATGCTTTTGAACTGTGGTGTTGGAGAAGACTCTTGAGAGTCCCTTGGACTGCAAGAAGATCCAACCAGTCCATTCTGAAGGAGATCAATCCTGGAATTTCTTTAGAAGGAATGATGCTAAAGCTGAAACTCCAGTATTTTGGCCACCTCATGCGAAGAGTTGGCTCATTGGAGAAGACTCTGATGCTGGGAGGGATTGAGGGCAGGAGGAGAAGGGGACGACAGAGGATGAGATGGCTGGATGGCATCACTGACTCGATGGATGCGAGTCTGAGTGACCTCCGGGAGCTGGCGATGGACAGGGAGGCCTGGCGTGCTGTGGTTCATGGGGTCGCAAAAAGTCGGACAGGACTGAGCGACTGATCTGATCTGATCTGATTATTCACGTTAGACCTTAGGCTAAGTAAGTTCTTTCTTTAATTAAGACCCACCCTCACCCTATAGGAATGTAAATTTATCTGGTGGAGTCTGTTTTAAGAATAATCACCCCCGGAGAAATAAATGTCCTGGATTGACCACTGTCACAAGGAGAGGGTCATAAATTGTCAGCAGGCCCCCTGGCCAGAAGATGATGTAACATCCCTAAGACCTCTGTATACATTTGTAAGAAGCACCTGACTTTGATAAAAGTCAGGGCTGCTGACCCCACGTGACTTTTGTATAACATCTCAGTGTATAAAAGTAGACCACGGAAAATAAAGAATTGGGATCAGTTCCTGGAAAGACTGGTCTCCCCATGTCGCTCTCTCTCTCAAATTCTGACTGAGTCTCCATCTGGAGCGCAGGACCCACCATGCTTACTAATTATGCCTGGGCTTCTAAGATCGGACCGGGGAGGCCTCAGTGTCTCCTCTCCTTCGGGAGAATGGAAAGACACCTGCGGCCTACGTAAGTGGTGCAAACTTCTTCTCTTGAAGTTTTATTGGTCCCCCGCGTAAACCAAGCTACTCAGCCTCTTTTCTCCACTGAATTTTCCTACTGAGCTATCCTCGTTCTATTATTCTTTATATCTCTAATTATAACTATCATGTCCTGACCCCCACCGATGCCGTCCTCGCTTCGAAGTCCCTGGATCAGCTGGGGCTGGTCCCCAGCACCTTGGGATCTGTGAAGTTAACAAACTTATTCCTTCATAATAGTCATTTCTGTGTCTGCATGTCTTGTGCTATGCTGTGCTTAGTTGCTCAGTCATGTCCAACTCTTTGCAACTCCATGGACTGCAGCACACCAGGGTCCTCTGTCCATGGAGATTCTCCAGGCAAGAATACTGGAGTGGGTTGCCACGCCCTCCTCCAGGAGATCTTCCCAACCCATGGATCAAGCCCAGGTCTCCTGTACTGCAGGCAGACTCTTTACTGTCTGACAGTAAAGGGACAGGACACCAGGGAAGCCCAGGAATACTGGGGTGGGTAGACTATCCATTTTCTACGGGAACTTACCAACCCAGGAATCAAACCAGGGCCTCCTGCATTGCAGGCGGATTCTTTACCAACTGAGCCACCAGGGAAGCCCCTCTGCATGTCTTACCAAACTTAAAAACAAATCCTGGGTACCATTCAAACATGATGCTATGAGGGAACATGATACCTGGGCAGGTTTGAGGCATCAGAAAAGTAAACCCCTTCCAGGCCATCCTTGTGATAAGAGAGCAAACACAAACAGTAATTTCTAGCAAGACATTTCAGAGGTCTTTAATTCTCACATCACTTCAGACAGCAGCTTCACCCACCCCTTCTTTCCCCATCCTAGGCCACTGCCTTCTGCTCCTGGCAGGCCTTTCCTGAACATTCCCCTAGCAACTAAAGGACACTTTCATGTCAAGATCATTTAATGCTTCATAGCCAGAAAAGAGAAGGACCTGAAGGAACAGAGATGTGATCCTCTCATATTTGAACACTCTGGTGATTAACAATGGAGGAAATTTGGTCTTGAAAATAAGTATTTGTCAGCCCCAAGGGGGAAATGAGCCTGGCAAGCTCAATCACCAATCCAAGATACACAGATAATCCTAAGGGGAATCTGTCACACTGTGGTTCTTTTGTTTATTATGTAAGAGATGTGTGGTTTTTTTTTTTTTTAATAGGTTATGTGTGCACATAGTTTAAAAGATTCTAAAAGTCCAAAAGGGGACATAACAGAGTCTCTTTCTCATCTTGGACCCTTTTCCAAAAGCACAAAAGCATCATTAGTTTCTTGTAGATCCTTCTAAAAGTGGACTAGGGCTAAGATATACAATCATGTGGGTATGTAGGACACCTGCAATGCTCCCTACACTCACTTGGTGGTATTCTCTGCTTCCCTTCACACCACACCTTGCTTTCCCCACCACACATACAATTAACAGTACACTCTGGTGGCATCAGCAATAACGTGAACTGTGAACTTCCAGATGTTCAAGCTGGTTTTAGAAAAGGCAGAGGAACCAGAGATCAAATTGACAACATCTGTTGGATCATCGAAAAAGCAAGAGAGTTTCAGAACAACATCTACTTCTGCTTTATTGACTATGCCAAAGCCTTTGACTGTGGGGATCACAATAAACTGTGGAAAATTCTGAAAGAGATGGAAATACCAGACCACCTGACCTGCCTCTTGAGAAACTTGTATGCAGGTCAGGAAGCAACAGTTAGAACTGGACATGGAACAACAGACTTGTTCCAAATAGGAAAAGGAGTATGTCAAGGCTGTGTATTGTCACCCTGCTTATTTAACTTATATGCAGAGTACATCATGAGAAACACTGGGCTGGAAGAAGCACAAGCTGGGATCAAGATTGCCAGGAGAAATCTCAATAACCTCAGATATGCAGATGACACCACCCTTAAGGCAGAAAGTAAAGAAGAAGCCTCTTCTAAAGTAACTTCTAAAGAAGCCTCTTCTAAAGTAACTTCTAACTAAAAAGCTTCTTGATGAAAGTGAAAGTGGAGAGTGAAAAAGTTGGCTTAAAGCTCAACATTCAGAAAATGAAGATCATGGCATCAGGTCCCATCGCTTCATGGCAAATAGATGGGGAAACAGTGAAAACAGTGGCTGACTTTATTTTGGGGGGCTCCAAAATCACTGCAGATGGTGACTGCAGCCAGGAAATTAAAAGATGCTTGCTTCTTGGAAGGAAAGTTATGACCAATCTAGATAGCATATTCAAAAGCAGAGACATTACTTTGTCAACAAAGGTCCGTCTAGTCAAGGCTATGGTTTTTCCAGTGGTCATGTATGAATGTTAGAGTTAGACTATAAAGAAAGCTGAGCACCAAAGAATCAATGCTTTTGAACTGTGGTGTTGGAGAAGACTCTTGAAAGGTCCTTGGACTACAAGGAGATCCAACCAGTCCATCCTAAAGGAGATCAGTCCTGGGTGTTCATTGAAAGGACTGATGTTGAAGCTGAAACTCCAATACTTTGGCCACCTAATGCGAAGGGCTGATTCATTTGAAAAGACCCTGATTCTGGGAAAGATTGAGGGCAGAAGGAGAAAGGGATGACAGAGGATGAGATGGTTGGGTGGCATTACTGACTCAATGGACATGGGTTTGGTTGGACTCCGGGAGTTTGTGATGGACAGGCAGGCCTGGCATGCTGCGGTTCATGGGGTCGCAAGGAGTTGGAAATGACTGAGCGATTGAACTGAACTGAACTGGAGACTTTCTCATACCATTTCATGGAGAGTGTTTTTTTCTCTCTCTCTCTTTTTTGGCTGCTCCATGTGACTTGCAGGATCTTAGTTCCCTGGTCAAGGATTGAACCTGGGCCCAGGGCAGTGAAAGCACTGAGTCCTAACCACTGGACCACCAGGGAATTCCCCAGGCCTTACCCTTCTTAATGGCTATATAGGGGGCATGAGCATCTACCCAGACCCCCACGGATGGGTATTTACAAAGGTCACAACCTTTAGCTACTACAACAGAGCTGTCATGAATCTCCTAGACTATCCTTCTTTATGTCCTGATGATAATGTACCTTTAAGAAATGCTCAGAAGTGAAATTTTTACAGGTATCTGATTTATAGGTAGAAGCTGCACTTTTGTGCAAGCATGGGTACAAGAGCCTGGTTCCCCCCAGCCTCACGCTCCCAGTGTAGGACAGTGTAAGAGCCTGCCCCAGGTTATGAGGATTGGCAGAGTTGGGGGTTGATGGGGAGGATGGGCATTAGATCCTGAGCAGTTCTTCTGAGCTGCCAGAGACCCTGTATTCTCTGGTCAGCCTGCGGCTAAGCCTCCTTGTTCTTCAGGATCTTTCCTGTGTACCCCATCCACATTAACATGAGTTTAAAAAAATGAATCTATTTTTAGTTGCACTGGGTCTTCTTTGCTGTGTTAGTCGTTCAGTCATATCTGACTATTTGTGACCTCACGGGCTGTAGCCCACCAGGCTCCTCTGTCCATGGGCATTCTCCAGGCAAGAATACTGGAGTGGGTTTTCATTTCTTTCTCCAGGTTCATTGCTGTCCATAGGCTTTCTCTAGTTGTGGTGAGCAGGGGCTACTCTTAGCAATCACTACATTATCTTTCAATTTTTTTCCTCAAGCTTTTTTCCTGCCCCACTTTCTATTCAGAGACAACTGCTGGCTTACTGAATGATTCACTCAGTTGGGAAAATTCAACTGAAAAGCTATGGGGTAAGGGGCCCATGCTAAGCAGTTCAGGGAAACCAAAGCTAGGGTAGAAACATCCTCACCCTTAGTGGTTTGTCATTTAGCAAGACCAACAGGTAACCCCATAATGTGCAGTGAGTAATGGAACAATGTCTCAGTGTGGCTCAAGGGCTTTGCTTCTCTCCGAATCATCATCCATTGCTCACAAACACACACCTCACAATTCTTACTCTGTATCTGGCCAAAAGTCCATGTAGTTAAAGCTATGGTTTTTCCAGTAGTCATGTATGGATGTGAGGGTTGGACCATAAAGAAGGCTGAGCATCGAAGAAGTGATGCTTTCGAACTGTGGTGCTGGAGAAGACTCTTGAGAGTCCCTTGGACAGCAAGGAGATCAAACCAGTCAATCCTAAAGGAAATCAACCCTGAATATTCATTGGAAGGACTGATGCTGAAGCTGAAGCTCCAGTATTTTAGTCACCTGATGCAAAAAGCTGACTCATTGGAAAAGACCCTGATGCTGGGAAAGATTGAAGAAAGGAGGAGAAGGGGGTGACAGAGGATGAAATGGTTGAATGGCATCACTGACTCAATGGACATGAGTTTGAACAAACTCTGTGAGATGGTGAAGGACAGGGAAGCCTGGCGTGCTGCAGTCCACAGAGTCAAGGGAGTCGGACACAACTTAGTTACTGGACAACAACAACATTCTGTGTGGATAAGCTCTTGAATTGCTCTGACCATGAGAATTAGGATGTATTTGAGAAGAAAAGGCTGGATGAACCCATCATATCCAAGGCATTTGTACAGCACTCAGGTGCGATTCTATGTTCTCAATACAATACCGTCACACTCAAGGGGGTAAGAGTTTCCTTTTTTTCAGTCATGCTGGGTGGCCTGCTGAATCTCAGTTCCGCAACCACGGATCGAACCAAAGCCTCAAGAGTGAAAGCTCTGTGCCCTAACCACTGGCCTGCCAGGGAATTTCTAAGAGTTTTCAAAGAGGGTTGGGCAAGTGATGAAACTGTCAAAAATCCAAGCAATTAATGTGTACAGAAAACTTCCAGAAGAAAACACAACTGACTTTGACCATGCTAACCCCTGGGGAGAGAGCCAAGGGCCTGGGGGAGGAGGGATTTACTTTTTAGTGTATTGTTTCAATTTTATTTTGCCATGTGCATATAGTTTATATAATTTTTTTAAAAATTAAATGAAATAATCTATACAAATTGTGAAACACACCTCCATCCTATCTCTTCTGTGACCATACACAGCTGCTGTTTTCATCAAGATATAAAGCTTTTAAAAGTTACCTAAGAAGAGAGAATTGTGCTAAGGGTAAGGTGGAGAGAGCAGGGTAGGGATGGATGCGTGAAGAGTGAGAAGAAAAGTATAAACATGAGGGGTGATTTCCAGTCCAGGAAGTGAACAGAAGTGAAAAATGCTTCTAGGAAGTCAGAATGTGTAGAACTACCTCCCCACTTCTTTAATTATAAAAAGAACTTAGAGCTGCTGAATTGGGGTCCATTCCCTGGAAGGGAAAGAGGCTCTGATAGGCCTGTTCTGGGTCCAATCCCCAGGCGAAAGAGAGGATGGAGAGGGAGGACTATCCCAGAAGGAGACCAGGATCTGTGATACCTGGAGGTTGGCAGGAAAAGACAGAGCAGGCTGAGGGCATGTCCAGACTGTAAGCTGAGACAGGCACAGGTGGTAGTGGTTTAGCTGCCAGTCGTGTCTGACTCTTGCAACCACAGGGACTATAGGCCACCAGGCTCCTCTGTCCATGGGATTCCCCAGGCAAGAATATCGGAGTGGGTTGCCATTTCCTTCTCCAGGGGATCTTCCCAAACCAGGAATCAAACCTGGGTCTCCTGCATTGCAGGTGGATTCTTTACCAACTGAGCCACCAGGGAAGTAAAGCAGGCAGGGAAGGATCCCATGAGCCCTTCCCTGCAAAAGCGGAGCCCAAGGTGCCAGGAGATAGGCAAGGGAC
The DNA here is from genome assembly GCA_935064755.1 of Tragelaphus eurycerus. NCBI lineage: Eukaryota > Metazoa > Chordata > Mammalia > Artiodactyla > Bovidae > Tragelaphus > Tragelaphus eurycerus. Next base: position 11,461,047 of record CAKXYN010000070.1, on the reverse strand, counting down.
CCTACTTTCCACCCACAAACTGCCTGGACAGTGTGAGCTCAGGGGGACCAAGGAAGGACCACATGATGCCTCTACATGGGTCAGGAATAGAGGAGGGTTCTGCCCACACTGCACAATCACTCCAAATACACCAGCTATCAGATGCCTTCCTGTGATAGGCAGCATTTTGATCCTATGAACTTCCTCCGTGTGCTACCCACCAATATGTTACCTCACATGGCATAAGGGATTCTACAGACGTAATTAAGGTAATTAATCTGCTGACTTTAAGTTAGGGAGATTGGGACTTTCCTGATGGTCCAGTGGTTAAGAATGTGCCTTCCAATGCAAGGGATGCAGGTTTAATCCCTGGTCGGGAGACTAAACCTGTGCACTGCAACTATGGAGCCCACATGCCACAGTGAAGAGTCAGCATAGCCAAAAAAAAAAAAAAAAAAATGAAAACTGAACATATGAAAATTTCAAAGTTCAAGTCAATGCATTTGGTACATGTATTGCAGTGCTCTTAACAGATAATCATGAAAAATTTTTTTAAGATGGGGAGGTTATATTGGATTATTGGGGTGGGCTTAATCTAATTACATGATACCTTAAACAAAAAGGCAGAAACCATTCTCTGGCTGGTAACAGAAGAGGACAGAAATGATATGCTATTGTTGGCTTGAAGATGACAGGATGTCACATGTCAAGGAAGTGGGGATCTCAGTCCTACAGCCCCAAGGAATTGACTCTACCAACAACCTGAATGAATCTGTAAGTGGAATCTCCCTAGAGCCTCCAGATAAGAGCCCGGGCTGACCCACACCCGGGTTTTGGTCTTGTGAGCTTCTCAGCAGAGGACTCAGTTGACTCTACTTGAACTTCTAACTTACAGAAACTGTGAAATAACAAATTTGTACTTTTAGGGATGCTAAATTTTTAGTAATCTGTTATAGCAGCAATATAAAAGTAATACACCTCCCCCAAATCAAAATTAAATCAACTCCAGAAATAGTTGATGACACTTGGGTTGCCATGCCCTCCTCCAGGGCATCTTCCTGACCCAGGGATTGAACCTGAGTCTCTTTATGTCTCCTGCATTGGCAGGCAGATTCTTTACCACTAGTGCCACCTGGGAAGTCTACTTATTAGGCATGAGACTAAAATTCCAGGACAATGGGGTAAACATATCCCAGCTATTAGGGAGCAGCACATCCATCATTAGGTAGGATTTCCACCCAGAAAGTGGCTGAAATGCCAGGACCCCCAGGAAGGAGCTCATGAGACTAACGTTCTTCCTTACAGTGTTCATAATAAAGGATGAGAGGAGAGCAAGAGGCCACCAGTGCCAGCCAACAGGAGGGCATTACGACAGAAGACTAGAGCACAAGAAGTGCTGGCCATGCTCTCTCTTTTTTTAATTGGAGGACAATTGCTTTACAATGTTGCATTGGTTTCTGCTGTACAACATTGCAAATCAGTCATAACTATATATTTATATCCCTTTCCTCTTGGGCCTCTCTTCCCGCCCCCATTCCGCCCCTCTAGTTCATCACAGAGCACCAGGCTGGGCTCCCTGTGTTATTAACGTATTAGCACCTTCCCACTAGCTATCTACTTTACACACGATAGTGTACATATGCCAATGCTACTCTCTGAGTTCATCCCACCCTCTCGTTCCCCCACTGTGTCCACAGCTGTGTTCTCTGCACCTGTGTCTCCACACCTTCCCTGCAGTTAGGTTCATCAGTACCATCTTTCTAGATTCAATATATACACTTTAATATACTATATTTGTTTTTCTCTTTCTGACTTACTTTACTCTGTATAAAAGGCTCTAGGTTTATCCACCTCACTAGAAGGGACTCAAATTCATTTCTTTTTATGGCTGAGTAGTATTCCATTATATATATACATACCACAACTGCTTTATCCATTCATCTGTTGATGGACATCTAGGTTGCTTCCATATCCTGGCTACTGTAAATAGTGCTGCAGTGAACACTGGGGTAATATGTGTCTTTTTGAATTGTGGTTTTCTCAGAGTATACGCCCAGTAATGAGACTGCTGGGTCATATGGGTCAATCGATTACACAGTCCTCACTAGGTCCAGCCTATTCTCCTCATCTCCACGAGACAGACAGGAGCCTCCCCACTGAAGGTCTGATCAAAATGGGGTTTGCCTCCTAGTACCAGCCCATGGGGCCTGGGGAAGGGTAAAAAAAATGGCTCAGCAGAGTTCTGTCTCTATTCTTAGAGACTCAGGCCATCTCTGGTCTGCTGTTTACCTGGGCACAGAACAGGGCAGGATGGCACAAGCATATTAAATTAGGTAATCCAGATTCCTTCCTTCCAGCTTGAGGTCATAATAGCTGAGACATCTATCTCTCCCAGTGGAGATGGAAGCCAGGCTCCTTCAGGGGAAAAGCTACATACAAACTGAGCCAACTACTTCACAGGATTCAGTGAAGTAGTGTTCAGAGAAGTGGACATCTTTGACCCAGGACACCCCAGAGGATAAGTCCAGATGAATCCTTTTTAGGATGAGAACCTTTTCTCCAAAATGGAAATATCCTTATTATTTTTTTCTGATGATATTTGATCATGGTAAAACATTCATAAAACACAGAAAATGTGAAACTGACCTTATGATCCCAAACTGCAGAAATAACCCTAGTTAAGTGATGAGTATTTTCCACACTATTTTTAGTATATATTCACATGTGCACAAACTCAGTCACTTCAGATATAAACAGGACGCTATATATTATTCACAACCTCTTTTAGCTAAGACACAATACATCAGTACAAACACGTAGCTTATGATTTTCACCTGGTTCACCACTATAACTGTACTGGTCATAAGAGAAAAAGAGCTGTCCATCAAAAGGGAATAGATTAAATAAATTACAGTCCATCTATACCATGAAATTCTATGTGGCCTTTAAAAAAAAAGTAGGTAGATCTGTTTATGCTTTCATGAAAGTATTTAAAAAAATAAATTTAAAAAATGCAGTAAGAACTATTAGGTGTACTATAGCTGTTGTTCAGTTGCCCAATCATGTCCGGCTCTTTGAGACCCCATGAACTGCAGCACACCAAGTCTCCCTGTCCCTCACCATCTCCCAGAGTTTGCTCAAGTTTATGTAAATTGCATTGATGATGTCGTCCAGCCATTTCATCCTCTGATGCCCTCTTCTCCTTCTGCTCTCAATCTTTCCTAGCATCAGGGACTTTTCCAATAAGCATCTGTTCATATCAGATGACCAAATGACCAAAATACTGGAGCTTCAGCTTCAGCATCAGTCTGTCCAGTGAATATTCAGGGTGAATATCCAGTGAATCTCCCTTAACATTGACTGGTTTGATCTTGCTGTCCAAGGAACTTTCAGGGGTCTTCTCCAACATCACAGTTTGAAGGCATCAATTCTTTGGCGTTCTGCCTTCTTTACAGTCCACCTCTCAAAACCATACATGACCCCTGGGAAGACCATAGCCTTGATTATATGGACCTTTGTTGGCAGAGTAATGTCTCTGATTTTCAATATACTATCTAGGTTTGTCATCGTTTTCCTGCCAAGAAGTAATCATCTTCTGATTTCATGGCTACAGTCACCATCTGCAGTGATTTTGGAGCCCAAGGAGAGGGAATCAGTCACTACTTCCACCTTTCCCTCTTCTATTTGCCATACAGTAATGAGGCCAGACCCCATGATCTTAGGTTTTTTTTAATATTTAGTCTTAAGCCAGCTCTTTCACTCTCCTCCTTCACCTTCATCAAGGGGCTCTTTAGTTCCTCTTCACTTTCTGCCATTAGAGTGGTATCATCCACATATCTGAGGTTGTTGATGTTTCTCCTGCCTATCTTGATTCCAGCTTGTAACTCATCCAGTCTAGCATTTCTCATGATGTGCTCAGTGTATAGGTTAAACAAACAGGGTGACAGTAGACAGCCCTGTTGTACTCCTTTCTCAATCTTGAACCAATCACTTATTCCAGACAGCATTCTAACTGTTGGTTCTTGACCTGCATACAGATTTCTCAGGAGACAGATAAGACGGTCTGGTATTCCTATCTCTCTAAGAGCTTTCCACAATTTGTCATGATCCACAGAGTGAAAGGTTTTAGTATAGTCAATGAAACAGAGATCGATATTTTTCTGAAATTCCCTTGCTTTCTCTATAATCCAGTGAATGTTGGCAGTTTGAGCTCTAGCTCCTCTTCCTTTTCTAAACCCAGCTTGGACATCTTGAAGTTCTTGGTTTGCATAGTGCTGAAGCACACAGTGCTGTATGTTGTGCTTAGTCACTCAGTCATGTTCAAGTCTTCGTGCCCCCATGGACTGTAGCCCACCAGGCTCCTCTGTCCATGGGATTCTGCAGGCAAGAGTACTGGAGTGGGTTCCCATGCCCTCCTCCAGGGGATCTTCCCAACCCAGGGATCGAACCCAGGTCTCCTGCATTGCAGGCAGACTCTTTATTGTCTGAGCTATCAGGGAAGTCCAAAGCATTTGGTACATCCTTAAAAAAAGGAAAAGTATATGTATATGTGTGTACCCCTGAATATTCATTGGAAGGACTTTTGCTGAAGCTCCAATATTCTGGCTACCTCATGTGAAGAGCCAATTCATTGGAAAAGACCCTGATGCTGGGAAAGATTGAAGGCAAAAGTAGAAGGGGATGGCAGAGGATGAGATGGTTGGGTGGCATTATCAACCTAGTGAACATAAATTTGACTAAACTCCAAGAGATAGTGAAGGACAAAGGAACCAAGTGTGCTATAGTCCAAGGAGTCCCAAAGAGTCAGACACAACTTAGCAAGTGAACAACAAAAAAGGTGTGTGTACATATATACATACACACATTTTAAAAAATTGTATACAACTGTGAAAAGCAGTAATGGTGAGAGTGAATGGTGTTGGGGGGAAATTTAGTTTTATTGCACACTTTTGTGTATTGTTTCTTATTTTCCTTTTAATTTTTTTAACATATGAATGCTTCTTTACCAATTCCATTAATTGAAGAATTTTGTTTATCATGCCCATCATTATAAGAGCAATACCTGCTCTGATAAGGGCATTCAATAAATATTTACTTGAAGAACTAGTTGATTTGAAATGTTCCAGTGAATATCCTTGCACCTGCTTCTCTGCTGATAAGGTTTAAGACTGCGGTCAGACCTTTTCCATCTCTCCCTTGAGACTAGGCAACTTACCTGTAAAAGTCCCAATTCCTGGAGTACTTACCAACAAAGGAAGATGTCGGTGAATGTCTCTGCTGTGGTGAATAGTGCAAATATAATCCAGTACATCATCCATTTGACCTGTTGAAAGAGAAAGCAATAAAGCTAGCAGAAAAGATCAAGGATGAATGGTTGCCAACTTCAAGAGAACAGGCTTCAACAGCAGATGTTGAGATGGGTCCAGGCAGTCTGGCCTACCACTGGTCACCCCTTCTCCTATCCTTCCCCAGGTTGGTCCAGTTCCACTCCAGACCCTGGGTCTGCAAGGAAATAGGCCATTTCCACAACTGACCAAGGCTCAAGATCAAAGTAGACTTGAGGTGGCCTTCACTGGCCCTCAGGTGAGCCAATGAGACCTGAAGACTGGCAGTGACTCAGGATTCAGTCAGGTCATTTTGCCAGGACTAATACCAGGTGAATAAAGTTTCCAAGCTTCCACAGAGACACACTCTGGGATGAACTTTAACCTGAGATTCTCTGAGATAGAATAACGGTAATCCTCACTGATCACTTAAAAACACTTCCGAGGACTTCCCTGGTGGTCCAGCAGTTAGGACTCAGAGCTTCCACTGCAGGGGGCACGGGTTTGATCCCTGGTCAGGAACTAAGGTTCCACATGCTGAGGTACAGCAAAACAAGCAAACAAAAAACTCTTTCATGTGGGAAAGCCCTCACAGAAACTGGATCTTTTCTTTTATCTCCCCCATGTGACCATCCTTTTCCATTTCTACTGTTTCTCTTCCCCAGTTGAAGCCTTGGTTTCCCCCTCCCCACCCCGCCCCCGCCCCACTCTCTTTAACTACTGTAAGAGTCTCCTAACCGCTTTCCTGTCCCTTGACTTTCCTCTTACCAATCCATCTTGCAAACTATCCCCACACTAATCCCCCACAAAGCATGAACTTATCCTACTAACCTTTCATTTAAAATCTTCTAGCCTGCAGAATAAAGTCCAAATCCTTAGTCTGCTCCTCCTGTTGTTTGGAAATGGTGGGGTAGTTTGTATTGGACTAATCCTCTTGCCAATAATTATAATAAACTCAGAACAAAATATTTTATTTTATTCCATCTTTGGCCACGCCATGTGGCATATGGAAAATCTTAGTTCCCTGACCAGAGATTGAACACACACTCTCAGCATCAAAAGCACAGAGTCTTAACCACTCAGCTGTCAGGGAATTCCCTAAACAAAATATTTTAAAATAACTGTCTGAAGGCTAGAAAAGCTATCAAAAGCTGGCAGAAACTGGAAAGGATCCAACTCTTGAAATGTGGGGACCACACCAGAGTAAATCCACGTGGATGTGGCTAAAGAAACCACCTGGCCAGCAAATCATGGGGCAGACAGAACTCCAGAAGAAACCCATAGCCAAATTTGCCTGAGGAAGTGGAAAATAGAGTTTGAGATGATCAAAGATGCTGGAAATTGAAAAGGAAAAATCCTCAGTAAGAGGGAAGCATAAGTCATAAACCAAACTCTCATATAAATTCCTTTCAATTTCTTAGCTGGCTTCTGAACTGTACAGAATCAGGTAATATTCCAAGGTGGCTGAGTAAAATACAGCTAGGAAGTGGAGAGACGAGCAGAGATTCAGTTTCTGCCCACTACAGGAAAAATGGAGTTTGGAGTTCAAGTTTTGCCTAATTAGAGAAGACTGGTAAACATTTGGGATTTCCAGGGGAATATCTAAAAGGTCATACTTCAGGAATAAAAATTACAACCTAGGATTTAAGAGATTAGCTCTAGGACTAAGAGTAAAACTGAAATACACCTGCCCCAAGAAAATGTAAAACTTAACTACCACAAGGTCAAGATGATCTGTCAGAAGTTAACTGCCTGCTAGAATGAAAATGTTTTTCCTCGTCTAGTCAAGGGCTATGGTTTTTTCTGTGGTCATGTATGGATGTGAGAGCTGGACTGTGAAGAAGGCTGAGCACCGAAGAATTGATGCTTTTGAACTGTGGTGTTGGAGAAGACTCTTGAGAGTCCCTTGGACTGCAAGAAGATCCAACCAGTCCATTCTGAAGGAGATCAGCCCTGGGATTTCTTTGGAAGGAATGATGCTGAAGCTGAAACTCCAGTACTTTGGCCACCTCATGCGAAGATTTGACTCATTGGAGAAGACTCTGATGCTGGGAGGGATTTGGGGCAGGAGGAGAAGGGGACGACAGAGGATGAGATTGCTGGATGGCATCACTGACTCGATGGACGTGATTCTGAGTGAACTCTGGGAGTTGGTGATGGACAGGGAGGCCTGGCGTGCTGTGATTCATGGGGTCACAAAGAGTCAGACACAACTGAGCAACTGAACTGAATTGAGAATAAAAATTAACCTCTTCATAAGAAGACAACATAGATCTGGAGTTCCTATGATGAAGTATACATAAAAATTCCAACAAACAAAAAAGATGTGTGTGTGTGTGTGTGTGTGTGTATGAAGAAACAGGAAAATATGCTCCATGGTTAAGAGAAAAACTAGTCAATAGAAACAGATCCGTATTTGACTTAGATGTTACAATTAGCAAAGACTTTTAAAAGTATAAATGTATATTGAGACAAATAAATTTTCACGTGCAAAAGAATGAAGATGGACTTTTACCTCACACTATATACAAAAAAGTGAACTCAAAATGGATCAGAGACCTAAATGTAATAACCTTACAAGAAAACACAGGAGTAAATTTTTGTGGCCTTGGGTTAAAAAATGTTTTCTTAGATGTGACACCAACAACACAAGCAACAAGAAAAGAAAATAGATATATTAGACCTTATAAAAATTAAAAATTTTTGTACTTCAAAAGATACCATCAAGAAAGTGAAAAGACAACCCACAAAATGGGGAAAATATTTGCAAATCAGTATCTGACAAAGTATTTGTATTGAAATAATAAAGAACTTATATAGCACAACAATAAAAAGATCAAACCCAGGTCTCCTGCACTGCAGGCACGTTCTTTACCAACTGAGCTACTAGGGAAGGCCCAATAAAAAGACAAATAACCCAATTTAAAGTGTGTCAAGGGCCCATATCTTTTAGAAAATGAATCAGTAATTAATAAAAGCCAACACCCATTTATGATAAAAGACCTGAATCGCCAATATGATACTGAAGAAGAGAAACAAAGTCAGAGAACTGACACTGTCTAATTTTAAGACTTACTATAAAGCTACAATAACCAGGAGAGTGTGGTATTAGTGAAATAACAGATAAATATATCAAATATACTAGACAAATAGAATAGACAGCCTCCAAACAAACTGCACAATCAACTGATCCTTGACAAAGGAGCAAAGGAAATTTGATGGAGAAAAGATAGTTTTTTCAATAAGTGCTGCTGGGAACAAGTGGATGTTTACATTCAAAAAACAAATAGATATAGGCACTGATCTTACTTACATCTTGCATAAAAATTAACTAAAACTATAAAATTTCTAGAATATAACACAAGAGAAAATAAGAAGAGATAACACAAGAAAAAAGAGGTGATCTGGAATTTAGTAATTTGTCTTTTAACACACCAGCAGGACCCATGGAAGAAAAAAATGATAAGCCAGACTTCATTAAAATTAAAAATTTCTGCTCTGCAAAAGATATTGTTAAGAGACTGAAAAGACAAGCCACAGACTGGGAGAAAATATTTGCAATACATATATCTGAAAAGGGACTTGTATCCAAAATATTCAAAGAATACTTAAAACTCAACAACAACAAAAATAACAATCCAATTTTTAAAATGGCAAAAAATCTGAACATATATCTCACCAAAGAAGATATACAGCAACTTACTAACAGATATTTTGTTATAGATTTTTTAAAATCACCACTTAACAAGACACTTATCCTAGGAGGAAAAGGATGGGTTCAGTATTTTCTTTAAAGTATAAATATGTTTTAAAAAATCTATAGGAAAAGGTAGCTATAATAAGTGAAGAGATGGGAGATTTCAACACAAAGAAGGAAAATCTTTAAAAAGAACTAAATGATATCCTAGAACTGAAAAACAAAACACCTGAAAAAAATGTTTTTAATTATTGAATGGAATTTATAGCAGTTTGATCACAACAAAAGATCTGTGAACTTGAAGACAAGACAACAGAGTCAACCAGGCTGAAGCCTAGGTTAGGGGGTGGGCTGGGGGATGAAGAGTCTCAATACTTGAGGACCACACATCAAGCAGTCAAAAATATCCATGGAATAGGAATTTGAGAGAAGAGAAAAAAGAGAATTGGATAGAAAAATTATTTGAAGAAATACTGCCTAAAGTTTTCTAAAATTTGACCAACATATCAAACCCACAAAACCCAGTGAATTGAAGCAAGATAAATATGAAGAAAACCACATCTAGCCACATTATAGTAAAACTGCTAAAAAACAAAGAGAAAACCTTAAGTGAGGGGGAAAAAGACATTACACACAGGGGGATGACAGTGAGAACTACAGTTGACTTTTTATCAGAAACAACGAATACCAGAAGAAAATGAATAACATCTTTAAAGTGCCACACACACACACACACACACACATACACAATAGTGCCAACCTACAATTCTATACCCAGCACAAATATCTTTCAAAAAACCAGAGGCAGTTCTGGCGAATCTCATTGCCTTTGTGACTCTGAAACATGTGGCCGTATTAGAGCCTTCTCTATTTAGAAAAACAGAATACCCGCAAGCTAGAAATTAAGGACGCTTCTCTATATGTGAGAGAGAAGACAGAATATTTTGACTGTGGGTGGAGGACTCTTGAGGTCCCTTGGCGAGAATCCAACCAGTCCATCTGAGATCACTCTGGAAGGAATGGCTAAGCTCAAAAGAAGACTTATCAGTGGGAGGGATTGAGGGCGGAGGAGAGGGGACGACAGAGGATGAGATGGCTGGATGGCATCACTGACTCGATGGATGCGGTCTGGGTGACCTCCGGAAGCTGGTGATGGACAGGGAGGCCTGGCGTGCTGCGGTTCATGGGGTCGCAAGAGTCGGACACGACTGAGCGACTGATCTGATCTGATATACTACCAAGGTTATCTGCAGCAGAACGGGCTCCTTAGCAGGGAGCAAATAATCTTATCTAGCTATAAAGATATAGCTAGATATAGCTAGATATCCCTGGTATACTGGGCCCAGGATCTAAGAATTCCCAACACTGGTATCCATATACACTGCAAGGAGCCTGAATTCCCTCTCTGGAAGTTTTTTCTTTGCAGTGTTCAAACCATGTTCCAGGGACTTCCAAGGGAGGTCCAGTAGTTAAGATGCTGCACTTCAGAGAATACTGGCCTAAGTGGGTTTTTGGGAAGATGGGATTAGATAGCTTACAAGGCAAGAAATGCTCCCCAAGAGAAGGATGGCTAGGTATACATGGGAGGGAAGGGACCTGCTGAAGTCAAGGCATGAGAGACTGATAGTTATGGAACCATTCACATTAACAAGAAATTAAAAAAAAAAAAAGCCAAATTAGGAAGAAGAAGCTGAGCTCCATGAGGCTGAGGACAATCTGAGGGTTTTGGAGGACATCTAAGAAAAATGCCCAATGGGCCTCTAGAGAGGCAAAAGTAAATCTCAGGAAGGAGATTGGGGCTGAAGACTGAAGACAAAGATGAGGAAGCCTTGGCAGAGAGGAGGCTGGAAGGGATAGCCTGAAGAATTTTCCATCATGTACTCCTTCACCTTAAAATACTTTCATGCAGAAAGAAGGATCTGAGAATGACTCACTGAGCCTAACAAGGTAAATGAAATACTGGTGACTCAAACATGGAAACCATAAATAAATATCTGGAAATGGTCTCCCAACCACTCCTCAGAGAAACTAAATGGAAGCTGTTTTTCCAAGATTTGGAATAGAACTTGCCATGTTAGAGGGATTCTATCCCAAACTCCCTGCAAGGTGAGTGGGAGTGTGGGTAGGCCGGCACCCAGAATAAAGAAAGGAAGATACTGTTGACTTGTGACGTTATCATCAGGGGCAATTCTAGAGTGGACAGTTGACAGCACAACTGGGAACTCCCTCAGGACTGGTCGAGCACAGGAATGAGGTCATCAAGCGATGACCCTAGGTCACAACAAAAGGGTGGGAAGTAGATCTTGGTGACCTTCCATGAGTCACAGAATGGGCTGAGACTCCAGGACCCATCAGATCCTGCCCCCAGGGCTCTTGGGAGCCTGTGAAAGGCCTCCTCCACGAACTCTGGAGGCAGCAGGCTCAGTCAACTCTTAGCCTCACCTCACCTTTGGATCTTCCCCCACACCAGTCACACTAATATTTCTTAAGCCTCTCACACTCCCTTCTGCATCTGAGCTCGGCTTCAGTCTCACAGGGAATCCTCTCTGACAAATGACTGAGGAAGGAAATATCTGAGCCTGGTTGACAGATGAGTTGGCATCATCTGCTGGTACAAGTTCACAGAGGACAGCTGTGTAGTCAGAGGTGGCTGGGAGAGAGTAGGGAGGAAATTCCCTGTAGGCAGAACTTTGAGCAGTGCTCTCAGTCCAGAAGGAGAATTGTCCTGAGGTAAGGCATTTGTAAGAGTCGGACACGACTGAGCGACTTCACTTTCACTTTTCACTTTCATGCATTGGAGAAGGAAATGGCAACCCACTCCAGTGTTCTTCCCTGGAGAATCCCAGGCACAGGGGAGCCTGGTGGGCTGCCGTCTATGGGGTCGCACAGAGTCAGACATGACTGAAGTGACTTAGCAGCAGCAGCAGCATGTATATTAACCATATTTTCATATTTTCTTTTTTTTTTTTAGATTTTTCTTGATGTGGATCATTTTTAAAGTCTTTACTGAATTTGTTACAATATTGTTTCTGTTTTATGACTGCAAGGTTTTTTGGCCACAAGGCATGTGGGATCTTAGCTCTCCAACCAGGAACTGAACTTGCATTCCCTTTCATGCAATGAACTTGCATTGGAAGAAGTCTTAACCACTAGACCACCAGGGAAGTCCCACTTTCTGTGTTCTTGATGTTGAGGTCTTGCTGACTGGAGAGACTGCCTCTCCTATGACTAGCTAATTCATAGAGATAGCAAATTTCTTATCCCAGGGCACATATGCAAACTGGGCAATCTGGGGTCCATACTACAAACCACCTCCTTTATGGAGCTCTCACAGGTTGAGCTAATATTTCCCAGCCCTAGTCATCTGGGGCCAGCTGCCAGATAACTGGAGGCAGATCCCATACCCCAGAGCCTGCTGAAATTACTCAAACTAGCCAGTAGTAAGGTTGCTCACTCTGCTTTGCCTTCAATTCCCCACCGAAACTGTAATAAAGGTCAATGCCCATGTTTCCCCCTTGCTCTCCCTCTAACTCCTAGCTGACCCTGGTGCTTCTCCAGTGGCCCTGCATGATGTGCTGAACCTCCTACTTCCAAGGAACTGTGAGTAAAAACTTCTTCCTCTATGAGTCATTTCTGTGTCTGCATGCCTTACCATAGCTGATTAAAATGAATCTGGGATACATTTTAAAACACCACATAAGAATTTGGATAGATGATGAGGTACTTGGAAGGGACAAGACTGAGAATTTGGTGTTGAGGTGGTTTCGAAATTACGTGGATGGGTCCATGCTGCTGCTGCTGCTAAGTTGCTTCAGTAGTATCCAACTCTGTGCGACCCCATAGACGGCAGCCCACCAGGCTCCCCGATCCCTGGGACTCTCCAGGCAAGAACACTGGAGTGGGTTGCCATTTTCTTCTCCAATGCATGAAAGTGAAAAGTGAAAGTGAAGTTGCTCAGTCATGTCCCACCCTTCCAGATCCCATGGACTGCAGCCTACCAGGCTCCTCAGTCCATGGGATTTTCCAGGAAAGAGTACTGGAGCGGGGTGCCATTGCCTTCTCTGGGATGGGTCCATAGAGTGTAGATATTTGTGGCTCATGCTAATGCTCACCAGAAGGTCCCAATGGCAGAGGAGGCTCTTGGTAATCAGGTGGATGAGATGACCAGCTCTGTAGATGTCTGTGAGCCTTTGACTTCAGGCATGATATTGCTTGATCAGTGGGCTCATGTAGCAGTGGTCATGTGGACAGAGAAAACACACTGGCTCAGCAATGTGCATTTCTCTCACCAAGGATGACCTGGCATGACCACTGCTCAGACACCAAGTTGCCAACAGCAGTGACTAAGCATCTCTATGATGGTACCATAACTCAAGGCACCAGCCAGCCTCCTGGGAGCAGGCCATCATACCAAGCCCCTTCCTTCACAGAAAGGGGAGCACAGAGTCTTTCTGGAATATTCATTCATTGGGCATGTGGGCTTGCTTTCCCCACTGCCATGTTTCTGGCATCCACACAACGAACTGTTACTCCGTTGAGTATCCTTCTCATTTTGATATATTCCATCCAACAATCCCATGAGAGGAGGTTGGCAGGCTGCAATCCATGGTGTCATACAGAGTCAAATATGACTGAGCGCGCGCACACACACACACACACACACATCCAACACTGCCTCTGACTAAAGGCTCTCTTTTACAGCCAAAGAAATGCAACAATAGGCTGATGTCTCGGGGAATCTCTGATTTAATCATGTATCCCAATGCCCAGAAGCAGCTGGCCTTATACAATGCTGCAAGAGCTTAGGAGAGTGCCAGAAAAGAACCAGGTGGGAATTAGCATTCTGGGAAGTTGCTGTGCTCTCCTAGACAATGCAGTTTCCTCTCTGAACTAGTGACCAATTCATGGTACTGCATCTTAGCCAGAATCTAAAGGTTCAGGAACCAAGGAAATGAGGGTGGTGTTTCTTAGGATTAGGCCTAATGCTAGGTCCCTGCAATTCAAAGTGTGGTTCATGAGATTGCAACATTGGAATCCCCAAGGAGTTTGTTAGAAATGTAGAATCAGCTTGTTAGAAGTGTAGCATCTCAGGTCCCATTCTGGAGCTAATGAATCAGTTCTGCTGCTACTGCTGCTGCTGCTAAATCGCTTCAGTCATGTCCGACTCTGTGCGACCCCGTAGACGGCAGCCCACCAGGCTCTGCCGTCCCTGGGATTCTCCAGGCAAGAACACTGGAGTGGGTTGCCATTTCCTTCTCCAACGCAGGAAAGTGAAAAGTGAAAGTGAAGTCGCTTAGTCGTGTCCGACCCTCAGCGACCCCATGGACTGCAGCCCACCAGGCTCCTCCGTCCATGGGATTTTCCAGGCAAGAGTACTGGAGTGGGGTGCCATTGCCTTCTTTTAATAAAACTCTCTGCTTATTCATACGCGTGTTAAAGTTTGAGAATCACTGGTCTAACCCACTCACAACACTTCAATTCTCATCCTCAAACTTCTGAGCTCTGGTTTTTAGTAATTTTAGTGCTTGAAGGATGGATGCTATCACCAGGGATATAAAATGGTTCTGATGAAGTGGAAGCAGAGACTAGAAGGTCACCTGGCCATTTCAAGACCACCATGTCACTAGGAACAGATAATAAAGGGCTTATGGACTGCAAGAAGATCCAACCAGTCCATCCTAAAGGAAATCAGCCCTGAATATCCATTGGAAGGACTTATGCTGAAGCTGAAACTCCAATACTTTGGCCACCTGATGCAAAGAGCTGACTCATTTGAAAAGACTCTGATGCTGGTCTTTTCAAGATTGAAGGTGAGAGAAGAAGGAAATGACCAAGGATGAGATGGTTGGATGCCATCACCAACTCAATGAACATGAGTTTGAGTACACTCTGGGAGTTGGTGTTGGACAAGGAGGGCTGGCGTGCTGCAGTTCATGGGGTCACAAAGAGTCAGACATGACTGACAGACTGAACTGAACTGAACTGGGCTTTTGTTGGGTAACTGATACTGCTTATGAAGGGGAACTAGAGTTGCTATTACACAATGTGGTGGGAAGGAGGTTGAATGGAGGTTAAGAATCCTTTAGGGCAGCCATCCCCAACCTATTTTGCACCAGGGGCCAATTTCAGTTTCGTGGAAGACAATTTTTCCATGGATGGGGGTTGGCGGGTGGTTTCAGGATGGTTCAAGTGCAGTAGGGTTTGTGCTCTTATGATAATCTAAAGCCACTGTTGATCTGATAGGAGGTGGAGCTCAGGCGATAATGTGAGAGATGGGGAGCAGCCGTAATACAAATGAAGCTTCACTTGCTTGCCCATTGCCCACCTCCTGCTGTGTGGCCTGGTTCCTAACAGGCCATGAATACAGGTTTGTGGCCTGGAGGTTGGGAACCTCTGCTCTAGGGGATCTGCAAGCATTGTTTTGTTCAGAGGTAAAAGTCAACGGATCATTACTACAACCCTCCAGAGGCAAAACCACTAAGGCCTCAGATTCCCCAGGAATGAAGATTTAGGCCACAACCTTGGAGAAGAAAAAGAGGGCTTCCCTGGTGGCTCAGATGGTAAAGAATCTGCCTGCAATGCAGGAGACCTGAGTTCAATCCCTGGGTTGGGAAGATGCCCTGGAGAAGGAAATGGCAACCCACTCCAGGATTCTTGCCTGAGAAATCCCGTGGACAGAGGAGCCTGTCAGTCCATGCAGTTGCAAAGAGTCCTATTCAACTGAGCCACTAACACTAACACTTGGAGAAGAAACCACACTCACTAAAGTTGAAGGCACAGGGAGCATGGACTGGATGGTGGAAAAGGGAAGTAATAGGAAAAGCTGTGAAAAACTTCGGAATGGGTGCCCTGTGGACTGCTAAGTGCTAGCCAGAGCAGCCAGCCTCCTGAATTATTTTAACTCTGCCGGTGTCTTGTTTTACAATATCTTTGAGTTATTTTACAACTTTGTGAGTTATCGAAAACTGACTGCAATGCAGATAATTTAATCTATAGAGGTGAACAATAATTTTGTCCAGTGGAGATACAAGTGGATCCAAGGATCACATTTCCCAGAAATCAGTTGAATATCTATGAACAAACATTTCATCATACTTCATTGCTTACATATGTTATCTGTTCTTTGGAGTCTCCTTTGGACTGATTTCTTTTTTAACACCTTATTGGTTCTCGCATTACTCAGTGAGTTAAGTACAATTTTCAACATGTGTTAGTTTTATATTTGTATAAGAATCATGATTTCATCCCTTTTTAAATTCAGTCACTTCAGTTGCTGAGTCATGTCTGACTCTTTGCGACCCCAGGGACTGCAGCATGCCAGGCCTCCCTGTCCATCACCAACTCCCAGAGTTTACTCAAACTCATGTCCATTGAGTTGGTGATGCCATCCAGCCATCTCATCTTCTGTTGTCCCCTTTTCCTCCCACCTGCAATCTTTCCTAGCATCAGAGTCTTTTCAGATGAGTCAGTTCTTCGCATCAGGTGGCCAAAGTATTGGAGTTTCAGCTTCAGCATCAGTCCTTCCAATGAACATTCACGACTGATTTCTTTTAGGATGGACTGGTTGGATCTCCTTGCAGTCCAAAGGACTCTCAAGAGTCTTCTCCAACAACACAGTTCAAAGGCATCTATTCTGCGCTCAGCTTTCTTTATAGTCCAACACTCACATCCATACATGAGTACTGGAAAAACCATAGCTTTAACTAGATGGACCTTTGTTGGCAAAGTAATGTCTCTGCTTTTTAATATGCTGTCTATGTTGGTCATAACTTTTCTTCCAAGGACTAAGCATCTTTTAATTTCATGGTTGCAGTCACCATCTGCAGTGATTTTTGGAGCCCAAGAAAATAAAGTCTTTTACTGTTTTCACCGGTTCCCCATCTTTTTGCCATGAAGTGATGCGACTGGATGCTATGATCTTAGTTTTCTGAAAGTTGAGCTTTAAGCCAACTTTTTCACTCTCCTCTTTCACTTTCTTCAAGAGGCTCTTTAGTTCTTTGCTTTCTGCCATTAAGGGTGTTGTCATTTGCATATCTGAGGTTTTTGATATTTCTCCTGGCAATCTTGACTCCAGCTTGTGCTTTATCCAGCCCAGCATTTCTCATGATGTACTCTGCATATAAGTTAAATGAGCAGGGTGACAATAAACAGCCTTGATGTACTCGTTTCCCAATTTGGAACCAGTCTGTTGTTCCATGTCCAGTTCTAACTGTTGCTTCCTGACCTGCACACAGGTTTCTCAAGAGGCAAGTCAGGTGGTCTAGTATTCCCATCTCTTTCAGAATTTTCCACAGTTTGTTGTGACCCACACAGTCAAAGCCTTTGGCATAGTCAATAAAGTGGAAGCAGATGTTTTTCTGGAACTCTCTTGCTTTTTTGATGATCCAGCGGATGTTGGCAATTTGATCTCTGGTTCCTCTGCCTTTTCTAAAACCAGCTTGAACATCTGGAAGCTCATGGACGTACCATTGAAGCCTGGCTTGAAGAATTTTGAGAATTACTTTACTAGCGTGTGAGATGAGTGCAATTGTGCAGTAGTTTGAGCATTCTGCCTGCAATGCAGGAGATCTGGGTTCAGTCCCTGGGTTGGGAAGATCCCCTGGAGAAGGAAATGGTGATCCACTCCAGGATTCTTGCCCAGAAAATCCCATGGACAGAGGAGCCTGGTGGGCTGCAGACCATGGGGTCGCAGAGTTGGGCATGACTGAGCGACTAACATTTAGTTACTTTGAGCATTCTTTGGCACTGCCTTTCTTTGGGATTGGAATGAAGACTTAAATTTTTCCAGTCCTATGACCACTGCTGAGTTTTCCAAATTTGCTGGCATATGAACAAAGACATATATACCAAGCATGCACTCATGACCACTGACTTAAGTAAGGACTCTAGCTTCTATTCATATTTTCATTCTTTCTGTGTCATGTATAGATTTAAATATTTTAACTAATTTTATTTTTATTTATTCTCCTCTCTCCTTAACATAGTACATGGACTCTGCCAGTGATGCTTCACTTGACAATTTATAGAGTGTTTACTATTAAGGTTAAATCCTGTCACAGCCAGAAGAAGAGAGAGGACTTTGCCAGAGATATGGATCTGGCTGCTGCTGCTGCTGCTGCTAAGTCGCTTCAGTCGTGTCCGACTCTGTGCGACCCCAGAGACAGAAGCCCACCAGGCTCCCCCGTCCTTGGAATTCTCCAGGCAAGAACACTGGAGTGGGTTGCCATTTCCTTCTCCAATGAATGAAAGTGAAAAGTGAAAGGGAAGTCGCTCAGTCGTGTCTGACTCTTAGCGACCCCATGGACTATAGCCTACCAGGCTCCTCCATCCATGGGATTTTCCAGGCAAGAGTACTGGAGTGGGGTGCCATCGCCTTCTCCGATATGGATCTGGAGCTGGACTCAAATGAAGAAATTTGGATTTGGCAAGAAGATGGTATAGAATTCTTATTGGAAGAATTTGTTTTGTTTTGGGGTGAAGCAGAAAAAAATAGCTGTGTTGCTTTGCGAGGCAAAGTGGGACACAGTGGGATTGTGCCTCTCAAAACTGTGTGTCCCAACCTGGAAAGAATTGGTGAGGAGTTTTATTTTTGCCTCAAGTGGTCTCCTGATCCTCTCTGAAGAATACTTCATCAAAGGTGTTCCATCTTCCATTTGTTCTGGAAGGATTTTTTTAAAAGCCAAAACCTAGGTAAAGGAGTGGAGGGTTTTGAATCTTCAGAAGGAGATCAGCCCTGGGATTTCTTTGGAAGGAATGATGCTAAAGCTGAAACTCCAGTATTTTGGCCACCTCATGCGAAGAGTTGACTCATTGGAGAAGACTCTGATGCTGGGAGGGATTGAGGGCAGGAGAAGAAGGGGACGACAGAGGATGAGATGGCTGAATGGCATCACTGACTCGATGAATGTGTGTCTGAGTGACCTCCGAGAGCTGGTGATGGATAGGGAGGTCTGGCGTGCTGCAGTTCATGGGGTCGCGAAGAGTCGGACACGACTGAGCGACTGATCTGATCTGATCTGGGATGTTCCAAAGGCAAGAATGTTCCAAAGGCATGGGCAGCTGGAAGCCAGTTTGGTAGTGGTGATCTGGACAGCAGATTCCTAAACAGACCCTTCCTGCAGCACAAGCTTGGCCGTCACCCAGCCTTCTTGGACCTTCCTCAATTTCTGAGTATCTTTCCCCAGGCTTCTAGTTAATTCCATGAAAGTGAAAGCATTAGTTGTTCAGTCGTGTCTGACTCTTTTTGACCTGATGGACTATAGCTCGCCAGGCCTCTCTATGTAATTCTCTAGGCAAGAATACTGGAGTGGGTTGCCATTTCCTCTTCCAGGGATCCTCCCAACCCGGGGATCAAACCCAGATCTCCTGCATTGCATGCAGATTCTTTACCATCTGAGCCACCAGGGAAGCCCTATAAATTCCTTTCTGTTTAAGCATCTACCCAGCAAACCTTGACTAGTGTGGTAAGTTTGGAAAGACATAAAAAGCTATGAATGTCAAGAGCAGTGCTCTCAAATTAAGGATCTTGTTAAAAGGGCCAATTTTTGAGCAGAGTTACCTGTACACCTGAAACTAACACAAAATTGTAAATCAACTATACTCCAATAAATATTAAAAAATTGAAAGTAAATAAATACAATAAAAATAAATTTAAATGATAATTTTTTTAAATGCCAATTTTTATTTCGGAGGTTTGGGTAGGGCTTGAGATTCCAAGTTCCAACAAGCTCCCAGCTGATGCGGGATAATGCCAGTCCACAGACCACTCTTTGGGTGCTGAGCTCAGGAGCGCTGAATGCGTGTAGAGAAGTGGCTAGAAAGTAGGAAGAAGCAAGGTCAACAAGGTTCAGCACTATCTAATGGAGTTTGGACTTGATCCTGCAGGGGATAAGCAACCATTAAAGGACCCAGGGGGGAGTGAAATGAATAGATTTCCATTTCTCAAGGGCTTGTAGACATGATGTAGACAACAGAGCATGAGAGGCAGGAAGCGGTGGAAGCAGTGAGGGATCCGGTGGGCAGAATAACAGCCTCCATCCCCAAATGTCCTCTTCCTCATCCCCAGAACCGGTGCATATGTTACATTATATGATGAAAGGGACACAGCAGTTATTAAGTTAAGGGCTTTCAGATAGAAAGATTATCCTGGATTAACCAGGCAGGCCCAATGTAATCACAGGAATCCTTACAAGCGGAGAACGCTTCTCAGCTGTGGCCAGAGCACAACACTGGTGACCCTGAAGGTGCAGGAAGAGGCTCAAGCCAAGGCATGCAGGTGGCCTCCAGGAACTAGAAAAGGTGAGGAAGTGGGCTCTCCCCTACAGCCTCCAAACGGAGCTTGATTTCAACCAGGGACACCCATCTGACTTGACCTCCAGAACTGTGAGATAGTACATTTTTGCTTTTTTGGTTTAGTTGGTTTTAGTCATTTTTTTGGCAGGGGTGGGGGGCGGCTGTACATATGGCTTGTGGTACCTTTGTTCCCGGACCAGGGATCAAACTTGTGCCCTTGCAATGGAAGCACAGAGTCCTAACCACTGGACCACCAGGGGATGCCTGCATTTGTGTTCTTTTAAGACACAAAGCTCATGGTAATTTGTTACAGGGGCAATAAAAAAAAAAGAAAAAAAAAGATATGGAAGGCCACTGGGATATTCAGGGGAACAATGATGAGAGCCTCACTGAAGAGAAGTATTAGTCTCTCAGTCATGTCTGATGAGTCTTTGTGACCCCAAGGACTGTGGCCCGCCATACTCCTCTGTCCTTGGAATTCTCCAGGCAAGAGTACTGGAGTGGGAGGCCATTCCCTTCTCCAGCGGATCTTCCTGACCCAGGTATCGAACCGGGGTCTCCTGCACTGCAGGTGGTTTCTTTACTGTCTGAGCCACCAGGGAAGATCTCATTGAAGAGAGAGGGCAGCACAGAAGGGGAGACCTGGTTTGAAAGATTACTGGGACGATAGAGATGGAGGGTCGTAGTTACCCTCTGGGTGTGTGGGTGGGGATGGGTGGTGAGGAGAGGCAGGAGTCAAAGGAAGCTTTCAAGTTTCTCTCTCAGACAAAGGGGTCTGTTGGTCAAAAGGAAGGAAAGAAGTGAATGTGAGTCTGAGTGTGAGAGAATGTGTAAGTGTGCACACAAGTGTGTGAGTTGAAGACATGTGAGAGATCTCAGAAAAAGGAAGGAGTCTCCCTTAATATCACCAGCCTCTTTTCTTGCAGTTCCATTTTTACCGAGAAACTGGCTAAACTTAACTCTCAAGCTTTCCCTCCTGAGAACAGCACGGCCAACATAAACAGCTGCTCTGCCTGTCACTTATATTTTTCAGTTTAAATTAATGAATTGCCAACCTAGTCCTACACCAGGCTCCCCTGAGTTTAGTCAGAACAAAACAATTCCCCAGGGTTCACTGTATTCCGGATGAGCAGACAGAATTGAGTTTTGTACCCCTGCAAAGCGGAGGATCAGACCTTGAACCACGGTGACCCCAGTTTCGCCTCCTTCCTTGGCCCAGCGTCCCTGCATCCCTGGCTGGAAGGGGTCGGAGAAAGGGAGGGAGATGTGGAGGAGGCTGCCCAGTGCTGTCCCCTGGGCCAAATCAACTAGGAATCATGAGGTTCTGCGCATGCAACTTCACTGCTATTTATAGTTCACACTCTGAGATTCCTTCACATACACTTTTCAGGGACCCAGCCTCTAGAGGGGACACAACCCATTTGGATCCCCTGCATGGTAGCAAATGCAAGCCAGGCAAGCCATTCTGGGAAACTCTGAGGGGTGGAGGCAGGTCTGGCTGTGTTGCTCTAGAGGCGGCTGGTTCCATCCTAAAGACATCCTGGGAAAGTCAAGAAAATAACTTCAGAGCAGGTTACCACTCTGAACGATTTCTTTAGCTATGCCTAACTTGCCAAGTGACCTCTTCTGAGTAAAAGGAGAGCAAAGATCCTTTGTCCCTCCCAACGCTAAGGGCTGGGACTATTGATATCAACCCATTGCTCAGATGAGGAAATCGAGGCTCTTGGAAGTTAAAGTTCTTATCTAGTATTGAGTCAATCAAACATCGGAGCCAGGACTTAACTTCAGTCTTTTGATGACAAAAATCTCTATCCTTTGTACTTTGATGGAGGATTCTGTCCCCTCTGGGGAGGGACACCCTCCACCCTCCACTCCCCCCAGGCCTTTGTCGATCAGTGGTAGTCTGACGATTCTCCTGCCTGGAGGTGCCCAGAAGGTTTAGGGCTGTGACTGGGGCACCCAGATCACCCAACAGTGACACAATCCTCCCACCAGTAAGTCCTCCTGATCCCCTACCTGTGTGTCCAGCCCTCGGCCAGGTGCTGTTGAAGATGGTATAGGAGGTATATGTGGAGGATGGTACAGCCACAGGAGGATGGTAGCTCCTGTTCTCTTAAAGTCTATAAAGCAACAGTACTTAGATCGTGGGATAGTCAAAACCACAGAACTGGAGTGGGCTTCAGAGCTGCTGAACCAGGTCTGTTGGACATTAGGATCCGAGCCCCTGCCCCCAGTGCGAGACTGTTTCCCAGTAACATTGCCTTCCGCTTCAGACAAGGTAACTGACACTCAGAGAGATGAAGTCATGCTTCCAAGCCCATGGCCTGTGGCCTCTGGCAGCCTCCAACTCTAGCTACCATTTCCTCTTGCCAGGCCTCCCCACTCTCATCACTTCCACACTCTACGTGTAACACCTCTGTTACTCAGCATAGTAGTTCATTTGTTTAAATTAGTGCTTCATTATGTCACAGTCATGACCACCAGTCAATGAAAAACTTGTGTGAATATGCAATCATCTCTTTTCCTATGGCCTCTACCTCACTCCATGCATTCTCATGACTCTTCTTAATAGGGTATGAAATCTCCTTTAACCTTGCTAAAGGTTAGCAAGGTTAAAGAGAGGACTCATGGGTGACCTCTGGCAGGTCACTGTACTGCCCTGCTCCCAGTACCCACCAAAGAGGGCATCCGCCCTGCCCCCACTTCACGCTCAGCCTCCCTCACTTAACCCCATTATCACCCACACCACCCACTCCAAAATTGTGCTACTTACATATTCTTTAATGTCCTTTGACTTCACAGCCTTGTAGGAATAATATGCAGGGTAAAGAGTGCCAAATATTAGCCTGGAGGGAAGAGAGAGAGGGAAAAAATGAGAAATGCGATTTTCATTCATTCTGTTTGACGGAAAATGTTGTCTTCAGTGCCAGCGCATCCTCTGAACTACAGAACATGCTTCTGTGGGGCTTGGGTTATTTTTCTGAAGGCCCTGAAGCTTTTCTGCTCACAGCTGGGACGTGCTTAGGAACCTCTATGACCTGTTACAACGCCACACACACCTTCCTTCAATCTGTCACTTGGCAACACAGGAGGGTGGTTTGGGGTCATGAAAGCCAGAAATGGGAGGATCGGGGGCTCTGGAGGTGGGAAACCAAGCTGAGCAGCCAAGACCCCTGAAATTAAAGGCCCAGTGGATTTCCCTGGTGGTCCAGTGAATAAGAATCCACCTGTCAGTGCAGGGGACACAGATTCCATCCCTGGTCCGAGAAGATCCCACATGCCATGGAACAACCAAGCCTGCACCCTGAAACTTCTGAAGCCTGCGCACCTAGAGCCTGTGCTACTGCAAGGAGAAGCAGTCCCCTCTCCCTGCAACTAGGAAAGGGTCCTCGCAGCCATGAAGATAGACCACAGCCAAAACTAAAAACTAATAATTACACATATGTCTTTGAAAGACCCAATGTTCCTCCCTGCTGCTAATCCCCATCAGATGCTCTCTTAAGCCCACCTACACCTTGGGCTTCCTTTTCTTCCAAAACTGCATCACTCCAAGTTTCTTCAAATTTCACTCCCTTCAGATTGGATTTCAGCATCCTGCAGTCAGAATCAGCTGTTCAGTTTTTGTAAATCCAATCAAGCCAACCCTTTCTCCCACCAGACACATCAATCCCTACCTTACAATAACCTGCTTCCCATCGCTCTGAAGATGTAGAAGCAAAAATAATGACACCAGTGTGATGTTTGGGCTTCAGCTCTCACTGAGTCATCGCTCCTGGGGCCATGCATCAGGTCATTAAATAATCAGACTCTGTATAGCATAGCTCCACTTGCCCTCATTCTCTCTACTTTGTCCCTTCCCCACCCCCAACCACTGAGTCTTTGCCTGTTCTGTCTTTTCCTTCTGGAATCTCTGCACCAGCACCCCCATCTCCTTCTTTGTCAGGTTGGTGCCTATTCACTCATCAGATGCCAGCTCCATATGCCCTCTTCCTGGAAGCCTTCCCTGACCTCTCCCCCTAAGTTAAATCTTCCCACTACACTGTCAAAGCATGATAGACAATTTGATCAGGGCACATGATGTGGCACAGCATCCCCTAATTGGACTCTAAGTGCCTCAGGGCACAGAATGGATCTGTTTTGTTCAACAGTGTGTTTCCAGCACCTTCCACATGGGAGACTCAATAGATACTTTAATAATTATTATAATTTTATTCATTTATTTATTTTTGGCTGTGCTGGGTCTTCATTGCTGTGCATAGGCTTTTTCTAGTTGTGGCAGGTTGGGGCTACTCTCTAGTTGTGGTGCTCGGACTTCTCCGTGCTTCTCTTGTGGAGCACAGGCTCTAGGGCATGCAGGCTTCATTAGTTGCAGCTTGCAGGCTCTAGAGCACAGGTTCAGTAGCTGTTGTGCTTAGTTGCCCTGTGGCATGTGGGATCTTCCCATACCAGGGATCAAACTCATGTCCCCTGCGTTGGCAGGTGGATTCTTAACCACTGGACCACCAGGGAAGTCCCCTCAATAGATATTTTTAAATGAATGAACTGACAGGATGCTGAAGCTGGAAGGGTTTCATCCTTTGACCCGACAGGTGAAGTCACCTCTACATGTCAATTCAGGTGCCAGCTGTTGTACCATCCTGGTTCTGTCCCCACAAGGGCCAGCATCTCATGTGACAATCCTATGGACAGAGCCATGCAAGGAGACACCACACTCAGGAAGCCCAAAGCCATGGCTGGTTCATCAGGGGCATCATACAGAGAACTCCCATCAGATGCTATTTATCAAGGAGGGCTTAGTTTTACAATAAGCTGTGGCAGGTAACATCTTGACAGTCCACATTCATGAGGTTTCCATGGAAAAACAGAAAGCTAACTGAACCAAGTCTGTTTCTGGTGCTGAATGGGAAGCGGAAAGGGCTTTGTAAACTTGACTTACACAGGCTCTGCACTACGTGCTCTGCAGACATGAGCTCAGACAGCCTTGGTAACAAGAACTTCATCCATAGACAGGGCACCGAGGCTGCAGCGACTAGTCCGAGCTTGCCTAGTTCCATGATCAGTAAGGATAAAGGAGGGGAGGGGACCCAGCCAGACTGGCCTCCTCTGTGTCTGACTCCTTACCAACACTGTCCGCTGCCGTGGAGAGCAAGGCCACGCCCTGGGAAGGCTGAAATTGTATCTAGGGAGCTAGATAAGACAGCCAAAGGGACAAAAACATAATCTGAAAGAAAACAAGAAAATTCAAAAGGAGACGGTGACTTCCGCTGACTGTCCGGTGCCTAAGACTCTGCGCTTCTAATGCAGGGGTTGTTTGGTCATTCAGTCACGTCTGACTG
Source organism: Tragelaphus eurycerus (assembly GCA_935064755.1). Taxonomy (NCBI): domain Eukaryota; kingdom Metazoa; phylum Chordata; class Mammalia; order Artiodactyla; family Bovidae; genus Tragelaphus; species Tragelaphus eurycerus. The sequence goes on along the minus strand of CAKXYN010000070.1, from coordinate 11,435,419 downwards.
TTTGCACCCCTATGGACTGCAGCACGCCAGGCTTCCCTGTCCTTCACCATCTCCTGAAGTTTGCTCAAACTCATGTCCACTGAGTCCAATGCAGGGGGCCCAGGTTCAATTCCTAATCAGGGATCCCACAGGCCACAACTAAGAGTTTGATTGCCTCAACTAAAAAAAAATCCCGCATGCCACAGTGAAGATCCAAGATCCTACGTGTTGCAACTAAGACCTGGTGCAGCCAAATAAAAAGTCAAAAAATTAAAGAAAAAAAAAGATGGTCACAGTGCCAAAGACACTAGCAGCCCAAGGAAGTCCACTGGGATCTGTCACAAGTCAGCTCAGAGGAGGAGGCTTCCCCAACTCCCCCACCCAGCCCCGCTTCACCCTAAGCAATATTCTCAGATACTCGGGAGAATCTCCCTTCGTCCATGAGACCGTTCCTGACCTCAGCATCCCCTGAAGATTAGGTTCCTCTTCTGTTCTTCACTGCCACACCCTGGATGGTCCCCTTTCTTAGCTCTGATCCATATCACTCGCATCAGTTTTTTCCATGTCTGTCTCTCGCATAAGACAACTTCCACAAAATTGGCTTGATGTTGTCTACTTACGAGTCTAACCCACACCCCTTGGGCAGAGGAAGTGCTTGGTAAATATGTATTCCCTCTGGGAAATTTTAGAAAGTGGTGAAGCAAGGGTCAGAGCCACCCAAGGGACGCTCATAGCTTTGGGGCTGAGGTCTCAGTAGTGAGGAGATGCTGGACAGCACCAGGCCGCTTCAGCAAAGCCTCCAGCACAACGTCACAGGCCCCAGAGAAACAAACATGCCCTCCTTTGGCACAGAGGCCCTGGTCAATAGTTACATTTGCCAGGACAGAGGAGCCTGGCATGCTGCAGTCCACGGGGTTGCAAAGAGTTGGATGCGACTGAGCGGCTGAACAACAGCAACGGCCAGGAGGGTGTCCAGCCCCTGCCTTGAGGCAGTGCGTGAGCAGCAGGAGAAACAGGTGGAAAGTGTATCTTGACCTGACAGCCCATGAAACAGCTCTTCTGTGAACCCCAAAGGCCAGCAACACCCCCCGAGTGGACATAGAGGTGGAAAGCCTCACGAGGGCCAAGACAAAGGAGGCCTGTGCTCCGTCTGCCTGAGGGACTCAGATGTGAACGGCTGCCAGCATCCCCCACCCTGGGCCCCATTTGACAGCACAAGGACAGCAAGACAAATGCGCCTGTGCTTTCCAGTCTCCAAAAGCTCGGAAACACCGGCACGTAAGGGGCTAGACTCAGTATTTCACTGCTCAGAAGAGGGAGAACGGAATGAAAAGGGCAAGTTCTCCTAAATCTATTTTGGAGAAAAAAATAAATGAAGCAGGTCCCTGCCAAAGGGGTTTGAGATTGACGTCCATTCATAGCAATTCCTCCTGGCCAGGCCCTTCTCTTTCCCCACCTCCCTCAGCTCCGGACCTAACGCTAACCTCCTGGCCAGTGGCTGTTCCCCACTGAGCCATGCTTGCATGCTCACAACGTGTCACTTCCTGGGACTTCCCTGGTAGTGAGTGGGTAACAGGCAGGAAGGCCAGGGGGTCTCCAAATGGAGGCAATAGGCAGCAAGTGTCAGACATTTTTTATCTCTCTCTTAAGAGGCAGGAGGAAACAAACGTTAGATTTTTTTTCCCCTTCTCTATTCAAGTTTAAAAAAGGTTTCTCTTAAAATTCTGTGTTGCCATAATGACACCTGGTTCTACCTGAACTTTTCTTCTCCAACGCATAAAAGTGAAAAGTGAAAAGGAAGTCGCTCAGTCGTGTCCGACTCCCAGCGACCCCATGGACTACAGCCTACCAGGCTCCTCCATCTATGGGATTTTCCAGGCAAGAGTACTGGAGTGGGGTGCCATTGCCTTCTCCGCTACCTGAACTTAACTTTTCTCAAACCTTGAGCTAACCAATGCATTTTTCTTATGGAAATGTTTGTCTTAAGCTATGTTAATGAACTATGTATTTACCCTAGACTCTGTCTTTCTTCAATTCGGTTCCCCCTCAGAACCGACTTGACAAACCTGTATATTTTACTCATACATTGTTCTCCTAATCTGTGTTAATGAAACTATATACTTACTTGGAAACCTGCCATTCTTCAAGATTCAAGCCAATCATTTTATGGCCTGGGATAACTCACCTAGTGCCAAGTTATCTCAAAATGAATGTTGTGGGTGAGGGGCCTGGTGCCACTCTGAGTTTTGAGACATCTCCTTTCTATAATTAACAGTTTGCTAGCAGCTATATAACATCTGGCTAAAGACTAGCAGAGGGGGCACTCTTTCTGCCTCTTTCTGATGTCTGTGTCAGAAGCTTTCTCTATCTCTTTTACACTTTAATAAAACTTAATACGCAAAAGCTCTGAGTGATCAAGCCCCGTCTTTGTCACTGGCCCCAGACTGAATTCTTCTCCTCCAGAGGCCAAGAATCCCAGCATCTTTCGTGACTCAGCAATAACGTTTCAGTAGGCCAGTGGCTAAGGTTTCACGCTCTCATAGCAGGGGGCCCAGGTTCTATCCACAATCAGGGAACTAGACCCCACATGCCATAACAAAAGAGTTTGGATGCTGCAACTAAAAATGGAAGATCTTTTATGTCACAACTAAGACCCAGTACAACCAAAGGAATAAAAATAAACTTTTTTTTAAACGTGTGACTTCCTATTGGCTACCTCTTCTTCAATTAAAAAAAAATTATTTATTTGGCTGTGTCAGGTCTTACTTGCAGCAACAGAACTCAGCTCTGGCTAGTTCCCTGACCAAGGATAGAACCTGGGCCCCTTGCACTGGGAGCTTGGAGTCTTAGCCACTGGACCACCAGGGAAGTCCCCCAGCTTGCTCTTCTGCCTGCATCTTAGTGCATGACCTTCCCACAACTCCACACCTTACCCCAACTCCACACCTTCCCCCTCACCGCCTAACCCTCCTCCCCCCCCATAAAGTTTCACTAATCCTTTAAGACCGAGCCACTTCTGTCCATCCTTGATCAGTTGTCTCTCAGGATTTTCTTGACATTTGTTAAGTCTCTTACAGCTCTTATGTCGTAGTTTTAATAATAAGACATTAAAAATAATGATATTAATATCACTGAGTGCTCACTCATGCCAGGCACTGCTCTACAGGCTGTCTATTGGGTCCTCTCGACATCAATACAGGCTAAGAATTTTCGTATTGTTAGTTCCTCAGTCATGTCTGACTCTTTGCGACTCCATACACTGTAGCCCACCAGGTTCCTCTGTCCATGGAATTCTCCAGGCAAGAATACTGGAGTGGGTTGCCATTTCCCTCTACAGGGGAGAATTCTTACTACTCCATTTTACAGATTAGGACACTGAGGCTTACAGGGACAAACAGCCAGGAGCTGAGCTGGGATGTGACCTGGGCAGCCAGACAACAGGCTGACTGTCTTCTCCCAGGGCGGCCTGTGCTGACTGGGTCAGACCATCCGGGCCAGGCGGATTGATTAGTGGGGTCCCCAGCACCTGACACAGAGCCTGCCCAAGTGGCTGCTGGACGAATGTCTGATGGATGAATAAATATCAAACAACTGCAACCTCTCTCCAAGGAACTTCAGCCCACTTCAGATTCACATAACTCTCTCTACAATGTCAACAGAAAAGCTGTACAATTCTTAGGAGGAATAAAGCCACTTAAGTGCTTAAGGCTGGCTCAAGAGTGGGAAGGAAGAAGGCTTGAGTGCCTTCTGTAGAGGGGGAAACCAGGCTCTGTGCTCACACACTCCACCTGGTTATCTGTGAACAGAGTCCCACCTGGCGCTCCAGAGCCACAGAGCTCTGCACCCACCCACTCTCTGCCCTCGGCCATTTACTGCTCCCTGGAAACCCCAATCCAACCTACTGCCTTCATGTATCTGCAGGGATAGCATGTATCCCTGCTATCTTTGTCCTTGATTCCTCCTCTTGCTCCAAACTAGGGGCCTTCATCCGGGTTGCCACCTTCACTTCTCCCCAGCTGCAGGGGGCGGGCAATGGGCCTCCTGTGAATGCTAACCTCGGAGACCACAGTTCCCAATTGGGAGTAGGACATCTGGGCAACATCTGGAAACATGCAGGTCATCACAACTCAGAGAACGCTACTAGCATCTTGTGGGAGGAGGCCTGGGATGCTGTCCAACATTCTACAACACACAGGACAGCCCCCCAAAGCCTGATTGGGTCCATAACATCAGAAGTGCCAAGGTGGAGAAACCCTTGTCTAGGTGCTGTTTTTCCATCCTTGGGCCCTGCTCCTTTCCTTCAGCTTAAATGACATAAGATAACTGCTTTGAGTAGGACCCAGGGGCCTCTCTTCTTTCTCCAATTAATTTCCAAGGAGTTAAAATTTCCTAAGAAGAAAGGGCTTCTCAGGTGGCGCTAGAAGTAAAGAACCTGCCTGCCAATGTAGGAGCATAAGAGACTCAGGTTCAATCCCTGGATTGGAAAGATCCCCTGGGGGAGAGCATGGCAACTCACTCCAGTGTTCTTGCCTGGAGAATCCCATGGACAGAGGAGCCTGGAAGGCTACTCCAGTAGCCATGGCCAGTCCATGGGATCACAAAAGTTGGACCCGACTGAGGCAACTTAGCACAGCACAAGAAGACAGGTAAGAGGTCTGTTGAAAGCCTGACTGAGCCCCTCTGAGCCCCTCACTGGGCTCACCAAGCCAAACAACAGCAGAGGGTCCCAGAGGGTGAGCCCACGCCTGACCTCATCTTGGCCAAGTCCACAGGTTCCCCCCTCAACACTCAGTCACCCCTGCTTCCAGCCGCTCCACCATTTCCCAGCCCTGCTGGGACCTCAGCACTGGCAGCAACATTCACCCTTGGCACCAATGCAAAGTATACAATTTCTGGTTATCGTCCTATGTAGGTTTTTCCATGAAAGTTTATGAATCCATTTTTAAAAATATTTACTATTTTTATCTATCTGTTTGGCTATGTTGGGTCTCAGTTGTGACACACAGGATCTTAGATCTTCATCATGGCATGCAGGATCTTTAGCTGCAGCATGAGAACTTAGTTGCAGCATGTGGGATCTAGTTCCCTGACCAGGGATTGAACCTGGGTCCCCTGGATTGGGAGCACAGAGTCTTAGCCACTGGACCACCAGGGAAGTCCCTACGAATCAGTTTTGGTTACTTTCCAAGGGAATTAATTTCCAAGACCATTTTTACTTTCTAATGTCACACAAGGGTCCTCCTTGGTGCTAGAGTGCCTACTGACATTTCAATAAATATGCTACAGTGTTTAAGATGGAAAAGACTTAAAACAGGAGAGAGAGATCTGAAGTCTCCTACAGGTACTCTTTTCTCATATTTTTCTTTCCTTCCTTCCCCCAAATAAGCAACCTCCTGAATTCGGTGTTTCTCATTCTCAATATTTTTACTAACTCTGTAAGCCATGCTGAAACAAACAAAAATGTATTTCTATTTAAACATTATATAAATGGAATCACACTATATGTATTTCACCAAAATGTTTCTTCATTCAAATTTATGGTTTTGAAAATTTTTTTAATTTTAATTTTTTTAAAATTTAATTTTACAATATTGTATTGGTTTTGCCATATATCAAAATGAATCTGCCACATGTGTTCCCCATCCTGAACCCCCCTCCCTCCTCCCTCCCCATACCATCCCTCTGGGTCATCCCAGTGCACTAGCCCCAAGCATCCAGTATTGTGCATCGAACCTGGACTGGTGACTCATTTCATATATGATATTATACATATTTCAATGCCATTCTCCCAAATCGTCCCACCCTCTCCCTCTCCCAGAGTCCAAAAGACTGTTCTATACATCAGTGTCTCTTTTGCTGTCTCGTATACAGGGTTATTGTTACCATCTTTCTAAATTCCATATATATGCGTTAGTATACTGTATTGGTGTTTTCCTTTCTGGCTTACTTCACTCTGTATAATAGGCTCCAGTTTCATCCACCTCATTAGAACTGATTCGAATGTATTCTTTTTAATGGCTGAGTAATACTCCATGGTATATATGTACCACAGCTTTCTTATCCATTCATCTGCTGATGGACATCTAGGTTGCTTCCATGTCCTGGGTTTTGCAATTTTTGATCCGTATTGAGACTTGTCTTTCTAGACCTTTTTTGTTGTTGTTGTGTTGGGTCTTTGTTGCTGTATGCAGGCTCTCGGGTTGGTGTGCGGGATCTTAGTTCCCTGACAGGAGATCAAACCCACATCCCTTGCATTGGAAGGCAGATTCTTTTTTAAAAAAAAAAAAAAAAAAATTTATTTATTTATTTTAATTGGAGGCTAATCACTTTACAATAATGTAGTGGTTTTTGCCATACATTGACATGAATCAGCCATGGGTGTACATGTGTTCCCCATCCTGAACCTCCCTCCCACCTCCCTTCCCATCCCATCCCATTTCTCAGGGTCATCCCAGTGCACTGGCCATGAGCGCCCTGTCTCATGGGTTGAACCTGGACTGGCGATCTATTTCTGGAAGGCAGATTCTTAACCACTGGATCACCAGGGAAGTTACTCTAGCTCACTGTAAACCTCTGTATACTATTTCATTATGTGAATTTATCACAGCTTATTTACCCATTCTATTGATGCATATTTAGGTCCTTTCCAAGCTGTCACTATTACAAACAGAGCCAGAATGAACATTCTTATACAAACCTCCCTGGGCACGGGTGGGACTTACTCTAGGGTTTACACACAGTGTGGAACTGCTGAGTTGCAGGGCACAGCACCTTCCTCCAAACAATGCCAAACCACTCCCCAGAGAGGTTATACCAGTCTCTACTCCTTCCTGCAGTGTAAACGAGTTCTGATGTTCTCCATTCTTTTTTTTGGAGGGTCCCCATTGCTTCACTTGGGCTTTCTCTAGCTACAATGAGGTCCCCATTGCTTCACTTGGGCGTTCTCTAGTTACAATGAGGAGGGGGCTACTCTTCATTGCAGTGAGTGGGCTTCTCATTTCAGTGGCTTCTCTTGTTACAAAGCACTGGCTTCACGCACACAGCCTTCAGTAGAAGCATGCAGGCTCAGCAATTTACACGGGCCTAGCTGCTCCGTGCCATGTGGAATCTTCCTGAACCAGGGATCAGACCTGTTCCCCTGTATCGGAAGGCATAGGATTCTCCATTCTTGCCAAACTAATACAGTCAGATATAACCTTTTTTTTCCAATCTGAAGAATGTGAAATAGTATCTCAAGTTTGTTTTAACCCATATTTCCTCAATTGCAAGTGAAGTTGATTAACATTTTATGCCTCTTGGCCATTTGGCCCCCTTAACTGAACTATTTATATTGCTTCCCTCCTCCATCCCATTCAGTGCTTTATCTTTTTCTTACTGATTTTTAGGACTTCTTTGTGAATTCTGGGTATAAATTATGCCTTGGACATATGGATTGCAAACATCTTTTCCCAATAAAAAGCCCTTTTAACTTTCTTTGCTGTGGTCCCTTCTGTTGTACAGAAGTTTTAAATTTTAAATGATAAATATATCAGTCTTTCATAGCTTGCTTTTTTTATATCTTGTTGAGAAAATCCTGGCCACATATATCTTCTCATAAAAGTTTTTAAGGTTCACTTTTTCACTATTAGGTTTTAATTCATCTGTAACTTATCTTTATGTATGTTATGAGTTAGGGATTCAACTTTATGCTTTTTTGTAAGGATCCCAACTGTTCTAATAATAATTACCAAATTCTTTCCCACTGATTTTCAATTCTAACATCACGTGTAATGTTTTCTACTATGCATAGATATTATTTCAGTTCTCCATTCCCTTACCCTGGTCTACCGACCAACCATGCACCTATACCACAGGGTATTAATTTCCATAGCTTTATAATAAATCCTGATATTCTTTTAAAAAATATTTACTTATTTGGCTGCGCTGGGTCTTAGTTGCAGCATATGGGATCTTTAGCTGCAGCATGCAAACTCTTAGTTGTGGCATGTGGGATCTAGTTCCCTGACCAGGGTTCAAACCTACATTGGGAGCACAGTGTCTTAGCCCTACTGGACCACCAGGGAAGTCCCCTAAATCCTGATATTCTTAACGTTGTCTTGCCTATTCTTAGCCCTTAGATTTTCTATATGAATTTCATGACAGCTTGTCAAGTTGCATGAGAAACTTTATCTATTCTGATTGAGAGTACACTGAAATTACAGATTTACTTGGGAAGAGTCACCATCTTTATGAGGTTTCCTTTTTGTGAACATGGTCCCTTCTACTGAGTCTTCCTTAACGTCTTTTCAAGATATGCTACAGATTTTTCTATAAAGACCTTGGACTTGTTTTGTTTCTTTATTCTTAAGTATATATTTCAAGAGTTTTTTTATGGTATTATGAGTTTTTAAAATTAGATTTTCTCTTGGTTTTTAATGTTATATAGGAATGCCATTGGTTTTCCATGTGGATCTCAGAACCACTCAACTTGCTGCAATCAAAAGCATTTGGAGTTTCAAATGCATTACAACTCCATGAAATAAGGCAAACTCCAAACCAATATACTGAATGATTCCATTTATATGCTATTCTGAAAAAGGAAAGTTTATAGGGATAAAAAAAATCAGTGGTTGTACTAGAGATGGTGGGAGAGGTGACTACAAAGTAGAGTGAAAAAATTATGGAAAATGATGGAAGCTTCTTGCACCTTGATTGCAGTGGTGGCTACATAATTGTCCATTTATCAAAACTCAGAATTCAAACTCACACTTAAAACACTCATACTGGGATTTCCCTGGGGCAGTCAAGTGATTAAGAATCTATGTTTCCAAAGGCAGGGTGTACAGGTTCAATTCCTGGTCAAGGAACTAACCCATGTGTGGCCACATGCCACACAATGCAAGCAAAAAAATTTTAAGTAAATAAATAAAATAAAACTTATCCAATTGATTTAAAAAACCTGATCTTAAAAAGAAAAAGCATCTGGAAGAATTCACACTCATAAGTGTAAGAGTGTGTGTGTGTGTGTGTGTGTGTGTGTGTGTGTGTGTTGGTGTCCAAAAATGCATAAAGCTGGCCAGGCATTAGCCTCCAAGCTCAACACAACTTCCTGATATTGGAGGGTCCATGTGTGACAAAACAACGATTTGCAAAAAACATAATACACCTCTAGGGGCTGCTAATACTATAGCTCTGAAAGGACTGTCTTGGACATACTATGGGTCTGGGTGCTATATGCAACTGAGCAAGCCTGATCTTTACCATGTTGTGTAGGGAACGTCCTTACTCACAGTGGTTATCCACAAGCCTAAGCTAGGCAGCTTCTCAGGCTGGGCACAGAGCTCAAGGTTCCCATGGCATGGCAAGCCAGCTGGGCTCTGGTTGCCATGGGTCCCGCCCCTTGGGCTCCCGATTCTGTTTACCCACTGTGACCTTCTAAAAGGCTAGAGGGAGAAGACAGGAGAACAGCAGAACTGGCCCACTGGGCATTTGGGGTCCTTGGAGACTATATGACTATGATTTATAAGTTCTTCTTTATTTATTGAGTATCCATTAGTTACCAGGGACTGTGCAAACTTCTTTATAAGCAATTCATCTTCATATTCATCTTCATATGGCCTATGAGAGAGAAGTTGTTTTTTTATAATACAGAAAAGGAATCTCATAAAGAAGGCTGAGCACTGAAGGACTGATGCTTTTGAACTGTGGCACTGAAAATGACTCTTGAGAGTCCCTTGGACTACAAGATCAAATCAGTCCATCCTAAAGGAAATCAACTCTGAATATTCATTAGAAGGACTGATGCTCAAGCTGAAGCTCCAATCCTTTGGCCTGATGTAAAGAATCTTTGGCAAAGACCCTGATGCTGGGAAAGAATGAAGGCAAGAGGAGAAGTGGGCAATAGAGGATGAGATGGTTGTTGGCATCACCGACTCAATGGACATGAGTTTGAGCAAATTCTGGGGGACAGTGAAGGATAGGGAAGCCTGGCATGCTGCAGTCCATGGGGTCACAAACAGTCAGACATGACTTAGTGACTGATCTCAGCCAGAAATAAACAAACCATGTCCTTCTTTCTCAACATGGCATGTGATTCTGCTAGCCCCTGCCTATAGACCCTTCTCTTTTTCTCTTGGTCTCACTGTGTGGCACACAGAACTTCTCCAAACAGGGATCGAATCTATGCCCCCCACATTGGAAGCACGGAATCTTAATCACTAGCCCATCAGGAAGTCCTGTAGACTCTTTCTTTTCAGTGTGCTTCAAGTCTAACTCCTCTCTGCAGACTTGAGACTAACACATACAAAACTGTTCCTGGGGGAACACCCCAACAAACACCTAATTCTTTTATTTGCTCCTTTGGTCTATACCACAACCCTCTGAGACAACTGGGATTCTTTTCACAGTTAATAAAAAACAGGCTCAGAGACCCACCAAAGGCCCCTTCCTTATCTGACAAGATTCAAACCCAGGTCTCCTGCCCTGAAGTCCAGGACCATTCTGAAGCCCCTATTGCTGTGGCACAGAGAAGAGTTTATTACTTATTTAGAGTTGTGTATAATGTGCGTGGCAAAAATACAAATTTAAATTGGATTACAGAAATACTCCAAAGTCCAATTTAGAAAAACAGAACAGACATGCTGCAGATTTCAGTTCATGCTGTTAAGCATTAAACTCTGCAATCCAGCCCACTCAAGTCCTGTTCAAGTATCGGTCTGAGTATTTTTTTAAAAATCTATATGATTGAGATTTCTATTCCTAAGAAACCCAGAAGCTAAGCTCTGGCATCAGACCTGAGTCTGAATCTATCTCCATCACTGACTAACTATGGGACTGGGAGTGTGTTTCTTAACTCCTCTGGACCAGTTTCCTTGAGACTGGAGAAGAAAAACACCTATGGTCAACAGCCACTGAACAGATTAAACAAGGAGACTGTAGGCGAGAATTTAACATTGCAGAGGCAGTGTAGAAGGATGACAAATACTAGTTTCCCTTCTACAGAAATAAAAGGATCACTTCTATTTACAGAAATAGTGACTTCGAATGCCAATTCCTTTAGGCACAAAATAGTTTTCACCCAATCATTATTTGTTGAGCATCTATTATGTACCTTGGGTCCTCTGGTAGGAAAGACAGCCAGCAAACAGATAATTATACAAATAGTTGACTAATAACCACTGCATTGAGTCTCACTGAGTATGTTTTGAAGGAGAGAATGGATTTCCTTTACAATGACTGCCCTATGGTCGCCCACTTCCCTGCTCACAACCCCTCCCAGGATCTGAGAGCCAGAGACCTGATTCTTGGCCACAGGGCCCCCTCGAAAAGGGTTATGGTTCTCCTCCTGGTGAACTTATCTCTAAAGCATCCTACAAGGGATATGGGGCTTCCCAGGTGGCTCAGTGGATAAAGAATCCACCTGCAATGCGGGAGACCTGGATTCGATCCCTGGGTTGGGACGATCCTTTGGAGGAGGGCATGGCAACCCACTCTAGTATTCTTGTCTGAAGAATCTCATGGAGAGAGGAGCCTGGCAGGCTGCAGTCCATGGGGTCAAAAAGATTTAGACACAACTGAAGTGACTGAGCATGCACGCACAAGGGATATACCTGGTGAGAGGAAAGTAGTGATGGACCTTCCTGCCTGCACCATGAGAGAGGGGGAAGAGGAATAAGCCTGAGGGGTGCTCTGAGCTAGATTTGAGGTGGTAGTTGTGGGGTACCTGTGGGATTCTTTGGGAACCTGTGCCAGCTTGTGCTTCCCCCCATTCCCATAGAACAGGTGCTGGTGTTGCTGTGCCCAGCTTGGAGGTCTACACAATGTGCACACACCTGTCCAAGGAGGGTATCAAAGGGCTCCAGGGAAGAGAGGGGAACAGGACAGATCTTTACTGATGCCTGCCAGGTGCTCACTGATACCCACAGCAGTCAGGTAAAGTCGTGACTATTATCCCCTTTTTAAACACATAGGACCCAGGACTTAAGGGGGTTCCATTCTTATATCCATTCATTAGATATTCATTCAGCACACTCTGTGTCAAATTCTGAGTCTAACACAAAGTCACAGAGCTGCCAGGTGGGTAAGCTGGATTCAAAGTGCCATCACTTCCTGGCTTCAAACCCTTTGCGCTTTCCAGTCTAACATGATACCTCAAGAAGGTAAGAGATTTTATGCTCAAGGTAATCAGAAGTACCTGGAGTGCCAGGTGTATTGGAATGAGATAGTTAGCAGAGCAAAGCCGTGTGTGCTAAATATTGAAGGAAAAGCCTATGGAGGTGGGCCCAAGAGCCTCCTCCATTAGACTGTGAGCTCTCTGATGGCAGGAACTGGGACTTTCCCCTCCTTTCATCTCCAGTGCTGGGCACAGAATGGGTGAGACATGCAATAACATGGTGAAATTCAAATGTGTTGCTGCTGCTGCTGCTAAGTCGCTTCAGTCGTGTCCGACTCTGTGCGACCCCATAGACGGCAGCCCACCAGGCTCCCCAGTCCCTGGGATTCTCCAGGCAAGAACACTGGAGTGGGTTGCCATTTCCTTCTCCAATGCAGGAAAGTGAAAAGTGAAAGTGAAGTCACTCAGTCATATCCGACTCTTAGCGACCCCATGGACTGCAGCCCACCAGGTTCCTGCATCCATGGGATTTTCCAGGCAGGAGTACTGGAGTGTGGTGCCATTGCCTTCTCCATCAAATGTATTATGCTAAGTGAAAGAAGGTGAAGGCGTTAGTTGTGTCCAGCTCTTTGCGACCCCATGGACTGTAGCCTGCCAGGCTCTCTGTCCATGGAATTTTCCAGGCAAGAGCACTGGACCCAACTCAGGGATCAGACCTGGGTTTCCCACATTGCAGGCAGATTCTTTACCTTCTGAGCCACCACGGAAGCCGGACTCAGAAGGCTACATGCTGCTTGACTCCACTTATATGACATTCTGAAAAAGACAGAACTATTAGAGACAGAAGCAGATACACTGCCAGAGGCTGGGGATGTGAGAGAAGTTGACTTCAAAGGGGCATGTGGACATTTTTGAATGTGATGGAATGGTTCTGTATACTGTAATAATGGTTACATGATTGCATGAGTTTGTCAAAGTTCATGGAACTACATGAAAAAAAGGGCAAATTTCATTCTATATAAATTATACTCTAATTCTTTAAAGGGGGAAGAAAGAGAAAAAAAGAATGAATATAAGCAGAAGCAGATTTACAGAGAAGCTAAGGAAGTTTAAATTTCAAGATCCCTCAACTGCATGGGTCCTGGGAGGGGTCCTAGCAAGCACACTCATCAAATTTTTTATGACTTTTTTGGAGAAGGCATCTTTCTTCCACTGTAAATGCTTCAGGATCTATTAAACCTAGATCCATGACCGAATAAAAGTATAAGAACAGATCAAAAGAAGAATGGTGGGCTCCCAAGGAATTAAGACTCAAGTGGGACCCTAAAGAAAGGCAAGACCTGGTTCCAGCAGAAGGAGGTAAGGAAGACAACCCAGGGAGCAGAACCAGCATGGACACAAGTTCAGGGGTTTCTCATGGTTCCCAGTGACCTCATGAGCATCAGGAAACTGATATTCCTACAGTTATGCCCACTACTCAGACACAGATGTCATGGTGTGATCTCTTCAGACACATCAAGCTTTTCAAGGCAGGTAGAGCTATGACCTAACAGGATGTGAAAATTCTAGCAGTGTAACAAGCTTGTATCATTCTTCTGGCTACCCACACAGCAATGACCCCCAACTGCCCAACAGAGGGAAATTTTACATTATGTTTCTGAAATGGAAAATGGTTGATGTCCACTTTTCCAGCCTTCCCTCCAGCAGGGATGTGCGTTTGTGGTAGACACATTTGCACAGGTATGAACCCAGGTCCCTGTAGCCCTCTCATTCAGCTGTGCTGAGAATGCATCCTTCAAGGGGACAATCTCATGATACTACAGGAACAAACACAGCCAAGTGAGGCTGGTCTTGTGGGTGGAGTTGCTGATTTCTTTATGGTTAAAATCAGCCAAGTTATCAGTAGAATGCAGCTCCAATTTTAAAGCAATTCTATTACAGAGAAATATTTGCACACCCATGTTCATAGCAGCGTGATTCACAATAGCCAAGGGATGGAAGCAACTTAAATGTCCATGACAGATGAAAAGAGAAACAAAATGCAAAGTATATTTATTTTTGTTGTTGTTTAGTCACTAAGTTGCGTCAATCCCAGGGACTGTAGCCCGCTAGGCTCCTCTGTCCATGGGATTTTCCCAGGCAAGAATACTGGAGTGGGTTGCCTTTTCCTTCTCCAGGGGAGTTTCCCCACCCAGAGATCAAACCCACATCTCCTGCATTGGCAGATGGATTCTTTACCACTGAGCCACCTGGGAAGCCCATATATATATATGTGTAATTTTATAGAAACAGAATATATTGGGTATAGGCCATTGGCTCATTTAATCCATAAATGGTTCATTGTAACAAATTTAGAGGAAAACAGAATTTATCATTTTCAAGTTACATCTGTTCTGCTTCATGGTACAATGTCATTTATTTAATTTACTGAAATTGTCTAACCAAATAAAATTTGCCAATTTTAGATGGCATTGTAAACTCATCTCAATTCATTAGAGAGGATATAATGATATTTAAGATGAATGAAAATTAGCAAGCAATGCAAAAATCATATTTTTTAATGGTTCTGGTTGTAGAAGAAAAAACAAAGCCTGTATATTATGTTCTATCCAGAAGTTTCACTACTAAATATCTTCCTGCTATTGATAGACAGTAAAGAATCTGCCTGCAATTCTGGAGACCTGGGTTCAATCCCTGGGTCGGGAAGAATCAACCCACTCCAGTATTCTTGCCCAGAGAATTGCATGGACAGAGGAGCCTGGAAGGCTGTAGTCCATAGCGTTGCACAGAGTCAGACCCAACTGAACTGACTTAGCATGTACACAAATATATACACACACACTCTGCACATATATATTTGGCTGTGCTGGGTCTTCATTGCTGTGAACAGGCTTTCTCTCTAGTTGCAGCAAGTGGAAGCTACTCTTTATTTCAGTGCTCAGGCTTCTCATTGCAATGGCTTCTCTTGTTGCAGAGCAGAGGCTTTAGGGTGCATGGGCTTCAGTAGTTGTGCTTCACACGCTCTAGCGCATGGGCTCAGTAGTTGTGGTGCATGGGCTTAGTTGCCCTGCAGCACATGGGATCTTCTTGCACCAGAGATCAAACCTGTGTCCTCTGCATTGGCATGTGGATTCTTAACCTAAGATCACCATGGAAATCCTATATATATATATATATACACACACATACATCTTGATTTCCTCCAGAAAAGATCTGGAGGTGACTTGGTTATAAATTGTGTGACACATAAGAAACTATCATGATTCCAGGCCCCCGGGCTTGTCTGCAGGAAGGCTTGGGCAGCCACCAAAATCACTGTCACCTCACCCAAAGTGGGAGGAGCTAGAGAAAGGCTAATCACATCCAGGCCTGACTCACCTGCTCATGGAAGAACAGAGATTGTCTGCAGCAGGGCTGTCTGGCCAGCGCCCAGAATGCCTCCCTGATGAGAACACAAAAGCCCAAGAAAAGAAAAAGCAGAGTGGAAAACAGCCAGGTTTTCTTTAGTGAGTGAAATTTCAATTTTGAGAGGAGGTTCTCCAGCACATGTCTCGATCATCAGGGAGTTGTTAATTACGAGGGACAGTTAAGGAAAAAGCACAGCTAATGACTGCTACAGAACGGATCTGGCTGGGCATTGTGAACTGGGCTCCTGAGCTGGCCAATCCATCATCAAGAACACCTGTGCTTCAGGTGATGTTAGGCAGCCCATGGCTCCCCTGGGAGAAGATCACCGCGTGCCAGCCTCCCAGCTGTGCTGGTTGCTTACAACTGCTGGGGTGCAGCCATCAACAGCAGATGGACCCTGAGAGAGAAAGGCAAGGCCCTGGTTTGGGTAACAACATTTTGATGCTTGGAAAGGTAATCCTTGGTAGTGCTCTAAAAGGTTGTGGAGGAGGGAGTTCCCTATTGGCTACTGGTTAGGATTCTGGTTTTTCACTGCCGTGGCCTGTGTTTGATCCCTGGTCAGGGAACTGAGATCCTGCAAGCCACTCGGTCAAAAAGGAAAAAAGTTTTTTTAAATGAGGGGTGGCAGTGGGGGGAGGTGGCAGGGGGAGGGGCTTCCCTGGTGGCTCAGTGGTAAAGAATCTGCCTGCCAACGCAGGGGACACAGGTTCTATCTCTCATCTGGGAAGATCCCACATGCCGTGGCAACTAAGCCCCGTGCACCACAACCACTGAAGCCTGTGCTCTAGAGCCCAGGAGCCACAACTACTGAAGCCCATGGCCCTAGAGCCCATGCTCTGCAACAAGAGAAGCCACTGCAGTGAGAAGCCCGTGCATCACAATAGGAGAGTAGCCCCCGCTCACTGCAGCTAAGGAAAAGCCCATGCAGCAATGAAGACCCAGCACAGCCAAAAATAAATAAAATTATTTTAAAAAAAAAGATGAGGTAGAATGATGCTTAGTAGTTAAGAAGCTGAAATACATCAAATAGTTTGCTTTGTTTAGAAAAGATATCCCTCTCAACTACACAGAATGAGAACTGCTTTGGAACGTCTGTTCCATTTGCTTTTGCAGATCTGAAAAGAATGGATAAAACTAGGTCACTAAAGAGAAAACAATTCCAACACAGAACACAAAGAGTGGGATTAGGGGAGGGTGATATAAGAAATTTAGTCAATTCAGAATGAAAACAGTATGCTTCCTTTCCATTTGTTGTGAGCTCCAGATGGCCATGAAGACAGAGTGGACAGAAAGGGAAGTCCTGGTGAGGGATGGCCTGCTATCCTGGGAACCAACAGCAAGCAGAAACACTTTACATTTTGCAGGGGGTGGTTAACATCCCATAATAAGTGGCGCTGATTACTGAGCACAGCCCTAAGCACCCTACGTGCATTTGCAGGTACAACCACTCTGAGAAGTAGGCATGATTCTAATCTACATTTCTCAGGCTGAAGATGTCCATCAGGGAAGTTAAATAATCAGGCTAAGGTCACACAGAGGATGAGATGGTTGGATGGCATCACTGGTTCAACGGACACGAGTTTGAGCAAGCTCCAGGAGTTGGTGACAGACAGGGAAGCCTGACGTGCTGCAGTCAATGGGGTCACAAAGAGTCAGACACGACTGAGGGGCTGAACTGAACTGCAGGTGACACAGCGAGTCCGTGTCAGGACTGAAACTAGAATGTGAGATTTCAAAGCCTTGGTACTAAACAGATGTCTCAACTTTTTTTTTGACAGCACAAAATCAGTAAAATATTATGATATTCCTCAGGCTTTGCTGAGGAAATCTTGGTAAGTCATCATAAAGGCTGGTTTTATCTAAAATGAGCCTATCTAATACATAAGCCCACTTCCCAAGGCTCTTTCAAACTGTAACACAACTTGGGTTCTGCTGAAATCAAACAAAAGCTTGAGAGAAACTCCCACTGATTGCGAGTCTACCCCCCAACCTCGGGACCTTCCCCAGGGAATGTGTGCAGCATGCCCTTCTCCCAGGCAGACCCAATGCCTATTCTGCGCCAGCACTGCACTGTAAACCACCCATTCCATCTTCTCTCTCATCTTCATGATGCCCAGAGGTTTCACTGTCCACAGAGCCAGTCTGTACTGCACCATTCACTGGGTGACGGTCCTTGGACAAGCACCCAGGAGACTCACTGGGTTTATCTCCTCTATCCAATGGGGTGTCCCCACCAGAGCCAGTAGTCCTGTCAAATGGGATGATATACAAGAAAATAGTGATGCTGAAGCTCCAATACTTTGGCCACCTGATGTGAAGAGCCAACTCACTGGAAAAGACCCTGATACTGGGAAAGGTTGGTGGCGGGAGAACAAGGGGGCGACAGAGGATGAGATGATTCGATGACATCATCAACTCAGTGGACATGAGTTTGAACAAACTCTGGGAGATTGAAAAGGACAGGGAAGCCTGGCATGCTACAGTCCATGGGGTCGCAAAGAATCAGGCACAACTGAGCAACTACAACAAGAATATACACTGAAAAGAAATGCTGCACACACCTGTGACATTATTTCCCTATGGTGGAGGCTGTGAGCAAAGGACCATGGTGTCCCACTAACAGCAGGGTGAAGCAGGATCCACTGTGGGAGTTATACATGAACAGCCCTGGGTGGGGCTGAGTCTAGCTCTTGTGCCTATAAGACCTAGGGATGCTCTGTGGCTGGGAGACCAGGGGTGGCACTGCCTGCAAGCCACTTCCTGGGGTTAGTGGACACTAACATCCAATGAGCATGGTTTTCAGAGCACAGGGAGGAGTGCTGCTGTCTCAGTGGACTCTTAAAATCATCCCACCCTGATTCATTGCTTCCTTCTGGCTGCGTGACATCAAGGAAATGCCTCTTCCCAGAAGGTTCTGGCAGCGTCAGGGACACCTGTATTCACCTTGCCTCCATCCCCAGAGAAAATGATGGACAAGTTCACCACACTTCCTCTCCCTGTGTGCATCTGACCAAGAAGGTTTTACTCTGAATGGTACACACACTCATGTGCTCAGTTCTGTCCAGCTCTTTGCAACCCCATGGACCATAGCCTGTCAGGCTCTTCTGTCCATGGGATATCCCAAGTAAGAATATTGGAGTGGGTCACCACTTTTTACTTCAGGGAATCTTCCCAACCCAGGTATTGAACCCACATCTCCTGCATTGGCAGGTGGACTCTTTACCACTGAGCCACTTGGGAAGCCATGAATGGTATAGTTTAGCCCAAACTTCAGCCTTGATAGGATCTTTCCTCAAACCCCAGCCCTGACTGGTCTGTGAAGAATTAAGCCTGGGCTAGCTTCCCAGGGGGCTCAGTGGTAAAGAACCTGCCCGCCAATGCAAGAGATGTGGGTTCAATCACTCGGTGGGTTAGATTCCCTGGAGGAGGAAATGGCAACCCACTCCAGTATTCTTGCCTGGGAAACCCCATGGACAGAGTTGCCTAGCAGGCTACAGTCCACAGGGCCACAAAGAATCGGACACGACTGAGCAACTAAAAACAACAAGGCACCAGCCCTGGAGGCGCCCCTCGGGGTATGCTAGCCTGGGAGGGATGACTAAAGGAACCACAGCCTGTGGTGTAGTATGGTGTGGTTCTGCCGCTCGTTTGCAGGTAGAGAAGGCAAGTTGCTTTTTAGAGTGGGTTGGTTAGTTGGTTAGCAGTGGACTTCAACAGGAGGGACTGGAGCACAGAGTGCTGGGTACAGAGGCCTGGTCTTCGGGAAGATCTGTACCAGTCAGGGCCTAGGGTGACATCTCTGGGTCCCTATGCACTGAATGGGGTGCAGCACAGGAGAAGGGCTCCCAGTTGAGGGTCAGGAACCATAGTTCTAGACTCAGTTCTGATCCCAACTGGCAGCGTGATCTTGAGCCATCACACCATCCCTCCCGGAACCTCTCCTCATCCTTTCATTCAGAAATCACTGACCTACTGGGACTTCCCTGGTGGTCCAGTGGCTAAGACACCGAGCTAGCCAGGGCCTGGGTTCAATCTCTGGTCAGGGAACTAGATCCCACATGCCACAACGAACAGTTCATCTACAGCAAACAAAGATCCCAAGTGCCCCAAGATCCCAAGTGCCCCAACGAAGACCCAAGGAAGCCAAATAAATATTAAGAAAAAATAGAAATCACTGACCTACTGACCTGGTACCTCTTGTACTGACCTGGTCCAGCAAGTGTCCGGCACTGCTCTGCTGACAAACCAGCAGTGAACAGATGGGGACAGAACCCTGTTGAGTTCTGGGGTGCTCCTTCCCCTGGCTCAGGCATTCTTTCATCTGATGACTGCAATCTCACCTAGCTCCAGCCTGGCCTCTGCTTGCCCCGTGTGGACACTGCTGAGTGTGACCTGTCCCCTGGGCACCACCCTCTGCCCCATGCTGCATCCTGAAAGAGCATGAGGATGTCAGCAAACACCCAAACAGTGGTGATGAGCAAACAAACAAAGCTGCTCTGAGGCCATCTGCACAGACGTGGACAGTCACCCTCGCCAGGGTAGATTCCCGGGAAACTGCAGCAGGAAACAGAGCAGTCCAAAGGGGGATCATGTTTTTGCTGTATCCCTTTGTCACCAGTAGATGGGAATCACGGGTCAGCAAAGCAGAATGCTGACACAGCTTTCCTTCGGATGCGTACAAAACAAAGAATGGATGGCCTGAGGTGGAAAACAGGAATATACGGGTGTGATTGAGTCTGTGGGTGTTCAGATGAGCCAGCAATAAGGCAAAGCTTGGGTGAGGAGAAATGATACCCTTCTTGGTGGAACGATTCCACTGCTCCAAAATCTTCCACAGTGTGACTTCCCTGGTGGCCCAGTGGCTAACACTCTACCCTCCCAATGCAGGGGACCTGTGTCTGATCCCTGGTCCAGGAACTAGATCCCACGTGCCACAGCTAGGAGTTTGCACACCACAACTAAAAAATCCTGCATGCTGCAACAAAGACCCCCCACCACATCACAATTAAGACCCCACATGGCCAAATAAATAAAAACGCAAAACTTCCACAGCTCCCGACTGACCGCAGAACACATCCAGTTGCTTGCTTTGGTATTGAGGGCCCCACTAGCCAGCTGGGCCCACCCCCCAGCCTCATGTGCCCTCTGCTAACTCCTGGGCACACATCATGTGTTTTTGCCACTGTGCCCTGCCATCATTCTCTTTGCCTGGAAGGTTCTTTCCCAGCTCTGTCTGCCAAAATCCCATGGACTGGATTAGAAGCCTTGACATCTGGAGCCAGGTAATTATTTGCTGGTTAGGGTGGGGCTGTCCTGGGCATTGAAGGATGTTCAGCAGCAACCCTGGTCTCTCTGCTAGATGCCAGTAGCATTCCCTCCATCCCACCTGTGAAGATCAAAAATGCCTCCAGGAAGGAGAGAAGTTCAAGAGTGGGGAACATACGTATCCCTATGGCTCATTCATGTTGATGTATGGCAGAAACCAACATAATACTGTAAGGTAATTCTCCTCCAATTAAAAATAAATAAATTTACATTAAAAAGAGAAAAAAATGCCTCTAGAAGGACTTCCCAGGTCGTCCAGTAGCTAAGACTCTGTGCTCCCAATGCAGGGGGCCCAGGTTCAATCCTTGGCCACGGAACCAGATCCCACACGCTGCAACTAAGACCTGGTGCAGCTAAATAAATACATAAATTTTTTTTTTAATGTCTCTAGAGACTGGCACGAAGAAGGCAATGGCACCCCACTCCAGTACTCTTGCCTGGAAAATCCTGTGGATGGAGGAGCCTGGCGGGCTGCAGTCCATGGGGTCGCTAAGAATCGGACATGACTGAATGACTTCACTTTACTTTTTCAGTTTCATGCATTGGAGAAGGAAATGGCACTCCACTCCATTGTTCTTGCCTGGAGAATCCCAGGGGCAGGAGAGCCTGGTGGGCTGCCGTCTATGGGGTCACACAGAGTCGGACACGACTGAAGTGACTTGGCAGTAGCAGTAGAAACTGGCAAATGTCCTCTGGGAGCCAAAGAGCCCCTGGCTGAGAACCCCTATTTTACACTCAGATCCAGTGCTTCTCTTTGCATGAAGCCCTTCCCTGAACTTCTTACAAGTGTAAATGGCTTTTACACGTTTTGTAATAATCTATTAGCACTTAACTTAGCTTCCTTTCAGCTTGATTTATATGTGCTTATATCACCCTCCCTGTCAGGCCATAAATTCCTTGAGGGCAGAGATCACCTATTGTTCATCTTCTATAAGCCACTCATTACCTACTGGCCTAGTGAAACTCGACCACTGGGTTTAACTTGCTTACTCTTAACATGGACTTCCCTGGTGGCTCAGACGGTAAAGCGTCTGTCTACGAAGCGGGAGACCCAGGTTCGATCCCTGGGTTGGGAAGATCCCTTGGAGAAGGAAATGGCAATCCACTCCAGTACTATTGCCTGGAAAATCCCATGGACAGAGGAGCCTGGTAGGCTACAGTCCACGGGGTCGCAAAGAGTCGGACACGACTGAGCGACTGTCTATGTTACTTGTTTATGCATATTGTAGAAAAAAAATTTTAAGACAAAAAAGGACAAGACCTAGACCTGGCGGTCCAGTGGTTGAGCCTCCGTGCTTCCACTTCAGGGCGCACAGATTTGATTCCAGGTCAGGGAACTAAGATTCCTAAAAAAAGAATAAAAATCACCCAGAATCCCACCATCCAGCAATGACAGTAGTTAAAACAAACTGTTATACTAAATATGTCCTTCCAATACTGGTATACCAATAAAATACTGGTACACGTTCCTCCTCAGGGCTTCCCTGGTGGCTCAGTGGTGAAAAATCTGCCAGCCAGTGCAGGAGATGTGGGTTCAATCCCTGGGTCGGGAAGGTCCCCTGGAGAAAGAAATGGCAACCCATATCAGTATTCTTGCCTGGAAAATCCTGTGGACAGAGGAGCCTGGTGAGCTACAGTTCATGGGGTCAGAGAGTCAGACATGATTGAAGCAACTTAGCATGCACGCACATGAAAAGTAGAAGCCTGGAGAGAGACAGTCAGGGTCAGAAAGAGAACAGTGAACACACACACACACACACACACACACACACACACACACACACACAGAAAATGAAGCAGAGATGTGAGACCAGGGTCTTGGGGAAGGGGAGGAAGTGAGAACAGGAGGCTTCCCAATAGCTTCCAGCCCCGTTTCTGGGACCCCATGGAATCCAGCTGCAACTTCCTAACTCTTTACAATGAATTCCCCACCTTTTTTTTTAAATTAACAAATCTTTTTTTTTTTTTTTTAACTTTATTTCTTCCCCTATTTCCATTATTTACAGAGTTTGAATCTTAGGGCAAGCTTTGGTTTCTTGTTAAGTTTGAGGAATAGTTTAAACTTAAGGCTCCTCTGTCCATAGGATTTCCCAGGCAAGAATACTGAAGTGGGTTGCCATTTCTTTCTCCAGGGACCTTCCTGACCCAGGGATCGAACCCACATCTCCTGCCCTGGCCGGCAGATTCTTTACCACTGAGCCACCAGGGCAGCCCGGGGGAGGGATGTGTACCAGTAATAGTTTAAACTCTGCTGATTTAGGAATTAGCAGAATTTATACTTTCTTTCCTTGTTGGCAGCACCACTCAACATATGGGATCTTAGTTCCCCAACCAAGGGTCTAACCTGTTCGTCTCACCCCCTGCAGTGGAAGTGCAATTAACCACCGGACCACCAAGGAAGCCGCAAATTCCCCTTTGGGGATGATGCTAAATCATCCAGTTGGTTTTATCTCTCCTGGTTCTTGTGGGACAAAAGGGAGCAGAGGTGGGGTGAAGACTTGACTAAGACACAGCCTCTGACAACTGATGCCTAAAATCTCAGATCCCCTTAACCTTCTCCGTTCCAACCTGAACTCACATCCCCTGGAGCTGACCGAGGCCTCCTGAGGTAGATTATGCACCCATGTGCATAAAGCCATTCACACTGCAGCACTACCGACAAACTCATTATGATGGTACCAAAAAGTGAGGCTCCAGTCCTGAACTGAGAGAGCTGGAAATCCAGTACAGCAGTACCCACCGAGAGTGTATGTTTGCATAAGGATTCAGATCACCCCAACTAAACACAAGTACCCACAGTGAGGGTCTAAGGCCAGAGAAGCTGGGAGCTGTCCAACTTCTCCATCTGGTTCCCTTTGAAGCACCTCTAAGCTCCTCTCAGAGCAGATCCTCAGCAGGAACCACAGCAGGCTTTCTCCTAGGGGCACACAGCCCTGTCCCTCCCAGGACCAGGTAACGGCAGCTGGCTTACCCGGAGCTTTTAGTCCAGCTCTTGCCAGAGCCAGGAGAAAAACCACCCCCTAAATACCAAGAAGGGCATTTCATCTCTACCACTTACTGACTTCATGATTTTAAATGTTATTTAAGTTCTCTAAGTTTCAGTTCCTTCATCTACAAAAATAAGAAATAACAACAGTTCCCACTGTAAGAATTCAATGAAATGAGAATTTTAAAGGGACCAGAGTAGTAAAACAAGTTTTAATACTCACCAGGTGTTAGCTTTCCATCTCCCATTTTGTTCATATTAAATGTTTTAATTAATTTTTTCAATTTGCTCTGTGTTGTGTCTGACTCTTGGTGACCTTATGGACTGTAGCCCGTCAGGCTCCTCTGTCCATGAAATTCTCCAGGCAACAATACTGGATTGGGTTGCCATTTCCTCCTTCAGGAGATCTTCCCTACCCATTGGCAAGTGGGTTATTAACCACTAGTGCTACCTGGGAAGCCCATTCATATTAAATGTTTTAAGTAATTTTTTTCAGTTTACTAGGTGACAATATAATGTCAATTTAAAAAACATAATCTATGTGAGATCCTCCTCAGCTGGAAAATAAAAACTTGATTAGGGTTCATTTTATTTTTTAAGTGTCCTCAAAATGGCACCAATTCCAAAAGTATATCAGCAAAAATAAGCAATACCATGGTTTAAACAGGGGTGCCAACAGCAAGTGGATCTTATCACCTTTGGGGGGCTACAATTGTACCCCTCAAAGTGAATTTGCAGATTCTGTGTGCTTAGTCACTCAATTGTGTCTGACTTTTTAAGACCCTGTGGACTGTAGCCTGCCAGGCTTCTCTGTCCATGGGATTTTTCAGACCAGGATACTGGAGTGGGTTGCCATTTCCTCCTCCATGGGATCTTCCCAACCTAGGGATCGAAACTACATCTCTTGTGTCTCCTGCATTGCTTAATGCAGAGTATACTTAATATTTCAACAGATGTATATGTGCAAGAGGGTGCAAGTTCAGCTTCCAGGCAGGTCTAATTTCCTGTCTGGAAATGAATGACCTCTTGGAAACCCATCTTTGTTTGCTCCTGGGCTTAAGTGGCCAGGAAGCCCCAAGCAGATGAATGCACAGTCGCGACCTCTCTGCACCATGACGGCAATGAATGCTTTACCATCACTCCATTTTCCCTTAATGTCTGGTAGAATTTATAAAGCCAGATGGGCTTCCTGAAGCTTGAGTTCCTCAATGATGGATGTTCAGCCAATGCATTGCTGTCTGAAGCCCGCTGCCCACAGGTCAGCAAGCAGCTTCTTTCCCTCCCTACTTTGGAAAGCCACAGAGTTTCTCTGGGGTCATGGAAGGGGCAGCTATGCTGAGAGCCCTGGCCCTTGTCACTGAGGGCCAAGCTCCCAGCCCTGGACTGCAAGGCAACAAGTCTGTCTCCACACAGGGGCTCCAAACACAGGAAAAGCTGCTACTTCCTCCAGACAGATTTTCCAGGCATGAATATTGGAGCTGATTGCCATTTCCTTCTCCAGGGGATCTTTCTGTTGCAGGGATCAAACTTGCATCTCCTATGTCTCTTGCATTGGCAGGTGGATTCTTTACCACTAGCACCACTGGGGAAGCCCTCTTCCAGATGGAAGTCATAGCCAGTTAAGAGGATATCAGGCTGATTCATGTTGATGTATGGCAGAAACCAACACAACATTGTAAAGCAATTATCCTTCAATTAAAAATTTAAAAAAAGAGGATATCAGTGCTTCTTATTTTTTTTCACCTCCATTTTTTTTTTTTTTTTTTTAAAGAATTTACAAACCCAATCATCCAGAACTGCAGATGGGAGGAGAGACTGGTATGATCTTTCTGGGAGGCAGGTTGCTCTTATCGCTCAAATCTTTATAGCTTTGCTACCCTCTGACCTAGTAATTGTACTCCTGGGAACCTACCCAAAAGAAATCATCAGAGGTAAACAGAGATTAAGGCACAAACACATCCCATGGCTTTTTATTACAAAAGAAACTGAAAATAATACAGCTGTCCAACAATTTAAAAAAAGGAACTGACTGTACAATTTTAAAAGGTCACTAAAATTCTGTTTAGAAATATTGTGGACACAAGGATATATTAATATATTAATGTTAATGGGAAAGCAAGATACACAGTAACTCCAAACACACAAAATTTTTGTGTTCAAAAAGCCTAAAGGATCCCCCCAGAATGCATTTCTATAATGGAATTATGAGTGACTTTATCTTCTTTATTCATTCCTTTTCTCCCCCATCCTGTTGCCCAGAGTAGCATTCGGTCCTTTATCCATCAGTCAGGATCTAAAGATGAGTGGGACAGTCCTAGACGTCACCAAGTTCAAGTCTAGCTGAATGACATTCAGATCATCACACCCACAGCCGCGCTCTGTGAGCTGAGGCTGGGCTGCTAAATTAGCAGGGGATGCTCCAGGAGATGTTGAATGATGAGCAGGAGCTTGGTAGATTCGGGAGGAAGAAGGGGACACTTCAGGAAGGGAGAAAACATAAGCAAATCCTTAGTGATGCGAGAGCATCCTGTGTTTGGGGCTACAAGGGGCTCAGGGGAGCTGGGACCAGGCCAGCTGGACATGGACTGGGGGGAGCTGTCATTCTCCAGGGTACCTTCTGCCAGGGGGGTCCTTCCAAAGGCTGAGGGGAGGAAGGAAAACTAAAACGGAAGTGCCAGGGAGGGTGATTGAAAACACGAAGCAGGACAAACTCTAGGGGACTTCCCTGGAGGGCCAATGGTTAAGACCTTCCCCCACTTCTAATGCAGGGGATGTGGGTTCAAACTCTGGTGGGGAACTATGATTCCACATGCTGAAGGGCGTGGCCAAAAATTAAAATAAATAAAACAAACTTGAAGTAAGATGAAGTTTCTCTCTTTACACAGTGCTTGGCACACAGAAGGTATGAATAAATGAGTGAAGGAATGAGTGAATGCATGCATGCATGCATGAATGACATGGGGCAGAGAGAAGGTTAGAGAAGCAGTTTACAACCAAGACAGCAAAGGAAACCAGTGAGTTGGAGTTTCCCCTCTTTGGAAAGTGGGTAGAGATCCATTCACACATATGCCCTATGGTCTCCCAGAACTTATAAATATTCCAATAAAACAAAGGAACAGTTCTTGTAAAACCGTTAGCAACTAAGTCCCAGATTTC
Organism: Tragelaphus eurycerus; assembly: GCA_935064755.1. Taxonomy (NCBI): domain Eukaryota; kingdom Metazoa; phylum Chordata; class Mammalia; order Artiodactyla; family Bovidae; genus Tragelaphus; species Tragelaphus eurycerus. Next base: position 11,408,474 of record CAKXYN010000070.1, on the reverse strand, counting down.
ATAGGAAAGAAAGATGCATGGACCCAAACACACCACAGCACCATCCAGATGAAGGTGAGTCTACTGTGCTCAAGAAGAAGGAACACACTGCTGCTGCTGCTAAGTCGCTTCAGTCGTGTCCGACTCTGTGCGACCCCATAGACGGAAGCTCACCAGGCTCCCCCGTCCCTGGGATTCTCCAGGCAAGAATACTGGAGTGGGTTGCCATTTCCTTCTCCAATGCATGAAAGTGAAAAGTGAAAGTGAAGTTGCTCAGTCGTGTCCGACTCTTAGCGACCCCATGGACTGGAGCCTACCAGAATCTTCGGTCCATGGGATTTTCCAGGCAAAAGTACTGGGGTGGGGTGCCATTGCCACCGCAATTCCCTCCACTCCCCTCCTTCAGGCTTAGATGCCGAGACTCTGTTGTTTCATTTGTAATCACAGACTCTTAGGGAGAGCAGCTTTAAAAGCTATCATCCTGCCCCCAAAAGGAAAAGAATCACCATGCCAGTCCCTCTGCACCAACAAGCTCCTCCCCTCCCATCCCCTCCTCCCGACACCACCAACAATAAGGGTTTCTAATAATTAGTGCACACAAACCCTCAAAGGGGCCCCACTGTGTTGCAAGAGTTCACTGTTAAGAAGTTCATTATGAATGAAAACAAAAACCATTTCCCCATACTAGTGGATCACACTAGTAACCATGAAAATACTGCACTGAGGAACAGACACTGTGGCACAGCCACGCTGCCCATTCACCTCTCTTACACCCACCCCCCGCACCCCATCCCTACCCCCAGGCATGAACAGAGGACCCTGCCTCCAGCCAAAGCTGATTCAGGCACTGTCGGCCCCCAGCTGGACCTCTCCAATTTTTTTCGCCCAGGAATTTAGAATTAGAACTGAGAGATCCGCAGGTTACTAAAAATGAGGACTGTAGACACAGTAGTATAGAATCCACCTGCCAATTCAGGAGAAGCAAGAGATACAAGGGTTCGATCCCTGGGTCAGGAAGATTCCTTGGAGAAGGAAATGGCAACTCACTCCAGTATTCTTGCCTGGAGAACCTCATGGACAGAGGAGCCTGGCAAGCTACAGTCTATGGGGGTGCAAAGAGTTGGACACAACTGAGCGCGCGTGCACACACACACACACACACACACACATGGCCATGTCTGACCAAATGCTCACCAAAACAAAAAAGGATGTCTGCAGAAACAGAAAGAAGGGAGTACAGAGAAGCAAACACAATATTTCATGCTAAAAGAGACAGACATGCTGTATAAGGACAGAGTTGAGTCTCTTTTTATTTTAAGCTCATATACTCTCTGGGTTCTCACCATGCTCAGCTCCTGGTTTCAGTCCTTCCTGAAGTCCAGGTGCACTCTGTCCTCTCATACTCTGGGAGCCACCCCAACATCCTTCCCACAAACATCCTCTCTTGCTGAAGCTGACCAGAAGCACATTTCTGTTCGGTTCAGTTCAGTTGCTCAGTCATATCCGACTCTTTGAGACCCCATGGACTGCAGCACACCTGCAGTCTCTCCTGGAGTTCGCTCAAACTCATGTCCATCGAGTCAGTGATGCCATCCAACCATCTCATCCTCTGTCGTCCCCTTCTCCTCCTGCCTTCAATCTTCCTTAGCAACAGAGTCTTTTCCAATAAGTCAGTTCTTCACATCAGGTAGCCAAAGTATTGGAGCTTCAGCTTTAGCATCAGTCCTTCCAATGAATATTCAGGACTGATTTCCTTTAGGATGGACTGCATTGATCTCCTTGCAGTCCAAGGAACTCTGTTACTTGCAACCAAAGAGTTTTACTGAGACACCACCAAAACTGCCTGGGCAGCACACTCCTTACACTCCTGGGTGCACAGATCGGGCAAGGCCAGTGTCCACACCAGCCCCACTGTCCACACCAGCCCCACCATCCCTCTCCCTCACTTCCACCCCCCTCCTCCAATCTCCAACAGCCTGTCAGTATTTCCCCCTGGATCATACACTTCCCCTCAAACCCCATTTCCTTATGTCAGGGGCTCTTAAATGTGAGGTACATCAGAATTCCTCAGTGGGCTTGTTAATGCACAGATTGCTGGGCCAGCTCCAGAGTGTCTGAGTCTGTGGGTCTAACATAGGGCCCAAGCCTGTCTTTCTAGTAAGATCCCAGGTGGTGCTACTGCTGGCCCTGGAGCATAGTTTGAAGATCACTGCCCTATTTCCTTCCACGGAAACAAGGCATCCACCCTTGTTCAGGGGCTTCCCTGGTGGCTCAGACGCTAAAGAATCCACCTGCAATGTGGGAGACTCAGGTTCAATCCCTGGGTCGGGAAGATCCCCTGGAGGAAATGACAACCCACTCCAGTATTCTTGCCTGGAAAATTCCATGGACAGAGGAGCCTGGTGGGCTACAGTCCAGGGGGTCACAAAAGAGTTGGATATGACCAAGCACACACACACACACAGGTGTGCAGTCTGGCTGATCCAGCCAAACCCAGCACACCACAGGAGTTCTCACATGGTGCTCGTGATGCTCCCAGCGCTCAGCTCCTACTCTAAATCAAGTCCCACCTCTTCTGTGAGACTTTTCCCACCCACCCTCATCAAAAAAACACTAGGTCTCTCTCTCTGAAATGCAGAATATAGAAAAACAGTTGAGTAAAGATAATCTAGTTTCCCATTTTCCCACCTTTGCTTCTAAAAGTGTGATCATAATAAAATACTTCCAATTAATTGGCTTACATTGTTAGGCACTCTTTATCCACTCATCCAAAAAAAAAAAAAAAGGACTGATGGCTTTTCATGTAAAATAATCTACAGCATCACACTGGCAACGTTTTTCCACATGCTGGAGACAAACAGTTACTGTAACTTTATCAAATGAAAGAACAAAATGTATGTCCCTCCCTCTTGCTAAGGGTCATGCGATCTACAAACAGGCGGCTGGAAGTTCTCCGGACAGACCTCAAAGAATGCTAATAGAAACAGCTATTTGTTCTCACTCAGTCTTGGGCAGAGAACCATACAGGAAATTCTGACAGGGCTGCTCACTCTACTGGGAGCAGGGGAATCAGTGCTCTGTGTATAAAAGCCATTTGATGCCACGCATCCAAAGCTTTTCAGACTCACACCTGTTTATCCCTAATTCCATCAGCGTAAGGAAAACATCTGAAAAACAAAGGCCAACAATACCATTCCCTATAGTCACACACATGCACAAAGTCAGAAACAAATGGGACGTCTCACATGAGCATGGCTTTCACATTCATATATTTATTTGTTGTCATTCATGCTCCCCAGGTGGCGCTAGTGGGCAGGAGACACGGGTTCCATCCCTGGGTGGTAAAGATCCCTTGGAGGAGGGCACGGCGACAGGCAAGGCGACCCACTTCAGTATTCTTGCCTGGAGAATCCCATGGACAGGGGAGCCTGGTGAGCTACAGTCCATGGGGTTGTAAAGAGTCAGACACAATTGAAGTCACTTAGCACAAGCCAAAAAGGATTTACTATACACTTAATTGTGCTCAATTAACCAGAATGGATAACAGCCCTTAAAAGTGATATTTACAAAATGTCTGAAACAGCACAAAACTGTTTAGAGCATTATCTTCAGGTGAAAAGTAGAATACAAAGTTGTTACTATGTATAAGTACAACTGCATATTTTTGCAAATTAACTTCACAAGCAGAAAAGGACCAGAAAGATTCTCTATGATGTTATCAGCAGTCCTGCTGGGAAGATGGAAACAATAATATTTTTTCCTTTCTATTTTTACTGTGCCTTCCAACTAACGATGAGCTCATTTTTAAAACATAGTTTAACATAAATATAGAAACCAAATGGGGTATGGGTGTCAGGTGTTCCCTATCATATAGCTCAGAGAAAATCACCTGTTCTTGATAGAAACATGTATCCGATTACGAGAACAAAAGGCAGACAAATGCAGAGAAGGCAGGAAGGACTGGGGAGACCTTTGTTGTCAGCCAAGTGCACACTGCTAAGAATCTTTTAGATGCAAGATTCAAAGGCCAAAAAAAAAAAAAAAAAAAGTGGTGACAGCCCTGCTGCTCAATTGGACAGGATTACAGAAAACGGGGGGAAAACACATTGATTGTTAGGAAGGCACTTTCAAGGATGACCCAACGTAGATCGTGTTTTAAACTGCTGGCAGTGAGAGAATAACAGCATTTCTCCTCAGGGTCTCAGAGCCTCCCAGGTCTGCTTAACAAGTTCACCCTGCTAGCCCAGAAGGGCAGGACTGCAGACAGCTGGTCTGAGGACCAGAACTGCAGCCCAGACTCTGCCACTCACTAATGAAGACCGGGACTAGTCAGCCTCTGGGCTCTTATTGTCCTCCTCTGTAAAATGGGAGGGTCTTGGAACAGAGTTATTTGGTTGTAAGCAACAGAAACTGACCAAGCTGGGATAAGCAACAAAGGGAATCTGTGGGGAGGACACTGGGGTAAAGTCAGAATCCCGGGGCAGCTGGGCTCTGGGAGCGTCTGGAACCGGGGACTGGAGAGCCTAGGAAAGCAGGCAGGGCTTCTCACATCTCTGTGCTCTAATGATCTCTGTCACTCTTCCTTCTCTGCTAACCCATCTTCCACATGCTCGTTGTGGCAGAACACAGCCTGCACACCTCCTCATGCTTACTTATTACGACTCCTGCCTCTTGAATAATTGGTGTTTTAGCTCAGGCTACCATAACGACGTACTACAGACTGCGGGCTTAAATCACAGAAATTTATTCTCCCACAGTTCTGGAGGTTCAAAGTCCAAGATGAGAGTACTGGCATGGCTGGGATCTGGTGAGGACTGACAGATGGCCAGCTTTGTGTCTGTGTCCTCTGATCACAGAGACGGGGGTGGTGCGAGAGCTCTCTGGAGCCTCTTCTTACAACAGCACTAATCCCATCATGGGGGTGCATCCTTGTGACCTCACCTGAACCTAATTACCGGGTTTCCTTGGTGGCTCAGGGGTAAAGAATCCACCTGCCAATACAGCCGACGCAGGTTCAATCTCTGGTCTGGGAAGACCCCATATGATGTGGAGCAACTGAGCTCGTGAGCCACAACTACTGAGCCTGTGCTCTAGAGTCTGGGAGCCACATTACTGAAGCCCACACCCCCTAAAGCCCAGCTCAGTAACAAGAGAAGCTGCCAAAGTGAGAAACCCTGATACCGAAACTAGAGAAAAGCGTGTACAGTAACAAGACCCAGCACAGCCAAAACTAAATAAATAAAATTATCAATCAATAAATAAACCTAATTACTTCCCAAAGGCCCCACCTCCAAATATAATACCTTCTCATTGGACATGAGGGCTTCAATACATAAATTCGTGCCTGCATGCTCAGTTGTGTCTGACTGTTGCAATCCCATGGGCTGTAACCCACCAGGCTCCGCTGGTTCATGGGATTTCCCAGGCAAGAATACTGCAGTGGATTCCTCCTCCAGGGGATCTTCCTGACCCAGGGATCGAATCTGCATCTCCTGCATTGGCAGGCAGGTTCTTTACCCCTGAATCACCTAGGAAGCCTCTATATAAATTGGAGGAAAACACAATTCAGTCCATGGAAACTGGCTACCTCTGAATCTCACTTCTCTGTTGCCAAGAGAGGGAAAACAGAATTGGTTCATTCTTGAGCCCAGTGGTCATCCAGCACAAACCTGGCTTCCAGCATTGATTCCCCGGTCCTGTCTCTACCCTGTCACCTGAATGAAAAGCTATTCAAGCAGAAAGTCAAGAACTGTTCCTCTTGGTCAATATTTCCCACAAAACTAAACACTCATGGAGGATAAAGGTCATTTCTGTTTTATCTACCACCACCTCCTCAAGCCCATCACAGAAGCAGGCACACAGAAGATGTTCAATGCCTGATGGTTGCTTTTTGGCTAAATGGGGATGGACTTCCCCGGTGGTCCAGTGGTTGAGCATCCACCTGCCAGTGCAAGGGACACAAGTTCAATCCCTGGTCCAGAAGGGTTCCACACGTGACAGGGCAACTTAGCCCGTGCACCACAACTACTTGGCCCGAACTCACAAACTGATGCTCTGCAATAAGAGAAGCCACCACAATGAGAGCTCATGCACCGCAACTAGAGAATAGCCCCCACTCGCCACAACTAGAGAAAGCCCACGTGCAGCAACCAAGCCCCAGTGAAGTGAAAAGTAAATACATTTTATAAAAATGTGAGAAGGATAAAGAGTTTGTACTCCAAAGATATATACAGACATACCATCATCTTCTTGGAGCCAGAGTACGATTTCCATCCTAGACATCAAGAAGACTTCCTTTGAGTCAAACTTTCTTGTTTCTTAATCTTTCCCAGGCAAAGAAAATTATCACCTACCATTGCCTAGAAACTCCACGACATGTATGTTGAATAGTAACAATGTATAAAGTGTATAGAGCAGAAAAAGGATCAAAAGACAGACTGTCTACCTTTAAGGACTGAGACCTGAGCCCAACCGAAAAGCCATCAATATTGGCAAAGTAAAAAAATATGAGTTAAGAAATAAGAAAACATGTGATATGTCCCAAGACAGCTGGGAAGAATACTTCCCAAAGACAGGAGCTAGCAAGCAGAGTGTGCTTTGAGGGTGCACGGAATCCACCTTAGTCTAGAGTGGCCCAGGAGGAAAGAGCAGGTGTTAAAGATGGGTGGGATACAGCTTGGTGAGGTAGGGATGTGGCCTTCAGGAATAGGGTAGCGGGGACTCAAGTCAAAGCATGGAAAGCACACAACATATGTAGGGATGGTCACAGTGAATAAGGTCCTTTGCTGCTGCTGCTAAGTTGCTTCAGTCGTGTCCAACTCTGTGCGACCCCATAGATGGCAGAAGTACATTATAGAGGGCCCTGGACAACTGCAAAATTCTAGACTGGATAACTGAATGACTGTGAGCACTGGAAGGGCTTCCCAGGTGGCTCAGTGGTAAAGAGTTCACCTGTCAATGCAGGAAACACAGACTTGATCTCTGGGTTGGGAAGATCCCCTGGAGGAGGAAATGGCAACCTGCTCCAGGATTTTTGCATGGACAGAGGAGCCTGGGGGGCTACAGTCTATGGGGTCACAAAGACCTGGACACGACAGAGCGACTGAGCGCACAAAGGAGCACTGGAAAGCAGAGAACAGTGCCTGGACCCTGCACAGGTCCTCTGAGGTCAGTCATGCCAGGCATCCCTGTTTGTTCTTAAAACAGGGAGACCAGCAGGGGACTGTGGGTTTCGCAAGGTCATGAGTACAAGTTCCCATAAACTTGATATAAGAAATTTCCATAAACTTGATGGCTTAAAATAACAGAAACCTATTCTCTCAGTTCCAGAGGGGAGATGTCTGAAACCAAGGTATCGATAGGGCCACAGTCCCTCCAAAGGCTTAAAGGGAGAATCCTTCCTTGTCTTTTCCTAGTTTCTGGGGGTTGCCAGCAATCCCTGGTGTTCCTTGGACTGCAGAGGCATCACTGTAAAATGCCTCAACTGTTACATGGTATTCTCCTCCTGCCTGTCTCAGTCTGCGTCCAAATTTCCTTCTTATAAGGACACCAGTCACTGGATTAGAGCCAACCCTAATCCAGTGTGAACTCATCCTAACTTGACTACATTTGCAAAGACTCTATTCCCAAATAAAGTCACATTCTGAGGTCTCGGGTGGGTTTCCCTGGTGGCTCAGCAGTAAAGAATCTGCCTGCAATGCAGGAGATGCAGGAGACGTGGGTTCAATCCCTGAGTGGGGAAGATCCCCTGGAGAGGGAAATGGCCACCCATTCCTTGAATATTCTTGCCTGGAGAATTCCATGGACAGAGGGGCCTGGTGAGCTACAATCCATAGGGTCACAAAGAGTCAGACATGACTGAGCATGCACATATCCTTGGGTCTTTTGTATGTGAGGTCTCGGGTAGACACAAACTTTGGGGAGACACTATTCACATCAGCACAGCCACTGAGTAACTCTCACCCTTACCTGCTGGTTTGAGAAACTAACAGGCACATAAGCAACTATTCCATTATCCTGAATGAGAAGTGACTCAAAGGACTTCCATGGTGGTTCGGTGGCTAAGACTCTGAACTGCCAATGCAGGAGCCTGGGTTCGATCCCTGGTCAGGGAACTAGATCCCACATGCTGTAACTAAAGGGTTATTAAGAGTTTACATGCTACAACTAAAAATCCTGCACACCACAAGGAAGAATGAAGATCTCACATGCTGCAACTAAGATCTGACACAGCCAAATAAATATTAGGAAAAAAGTGACTCGATGTACTACTGTGATGGACACCACCAAAGGAGGAGTCCCCACGCCAGGACAAGTTAAAGCTCTAGATGCCTTCCAAAATTCCTTCCGATTATACACACGTGGGGTTCAAGGTTCTGTCGATTATTCCTGTTATACTGATTTACCAATTCAGTCCTCTCTCTCCATTCCTACTGCCAAGACTCTGGTTCAACCCTGTTGCTTCAAACTTGACTTCGATAGAATTGTTTTCACATCACTTCCGCTTTCTAAAAACCTTCACTGGCTCACTTCTGTCTAAAAGCAAAGTCCAATACTTTGACCTCAAATCTACCTTCCCCACCTGAACTCCCCAGACATCCCAACATGAATTCTAAACTTGAATCAGTCTAGTCCTTCAAACACAGCTGGCACATTTCATCCCCACACCTTAGCCTGGCACGTGCCTGCCTCCCGGCACAAGGGAATCCAAGTTGCACCTGGAAGACCACTTGCTCCTCTTTCACACCACCTCTGAGGACCAACCAGCCCAGCCCACAGGGCTCTGGCATCTCCATGAGTCTGACTGCCTGCAGAAGAGCTGGATCCTTGCTCTCTCACAGCCTTCCACTATTGATGATCCTTTCTGGACACAAAGAATGCTGCAACATCCAAACAAAGACAAACAAAGGCTGTAAAATCAGAGCCAGTGGATAACCATTAAGAACTGGGCAAATTCCTTAACCTTTCTAAGCCTCAGACTGCTCATCTGTAAGACAGAAATAATACTATGTACCTATCCCATCGGACTACTGTCAGGATAAAGTGAAACAATACACACACAGCTGCCCATGCAACATCTTACATGGAGTACAAATGTGCCAATAAAAGTACTCATTTGCAGATTTCCCTGGTGGTCCAGCGGTTAAGACTCCACGCTCCCAATGCAGTGGACCTGGGTTCAATCTCTGGTCAGGGAATTAGATTCCATATGCTATAACTAAGAGTGACTAAGAGTTCAAAGGCTAAAGATCCTGCATGCCACAACTAAAGATTTTGCATGCTATAACTAAAAAACAACAAAAACTAAAAGATCCTGTTCACTGCAACAAAGATCGGAGATCCTCATGCTGCAACTAAGACCTGCTGCAGCCAAATACATAAATAAATGTCGTTTTTAAAGTACTTACTTATATCATGGTTGTGCTGTGCTAAGTCACTTCAGTCGTGTCTGACTCTTTGCAACCCTATGGACTGTAGCCAAACAGGCTCCTCTGTTCATGGAATTCTCCAGGCAAGAATACTGGAGTGAGTTGCCATTTTCTTCTTTAGGGGGCCTTCCCAACCCAGGGATCAAAACCCGCATCTCTTATGTCTCCTGCATTGGCAGGCAGGTTGGATCCAAGTTTTGCTTTTAGGTCTGGGGACCAAGGCACAGATCTGTGTCCCTCCAGAACCAAGCAGCAAACAGCCAATGACTAATCAGGTGACATATGTCGTAGGACCCTGTAAGCATTTAGCTACCCCTCCCTTTATTTTATGAATGGGGAGACTGGGACCCAGGCAGGCAAAGTGACTCACCCTAGCTCACAGAACTGTTAAGCAGCAGAGCCACGAATGAACTGGGCCATGACTATTTTCTTACATCAAATGTTGAAATCAGTTTGGGCTTTGGTTACCTCACTGGTAAAACAGGGACACTAATGCCTACCTGCCCAGGTTGCTCTGGAAATACTGCATCAGGCTGGTGAGGGAAATGACCAGGTGTACGATGAGCAGTGGTAATCTCCAGGAGCCTTCAATAACTGGACCAGGTGGGGCTGAGTAGACCCAGGGGCATGAGCCCCAGGGGCAGCCACTGCTCAGCTCAGCTGATGCTGCCCTGCTCAAATTACCCTGGGGCCTCAATTGTCCGAGTCTTCCAGAGTAGACAGAAATCTGGATGTGGGTGCCACAGCTCTCAATTTTAAATGTGGTGAATGACTCAAATTTCAAATACCACAAGGCAAATAAGCACAGGTGAGCTGGTCTCAGCCTGGAAGCCACGATGCTTGTGACTCTGTGTCCAACGAGAGGGGCTTCCCTGGTGGCTCAGTGGTAAAGAATCCACCTGCCAATGCAAAAGAAGCGGGTTCAATGCCTGGGTCGGGAAGATTCCCTAGAGGAGGGCAGAGCAAGCCACTCCAGTATTCTTGCCTGGAGAATCCCGTGGACAGAGTCTCATGTAGATGGGTGGGCTACAGTCTGTGGGGTCTCAGAGAGTCAGACACGACTCAACGACTGAGCGTGCACGTACACACCATGGGGTAAAGGAAGGACTGCCCCACAGGGAGTGGGATGGTCCATCTATCTGGAAAGCTGCCTCCAAACTGTCTTCCCAGGATCAGAGCTCCCACTCCAAGTGACTTCACCCAGCCACACAGCTCCCAGCCTGGTAACAGGCCTGCCGCAACCACCGCTGACCTCACCCCGCCCCCAGCCGGCACCATGTCCTGCAGGGAAAGCACCTGCTTGCTCAGAGCCTCATTAAGCTCAAAGAGCTGCCCCCAGGGCAGTGCTGAGCCTCAGTTACACCCGGGAGGAGACTGCGGGGCTGGGCTGACCTCAGAGTTTGGAGGCTGCCTCTCCTGAGATGAGGCAAGCGCAGGTTGGGGGAGCAAGCAGGCACGGCTGAGCCAGCCAGGCCAGGAAAGACAGCACCTGGGCTTGTTCAGTTGCTCAGATGAGTCCAACTCTTTGCGATCCCATGGACTGCAGCATGACAGTCTTTCCTGTCCACTATCTCCCAAACTCCTGGAGTTTGCTCAAACTCATGACCACTGAGACAGTGATGCTATCTAACCAGACAGGTGTCTGCCCAAAATCAGGAGAGCAAGATGCTTGCTAGGAGCTTCTGAGGAAGAAGCTTCCTTGTGTCCCATGAAGATACTCACAGAGATGCCTTCTTCCTCCTGGACCCCAAACCCCCTAGAAGCTGCTAGAAATCACCATGTGTCCACAAGGGGAACCAGCCTTAACACTGGTGTAGGGGAGAGACCAAGGGAATCTGATGCTGACCCTGGGCTGCTGCATCAAGCCTCATCTGAAGTAGGCCCCACCCTAGACTTTTAAGTTACATGACCCAGCATGAGTTTTTTTTTTTTTTGGAACCAAAAGAATTCTAACTGCTACACCTCTGAACCTCAAAAATGAGCACTCAAAAGGATATCATTATTTCCAATAGTATCAGACAAGATATTTGGATATTTGGATATTACCCTCCCATTGAAAATAACTAAAAAGTCTGGATTTAAAGAAACTGTAAATTTTTTCTTTTTTACCAAGTGATCAAGTTTGGTGGGCTTCCTTGGTGGCTCAGTGGTAAAGAAGCCACCTGCCAATGCAGGAGATGTGGGTTCAATTCTTAGACTGGGAAGATCCCCTGGAGAAGGAAATGGCAACCCACTCCAGTGTTCTGGCCTGAGAAATTCCACAGACAGAGCCTGGTGGGCTACAGTCTATGGGGTTACAAAGAGTTGGACATGACTTTGCGACTAAATGACAATGACCACAAGTTTGGTGTAATCAGTCATGGGATAGTCCGACATTCTGTCCGCTTGACAGAAGGTATTGGGAAGTGCATCTCACCATCTATACAATGTCTGACTTGAGTCTAACCATGAGGACAAGTCTGACAAGTCCAGAACATCTATATCACAGTCAAGAGTTTCCATAAAGTTGATGGGATTTCCAGGGATTTCCAGGCTGGCGCTAGTGGTAAAGAACCCACCTGCCAATGCAGGAAATATAAGAGACTCGAGTTCAATCCCTGGGTCAGGAAAACCCCTGGAGAAGGGCATGGCAACCCACTCCAATATTCTTGCCTGGAGAATCCCATGGACAGAGGAGCCTGGCAGGCTATAGTCTACAGTGTCTCAAAGAGTTGGACACGATTAAAGTGACTTAACACGCACAAATGGGGGGACTGTTCTAGGTTAGTCAAAGATGCAATAGCCAGATAACATGTGTGAGCTTTAACTGGATCCAAATAGAAACAAGAAAAAAATAAAGAGTTTCTTAAAAACTGGGGTTAATTTGAATATGGACCACATGTTGGGTGAAGCCATGGAGTGACAGCTGATTTTCTTAAGTATGGAAATGATTGTTGATTGTATAGAACAGTGAATGGTTCTCAAGCAGGCTCCACAGACTTCTGGGAGACCCCCACACCCTTTCCAGGGGTATCTGGGACCCTGTCAGAGGGTTCATGAGGTCAAAACAATTTTAATAATAATACGAAGACATCTGCCTTTTTCACTGTGTTGAATTTGCACTGATGGTGCAAAAACAATAGAGGGTAAAACCACGGCCTTTGCATGAATCAAGGCAATGGCACTAAAGCTTGGCAGTAGTCATTGTATTCCTCACCATGACCCAGTAGGGAAAAAAAAGATGCCCATTTCATTTAAGAATGTCATTGATGATGAAGCAGAAATCATCAATTTTATTAAATCTTGACCTTGGAGTAGAGTTGTTTTTAATATTTTGTGTTGAAATGGGAAGTATGCATTAAGCACTGTTGCATACCAATGTATGATCACTGTCATGAGGAAAAGCCCTTGGGTCATTGAGTTATGTGCTGTTTATCCACTATTTTTCAGGGAACACTATGGGTACTTGATTGACTAACAAACCATGGTTATTCATCTGGCAAGCATGTTTTAGGAAATGAGTCCATTTCTTCAAGAAAAACAAATAAGGTTTGTTGTCAATGATAAAATTTGATATTTCAAGCAAAGACTAGAATTTTTGAAAACTTTCCTCTCCTGCCATGAACTTGACAGTGTCCTAACAGTTAAAAGACTTTTCTGATGAGATTGATGATGACATTAATGAAAGTGATTTTTTGATATTGTATATTTGGCAACATTTAGAAGATCTGCATTTAACTTGGTGAATCAATAGTTTCTAAATGATTCATGTGTGACATTACAAATAATGCATGGATAAAAGATCCATGAATTTAAAATATGTGGAAGGGGGCTTCCCTGGTGGCTCAGTGGCAAAGAACCTGCCTGCCAAAGCAGGAGACATGGGTGAGATCCCACACGTAGCAGAGCGACTAAGCCCATGCACCACAACTACTGAGCCTCTAGAGCTTGGAAGCCACAAACACTGAGCCCAAGCACTGCAGCTAGGGAAGACAGTGCACCCTGGAGCCTGTGCTCCACAACAAGGGAAGCCATGACGATGAGAAGCCCACACACCGAAACTAGGAAATAGCCCCCACTCAACCCAACTAGAAAAAAGCCCGCATAGCAATCAAAACTCGGCACAGCCAAAACTAAACAAATAATTAAATAAAATTTTTAAAAAATCTTAAAATATGTGGAGGAGACAGAGGCCATAAAGTATGACCAAATAGAAATAAGCAGCTAATTAGAGGCATATGTGGAGAAAATTATTCATAAGCAGAGGAGGGACTTCCCTGGTGGTCCAGGAGTTAAGAACCCACCTTGCAAGGCAGGGGACATAGGATTCGATCCCTGGTAGGGGAACTAAGATCCTACCTGCTGTAGAGCAACTAAGCCCATGTGTACATCTATCGAAGCCCATGGGCCACAAAAAAAGATTTCTCGTGACACAAGGAAGATCAGCAACTAAGATACTGATGCAGCCAAATAAATAAATAATTTTTTTGAAGTAGTAAAGACAAAAGAGGAATCAGAAATAAGAAATGAAGAGATATGGAAGACAGAGTAAGAACACCTACTATATATCTAATGAGAGCTAGATTAAAAAAAAATTTTTTTTAATTCCCTTTTCCCACCAATGGGGTAATTTGCTTATTGAAGTAGTGACATTAATCTTAATCATAAATATTGCTTAAAAAAAGGAGTAGGGGACAGAAGCAATGTTAACTATCAATAAATTTGAAAAATTAGTAAAATGAATAAACTCTAAACTGACATTGACTCAAGAAAATAGAGAAACACTAAAATCATCAAAGAAATCAAACAGATATGTTAAGTTTTTCCCACAGACTAATGCACCTGGCCCTGATAATTTTACTGGTAAAGTCACTTATTTTACACACAAGAAACAAATCTAATCTTACACAAATTATGCCAGAGTATAAAAAGGAGGATATATCCACCCTCCACTTGTTTTATAAGGCTAGCATAATCTTTTACACCAAACCAGACAAGATAGCACAGCTAATATCACTCACAAATATAATTTTAAAAAGAAAAACTAAATATTAATAAATTAAATCTCGGGTTGTTCTAACAACAAAAAGAAAAATAACTTTATAACCAAATTGCCTTTATCCAAGAAGGCAAAATTGATTAAAGGTAAAACTAATTAATATAATTTGCCACTTAACAAATTAAAGGCCAAAAAAATCATTATCATCTCCAAGGGAGCATCAGATAAAATACCATATCATTCAATAAAAAAATTCTCAGCAAACTAGGATGAAAACATAACTTACAACAATAAAGTTTCCTTTACCGTTTAAAAGTTTCTTTAAAGTTTTCTTTTTAAAGTTTTCTGAAATAAATAAATAAAGTTTTCTGAAAACCCTACGGCTAGTACAATACTTTATGGGAAAATGCTGAAGCATTCCTTTTTAAATCAGGAACAAGACAAGAAAGTTTGCTTTCATCACTGTTTTTCATCTTGCACTAGAGATCTTAACCAGGATAGTGAGGGGTAGGGAAAAAGGGGGATAATTACTGGAAAGACACAACACTGTGCTCTTCTCAGATGGCATGACTCTATCTGGAAAGCCCAGAAGAATCTATAGTTTGACAAGGATGCAGTCTAACAAACAACTGGAAAATGAAAATTTTAATAAGATACCAAATACACAGCCATCAACAAACATCAAGTAACTGGGAATAAATCTAAAAAATGATACATAAGATATTTACATTAAAAATTATATTGAAAATCATTAAAGACCATAAACATAGATAGAGACCATGTTTATGTATTGGAACACTCAATACCTCAAGAATATCAATGTTACTACAATCAAACCCCCAAAAGATTTTTGAGTATGTGTATGTCTCTGTGTGTATGCATCTGTGTTATAACATATAATTTTAAGATAATTCAAAACATGTATATGGAAGAGAAAGGGCTAAGGTACTTTTGAAGGTGGGGGGGACTTGCCAGATTCCAAGAATTTTCATAAAATTATGGTAATGAAAACAGTGGTATTGGTACAAGGCCAGACAAACTGCTCAAAGGAACAGAATAAAGACCCCAGAATAGACTTACACATCATGGAAACTTACTTTATGACAGGCTGGAAATCACAGATGTAAAGAGACAGGACACACTTTATAATAAACGGTGCTATGACAATTGGTTTTCTTTATAGAAAAAAAACCTCTCTAGTCCTATTCCACATCATACACCAAAATCATCTCAAAATGGATTAAGAAATTAATGTGAATGACAAAACTATTAAACTGCTCGCTAGGAACAATAAAGAAGAGTAGCGTCATGATTTCAGGTAAGTAAGGTTTTCCTAGGACACAAAAAGTATAAATTGTAAATGAAAAAATTGCTAAATCCATTGCAATCATATTAAGAACTTCTGCTTATCAAAACACACCACTAAGAAAATGAAAAAATAAACCAGAAACTGGGAGAAAACATGTGTAATGCATAGTGACAGAGGATTAGCATCTAAAATATTTAAAGAACTCCTACAAATCAGTTGGATAAGGATAAGAGAAAAATTGGCAAGACTTAAACAGGCTCTTCACAGAAAAGAGAACGTGAATGGGCAATAAACATATGAAAAGATGTTCAACCTCATTAGTATTCAGGGAAATGCAAATTAAAACCTATAATGAGATTCCATTCTGTACCCACCAGACTGGCAAAAATTCCCAAGTGTGACAATAGCAAGAGATGGTAAAGACAGGGCACAACTGAAGTAATATATTTCGCTGGAGAAAAATCATTTCAGAAGGCAAATTATAATGAAAAAATGTGGAGACTTGCCAGGACAGATACCAAGAATTTCCGTAAAAGTTATGGTATCGAAGACAGTGTGATCCTGGTGCAGGGTCAGACAAGTTGATTAATGTAATAGGAATAAAAAGCCCAGAAAGCGACCCATACATCTAGGAAACTTAATTTATGTTATCTAGCCTAGTGAAAGATACATACACCCTATGTGTCAGCCTTTCCATTCTTAAAGAAATCTGTGCACCGGTGCACCAGGAAACACACACAAGAATGTTCACTGCAGAAATCCTTTCCTTTCACAAGCAAAAGAGAAAAACAAAAATCTAAGAAGACCTCAAATGTCTGTAAACAGTGATATATTGTTACAATGAAAGTAATTTTCTATTTCTTAAACTGGTTGGTGAGTAAAGGAGCATTCATTTATTATCCATTACTGTGTATCCTAACCACTTCTTTGTAATCTTTTTTACTGATTCAATAATTACTTTTTACAAATCAAGGAGAATCTGGAAATAGACACAAAGTAAGAACATCAGAGTGTTCTTTCTTTAGGCTATTCTTTTTTTAGATTTTTTTTTTTTATGTAGACCATTTTAAAAGTCTTTATTGAATGTTACTGCTTCTGTTTTATGTGGGGGTTTTTTTGGCCCTGAGACATGTGGGATCTTAGTTCCCCAAACAGGTATGGAATCCACACCCCCTGCATTGGAAAGTGAAGTCTTAACCACTGGACTGACAGAGAAGTCCCTTTTTAGGCTATTCTTAACTCCCCTCAGCTTAGCAGCAGCAGAACCAGCAGTTTGGTGGGCTGAATTTTGTTTCCACTGTCCTTATGCTCAGTTGTGTCCAACTTTTTGTGACCCAATGGACTGTAGCCTGCCAGACTCCCCTGTCCATGGAATTCTCCAGGCAAGAATACGTGGGTTGTCATTTCCTTCTCCAGAGGATCTTCCCAACCCAGGAATAGAACCCCATTTTCCCACATTGCAGACAGATTCTTTACCATCTGAGCCACTAGGGAAGAGGCTGGATTAATTTCTATCAGATGCTGCAGGAGTAATGCTGTTCTAGGACCAATGTTTATGTTAATCTCTCAGCTAAGGGTACAGAGACCATGCAGAATGTGTTCATTTAAACCCTAAATCCAGATAAGGACAGGGCCATGCTGCTGCTGCTGCTAAGTCACTTCAGTCGTGTCCGACTCTGTGCGACCTCATAGACAGCAGCCCACCAGGCTCTGCCGTCCCTGGGATTCTCCAGGCAAGAACACTGGAGTGGGTTGCCACTGCCTTCTCCATTGTGTGAGAGTGAAAAGTTAAAGTGAAGTCGCTCAGTCGCGTCTGACTCACAGCAACCCCATGGACTGCAGCCTACCAGGCTCCTCTGTCCATGGGATTTTCTAGGCAAGAGTACTGGAGTGGCTTGCCATTGCCATAGAAGGTTTCAAATTCCCAAGGGAGAGTTTCCCCCTACCAAGAACCCTGAGCAAGACAGACAAACTTCACTGCCATCTGCCTGTGCCAGTGGGTCTATGCTTTTACTCAAGACTAGGCTGCAGGAGACCTGGGTTCGATCCCTGGGTTGGGAAGATCCCTTGGAGAAGGAAATGGCAATCCACTCCAGTACTATTGCCTGGAAAATCCCATGGACAGAGGAGCCTGGTAGGCTACAGTCCATGGGGTCGCAAAGAGTCGGATACGACTGAGCGACTTCATGTCACGTCACATCAGGCTGCAAAATGCCGTTCAAGTCTGAGCTGTATGCAACGTTCAGCTCTGACTTATTACCCCCACAGACTCAAGGCCCCTCTTTTCTCTACTGAGATACCAAAATCAAGTTAGGCCAGTCCTCCAGGATGGTACATTAAAGATGGCTGCAAATTACTTCTCCCCATCCTATGAAGAGGGAGAGTCTAAACTCTCTCTCTTCAAATCTAGGATGGCCTTAGCAACTTGTTTGGCCAATAGAATGCAGCTGAAATATTGTCCTGGGACTTCTGAGACCAGCTGATGAAAAGTTTTGCAGGGGGCTTCCTTGATGGTCCAGTGGTTAAGAATTCAGCTTGCAAGGCATGGGACCCAGGTTTGATCCATGGTGGGGGAATTAAGACCCCAGTGAGGTGGAGCAGTTAAGCCCAGGTGGCACAACTAGAAAGTCTGCAAGCCACAAGGAAAGATCCCGTATGACAGTATCATGTGGGATCATGTGGGATCTTTCATTGTGGTGCAGGGACTCTCTAGTTGTGAAACATGAGCTTCACAGTGTGCACGCTCAGTTGATGTGGGCTCAGTAGTTGCAACATGCAGGCTTAGTTGCTCCATGGAAAGTGGGATCTTAATTCCCTGACCAGTGATCGAACCCACATTGTACTGCACCAAGACCAGCCAAACTCTTAACAACTTGACTACTAGGGAAGTCCCTCTTGGACACTCACTTTTGCAGCTCTGAACTACCACATAGAAAACTTGACTATTCTAAGGCCTCCATGCTGGAGAAATCACATAAAAAGACTAAGTGGAGAGGTCTTGGAATACATGAAAAGTGAGAGATGGCTAGTCTGCCGCTTGTTGCCATTTGCATCATCCCCTTTGAGACCCAGATACCACGGGGCAGAAATGAGTTTTGTGGTTCGTGTCCTGCCCAAATTCCTGAACACAGAGCCAGAGGAGATGATAACAAAATGGCTACTGTTTGAAGCTCAATCTCAGGGTATTCTGTTGTGCGGCTGCTGCAGGACTAGTTTACAGCCCAGCAAAACAGATCTCTCTCTGTCCTGTCTCTTGGCATATTTCTTACTTACTTAAAAGTTTGGCTATGTTTTTAGGGGATCACTTAGATTTCATCCACAAGTTTTAGAAAAATGTTTCATTCAGTTTTCTTATGGGAGGAGTTTTAGGCTATATAGTTTTCTACACTACCAGAGGCAGAAGCCATATCTTTCACTTAACAGATGAGAAAATTGAGGCTTAGAGAGGTTAAGCTATGTGTCATGGTCACGAATCAGGGTTCTACAAACCTAGGTTTAAAAAAGGATCTTCTAGCTGCTCTTACCTCCTGGGATGGCCCACATTGAGTCTGTGGAGTGTTTCTCTCTAAATAAATCCACTTCTTACCGATCGCTTTGTCTCTCACTGAATTCTTTCCATGATAAGATATCAAGAACCCGAGCTTCATTAATTCCTGAGACAAGGTGTAGTCTCAATTAAAAGACTGTCGGTTCAAGTCCCAATCTGAGTTATACAGTTTCACTTTGACATCACTTATTCTGATCACAAATCTCAGGGACAGGAGCTCCTCTGTGGGGCATGCAGATGGCAGGCAGGGCATGACGACACACCAAGAGGACCTAGTCATCATAAAAAATTTAAAAAAAGATCTTCCAACCCCAGAGGGAATACAAAGTCATCATTCATATTTTTATCTATTTATTTATAAATAGAGGCATACGGGATCTTAGTTCCCCTACTAGGGATCGAACACATGCCCCCCTCACCCCACCCTGCAGTGGAAGCAAGGAATCTTAACCACTGGACCACCACGAAAGTCCTTGGATATTTTCTAAACACCAACTATGAGCTTAGAACCACTCTAGACACTAAAAAAACAGCTACAAGATACAACAGGAAAAAAGTCTCAAAACAAACCATGGAGATCATATCCTAGTAGAGAGATAGACCAGAAACAAGTAAGAAAAGAATTAAAAGCATAGTTTCCAGGAGGAACGAGAGCACAGAGGTGTGGGTGGGAGATATCTTGGAGAAGGTGATCAAAAGAGGCCTCTCCTGAATACGTGACATATAAGCAGAGACGTAATAGAAAGAGGGAAAGGGCCATGCGTGATCCAGGGCAGTGTGTTCAGGGCCATGGCCCATCCACTCCAGGGTGTTCAGGGCAGAGGGCACCGCAAGTGCAAAGGCCTCTGGCTGGGACAAACTCGCCACCCTCCAGGAACAACAAAGATGATGGAAATGAGTGAGCAATGGGGGACCAGTACCAGGTGAGGTCAGTGCAGTGGGCAAGGGCTGGGCCTTTCTGAGTCTTGTTGAGAATGGTGAGGAGTCTGAATTTTATTCTCTGTGTGACGGGAGATCTTTAGACAGGTTTTAAACAATAGGGGAAAGCTATGATCTATTTTATTTTATTTTTTGAAATCTTTTCCCCGAATAAAGTATACTCCAATAAAAATTACTTTTAAAAAGGAATATATAATTTTTTAAAAAGGAAAAAATATTTTCCTTTATAATATTTATTTATTGAAGTATAGTTTTTTTTTTTTTTTAATTTATTTGGCTGCATAGGGTCTTAGTTGTGGCACACAGCATCTTTTAGTTATAGTGGGACCTCTTTAGTTGCAGCATGCAAACTCTTAGTTAACGGCATGTGGGATCTTGTTCCTTGACCAGGAATCAAACCCAGGCCCCTGCTTTACGAGCATGGAGTCTTAGCCACTGGACCACCAAGGAAGTCTCTACTGAAATATAGTTGATTTACAATAATGTGTTGGTTTCTGGTCTATGGCAAACTGGTTCAGTTATATAAATATATATGTGTGTATGTGTTATATGTATGTGTGTGTATTATTTTTCATATTCTTTTCCATTATGGTTTATTACTGGATCCTGAATATAGTTCCTGTGCTATACAGTAGGTTCTTGTTTATATATATATAAATTTTATTTTTTGGCCACATTGTGCCATACATGGAATCTTAGTTCCAAAACCAGGGAACAAACCCGTGCCCTCTGCAGTGGAAGCATAGAGTCTTAACGGCTGGACTGCTAGGGAAGTCCCAAGACCTCCATTTAAAACTATCCAACAGGATAAAGTAAATAGGTCAGAAAGAGAGAGAAAGATTTTTCTACTGTGAAGAGGTAAAGGAGTATGTTAGCACTATCCTGGTAGCAATAAGGAAAAAAAATCCCATCTCACCCCAACTTTAACAAAAAAAAGGCCATGTAGAGGTTTGCAAAGCTGGTGAGGATTCATTCATTCAAGATATATGGTGGTCACTGGGGCTGATTACAGATATTTTGTGAGATTGGAAGTCTCTACCCAGTTGAATTCAGGCTTGATCATATGATCTTCTTTGGCCAATGATATGTGAGCAGAAATGACACATGTTACTTCTGGTTAGAGGTCCTTAAGAGCTGGTACATGACTCTCCATTTTCTTTCCATACTCCAGTGAATCCTGGTGCCTTATGTTGTATAATAGCACCTGGAGACAAAAAATACTCAGTCAGCCTGAGCCTCTGGCGATGACCATGAGCAGAGTGCCTCTGCCAACCCACAGTGAACAGGCAGCATAAAACAAGAAATAAATCTTTGCCGTCTCTAGCCACTGGGATTTAAGGGTTATTGCTGCAGCATAACCCAGTCCATCCTTACCACTACAATTAATGTTTAATTTACACAAGCACTATTTGGGACTGCCCTGGTGGTCCAGTGGTTAACCCTCTGAGTTGCCAATGCCCAGAATGCAGGGTTGATTCCTGGTCAAGAAACTAAGATCTCACATGCTGCAAGGCACAGCCAAAAAAAACTACAAGCACTATTCAAGGCCTTCATTGTAGGACGTGGGACAGATCAAGGAATCAAAGGAGGAGCTGCAGGAACCAGAGCCTGAGAAACCAGAAGCAAGACTCTGGTGCCAGCTTCCTGCTTTCTATTCCTGCTTCTCATCCCGATTTACCTCTGCTTTGCCATAATTACCTTCTTCGGTCTCTACACATTCTTCTGGTGCCGGGTAGCCCCCAGCAGTCCCACCTTCACATCTTTCCAGTTCTGGGTCCCCCAGGCAAGTCTATTCTCTCTCAGCTTCAAATCAAGAAACCCTGGGGAAGGGTCTAGGGGTTCCATTTGGGTCACATACCCACCCCTGAACCAATCTCTGTGCCCAAGGAAATGTGCAGCTAGGCCTTAGTCACTGCCCACGTCCACAGTGGAGTGGAGTAGAGGGAGGTAGGATGGGGTATGTTACCAAGTGGGAATGGGAAACATGTTTTGAAGCCCAAAGTGCCATCCACATCCCTAAAGGAAGTGGAAAGGATATGAGTGTACAAGTACATGAGAGAAGCCAAGGGAGAATGTAACTGAGCTGAGACTGGTGAAAGGCAAAGGAAAGCGTGGCATATGTGTGATCACGTGAAGAGGACAGAGGCAGACTACAGAGCCGCTGGCTGGACAGCTCCCTATGCTGGTATCAAGGAGCCACCTGTGCTGCAGTACTGCCACGTAATAGACAAAGCCTGGTGGAGACAGGATATGAGGAGGGGATGTTAAGTCAGATAAAGGATGTTGCTCTCTGTTTACTAATTTAGGGAACAGGGGGATGGATCTTCCGTGATGGGAAACAGGCTAAGTTTGGAAGAGCAAATACTGAACTAATCTGTATGCTCCATTACCATCTTCCCTACATGAATCCTTATTGGTCTCCTTCACCAGTGAGCCCAACTCAGGCTTATACTCCATCTCAAGACTGGTCCCAGGCAACCTCCTGTCAATTATAAGAGATGAAACCCACCAGCCATCCTGGTTGAGGTACGCATATCATGCTTGAGAGCTATAATACCAGGTTAGCTGTCCAGATTCTTTCAGACACCCTTACTATGTACCAGACACTTGGTTCTTTATATTTACTTTTTCTCTATAAATCAAAGGAAAGGCCCCCAGGGCAACTGAAATGAACCAAAGGGAAAACAATGCACTTCTGTGTGAAGATGGGTGAGATGTGAAAGTTCAGAACAAACCATATGTATGTAACTATCCAACTTCCAATCCATCAGGGCCTTCCCAAGGCCCAGAAGTGAGAGGAAAATATTTTCTTGGCCCAAATGCAAACTCTCTTAACACTTGTTGGTTCTTGGAAAAATTTCCACAGACACCAAGAATCCTGGTCACCAGCTGGGCATGTGCATGGCTCTTTGTTGGCAATAAAATTCCAAAGATGCCAGGGATTTCCCTGGTGGTCCACAGGCTAAAACTCTGTGCTCCCAATGTAGGGGACCCAGGTTCAATCCCTGGTTGGGGAACTAGATCCCACTAGGCTGAAGCTAAGACCTGGCACTGCCAAATAAATAAACAAAAATAAATGTTTTTTAAAACTTCCAAAGGCTATTGCACAGTCAAGTCTACCCCACCTCCCACCCTCTTGAAATCCCTTGGACAACACACTCACATACACACACACACACACACACACACACACACACAATACAAAATAACAACCTTTCCAGGTGGCTACTTGAGGGCCTGATCCTCCCTTCTCTCATTCTTCGCAGGGCTCATTTTCCTTGCAGATAATTTATACCCCAAAGAGGACAGCTCGGTTTAAGAGGAAAGGGAGGACTGAGCCATTACTATCTCGGTGAGACTGTCACTTGTCAGCTACCCTTCAAATTAAACCCAGCAGGAAGAAGGGCACAAAAGCTACTTCCCAGCAGGCAGGCAGGATTAATAAACAAAAATCAGGGCAACAGAACAGCAGCGAATCTAAGCTGATATTTTTTCACTTCCTTGCGGATACTTGCCCCTGTTTATAAACAAACATGGTGCATATGGGCCAGCTGGGGGATCTGGGGAAAAGGAAGGGGCCCAGAGGAGCAATGGCTCTTGGAATGTCACCAAGAATGATGCTGGTCAAAAATCTTGTCTCATAGACAGGGAGCTGGAGAAGGGCATGGCAACCCACCCCTGTATTCTTGCCTGGAGAATCCCATGGACAGAGGAGCCTGGTGGACGACAGTCCATGGGGTCGCACAGAGTCAGACACGATTTGGCTACTAAACAACAACAGGCCGGAAGCAGGGCCCTAGTGTGGGTATGAGTTGCCCTCAGGACCCTGCCGGCAGGTCAGATCAGCACTTGGACTAGAACCTAGCATCCTTCCTCTCAACAGTCCAACTGAAACTTTCACCAGGCTCCTACTCTGTACCACACCCAGTGCGAGGAGCGAAATCATTAACCCACCTGAACCCTCCATTAACAGGATCACATTTCTGAATTCCACTTTTCAGAGCAGGCCCCAAAGAAAAGCAAGCTTATATTTAAGAGTGTATGGTTTTTTCTTTTTTCCATTTGTGTTGCAATAGTTGGGGAATATCTGGAGGACAACCCACATTCCTTCCAGACTCCTCTGTGTGTCTATTCCCCACCCAGAGCACACAAAGCACACTCCAAATCCCAACCCCTAGGACTCAGCTAGATCTTCAGCTATCAATCCAAGACTCTGTTTTAAACATCAGACTTTCACTTTCTAAAAACTAACATTTTTTTTTAAAGATGTGCTATGTGGAAAAGTGGCATTTTTCGGCACGTGTGTGTGCTTGGTCACTCAGTCATGTCCGACTCTTTGTGACCCCATGGACTGTAGCCCACCAGGCTCCTCTGTCCATGGGGTTTCTCCAGGCAAGAATACTGGAGTGGATTGCCACGTCCTTCTCCAGGAATCTTCCTAACCCAGGGATCAAACCCAGGCCTCCCGCATTGCAGGCAGATTCTTTACCATCTGAGCCAATAGGGAAGCCCAAGAATACTGGAGTGGGTAGCCTAACCCTTCTCCGGGGGATCTTCCCGACCCAGGAATTGAACCAGGGTTTTCTGCATTGCAGGTGGATTCTTTATCAGCTGAGCTACCAGTGAAGTCCATTTTTTGGCATAGCTATTGGTTAGTTAAAATTATTGGTGAATTAGGACTCTCTTTTTCTCCATGCAATGAGTTGGAGTTTTGGTCTACTAACCCAGTAAGTGGCTTCCTTGGTGGCTCAGTGGTAAAGAATCCATCTGTCAATGCAGGAGACTAGAGTTCAATCCCTGGGTCAGAAAGATCCCCTAGAGTAGAAAATGGCAACCCACTCACTCCACTATTCCTGCCTAGAAAATCCCATGGACAGAGGAGCCTGGCAGGCTACAGTCCATGGAGTCACAAGAGTCAGACACAATTTAATGACTAAACCACAACAACCCAGTTAAGTGGTGGGAAGCTCCGGATCCATTTAGCCAACAGCCTGGGTCTCAGACAAAATTCTGTCCAGGGATTTTCTTAGTGGTCCAGTGGCTAAGACTCTGAGCTCCCAATGCAGGGGGCCCAGGTTCGATCCCTAGTCAGGGAACTAGATCCCACATGCTGAACTAAAGATTCCACGTGCCACAACTGAGACCAGGTAATCAAATATATAAATAAAAATCAAAAAAATTGTGTCCAGAGACAAGGAGGCAACACCTGTTCCTTGGAATAAAAGCTTCAAGACAGTGCATTCCCCCAAGAAGGCACAGAGGACGCTCTGTATGGGCCTAACTCCCCCCAGTGCACACGAATTTACCCTCCACAGTTTGAAATTCGTTCACGCCTAGGCCTTGAGTGGTTTGGAAAGAAAACAAAGTATTTTAAAGAAGGCAAGCAGCCCAGGCCTTGTTCCAGGCAGTTATCAACCAGGTTTTAACAAAGCCAACTTTGTTGTTGTTGCTATTTAGTTGCTAAATCATGTCTGGCTCTTTGAGACCCCACAGACTATAGCCCACCAGGCTCCTCTGTCTGTGGGATTTTCCAGGCAAGAATACTGGAGTGGGTTGCCATTTTCTCCTCAGGGGATCTTCCCGACCCAAGAGTGGAATATGCATCTCCTGTACTGCAAGAAGATTCTTTACCACTGAGCCATCAAGGAAGCCCTAAGGGCTACCTTGCTGCTGCACTAATGCTAATGCTATGCTAAGTCACTTCAGTCGTGTCCGACTCTGTGTGACCCCATAGACGGTAGCCCACCAGGCTTCCCCGTCCCTGGGATTCTCCAGGCAAGAACACTGGAGTGGGTTGCCATTTCCTTCTCCAATGCATGAAAGTGAAAAGAGAAAGTGAAGTCGCTCAGTCATGTCCGACTCTTAGCGACCCCATGGACTGCAGCCCACCAGGCTCCTCAGTCCGTGGGATTTTCCAGGCAAGAGTACTGGAGTGGGGTGCCATTTCTTCCTTAATTCTTCCTAGCTAAGTGAAGGGACTTAAGAGGAAGACAGCTGGCAAGAGAGAAGGATCTCAAATCGGTTCCTGTTCCAAGAGCTTTGCCCATTGGACACAAGCCTGCGCCAATGCCCACTAACCTCCGTCCCCAGAGAATAACCCTGACCAGCTCCCTGGCTTATCCCAGGGCCTCTGACCTCATTCAATACAACCAACATTTACTGAGGGCACTGTGGTGCCAGGGACTTCACAAAAGAGCCTTGGGAGGGGGCAAGAGGTGGGAGAGGAAGAAAAGCCACCACCACTGCCCTCAAAATGCTCACAGCCCATGGCAACACAGACAGCCACAAACACAGCTGGCCGTCCCCAGACACCATCAGCTTGTCTTGACGCCTCTGGTTGGAAGGAAGATACTCCTTCCCCATTCTCAGAACACAGCGATAGGTCTTCCTTACACATTCTTTGATGTGACAGAGGCTTACCAAATCATGAAAAGACTGCTTACAGGAAAAGGAACTTGAGGACAAAATCATAGGACTTCATACTAGAAGTCTTGAAAGCTTGAAAGACACCATTTTAGGTCAAGGGCCGGCAGAGGTGGAAAAAAGCAATGACCCCAAAATCCAGTGCCTGTGTTTTTCTCCAGCTCACCTCCTGCTCTGAGGCAAGGCACAGTCCACTAAGAGTTTTACAGATGAAGGAAGGACTGGTTCAGCAGTTTTTATCAGCAGTAAAACCCACATAGTTTCCAAATCACATTTGATCTAGAACCCCAATATATAAAACAAAGAAAAGAGATCAGGGCTGCAAGCCCAGAGCCAACCCACTAATGCTAGGTGGCCACCAGGGCAGCTAGTTTGAAATCTGTAGGAATAACATCTGAAAGCTCCTTCTAGAATTTGTACACCCTCGCTTGGAGGACAGAAGGAGGGGATTCTCATTGACTGAATGCTTTCAGTGGTCCCTGACAATTTATCAGTCAAGGATCATTGAAATCTCTGCAACAGTAACATGAGTTCAACTAGTGCTTGTGAACTAGTATCTCCTTGGATCTGAGCTGTGAACTGGGATGTTGGCAAGAGGCAGAACTGGGTTTTGAACCAAGGGTTTTCTGGCTCCAAACATGGGATTTCTACTCTTTGCTAAGGGGTGTGTGGAAATGTGAGCTGAATCAATAATCTCCTTGAATGGTAAATACAAACATACGTGCATATGTATGTTTGTACTTACCTAGGAAAACACATCTTGACAAATACACCTCTTAAAATTATCATTAGCTGGGCTTCCCAGGTGGCGCTAGCAGTAAAGAACCTGCCAATTCAGGAGACAAGAGAGGCGGATTTAATGGGTAGGTAGGGAAGATCCCCTGTTGGAGGGCAAGGCAACCCACTCCAGTATTCTTGCTTGGAGAATCCCATGGACAGAGGAGCCTGGTGGGCTACAGTCCTTGGGGCAGAAAAGAGTCAGACACAATTGAAGTGACTTAGCACACACGCACATATGGTAGCCATGTAGATGATTTATAGTCTATATGGTCTATATTTTCTAATTTTCCTATAATGAATAGGCATTTTTATACAAAACAGGTACTGCTTATTAAAATGGTTTTAACAATTCACAACCAACACATGTTGGGTTTCTGTAGAATTGGGGGCTGGAAGGATAGGTGGTATCTCTGAACTTTTGGAGTTGACGGTGGGAATAACAACCCCACATTCCAAAAACTCTCCCTTGGAGTAGAGGGCCCTGGGCTAAGGAGCACTTCTCATGGTCATTTAACAGCTGGGGAAGGAGAGGGTGGGACGAATTGAGAGAGTAGAATGGACGTATATACATTACTATGGCTCAGACATTAAAGAATCGGCAATGCAGGAGACCTGAGTTCCATCCCTGGGTTGAGAAGATCCCCTGGAGGAGGGGCACGACAACCCACTCTAGCATTCTTGCCTGGAGAATCTATACGGACCAAGAAGCCTGGTGGGCTACAGTGCATAGGGTTGCAAAGAGTGGGACATGACTAAGCGATCAAGCATACATATGTAAAACAGCTAGTGGGAATCTGCGTATCACACAGGGCGCTCAGGCCAGTACTCTGTGATGACCGAGAGGTGTGGGAGGGAGGGGGCAGGGAGGCCCCAGAGGGAGAGGAGATTTGTACACTTATGGCTGATTCATCTTGTTGTACAGCAGAAATCAGCATAACACTGCAAAGCAATTATCCTTCCATTGAAAATAAATAAATAAACAAAACAATCTCTGAAATGAAACTGTTCACTTCTGGGAAATGTGGTTATTTTTGAAAATAACAACAAGTCCCTAAGACCCCACCCAAACCTATGCCTCTCTTCTCCACTCCTCTCAGGGGCCTCATATATAGGCTGAGAGTGCTAATAAAATTAAAGATAGTCACATGGACCCCTTATGACACATGGACCCCAGAAAGCCTGGCTCCTCAGTGTTCCAGTTCCAGCCCAGCAGGACCTATGGAGAGTGAGCCCTCCAGCCTGGCCAACTCAACTCTCTGGCCCCACCCTGAAGTCCTCCCAGAAGCCACTTGAACATATGACAATCACAGCACTACTTCAGGAAAAAAAAAAAAAAAAAAACCACCCAGAAGGCAAGACAGGCCTTGATCGGGCACAAGGTGGGGTCAGCCACCGTGCCAACCACTTCCCTGGGTTATTCATGCCAGCCCTGCCCGCAGAAATCTTCTAAATATTTAACATGCCACCTCTAGGTACAGCACAAACCCCCAGCAGGCGGCAACAGCTGCGCACAGGCCCGCAAGGAATGAACAACTCGGGGGGCTGAAAGGCACATGCACTGGCTTTGGGAGGAAAGCCCAGAATGGTGGCCGGGAGACAATGCTGAGTACTGCTTCCCAAAGCGGCCACTGACCGGCTTCTTTGAAAATCAGGAAAGAAGGGTAGGAGATGGGAGGTGTTTCTAAATGTGGAGGGTGATGGTGCAGAATCAACCAGAGTCGGGAGCCCCTCTTTCTCAGACAAAGAAAAAACCAGAATCGCACCACCTGGCCCCCCTTCCCAGACCAATTTCACCCCGGGTTCCCCGAGCAGGTGGCAAATCTGACTCAGGAGAGGCTGGTCAACGAAGGGGAGGAACTCGAATAGATGGCTACGTCTACCTCCAAAGGAAGGCAAATCCACGAGAGAAGGAAATCTTCAAAGGTCTAGTCAGCTCTGGGGCTTGTCAGAGGAGAAAACGCCCCCCACGCCCACCCGCGATGACTTCACGCAGGCCTCACCCCGGATGACTCTGCGCTCTCCTGCAAGGCCGAGGAGGTGTCATCGCCACCGTCAGGGTGGCCGTCTGTCACTTGGAAATTTCCTGGAGATACTTATCTATCTCCTTCAAACCCCCCGCCAAAGGACTCAGAGAAGGGGACGCGAGATTCAGAGGTGTCCTTCTCCGTCCCACTTCCCTTGGCCGCTGTCAATTTGAGAACCCTAAAAAGGAGTCTTTTTCAACCCCCTGGGGAGCCCCGCCTCTGCCTCTCTGCCGTTCTCCGCGACTACCCCTCCAAGCAGCGCCCAGGCTCTGCTGTCATTTTCACCCGACAAAAGCGTAGCGGCGGGGCGATCCCAGGCCAGCATTTCTCCCTCAAGGAGAGGGACGCATGTCCCCGCGGCGCGCCCACTCGGGGCCTCTACCAAGCTCATCTAGCGGGGGAACAAAGCGGCCGGGCGCGGCGACACGCGGCCCCCGTGCGCCCCAGCCCTAGCGGCCCCACCCGCCGGTCCCCGGCGCCCCAGGCCGGGCCCCGCAGAGCAGCAGCCGCGTCCTGCGCCGCCCGATCGCCCGCGACCTCGGCAGCTACTGTACCTGCTAAATTTAGCGGCCGCCGGGTATTAATAGCCGGAGCCACCGGGGCTGGCGTTCTGCAGGGGGCGCGCGCAGCCCCCGGGTCCGGCGGCGGCGAAGGAGGGAAAAGAAGGAAGGAAGGGACGCGGGGAAGGAGGCCACTTACACCACCAGCCTGGAGATGATCCATGCCACCATGGCGGGGGCCGGGCGGGCGCAGCTCGGCGACGCGGGGCGGCTCGGCTGCGGCGCTCCGGGTACGTCCGTCCGCGCACGGCCGCCGCCGCCAGACTGAACGCGTCCGCCGCCCTGCCCGGCGCTCGCGCGTCGGCGCAGCCGCGGCACGTTCCGGCGGCGGCCCCAGCCCCCCGGGGCACCGCGGGCCCGCGGCGATTGGGCGGCGAGCGGCTCGGGCACCCGCGGGACCCGCCCCGCCCCGCTGGCCCCTGGTCCCCCGGCTAAATTCGGGCGGTTCCTTAGCGCGCCCCGGGGCCCACGCCTTTCACAAGGGGACCCTGCGGTGGCCTAATGGGCAGGACAGAGACCCCGGGGCCGCCCCACCCACTGTGCTCCAGGGGATAAACTGAGGCGTGGACTTTGGGAATCTGTGTCCACCTGTTCTGATTGGAATACAGTTATCACTTGCCAGGATACTGCGCTGGCCTCGTAAGGGACTTAGCTGTATCCACATCTGACTGCTCGAATTGTACCCCCGCCCCCGCCTCCCCGCCCCTCCGCAAGGCGTTATCTGCCTAAGAAACAAATCTGGGTCTGTGTCTCCTGTGGTTAAAATGCTGAAGAGTTCCTACAAAATCTGGTCTCTGCCTACAAACTCACAGCTACCACCATGGCCCAGATCCCCGCTCCGGGCCTTTTTACTTCAGGCATTTTGGACTTAGACCACGTTGTCCCCTTTCCCCTGTTTATACACTCCATGCCTTGTCTCCTTCTTCAAGGCTCAGATAAGGGTTATTTCCTAAGGACAGCTTTTCCTGGAGGCTGCTCCAGCGTCTCTGTGCGGAAGTGGCTCCAAGTGACCCGGAGGAAGAGAGAAGCTGGTATTGCCTAGCGCCAGTGCCCTGTGGAGCCATTTTGGAGTCTTAAGCAAAAGGGAAAATATGCATCTAGAGCGTTTGTTTTGTTTTTAAACATTGCACTAAATGTGATTTATCTTGATAACTGCGTCTTGTGGCACTCCCTTACATTTTGCCACTGAAAAAGTGCCTCTACCTTCTCACCCAAATCCTGGCCTTTCTTATAGACGTGCTCCCTGGTACATTGTTCCATGTGAGCTTGAAAAACCTTTGTCTACTGCGCCTGCCCTTGGCTGCTGCTTTCCTCACTGCCTCCATGGTGCCTTCTGAGAGCCTCTGCTTTGCTGATGCGATGTCATGTATAATTCAGTGTCAGATGCCAGAGACACAGGAAAGAGCCAGCTTGAAGCCTTCTTTAAAGGAAACTTGCCCAAGACAGCTCCCTAGCAGAGGAGAGGAGACTTCAGACCTTGGAAAGAGGCTGGAAATGTTCTTTCAGAGGGAGCAGAGAGACAGGGAGGGTGCGATACAGGCAGAAAAAAGACCTTGCCCACAATAAGGGAAGAGGAGACAAGACATTCTCTATGATAAGAGGTCTCCAAAGAGTGCATGGGCTTTCCCAGGTGGCTCAATCAGTGAAGAATCCGCCTGCAATGCAGGAGACCTGAGTTTGATCCCTGGGTTAGGAAGATTCCCTGGGGAGGGAAATGGCTGCTGCTGCTGCTAAGTCGCGTCAGTCGTGTCCGACTCTGTGCGACCCCATAGACAGCAGCCCACCAGGCTCCCCCGTCCCTGGGATTCTCCAGGCAAGAACTCTGGAGTGGGTTGCCATTTCCTTCTCCAATGCGTGAAAGTGAAGTCTCTCAGTTGTGTCCGACTCTAGCGACCCCATGGACTACAGCCTACCAGGCTCCTCCGTCCATGGGATTTTCCAGGCAAGAGTACTGGAGTGGGGTGCCATTGCCTTCTCTGAGGGAAATGGCAGCCCACTCCAATATTCTTGCTGGGAGATCCACGGACAGAGGAGCCTGATGGGCTACAGCCCACAGGGTCACCAGAGTCGGACACAACTTAGCATCTAAACCACCAAAGAACCCATAAAATACCTGTAATAGAGTTGTTGTTGTTTAATGCTGTTTTGACCCAGGTTTGAGGCCCAGCAGAGACTAGTCAGTTCCCCTTCGTTGGCAGCCAAATAAGTCCACACCCCACCACCTGCCTTATCAGACTCTGGCACAGGCCATCATAACCCAGCTTATCACTCTGGGGCCAAGTACCAGATGGCCAGAGACAGCTTCTATGTCCTTGAGCCCACCGAAATTATTCAAATTAGCCAGTCCTAAACCTGTTTATCCTGCCTTGCTTTTTCCTTCTCATGGAAACCACGATTTCCCTCCGTCTGTCTGCCTTGTCATCCACCCCCATGTTTACAGTGAGCAGCCCTATGCGCAGGGTGTGCTCTGTCCAGAGAACCGTGAGTATAACAAAGCTGTAAACCTTTTTGCTTTCTCCTTCCTGATCCAGCCTCATCATACCTGACTCAAGGTAATATGGTGAACATAGTTGTTGTTATTCAGCTGCTAAATCATGTCTGATTCTTTGTGACCCCATGGACTGTAGCCCACCAGGCTCCTCTGTCCATGGGATTTCCCAGGCAAGAATACTGGAGTGGGTTGCCATTTCCTTCTCCAAGGGATCCTCCCGGATCAGGGATCAAACGGATGTCTCCTGCATTGATAAATGGATTCTTTACCACTGAGCCACCAGAGAAGCCTGGTACCCCACAGGAAAAAGCTTGGAATACCTATTAGACAGATCAGGACACTACCAAGCTAATAGGAATTTCCTCCATCCCCTCCCTGCACCCAGGTCAGAAAATGCTGTTAGTGGTGTTGGGGGGTGGGATATGGGAGGGAAATTGTAGTTTAAAGAGAGACTTTTGGTGGGGAATTAGAGAAGCTGGTCACATGGTATTTCTCTCCTAGTTGTTTTTGTTGTTTAGTTGCTAAGTCGTGTCCAGCTCTTTTGTGACCACATGGACTGTAGCCCTTCAGGCTCCTCTGTCCGTGAGATTTCCCAGGCAAGAATACTGGAGTGGGTTTGCTAATTCCTCCTCCTGGGGATCTTCCCGGCCCAGGGATTGAACCTGCGTCCCCTGCATTGGCAGGAGGGTTCTTTACCACTGAGCCACCAGGGAAGCCCTTCTCTCCTGAAGATGCCCCCTATTCCTAGAAATAGAATTCTCAGGTTTGACTGATGCACACAACTGGACATTTTCATTAATGAAATGAGACTATTCTTGGGATTAAAATATCTGAAGATCTTTCTGTTATCTGAAGAGTACCAAAAAGCTAGTGGGACCAACCAGATTTCATTCAAGGGTTGGGGAAAAAAACATGTGCAACAGCACAAACAGGCAGCGGAGGGGAAAGAACACAGAGAGAAGAAAGTTGCTTTTCTATTTCTATCTCTTTCAGGGTAACTGTTACATATGTTAACTCTCTCCTTCATAGACTCCTTGCAGTTTGTCCTTGATCCTGGAAAACTTGAGGCCAGGGGAATAGATAGAGCCTTTGAAACAATGAAACTCTTGCAGCCCTATCAGCTGGTTCACTTTAAGTTATTTTTCACATGAATTGCTGTTGCCGTGGATACTTAGGTGGATACTTAAAATCTGTTTCCCCCTACATCCTTTCTTCTGGGAAGATCAATCCGTTTTGCATCGAGGAGTGATTTTCCCCATCCTCCAATCTTTTTTTTTTTTTAATTTTCTACCCTTCAAATGTCATTTTCTCACAGGTCCTTGCTACCTTGACTGGCCACTGGTGAGCACTGGACACAGCTGAGCCAAAGTTCTCCCGTGGGATTTTTAAAATGGAAAATAGGAAAGAGAGACTTCAATTTTTCATCCATTTATATGAAATTCTAGTCAAGACAAAACCTTTGGCTCTGCAAATTCTAGCTTTCTCCCTAAACTCTCAGAGTAACAGAAAATACATCAGTGTTTCCCAGATGCCCGGAATGGGGGAAGGGAATTGACTGCAAAAGGGCAAGAAGGAACTTCTGGGTGATGAAAAAAAATTGGCAATGATAGCATTTTCAGTGAGAAATATCAAGACAATATAGTGCACTTTTCATAAAGCTAATGTATGCCATCTAAAAGACCATCTCTTATTCTGAGATTGTCTTTTATACCTTTGGGGTTCCTAATATGTCCTTTCTTTTATGACATCATGGTGATAGCAATTAGTGGTTGTTATTTTTTTAATGTCCTTCCTGGCAAAGTAAAAAACTACCAAACTAATGTCATTCCCTTCAGTTTCTTCCTTTTTTCTTTTTTTTCAAGTGTCACTGTTGCTTGAAATTCAAAAGTCCAGGGCTATTGCTCTGCCTTAGTCCTTGGGTATCATGGACTCAAGAGGTGCATAATTGGACGCTTGACATTGTTGTAGGGTTTTGCGGTTTTGTTTTGTTTTTTTCCATCTTCCCTTGTAGAACTAGCATGTTGATTTATAATTTATACCCCACCTGTTTCCATAAGGATTCAAGGCTGCAAGACAGTTTTTCCCCTGGCATCCCCCCAGACTCTTGTAACGGTTACTGAGTCAGATGGGGCCCTTTCCTGGGTGCCGACAGGATTCAAGCAGCAGGAGTGGGAGGGTGAGGCATGATCTTGTGCTATCTATTGCAGGCAGAGCTGCCACATTGCCGTTTGGCAGGGCGCAGCAGGGAAAGGTAGAGATTGAGACCAGGGGCCCTTGGCACGCGTCCCGGCCCAGCCCTCAACTGTGGACCAGCAGCTGCAGCTTCTGTCTCCTGTTCTTCAGACGTCTATCTTTAGGCTGTAAAGCTTTGACTTAGGCCACACTCTTCCCTTCAGGTGATTGGGTGCTCTTGTCACCTCCCCTTATAAATGAGTACCCATGATAGGACCCCAAAACTTCTTGGGAGAATAATGTAGCAGAGGAGTTAAGAGTCTGATCTCTGGAGGAATAGTGCCTGGATTGAACCCTAGTTCTGCCTCTTACTAGGTATATCATGTCCTTGGGCAAGCCACCGAACCTTCATAGGCCTCTGTCTCCTCAAATGTAAAGTGAGGATGATAATAGAAGAACATACGTCATAAGGTGGTCATGAAACAGGACCTGGGGACTGCCCTAGTGGTCCAGTGGCTAAGACTCTGCACTCCCAATGTAGGACACCCACATTCAATCCCTGGTCAAGGAACTAGATCCCATGTGCCCCAACTAAGAGTTCACCTGCTACAACTCAAGATCCCATATGCTGAAACCGAGACCTCACACAGCCCCCAGAAAAACACAAACAGGGCCCAGGAAAGGCCATTTAAAACCACCGTGAGGACTTCCCCGGTGGCTTAGTGGAGAAGAACCTGCCTGCCGGTGCTGGGGACACAGGTTCGGTCCCTGGTCTGGGAGGATTTCGCATACTGCAGAGCAACTAAGCCAGTGAGCCACAACTACTGAGACCAAGCTCTACAGCCTGCAAGGTGCCACTACTGAGCCCACGTGCTGCAGCTCCTGAAGCTCATGAGCCTAGAGCCTGTGCTCTGCAACAAGAGAAGCCACTCAATGAGAAGCCTATGCACTGCAAAAAGAGTAACTCCTGCTCATCACAACTAGAGAAAGGCCACTCAAAGCAATGAAGACCCAGGGCAGCCAAAAATAAAAATATGATTGAAAAAAACCCACAGTGAGATAGCCCACCCACCTGGGAGAACAACTGAAATGAAAAAGAATGACAATACTAAATGCTAATGAACAGGAAGCGCAAGAAGAATTCATACATTGTTGATGGGAATGAAAAATGACACAGCCACTGTGGAAAACATATTGGCAGTTTATAAAATGCCAAATGTTTTTTTTAAAGATTTCATTCATAAAATGAAGTATTTTAAAACACATACAATGCATAAATATTAGAAGATGCATATCTTTACAAAAAAAGAAATATGTATTTACCAAATGGCCCAATACACACTTACCTCCTGGATATTTTACCTAGGAGAAATAAAAGCATACGATCACACAGACTTGTACACAAATGTTCTCTTGCATGTGTATGTTTAGTTGCTCAGTCGTGTCCAACTCTTTGTGATCCCATGAACTGTAGTCCGCCAGGCTCCTCTGGCCATGGGATTCCCTAGGCAAGAATACTGAAGAGGGTAGCCATTCCCTTCTCCAGAGGAACTTCTTGACCCTGGGGTCGAACCCCAGTCTCCTACATTGCAGGCAGATTCTTTACCACAGAGCCAAAGTAGCATTATTTGTAACTGCTAAAAATGTAAACAATGTAAATGGCCATCCACAGGTGGATGGATAAACAAAATGTGGTGTTTCCATACAGTGAAATACTGCTCAGTTGTAAAAAGGCACGATCTACTGATACATGCAACAACATGGATGGATCTCAAAAAAACTGTATACTAAGAGAAATTTTAAAAAGCCAACAACAGAAGGGCACATATCATGTTATTCATTTATTTAAAAAACTCTAGGGAAGACAAATCTAATCTAGAGTGACAGAAAGCAGACTCTTATTTATATAAGGTAGAGAGAGAAGACTAGGGGAGAGCAGAGGGAATTTTGAGATGATAGAAATTTTCTCCGTATATATATTGTGATGGATGCAGCCCAGTGCATGCATTTTTAAAAATACAACCAGGGAGGGAGGTTCAAGAGGTATACCTATGGCTGATTCATGTTGAGGTAGGGCAGAAACTAAGACAATATTATAAAGGAATTATCCTCCAATTAAAAATTTAAAAATAAAAAAATACAAACAACCAGACACTTAAAATGTATGAATTTTATTATGTGGAAATTATACCTCAGTAAATTGATTTTTTTAAATCTACCTGTTTGGGACTTCCTTGGTGGTCCAGTGGTTAAGAATCTGCCTTCCAAAAAAACACCAAGAATCTACCTTCCAAAACACGGGACACGGGTTCAATTCCTGTTTGGGGAACTAAGATTGCACACGCCAAGGGGCAGCTAAGCCCCCGTGCCTCAACTGAAGAAGGCCCTGTGCTGCAACAAAGACCCAGTACAGCCAAAAGTAACAACAACAAACTACCTATTTGTATATAACATGATGCTCTAGCTGAAAATAGGGCTAACGAAGGGAAGACAGATATAAAGTTGGGGAGAGTGAGGATGAGGTAGAACCCATGAGCCTGAGCTGAAACCTACAAGGATGGACAGGAAGCCACGTCAGTCACTCATCACCTCCAACCCCGATGAAGGGAATCCTGCAGGGGAAGCTGACCTCCTTTGTCACAGAGCTTAGCACACATCTGGCTCAGCAGTCAGAGAAACTGAAGGAAGAAGCAGGACATGATGGAGCAGTACAGGCCTGGATGGCTGCCACAGACACCAAGGTGAGAAGCAAGAGCGTGCAATAAAAGCAACTATCCTGACCTCCCATGTAAAAGAAATAATATGACGGCTGCATCAGTTTGGAAAATCTGATCTGCAGATGAGATTCCAAAATGAGATCTGCATCAAATCTCAGGAAAAGTCTCTTTTGGCCCAATTCAGCATAAACATCCAGGGAAGGGAATTCCAGGAAATTCAGTTTAAGCCAACCAAGTGGACACATTACAAAGCCAACCTTGAATTTACAATTTCATGTCTTAAAGCTGGTAGGTAGTTCTGTAAGTGTTCATGTTGCTATTCTCCCTATATATTTTGTATGCCTGAAATGTATTTTTTATAATTTTATTTATTTATTGGCGGTGCTGGGTCTTTGTTGTTGCCAGTGGGCTTTCTCTAGTTGTGGCAAGTGGGACAACTCTTCCTTGCGGTGTGCAGGCTTCTCTTTGCGATGGCATCCCCTGTTGCAGAGCACGGGCTCTAGGGTGCGGGGCTTCAGTAACTGAGATGCACAGGCTTAGTTGCCTCATGGCACATGGAATCTTCCTAGACTGGAGATTGAACCCATGTCCCCTACATTGGCAGGCAGATTCTTTACCACTGAACCACCAGGGAAACCCCTGCCTGAAATGTTTGATGATAGTTTAAAATGTTCCTACAGCTGGGGACCTCTACAGCCTATACATTTGGAATCACAGATGTGGCTGTTGAGACCCCAGGTCACCCAGCCAGCAAGGGCCAGCACTGGGACCCAGGCCAGTCTTCCATGTTCTTTGTTCTAGAGCAGGCTCCCTTCAGCGAACATGAGTTACAGGTGACCTAAAGAGGTGGCGGCTACAGTGTACTGTCTTTTTACTTAATTTTCTTGTTTAGCATCCATCTCTCATCACTAAAATGTAAGCTCCAAGAAAATTAGGATATTTATCCATTTTGTTGGTACATTAATCTTGGACTTCCCAGCCTCTGGAACTGTGAGAAATAAATTCCTATGGGTTAAGCCACACAACCTATGGTATTCCTGTTATAACAGCTCAGGCTTCAAAGTCTTCAAGGTAAGAACCCTGCATTTTTTTTTTTTTTTGGCTGTGTGGTGTGGCATGTGCGATCTTAGTGCCCCAACCAGGGATCGAACCCTAGCCCCCTGCATTGAAAGCCCAGTCTTAACCACTGAACCACCAGGAAAGTCCCAAGAGCCTAGCATTTTAAAAAGAGGTATTTGGAGACAAAAAATTCATCTTGGGCAAGGAGGGAAGTTCTTTGGAGGTAACTGTACAGGGTCTGGGAGTTGGTGATGGACAGGGAGGCCTGGTGTGCTGCGATTCATGGGGTCGCAAAGAGTCGGACATGACTGAGTGACTGAACTGAACTGAACTGAACTGTTCAGGGTCCATAGGACCTATGGGGCCCCTGAACTCATCCCACACAAGTGAAACTACTAACGCATGCTTCATAAGAACATACTAGAGAAGCAATGCTGATTAAGCAATGTGGACTGTGCTGCAAGTCAGAATTTCCAGAGTTCTGTCTGCACAACAAGTGAACCATTGATCTTGGAACAAATTACTACCTGTCCGAGCTGCAGTTTTTTGTTTTCCACCTGGAACGTAGAGGAAATTATCTTTGCCCTGCTTACCTGATGAGATGGTTGTGAGCCTCAAATGAAACTGACCCATGAAGTCTTTAACATGATTCCCATTATTCCCATGAGATGCTTGTTCATTCCTAGAACGGAAAGGAAAATGAGATCACAGAGGGACAAAAAGGTGTGCAAAGGGCCAAAAATTCCCATGAAAGACTTTCTGACTGCTGGGGACACCAGAATGCTGAGGGATATCCATCAATAGCCAACTACAGGCATACCCAGCCCCAGGTACTGGTTCTCTGAGATGAGAACCCTGATGCCAACACCCACAGCCCAGACTCCCCACAGCTCAGCTATGGAAGAGTGGAGTTTCGATCCACAGCACATGCCCCCTTGTAGGTGGATTTTAATACTGCTTTCCCCACTGCTGGCTTTCTCTCTGTGGCACACAAAATTGCAGCATCCACCGTACTTATCCTGGCTGTGCTCAGGGTCAAGAAGATCCTTTTCTCATCACCCTGACTCTTATGCATTATGTAACATCCTGTCTGGAACATGGACAGAGGAGCCTGGCAGGCTACAATTCATGCGGTCACAAAGAGTTGAACATGACAGAGCACCCATTCCCTCCTTTCCCCCCCCCCCCCCCCCCCCCGTCCATACAGCTCCGGAGGTCACCCAGACTCGATCCATCGAGTCAGTGATGCCATCCATACACATGAGCAAAGCTGCTCACTCCCTACTTTGTTTCTTCTGAAGTTTCATTCACACATAGCAGGGGGTAGTGAAATGCCTTGTATTTGATGACACATCCTTCAATCCTAGCAGATTGCGAAATTTTGGAGAACACAGGCCTAGTTTATCCATCCATGGTTTTGGGCTCCTTGGCTCATGACCCAGTGGTAGGCATGTGGCAGGTATTACATATAGACTTGTTGAATGAATATAGAATGAAAAACACTAGGGTGGGAAGTGGGAGGGAGGGAGATTCAAGAGAGAGGGGACATATGTACACCTATAGCTAATTCAGATTGATGTACATCAGAAATGAAACCAATGTTGTAAAGCAATTAAACACACACACACACACACACACACACACACACACACACACACACGAGACAAGCTCCCAGGCTATGCCAAATTTACCAGAGCTGTATATCCCTCACTCTGGCTCTCTGATATTTGTGTCTGCATGGAGGTGGTAGCCACACAGAGGGCTGAAGACAGATGGTCCAGCAGCCCCAGACTTCTGTCCTCCCAGGTTAGTAGCTCCAGAAGACAGAGAATCTCTTTTCCCTTGTATCAAATCCAGAGGAGCAGCTGATTGATTCTCCCCCATCCCCAGCTTCAACCCAAACCTCTTTAGCTTCCTGATAGCTTTCAAGAGTGTTAACAGTTTCCAAGAGTGTTACAGTCTCATCAGTGAGACCATCTAAGGGGTTCATTTGCTACTTCACGAAACTGGTGCTATAGACTGTGTCCTCCCTTCATCACGCCACAAATTCGTATGTTAATAATCGCCATCGGCAGGAACAGAGACTCAGACATGGAGAAAAGACCTGTGGACACAGTGAGGGAAGGAGAGGGTGGGACAAACTGAGATAGTAGCTTTGAAACGTATATATTACCATGTGTAAAATAGACAGCTAGTGGGAAGTTGTGCTGCGGGATGGGAAGGAGGTTCAAGAGGGAGGGAACACATGCATACTTATGGCTGATTCACATTGTTATATGGCAGAAACTAACACATCATTGTAAAGCAATTATTCTTCAATTAAAAAAAGTTTTTTAATGTGACTAAAAAAAAAATCCTCATTGGAGGTGGGGCCTTTGGGACGAGATTGGGTCATAAGAGTGGAGTCTTCATGAATATTAGTGCCCTCAAAAAAGAGCTCGCCCACCTCACCCCTTCTGCCAAATGAGGGCACAGCAAAATGACTGTTATGAACTAGGAAGTGGGTTCTCACTAGACATGGAAACTGCATCTTGGTCTTGGACTTCTCAGCCTCCAGAACTCTGAGAAATAAACGTTTGTTGATGAAGCCACCCAGCCTACTATGTTGTTGTAGTAACCTGAATGGACTAAGACAGCTGGGCTGGACAAGGGCTGAACTGAGCTCACTGCATACTCTTTTCCCAAAGGTCTAGGATCCTCTGGGCCAGAGCCCAGGGAGAGTTGATTAGCTTTCAGGGTAATGTCCCACTGAGAAAAGTGAAGGAAGTTCACACTTCCCTGCAATGCCACTGTTCCAGAACACCTGGCCGACACATCCGGGAAAACAAGCAGTGCTCACTCACTCTGTAGAACTGTGCAGATTCTACAAGTAGAGAATTTCCAGATCAGAGGAAACCTGGTTCAGCCACCTGACTTTTAGGGAACATAACACTTAGGCTATCCAGGAAAGAAGAGTCCATCTCAGTAGAAACAACAACAGCAATAATAATGATGATGCTGAGCTATCTAAACATTTGCTTTTAGAAACTCAGTTTCTTATCCACAAAATGTGATCTCCCACAGGATTATTTACAAGATTTAACTTAAGTTATACATATGACTTCATAATAGGGCTTCCCTGGTGGCTCAGATGTAAAAGTCTGCCTGCAATGCAGGAGACTGGGGTTCAGTCTCTAGGTCAGGAAGATCCCCTGGAGAAGGAAATGGCAACACATTCCAGTATTCTTGCCTGGAGAATTCCATGGGCAGAGGAGTCTGGTGGGCTGCAGTCCATGGGGTCATAAAGGGTTGGACAGGACTGAAAGTTAGTCACTTTCCTTTCCATATGTATATGGA
Source organism: Tragelaphus eurycerus (assembly GCA_935064755.1). Lineage (NCBI taxonomy): Eukaryota > Metazoa > Chordata > Mammalia > Artiodactyla > Bovidae > Tragelaphus > Tragelaphus eurycerus. The sequence goes on along the minus strand of CAKXYN010000070.1, from coordinate 11,366,732 downwards.
ACAAATATGGGAGTAGACACAAAGGAAGCACTCCCTAAGTTTCTCCTGTTACTTGACACAACCAGCCCCTAGTTTCCTGAACTGGAGAATGAAAGTCCATAAATGATAACTTTTTGTGTGTGTGCCATACCTCAAGACTTGCGGGATCTTAGTTTCCTGACTGGGGATTGAACTTGGGCCCTCAGCAGTAAAAGCACAGAATCCTAACCACTGTACCACCAGGGAATTTTCCAGAAATAATAACTCTAAATGGATACACCCACCTCCCCACACACATTTATTCTGGATATTTGATTTTTTTTAATTCAATGACTGTATATTATTATTTTAACAACACAATCTTTTACTTTCATATTTTAATTGACTTAGTTGGAAACAGTTCCATCAAATACAAGACCAACACTCATAATTTGAGCCATCTGAGTGTGTGAAATTCTGGCTTCTGTGATTAGCTTAATTTTAAGTTTGCCTTCTCTGATTGGTAGACTGCCGAGATTTCTTTCTAGTTATTTTAATTCAGAATTAATTAAAGCCTTTTCTTTTGCTCTCCAGGCAGAAGCAGGTTGTGTGGAAGGTGGCTGAATTGTTACCATAAACTCTAATTAATCCACCCAGAGCCCCGCTATTATGAGGAGCGCTGGCTAGCCAAGGCACGGCAGAGCGATGCTTGTGGGACACTTGGATGTGAAGTTGGGAAGCATTTCAACTCAGAGCCAGGACCACGTGAAAAGGCTGCTTTGTCTGTTCTTACTGTTGAGCTCATTAAAGTGGATTACCGTCAGGACAACCAAGCCCCAAATGACAGACTCAGCCGTGCTGCAAGAGCCCTTCAGAAGCCCTCTACAGAAGCTGGCTTGCGTTTCCCCATGGAAACTGACGCTCCATCCAGAACAGCACTGCCTTCTCTGATGACCCCTCCAAGCTGAGGGTTCCAGCCTGAATTCTGGAACCCAGGAGCAAGGGAGCCTGCCCATGTGGGAGGCAGGGAGAGGGTGCTAGTGTAATGTCTCTCTTTTCCAGGGTACAGGTTGCTGCCGCTGACCCCAGAAAGTCTGTGAAAATGATATTTGTTTGTTTAATTTTACATATTCATTTATGGCTGTGCTGGGGGTTCTTTGCTGCTGCATGGGCTGTGCTCTGGTTGTGGTGTGTGGGCTTCTCATTGCCGTGGCTTCAGTGGTTGTGGCACAGGGGCGCAGTAGTTGTGGCTCCCAGACTCTAGAGCACAGGCTCAGTAGTTGTGGCACAGGGGCTTAGTTGCTTTGAGGCATGTGGAATCTTCCCAGATCAGGGATTGAACTGAGTCTCTGGCATTGGCAGGTGGATTCTTGACCACCAAGCCACTAGGGTAGCCCGCAAACATTGTTTTATGTGTGCATTTGAGCTTCGATCAGGGGAGTGGTTCCAAAGTGTTCCCATGACTCTCAGAACTGTCACTGACACCTCCACATGCCCACCCCCACCCCAAAAGGTTAGAAACCTTTGTCTTAGTACAGACCTTAGACAGTCTGGCTCCATCTCACCTTCTGTTCTGCTTTTCCCAAGGATCTCCTTGTGGCACATTGCCCCACCACACACAGACCTCCCCCCTATACTCCCCATTTGAGGTGGTGTGCATGTGTGCCCAGTCACTTCAGTCATGCCCTCCTCCAGGGGATCTTGCTGACCCAGAGATCGAACCTGGGTCTCCTGCATTGCAGGCAGATTCTTTACTGCTAAGCCACTGGAGAAATCCATTTGAGGTGTTGGGCAGGGCAGAGAGGAGGGGGGCAGTTGGTCAAAAGACTTTCTGAGTCACCTGGGAGTCTTCCTTAGAGTTGCTTCCTGAGACCTGTTCTTTCTTTACTTATAGGACTATCTCCAGTGCAGGAAACTCAGGTTTGATCCCTGGGTCAAGAAGATTCCCTGGAGAAAGAAATGGCAACCCACTCCAGTATTCTTGCCTGGGAAATCCCATGGACAGAGGAGCTTGGTGAACTACAGTGCATAGCATCACAGAGTCAAACGTGACTGAGCAGGCACGCACTCAAGTGCAGTTGCAGCTTTGTAGACCATGTAACCCTCTCTCTGTGAGGGACCGGGACCACATCCTAGGAACAGCAGCAACCCCACTGGTGAGATGGGGAGGTCATGGGACACTGTGGGATGAGTAATGGTTCCCTGGGATTTATATCGCCCTGGGAAATCAAAATATGACCTTACTTGGAAATAGAGTCTTGTAGATGTAAGTGGTTAAGATGAGGCTATACTAAATTAGGCTGGGCCTTAAATCTGATAACTGCTGTCCTTAGGTGAAGAGGTAAGGACACACAGACACACACAGGGAAGAAGGCCCTGTGATGATGGAGACAGGGATGTTGGAAGTGATACGTCTCTAAGCCAAGGAATACCAAGGATCACCAGCCTCGATAGGAAGATAAGGCAGGGACTTCCTGGTGGTCCAGTGACTGAAACTCTATGCTCCCCATGCAGGGGGCCCAGGGTCAATCCTAGTCAGGGAACTAGATCCCATATGCTGCAGCTATAGTTCTGGCATTCAACAGTGAAGATCAAGGTCAACAGTCAAGATCAAGTTGCCTGCCACAACTGAGACCCAGTGCAGCTAAATAAATAAATAAAATTTAAAAGTGAATATTGAAAAAAAGAAGCTAGAACAGAGGCATGGGTGAGGCCTCCTAACCCACTTCCCCCAAGTGCCTCCAAAAGAAACCAGTCCTGCCCACACCTTGATCTCAGACTTCTAGCGTGAAGTCATGAGAATAACTTTCTATTGTCTTAAGCCACCAAGTTTGTAATAATTTGTTACAGCTGTTCTAGGAAACCGATACAGGCAGTACTTTGAGAATCCTGGGGGATCTGCCTTTGTTTTCTCCATGTTCTCTGGAGGCTGGCCTCTTCCTGCATCCTTGGCAGGGCACAGAGTGGGAATCACAGTCACGTGAGCAAAGCATACAGTGTCCTGGGTTTGTGACAGCCAGCCACAAGGCCGCCCTCTGAAAACAGCTCTGTGCAAAGTCCAGTCTCGGGCCCAGGGCCAGGAGGCCATCCACAGCTCAGTCACCCCCTCTGTACTGTAGAAGTGATGAAATGAGCCAGTGTGTAGGTGATATTAGTGAATGAGCAGATTGTTACTAAAAATAGGCAAGGTTGGGTGCTGGGGAGACAATGAGGAGGCAAAAGCACTTAGAGGTTATGCTCCAGCTCTTGTTAATAATGTAATGATAAAAACTACCATTTACTGAGCACTTAGCATGCCAGGCAGCGTGCTATGCACTTTACAAGCATTATCCCATTTTAGCCTCACATCAGGGCTTTGGAAATAAATAACATGCCCAAAGTAAAAAAGCCAGTAGGTAACAGAGAAGGGCAGATAAGAAAAGGACACATAAAAAGAAAGAAAGAGACAACAGAGCTAAAGATAATATGTGTTTAGAATGTGATTTGGGCTTCCCTGATGGCTCAGACTGTAAAGAATCTGCCCTCAATGCAGGAGACCTAGGTTCGATCCCTGGATCAGGAAGATGCCCCGAAGAAGGGAATGGCTATCCACTCCAGTTTTCTCGCCTGGAGAATTCCATGGAGGGCTGCACAGTCCATGGGGTCACAAAGAGGTGGACACAACTGAGCGACTAACACTTTCAGAACATGATCAACACTAAGTGCAGAGAAATCTGTAAAATAGTGACAAAATTAATTTTAACCTCATGGGTTTTTCTGAAGTCTATAGGAGCTCATGTTTCAGAGGACTTTTTTCTGAAGTATCTCGCAGAGAGTAAGCTGTCAATAAATACTAAGTATTCTATTTACTATTAAAATGAGTAGGGCAGAGAGCTAGAACTTTCTAGATGGAAAGATTATCCAATGAAAAGTAGAGATTCAGGAGTATTTTATTCTGGAGTCAGGTGTCTACACTGAATATGGAGATGGAGAAAACAGATGTGTGACTAAAGTAAATTTTTGTTGTTTAGTCACTATGTCATGTCTGAGTCTTTTGTGATCATCATGGACTGCAGGCTGCCAGGCTTCTCTGTCCATGGGATTTCCCAGGCAAGACTACATGCCAGGCTTCCCTGTCCTTCACCAACTCCTAGAGCTTACTCAAACCCATGTTCATCGAGTTGATGATGCCATCCAGTCATCTCATCCTCTGTTATCCTTTTCTCCTCCCGCATTCAATCTTTCCCAGCATCAGGTCTTTTTAAATGAATAAGCTCTTTGCACCAGGTGGCCAAAGTATTGGAGCTTCAGCTTCAGCATCAGTCCTTCCAATGAATATTCAGGGCCTTTTTCCTTTAGGATGAACTGGTTGGATCTCCTTGCTGTCCAAGCGACTCTCAAGAGTCTTCTCCAACACCACAGTTCAAAAGCATCAATTCTTCAGCGCTCAGCTCTCTTTATGGTCCAACTCTTACATCCATACATGACTACTGGAAAAACAATAGCTTTGACTAGACAGACCTTTGTCAGCAGAGTGATGTCTCTGCTTTTTAATATGCTGCCTAGGTTGGTCATAGCTTTTCTTCCAAGGAGCAAGTGTCTTATAATTTCAATGCTGTATTCTCCATCTACAATGATTTTGGAGCCCAAGAAAATAAAGTCTGTCACTGTTTCCATTGTTTCCCCATCTATTTGCCATGAAGTGATAGGACTGGATGCCATGATCTTAGTTTTCCGAATGCTGAGTTTTCAGCCAGCTTTTTCATTCTCTTTCACTTTCATCAAGAGGCTCTTTAGTTCCTCTTCATTTTCTGCCATAAGGGTGGTGCCATCTGCATATCTGAGGTTATTGATATTTCTCCCGGCAATCTTGATTCCAGCTTGTGCTTCATCCAGCCCAGCATTTCACATGATGTACTCTGCATATAAGTTAAATGAGCAGGGTGACAATATACAGCCTTGACGTACTCCTTTCCCAATTTGGAACTAGTCCATTGTTCCATGTCTGTTTCTAACTGTTGCTTCTTGACCTGCATACAGATTTCTCAGAAGACAGGTAAGGTGGTTTGGTATTCCCATCTTTTTAAGAATTTTCCACAGTTTGTTGTGATCCACACAGTTAGTGTAGTCAATGAAGCAGAAATAGGTGTTTTACAACAGCGTTATCTACCAGGCTAGTGGCAAGTGCTTTAAATGTATTTTTCTCACACTAATCCTGCAAGGTTTCCTAAGGTTTCAGAAATGGTGAATAACTTGTTCATGGTCACACAGAAATACAGGGTCAGACAGGACCCAGCAATCTGACTCTTAAGCCCAAGCGGACCCAATTTCTCCTCCAAAGAGGGCAGTCTCGCTAATAAAAAGCCCGCACTGTGCGCCCGGAGAAGGGATGCCGCTGGGACTGGCCCGGGGCGCCTGCGCCCCCTAGGGGAGCCGGAGGGGAGGGCTCGAAAAAAGTCACCGGGCCGGGTTGAGAGGAAGGGCAAGACCCTGAGGACCCCGCTGCCTTCAGGAGGAGCTCTGCTCTTCACCAGGCAGGGCAATTCAGTCAAGTCCCCGAGTGAAACCCAAGTTCAAACCCGGACCATTCCCACACTTATGCCCTGGGAGGATCTAGAATGAATCGAGAATAGGTGGGTGAGAATAACAAAACGGGAGGTTCCCGGAGCTGGTCAGAGGCAGCCACGTGAGATCCAACTCAGAGAGTGTCAGAACTTGAGGGAAATAGGACCACCGACTGTTACAGAAGGTGAAATTTTAAGTGTAGTGGACCACTTGACAGTCAAAAGGATTCCCGAATTGGATACAAAATAGGAATTAATAGAAAACTCTGAGAGTGAAAGTTGCTAGGTTTGTCTGGTTTTCATGCTAGTAGGTTTTCATGGACTGCAGCCCACCAGGCTCCTCTGTCCATGGGATTTTTCCAGGCAAGAAAACAGGAGTGGGCTGCCATTCCCTTCTCCAGGGGATCTTTCCCACCCAGGAATTGAACCAGAAGGCAATGGCACCCCACCCCAGTACTTTTGCCTGGAAAATCCCATGGACGGAGGATCCTGGTAGGCTCCAGTCCATGGGGTCGCTAGGAGTCAGACACGACTGAGCGACTTAACTTTCACTTTTCACTTTTATGCATTGGAGAAGGAAATGGCAACCCATTCCAGTGTTCTTGCCTGGAGAATCCCAGGGACGGGGGAGCCTGGTGGGCTTCCGTCTATGGGGTCGCACAGAGTCGGACATGACTGAAGCGACTTAGCAGCAGCAGCAGCAGCAAGGGCACATTAAGGGCAGACTAAGTCTCCCACACTAAGGACAGATTCTTAAGTATCTGAGCCACTGGGGAAGCCCCTGAAGTTTCTTTAATTGAAGTTTCTGTATCAAGCATCTGTGATTCTACTGCCAAGGGCTTGGGGTCAATCCCTGGTCGGGGAATTAAGATCCAGCAAGCCAGGTGGCTTATTTATTAAAATTAATAATAATAATAAAAGAATCTATGACAGGTGCTGCTTTAGGGAAAAGTACATTTTGGGAGTCTTCTCACACCTGGGGTTCATTGAGGCTGACAGAAGCACATTTGGAAGAAAGATTGAGAAAGATGGGGGTGGGCTAACCTAGTTGAAACCTCAACTCATATGCGACTCGAACCCACAATCTTTCATCTGAAACTGTACAACTCATCTCAGGACTTAATGAAGCTCGGGTTCTTTAAGTCTCCATGTAGAAGGGATTCAAAGATGCAAAGTGATAGGTAAGAAGCAGATTTATTGATATCCTTTGTAAAGAAGTTACAGGAAAATGGGGTGTGAGAGGATGGTTGTGTCCTGGGTCTCTGACAAGTTCCTGGGACGGTAACCAGATGAGCTGGGAAGAATTCAAGGGCAGTCACAGTAAAGTGAAACCAGAGGTACACATTCCAGAGACTGAACGCCATCTGTCTCAAAAGGTGAGAGCACCTCAAGGCGTTGGGGAGTGGTTCCTTTTTATGGGCTGGCTGATGTCATAGGCTAATGAGTGGGAGGATTATGGGAGCATTTCAGGGAAGGGGCATGGATTTCCAGGAAGTGAGCCACTGCCCATTTTTATTCTCTTTTGTTGGGCCTCAAAACTGTCATGGCACCTGTAGTGTGTCATTTAGCTGATGTGTTACAATGAGTGTACAATGAGGCTTGAAATCCACTGGAAATCGGTCTTTTGTCATCTTGGACCTAATCAGTTCTAACCAGTTTTTGGTGAATCCAGTTCTCAATGGCTATGTCATTCTTTTAATGATTGTGCCCTGCCCCCTGCCCTCTTGTCTCATAGAGGTTCCCAAAATGTGGTTCCAAACCAGCAGCTTCGGCATCACCGGGGAATTTGTTGAAAATGCAGATCCTGGGGACCCTTACCCAGACCTACTGATTTAGAAACTCTAAATTGGTGGGGTTCAGAAATCTGTGTTTTAACAATCCTCCCTTCTCCACCCTATCCCGCCTCACCTTCACTCCAAGATTCTGATGCAAGCTACAGTTTGAGAACCACTTGTCTAGAGTGCATCTTATACTAGTTGTTGTTGTCCTCTGAATGTTGATCACATAGTATCAAGTTTGTTACCCATTAATATAACAACATAGTATTCATTAATTAGGCACTTAGCAACCCACTCCAGTGTTCTTGCCTGGAGAATCCCAGGGATGGGGAAGCCTGGTGGGCTGCCGTCTATGGGGTCGCACAGAGTCGGACACGACTGAAGTGACTTAGCATAGCATAGCATAAGAGTCAACACAGAAGTGAACAAGATATGGTAACTTTTCAGCTGGAATTCACAATCTGATGGGAAACTTGATTTCCCATCAAGACAAACATACCATAGACATACTGTGATCTGCTATACAGCCAAGGGATGAACATATTAAGGACACAGAGGAAAGAAGGAATTTACTCCCACTGATAAGCTGAGAGAAAGCAACACTAAAATGTAAGTATGTAGGGTAAGAGGTCCCAGAGGAAGAGAACCAGGCATGACTTTCTTGACATAAGAGAAGCCATTTGGGGTCTAAGCCTGGTCACAATGCTTGCTCTTGAACAGGTCTCAGTAATTAACAGTCTTAAGGGAACAAAAGAATGCAGGAACCAACAACTGTTTTCAGGCAAGAGAAATAATGAAAGCAAAGGTGATATATTACTTATAAAGACTCCTAGTTCTGTTTCCATGGTAGAGAGTAGCCTGAAGCGTTTTCCTGAGCTGTTTTCCCAAATGTAAAACCCCCTCCAGTGCTCAACAACCAGATGAACTGGAATCTAAGGAATAATGACTTGACTTTTTCTGACTGCTGTGACTTCTGTCAACTACAGCTTGGACTCTGTCAACCTTTGCCCCAATTCTATACTGAATTCTCAACTGCTCAAGCCTCCTCATGAATATGCAGGTACTCTTACCTCCAGTTTTGCTGTCTGGGAGACCTGCTTTGGGAAGGATCCTTGGGGTTCTCCTTACTTGCTGCAAGTAATAAATCCTTCCTTCTGCTCTTTGGCTTGGTTGTGTCTTTTGGCTCAACATTTATCAAAGACAAACCTAGGTTTCAGGTAACAAAACAGTGACATGTAATTTGGATCTTGACGGACTGTGCAGTTTCCAGAAAGCCAGAGAAGGAGGATTGCCAACATCCACTGGATCATGGAAAAAGCAAGAGAGTTCCAGAAAAACATCTATTTCTGCTTTATTGACTATGCCAAAACCTTTGACTGTATGGATCACAATAAACTGTGGAAAATTCTGAAAGAGATGGGCATACCAGACCACCTGATCTGCCTCTTGAGAAATCTGTATGCAGGTCAGGAAGCAACAGTTAGAACTGGACATGGAACAACAGACTGGTTCCAAATAGGAAAAGGAGTTCGTCAAGGCTGTATATTGTCACCCTGTTTATTTAATTTATATGCAGAATACATCACGAGAAACGCTGGACTGGAAGAAACACAAGTTGGAATCAAGATTGCTGGGAGAAATATCAATAACCTCAGATACGCAGATGACACCACCCTTATGGCAGAAAGTGAAGAGGAACTAAAAAGCCTCTTGATGAAAGTGAAAATGGAGAGTGAAAAAGTTGGCTTAAAGCTCAACATTCAGAAAACGAAGATCATGGCATCCGGTCCCATGACTTCATGGGAAATAGATGGGGAAACAGTGAAAACAGTGTCAGACTATTTTTCTGGGCTCCAAAATCACTACAGATGGTGACTGCAGCCATGAAATTAAAAGACGCTTGCTCCTTGGAAGGAAAGTTATGACCAACCTAGATAGCATATTAAAAAGCAGAGACATTACTTTGCTAACAAAGGTCCATCTAGTCAAGGCTATGGTTTTTCCTGTGGTCATGTATGGACGTGAGAGCTGGACTGTGAAGAAGGCTGGGGATCGAAGAATTGATGCTTTTGAACTGTGGTGTTGGAGAAGACTCTTGAGAGTCCCTTGGACCGCAAGGAGATCCAATCAGTCCATTCTGAAGGAGATCAGCCCTGGGATTTCTTTGGAAGGAATGATGCTAAAGCTGAAACTCCAGTACTTTGGCCACCTCATGCAAAGAGTTGACTCATTGGAGAAGACTGTGATGCTGGGAGGGATTGGGGGCAGGAGGAGAAGGGGACGACAGAGGATGAGATGGCTGGATGGCATCACTGACTTGATGGACGTGATTCTGAGTGAACTCTGGGAGTTGGTGATGGACAGGGAGGCCTGGCGTGCTGTGATTCATGGGGTCACAAAGAGTCGGACACGACTGAGCGACTGATCTGATCTGATCTGAATAGTATTTAAGAGCTTCCCAAATGGTGCTAGTGGCAGAGAACCTGCTGGCCAATGCTGGAGACATAAGAGACATGGTTTGATCCTGGGGTAAGGAAGATCTCTTGAAGGAGAACATGGCAACCCACTCCAGTATTCTTGCCTAGAGAATCCCCATGGACAGAGGAGCCTGGCAGACTATAGTCTATGGCGTTGCAAAGAGTCAACTAAGCACAACAACACAACCTCAACCCAACAGGAGATATGGGTTTGATCCCTGGGTCAGGAAGGTCCCCTGGAGGAGAACATGGCAACCCATTCCAGTATTCTTACGTGGGTAATGCCATGGACAGAGGAGCCTGGCAGGCTACAGTCCATAGGGTCACAAAGAGTCAGACACAACTGAAGTGACTTAGCACACACACATTCAATAATACTTACTATATCCTTAAACTGAAAGTGAAAAAGTGAAAGTGAAGTCGCTCAGTTGTGTCGACTTTTTGTGACCCCATGGAATGTAGCCTACCAGGGTCCTCTCTCCATGGGATTTTCCAGGCAAGTGTACTGGAGTGGGTTGCCATTTCCTTCTCCAGGAGATCTTCCCAACCCAGGGATCGAACTCTGGTCTCCCACATCACAAGCAGACACTTTACCATCTGAGCCAACAGGGAAGCCCATCCTTAAACTGAGAGTTTTCTTTTATGTTCAACAGAGCAGAATAGCTGTTATCCTTGATATCTCGTATTTACCCAATATGCCAGACAGTCTCATTGCTGGTGCTCTGAAAACAGAAAAGGGAAAATGTATGATCTTCATTAGTTCACTAGGTCACTGATCACCCAATGTCATGGTTGAGGACTGTTAAGTCAGATGCCATTGGTTTTGAATAGAGCAGTAGCTGGAAAGGAGAATTACCAATGACAGCAGGAATGCATTGCTGTGTGTAGAGGGTTAAATGTCTGAAATGGGCAAAGAAGGATGCAGGAGGAAATGACTGAATTTAGTGGCTGCTGAATAGAGGCCATCAGAAAAGAGGAGGAAGCAGTAGTTCAGTGGTCCTTATACTTTGCCTTCTAAATTAAACATGAATAAAACTTGCAACCTGAAAGCTTAAAAGGACATTTAAATCAGTGTTTTGATTATTTAATACTGCAACACAGAATATTTGGATCTGGGTCAGAGCTGAGATGTAGGTTGGCCTGAGGAGTCAGGCTGCATCACACATGAGAGAGATCAGGGCAGTCTAGTCCCAGGAGCAGATAGGGTCTGATCAGAAAAGGGAAACTGAACTTTGCTGGTGGCCCAGTGGTTAAGAATCTGCCTGCCAATGCAGGGGACTTGGGTTTGATCTGTAATGGAGGAAGATCCCACATGCCATGGGGCATCTTTGCCAGTACACCACAAATACTGAGCCTGTTCTGTAGAGCCTGAGAGCTGCAACTACAGAGCCTACACACTGCAACTACTGCTCTGCAACGAGAAGCCACTGAAATGAGAAGCCTGCTTACCGCAACTAGAGAGTAGCCCTGACTTGCTGCAACTAGAGAAAGCCCTTGCACAGCAACAAAGACCCAGCACAGCACCCCCTCCCCCAATTTTTTTAATTCTTAAAGAAAAGAGAAATCACAGAGCAATTTGAATAGGAAGGGTTTAATGCAAAGAATTATTAACTATAACGGTGGATTGAAATAACAAAGGATTGGCTAGTAAGAAGCAAAGAGAATAGATACAAGGAGCAGCTGCGACCCCTAGGGCTGCCATGATGCACAGAATGGCAGGGGTGCTGATACTGCAGCAGCAGAACTTGCTGGGATTCAGCCCTCTAGGGCACTAGGGAAAGCTGCTCATGGGCGGTGACACAGGAGGCATTCTGCTACAAATAACCAGAGGTAGGGTGCCAGGGAAAGCTACACCCTTCAGTACTGCCAGAGCCTGGAGCTGGAGACACTGTGCCTGCTGCAGGAACCTGCTGGACAGGCACACTGGAATGAGGAAGCAAAGCTTTCCTTCTGTAGTGTTTCTCCAGCACCCTCTACTGACAAAGCTTTACAGCCAGTTGGCAAAGGAAAAAAAATACTTCAAGGTCCCAGCCTCATTTTCAGAGAGCAGTCAAAAAGGGTGAATTTGGAGTTGAGAAGCAATCAACTGATAACTGGCATACTCTGTAACAATTTTAGAATGTTCAGGACACAAAAAAAATAGTTTCCTTTGATTTTCATGAGACTCATGTTGCCTTGGGATTCCCAGGTGATTCAGTGGTAAAGAATCTGCCTGCCAATGCAGAAGACATAGGAGACGTGGGTTTGATCCCTGGGTTAGGAAGGTCCCCTGGAGAAGGAAATGGCAACCCACTCCAATATTCTTGCATGGAAAATTCCATGGACAGAGGAGCCTGGCAAGCTGCAGCCCATGGAGTTGCAAAGGGTCAGACATGACTGAACATGTACGCATACATGCACACTGCCTCAGGAAAGAGCTTGAAAGTGAAACGCACTCAGTCATGTCAGATTCTTTGCGACTTCATGAACTATACAGTCCATGGAATTTTCCAAGCCAGAATATTCCAAGCCCCTTCTCCAGGGGATCTTCCCAGCCCAAGGTCTCCCACATTGCAGGAGGATTCTTTACTATCTGAGCCACAAGGGGAGCCTCAGAATACTGGAGTGGTAGCCTATCCCTTCTCCAGGGGATCTTCCCCACCCAGGAATCAAACCAGGGTCTCTTGCTTTGCAGGCAGATTCTTTACCATCTGAGCTATCAGGGAAGCCCAGAAAACAGCTTAAATTTGTCTAAATTGGAATTTTGGCAGGTGAAGACCTGCCTGATGAGTACCTGGCTGTGAAGCACCAAAAACTGTATAAAAATTCATGTTCTTTGATGAAGAATTTCTGCTTCTGAAGACTCACAATAAGCACATGCAAAACAAACAAACAAAAAAGTTCATTGTCTATGTTTTGTTTTGTTTTGTTTTTGGGGTCGTACCTCCCAGCTTGCAGGATCTTAATTCCCCTATTAAACATTGAGTCCGTGCCCTTGACAGTAAAAGTGTGAAGTCCTAACTACTGAACTACCAGGGAATTCCCACCATGCTATTTATAAGAAAAAAAAAGTCCTTAAAAGTCTGACAACAGGAGAATGGCTAAATTATGGTGTGTTTACAGAATGGGATATTATGTGGTCGTTAAAAATGAATGACATTTTAAAACAATTTTTGATGAAATGGGAAAAGAAGATGCAATGTAAAAAGAGAAAAAGGATCCAAATTATGTATAATATATTCCAATTATGTTCAAATAAAAAAGGTGTGTGGGAGTGTGTATAATGAAACAGAAGGAAATCATACTAGTGTTTATCTCTGCATAGTGATAAATTTTTCATTTCTTTTTCATATTTATTTATATTTTTCATGTTTCCTAAACCCAGCATATGTGACTTTCATAATTAAAAGAAAATGTGGGGCTTACCTGGTGAGTCAGTGGTAAAGAATCTGCCTGCTAATGCAGGAGACATGGGTTCAATCCCTGGTCCAGGAAGATCCCACATGTCACGAAGCAACTAAGTCCATGTACCACAACTATCGAGCCTGTGCCCTAGAGCCCAGGACATGCAACTTCTGTAACCCATGCACCCTAGAGCCCGTGGTCCACAGCAAGAGAAGCCATGGCAATGAGAAGCCCAAGCACTGCAACTAGAAAGTAGCCCCCACTCACTGCAACCAGAGAAAAACCTGTGCAGCAACGAAGACCCAGCACAGCCAAAAATAAATAAATACAAATTTTTTTTAAACGAAAATGCATGGTACATTTTACAGAATATGCACATCTCCAGCATTCAGTAGCAGAAGGAAAGCTTGACTTCAGAATTCCTTCCGGAGCTTTACATTCCAGATCCTCTTTCCCTCCAGGGGCACAGACATTGAACTTTTTACAGTCCACTGGGGTGAGAGCAATGGTCTGTTTCTGCCCTTCTCATTTCCCTTGAATCTTTCTTCTCTTTGTGTAAGAGGAGAGAGAGAGCAAAACCATGCAGCAGGATGATAATATGATCTCATAAAACTCTGTGTCTGACAGTCATAGCCGACAGCAGGGCATTTCGGTTTATTAACTAACTGCAGAACCCCCGCTTTCCTCCTTCCTCAAGACCTTCCTTCTGATTTGTTAGATATTTACCAATTCATTTGTTTTCAGTGTTCCCTCTGAAACAACCACTCGGATGGGATGAATGGCCAGATCAGCATCCAAGAATCTTGTTTTTTAACAGACCTCAGTTATGGTAAAAAGAAATGCATGCAACACAACAATAAAGTCTAATGTTCATGTCGAACAATAAACAGTAGTTATCAATAGTTATTTTAATAGCTTCCTTTATAATAAAAGGAATTGCACTGTGATATGACACTTTTAATAAATCACCATGTGACGACTCCTTCCTCTTCTCATGAGTCTGAGGAAAGGTCAGCAATTTAATGACAGGAATCACTGAGGAAATAATAGGAGAAGAAGAATGGGAAAGCTGAGGAGCGGGGTATTGTCATTAACCAATGTGTGCCCTTTGCAACACACACGCACACACAAACATGCTCTTGACAGGAGATGAAAGGAGATAAATTCTCCCTGGCCTGTGGAATAGAAGACAGCTGGTGAGGAAGCAAGAGAACTGGTAGTTTCTCACCCGAGTCAGATCCAAATGAAATGGAAAACAGTACTTTTGAGGTGTCTAGTGGGACTCTTAGTGCTGATGGGAACATCCTATATCTGTACTATCCAACGCAGTAGCCACTAGACACGTGACTGTTGAGCCCCCTGAAGTGTGGCGAGTGTAACTGAGGAGTGAGCTCAGTTACATTTTTAAAAATATTTACTTATTTGGCTGTGCCAGGTCTTAGATACCATGCTTGTGCTTAGTTGGGTCTGACTCTTTGCGACCCCTTGGACTGTAGCCCACCAGGCTCTTCTGTCCATGGCATTATCCAGGTAAGAATACTGGAGTGGGTTGCCATGTTCTCCTCCAGGGGACCTTCCCCACCCAGGGATCAAACCCACATCTTCTGCATTGGCAGGCAGATTCTTTACCACTGAGGCCCATTATTTATGGTACTTGGGATCTTTAGTTGCAGCATGTGGGATCTAGTTCCCTGACCAGGGGGTGAACTCAGGCCCCCTGCATTGGGAACGTGGAGTCTTAGCCATGGGACCACCAGGGAAGTCTCAGATTTTACTTAATTTTTAAAATTTATTTTAAAATTTTTATTTTATATCGGAGTATAGTTGACTTCAGAGAAGGCAATGGCACCCCACTCCAGCACTCTTGCCCGGAAAATCCCATGGACGGAGGAGCCTGGTGGGTTGCAGTCCATGGGGTCGCGAAGAGTCGGATATGACTGAGTGAATTCACTTTCACTTTCATGCATTGGAGAAGGAAATGGCAACCCACTCCAGTGTTCTTGTCTGGAGAATCCCAGGGATGGGGGAGCCTGGTGGGCTGCCGTCTATGGGGTCGCACAGAGTTGGACACGACTGAAGCGACTTAGCAGCAGCAGCAGCATAGTTGACTTACAATGTGTTAGTTTCAGGTGTACAGCAAATTGAGTCAGTTATACATATACATATATCTATTCTTTTTCAGATTCTTTTCCCATATAGGTTTTTACAGAGTATTGAGTAGAGTTCCCTGTGCTCTTTACGTAGATTCTTGTTGTTTATCTATTTATATATAGTAATGTATATATATTAATCCCAAACTCCTGATTTATCCTTCTCCCAGATTCTACATTATGTAAATGAATTTAAAATTAAATAACCCACACGTGGCTAGTGGCTACTGTATGGGCGGGACAGAAAGAGATGTAAATTTGGAGATCTGAGAGATCTGAAAGCAGAAGAGCTCTGTTCCCCTTTTGTCTCCAGAACTTTGGCATCATACAGCAGTTCCTCAAGCCTTCCTGCAGAAGCAGCCATAGAGGAAAAATGGCTGGTTGGGATGACAGGGACACAGAGGTCCTAGGACAGCCTCCCCTCATTTCCCATGACTCTTTCCATAGTGTTGAGCGAACAGCCAGTCACACATTCCTCAGCCCCCTCCCCCAGAAGGTACAGAAGTTAGATAAAAAAAGAGGAATGGTAACCTCCAAGGGCCACATTCAGTCTTAAAGAGGGGATGCTGCCTTAGAAAGTGGTGTGAGCTCCAGGACAGTAGCTGTATAAGAACACTACCAAGAGCTGGAAGCCTCACTTTATGGATAATGTAGTGCTTCCCCACACCTCACCCCCCACGTTGTTCCCGCTCTTGGTTGTTGTTCAGTTGCTCAGTCATGTCTGACTCTTTGCGATCCTGTGGACTGCAGTCTACCAGGCTTCCCTGTCCTTCACCATCTCCTGGAACTTGCTCAAACTCATGTCCATCAAGTTGGTGATGCCATCCAGCCATCTCATCCTCTGCCATCCCCTTCTCCTCCTGCATTCAGTCATTCCCAACTTCAGGGTCTTTTCCGGTGAGTCAGTTCTTCACATCAGGTGGCCGAAGTATTGGAGCTTCAGTCCTTCCAATAAATATTAAGGACTGATTTCCTTTAGGATTGACTGGTTTGATCTCCTTGCAGTCCAAGGGACACTCAAGAGTCTTCTCCAATACCAGAGTTCAAAAACATCAATTCTTCTGTGCTCAACCATCCTTATGGTCCAACTCTCATATCCATACATGACGACTGGAAAAACCATAGCTTTGACTAAATGGACCTTTGTCAGCAAAGTAATGTATCTGCTTTTTAATACGCTGTCTAGGTTTGTCATAGCTTTTTATCCAAGCTTTTCTTCCCTGTCTTGGGGACAGTGGCAAATGCAGCCAACCAGGTGGTGCTAATGGTAAAGAATCTGCCTGTCAATGGAGGAGACACCAGAGTTGTGGGTTCAATCCCTGGGTCAGGAAGATCCCCGGGAGTAGGAAATGGCACCCTACTCCAGTATTCTTGCCTGAAAAAATTCCATGGGCAGATGAGCCTGGCCAGACACAACTGAGTGACTGAGCACCGCCACCACCAGAGAGTAAAGACCCTTCTCTGATTCTCAGGGCTCTATCAGCTTTCTGGAGTGCAATGACACCTTAGCAGGGGAAGGGAAAGGGGTGAGACAAAGGAGAACCCTATAGGGCTCCTTGACACAGAAACATTTTTTGTTTCTTGTAGGCAAGGCTTCCCAAGTGGTGCAGTGGTAAAAAAGATGCCAGAGATGGGGGTTCCATCCCTGGGTTGGGAAGATCTCCTGGAGAAGGAAATGGCAACCTACTCCAGTATTCTTACCTGGGAAATCCCACAGATACAGGAGTCTGGTGAGCTACAGTCCGTGGGGTTACAAGAGTCAACTTAGCGACTAAACAACAACAAGAGTAAGACTCCAGCCTCTGTGACATTCCCTGAATTCCAAAGGGCAGATTAGAACAGTTGCTAATCAAGGGAGGAGCAGCCAAGAAACCACCTGAGACAGGATTAAAAGGACTAGAGAAGCTCATCCAGACAGGAGACCAATCACCTGAGATCCTGCACACACCCTAATCTTGTAGCAACCTCACCCTTGAACTGTTTGTATAAAACTCCTCACAAAATCCTCTTGGGTGGGTGCAACAGTTTTTGAGAACAGGAGCCTACTGTGTCCCCCTCTGACTGGTGAAACTGGTGAAACAATAAAGCTATCCTTTCCTCAATCAGTTCAGTCACTTAGTCGTGTCCGACTCTTTGCAACCCCATGGACTGCATCAAGCCAGGCCTCCCTGTCCATCACAAACTCCCAGAGTTTACTCAAACTCATGTCCATTGAGTCAGTGATGCCATCCAACCATCTCATCCCCTGTCATCCCCTTCTCCTGCCTTCAATCTTTCCCAGCATAAGGGTCTTTTCAAATGAGTCAGCTCTTCGCATGAGGTGGCCAAAGTATTGGAGTTTCAGCTTCAGCATCAGTCCTTCCAATGAACACCCAAGGCTGATCTCCTTTAGAATGGACTGGTTGAATCTCCTTGCAGTCCAAGGGACTCTCAACAGTCTTCTTCAACACCACAGTTCAAAAGCATCAATTCTTCCGCACTCAGCTTTCTTTATAGTCCAACTCTCACATCCATACCTGACTACTGGAAAAACCATAGCTTTGACTAGATGGACCTTTGTTGGGAAAGTAATGTCTCTGCTTTTTAATATGCTGTCTAGGTTGGTCATAACATTTCTTCCAAGAAGTAAGCGTCTTTTAATTTCATGGCTGCAGTCACCATCTGCAGTGATTTTGGAACCCCCCAAAATAAAGTCTGTCACTGTTTTCCACTGTTTCCCGATCTATTTGCTGTGAAGTGATGGGACCAGATGCCATGATCTTCATTTTCTGAATGTTGAGCTTTAAAGCCAACTTTTTCACCCTCCTCTTTCACTTTCATCAAGAGGCTTTTTAGTTCTTCACTTTTTGCCATAAAGGATGGTGTTATATGCATATCTAATGTTATTGATATTTCTCCTGGCAATCTTGATTCCAGCTTGTGCTTCATCCAGCCCCGTGTTTCTCATGATGTACTCTGCATATAAGTTAAATAAGCAGGGAGATAATATATAGCCTTGATGTACTCCTTTCCCAATTTGGAACAGTCTGTTGTTCCATGTCAGGTTCTAAATGCTGCTTCCTGACCTGCATACAGATTTCTCAAGAGGCAGATCAGGTGGTCTGGTATTCCCATCTCTTTCAGAATTTTCCACAGTTTTTTGTGATCCACACAGTCAAAGGCTTTGGCATAGCCAATGAAGCAGAAATAGATGTTTTTCTGGAACTCTTTTGCTTATTTGATGATCTAATGGATGTTGGCAATTTGATCTCTGGTTCCTCTGCCTTTTCTAAAACCAGCTTGAACATCTGGAAGTTCATGGTTCACATACTGTTGAAGCCTGGCTTGAAGAATTTTGAGCATTACTTTACTAGCGTGTGAGATGAGTGCAATTGTGCGGTAGTTTGAGCATTCTTTGGCATTGCCTTTCTTTGGGATTGGAGTGAAAACTGACCTTTTCCAGTCCTGTGGCCACTGCTGAGTTTCCAAATATGCTGGCACATTGAGTGCAGCACTTTCACAGCATCATCTTTCAGGATTTGAAATAGCTCAACTGAAATTCCAAAAGCTCCACTAGCTTTGTTCATAGTGATGCTTCCTAAGGACTACTTGAGTTTGCATTCCAGGATATCTAACTCTAGGTGAGTGATCATACCATCATGATTATCTGGGTCATGAAGATCTTTTTTGTATAGTTCTATGTATTCTTGCCGGGAGAAATATCAATAACCTCAGATATGCAGATGACACCACCCTTATGGCAGAAAGTGAAGAGGGGCTAAAAAGCCTCTTGATGAAAGTGAAAGTGGAGAGTGAAAAGGTTGGCTTAAAGCTCAACATTCAGAAAACGAAGATCATGGCATCTGGTCCCATCACTGCATGGGAAATAGATGGGGAAACAGTGGAAACAGTGTCAGACTTTGTTTTTCTGGGCTCCAAAATCACTGCAGATGGTGACTGCAGCCATGAAATTAAAAGACGCTTACTCCTTGGAAGGAAAGTTATGACCAACCTAGATAGCATATTCAAAAGCAGAGACATTACTTTGCCAACAAAGGTTCGCCTAGTCAAGGCTATGGTCTTTCCTGTGGTCATGTATGGATGTGAGAGCTGGACTGTGAAGAAGGCTGAGCGCCGAAGAATTGATGCTTTTGAACTGTGGTGTTGGAGAAGACTCTTGAGAGTCCCTTGGACTGCAAGAAGATCCAACCAGTCCATTCTGAAGGAAATCAATCCTGGAATTTCTTTGGAAGGAATGATGCTAAAGCTGAAACTCCAGTATTTTGGCCACCTCATGCGAAGAGTTGACTCATTGGAGAAGACTCTGATGCTGGGAGGGATTGAGGGCAGGAGGAGAAGGGGACGACAGAGGATGAGATGGCTGGATGGCATCACTGACTCGATGGATGCGAGTCTGAGTGACCTCCGGAAGCTGGTGATGGACAGGGAGGCCTGGCGTGCTGCGGTTCATGGGGTCGCAAAGAGTCGGACACGACTGAGCGACTGATCTGATCTGATGTATTCTTGCCACCTCTTCTTAATATCTTCTACTTCTATTAGGTCCATACCATTTCTGTCCTTAATTGTGCCCATCTTTGCATGAAATGTTCCCTTGGTATCTCTGATTTTCTTGAAGAGATCACTAGTCTTTCCCATTCTATTTTTTACCTCTGTGTTTTTGCATTGATCACTGAGGAAGGCTTTCTCATCTCCCCTTGCTATTCTTTGCACAGCTGCGTGGTGCTGGAGTGACTGTGAGGAGATACCCCATGTCGAAGGTCAGAGAAGCCCGAGCAAGATGGTAGAAGGCGTGAAATCATGTTCAGAATCAAACCCCATACCTGCCAGAGATGCTCAAAGGGCTCAAACAAACCTTGTGCACACCAGGACACAAAGACCCCACAGAGACTGAGACAGAGCTGTGTTTGAGTGTCTCCTGCAGAGAAATGGGTCAGCAGTAGACTGCCACAGTGGTAGGGGCTCTGGGTGCAATAGACCTGGGTATGGCACAAGCCCTCTTGGAGGAGGTCGCCATTAACCCCACCATAAAGCTTCTAGAACTTACACAGGACTGGGGAAATAGACTCTTGTTGGGTACAAACAGAAATTTGTACATACCAGGACCCAGGAAAAAGGAGCAGTGATCCCACAAGAGACTGACTCAGACTTGCCCGTGAGTGTCCAGGAGTCTCTGGCAGAGATGTGGGTCAGCGGTGGCCTGCTGCAGGGCTGGGGGCACTGAGTGTAGCAGTCCATGTATGGGACCTTTTGAAGGAGGTTGCCATTATCTTCATGATCTCCACCATAGTTTGGCCCCAGATAAATAACAGGGAGGGAATACAGCATCACCCATCAACATAAAATTGTATTAAAGATTTATTGAGCATGGCCTCAACCATCAAACAAGATCCAGTTTCCCCCTCAGTCTCTCCCATCAGGAAGCTTCCATAAGCCTCTTATCCTTCTCCATCAGAGGGCAGACAGATTGAAAATCACAATCACAGAAAACTAACCCATCTGATCACATGGACCACAGCCTTGTCTAACTCAATGAAACTATGAGCAATGCTGTGGAGGGCCACCCAAGATGGACAGGTCATGGTGGAGAGTTCTGACAAAACGTGGTCCACTGGAGAAAGGAATGGCAAACCACTTCAGTATTCCTGCCTTGAGAATCCCATGAACAGTATGAAAAGGCAGAAAGACAGGACACTGAAAGATGAACTCCCTAGGTTGGTAGGTGCTCAATATGCTACAGGAGATGAGTGGAGAAACAACTCCAGAAAGAATGATGAGACGGAGCTAAAGCAAAATCAACATCCAATTGTGGATGTGACTGATGATAGAAGTAAAGTTCGATGCTGTAAAGAGCAATATTGCATAGGAACCTGGAACGTCAGGTTTATGAAGCAAGGCAAATTGGAAGTAGTCAAATAGGAGATGGCAGAGTGAACGTTGACATTCTAGGAATCAGCGAACTAAAATGGACTGGAATGGGTGAATTTAACTCAGATGACCATTATATCTACTACTGTGGGCAAGAATCCCTTAGAAGAAATGGTGTAGCCATCATAGTCAACAAAAGAATCCTTTTCTACTTCATCCTAAACTCTGTCTCAGAGATTCAATTTGGCACTGGAGCACAAAGAAGCTGAGCTTTCCACATCATGGGGAGGGGCCCAAGAGTGTCCAAGATGGATTTTGTAGGAAGGGTGAAGTCTTTTGTAGGAAGATTTTGTAGGAAGGATGAGTCAGAATTAAGTTGATTTAAGGAAAATAAATTTAGCAAACTAAGATTCGTACCCATTATATTTGCTTGATTGTGTAGCTCCCTCTTTCCTACTTTACCCCTCTTAAAAGTAGATTACCATTTGTAAAAGCTATAATATATACATGTATTTTCCCCATATACCCCTTTTCTTCACACATTCATAGCCTTCCCTACTCTTTACATCCCACACCAAAATGATGTATTTGTTACAATTGATGAGCCTAAATAGACCCATCATTATCATACAAAGTCTGTGGTTTACTTTTTAAAATATTTTTTAAATTTTATTTATTTATTAGGCTGATTTTTTTGAGCTTCAAAATCACTGCAGATGGTGATTGCAGTTGTGAAATTAAAAGACGTTTACCCCTTGGAAGGAAAGTTATGGCCAACCTAGATAGCAAATTAAAAAGCAGAGATACTACTTTGCCAATAAAGGTCCATCTACTCAAGGCTATGGTTTTTCCAGTGGTCATGTATGGATGTGAGAGTTGGACTATAAAGAAAGCTGAGTGCCAATGCTTTTGAACTGTGGTGTTGGAGAAGACTCTGGAGAGTCCCTCCGACTGCAAGGAGGGCCAACCAGTCCATCCTAAAGGAGACCAGTCCTGGGTGTTCATTGGCCGGACTGATGCTCATGCTGAAACTCTAATACTTTGGCCACCTCATGCCAAGAGTTGACTCATTGGAAAAGACCCTGATGCTGGGAGGGATTGGGGGCAGGAGGAGAACGGGACGACAGAGGATGAGACGGCTGGATGGCATCACCAACTCGATGCACATGAGTTTGGGTGAACTCTGGGAGTTGGTGATGGACAGGGAGGCCTTGCGTGCTGCAATTCATGGGGTTGCAAAGAGTCAGAAATGACTGAGTGACTGAACTGACTGACTGACTGACCAGGTCTTAGTTGCAGCAAGCAGGATCTTCATTGCAGAGTGTGGGATCTAGTTCCCCAACCAGGGATCAAAAAAGGGTCCCCTGTGTTGGGAGCGCAGCGCCTTAGCCATTGCACCACCAGGAAAGTCCCTGTAGTTCACTCTCGATGAACATTCTACAGGTCTTGACAAGTGTATAATGACATGTATCTACCATTGCAGTATCATACAGAAGAAGTTTCACTGCCTTAAAGCTTCTCTGTGCTCTGCCTGTTCATCCCTCCCTTCCCCATCTCCCCACAACAATTAATCTTTTTATTGCCTTTTCCAGAATGTTATATAGTTGGAATTTTACTGTATGTAGCCCTTTCAGACTGACTTCTTTCACTTAGTAATATGCATGTCTTTTCACAGTTTGATAGCTCATTTCTTTTTAGTGCTAAATAAACATCTCAGTTTCAATGTACCAGTGTTGATTCATCCATTCACCTACTGAAGATCATGTTGGTTGTTTTAAGTTTTGGCAATTATGAATGAAGATGTTATAAATCTCCATGTGCAGGTTTTTGCATGAACATAAACTTTGAATTCCTTTGGGTAAATACAAAGGAGGTGCTATTACTGGATCATACGGTTAGAGTATGTTTCGTTTTTAAAACTAAACTATAATTAAACTTTTGTAAACTAAACTAAAAACATTTGACAAACTGTCTTTCAAAGTGGCTGTACAATTCTGTATTCCCATCAGCAGTAAGTGAGAGTTGCTATTGCTCCACCTCCTTGCCAGCATTTGGTGTTTATCAGGGTTTTGGAGTTTGGACATTCTAATAGGTGTGTCGTGGTACCTTGCTGTTGTTTTAATTTGCAACTTTCTAATGACATTTGATGTTGAACATCCTTTCATGTGCTTAGTTGCCATCTGTATATCTTCTTTGGTGAGGTATCTATTCAGGTTTTTGATCTATTTTTTTAAACAGGTTGTTTTTTTTTTTATTGTTGAACATTGTGTTCTTTGTATATTTTGGATAATAGTCCTTTATCAGATATGTCTTTTGAAAACATTTTCTGTGGCTCGACTTTTCATTCTCTTAACATTTTCTTTCATAGAGTAGAACTTTTTAATGAAATACAGTTTATCTTTTCATTTAGTTCAAAATATTTTAAAACTTGTATTAAGATTCTTTTTTGGACTTACTTGTTATTTAGAAGCATGCTGTTTAGTCTCCAAATATTGGAGATTTTCCCCGATATTTTGTTGTTATTAATTTCTAGTTGAATTGCATTGTTATTTGAGCAGATATTATATGATTTCTATACTTTTCACCTTGTTAAGGTGTGTTTTGTGGTCCCAAATGTGATCTATCTTGGTGAATATAATACTTTTTTTCATTATGTGAAAAGAATAGCATAATGAGTTATATTTTCATCACTCATCTTCAGCTGTTATCCACACATGACCAATCTGATTTCCTTACTGATTTCTCCTGGCCATTGTAAAGCAAATTTTATTTATTTATTTTTAAACATCTATTCATTTGTTTGGCTGCATCTGGTCTTATTTCCAGCACACAGGATCTTCATTGCATCACGTGGGATCTTTCATTGTGGTGCACAGACTTTCTAGTCATGGCCCATGAGCTCAGTAGTTGCAGCTCTGGGTCTTGGTCACTCCGAGGCATGTGGGATCTTAGTTTCCTACGAGGGATCAAACCTGCATCACCTGTATTGCAAAGTGGATTCTTAACCACTGGACCACCAGGGAAGTCCTTATAAAGCAAATTTTAGACAATATTATTTTATCCATAAAGACTTCAATATATATCAGAGTGTAGTCATCACCCCTGAGAATGTGGTCCTTCTAAGCTCAACAAAATCAGCCTATGCCCACCGATACTCGTTGATTTTCATTGATATCCTACCTTTACCCACTCCACCCTGTGCCTTCTCCCTTGACCAAAGCTGGATCAATCTAATTTGACTCTTTGTATTGAGAAGACTCCAGAAGCTGATGATGTGTATGATCTTAGGCAGCTACGTTGGATGGGTAAAGCAATAATGTTGCAGTTGGCAGTTTGAATCCAGGTTCCATCACTTTTACTTATTTTTATTTTATTTATCTTTTGGCTATACCATGCAGCATGTGGGATGTTATTCCTCCTTCCACAGATTGAACCTTTGCCCCCTGCATTGAACCCTTGAATTCTTAACCACTGGACTATTAGGAAAGTCCCAGGTGTCACCACTTTTGAGCCACTTGAACTTGAGCAAGGCCTTTAACTTCTAGAGCCATGTTTTAGTTTTTCTCTCTGATTAAATACAGATTATAAAACCTCTTCACCAAATTGTTATGAAGCTTAACTAAGGCAGTAGAAATGAAAACCATGCTAGTCATTATTATCCTGATTTATGCAGCAACAAAACCATGTTAAGGATGGAGGTTTTCAGTTAGCTTTTTTGTACAAAGTCCTCTTTTGCATAGAAAGCCCTGTGATCTTTAGAGAAGCCTAGAAATTCCATGAACCCACAAGTCCCCAGGCACCAATTATCAGAACAAGGCTGAGTTTGGGCCTGATAGAGATTGAATCTTGAACATAGGACGCTAGGCAACCCAAACTCTCCCTCATGAACTGGATGTTATTTGATCCACTGAGACATAAAGTTGAAACAGCATTCAGTGTATAATGGAAATAGTAATCAGAAGATAGGGCTCCAGCAGGTCTAAAAGCTAAAGAAAATTGCGGGAGCAGGTCAGCCACACTCTCATGGTTCTTGCTCCTACTGTTCTACCATTTCTCTCTCAGCACATATCCACAGCCTCATGGGGAATTATTGCTAATTGACAGTGGAAGGAAAAGGGCAGGCTTACAGATGGGTGTATATGATATGGCCTCAAGTGAACAGATGCTGTTTACCTCTTCCTACAGAAACAAGTCTGATAGGCAGGAATGGAGCGAAATCCTCCCAATAGACAGTGCTGGGTTTTTTGTTGTTTTTATTTTATTTTAAGTATTTATTTATTTCTGGCTGTGCTGGGTCTTTGTGGCTGCACCAGCTTCTCTCTAGCTGCAGTGAACAGGGGCCACTCTCTAGTGAGTACACAGGCTTCTCATTGCAGGAGCATCTCTTGTTGTGGAGCTCGGGCACGAGGGTGAGCAGGCTTCAGTGTTTGTGGCATGTGAGCTCAGTAGTTGTGGCTCCTGGGCTCTAGAGCACAGGCTCAATTGTTGTGGTGCATAGACTAAGCTACTTGTTGGCATGTGGGCTCTTCCCAGTCAGGGATTGAACCTGGGTCTCCTACATTAGCAGGCAGATTATTTACCACTGAGCCACCAGTGAAGCCCTGAGAGTGTTATAAGTCTACATCTGTCATCCTCTTAATGGAGAGATGGCCCAGGGTATGTAAATATCAATTTACAGTCAATAGTTCATGGGTTGGAAGATAGTCATTGGCTTTTGAAGAACAAAACTAGAAGACTGGGGATAAGGAAGTCTGGGTCTCGGTCTCTGCCTCTCTGCCTTCACCTCTTTCCCCTTTATAACCCTTGTCCTCCCACCGCCCCCAACACTGTTTTCTTGTTCCTGCTCCTCACAGTGCAGCATCCACAGACTCACAGAGCAAGCCAGCCCCAATTCCACAGATAACCACTCTACACCCATAAAAAGGGTGCCTACCTCTTTCCACGAGGATGAGTCCCCAGAAGTTGGGTTAGCCTGAGACCTTACCTATATTCCTCTCGTGATTCTGGAAAATATGAAGTGTGTTTTCAGAAATGAACTGTTATGTTCTGTTCCATCTCAGAGCAGTTCATAATCCACAAAGTATGATCCAGGAGCTTGGAACCAAACTTACTTTTTTTACTGTGCCACAAAGCATGTGGGATCTTAACTCCTCAACTAGGGATCAAACTCGTGCCCCCTGCATTAGAATTAGAATCTTGGACTGCCAGGGAAGTCCAGACCCAGGCTTGGTTCTGAATTCCAATCTACCTATTAGCTGTGTGGCCTTGAGCTTCATGCCTCTGAGCTTCCAGCTCACTGATCTGTGAAATGGGGATAATAATCTCTACCTGACAGGATTCCATGGGCAGCAAATGAAAGGGAGGAGAAAGCAACACAAAACCCAGCCCTGGGAAAACAGGACTTCAAAAATACCAATTTTTCTTCCATGTCTTGAATATAATGCTAGATATATTCCCTAAAAAGCCTCACTTTGGCAATTTGGCCTTTGACTGTTTCTGTATTTCCAGAAAACAGCATTTATGTGTGTGTTTGTGTATGCCTGTGTACACATGCATATTCTTCAGTTCTGCTGAAAGGGAAAAGGTCAAAGTCAGTCTGTTGTGTATGTGAGTATGTTTGTGTGTATTTGCATGCTTATCTTGGAGATCCCAAGAAAATGAATCTGTTAAACTTGACTCAGATCATTGACTGTTAGTTTTTAAAGTGGGTCATCATTAAGATTTTTAGAAGTAGCTATGGATGGGGGTTGAATGCAAGAGGAACCAATCATGTGATTAGAGGGTAGAACTTTCAGTCCTTCCCTATTCTCGGACTTCAGGGAGGGAAGAAGGGCTGGAATTTGAATCAATTCTCACTTGCCAATGATTTGATCAATCATAACTATGGAATGAAAGTGAAAGAAAGTGAAGTTACTCAGTCATGTCTGACTCTTTGCGACCCCATGGACTGTAGCCCGCCAGGCTCCTCTGTCCATAGGATTCTCCAGGCAAGAATACTGGAGTGGGTTGCCATTTCCTTCTCCAGGGGATCTTCCCAACCCAGGGATTGAACCCGGGTCTCCTGCATTGCAGGGAGATGCTTTATCCTCTGAGCCACCAAGAAAGCAACCTCCATAAAACTCCGAAGGATAACTTTTTGGCCCTTTTTGGAGAGCTTCCACATTGGAAAACAAGAATAGTTCCAAGTGCCACCATGCCAGGTTTCAGGCTCCATGAGGAGAGAAGCTCCTTTGTTTGGGATGTCACTCTGAGTATCTCTTCATGTGGCTGTTGATTTGCAACCTTTGATATCCTTTTATTGGGGCTTCCCATGTGGCGCTAATTGTAAAGAACCCACCTGCTAATGCAGGAGACATAAGAGACACAGGTTCCAAACATCTTGTGGAGGAAGGTATGGCAACCCACTCCAGTATTCTTGCCCAGAGAATCCCATGAACAGAGGAGCCCGACAGGCAGGCTGCAGTTCCATGGGGTTGCAAAGTGTTAGACATGAATGAGCGTGCAGAATGTTCCTTTTATAATAACTTGGTAATCTAGTGAGTAAACGGGTTTTCCTGAGTTCTGTGAGCCATTCTAGCAAATCAACTGAACCCCAAGAGGAGATCATGGGAACCTCTGATTTAGAGCCAATCAGTGAGAAGTACAGGTAGCAACCTGGGCTTGTGATTGGTCTGAGGTGGAGGATGGTCTTGTGGGATAGAGCCCTGTACCTGTGGAATCTGATTCTATCTTCTAGGTAGATAGTGTCAGAACTCAGCTGAAGTCTCTGACATCTTGCTGGCATCCAAGAATTCCTTGTTGGTGTGGGGAAGTTCGTGTGTGCACACATGAACACATACACGTGTGAGCACACACAGAGACACACAAAGACACTCACAGAAACACACACACACTGGAATGGGTCCAGGAATCCTTAGGATCTACCCTCACTGGTAGCTGGAATGGCAAGGTATCAAGAATGACAGACTTGTGTGTCTGGAGGGCAGGGGCAATTTCCCAGAAGGAAGTTACAGTTATGGGCAGATAATATAATCTGTCACACAGATGCATGTTAAATATTGCTATGGAGGAAATACATGTCAGTGACATACTAGTGAAAAAGTCAATATTCTTAAATTCTATTTTGATAGTGTCAGTAATAGATTGTCTTCTACACAATTAGAACAAGGTGCTTGTCTTTTGATAATAGAAACTGACAGTGTACTTAAAAGTTTTAGAAAGGGCTTCCCTGGTGGCTCAATGGTAAAGAATCTGCCAGCCAATGCAGGAGACACAGGTTCAATCTCTGGTCCAGGAAGATCCCACATGCCATGGAGCCACTAAGCCCGTGTGCCACAGCTACTGAAACCCACACACCCTAGGGCCCATGCTCCACAGGAGAAGCCCCTGCAATGAGAAGTTTGTGAACTGCAGCTGGAGAGTAGCTCCTGCTCTCTGCAACTTGAGAAAAGTCTGAGAAGCAATGAAGACCCAGTACAGCCAAAAATAAATACATAAAATCAATTTTTAAAAACTTAAAAATGTTAGATAAAAATTTATCCAGTTATTTTCAGCAAATTACCAAAGCTTCACAACTCAATGCATGTCTGTGAGATGAATGTCTCTCATTTGCTTTATAGTAACCTTTTATAAAGGGCTTTAGAATGTCATGATTTGGGGTAAACTGAATTATGTTACCTTTCCAGTGTACCCCACAGTGCATAGGGATTCTTTCTGTGACCCTAAATGCCTATCAATCCTGATATTAACATTTTCTGACATCAATATCATAATGTGAATCTACTGCTGCAGCTAAGTCATTTTAGTCGTGTCCGACTCTGTGTGACCCCATAGATGGCAGCCCACCAGGCTCACCTGTCCCTGGGATTCTCCAGGCAAGAACACTGGAGTGGGTTGCCATTTCCTTCTCCAATGCATAAAAGTGAAAAGTGAAAGTGAAGTCACTCAGTCGTGTCCGACCCTCAGCGACCCCATGGTCTACTAGATATAAACAGATATAACAATCTTTGAATTTAATGATGCTTTCAGAGAGAAGTTTGGGATCCTGGGATCTGTTCCAGCTTTTGTGATGTCTTAGGATAGATCCAGAAGTACCCAAGACCACAAAGAATGGGAGGGGCTTAGGCCTGGATATGAACTTGATTTGCTGACGTGGTGGACAATGGGAAAGGTAAGCTAAAGAGTCAAGAATTGTGGAGACAAGACCAATAGTCCTTGGCAAGTGCTTGGGAAAAGGGGACAAAGTAGAGTGAGGAGCCTGGAATGATACTGAAGTAGGGTGGAGGTACTGGTCCCAGAACTAGGAGACAGGGAGGCAAAGTCTGTTGAAGGAGAGTCCCATTTTATTTATCTTGGCTGAGTGGCTTGCAGAATCTTATCTTGCTTTACTGAGCAATGATCGAACCAGTGTCCCCTGTAGTCGAAGCACAGAGTCCTTAACCACTGGACCTCCAGGGAAATACCAAGGGTCCCATTATAGACAGTGAGAATGAGCTGCCAGTATCTGGTAGTACCACGAGACTGAAACTCAGGAAAGAAGATGGATTTTGGCAGGCTTCCCTGGTGGCTCAGGTAGTAAAAGAATCTGCCTGCAATGCAGGAGACCCAGGTTTGATCCCTGGGTCGGGAAGATTCCCTGGGAAAGAAAAAGCAACTCACTCCAGTATTCTTGCCTGAGAAATCCCATGGACAGAGGAACTAGGCGGGCTACCATCCATGGGGTCACAAAGAGTTAGACACAATTGAATAACTAACACATACAGTGTGAAGGTAACAGCTGAACTCTGACAGTACGTGAGTTTGTCAAGTGAGGAAATGTAGAGAGAAAAGAAAAAATAAAACTTCTGGGGTAACACTTCATTCATAGGTAGAGCAAGTGATCTCAGCCAGAGAGGGAAGCAGAGGAGGCGGTGTTAGAGAGGAAGTGGAAGGAAGGAGTCAAGACAGGTTTTAGAGAAGATCTGTGCCTAGGAGAGTGGCCAGGGTGTCAAATATTGAGTGGAGCCTGAGGAGGAGTTCCTGAGGGCGCACAGAAAAATCTGTTAGGTTGGGCTGTCCCCACTTTGAAGAGATTCCGCAGAAGCAGACCCAGAGAGGAGAATTCCTGTGCAAGAGACTTCCCAAGGAAGAAGTCATCACAGAGCGGGGCCAGCAGGACAGGGAAAGGAAGAGGAAGCAAGAATGTAGCTTCCACCACGTCTCAGGGAGGAGTGCTGCAGCCTGATTCTGCCTTGGTCGCTTTGGGGTGATCCTGCAGTGGGTTTGCTGGGGAGTCTGTTGTGCTCAGGTCAGAGATGGGCTGAGGACTGCAGGTGACAGATGCCCAGGAACTTCTGGTCTCCCTAGTGTCCCAGGACCAGCCCACCTCCTACCCCGAGGCACACACATTCAGGGAGGGTTGATTACCATTTGTGATGATTCCAGGCTAGTTTGCAGGATATCCCTCAATGTATTTGTCTGGCTGTTTTCTCATGATCACATTTAAGCTCGATATATTTTAAAAATATTTATTTATTTAGCTGTGTTGGGTCTTAGTTGTGGCATGTGGGATTTTCCTTGTGGTACACTGACTCTCTTGCTGTGGCTCATGGGCTCGGAAGTTCTGGCACACAGGTTTAGCTACATGTGGGATCTTAGTTCCCCCACCAGGGATTGAACCTGCATCCCCTGTATTGCAAGGCAGACTCTCAACCACTGGACAACCGGGGAAGTCCCAGGTTCAATATTTTTAGGAGGAATGTTTCACAGATGATGTCATGTTGCTCTTGCTGCTAAGTCGCTTCAGTCGTGTCCGACTCTGCAATCCCATAGACGGCAGCCCACCAGGCTCTGCCGTCCCTGGGATTCTCCAGGCAAAAACACTGGAGTGGGTTGCCATTTCCTTCTCCAATGCATGAAAGTGAAAGGTGAAAGTGAAGTCGCTCAGTCATGTCCAACTCTTAGCGACCCCATGGACTGGAGCCTACCAGGCTCCTCCATCCATGGGATTTTCCAGGCAAGAGTACTGGGGTGGGATGCCATTGCCTTCCCCCATTTTGCTCTTAGGACAGCATATAAAGAGTTATAACAAAATCCTACAGACTTGGTGGATTACATTAATAATAGCAGAAGTTATTAATATTTCTCATAGTTTTGGAGGCTGGGAAGTCAAAGGTCAAGGTGTGGACACACTTGGTGTCTGGTGAGAGCTCTCTTACTAGTTCATCAACGTCTGTCTTCTCCCTACAACCACACATGGCAAAATGGAGCGGGGAGCTCTCCAGAGCCTCTCGTTGTTTAGTTGTTAGGTCATGTCTGACTGTTTTGTGACCCCATGGATTCTAGCCTGCCAGGCTCCTCTGTCTGTGGGATATCCCAGACAAAAATACTGGAGTGGGTTGCCATGCCCTTCTCCAGGGAATCTTCCCAACCCAGGGATCTCCTGTGTCTCCTGCATTACAGGTGGGTTCTTTATCACTGAGCCATCAGAGAAGCCTGGAACCTCTTCTTATAAGCGCACTAATCCTATTCATGAGAATCATGAAGTGAAAGTTGCTCAGTCATGTTTGACTCTTTGTGACCTCATGGACTATGCAGTCCATGGAATTCTCCAGGCCAGAATACTGGAGTGGGTAGCCTTTCCCTTCTCTAGGGGATCTTCTCAACCCAGGGATTGAATCCAGGTCTCCTGCATTGCAGGTGGATTCTTTACCAACTGAGCCACAAGGGAAGCCCAAGAATACTGGAGTGGGTAGCCTATTCCTTCTCCAGCGGATCTTCCCAACTCAGGAATCAAACCAGGTCTCCAGCAGTGTAGGCAGATTCTTTACCAATTGAGCTATCAGTGAAGCCCCTATTCATGAGGACTCCATCCAAATTACCCTAATTACCTCCCAAAGGCCCCACTTCCAAGCACCATCACTTTGGAATTAGATTTCAATGGAGGAATGCACATTTAGTTTTTAGCACATATTATGGCAATGAGCCCCATTATTAGTGTCATTAAGTTGAATCATTCGGGTGACTGTGGAAACATATTGTGCAACTTGCCTTAAGACCAGACATGAGGATAAGGGTCCGCAGACTCAAGGCCTGGAGAGACTTTGCTAACAACCAGGTGGCTGATAGGCCTGTTTGAGATCCCCTAACTTAGAACATGGAGAAGACAATGGCACCCCACTCCAGTACTTTTGCCTAGAAAATCCCATGAACAGAGGAGCCTGGTAGGCTGCAGTCCATGGGGTCTCGAAGAGTCGGACACGACTGAGTGACTTCACTTTCACTTTTCACTTTCATGCATTGGAAAAGGAAATGGCAACCCACTCCAGTATTCTTGCCTGGAGAATCCCAGGGATGGAGGAGCCTGGTGGGCTGCCGTCTATGGGGTCGCACAGAGTCGGACACGACTGAAGCAACTTAGCAGCAGCAGCAGCAACTTAGAACAGCATTTCCTTTCTGAGGCTTTAAAGGCTAGGTTGGTTTGAGACTCCTTTTTCAAAGTCCTGCAGCCACTGTAACCACAGCCCAGAGCTTGGGGTGGTGGGAATAGGAGGCAATGACAGCCCACTGTAGTTTGCTGCTGAAAAAGCTCTGGACTTACCTTGTGGTCCAGAGGTTAAGACTGCACTCCAACTGCAGGGGTCCTGGGTTTGATCCCTGGTCAGGGAACTAAGATTCCACATGCAGCTTGACCAAAACAAACAAACAAAAGATGTTAGACTGGACAAGGGGCAGCCAACATGGGTGAGAGGGACTGAGCCTGGCTCTTCCTTCCCCACTTCTAAGCATCTGATTATCCTGGCACAGAATTTTCTGGACTTTGGGACAACTGAGATTTGGAATCACTGTCTAAGAAAATTCTGCTGTGAGCTGGGTGCAGGCTCATAATGGGGTATGGAGGTAAATGCTGTGTGTCAAGTGCCAAGGCCACATCCCAGGCCCTCTGGCCAGGTGAGAACACGATCCCTACCCACCCACCCCACCTGTCCCTGGAGTCCAAGGAGTTTGTTTGGAAGGCAGTAACAAACAGAGAAGAAAACATCATGTTGGGGAAGCATTCCTGACTGACGAAGCAGTGTCGTCTTGACTTGCCAGTAACCTGAGACGGGGAGAGCAGGTGGGATATTTTGCTCTCTTCTGGGCTTCCCTGGTGGCTCAGAAGATAAAGAATCTGCCAGCTGTGTGGGAGACCCAGGTTTGATCCCTGGGTTGGGAAGATCCCCTGGAGAAAAAAATGGCAACCCCCTCCAGTATTCTTGCCTGGAGAATCCCGTGGATCAAGGAACCTGGTAGGTTATAGTCCATGGGGTCACAAAGAGTCAGAAATGACCAAGTGACTAACACTTTCATTTACTTCCCATCTAAGGGCAACCCACAACCAAAGATTTACTAACTTAGGCCAATATAAAAAGAAAGTTCTTGGAAAAGGGACTTCTGGAGCTCTGTGGACCCACTTCCTAGTGAAACTGGTAAAATTAAAAAAAAAAAAATCATTTAAAGTCTCTAGAAATGGCCCCAAAGACATACAGCAAATGAACACATATTTTTGAAATATTTCTTTATTTTTGACTGCACTGGGTCTTCATTGCTGCAAGCAGGCTTTCCCTAGTTGCAGTGAGCAGAGGCTACTCTTTAGTTGCAGTGATGGGCTTCTCATTGCAGTGGCTTCTCCAGGGCGTGTAGGCTTCAGTATTTGTGGCTCTTGGGCTCTACAGCACAGGCTCAGTAGTTGTGACACAAGAATTTAGTAACCCCAAGGCCTGTGGGATCTTCCAGGACCAGGGATAGAACCCATGTCCCCTGCATTGGCAGGCAGATTCTTAAACACTGGACCACTAAGGAAGTCCTTGAACAAATATTTATTCACAAAAACCTATTAAAATTCAATATTTTAAAAAAATCAATATGAATAATTCTAAGGTATTTGAACCCAGATGTGCTCCCTGTCTTCAGCTTTCCAACTTGGCAGGATGGAGACTCTACTCCAGAATGGTTCAGCCAAGAACTCAGGGCTCCCACCTCTCTTCCTCAGCTCCCAGTTGGAGAACTGTCTTCCTGAAAGGGGCAGTGTATGGTCAGGCCACTCAAAGTGTCTGTTCTCTTGCTCTCTGTACATTTCTGCTTGACCAGTGTTTGCTTCGCATATATCCTACTCACATGACTGAACTTACACATACTTACCCCAGGCACCAGATAATGATTATTCTTATCAAAGAAGCATTGAGGGGAGTGCTCCTCTGCTGGTTTCCCTGGTAACACATGAACCAACCTGATGTCCATTTCCCTGATAACTGGCAATCTCCACTTCCCCCTGGGAGCAAAGACTGCTGCCATGTCCTGCCTGCTATCCACCGTACACAGTGGTGTGTCATTGCTTGCTTCAGATGTGTAAACTCCTCCATCCATCAAACCACTGATGTCTCTCACTGATCTGGGCTCTTTGGGTTTGAAGCTGGGCAAGGACAGGCCTTGCAGGCCTGCATGGTGCAGCACAAGAGACAGGACATCAGCATTTCTCATCCAGCCCCCAGTTACCTTTGTCAGGTAAGTGGCTGGCTGGTGGAGGCTGCCATTTTTCACCCAGCTGCCACTCATGAGGAGGAAGCTCTACTTTAAGCATGGTGCCACTGAGAATACTGGGACCCAACTGCCCTTGTCCCAGCTCATAAGGCAGTCATTTCACACCAAGAGAAAGAAGACAAGGAGATCTGAGACTACTGCCCCGATTTCCCACCCACCCTCGCCCCATCCATCTACCAAATGTCAGACTCCTAAATGGGAGTATCACTCATAGAGAAGAGGGTCTCTTCTATCTTTACTCTCAGATCCAGAACTGTGACTCAGAGATATTTGCCTGGGAAGAAAAATAAGCCATAAAACAAATAGTTGCTAATCTCTTCTCAAGGAACCGATTTTATTAGGAACAGAGTACAGAGAACTTCAAGCCTAAGAGCACTATCAGAAACAGTGGAGGTTGTGGTGAAAGGCAGTTAGGAAGATCAGTGGCCTCACTGGGCATATAGGTTAAATTGGAGGCCAGCTGGTTTTTCCAAAAGTCTGGAGGAGAGAAGGAGCTGAAAGGAGCTTGTTGTTTTGTCACTAAGTTGTGTCCTACTCTTTGCAACCCCATGGACTGCAGCATGCCAGGCTTCCCTGTCCTTCACCATCTCCCAGAGTATGCTCAAACTCATGTCCATTGAGTCTGTGATGCCATCCAACCAACCTGAGATCAAATCTTAAAAACTGACTTTGAGAACTATCCCTTCTTAGAAGCCACATTTTATTGGTTTAATCTAAGGAGCAGTTTATGCCCCCAGGACATTGTTGAAAGCAATGGAGAAATCAGATGATAGTTCAGTTCAGTTCTGTTCAGTCGCTCGGTCATGTCCGACTCTTTGAGACCCCATGAATCGCAGCACGCCAGGCCTCCCTTTCCATCACCAACCCCCGGAGTTCACTCAAACTCATGTCCATCCAATCAGTGATGCCATCCAGCCATCTCATCCTCTGTCATCCCCTTCTCCTCCCGCCCCCAATCCCTCCCAGCATCAGGGTCTTTTCCAGTGAGTCAACTCTTCGCATGAGGTGGCCAAATTACTGGAGTTTCAGCTTCAGCATCAATTCTTCCAATGAACACCCAGGACTGATCTCCTTTAGGATGGACTGGTTGTATCTCCTTGCAGTCCAAGGGACTCTCAAGAGTCTTCTCCAACACCACAGTTCAAAAGCATCAATTCTTAGGCACTCAGCTTTCTTCACAGTCCAACTCTCACATCCATACATGACGACTAGAAAAACCATAGCCTTGACTAAACGGACCTTTGTTGGCAAAGTAATATCTCTGCTTTTTAATATGCTATCTAGGTTGGTCATAACTCCTTCCAAGGAGTAAGTGTCTTTTAATTTCATGGCTGCAGTCACCATCTGCAGTGATTTTGGAGCCCCCAAAAATAAAGTCTGACACTGTTTTCACTGTTTCCCCATCTATTTCCCATGTCGTGATGGGACCAGATGCCATGATCTTCGTTTTCTGAATGTTGAGCTTTAAGCCTACCTTTTCACTCTCCACTTTCACTTTCATCAAGAGGCTTTTAGTTCCTCTTCACTTTTTGCCATAAGGGTGGTGTCATCTGCATATTTGAGTTTATTGATATTTCTCCCAGCAATCTTGATTCCAACTTGTGTTTCTTCCAGTCCAGCGTTTCTCATGATGTACTCTGCATATAAGTTAAATAAACATGGTGACAATATACAGCCTTGATGTACTCCTTTTCCTATTTGGAACCAGTCTGTTGTTCCATGTCCAGTTCTAACTGTTGCTTCCTGACCTGCATACAAATTTCTCAAGAGGTAGATCAGGTGGTCTGGTATTCCCATCTCTTTCAGAATTTTCCACAGTTTTTTGTGATCCACACAGTCAAAGGCTTTGGCATAGTCAATAAAGCAGAAATAGATGTTTTTCTGGAACTCTCTTGCTTATTTGATGATCTAATGGATGTTGGCAATTTGATCTCTGGATCCTCTGCCTTTTCTAAAACCAGCTTGAACATCTGGAAGTTCACGGTTCACATATTGCTGAAGCCTGGCTTGGAGAATTTTGAGCATTACTTTACTAGCATATGAGATGAGTGCAATTGTGCGGTAGTTTGAGCATTCTTTGGCATTGCCTTTCTTTGGGATTGGAATGAAAACTGACCTTTTCCAGTCCTGTGCCCACTGCTGAGTTTTCCAAATTTGCTGGCATATTGAGTGCAGCACTTTCACAGCATCATCTTTCAGGATTTGAAAAAGCTCCACTGGAATTCCATCACCTCCACTAGCTTTGTTCGTAGTGATGCTTTCTAAGGCCCACTTGACTTCACATTCCAGGATGTCTGGCTCTAGGTGAGTGATCACACCATTACGATTATCTGGGTTGTGAAGATCTTTTTTGTACAGTTCTTCTGTATATTCTTGCCATCTCTTCTTAATGTTTTCTGCTTCTGTTAGGTCCATACTATTTCTGTCCTTTATCGAGCCCATCTTTGCAGGAAATGTTCCCTTGGTATCTCTAATTTTCTTGAAGAGATCTCTAGTCTTTCCCATTCTGTTGTTTTCCTCTATTTCTTTGCATTGATCTCTGAGGAAGACTTTCTTATCTCTCCTTGCTACTCTTTGGAACTCCGCATTCAGATGTTTATATCTTTCCTTTTCTCCTTTGCTTTTTGCTTCTCTTCTTTTCACAGCTATTTGCAAGGCCTCCTCAGACAGTCATTTTGCTTTTTTGCATTTCTTTTCCACGGGAATGGTCTTGATCCCTGTCTCCCGTACAATGTCATGAACCTCCGTCCACAGTTCATCAGGCACTCTGTCTGTCAGATCTAGTCCCTTAAATCTATTTCTCACTTCCACTGTATAATCATAAGGGATTTGATTTAGGTCTTACCTGAATGGTCTAGTGGTTTTCCCCACTTTCTTCTATTTAAGTCTGAATTTGACAATATGGAGTTCATGATCTGAGCCACAGTCAGCTCCTGGTCTTGTTTTACACATTTCACACTGCTGGGTGTGGTCAGGAAAAGAGACAGTAAAAAAGAGCCCTACCAAAACTACCTTCATCCCTGGGGGACTGCAAGACCCCAAGGCTGCATCTCCAAGGAACAGCATCAGAAGTAAACAGTGGGGATGGGTGGGACGTTCTTGTTTAGTTGCTCAGACTCTTTGTGACCCCAGGAACTGTAACCCACCAGGCTCCTCTGTCCATTGGTATTTCCCAGGCAAGAATCCTAGAGTGGGTTGCCATTTCCTTCTCCGGATGGAACCTGAATCTCTTGCATTGCAGAGATTCTTTACCGCTGAGCCACCTGGGAAGCCCATGGGCAGGAGAGACTACATCAAATAATCCAGCTAGTACTCTTGCCTAAAAAATCCCATGGACAGAGGAGCCTGGTAGGCTGCAGTCCATGGGGTCGTGAAGAGTCAGACAAGACTGAGCAACTTCACTTTCACTTTCATGCATTGGAGAAGGAAATAGCAGCCCACTCCAGTGTTCTTGCCTGGAGAATCCCAGGGATGGGGCAGGCTGGTGGGCTGCCATCTATGGGGTCGCACAGAGTTGGAAACGACTGAGGGGACTTAGCAGCAGTCATTAAACACAAAGTTGCAAATAATAACAATCCTCAGAGTGGGGAGGTTGCTACAATATATATCTAAAATATCCAGTTTCTAAAAAACATTCTCAGGTGGCCCAAATGACAAAGAACCTGGCTGCCAATGCAAGAGACACAAGAGACAAGAGTTTGATTCCTGGGTTGGGAAGATCTCCTGGAGGAGGAAATGGCAACCCACTCTAGGATTCTTGCCTGGAAAATCCAATGGACAGAGGAGTCTGATGGGCTACAGTCCATGGGGTCGCAAA
Organism: Tragelaphus eurycerus; assembly: GCA_935064755.1. Classification (NCBI taxonomy): domain Eukaryota; kingdom Metazoa; phylum Chordata; class Mammalia; order Artiodactyla; family Bovidae; genus Tragelaphus; species Tragelaphus eurycerus. The sequence continues at coordinate 11,328,203 of CAKXYN010000070.1, read as the reverse complement.
GAGTCAGACATGCCTGAGCTTGCAGGCACAGCAGAACAACAATAACAACAACCACATCAACAACAAAAGGAAAGTATAACTTATACTCTGGAAAAAAAGCAGGCAAGATAAACTACCTGTGAGAGTGAATGAATGTCATATTTTACAAAGATTTCAAAATAGTTATTACAAGTATGTTCAATAAACTAAAAGAAAGTATGATTAAAGAAGTAAGGGGAAATGTTATTATAGTGTTGCAGCAAACTGACAGTATCCATAAAGAGATGCAAATTGTGAAAAGAAGCAAATGGAAATTCTGAAGTTTTAAAGTACAATAAACGAAATGACAGCTTAGCTAGAGGGACTCAACAGAAGATTTGAACTAATAGAAGAAAGAATTAAAGTACTTAAAACTGTATCAATTAAAAAAAACTATATCAATAGAGATAATGCAGTCAGAAGAACAGCAAGGAAAAAAAAAAGAATGAAGAAAATTAATAGAGCCTTTCAGAAATATGGGAAATTATTAAGTACCAATATACAGGTAATGGAAGTAGCAGAAGTAGAAGAGAGAAAGGAATAGAAAATATATTTGAGGAAATAATGGCTAAAAAGTCTCATATTTATTGAAAAACAATAATTTACACATCTAGGAAGCTAAATGAATCCCAAGTATAATAAATATAAAAGGCTCAGGCACATCATAATAAAAATGCTGAAAGCCAAAGACAAGGCAAAAATCTTGAAAGCAGCAAGAAAAAAATGATGCATCACCTAAAAGGGAACTAAATACACTGCTTACTTATTAGCAGAAACAACAGAGACTAGAAGGCAGTGGGATCACACAAAGATCACATATACAAAGATCAAAAAATAAGCTGTCAACTAAGGACCCTGTATCCAGCAAAGCCATCTTTTTATTCCCAGATAAACAAAACATTTAGAGAATTTGTAGCTAGTAGACCTGCTTTACTAAATACTACAGGAAGTTCTTCAGGCTGAAAGCAAGTGACCACAGAATTTGAATCCATAGAGTGGGGGTTACTGTGGGAGGGAAGAACATCAGTGAAGGTAACTTATAAAGATGATACAAATGCATGTAGTTTCTTCTTTTCAACTGATTTAAAAAACAATACATCTATATATATAAATAATATGAGTATAATGTATTGTTTGGTCTATAGCATATAGAAATACATTTGCCAGTAAAAGCCCAAAGGACGTAGGCAGGAGCAATACTGTACTGAGCTAAGGAAATGACTCAGATGGTAACTGGAATCCATAAAAACAAATAAAAAGAACCAGAAATTACAAGTAAAAGATTAATATAATGGGAAGTATTAATATATACTTGTTCTTTCTTCTCTGTATAAAACATCAGCTTGTATAAAACATCAAATTATATAAAGTAAACATTATAACAATTATAGATGCAATATGTATAACAATACCACAAAAAGGGAGAAAAAGGAAGAGCTATATAGGAGTAATTATTCTACATCTGATTGGAACTAAGTTAATATAAATCTGAAACTGTCTCTAATAAGTTAAGATGTATATGATAAGCCAAATTAGGAAACACCTAAAAAAATGTAGTGAAAAATCATTATAGTAATTAAAATGCCACATTAGTAAATATTTGCTTAATACAAAAGAAAGCAGGAAACGAATAGAGGAACAGAAAACAGGTAAGTAAATGGTAAATGTAAATCCAACTATATCAGTAAAAATATTAAATGTGAATGGATGAAACAATCCATTGAAAAGGCAGAGATTATCAGACTTGAATTTAAAAAGCCAAGTAAGATCTTAACTATATGTTCTCTAGAAAAAATAAACATATGTTAAATTCAAAGATACAGTAGATTGAAAGTAGAAGAATCAAAAAATAGCATGTGAGCAACAACCATAAGAAAGCTGGAGTAGCTACACTACTACCAGACAAATGGATTGTAAGTAAAAAAAAAATGTTACTAGAGATTTAAAAAGTCACTTAATAATGCCAAAAGAGTTCATCAGGAAGACAAAACAGTTGTAAACATATAGGCACCAAAATATAAGAGGCAAAAACCAACCAAACTGAAGGAAGAAACAGACAATTAAACAATAGAGCTGGAGACTTCAATACTTCCTCACAATTATGAATATAACAATTAAACAGAAAATTGAGAAGAAAAAGAAAACAAAAGACCTGAAGAACACTGAAAACCTAAGAGGCATTAATGTAACGCTCCACCCAACAACTCAAGAATATACGTAATTCTCAAGAGCAGATGAAACATTTTCCAGTACAGACATTATACTAGGCCATAAAATAAATTAAAAACAATAGAAATCATATAAATACAAATTATATTCTCCCACCACAGTGGAATGACATTAGAAATCAAAAACAGAAATTTGGGAAACTCATAAATGTGTTGAAATTAAAGAACTTATTCCTAAATAAGCAATGGGTCAAAGAAGTCAAGAGGGAAATTAGATGATACTTTGAGAAGAATGAAAATGAAGATTTTCATTGAAATGAAATGAATGAAAATGAAGATGAACATTTCAGGATTTATAAAATACAGCCAAAGTTGTACTTGGAGGAAAATTTATAGTTCTAAATATCTATATAAAGAAAGAAAAAAGATCTCAAATCATAACCTCATCTTCCATCTTGACATACTGGAGAGACTTGCCTGGCAGTCTAGTAGTTAGGGTGCAGTGCCTTCACTGCTGTGGGTCTGGGTTTGATCCCTGCTCAGGGAATTAAGATCCCACAAGCTGCAAAGTGAAGCAAAAAAAAAAAAAAAAAAGGACATTGGAAAAGGAAGATTAAACTAAACCTAAAGAAAGCAGAAGGAAGGCAATATTGAAGATTAGAGTGGAATTTAATGAAATGGAAAATAGACAACATAGAAAATTAAGTTAAAAGTTGTTTGATTTGCATTTCTCTGATAATGAGTGATGTTGAGCATCTTTTCATGTGTTTGTTAGCCATCTGTATGTCTTCTTTGAAGAAATGTCTATTTAGTTCTTTGGCCCATTTTTTGATTGGGTCGTTTATTTTTGTGGAATTGAGCTGTAGAAGTTGCTTGTATATTTTTGAGATTAGTTGTTTGTCTGTTGCTTCATTTGCTATTATTTTCTCCCATTCTGAAGGCTGTCTTTTCACCTTGCTTATAGTTTCCTTTGTTGTGCAGAAGCTTTTAAGTTTGATTAGGTCCCATTTGTTCATTTTTGATTTTATTTCCGATATTCTGGGAGGTGGGTCATAGAGGATCCTGCTGTGATGTAAGTCAGAGAGTGTTTTGCCTATGTTTTCCTCTAGGAGTTTTATGGTTTCTGGTCTTACATTTAGATCTTTAATCCATTTTGAGTTTATTTTTGTGTATGGTGTTAGAAAGTGTTCTAGTTTCATTCTTTTACAAGTGTTCAACCAGTTTTCCCAGCACCACTTGTTAAAAAGATTGTCTTTAATCCATTGTATATTCTTGCCTCCTTTGTCAAAGATAAGGTGACCACATGTGCGTGGATTTATCTCTGGGCTTTCTATTTTGTTCCATTGATCTATATTTCTGTCCTTGTGCCAGTACCATACTGTCTTGATGACTGTGGCTTTGTAGTAGAGCCTGATACACACTGAGAAAACCAGAATTGAAAGAGACATGTGTACCCCAATGTTCATAGCAGCACTGTTTACAATAGCCAGGACGTGGAAACAACCTAGATGTCCATCCACAGATGAATGGATAAGAAAGCTGTGGTACATATACACAATGGAGTATTACTCAGCCATTAAAAAGAATACATTTGAATCAGTTCTAAGGAGGTGGATGGAACTGGAGCCTATTATACAGAGTGAAGTAAGCCAGAAACAAAAACACAAATACAGTATACTAACGCATATATATGGAATTTAGAAAGATGGTAAAAATAACCCTATTTACGAGACAGCAAAAGAGACACTGATGTGTAGAACAGACTTTTGGACTCTGGGACCAGGAGAGGGTGGGATGATTGGGGAGAATAACATTGAAATATGTATAATATCATATCTGAAACGAGTCATCAGTCCAGGTATGATACCCGATAACAGATGCCTGGGGCTGGAGCACTGGGACGACCTGGAGGGATGGTGTGGGGAGGGGGGAGGGAGGGAGGGTTCAGGATGGGGAACACGTGTATACTGGTGGCAGATCCATCTCAATGTATAGTAAAAGCAATACAATATTGTAAAGTTAAGCAAAATAAAAATATATATATATAAAAAAAAAGTTGTTTGAAAGTTTAACAAAGTTGACAAATATTTAGTAAATCTTAGCTTTACAGAGAAAAAAAGAGAGAGAAGACTTAAGTTCCTAGAAACCAAAGTTAGAGGGGACGTTGTTACTTACCATACAGAAACAAAAAGGATTATAAAAGAATATTATGAATAATTGAGGGTTTCCCTGGTGACTCAGATGGTAAAGAATCTGCTTGCAATGCAGGAGACCTGGGTTCAATTCCTGAGTCAGAAAGATCCCCTGGAGAAGGACATGGCAACCCACTCCAGTATTCTTTCCTGGAGAATCCATGGACAGAGGAGCCTGGTGGGCTACAGTCCACGGGGTCACAAAGAGTTGGACACCACTGAGTGACTATCATGAACAATTGTATGCCAATAAGTTAGATGAGTTCGATAAAATGGACACATTCCTAGAAAGATACCAACTACCAAAACTGACTTAAGAAATCATCCTGAATAGGCCTATAACAAGTGAAGAGATTGAATTCATAATAAAAAAACTACACACAAAGAAAAGTCATCTCTGCTGATTCATCTCTGCTGAATTCTAACAAGCATTTTAAAAAGAAGTGGTATCAGTTTCTCACAAGCTCTTCTAATAAACAGAAGGGGAGAGTACACTTCCCAAATCATTCTATGAAGCCAGTAATAACCAGACACCAAAACTAGATGAAGACATCACAAGAAAAAAAAAACAAAACAACCATAGACCAATATCTCTAATGAACATGGACACAACAGAATATTACCAAACAGAACCAGCAACATATAACCATAACCAAGTGGGATTTATTCCAGGAATGAAATTGATTTACCATCTAAAATCAATTATGTAATATACCATATTAATAGAAAAAAACAAAAACCACATAATTATCTTATTATACACTGAAAAATTATTTGACAAAAATCCAACAGCCTTTAGTAGTAAAATACTAAATAAACTAGGAATAAAAGTGAAAGTGCTAGTCACTCAGTCATGTGCACTCTTTGCAACCCCAACGACTGTAGCCCGCCAGGCTCCTCTGTCCATGGAATTCTCCAGGCAAGAATACTGGAGTGGGTTGCCATTTCATTCTCCAGGGGATCTTTCAAACCCATGGATCAAACCCAGGTCTCCTGCATCACAAGGAGATTCTTTACCATCTGAGCCACTAGGGAAGAAGGAAGTCAATTTTATAAAGGGTATCTACCCAAAAACCCACTGATAACATCATACTTAATAGTAAAAGACCAAATGCTTTTCCCCTATGACAAGGAGTAAGATAAGGATGCCCACGTTCACCATTTCTGGTGAACATTGTATTGAAGCTTCTAATCAGGGCAATTAGGCAAGAAAAAAATAATAATAAAAGTCATCCAGATTGTAAAGGAAGAAGCAAATTCATCTCTATGTACAGATGACATGTAGAAAATTGTATGTAGAAAATTCTAAGGAATCCACTTAAGAAACTATTAGAATGAAAACAAATTCAACATGGTTGCAGGACATAAGATCAATATTAAAAAATCAATTATATTTCTATATACTTGCAGTGAACAATTTAAAAATGAAATTAAGAAAACAATTCCACTTAAAAGAGAATAAACCAGGTGTAAATTTAGCAAAAGAAGTATAAAAGTTTGGAGGAATGGATATCCTGTCTTTTTTTCAGTCTTGAAAAGATGCCTTTGTCTTTAGAAGGCATGGAATAGGTGAGTAGAGATTTGGCTCAGATGACTAATGACTAGACAGGATCCAAGCATGTGAAAGTGAAAGTGAAGTCTCTCAGTCCTGTCCAACTCTTTGCAACCCCATGGACTGTAGCCCACCAGGCTCCCCCATCCATGGAATTTTCCAGGCAAGAGTACTGGAGTGGCTTGCAGGGATCGAACTCGGGTCTCCTGCATTGCAGGCAGATGCTTTACTGTCTGAGCCACCAGGGAGCTGATTTAGACTGGAAAGGTTCTCAGACCAAGGTACAACTTTGTGGATGGGGGACCTTGGCCAGGACTCAAGTTAGACTCTTCTGCTAGACTGGATATGGAATTTAAGGTGAGTTGCTCAGATGGTAAAGTGTCTGCCTGCAATGTGGGAGACCCAGGTTCGATCCCTGGGTTGGGAAGATCTTCTGGAGAAGGAAATAGCAACCCACTCCAGTATTCTTGCCTGGAGAATCCCACGGACAGAAGAGCCTGGTAAGCTACAGTCCATGGTGTCGCAAAGAGTCAGACAGGACTGAGCGACTTCAGTTTACTTCACTTCATAGAAAGTAAAGAAGCTCTGGGACTTACCTAGCAGTCCGGGTAAGTAACAGATCCTAGCTTCCACTGCAGAGAGCTAAATTCAATCCCTAGTTGGAGAACAAACATCCCACATATCCTGGGTCATGACTCCTCCCCTCCCCCAAAAGCAAAGAAGCTTCAATTTCTTATAGACCTGAGATTCACACCTACTTGCTTGCAGAAAGCATTTTTTCCAGGAGCATAAGGACCAAGTGGCTTCCCAGGTGGCTCAGTGGTAAAGAATCTGCCTACCAATGCAGGAGGCGTGGGTTCGATCCCTGGGTCAGGAAGATCCCCTGGAGTAAGAAATGGCAACCTACTCCAGTATTTTGTCTGGGAAATCCCGTGGACAGATGAGCCTGGCAGACTACAGTCCACATGGTCACAAAAGAATCAGATGGAACTTAGCAACTAAACAACAGCAAAGACCAAGAACAGTGAACGTCAGCATAAAACAATCCCAGGTGAAAGCTCACCATTTGACTACATGTGCAGTTCTGGCATTGCTTCAGTGGCTGCCTTCTGACAAGCCGCTCCCCGAGCCCAGTGATGGTGTCTGGTAAACCCATGCCCTCCACTGATGCGCAGCAAACTCTCCATGGTCAGGAAGGCATTCTTTTCAGGAGGGGTAATTTGTTTCCCTTATTGTTATTTTTTTAATCTTTTGAGTAGTGCAGGCACACATGAAATCTATTAAGAGAAACCTGAGGGACAGCTGTAGCCAGAGCTGAAATCTTGCCAGCTTATGGTGAGAGTTTTTGTGGAAGTTTTCAACCTCCCAGCAACTTCTTGATAACTGTTACAAAAACAAACAGTAAGATGTAGAAGTTAAGAAAAGAAGAAATAGATGAAGCTATTAGGATAAAGTTATCTTTTTATAAGAAGATAAAGAAACAAAAGGAAAAGGAAAGGGAAAGAATCGTGATACAAATTTATGAAACAAATTCAAAACAAAGGCAGAAATTTGATAATTGATCTGGTAAAAACAATGTTTCAGTTTAAATACAAAATTATTTTTAAGGAATTTAAAATAATGTCTGATGCTGGGAGGGACTGGGGGGCAAGAGGAGAAGGGGACGACAGAGGATGAGATGGCTGGATGGCATCACTGACTCGATGGACGTGAGTCTGAGTGAACTCCGAGAGTTGGTGATGGACAGGGAGGCCTAGCGTGCTGAGATTCATGGGGTTGCAAAGAATCGGACATGACTGAGCGACTGATCTGATCTGAAAATATGAAAATAAATACCAATAAAAAAGTACCAAATAATCTTTAAATAAATCCTAAAGCTAAAATAGTATTCAGGTACAAAGGAGGAAATGAGCTTGAGAATAGAAATTATAAAATAAATCAAAACAAGGAATTTAAAATGTAAAGAACTTAAAAAAAAAAACAACAGATAGAAACAAGTAAAACCAGAAGATCAAAATGTTGAAGATAATATAGTGACTGCTAAAGTACAGTAGTGAAATTCTAAGTGTCAGTCGCTCAGTCATGTCAGATTCCTTGCAACCCCACAGACTGTAGCCCACCAGGCTCCTCTGTCCATGGAATTCTCCAGGTAACAATACTGGAGTGGGTAGCCATTCCTTTCTCCAGGAGATCTTTCCAACCCATGGATCAAACCCAGGTCACCTGCATTGCAGGCAGATTCTTTACTGTCTGAGCCACCCGAAAGTTTGAAGACAAAAGGAGAAGGGGGTGGCAGAGGATGAGATGGTTAGGTAGCATCATTGACTCAATGAACATGAACTTGAGCCAATTCTGGGAGCCAGTTCATGGAAGCCTGTTGTGCTGCAGTCCATGAGGTCGAAAAGAGTCAGACACGACTGAGAGACTGAACTGATGATGAAAATAAGTCAGAGCCATATATACACTACTAATTTATAAAGTAGCTAACTAGTAAGAACCTACTGTATAGCACAGGGAACTCCACTGAATACTCTATGATGAACTATATGGGAAAAGAAATTTAAAAAGCGTGGATATATGTATATTTATAACAGATTTACTTTGCTGTACATCTGAAACTAACCCAACAACTTTATTGGAGTAAATAAACTCTAGTCCAATAAAATTTTTAAAATAAGTCAGAGCAACATAAATCAGGATAAAAAAAACAAAGTACAGAGTTAAAAATATTTCAGACTAAACTCTTATAAAAGAAAGACATACTTATGAAAAATAATCAAAGGTGAGTATTTAAGAAGGGATTTAGGACTGAAGTGGGATTCCCTGGTGGCTCAGACTGTACAGTCTGCCTGCAATGAGGAAGACCCAGGTTCAATCTCTGGGTCAGTAAGATCCCCTGGAGAAGGGAATGGCTACCCACTCCAGTATTCTTGCCTGGAGAATTCCGTGGATGGAGGAGCCTGGCAGGCTGCAGTCCATGGGGTCACAAGAGTCAGACACGACTGAGAAACTTCACTTTCTAAGACCTGAATTAGCCTGCAGGGAGGTATCTGAAGTGGGAGGGGCATAGAGCAAGAGAGCAGGACCCCTGTGTTCTGGCTATGGTCCCCAGTAGGAGCCCCTTGCAGGGTGCTCTTTGAGAGAAAGCACACTGCTGCGATTGTAGGCAGCTGGCAGCCAAATCCGTCAAGCCAACTGTGCTGCCAGGAGGCCCCTCTCAGCCCCCTGTACACTCTGTCACAGCTGCAGCAGTCAATAATGGTCTACAGCAGAGTGAGGCACCTTTTCACACTCAGGGTCACAAATTGTATAAGACATGTCAGGAATATCCCCTGGAATAGGAAATGGCAACCCACTCCACTATTCTCGCCTGGGGAATTCCATGGACAGAAGAGCCTGGTAAGCTACAGTCCATGGGGTTGCAAAGAACTGGACACACTGAGCAACTGAGCAACTCACAGAGACACACCAGCTCACCCTTCTTAGCTACATGCTCTTAGGCAAGTTTTCTAATCTTTCAGAGCCTCCAGGTGCCCATAAGAAAAGTTAGAATAATGTATCTACCTTATAAGTCTATCTTGAAGATTCTACAAGATAAAGCTTACATATTTTGTAATCAGCAATTAACAAAGGCTAGCTTTTGTTTTTAACTCATTAGAAGAAAAAAGTTCATTTTCATCACAGTTATATGAGGAGGGGAAGCATTTTTTAAATATTAGGATTTTCTTTTTTTTTAATTTATTTTAATTGGGAGGGTAATTACTTTACAATATTGTGGTGGGTTTTGCCATACATTCACATAAATCAGCTATGGGTGTACATGTATTCCCCATCCTGACCTTCCCTCCCATCTCCCTCCCCATCCCATCCCTCTGAGTCATCCCAGTGCACCAGCCCTGAGCACGCTGTCTCATGCATCGAACCTGGACTGGCGATCTAGTTCACATATGATAATATACATGTTTCAACATTATTCTCTCAAATCATCCCACCCTTGCCTTCTCCCACAGAGCCCAAAAGATTGTTCTATACATCTGTGTCTCTTTTGCTGTCTCGCATATAGGGTCATCGTTACCATCTTTCTAAATTCCATATATACGCGTTAATATACTGTATTGGTGCTTTTCTTTCTGACTGACTTCGCTCTGTATAATAGGCTACAGTTTCATCCACCTCATTAGACCTGATTCAAATACATTCTTTTTAATGGCTGAGTGATATTTCATTGTGTATATGTACCACAGCTTTCTTATCCATTCATCTGGCCCATGGACATCTAGGTTGCTTCCATGTCCTGGCTATTGTAAACAGTGCTGCGATGAACATTGGGGTACACGTATCTCTTTCAATTCTGGTTTCCTCAGTGTGTATGCCCAGCAGTGGGATTGCTGGGTCGTATGGCAGTTCTATTACCAGTTTTTTAAGGAATCTCCACACTGTTCTCCATAGTGGCTGTACTAGTTTGCATTCCCACCAACAGTGTAAGAGGGTTCCATTTTCTCCACACCCTCTCCAGCATTTATTATTTTTAGATTTTTTGATAGCAGCCATTCTGACCCACGTGAGATGGTACCTCATTGTAGTTTTGATTTGCATTTCTCTGATAATGAGTGATGTTGAGCATCTTTTCATGTATTTGTTAGCCATCTGTATGTCTTCTTTGGAGAAATGTCTGTTTAGTTCTTTGGCCCATTTTTTTGATTGGGTCGGTTATTTTTCTAGAATTGAGCTGCAGGAGTTGGTTGTTTATTTTTGAGATTAATTCTTTGTCAGTTGCTTCATTTGCTATTATTTTCTCCCATTCTGAAGGCTGTCTTTTCACCTTGCTTATAGTTTCCTTTGTTGTGCAAAAGCTTTTAAGTTTAATTAGGTCCCATTTGTTTATTTTTGCTTTTATTTCCATTACTCTGGGAGGTGGGTCATAGAGGATCCTGCTATGATTTGTGTCAGAGGGTGTTTTGCCTATGTTTTCCTCTAGGAGCTTTATAGTTTTTCATCTCACATTTAGATCTTTAATCCATTTTGAATTTATTTTTGTGTATGGTGTTAGAAAATGTTCTAGTTTCATTCTTTTACAAGTGGTTGACCAGTTTTCCCAGCACTACTTGTTAAAGAGATTGTCTTTTCTCCATTGTATATTCTTGCCTCCTTTGTCAAAGATCAGATGTCCATAGATGCGTGGATGGATTTATCTCTGGGCTTTGTATTTTGTTCCATTGATCTATGTTTCTGTCTTTGTGTCAGTACCATACTGTCTTGATGACTGTGGCTTTGTAGTAGAGCCTGAAGTCAGCCAGGTTGATTCCTCTAGTTCCATTCTTCTTTCTCAAGATTGCTTTGGCTATTTGAGGTTTTTTATATTTCCATACAAATCATGAAATTATTTGTTTTAGTTCCCTGAAAAATACCATGGGTAGCTTGATAGGGATTGCATAGATTGCTTTGGGTAGTGTACTCATTTTCACTATATTGATTCTTCCAATTGATTAACATAGTATATTTCTCCATCTATTTGTGTCATCTTTGATTTCTTTCATCAGTGTTTTATATAGTTTTATATAGTTTATATAGTTTTCTATATATAGGTCTTTTGTTTCTTTAGGTAGATTTATTCCTAAGTGTTTTATTCTTTTCATTGCAATGGCGAATGGAATTGTTTCCTTAATTTCTCTTTCTGTTTTCTCATTGTTAGTGTATAGGAATGCAAGGGATTTCTGTGTGTTAATTTTATATCCTGCAACTTTACTGTATTCACTGATTAGCTCTAGTAATTTTCTGGTAGAGTCTTTAGGGTTTTCTTTGTAGAGGATCATGTTATCTGCAAGCAGTGAGAGTTTTACTTCTTTTTTTCAATCTGGATTCCTTTTATTTCTTTTTCTTCTCTGATTGTAGGATTTTATTGAGGGAGAAAAAGAATAGATTCAACCATGGACTTTTTGTTTGTTTATTTAAAACACAAATTTATTGTCTTATAGTTCTGAAGCTCAGAAGTCCTCAAATCAAAGTGTCAACAGAGCTAAATTCTTTATGGAGGCTACAGGGAAGAATCCATTTTCTTGCCTTTTCCAGCTCTCCTGCATTCTGGGGATTATGGTCTCTTCCTCCTTCATTTTCAAAGTGATTAGAATATCTTCAAACCTCTCTCTTTCTGTCTTTTTCCTCCTCCATTTTCAAAGTGATCAGAATATCTTCAGATCTCTTTCTGTCTTTCATTTCTGTCATCGTCTCTCCTTCTCTGATCCTCCTGCCACCTTTTACATGAAGACTATTGTGGATTATATCAAGCCTACTTGGATAAACCAGGATAATCTCCTCATCTCAAAATCTTTAATTTACTCATATCTACAAAGTCCCTTTGCCATATGTATGTGCATGCTAAGTCACTTCAGTTGTGTCCAATTCTTTGGGAACCCATGGACTGTAGCCTGCCAGGCTCCTCTATCCATGGGATTCTCCAGACAAGAACACTGGAATGGGTAGCCATGCCCTTCTCCAGGGGATCTTCCCAACCCAGGGACTGAATCTGTGTCTCTTATAAGAAGCCAAAATAACAATAGCTTGAAGAGTTTGTTTGTCAGTCATGTAAGAGTCATGGGGTCAGGAACCCAATTTCTTCTCTGTCGTTAACAGCTTCCAAAATGGCTGCTCTAGTCTCTACCATCACATCCAAACTTAGAGTGCTCAGCTTGTCCCAGTTTGATGCTTCCCCAGTTTTAGCTCAGAATGCCCTGCAACTCAGGAATCTATGTAAACCGGGACCATTGGTCACCCTTTAATACTCCATCCAGCAGGACGTGGAGGGTAGGCTTGGAGGTCATACCTTCCCTTTAAAGGCATGACCTGGAAGTCCACCTTACTGTTTCTGTTCATATCACATTCACCAGCACTTAGTCATATGGTCACATCTAGTTATAGAGCAGGCTTAGAAATGTAATCTTGACCTGGATGACTATGAGTCAGCTAAAACTTGGGTATTTTTCCCTAAAAGAGACATTAATGGATATGCAGAGATAACTAGCTGTCTCTGCCCAAATATGTGGTAAAGAGTGATGTATTACATTATAGGGATGTGATGTAAGTAGGGTGCTTCTCTGGTGGCTCAGATGGTAAAGAATTAGTCATGTCCAACTCTTTGTGACCCTATGGACTGTAGCCCACCAGGCTCCTCTGTCCATGGGATTCTCCAGGCAAGAATACTGGAGTGAGTTGCCATTTCTTTCTCCAGGGGATCTTCCCAACCCACTGATTAAACTTGGGTATTCTGCATTACAGGTAGATTCTTTACTGTCTGAGCCAACAGGAAAGCCTATTTTTACCTTTTAAATTAGCCTTACTATTACTAAAGGAAATAAGTCCTGAATATTCATTGGAAGGACTGATACTAAAACTCCAATACTTTGGCCAACTGATGTGAAGAACTGACTCATTGGAAACGATACCGATGCTGGGAAAGACTGAAGGCCAGAGAAGGGGATGACAGAGTATGAGATCGTTGGATGGTGTCACCAATTCAATGGACGTGAATTTGAGTAAGCTCTGGGAGTTGGTGATGGACAGGGAAGCCTGGCATGCTGCAGTTCATGGGGTCGAAAAGAGTTGGACACAACTGAGCAGCTGAACTGAACCAGTACTACTATTTATTATTTATTTATTATTGGCTGTGTCAGGTCTCAGTTGTGGCACACAGGCTCCACTCCAGAGCACTCAGGCCCAGTAGTTGTGGTGCATAGGCTTAGCTGTTTCAACAGCATGTGGGATCCTAGTTCCCAGACCAGGGCTTAAACTCTCATCTCCTGCATTGGAAGGCAGATTCTTTTTTTTTTTTTTTTTTGGTTATGCTGGGTCTTAATTGCTGCATGTGGGCTTTATCTAGTTGTACAAGCGGGGGCTTCTTTTCATTGCCACAAGCAGGCTTCTCATTTTGGTGACTTCTTGTGTTGTGGAGCACGGGCTCTAGAGTGCATGGGCTTCAGTAGTCATGGTGTGAGTGCTCAGTAATTGCTGCTCTCAGGCTTAGTTGTCCCTTGGCATGTGGGATCTTCCTAGAGCATAAATAAAACCCATGTGTCTTGTATTGCAGATGGATTCTCAATCACTGGACCACCAGGGAAGTCCCTACCCTTAATATTAAATGTAGCTTTATCTAATCTTTGTCTCAAATGGAGACATTAATTTTGCAATTCCCTTTGGAATTCACCTTGAATCTTATTTTGAAGCCTGAGACTAGGACTTCCACTTACCTACCAGACTCACTTTTCCTGTCTGTTTTCAGTAGGATTTCTTCTTCTTCTTTTTTTACAGTATTGTGAAAAGTATTTTCTTTACGCCTGCAGTCATCCCCTTGACATGGCTATTAGCTAAGTAGGCACTCTCCCATCCAATAAAGACAAACAAAACAAAACAAACCATGTGAGCATAGTTTATTCTGGGCTTGTAGTGAAATATTTTAAAACAGATTTCAAGCTCCCATAAGTTACTGATCTTTGAAATTCTACCTGTCTTTGTAAAGAAGACATGTAGATCAGTAGCACAAGCACTAACTCTCTAACTTATCAATGAACACATAATATAAATAAATGATTTTTAGAAAAAAGAAATGTTCAGCTTTACTAATAATCAAATAAAAGTAGATTTGGGAAACCAGATTTAAATTTGGTTACTAGAAAATTAGCAAAAACAGAACTTGTAAATCTCCAATTCTATCAAGGATGCAGGAAAGATGTAAGTTGTCCAGTTTTTTTGGAAAGCACTTTGACAATATGTATCAAAACTGTTTATAATGTTAGTAATATTTCCACAATTGGGCATTTCCATGTGCTAAACCCTTTTCCAGGCTTCCCAGTGGTAAAGAACGCCTGCTAAAGCAGGACACATAAGAGATGTGGGTTTGATCCCTGGGTCGGGAAGATCCCCTAGAGAAGGAAATGACAGCTCACTTCAGTACTCTTGCTTGGAGAATCCCATGGACAGAGGAGCATGGTGGGCTATAGTCCATGGGGTTGCAAGGAGTCAGACGAATTAGCAACTGAGCACACAAGCCCTCTTTCTGCAGTTTTTGGCCAGAATTTCAGTTAACAAGATACACAACAGTTCTTCTCTTTCTGGTGTGTGAAAGAGGGTGACAATGGATAATTAACAGGTAAATAAATCAACAGGATAATTTCAGATATTCTGAGTTTCAGAAGTAGAATAATTGTGTTAGTGGTGGATGGGGATGGGGAGAGGGAAGGCAGTGCAGAGAGGGGTTTGCCAGGGAAGACCTTTTAAAAGGAATAAATGCTAAGTTGAAAATTGCATGAGTCTTAAGAACATCTGGGAGAACAGAGTTCCAGATTTGAGTGCAAGTGGCATGGTCCTAGGTGGGGACCTGCCTAGTAAGTCTAGGAAGTGGCTGAAGCCTCATGCAGACGTGTCAGGAGGTCAGAGGGGAGACCAAAGCGGGTCGGGGACACAGCAGGAGGATGTCCATGCCATGGTAAGGGTTTGGGTTTTATTTTGGATGTGAAGGAAGTCATTAGATAAGTCTAAACAGGAGAATGATGGGAATTAAGATCATTGCATAACTCTGTATCTACTAAGTTAAAAGTATATCCATGGTACAGTGTTATAGACCTAACCCTGCACTGAAGCTTATAGCATCTTGATGGAAAAGAGAGGCTTGAAATAAAAATGAGGTGGCATTATTGAAAAAGTTAATAACTGTTGCTTCCCTAAGCTGCTGTGGGCTGAAACTTTTGGGTTTGTATAAAGAGACAGTGTTATTATACATTTGGTGACTTGTCAACAACTGCAGCGAGACTGTCTAGCTTTGAGCCCCAGAAAAATCCTGGCAACCCTGCTTATCATGACATGTCCTTAGGTGAGTTTATTAGTCGGGATAGGCTAAATGATGCTGTGGAAACAAATGACCCCCAAATCTCTCTTTACAGCAGCTAAGGTTTGTTTTTATTTTCCTCCCTTGGGCTACATATTTACTGAGAAGTATGCTGTGTCTCTGCTCCATGTTGTTTTCACTTCAGGACCCATGTGATGGAGCAGCACCTGTATGAAATATTGTCAGTCATTATGGCTGAGGGGGAGGAAATGTGGAGAAGCATGGTCTAATTCTATTTATTTATTTTTGGCTGCACTGGGTCATCATTGCTATGAGGGATTTCTCTAGTTGTGGCGAGTTGGGGCTACTCTTCATTGTGAAGCCTGGGCTCTACAACACAGGCTCAGTAGTTGTGGCACATGTGCTTAGTTGCTCTGAAACTTGTGGGATCTTTTTGGACCAGTGATTGAACCCATGTCTCATCCATTAACAGACAGATTCTCAACCATTGAACCACCAGGGAAGTGTATGGTCTAGTTCTTAAAGCTTCAACTTCAAAGGGATCCACTTCATGTTTGCCAGTAAATATCACCCCTGAGTTCAACAGGGTGGGAGTGAGAGCTTTCGAAGAGGAAAGAGAAAGGGGGAGCATTCAGGGAGAATCAAAGAATTAAGTATGTCCAAACATTATGCAGCACATAAGAACAGAAAGCACATGTTTCTTGAGGACCATGCTCAGAGGATCCAGGACATGGATCAGTCATTCTGTGGTGAGGATAAAGACACCACAATTGACACCGTCAAGCTCAAATTTTCATGGAAATAGACTTTGTGGTGAACCACAGGAGTCAGCGCAGTCACTGAGGGAATGCCACTCAGGAAGTATATCTGTGAGCGAGGCCACTTTGTGAACAAGAAAGGAGATCCTGACTCTTCCCTTCTCTCACCCCTCACATTCAATCAGTCAGCAGAGCCTTCAGAATACACCTATCATCTGACTGCCTCTTGCCACCTCCACTGCTAGCCTGTCTCCCACCTGGACCACAGCAACAGCCTCATACATGGGCCCCTAACTTCCATTCTCGATCCAAGGAGCATCCTGGGCAAACATACATCAAGTCATTTCTCTCTTAGTCTGAAAACCTTCCAGTGGCTTCCCATTTCATTAAGATGAAAATCCATGGTGCTTACAGTAATTGTCAGTTCTTTTTTTTTTTTTTTTTTTTAATATTTGCTTATTTGACCATGCAGGTCTTAGTTGCAGTATGCAGGATCTTTAGTTGAGGCATTTGAGATCTTTTAATTGAGGCATGTAAACCCTTAGTTGCAGCAAGTGGGATCTAGTTCCCTAACCAGGTATGGAACCTGGGCCTCCTGCATTGGGATCGTGGAGTCTTAGCCACTGGACCACCAGGGAAGTCCCAGAATATCCTCAATTTTGATATTTATTTTAAATGGCAATGTGGTCAAAATATTTTGAAAATGCAGCTCATGACTTGTTCCTCTACATCCTCAGGTCTGCTGCGAGGTCTCACTTAGGATCCTATTCTACTTTTTTTTTTCTTCATAGAACTTATTGTCTTCTCTTATTCTGTACAGTAAACTAATTTTCCTTCCATCTCCCATTAGCACAAAAGCCCTGGAGAGGCAAGAATTTTTTTCTGTTTTATTATTCTATCCTCAATGCCTAGAACAGAGTCTGGCACATAGTAGATGCTCAGTAAATTTTTGTTAAATTTTGAATGACTCCACTGTAGCTGATACCTAAAATATTAATTGTAATATTAAGTGTAAGTGTAACAATGCAATATTAATCCGCCATAAAAAAGAATTAAAATGTTATTTTCAGCAACAGGAATGGACATATAGTTTGTTACAAGTCACACAGAGAAAGATATGACGGATATTCAATACCATATGATATAATTTACATGTGGAATCTAAAACACAGTGGTACAAATCAAGCTATTTACAAAACAGAAATAGACTCACAGACCTGGAAACCAAACTTATGGTTTCTACATGGGAAATTGGGGAGTGATGAATTAAAAGATCAAGATTAACGTATGACAAGGGAAAGCAAAAGTGTTAGTCACTGAGTCATGTCCAGCTCTTTGCAACCTCATGGACTGTAGCCCACCAGGCTCCTCTGTCCATGGAATTCTCCAGGCAAGAATAGTGGAGTGGATATTTCCTTCTCCAGGGGATCTAGGATCTAGGGATCAATCCTGGGTCCCCTGAATTGCAGGCAGACCTGCAAGTTTTTTTACTGTCTGAGCCAACAGGAAAGCTCACTAACACATACACTACTATATATAAAATAAATAATGAATAAAGACATATAGTACAGGAAACTCAATACTCTGTAATGACTTATATGGGAATAGAATCTTAAAAAGAGTGGATATATGTACATATATAACTGATTCACTTTGCTATACAGTAGAAACTAATACAATATTATAAATCAGCTATTCCTGCCTGCCTGCTAAGTCGCTTCAGTTGTGTTCAACTCTTTGTGACCCTATGGACTGTAGCCTGCCAGGCTTCTCTGTCCGTGGAATTTTCCAGGAAATAATACTGGAATGGATTTCCATTTCCTTCTCCAGGGGATCTTCCTGATCCAGGGATCAAACCTGTGTCTCTTGCATCTCTTACATTGGCAGGTGAATTCTTTGTCACTAGGGCACCCCATTCCAGTACTCTTGCCTGGAAAATCCCATGGATGGAGGAGCCCGTTGGGCTGCAGTTCATGGGGTCGCTAAGAGTCGGGCACGACTGAGAGACTTCACTTTCACTTTTCACTTTCCTGCATTGGAGAAGGAAATGGCAACCCACTCCAGTGTTCTTGCCTGGAGAATCCCAGGGACAGAGGAGCCTGGTGGGCTACCCTCTATGGGGTTGCACAGAGTCGGACACGACTGAGGCGACTTAGCAGCAGCAGTGCTACCTGGGGAGCCCTAAATGAGACTCAGTAGTCATGGCACATGGGCTTAGTTGTCCCCCGGCATGTTGGATCCTAGTTCTTAGACCAGGGACTGAACCTGTGTCTCCTGCATTGGTAAGCAGATTGCTAACCACTGAACCACCAGGTAAGGTTCCCCTCCAAGTCTTTTCATGGCTTGATGGTTTTTAAGCACTGAATATTATTCCACTGTCTGGATAGAGCCATTTATCCATTCACCTGCTGAAAGATATCTTAGTTGCTGGCAAGTTTTGGCAATTATGAATAAACCTTGTGCAAACATGTATTTGCAGGTTTTTATGTAGACATACGGAGAAGGCAATGACACCCCACTCCAGTACTCTTGCCTGGAAAATCCCATGGACGGAGGAGCCTGGTAGGCTGCAGTCCATGGGGTCGCGAAGAATCAGACACGACTGAGAGACTTCACTTTCACTTTTCACTTTCCTGCATTGGAGAAGGAAATGGCAACCCACTCCAGTGTTACTGCCTGGAGAATCCCAGGGATGGAGGAGTCTGGTGGGCTGCCGTCTATGGGGTCACACAGAGTCGGACACGACTGAAGCGACTTAGCAGCAGCAGCAGCAGCAGCATGTAGACATAGTTTTCAACTCCTTTGGGAAATACCAAGGAGCATAACTGCTAGATCCCATGGTAAGAGTGTGTTTAGTTTTGTAAGAAATTGCCAAACTGTCTTCCAAAGTAACTGTACCATTTTGCATTCCCATCAACAGTGGTTCTGCATCTTTGTATCAGCATTTGGTGGTGGTGTTGATTTCGATTTTGGTCATTCTGATAGGTGTGTAGTAGTATGAAACATGATTTTAAGGATGCCGCGTGGCAAGTAAGTAGACCAGAGGGGATTTCACTTTTCTAGAGGCAGATCATGGCAACAATATCCTCAAACCAGTCTTATTATTGGTTCTACCAAACAAGGTCACTACTGAGTCAAATAATCAAGCCAACAATATGCTTGTGTTTTGGAGGTGATATGTTCATAATGATTTCTCCATTGGAAAATAGAGTTAAGATCTATTTTGAAATGAAGGAATGGACCTAAAAATGAGTGGGTTTGTTCATTTTTAATGATACATTCTCAAATTTCCAAGGTTAGGTATTGGATTGGTGTGAAAGTAACTGCTGTTTTTGTGTCGTTGAAATTTGCTGTTTGATATGGGAATACATTTTTAAACAAATGTGGTTACATTATGTATCATTTTAATGCACATTTCTGGCTTTATGTTTTTCTGCTAATGACATTACTTGCTGTTTATTTTATATTTATTTTAAACTAGGGAAATGATGTTAGACAAAAATCAAATTCAAGCAATTTTCTTATTTGAGTTCAAAATGAGTCATAAAGCAGTAGAGATAACTTGAAACATCAACAACACATTTGGCCCAGGAGCTGCCAATGAACATACAGTGCAGTGGTGGTTCAAGGGGTTTTGCAAAGGAGACAAGTGTCTTGAAGATGAGGAGCATAGTGATCAGTCATTGGAAGGTGACAACGACCAGTTGAGAGCCATTGTCAAAGCAGATCCTCTTACAACTACACGAGAAGTTGCCGAAGAACTCAACATCAACCATTCTGTGATTGTTCAGCATTTGAAGCAAATTGGAAAGGTGAAAAAGTTCATTAAGTGGGTGTTTCATGAGCTGACTGAAAATCAAAAAAATCATCGTTTTGAAGTGTTGTCTTCTCTCATTCTGTGCAAAAACAATGAACCATATCTTGATCAGATTGTGACATACAATGAAAAGTGAACTCTATAGGACAACTGGTGATGACTAGGTCAGTGGTTCAGCCAAGTAGAAGCTCCAAAGCACTTCCCATAGCCAAACTTACACCAAAAATGGTCATGGTCATTGTTTGGTGATCTGCTGCTGGTCAGATCCATTACTGCTTTCTGAATCCCAGTGAAAGCATTACATCTGAGAAGTATGCTCGGCAAATTGATAAGATGCACCGAAAATTGCAATGACTGCAGCCAGCATTGTTCAACAGAAAGGGCCCAATTCTTCTCCACAACAATGTCTGATTGCATGTCACACAACCAAGGCTTCACAAGTTGAACAAATTGAGCTACGAAGTTTTGTCTCCTTCACCATGTTCTCAATAACTTTTTGCATGCAAAACACTTTCGCAACCAGCAAGATGCAGAAAATGCTTTCCAAGAGTTTGTTGAATCCCAAGTCATAGACTTTTACGCTATGGGAATAAACAAACATTTCTTGTTGGTGAAAATGTGTTGATTGTAATGGTTCCTATTGTAATTAATAAAGATACGCTTAAGCCTAGTTATAATGATTTAAAATTCAGATTGAAACCACAATTACTTTTGTACCAACCTAATATTACTTCCCTGCAGCTCTTTTTTTTTTTGCATCTTATATATTTTTTTGTTTTGTTTTATTTATTTATTTTTAATTAAATTTTATTTTGCTTAACTTTACAATATTGTATTGCTTTTGCCATACATCAAGATGGATCTGCCACAAGTATACTGCAGCTCTCGTTAAACCAGGAACTTCAGGGATGAAATTCATGTTTCTCCAAATATAGAATGGGTAAAGCCAGTTTTAATTTAGCAGAGCCTTGTAATAAGAAGTGAAGGGGATACTTCTCTAATTGTAGGCAAAGGAGATGGAATTCTGAAAGACTATCAGAGTCTAAAATTAGTGAAATTTTGTGAAAATTAGTGAAACAGTGAAAACCTCTCACTTCATCTCAATTTTTTTTAACCCCTGATCTTACCAGTTCAACCATGAGCCCTTGGATCATTAAAGAAATGTATGACTTATATATGTATTTCATAGTCCACAATGCAAACCATGTCTTCTTTGATATATTAGGAGGAAATTTTTCCTCATTCTTCAAAGGACAATGCTATTTTAAAATTGATTTTATATTGTAGTTGAATATGTATGCATTAAAGTATGCATAACTAGAAACTTTCCTGGTGCTCCAGTGGCTAAGACTCCATGACCCCAATGCAGAGTGCCCAGGTTTGATCCCTGCTCAGGGAACTAGATTCCACATGCTGCAAGTAAGACCCAGCACAACCAAATAAATAAATAAATATTTTAAAAATATGCATAACTAATCATCTCATCTTTCATAAAGATAAGATTGCATATATGTCATTTTTATCTTGTGCTCGTGAATAACCCAGTGTGGTAGGTATTACTGGGGCATTTTTATCTGTGAGGACACTGAGCTCCATAGAGATTAGATATCACGCTCAATCATCCAGTAAGTGATGGAGTCAGGGCACAAACCCGGGCTCACGAGTCAAAGCCCTTGCTCTTCCCACTGTACCAGTGCCTCTACTGTGTCTGTTTTTCTATAGTGCAATTAAGAACCTCCAGCAACACTGTTAGTAATACCTCAAGAAATGGCCCTCACCTCCAGATCTTTTTTTTTTTTTGCCACAGTACACAGCTTGCAGAGTCTTAGTTCCCCAACCAGGGGTTGAACCTGGGACCTTTGACAGTGAGTACAGAATCCTAAAGCTAAAGGGACTCTGTTGGATATTTACCTGATGACAAAAATAGAGACTCTAGAGGGTGAGACTCAGAAGCACAGTTGATTGGTTGTAGATATTTTGTCAAGAAAACTGTGTAGACTCTGAAACACCCACCCAGACCCTGCTAGTGCAGCCTGTGCCTAAGGCAGAGCCATTGAGTTGGACTTCTATTTATTTCACAGGTCAACCAGCATTTCACTGGTCCGTTTTAGTGTCTCTGTTATTTTTGCTCTTTTAATTGAAGTATAATTGATTTACAACATTGTCTTAATTATGCTGTAATTACAGCAGTGATTCAGTTATATGTATATATAATTCTTTTTAAAAATATTATTTCCATTATGGTTTCACTGTGCTATACAGTAGGACACTGTTTTTTATCCAGTCTATATGTAAAAACTTACATCTGCTAACCCGACCCTGCCACTCCATCCCTCCCCAACCTCCTCCCCCTTGGCAACCACCAGTCTGCTCTCTATGTCTGTGATTCTCCTTCTGCTTCATAGACAGGTTAATTTGGGTAATAGTTTAGATTCCACATATAAATGATATCATATGGTATTTTTCTTTTTTCTTTCTAACTTACTTCTCTTAGTCTGATAATCTCTAGTTGTATTCACGTTGCTGCAAATGACATTGTTTCATTCTTTTCAAATTAAATCCATTGTCAGGAGAGAAAACCGTCAGTAGAATTAGACACAGAGCTGTCCCATATGTTGGCAAAATAAAAATTCATATTAAAAATAATCATGAGATATAAATAAAAGATTTAGTGAGAAAAGTGGACAACATTGTTAACTGATGGGGACTTTTTATGGAGAGAGGAAAACTATAATAAAGGGCCAAGTGTAAATGCTAGGTATAAAAAAAGTAATATAAGAAATAAAGAATTTTTAAAAAGAGGAGGTTAGATACAGACATTAGTTAACTTCAAGACAAGTCATTAGAAATACCCAAACCAAAATACAAAGAAGAAAAGAGTGAAAACAAAATACCTGAGTGCATAAAACAATATTGAATAGTTTAATATATGTGTGAATGAATTCTTACAAGGAGAGAGACGAAATGAAAACATTTAAGGAGATATTGGCTAAGAATTTTACTAAAATTAATGATATTTAACATGGATCTAAGAAGTTCAGTAAATCTACAGTAGTTTAGATACAAAGAAAACCACACCTAGGCACATCAGAGTCAAAATGCTAAAAACCAAAGGTAAAGAGAAAATTATCACAGCAAAGACTAAAAGATACATTACATACAGAGGAACAATGATAAGAAAAATATGATTCCTACTTCTTATCAGGAATAATAGAGACCAAAAGATAATGTATTTGGCATCTTTAAAGTTAAAAGGGGGCAAATTCTTTGTCAACCTAGAATTCTGTATCTAGCAAAAACATCCTTTGAAATGAAGGTAAAATTATGACCTTTTTTTTTCTTTGCCACAAAGCTTTCAGGATCTTAGTTCCCTGACCAGGGACTGAACCCAGGCCCCAGCAGTGAGAATGCTGAGTCCTAACCACTGTACCACCAGGAAATTTCCTAAAATTGTGGCTATTTAAACAGACAAAAGCTGAAAGTATTTATCTCCAGCACATCTGTACACTGTAAGATCTATTAAAATTAGTCCATCAGTGTGAAAGTGCTGAGCTCTACCGGAAGTGCAAAAATTAATGGTTTAGGTAAATTTATAATAAATTTGTTGCTGTTCAGTGGCTAAGTCATGTCTGTCTCTTTTTGACTCCATGGACTGCAGCATGCCAGGCTTCCTGTCCTTCTCCATCTCCTGGAGTTTGCTCAAACTCTTATCCATTGAATTGGTGATGCCATACAACCATCTCATTCTCTGTCATCCCCTTGTCCTCCTGCTTTCAGTCTTTACCAGTATCAGGGTCTTTTCCAATGAGTCAGTTTTTTGATAAATTTAATTAAAATTTTTCTTCATAGAGAAAAAATCACTCATTTGAAAACAAAGATGAATTCTTACCATCCAATTATCCTTCTTATGAATTCTTTCCAGAGTAAAATGCTAAATATCATTTTGTACTTTTCTTCTTATGTATGTGCTGTGCTGTACTAACACTCCACAAATCATTGAGCTACTCTTAAAACTAAAAAAGAAAAGCAGCTTTATATCATGTACATAATTTTTGTTGTTGTTGTTCAAATCACACACATGGAAACTCATAATACAACTGAGTGGAATATATAACAGATCCTTGGCTTAGTATTATCAATAGAATTACACAGTGAACAATTATCAGATAATTCCTTTTATTGGTCCTCTGGAGTGCTGCAGTCCATGAAGTTGCAGAGTCAGACATGAACTGGTGACTGAACAACATGCCGTCTAAATGACTGAATACATTGTTAATCCATTTTTTAAAATGGATTTAAAAAATCCACTAGGCTGGAAGAAAGTTGTATGAAATAAAAACTGATTTTACAGGAATGAATGAACAATCAGATCAGATCAGTCGCTCAGTCATGTCTGACTCTTTGCGACCCCATGAACTGCAGCACACCAGGCCTCCCTGTCCATCACCAACTCCCGGAGGTCACTCAGACTCACGTCCATCGAGTCAGTGATGCCATCCAGCAATCTCATCCTCTGTCGTCGCCTTCTCCTCTTGCCCCCAATCCCTCCCAGCATCAGAGTCTTCTCCAATGAGTCAACTCTTCACATGAGGTGGCCAAAATACTGGAGTTTCAGCTTTAGCATCATTCCTTCCAAAGAAATCCCAGGGCTGATCTCCTTCAGAATGGACTGGTTGGATCTCCTTGCAGTCCAAGGGACTCTCAAGAGTCTTCTCCAACACCACAGTTCAAAAGCATCAATTCTTCGGCTCTCAGCCTTCTTCACAATCCAGCACTCACATCCATACATGACCACAGGAAAGACCATAGCCTTGACTAGGTGAAACTTTGTTGGCAAAGTAATGTCTCTGCTTTTGAATATGCTATCTAGGTTGGTCATAACTTTCCTTCCAAGGAGTAAGTGTCTTTTAATTTCATGGCTGCAGTCACCATCTGCAGTGATTTTGGAGCCCAGAAAAATAAAGTCTGACACTGTTTCCACTGTTTCTCCATCTATTTCCCATGAAGTGATGGGACCAGATGCCATGATCTTCATTTTCTGAATGTTGAGCTTTAAGCCAACCTTTTCACTCTCCACTTTCACTTTCATCAAGAGGCTTTTTAGTTCCTCTTCACTGCCAAATTCAGTCTTAAATTGAATGAACAATAGCAGTTAAAATATTGGAAAGTATAAAGGTAGGATAGATGAGACAAACAGAAGTCAAACACTAAAATAGTAGACTTAAACTCAAACATATTCATAATTATATTATTCATAATAACTAAGAACTGAAAATAGTTCAGATATTTAACAGAGCATGGACATACAAAATATGGCATATTTAGACAATGGAATAATACCTAGCGATGAAAGGAAATAAGCATCTTACACATGTAATCATATGGATGAATCTCAAAGACATGCTGAGTAAAGAAAGCTAGAAACAAAGGAATATGCCATTTAAATTAAATTCAAAAACAGGCAAAATCGATTTCCAGTAATAGAAATTGGAACAAAGGCTACTCTGGGCAGGGGTATTGACTAGAATATAACACTTAGGAACATTCAAGAGTCATGAAATGTTCTCTATCAGAGTGTGGCAAACTTTCTGTAAGGGGGTAAAGAGCAAATATTTTAGGTTTTGGGGGGTCATATGGTCTGTGTTGTATCATAAAATTAGTCATAGATAAACAAATGGGTGTGGCTGTGTTCTAAATTTTTGCTAGGCAACTCAAATCATTTAATTATTAAAAGCCAGAACTTATCATCATAAGGATACAAAATCAGTTAATCACTTGTTGGGGAGGGGGTAAATATTAAGAATCCAAATATGTACAATCTTTTATTTGGAAAACTTCTCAGGAATGATTACCTGTGCTTTCTTAGGGGGGAGACAGAAAGATTTGCAAAAATGGCAAAAAATTAGCTATCTGTTCAACTTTTATGGAAGGTGAATCCCTTTAGTCCTCACTTTATTTTAGAGACAGGGAAAAGACTCAACCTTTTTATTGGGTGTGGAGCTGCACCACATGTCTTGTGGAATCTTGGTTCCTCAACCAAGGATTCATCTTGGGCCACTGGCAGTGAAAGTGTAGAGTCCAAACCACTGGTGTGATAAATTGCTCAGTCATGTCTGACTCTTTGCAACCCTACGGACTGTAGCCCACCAGGCTCCTCTATCCATGGGATTCACCAGGCAAGAATACTGGAGTGGGTTGCCATGTCCTGCTCCAGGGGATCTTCCTGGCCCAGGGATCGAACCTGCATCTCTTGTGTCTCCTGCATTGGCAGGTGGGTTCTTTACAACTACTGACACCTATGAAGCCCCCAGATCTCCAGGGAATTCCTCAAACTTCTTAGTTATGAATTATTCGTCACCTCTTTCTTTCACGGAATATTTGAGATCCAAGAATGTTATTCTTCAAACTAAACTCAAAATAATTGGAGAAAGTTGAAAATGGACAGGATTTTAAATTACACTAGATAACAATATTATAGTTTTGTAAGAAAAGATTATTTTTTATTGTATGTTAATGCATATGTATGGAATTTAGAAAAATGTCACTGATGAACCTATTTGCAGGGCAGAAACAGAGATGGAGACATAGAGAACAGACTTGTGGACACAGTGGGGAAGGAGATGGTGGAATGAATTGAAAGAGTAGCACTGTATACATCACCATGTGTAAAGTATCTAGCCAGTGGGAAGCTGCTGTATAGCACAGGGAGCTTAACTCTGTGCTCTGTGACGACCTAGAGGGTTGGGATGGGGGTGGTGATGGGAAGAAAGGCTCCAGAGGGAGGGGGCATGTGTATACTTACAGCTGATTCACATTGTTGTGAGCAGAAACCAACACATTGTAAAACAATTATACTCAAAGGAAAAATTAAAGAAAAATCTATTTTTTAGGAGATGCACACTGGTGTATTTAGTGGTGAATTTCAATGATGTTTACAAATTTGCCTGGTTCAGAAAAAATATTATACCTACATATATTTGTGCTAAGTTGCTTCAGTCTTCTCCAACTCTTTGCTAGTCAATGGACTGTAGCCTGCCAGGCTCCTCTGTCCATGGGATTTCCCAGGCAAGAACACTGGAGCAGGTTACCACGTCCTCCTCTGGGGGATCTTCCTGACCCAGGGTTCAAAACCATGTCTGTTATGTTTCCTGCATTGGCAGGCAAGTTCTTTAACACTAATGTCATCTGGGAAGCCCATCTATCTATCTATCTATCTATCTATATATATATATATATAAATGAAATTACATAAATCAATCATGGCAAAATGTTAATTGTTGAACTTAGATGGTTGTCATATAGGTAATATTTAAAATCGTTCATAATAAAGCATTGGGAAGAAAAACAAACAAGGGATTGCATTTAAGAACTGTCTCATGTGAAATATTCCATTTTTCCCTTTTCCATTTACTGTACAGATGGTAGATGTGAGGATGGTAGAACAGAAAACAGCTGGAGAAATAGCAATATATTCGGTCATAAGTCAACTAACTAAAAGACAAGTTCAACAAAACTCTGAAACAATGTTATGTCACTTTCAGAGTCATTCAGCCAGATGCTGAGAAGTCAGAAACTGAAATATATGATTTTAAGATAGAGATTTTTTTCATGTGGGGGCTGGAGGGAGTATGAGCCTTTTTGGGAAGTTTAGGGATATTTAGGGACCACATTATGAAGACATTAAGACAATTACAGAAGAAAATAAGTCATGAGGTCTCTCTGTTCAGAGGCTTGTTCTAATTTTATTATAGACACTGAAATTTGAATTCTGTATGATTTGCATGATCATAAAGTGTTTTTACACTTCTGGTTTTATTATTATTGTTTTGGGCTGCACTGTATGACTTGCAGGATCTTAGTTTCCTGAACAGGGACCGACCCCAAGTCTCGACAGTGAAAGCACTGAGTCTTAACCACTGGACTATCAGGACACTCGCCAGGCTGTAGAAAACTAGGCTGTGTACCAGATTTGGCCTGTAGCCTGTAGTTGGCTGACCCTTGTTCTGTTAATACATCTTGATGGGGATGTGAGTTATACAGATATTTGCATTTGTATAACTGAAGAAACTGGTCATTTAAGATCTGCCCATTTCTCTGGAAATAAACTATTTCTCAATAGAAAAACTTCTTAAAAAAAAGAAAGAGACAAGGAACTTAGTATTGATGTTCTGCTTTATTAACAAAACATTAACAGAAATAACATGACATTTAAATTTTCACACAAACATGATTGTGCTATTTCAACAAAGCAGATTCAGACAGAAAATTGTATTTTAATTGTTCTGCAGGTGAGGAATCAAGGTCCAAACAAACCAAATTCCTAGTTGCTAACTTTCTTTTATTTATTTAATTTTGGCTGCATTGGATTTTGGAGAAGGCAATGGCAGCCTACCCCAGTACTCTTGCCTGGAAAATCCCATGGACGGAGGAGCCTGGTAGGCTGCAGTCCGTGGGGTCGCTAAGAGTCGGACTGACTGAGTGACTTCACTTTCACTTTTCACTTTCATGCACTGGAGAAGGAAATGGCAACCCACTCCAGTGTTCTTGCCTGTAGAATCCCAGGGACGGAGGAGCCTGGTGGGCTGCCATCTATGGGGTCGCACAGAGTTGGACACGACTGATGCAACTTAGCAGTAGCAGCAGCAGCACTGGATCTTCATTGCCAGTCGTGGACTTTTCTCTAGTTGTGGCGAGCAGAGGCTACTCTCTTGTTGTAGTGCATAGGCTTCTCATTGGGATGGCTTTTCTTGTTCTGGAACACAGGCTCTAGGTGCAAGAGCTCAGTAACTGCAGCTCATGGGTTCTAGAGTGAGGGCTCAGTGGTTGGGATACAAAGGTTTAGTTGCTCCTTGGCATGTAGGATATTCCTGGACTAGGGACCAAACCCATGTCCCTTGCATTGGCAGGTAGCTTCTCAACTACTGTGCCACCAGTGAGGTCCCAATTGCTAAATTTCCTAAGAGATTTTGGAAACTTCTGATGTCCCTTGGGATAAGTCAATTTGGTGGCAGGATTTTTACTGTAATTATTTGTTGGAACTTGGATGATAGTTTTTATGAACCAACAGAAATGATTTATGGCAATACATCCAGGCTAAAATATACTTGTTGGAAGTGTCAACATCCTGTTTCTCACTTTTCCATTTGTCTTGACTTCAGCTTATCCTTTGACATCTCTGAATGGTTCTCCATGTTGAAATTCCCTTCTGTCTCGTTTCTAGGATGTACCTCTGTCCTGGTTGTCCTACTACTTCTAAGATTTCTCTTAGTCTTTTCAGTGTCTTTTGCTGATCCCTGAGTGAATGCTCTCATTACATTCCCCAAGCTCTAATACCAAGTGGCAGGCTCTCCCCCAATGAGAAGTCTCTTCACCTTGTTTGGACTCTAACGCACCACAACTAGGTGATCCCCATTCATGTGTGTCCACCTTACCTCGCTTGGGCTCTAGGTACTTCATGCTGGGTTAACCTTCTGTATGTCTACTATTGTCATCCCACTTGGGCTCTGACTCTCCCCACCAGGACTAACTCCTAATTAGCTCAAATTTCCATGCCGGGCAGCCTCTTTTTATGAAAACCTACCTTCCCTGCATTCTAATATCTTTAGGACTGAAATGTTCAGAAAGAGGAAGAGAAAGGGACAGAGGAAGGCAATGGGTGGAGAATCTTTAAATATTTTACTAGATTTTTAAAATATCGAGCTCTTTGATCCACCTGTAACTTATTTTTCTGACACTGATGTGGGGATCTGACTTTGTTATTTTTTCCTAATGAATGGGGTGTTTAATTGTTCAGTCATGTCAGACTGTTTGTGACCCCATGGACTGTTGCTCACCAGGCTCCTCTGTCTATGGGGATTCTCCAGGTGAGAATACTGGAGTGGGTTGCTGTGCCCTCCTCTTCCTAATAAATAACAAACCCCAAGCATATATTGAATAGTTTATTATTTACATTCATTTGAAATGCTGTCTTAATCATAAGCTCATTGTTTATATATCCATTGGTCTGTTTCTGTATTCTCTTAATTACTTACATACTGTATTTTGATTCTTTCATTCACTGAAAGAAATTTAATCTGAAATTAGTTTAATATGAGGAGAAATGACCTCTTTATCAAGTAATACAAAGAAATGGAATTTTTCAAATCTTTTATGTATTCATTTTATGGCTACCTTTCCACTGGTAAAGTCCTACAGTTTTCTTCTTATAGGTTTTGTTCACTTCACATTATTTTTTTTTCTGTAGTTTTTCCTGTATTCTATAGTTTTCATGATCATAAGTGGTTTATTTTTCTTCTGTTTTCTGTTCTAATTAATGCTTGTTCAGGAATAGGAATTCTTTTGATCTTTTTGTTGTTGCTGATCTTTTATTGTACCACCTTCTTGACTCTGGTATTAGTTCTAATAATTTGTCATGAATATTTTTGAGTGTCAGTGTAGTAGATCACATTTATAGGATTTTAAATATAGCTTTAAATTTCAAAAGTAACATGAATACTTTTGTCTTATAAAAGTGAGAGAATTACAATGCTAAATCATCTTTGACCTACACTCCCCATTACTAGAGTGCACTCTCCAATATTAGTAGCCATTGTTATAAATTTTAATATATACTGTAATTTTTGTGTATTTTCAAATAGTGCCAAATGCAACTTTTTTTTCATTCAAAATGTGCTTTGCTAATCTATCCTTATCAGCACATCTAAATATTAATATATTTCATTCCCTTTCAAATGCTCTACTCACTTTTCATTATATGTATCATATTTTATTTACTTATGACCCAATTGAAGAACATTTAGATTATTTCTAACTTTTCACAGCCACAAATAATGGTGAAATGAACAACCTTGTTGATGTCTCTTAGTTCATATTTTCTAGCATGGGTGTCTTTCTAGGGTGGGTGTCATATTTCTAGGTTTATAGGATGTTTATAAATTTTTAATCATGAATAAGCATTAAGTATGTGTGTGCTCTTAATATTCCCAGTTTTCTACGTAGTTTGGAGTTCATTGTGAGTGAGTATTCTTTTCAGTCTCTACTAAAGTAAACCTGATTTTTCTCTTTTTACCTGTTGTGAATTATAGAAAATTTCTAAACCTGAAATACCTCATATTCAAATAATAATCCTAACTAATCATGGTGATTATTTAAAAAGTATACTGCTGGACTTGCTAATACCTTACTTAAGAATTTTTGGTCTTTGTTTACAAGTGTGGTTGAACTATATAGCTTTCCTTTCTTATACTTTACTGATTCAGATTTGATAATAGGGGTTCACGAGTTTTATAAAATTGGATAAAACACTGAATATCTTTCCATCTTTCCTAAGTTCTGGAACCATAATGTAACCTAGGAATTATATGTTATTTGAGTTTCATATAATTATTCCTAGCTATTGCTTTTCAAATTAATAATTATGTACTCTAAATCCTCTATACCTAATTTAAAAAATCTGAGATGCCTATTCCTGGGATAGATGTATTTATATCTTCAGTACACTCTACTACAAATTATCAAAAAAATTTTCATGTTTAACCTTAGCAAAGGTTAGAATATGTTCCCACAGTCACAACAGTTCTAGTGTATGTTATGCTGTCTTTGTGGACTTCATCCTTCATTATTATAAAACCATTTTTGATACCTTTGCTTTCAACTTTATTAACATCACTCTATTGCTGTGCACTGATTACCATTAGATTAGAAACTCTTTAAGGGCCATATTCTCATGCTTTGTGCTGCTGTTGGAGTTTGCTCAAGGTCAATTTATATGTTGTTTTTAATCCAGTGAGTCTTTTTAAAGTCTGATTAAAATTAACCCACTTATATTTATTGTAAATACTGATCTTTATATTTACTCCTTTAATTTTTAAAATCAATTTAGCATATTTCTGTCTAGTTGTTTTTTCTTTTCCCTCCCTTGTTCCCATTCTGACTTATGCTGGACTGGATATGTTTCCTTTGTTCCATTTCCCCCCTCTTTAACGGTCTGCAAACTGAAAATCAATCAAACTAATTCTTGTGTTTCTTAAATTTTTTATTTAATGTCATGTATTCAGAACATACATGTTTAAAATCAACACCCAGAGTTAACTTGCATCTATAATTCCTTGAATGTTTCTGAACGTTTTCTGATTCTCAGTTTTCACACTTGTAAAATGTGAGCTTGAGTTCTCCACTTAATCTTATTTAATCTTAAAGATTAAATGTATTACCACATCAAGCACCAGCCTTTATAAAATAACAGATCTTCAATTCCTTCATTGCATTTTTTTCTTCATTCAACCAAAATTCTTCAGGTGGAACAGACACAATTACCTTTCAACTCTTTTTGTCCTTCAAAGTCACTTCCTCTTCGTATCTTGTATCATTATGACCTTGATCTAGTCTTTCATTTTCTTTGTAACACTCAGAATATCTTCTCATTCTCCCTTTACATTAAAAAAACATAAAGAAAATACTCCATTCTTATATTGTACGAATGGCCTCTTTTGCTTTAGATATAATTAATATCATTTCCCAGTGACTCCATGCTTTTCTTCATTTTTCCTTCAAAATGGCGGACTTCAGACGTTCCATGATCATCACCACGTGCGCCTGCGCCTCCCGCGGCCATTTCGCCCAGCAGCCCAAGCTCCAGCCTCTGCTCCGCGAAGCGCCTGCGCACGAGCCTCTCGAACACTGTCGCTCCTCCCTCTAGCTGAGTACGCTTCAAACCGCACGTTCCAGTCCCTTCCCTCCCCCGCTGACTCTGCACCGCCCTCACCCCTTTCCTGTGAGATTCTTCCGCCAAGTGGAAAACCTGTCTTCGGTCGACACCCTACGCAGTTGACAAGCAATCCAATAGACACTTACAGCCCTAGGGTTCGCCATCTAGTCTTATCTGTGCACCACAGTAATTTTCCTCTGGGTTCTAAAGTTGATAACCGATTTCGCGGGACTTTTTTGCATCCGTGAGGCAACAAATGGAAAGAATGGCCCTGGCGGAGGAATCCCTCGCTTACGCTCGGTGTACTTTAACCTAATGGGGGTCGTCCGGGAGTCGGAAGGGGGAGGGGAGAGGGAGGAGGCAGCCAAGGAATTGTTTTTTTCTCTTGCCCCGCCCTCGCTCAGACGGCCAATGGTGGTGGGCTCTTTCCCTACTAGTCTCGCCCAGCTCCTCGGACTCAGCCAATGACCGGTGGAAGCGGCTCCGAGGGGGCGGACCCAGGAGGCTGTGCGTGTCTTGTGAGAGCTCTTGAACCAAGTCAGAGCTAGAGTCGGCTGGGCGGCTGGAAACGGCGGCTGCCGCCGGTGACTCAGGGAGGCGGGAGGCGGGGTAAAAGCGCCGCGGCCTCGGCTGAGGGGAGCGGAGGAAGAAAG
The DNA here is from genome assembly GCA_935064755.1 of Tragelaphus eurycerus. NCBI lineage: Eukaryota > Metazoa > Chordata > Mammalia > Artiodactyla > Bovidae > Tragelaphus > Tragelaphus eurycerus. The sequence goes on along the minus strand of CAKXYN010000070.1, from coordinate 11,294,504 downwards.
GTGAAGGCGCCAAGCCCGCGGCCTCGCCATCCCCGCGCCGGGGCGCCGGCTGGGGGTTTCGCGGCCGGGGAGAAGGGTGTCGGGGCGGGGCGGCGGGGCAAGTGCGGAACCGCGGGCTCGCCCCTCCCGCGGGGCTGCCCGGGGCGGGGACCCGGCCGCCTGGGACGGGCCCTCTGCTTCGGGGCCTTTTCTTTTCCGGGGTGAGGGGCGAACACTTTCAGATCCACTTAAGCAAATAATTCTCTTCTCACTCAGTCTGTGGTGAGGTTTAAGGTTTTGGAATAGCGAAACTTGGGAGAGCGAGGGTCACGCGGCGCTTGGGGCCCGTGTTTGGGGTGGGGGGAGAGATGGGGGGGGCGGGGAAGGCGCGGGTGGAGAGATCGGGTGCTGAGTCTTACGTCCTCTCCCCCCGCCGCCCGGGGTCCGGTCCTCAGAGCGGGGTTAGGACCCTCCCCTTCTCCCTGGCCTCCTCTTCGCCCCCTCTCGCCCCCACCGCCCTCTCTTCCCGGCCCGCTCCTGCCGGCCGCCTCCGTTGCATTTTGTTTTTGTGTTTTTGCAGGGAGGAGCCCTTCCTGCAGCGTGGAAACCATGGTGCTCACGCTCGGAGAAAGTTGGCCAGTACTGGTGGGGAAGCGATTCCTCAGTCTGTCTGCAGCCGACGGCGGCGACGGCGGCCACGACAGCTGGGACGTGGAGCGCGTCGCCGAGTGGCCCTGGCTCTCCGGGACCATTCGAGCCGTCTCCCACACCGACGTTACCAAGAAGGATCTGAAGGTATAACCGGCTCCCGAGCCTCGACAGTCGGACGTTTCCTAGTTACCTTGGTAACGAGACAGCCAGCACACCCCCATTTCCCCCTCCCCTTTTCTGAAAAGGCGACCAGAAAGTTGGCATCTGATCTGAAGGTGCAGAAAACTAGACCTTCAAAGTCTTTGAAATGGTGTGTAGAGCGAGGTGTGTTTGGCCTGGAGTTGCCTGTTTTTAATAATGGACTTAAGGGTTGCTCAGACATGCTTAGTTGTTGCCCGCCCTGTGCCTCCTTGCTCAGTTGCTGTCTTATCTGACTCTTTCAATCCCATGGACTGTAGCCTTTCAGGCTCCTCTGTTCGTGGCGATTCTCCAGGCAGGAATATTGGAGTGGATTGCCATTTCCTTCTCCAGTGTTTCCTCAGGACAGTACGGTTCCTTCTAGGAAAGGGGGGAAGTGTTGTTAATACCATCTTGGGCAGGTGGGTGACATTTGGAATGTTTGAGAATCGAGCCTTGAGAATAGCGGATGCAAGTGCTTTTAGTTGGGTTTTTTGGTTCGTTCCTCCGAATTTCTTCCCCCCAACTTCTTAAACTTTCAGATTTGTGAGGGAAAAAGTGTGTGTAGAGGGAGGAGCGTAGTCCTCTTTTTAGCGTGTTAGGGTGGGTGTTTGCCCGTATATGGTGGGTCAGGGCAGGAGTGAGTTCCTGGTTGTCTTTGAGGAGTCTGTAAGTGGGTGTGGGTTATGACCATATATGGAGGGCTGGGGTGGAGCTGCCCCTTATACGGTGTGCCTGAGGAATGACTTCCAACACTCCATTGGAGTGTTGAAAGGGAGGGAGAGAAATGGGAACAATTGCGGCAGGTGATTTTGAATCAAAATGACACATAGAATCTTTTTCAGTTAGATCTTTTCAAAAAGAGATGAATTCTGCTCTTACTCCCTGATATAAGTATGGGTGTGAAAGGGTGCTGGAAACAACCAGTGAGAAAGCCATTGTACCAATAAACTCTCCTTTGTGCAAAAAAATAACGGAAGAGAGGTCCCCAACAAAAACTCTGAAGTGGTGATAACTTGAAGAAAGCTTGTCAGAACAGAAGAGCTTTCCATCTTGGCTTTTTCTTGCAAACTGCTCAGATAAGGGAAGCAAGCTTTTGCACTGGCAGTTGAATACATGTTGATTTCTGAAACACTGTTCAAGGAGGACACTTTCAAGGTGGCAGTGCATGCCCCAACTAGTAATTAGTTTGCACAAATGTTATAGGAAAGGATATGTGGTCATGTATTTTCCAAGCTTCCGTAGTCTACTTTATGTTCATGTGGAAAAAGGAGTGACCATTGTGTACTTAACCATGTGTTAGGCATCATGCTGAACAGTTGATGGCTGTGTTCATATTTAATCCTTAACAGCAGTTCTTTGAGGGTAGGTACTAATATTCCCCACTTTACAGACAAAAATACTGGGCCTGGGGGAGATTGTCTTGTCTAAGGTCACAGTTGGAAATGTTCACACCAGAAAGTTTTGACTGTTGAGCCCACTTTCTTAATCATCATGCTCCCTAATCAAAGGCTGTGCCGCCGAAGGATTCCTGTCATACAGTGTGAAGTTGGTTTCACTCATTGAAAACTGGGTTTTGAGGTTTACAGAAAGAATTAGTGTGGTGCAGGGATGGCCAACCTGTTTGCTTTAGGCTAATAAACTTTCTCCATAAAAATGGGCTTTGGGGAGTAGATGTTAATCATAGTTGTTATGGTTTATTTCACAAGTAAAATTTTCTCTGTTGCCTTTGTTTTTATTTGATTGAATGGAAACGAGATTAAGCTTCACAGTTTTTAGTTCATTAGCAGCTGATGAGACACTAGGTGTTCCCTTCCCCATCAGAGATCAAGGACCTGTTGGGTTAGGAAGGCAGTCTAGGAGGTCCTTTATGTGTTGTCTTCTCTGCATCTTCCTCACCCTCAGCCTTTGAAGTGGTGGTGATAGCTTCATTTTCAGAAAGAAGAAATAGATTTTAAAAAGGAAGTCTTGTCCAGACTTGCATAGTTAGCTACTAAGGGACAGAGAGAGCACTTGAATCTAGGTTTGGCTGTTTGTCTTCCAGTGGGCTAAGGTGCCTAACCTGGAGGCAAGGGGGATTTAATTCAAGAACAATTTCAATTATAGTGGATTTTTTGCTTTACCTACATTCTTCACAACTGGGCTCTCATGTAAGAAATCTACTCAACTTGTCTTTTCTAATCATGATTTATTGCTGCATTCCTTAATGGAGTAGCAGATGAAGTAATTGGCATAAGTGTAGGTACAAGTATTACCAAAAGCAGTTTTGGAAACTTTGAAACCAATTGTGTTTGGCAAGATACAGGCAGAAACTGAGTAGGACCCTGCTGTAAGATTTAGGGGGATTTGGGGAGTGGGTTCGGACTGGGGGCAATAATGAATAAGAAGGAATAAAATTCAAGTAGTATGCACCTGTTTTAGCACTGGTAGTGGTCCAAGTCTGTCTAGACTGATTTGCTTCCTTGGTTGAGGAGTTAATAAGGCCAGGGCTTGTTAACTTTGTTTCATTTAAGAAAGACTTTGTAACAAAGCCACTTACTCAGTTACATTGTTTAGTGGTGAAGATAGAATTAACAAATACCTTTTCCCACATTGCTGAAGCAGTAAAGAATCCACTTGAAATGCAGGAGACTCAAGAGACAGGGGTTTTGATCCTTGGGTCAGGAAGATCCCCTGGAATAGGAAATGACAACCCACATGGATTCTTGCCTGGAGAACCCCATGGACAGAGGAGCTTGTGGGCTACAGTCCATGGGGTCACAAAGAGACATGAATGAACAACTGAAGCAGTAAATGGTTTTGTTTAATTCTCACAAAAATCCTAGATAGTAAACCACACTTTTTAGTGTTACAAACTGAGGCTTAAACAAGTTAAATAACTTGCCCATTTTTGTCTCCAAACCTTAAACACTAAGCTTTAATATTCAGATAGAATGAAATTAGCATGACTCTTACTTTGCTGGCTTCAATATCCCCAGAACTAAGAACATTGCTTGGCATGTAGTTTTTGCTAAAATATTTGAACAGATACGTGAAGGAAGCAAATAGTTATTACTTATATATAGAAAAGCACTTTAGAAATAGTCTTGCAATGGAACAGTGGTGTTCTCTTTATCTGGAATAACAACAGATCTTAATTAGGTGTGATTAGAACAATTTCTTTAATCTTATTTTTATCCTATTCTTATTTGAGTGTGAGGCAGGTTGCTTTCTAACTGGCTTTGTTCATTATGCGTGCTCAGAGTGTCCTCCTTCTCTACCTTGTTTGTCTAGGTCTTTCCCTTCCTTGCTTTTGTGGTTCACTCACTAAGACCTGTCTGACTCTTTGTGACCCCATGGACTGCAGAATGCTGGGCTTCCCTGTGCTTCGCTGTCTCCTGGAGTTTGCTCAAACTCAAGTCCATTGAGTTGGTTATGCCATCCAACCATCTCATCCTCTGTCCCTCCCTTCTCCTCTTGCTCTCAGTCTTTGCCAGCATCAGGGTCTTTTCCAATGAGTTGTCTCTTCACATCAGGTGGTCCAAGTATTGAAGCTTTAGCATCAGTCCTTCTAATGAATATTCAGAATTGATTTCCTTTAGGATTGACTGGTTTGATCTTGCAGTCCAAGGGACTCTCAAGAATATTCTCCAACACCACAGTTCAAAAACATCAACTCTTCGATGCTCAGCCTTCTTTATGGTCCAGCGTTCACATCCACACACAGCTATTGGAAAAACCATAGCTTTGACTATATGGATCTTTGTTGGAAAAGTAGTGTCTCTTTTTTAATACACTGTCTAGATTTGTCATAGCTTTTCCCACTCATTAGCAGCTAAATGCCGTGACTACTGTCTGCCTGGTCTTTTCATCCTTGCATACAGTTGAAACTTGAATGAATGTAGGTGGATTCTGTTGCCTGTCAAGCCATGTAAAATGAGAAACTTTTAGCACAGTATAATAACTGTTTACCCCTACAATTGAATGCTTGACTCTAGGATTTTAGATAAAAGTCTGGGTGGAAGAAGACATAAATAGAAGCATAATGAGATAATTTCTGATTTGTGAAGTAGTGAAATAAGTGACCTTCTGCATCATCGTGCTGGACATAGAGGAGATAATGTCATCAAAAACTTTGGGATTAAAAAACATGCCATATTGTAAGTGCTTATTTTTAAACCTGGAAACATTTTACTTGGCCATTCTGATAGTTTTCATAATCATATACTCAGGTAAGATTAGTGTATACTAAGTGGGAGGTCTTGAAATTAGCTTGATTAGATAATATTAATTCATGTGTCTTAAAGAGATTTTCTTTTGGGGAAAACTAGCTTGAAATTGGAGAAGGCAATGGCACCCCATTCCAGTACTCTTGCCTGGAAAATCCCATGGATGGAGGAGCCTGGTAGGCTGCAGTCCATGGGGTCCCTAAGAGTTGGGCACAACTGAGCAACTTCACTTTCACTTTTCACTTTCATGCATTGGAGAAGGAAATGGCAACTCACTCCAGTGTTCTTGCCTGGAGAATCCCAGGGATAGGGGAGCCTGGTGGGCTGCCATCTATGGGATCGCACAGAGTCGGACACGACTGAAGAGATTTAGCAGCAGCAGCAGCTTGAAATAATTAACTTAAAATATCCAACATCTGCTCAATGAATTTGATAGGCTAATAGGCACAAATTTACAAGATGCCCTGTTAAAAATCTGGAACTTTGGGAATTATGGGTAGTGAATCATAATTATGGGGAAGGCAATGGCACCCCACCCCAGTACTTTTGCCTGGAAAATCCCATGGACGGAGGAGCCTGGTAGGCTCCAGTCCATGGGGTCACTAAGAGTTGGACACGACTGAGGGACTTCACTTTCATTTTTCACTTTCATGCATTGGAGAAGGAAATGGCAACCCACTCCAGTGTTCTTGCCTGGAGAATCCCAGGGACGGGGCAGCCTGGTGACCTTCTGTCTATGGGGTCGCACAGAGTCGGACACGACTGAAGCGACTTAGCAGCAGCAGCAGCAGCAATCATAATTAAATAGGCCTCTTTCTGGCCTTTGGAGTCATACAGCATAAATAACATCTCCTTTCTGGACCAAGGGATTGTGGAGGGAAGAACACTCTTTACAATGAGAACTAGCTGCATCTGTCAGCTTGCAGGAGCCTGGTCAAATCACGTTCAGTTCAGTTCAGTGCTCAGTCTTGTCCGACTCTTTGTGACCCCATCAATCGCAGCACGCCAGGCCTCCCTGTCCATCACCAACTACCGGAGTTCACTCAGACTCAAGTCCATCAAGTTAGTTCCCCCTGAATTTAATTCTTACTGGTACATTTTTATAGAAATTTCTGCAGAAGAGACTTTTTTGGGGACGGTGGCAGGGGGGATGTCCTTATATATAGCACATCAAACCTCAGCACACAAAAGAGATGTGTGGTTGCGATAGATAGGAAACTTTTGAAAGCATGTTTAAGAAAGCTCACAACTTGTTGGTTTCATTATATGTATTTTAAAAGCCATCTTTTTAAATATGAATTTTTGATTAATGTGATCTAATACTTCAAAGTCATAAACTTATTTTCTGAGAGCTAAACTTAGTTTTCAAATTATTGAAAAACTGAGATATAAAGAGGAACCTTGTCTAAATTTTGGTTTAGGGTTGATTATAAGCTTTGTAGATAGTGATATGATAAGAATTGTGATATTGCTTAAGTTTTGAGAAACCACTTAAGATCTTAGATTATTTCTTTTTTTCTGAATTGATGTTAGGTGATCATATTTAAGTCTTCTCTCCCCCATTCCTAACTGAAGTGATACTCTGATAAATTAAGATTTGAATTTTCATGAAGGTCTTAAAGCTGCCTAGTCTGCTTGCCAGATACTTAATGTACATTGCCTTTAAAATCTACCTAACAATTCCGTGAAGGGTAGGTGTTAGTACTTGCATTCTGAAGCCACTAGAACACTAAATTCAGAGAGCTTAGATTTTGGCAAGCATTCTTGACTTGGGTACAGTTAATTGGTTGCATTGTATTTTATGCATGTAAAACCATTCTAAGAAGGCTTCAGCAAAACTGGCATTCAAACCCAGATCTCTGTGGCTCTGAAGTTTGTAGATGTACACTCCTGGTACACTACATTGATGGGAAAGCTCTGTCGTCCAGAGCTAGATTGGGTTTGAGGTTGATGTGATGTGGGGCAGAAGGACTGGGGAAGGTATCAGAAGACACGGATTCTGTGGCTAGAAACAGAAAGGAATATACTCAGTCTCTGAACACCTCTGTCTTGAAAGACCATTGGTTGGTTATGGTGATGGATGGAATACATAGAACCAGTGGAATCATAGAACATGGGACCTTGTCACATAATAGGTGCTTACACATTTGCACTTTGTAATAACTGCAAGGATAAAAGCCTACCATACCAAGAAGATATGCACTTCTCAGGGGAAGTTGCCTGAGAAATTAGGGGTGTACATTTTGTGATTGGGAGAGGAGGATAGGATTGGTCTTAAATTTAATTGATTTTAAAGATTGCTATTATATAGCCATAAACATGAAAAAGTTTGGGATTGAGGCTAGTGGTATATCCCTTGGGAACTTCCTACCTTCCAAGTGGGTGAGAGAAACAGAAGGTAAGAGCCCAGTTCAGAGAGAAATTTATTCACTCAACAAGCATGGAGACCAATGACATACAATGGTAAGTAAAAGCCAACACAGACTTTGACCTATTCGAGTTTTTAATATGTCAGTCAATTAACCACAAATAAATAATTCAAAATGTGGGTAAGTGCTGGGAAGGAAAAGGACAGAGTTTTGAGTACAGTTAGCAAGGGACTTCTCTTGGGGTAGAGAGGGGCTCTTTGGTAAGGGACAATGTCTTTGAGGAAAGGATTTTTGAATTGGATTCTGATGAGTGAATGGAAAATAAGTAAACTTTTTTCCTAAAGGCTGAAAAAGGAGATAGAATTGTCTATGAAATTATGAAGTGTTGATGGATTTACTAATTCTTTGAAGGCAAAAATTAGGGCTTTTAAATAAAAAATAGTGATTTTTACACTGAGTACCAAGGGAATATATCGTATCTCAGTTAAAACATAAAAAAAATTCTAAAAGACTTAGAATAAATTAAAGGAAATCACCCAATGAGTATTTCTTGGAAGGACTGATGCTGAAGCTCCAGTACTTTGGTCACCTGATGCCAAGAGCTGACTTATTGGAAAAGACTGTGATGTTGGGAAAGATTGAAGACAAAAGGAGAAGAGGGTGACAGAGGATGAGACGGTTAGTTAGCATCACTGGCTCAATGGACATGAATTTGAGCAAACTCCGGGAGATAGGGAAAGACAGAGGAGCCTCACGTGCTTTGGGGTTACAAAGAGTCAGACATGACTTAGCGACTAAACAATGAAAAAGGGTAGCATATTCTTAATGGGTTAAGGAAGCTAAGGTGTTTTGGTACATTTACATGAATTTTAAGAGTTTTGTGACTGATTGCTGCTTCTGCTAAGTCACGTCAGTCATGTCCGACTCTGTGCGACCCCATAGATGGCAGCCCACCAGGCTTCCCTGTCCCTGGGATTCTCCAAGCAAGAACACTGGAGTGGGTTGCCATTTCCTTCTCCAGTGATGAAAGTGAAAAGTGAAAGTGAAGTCGCTCAGTCGTGTCCAACTCTAGCGACCCCATGGACTACAGGCCTACCAGGGTCCTCCGTCCATGGGATTCTCCAGGCAAAAGTACTGGAGTAGGGTGCCATTGCCTTCTCCGTGTGACTGATTACTACTGCATTACTGTCAGAGACCCACTTTTAGACTGAATTTTACCTTTATATCTTAAAATGTCTATACAGGGTTTAAGGGGATAATGTGGGGAACTTCTAGGTCAGGGGTTATAACTTTAAGGCTAAAAGGTATTTTAGAAATCAGAAGCAGTAAATTTCATAGTTACTTGGAAAATAGTATTTTAAAAGTAGCTTAATTTTCATATAAGAAGTTACACAGGTAGTTTAGGAAAATTCTGGTGTCATTTATCAATTACTTGCTTCTGTATTTAGCACAGTTTTCTTGGAGTTCAAACTCTGAGGTAAATTTCCCAGTTTATTCAACTCAAAGCATTGAAAGTGCCTCTTGCTGAATCCTGCTGCTACCTGAGAAATGTAAAAGCCAGTGGTAGATTGTGTTGTTGCTGGTCATCATCAACTAACTGACCATGTCAACACAGAATTACAATGCCCTGTGACAAGTACATCTTAGGGTTTCAGATTTCTGTCTTTCAATTCTCCAAGCTCTGATGTCTAATTAACATGTAAAAACCTTCTACATAGGGTTTCTTTTCTGTTAGATCTTCCCAGAGATTACTTGAGGACAGATTGGCCCCCATATCCTTTGACTTCTGCTTCCCAAAGTGGCCTGGGAGCTAAATAAAGCTTGATATTTAGACTAGACTAATGTATCTGGTTTTGGGGTTTTTTTTAATATTTATTTTTGACTGTGCTGGGTCTTCAGGGCTATGCACAGCTTTCTCTAGTTGTGGAGAGCGGAGGCTGTTCTCTAGTTTCTAGAAACTGGTGCACAGGTTTCTCATTGTGCTGACTTCTCTTGTTGTGGACCACATGCTCTAGGCATGTGGCCTTAGTAGTTGCAGCACGTGGGCTCAGTAGTTGTGGCTTGCAGGCTCCAGAGCATAAGTTTGGTAGTTGTGGCACGTAGGCTTAGTTGCTCTGTGGCATGTGGAATCTTCCTAGGCTGGGGTCAAACTCCTGTCACGTGCATCACCAGGCGGATTTTTAACCTCTGAACTACCAGGGAAGCCTCATATCTGGTTATTTTATTGTGGGTTGAGAAGGGAAGTAACAGAGCAAGAGTGGGAGCAGCATATTTCACAGATACAGATCTGAATGGACTGATCAGGGTCTTAATTTCATCTTAGGCATTTTTCATGTTCTTGTTAATAGAGTCGGCTTTCCTTCAATTCTGTTTGTGTAGGTATGTGTGGAGTTTGATGGAGAATCTTGGAGGAAGAGAAGATGGATAGATGTCTACAGCCTCCTAAGGAGAGCCTTCTTAGTGGAACATAACTTGGTTTTGGCTGAACGAAAGTCTCCTGAAATTTCTGAGCGAATTGTTCAGTGGCCTGCAATAGTAAGTAAAACTTGGGCTTATTGAACCTCTGAGAAGTTCTTTCATCCACTATGAACAAAACAGGGAAAATCTATATGTAATATCTATAGTTGGCCTTCTGGAAAATAATAGTACAGAGATATGATGTTGCAGAAGATTCAGAAAAAGCCCCAGAATCTCCTGTCAGCCCTGCTAGGAGGCCTGCAATTCTGGACCCTTGACTTTATTGGGTCTCAGTTTCCTCACTTGAAGAGTAGGGAATGAGGGTAATATGGGGAACTTTAAGGTCAAGGATTGGAAACCAGCGGATAAATACTGACATACAGATCTTTTTAGTTTGCCCCTTACAGTGTTTTTAAAAAATCTAAATTAGCTGTCTACCTTTAAAAAAATGTAGAGAATATTCTTAAAAATCTAGATTCCCAGTTCTTACTGAAAGAACAATAAGATACGGCCACACAAAAGCCTGTAGCAATTCCTTTAGCAACAGTAAGCTGAAGCTGAATAGTAGGTGTTGCCTGGCCCCCATCAGGGTTTCCATTTTTGGTCTCATGATCTTTAAGGTTCCCCCAGCTCATATTGCTTTGACTCTAAAGACACCAGCAGTCAGTATATGATTGTGCCATATCCACACCAGAAGTCTGGTGCAGTTAAAGGCAAAGAGTGAGCTCTATATCTGGAGAGGACAGTTAATGCTGTTTGAGAGGTGAGCTGGGACAGATTTGTGTAGTTGAAAGGCCAAGAGGATGATTAAAAGGCTGGCCAGCTTGTGAAGGGCTGCATAGTGTGTGAACCAAATTGAGATTTTGCCCATGGAAAGACTAAGGATCTATTCAAGAAAATCAGAGATACCAAAGGAACATTTCATGCAAAAATGGGCTCGATAAAGGACAGAAATGGTATGGACCTAACGGAAGCAGAAGATATTAAGAAGAGGTGGCAAGAATACACAGAAGAACTGTACAAAAAAGAGCTTCATGACCCAGATAATCATGATGGTGTGATCACTGACCTAGAGCCAGACATCCTGGAATGTGAAGTCAAGTGGGCCTTAGAAAGCATCACTAGGAACAAAGCTAGTGGAGGTGATGGAATTCCAGTGGAGCTATTCCAAATCCTGAAAGATGAGGCTGTGAAAGTGCTGCACTCAATATGCCAGCAAATTTGGAAAACTCAGCAGTGGCCACAAGATTGGAAAAGGTCAGTTTTCATCCCAATCCCAAAGAAAAGCAATACCAAAGACTGCTCAAACTACTGCACAATTGCACTCATCTCACACGCTAGTAAAGTAATGCTCAAAATTCTCCAAGCCAGGCTTTAGCATTATGTGAACCGTGAACTTCCTGATGTTCAAGCTGGATTTAGAAAAGGCAGAGGAACCAGAGATCAAATTGCCAACATCCGCTGGATCATCGAAAAAGCAAGAGAGTTCCAGAAAAACATCTCTTTCTGCTTTATTGACTATGCCAAAGCCTTTGACTGTGTAGATCACAATAAACTCTGGAAAATTCTGAGAGAGATGGGAATACCAGACCACCTGATCTGCCTCTTGAGAAATCTGTATGCAGGTCAGGAAGCAACAGTTAGAACTGATCATGGAACAACAGACTGGTTCCAAATAGGAAAAGGAGTACGTCAAGGCTGCATATTGTCACCATGTTTATTTAACTTATATGCAGAGTACATCATGAGAAATGCTGAACTGGAGGAAACACAAGCTGGAATCAAGATTGCCGGGAGAAATATCAATAACCTCAGATATGCAGATGATACCACCCTTATGGCAGAAAGTGAAGAGGAACTAAAAAGCCTCTTGATGAAAGTGAAAGTGGAGAGTGAAAAGGTTGGCTTAAAGCTCAACATTCAGAAAACGAAGATCATGGCATCTGGTCCCATCACTACATGGGAAATAGATGGAGAAACAGTGGAAACAGTGTCAGACTTTATTTTTCTGGGCTCCAAAATCACTGCAGATGGTGACTGCAGCCATGAAATTAAAAGACACTTACTCCTTGGAAGGAAGGTTATGACCAACCTAGATAGCATATTCAAAAGCAGAGACATGACTTTGCCAACAAAGGTTCGCCTAGTCAAGGCTATGGTCTTTCCTGTGGTCATGTATGGATGTGAGAGCTGGACTGTGAAGAAGGCTGAGCGCCGAAGAATTGATGCTTTTGAACTGTGGTGTTGGAGAAGACTCTTGAGAGTCCCTTGGACTGCAAGGAGATCCAACCGGTCCGTTCTGAAGGAGATCAGCCCTGGGATTTCTTTGGAAGGAATGATGCTAAAGCTGAAACTCCAATATTTTGGCCACCTCATGCGAAGAGTTGACTCATTGGAGAAGACTCTGATGCTGGGAGGGATTGAGGGCAGGAGGAGAAGGGGACGACAGAGGATGAGATGGCTGGATGGCATCACTGACTCGATGAATGTGAGTCTGGGTGACCTCTGAGAGCTGGTGATGGATAGGGAGGCCTGGTGTGCTGCAGTTCATGGGGTCGCAAAGAGTCGGACACGACTGAGCGACTGATCTGATCTGATCTGAGATGAGCCCCAGAAGAGTTTTGAGTGATGTAGGGTTTTGTTTAAAGTTATAATTTGCTTTTGTATTTTTTTCTTCCATCTATTAAGAATTTGCTAAAAACGTGGCCCATTTCCCCAGAAAAATAAACTTAAAACAGTAGTCTACATAAATTTGGGCCAAGCCATACATCTGTAAACCCAGACCTATATGTTAAACATGACTCTCAAATGTGTATCGGGTTTATATGGTTGATTCTGGATAAAAATTGTGTGCTCTTGTTTTGGTTGCATAAATAGTTATTATTAAGATACTGGTAGTAAATAAATGAATGGTTTAATCCTTGTGTGGAACATTGCCAGTCCCCATTTTCACAATGATACTAATAGCAGATATGATGCCAAAACATTTTCTTTTGTTTCAGATGTACAAATCTCTACTGGACAAAGCTGGTTTGGGATCCATAACATCTATTCGCTTTTTAGGAGATCAACAAAGAGTATTTCTTTCTAAAGACCTTTTAAAGCCTATACAGGTAAAACATTAGAACCAATAATAAGCCCTAAAAATAGAAGTATAAACTCCTTTAATGTGAGAACTAACGTATTGACGTTGATTGTTCCAGATCAGATATCTAGCAGAAAAAAAGACCCATCTTATGAGCAGATATTAGACATTAATACTCAATGTTAGCCATTGGGTTGGTACTGTTTATTGGGGTTGGAAGGACAAAGGTAGTACTGTTGATGGCTTTTGTATGTAATACGAAATAATTTTTAAAATAGGTGATACGAAAATAATTTTTAAAAGATTAACTGTTACTCATATATACATGAATCTGTATGCATATATATCAGTCCTCATTATTTAAGGATTCTATAGATGGGAACTTGATTACTTGCTGAAATATATGTGTAACCCCTCAATTAGTATTTTGGTGCTTTTATGGTCATTCACAGACATGTGCAAAGTGGTGAAAATTTTGAGTTGTCTGACACCTGTTCCCAGCTAAGGTTTGAATAAGGTGCCATTCTGCCTTCTTGTTTCATCTCTTCTACTGTAAACAAGTGTCCTTTTCAAAGTCTTTTTAGTACTGTGTTGTTGGTTAATTCAATGTTTAAAATGGCCCCCTGGGATAGTGCTGAAGTGGTCTGTACTGTTCCTAAGTGAGTCTTAGAGAGAACATGTGTTAGCTAAGCTTCATTCAGCTATGAAGTGTGGCAGCTGTGAGTTCAAAGTTAGTAATGCAGTAATACAGTTTCCCCGCTGGCTCAGGGGTAAAGATTCCATCTGCAATGCAAGAGCCTCAGGAGTCTTGGGTTCGATCCCTGGGTCAGGAAGATCCCCTGGAGGAGGGCGTGGCAACCCACTCCAGTATTTTTGCCTGGAGAATGGGTGGCAGAGGAGCCTGATGGGCTGCAGTCTATAGGGCTGCACAAAGTTGGACATGACTAAAGCGACTTTACATGCAAATAAATGCAGTTATATATATTAAAAACTGTGAAGTGGGGTTTTTTCCAACAGAAACACATAAAAACAAGGTTATGTATTGTAATTGGTTGATGTCTCTTGTGACCAGAGGCTTCAAGAAACCTAACCCCATCTTTCCCCTAAGAATGGTTCAGTATTCACTAATTCAGTGTGTGTGGTGACCTATCTATCACAAACAGTATGAGTTAAGTGTGTGTGTGTGTTCCTATTCTTTCCAGTTTAGCTTGCAGAACTATCTTTTTCTTCACAACATTTAGGTTCTTGGGTCTTGCTCATTTGTTTATTTTTTTCCTTTATTATAAAAATGTTGGGAGGGAGGGGAAGAACATGCACATTACTTCCACAGATCACTACCTTGGGAGTAATGTTGGTCTTAACATTTGTTGTTTTAGATGTCATTTGTGAAGTTCAGTTATCCTCTTCACCCTCTTTGGTTTTGTGACCTGATTTGTTTCTGTGGCCTGTAGAACCATTAAGCCAGTTTATGAGCTACAAGACAGTTTAGGACCAAGGGTCATTGCCATTGCTGGGTCTATATTGGAAAACCCAAAGCATTGGCTTTTCTGTGCTCAAGTCTCACTTTTATTTCCATATCCTGGAAGTGAGTGAAAACAAGATTCATACTCTGAACCTTATTGTATAATGTTTAGGTGAATGGAATAGAGGAAGATGTTTTTACTTAGTTGTGGGCACAAGTTATCTTCATATATCAGGTAAATGGGGCTTCCCCAGTGCCTCAGAGGTAAGGAATCTGCCTGCAGTGCAGGAGCCACAGGAGACCTGGGTTTGATCCCTGGGTCGGGAAGATCCCCTGGAGGAGGGCATGGCAACCCATTCCAGTATTCTTGCCTGGAGAATTCCATGGATGGAGGAGCCTGGCAGGCTACAGTTCATGGGATTGCAGAGTCAGATGATGACCGAAGAGACTGGGCACACGTGCATGCACGCTAGGAGGGTGATCTTGATATTTTTCCTACATTGAAATGCGGAATACTTGCTTTTAAGGACCAAGGAACATACAGGAAGGGCCGTGGAAGACTACTGCTGAGCAGAGAGCAGTTTTTACTTCTTAACGTTGTTTTCAGGACAGTTCTATTTTTCATCTTTAATGTGTCTCATCTTTTCAGTTAAAGTAGAACTCGGTTTTGTTTCTTGAGATTGAAAAGATCAGTAAGTTTTTATTCTCAAGGAGGTGCACTCTGTGCTGTCAGTGTGAGTGTCATTAATATAATACTGATTGAGGGAGACTGCATGTGTTCTTGACTTTTACTGATGATTTCCAAAGTTAAGTGCTTCGGGGCATTCTCTTGTAGAGGCAGGTGATAGTGTAAGGCTTCTACTGTATGAGACTCTATGTTGGCTGATGTGGTTACCACAGTAGGAGGCTTGTCCTAAATAAGGAATAGAGAATCTGAAAATTATTTGAGGTATGCAGAAGTTGGGATTGAAACCTAATGTTGGATTGAATTCATCTCAGTTATAGGTGGATAAGAAAAATGACTAAGTGTCCAGCTCAGTTACCTGGCACTTTTGATGAGCCCTCGAAACTCTGCTAGGCAGAATCCAATTATTCTACCTTATTTAAGAGCTGTTTAATGTTAATGACTCTCCCCATTAATGCTCTTTTACCTTGTAGTAGGAATTGGTAAACACATTTAAATTTTTTGAAATTGCAATAGCATGAGGGGAAAAAACAAAAACATGGCTCATTCTGGTAATTAATGTTGCACTCTTACAAAGCCCCTAGTTTAAGGTTACTTAAGAAATTTTTTCAGCATGGCCTCTCTAAAAGGGTATTCTTCCCAGTGGGAGAAATGGATGAACTATTTTTGGCCACTGTATACCCATTTCACATGCAGAAAAGCATGAAAGCCTAGTATTGGAAGGGCTTCTGTGCTATATGGTTTCTTGGGTCTAACAGATTATTCCTATTGACAATCTGTATACATTTATCATAACTTGAATAGACACACAAAGCCAGAACACTGTGGAATAATGCCAGAAATGGAGCTGCCAAGAATTGAATGTTTCAAAACTGGCTAGCTGAAGACCTAGGCTTCAGCTTTTGTCCCTCCTCACCCCCACCTTTACCATTTGTAAAGAAGAATGCATTTGGAATTCTGGTTTCAAATTCAGTTCATTTCAAATGAATCTATGTGAAATGATGTTTGTTAAAAACAGCAATTTCAATGAAATGACACTACAGGTCTAAGTATTTTCTTATGTATGTATCTTCTGCCCCTTGCATTTGGATCTGTGACTTCCCTAATCCCTAGATTTTGGGATACAGAGTATTTTTGGCATGACTAGCTACTTTGTTTATTATATGTCCCATAGCCTAAGTTTTGTCATATTTAAAATTATACTTTGAGCCACTCTTAGTATGTGTCTCACTCTTAGCTTCAAGTGGCTTCACTTCTGTCTGCCTTATATTTGTGATCATTTGATGGTTTCCTACTGTTTGACTTGTCTAGTTCATTGGAGTTGCAATGGTTTGCTGCCATCAAATGGCTAATTGACACTATTAATCCCTGTGATTAAATGAATTGAAATATCCACTGGAATTTAAACAACTGTTCTTGTTACCTTAAAATGTAATGATTTTCAATTTTTCAGGATGTAAATAATCTCCGTCTTTCACTGATGGATAATCAGAGTGTCAGTAAAGAATTTCAAGCTTTGATTGTGAAACATTTAGATGAAAGCCATCTTTTACAAGGTATGTGGATTGTCGGTGATAGCTCATGAGTTGACCAGTGATTAGTTTGTAAGAAGCTGTGTTTTAGCCCTTCTCACTCATTTGCTCATTAAAATGTCTCATTTTTTTTAGTAATTCTTTAGGTGCATTTCCCATGCAGCTTCATGAGTGGAGAACTATATTCTAGAATGTATTCTAAAGTCTCTGAAATTTGGAAAGCACGAGGATCATGTGAACGATACAAAAGTGAAGTAGAAACTGAACAAGCTCAGCTATATTTTGACATGAAATTCGATATGTTTGGAATTTCAGTCTTATAAAATGAGTAAAACATTAATTTGGTGATCTTGATCTTGCCAATTACTGTGATTGATTTTCTTGGTCAGTTTCTTGGCCAGTTTCATAATTGTGACTGTTTTAGGAGACTTAGAAGTTCTGATGAGGTTCCTGAATTTGGATTCTCTAAAACTGCATAGGAGAGTGAGTTAGGTCTCAATGAGTTATCTGATACTACCTGGTCTGATACAGATGCTAGGATAAATATGCTGCCAAGTCTAAGATAAAGCAATAGGAAATCGAAGCTTTAAAATGGAAAGTTTACATTTTCTCCTGCCTTTGCTGAAATGTCTATCTTAAGTTTATAGCAATATCTTTTAATTTTTCCTTTTTGTCTATTGCATGTTTTTTTAAAGACTTGGGAAAAAATTATGCTGGATAAATGGTGCTGTACAGAGATAATGCAAATTGCTCTAAGCATTTTTTTTTTTTTTTAAGGTGACAAAAATTTAGTTGGTTCAGAAGTAAAAATTTACAGCTTGGACCCATCAACTCAGTGGTTTTCTGCAACCATTGTAAATGGAAACCCAATGTCAAAAACTCTTCAAGTCAACTGTGAGGAGGTAAAAATGATGATAATTGCATGTAAGATAAGTTGACAGGGGAAGATAATTATAAAAAGGAATTACAATATCTTATAAGAGCTAAATGGGGCTTCTCTGGTGACTCGACAGTAAAGAATCTCCTGCTTGCAATGTAGGATGATCTGGGTTCGATCCCTGGATCAGGAAGATCCCCTGGAGAAGTGATTGGCAACCCACTCCAGTGTTCTTGCCTGGAGAAATTCCATGGACAGAAGAGCCTGGTGGGCTATGGTCCATGGGGTCGTAAAGAGTCAGACACGACTGAGGAACTAACACTTTTACTTTCACATAGGAGCTAAATACCTTTGTTATTTTATATTAAAATATCTGAGTAGAAAAAAACAGTTATTTTTTAAAAGGAAATTATATGTAAGAAACCCCTATTGTTAACTAGTTTCTCTAGTGGCTCAGATGGTTAAGAACCTGCCTGCAATGCAGGAGACCAAAATTCGATGATACCTGGGTCAGGAAGATCCTCTGGAGAAGAGGTTGGCAACCTACTCCAGTATTCTTGCTTGGAGAATCCTCCATGGACAGAGGAGCCTGACGGGCTGTGGTCCATGGGGTCGCAGAGAGTCAGGACACGTCTGAGTGGTAGAGGTAATTTCTGGTATATTCCTGAGCATTTTTTAAATTTCCTGGTGTCTTTGTTTTGTTTGTTCTTAAGATTCCAGCACTGAAAATTGTGGATCCATCACTGATACATGTTGAAGTTGTACATGATAACTTCGTGACATGTGGTAAGATACTGTTTGATGATTAAAACTTTTATTCTCCTTTCCCCTTCATCCTTCTCATCTTAAGAGAAACAGGGAGGCTGACTTACCTGTTTTTAATCATTTTAGGTAATTCTACAAGAATGGGAGCTGTGAAACGCAAGTCTTCGGAGAATAATGGAAACCTGGTTTCCAAACAGGCAAAATCATGCTCCGAGGTAGCCTTGCTTTTTTTCTGTCACTTATGTGAAGCTCTCTTTAATTCTTGCAGTGCATGGCCAGTATGTTTAGTGGTAATAAGGCTGTCTTCTCTGCTCATCTGTGCTGTTGTGTCTGCTTTCTCCTGGTCCCAGATCTTGGCCATAATTTCTGTGCTCAAGCAGATGGAGATAATATAAGTTTCTGGTTCACTATTTTTGATGTTTGCTGAAAATCCTCAGTAGGTTTGACAATTCCACCACATGGAGATATTTTTAAAGATAAATTAAGTTGTGTGTATCAAATCAAAAGAATGGCATCCATGAGAAGAGGGGAGGAACCTTGGAATTCTGAGTAGATCGATGTTGAAATAGGACTCCCACCTGGATAATAGGTCTGGATTGGTTATTCATGATTGGGTGAACCAACACTCACTTTTTGAAGGAAGCAGTTGGTTTGCCATTACTAATTTCTGCCGAGAAAAGTACAGGCTTCTATGAGTGGCACTGTTGAGTTCAAGTACTGGATTTACTTCTATCCTCCTGAAGTAGTTAGGATTTGGGTCAAGAAACTTAAGGCTGTCAGCTTTTCCCTCTCTTCCATGCTATGGAGAAGCTGGTCTTTTTTAGCTCTTCAGGTACCTCATGTTCTCCCCAACCTCAGGACTTGCTGTTCCCCTTTTCTCTTCTAATGCTGTTTTCATTCTAAGTAACTCCCATGTATCTTTCTAATATGATATTGCTTCCTTGGGGAAGCCTCACCTAACATCTCTACCATTGTTTTAACCTATATCCCAGAGTAGGTCAAATTCTCTGTTTTATTATGCTTTGTAATTACATGTCTTTAGAACATCACAGTGTACACATTGGGGAAAGTTTTAGTCAGAATTCCCAAAAGATTGGGCTAGACAGACTAGCCTAATAAGGGGATGGAGGACTGGGATAAACTTCTTAAGGGAGTATAAATAGCAGGGTCAAAATTTGAAATCTGGGTAAAAAACTATAGGCTCTTTAAGTAAGTTGAATCCTTAGGTCTTATTACAGTACAGATAACTTTGTCACAACTTAGGTATCCAAATGTACTTAAGTTACATGAATATGTTACTGTGTTATAATTGTCAAAAATGCCTTTATGATGCTCTGCGCCAGGCTGGAGTTTCGAATTTTAAAATTGACCAAGTTGAGATTGTTGGCACCATTTTGGAGGGAAATTAGGTGTCTGGAGGAAGAGGGCAAGGAGAAATGGCATGAGAGTGGTCAGAGTCATTGAATGAATCTGAGATTCTGAATCAGGGCAGACTGGTCTACAACATCAGCTAGAACCAAAGCAAGCACATACCATACAAATACTAAAATCTGGGTGGCTGGGATGATCGACTTTCCTGAACCTTAAGCCTATGTACAGGCCACAGGAACTTTAATACTTGAGCAGAAATTTTGTAAACCAAGGTATCTAGTACCTCTGTCTTTCTTCCATATGTGAAGGCTTGACCTCAGGTAATTCAGTAAAGAATGGAGAGGTCATTTCGGAAATTAATATTACTCCCTTTTCATTTTGCCTTAATGTTTACCAGATTGAAGTAGCGTAGTAAGGATTGCAAATTGAGGATGTCAGGCAAGTGATTACTGCCTCTTAGAGGTAAGCTCATGGGATATTGTCAAGTGATCCAGGGTATTAGAAGCTGAAAGAGAAACAGTAGAATAGTAACCTGTCAGGTTTTGGCACTGGATAAATTGTTAGCAGTCTTGGATAGAGGTAATAAAGGGTGATTTGGAGAGGTTATTTGAGTGTTGTCTGTCATAGAGAAGGCATCAGTCTAAACAGCTAGTGAGATGAAAAGGAGAGCAACATGATGTTCTGTTGAGGTGGGGACCATGACTCAGGAAATGGCATCCTAATGGATCATGGAGAAATCAACCTGGGGTACAAGTGGGACTGGGGTCATTGGGGACGTCCTGTTGGGAAAGGTACCAGTTCTTCAAAGTGTCAAGTTTATCAGTGAAGTGATAGGCAACTGAGCAAGTAAATATATGACCTTGAAGGCAAAGGTAGTGCCTGTAAAATATAATAACATACATATGTAAGTGATTCTTCCTGACTCACACAATTTTTTTTTAATGGAGACAATCATGAAACTATTGAACGAAGCCACAAATTAATGAAAATACATATCATATTCATAGATTAAAAGCTGATATATGGATCAATAAAATATTAGTCTTTTATGATTTAATATTATGTATTAAAAATGCATCTTTAAAAAAAAAAACTTTTTGTTTTGTATTGGAGTATACCCAATTAACAATGTTGTAATAGTTTCAGGTAAACAGCACAGTGACTCAGCCATACGTATACATGTCTCCGTTCTCCCCCAAACTCTCCCCCCATCCAGACTGCCACATTACACTGAGCAGAGTTCCATGTGCTATAGAGTAGGTCTTTGTTGGTTATCCATTTTAAATATAGCAGTGTGTACAGGCAACCACAAATTCATTCTCTGTCTGCGAGTCTCTGTTTTGTAAGTTCATTGGTATCATTTCTTTTTAGATTTCATGTATAAGGGGTGTCATACAGTATTTTTCCTTCTTTCTCTGACTTATTTCACTCAGTATGACAATATTTACTGACTCCCACTCTTGAAGGGCAGGGAACATGTTTCTCTGCTGTCTATCAGCATCCTATCCAGCTCAGTAGGTTTGTATGAACTGATTACTGGGAACAGTAGAATCTATTTTCAAAAAGGCCTGAACTTTGACTAGGAAATGAGTCCTTCAACCTATTTGAGCCTTAACTTTTACATCTAAAATGTGAAAATAAATTTGATGTCGAAAAAGCATGTCTGTTTCAGCTCGTAAGACCTATCCTAGAAGATGGTTATTTTGAGACATTTGTCTGCCATCTTTTCAGTCAGCTGGCTTTCCAAATAAAGCCATATTCCTTGCCTCAACAAACAAATGAAAGACTATCTTAGTTATCTTCTCATTCTGAAGGAAGTTGGTGATGGTAAATTTTTACCTGGGTATTGATGTTTTAGAAATTATTACTATATATTTAATTATAAAAAGTTATTCTCCTTTCTGTTGCACTTATTTTCAAAATAAAGGTTTTTACTTTTTTTTAAAAAAGTTACTCTCATTTAAAAATATTTTGGTAACCTGGAAAAGCATAGTAAAGAAAAGATCACTCATAATCACACTTTTCAGAGACTCACTGTTCACATTTTGGAATACCTATCCTCCTCCTGTTTTTGTTTGTTTTTCTTTTTCCTGTATAATCATAGAGGCTTAAAAAAAAAACTAAAAAACTAAAAGCCATACTCTTGTGTAGCTTTCATGATTCCACAGTATATTATGAATGTTTTTCCGTATCAGTAAATATTCTTCTTTGTCATGGGTCATCCTTGTAATCAGACAAGTTTTTTGGAAATACTGGCCTAGCCTAAGTTTCAGGGAGATGGAGAGGTAAAGAAAGATGTGGGGAGAGAAAGAGTTCATTTAAATGTGTGAGTGAAAGGTGAGTACAGTAACACACTTGGTGCATGTCTCACTGTGTTTCCACTTTGCAGATATGTTGGATATGTGCAGAGTTGGTAGACTTTGGATGACAGGAGTTTAGGATTAGGTAGATGAGACTCTTTATTGCCTTGATGAATACTTCTGGATAAGGTGAACCTGTTTGCCAGTAGCATCTGGCTCCTTGAAGGTCTTCTCTGCCTAGCAGACTATTCCTCAGAGTTAGGATGTTGCCTGGTTAATTGAGACAGTCTGCTGAGTAGTATGAGCCAGCAGTATCCTTTTTGGAATATCATTATACACTCAATTATATTATCTCCGTCTGCTGGCAGGGAGGAACTATTGCCATGACTGGTATAGAAGACCTTCAGGGAAAACTCTTCAGGTAAGAAGAAACTTTGACCCTTGCCAAGTCAGGCCAGTGCAGCGGTGTGCACATGGAGACGGGTTTGGAATCAGAGTGCTATGCCTGTTAAGCTAAACCTTAGGAGAGTTATAGAGTGATCTACTTACTTCAGTCTCTTAAAGGAAATGATCCAGGTCATGATCATTCTAACACATGGTGGCTGAACTGAGGAGTTTTGCATGATGTGTTTCTGCTTTGAGATAGCTAATCAATGTGCCAGGTACTGTGGTAAAGCACTGCCGTATACAGTGCTTCATTACTCGCCTTTTTTCTCATTGCTCTCCTTTATTACTCCTCATTACGACTGAGGAAACCAAAGCTCAGAGAGCTTAAATAATGTGCTAGCAAGTGTCAGAGACTGGATTCCAACCAGAGTCTGACACCAAAACGCAGCACTCTTGGCCACTGTGCTGTTGTTGCCATTCCTCTCCAGAACTTTTGCCTGGTCTGGTGAGGCACCATTGTAAAAACAAGAGAGTCCTCCTTCCTTCCATCTGGTTCTCCAGCCCTATTTCCAGTTAATACTTAACTGAGCATTTAATATGTGCTAGACATTTGTGAGCATTACTGCTTGGCTCTTGAGTTAACTCAGAATACAGTTGTAGCTATTACCATTTTCAAATAAGAAGTGCTAAGAGCATTTATCCATTCATGCACTCCACCAGTCTTATTTATTGAGCATCTGCTCTGTGCCTGGCTTTAAAAGATTTAACAATGATGTAAGAGCAGGGTCTCTGTCCATAGAAGCTTATGTTTCATTGTGAAGAGACTGACAATAAAACAGTAACTTAAGGTATTTGCACAGTGTGTTGGTACAATGGAAGATAGAAACATGGTAATATAAAGTGTAAGGCAGTTATGCTTTGGAACACTGCTTTGGAAAGAGTGATCAGAGATTCTGAGGTGACAGTTGAGCAGATTTGAGGCTGAAGGATGGGACCAGCCACATGAAAATGTCCAGACCCAGAGGAGAATAGCAAGCACAAAGGTGCAGGCAAGAAAGAGCTTAGAACATTTGGAGACCAGAAAGGAAACCAGTTTAGTTGGAGCACCTTTAACAAATGGAGTGATATGAGGCAAGGGGGTTGGCGGAGACCAGACCGTGTAGAATTCTAGTCGGCAGTGGAGTGACTGATTGATAAAGATTGCTCTGTGGTAGAATTTTAACTTCAAAGAAGAGGCAAAAAGTTCAGGCAAAAATGGAAGGAGGACAGGCCAGTTAGTATACATGTGATAGTCCAGGGGAAAGATGGTGGTAGGGGTGGCCGGGAAAGAAGTTGATAGATTCCACAAACATTTTGGAAATAGAGGCAGCATTTTCTGGCTGATTGATACGGGAAATGAGATGGAGGGTTTTCTGTTTGAGCAGTTCAGTGGATATCATAACAAAATAAAAATATCTTATTTCCTTAATTCATTTTAAAAATGAGGAAACTGAGGCCCAAAGAGGGAAAGTTTGGCTATCCCAGGGATGTTCTTAGACTAGCCAAAGCCTCCCCACAAAGATCCTTCTGGGAAACACTAAGCTAATATTTAACCAAAACTGAGCTCACATAGTGTAATACATGATCAGATAACTTAGCACCGTGAAATAGCAGAAAGCTGTGCCAGAACTTTAATGTTGATTAAGTAAATTCTTATTTTTCAGATGTTTTTATTTAACATATACTAGACAGTATTTTCAAGGCCATAAAGTAAATGTCTTCAAAGAAGTTTCACATGTAGGCTACATGTTTACATTCAGAATTGTGAGGTTTAAAAACTGGTTTTAAAAACTCTTACTAAGAGAAGTTCTACATCATATTTTAGGAGTTAGTAACTAGAAGATGAAGACACTTAAAAGATTCTACAAGTTTAGATCTGGTGGTAAAGTGAATGTAAAGGTCATTGAAAGAGATAATGACTGAAAAGGACAAGTGACTTTAAATTTACACACATGTGAAGAGGCTGGTGAAAATGATCTGTGGATTTCACCTGGTTTAACCATAGAATGTTAAGTTGTCTGAAGTTGAGTTTAATCTCTTCCTTCTCTTTCCATGATGGGAAGTTTTATTTTTTTGGATTAGGAAGTTGGTCTGTCACTCATATTTTTGTAAAGGTAAAAGTACACAAAAGGGAAGGGGACAAGTGTCCTAACTTTGTTCCACAGGCCTATCATCACTTGATATTTTTTGCAGCTTGGGATGACCTTTGTGACTTGATGAGCCACTTACAAGCAAGAACCATGTCCTCAACCTTTATTACATTGTAAAGGCTTATGTGGTACCAAGTAGGCTCCACTGCCTGCAAGAGCCTTATGTGGTTTGGTCTCCTGCCAGTCCTCGCAGTAAGTGCGTGGTGGGCACTCAGTAACGCTGAACTGAATGCATGTGAAGCTGCCACCATTTGAAGACAGTCAATAAAAAGCTCACTTCTGTGCATTGCACTAGTCAAATAATTGCCACATGGCTGTGTTTTCCTGGTATTCAAAGGTCTGTAAAAGATCAACTTGTGGTCTTTTCTAGGAAGACTCAAGTTTTGTGAAAAGCTGGAGTGACTTATTTGATAGCCCTCAGGTATAAGTCCTTAATTTGTGATTTATTCATTGTTCTCCTGTTCTTTTTATTTGGTGGTGGTATTGTGCTTGTTGACTACTAAACCAAGCAAATAAATTTGAATCTTGCAAGCATTTTGTAATTCTGCACTAGGGGCTTCCCTGTTAACATCTGCTTGCTTTGATATCTTTTAGGCCTCTCCCAGTGTGTGTCCTGTACAGTCTGTTCCCACAACAGTTTTTAAGGAGATACTGCTTGGCTGTACTGCAGCTACTCCGCCAAGTAAGGACCCAAGACAGCAGAGCACTCCCCAAGCTGCCAACTCTCCACCGAACCTCGGAGCAAAAATCCCTCAGGGGTGAGTCAGAAGTTAAAGATGTTTAATCTTGCAACCCACTGGAATGGGTTGCCATTTCCTCCTCCAGGGAATCTTCTCAACCCAGGGATTGAACCTGCATCTCTTACATCTCCTGCATTGGCGGGCAGATTCTTTTACCACTAATACCACCAGGGAAGCCCATACTGATGTTTAATCATAATACCGAAGGTTATTTTAGCCATGGTTCTTTCTGTCTGAGCTGACATTGCTCGGGTGGCAAGATTGACCCTATATTGAGTGTTTAGAGAGAGAGCGTTAGTGCAGTGAAAATTTGATGTAACAACCTGCCATTCAGTATATCTCAGGTTGTCAGGGGAGGTTAGTTTCCAGTTGATCGTATGCCTTCAGAGGTGATACTTGTAGTTGGCATACAGACCTAAATAAAACATGTCACGGAAAAGAAAAGGGGGTGTGAGGAAAGAGGAGCTTTCTTGACTTTGTATAGAGAGAATGGTCTACTGAAATATTACAAACAGCTGGAGAATAGATGTCCACTTTCAAGGAAAGGGGAGCCAGTTGGTTGTGTGTGGAAGACTGAGATCCATGGGAGTGTGGGGTAGAGGGAGACAGGGTTCCAGTGAATGAGCTTCATCAGCCTGGACCTCAACTATAGCTGAGAGATGTAGCAGTAGCAGTAGAGAAAATAGTAAGACAAAATCAAGGAAGCAGTAGTTATAACTTAAAGTTACTTATTTACAGAAGATAGTGGAATAAGAAATGTAAAATCTAATCGGAAATTTAAAGTGGCCACAAGATTAATGGAGAGATGAGTTTTAAGAGAAGGATCTTTTTTAGGAGGGATGGTGGCCTGTGTAAGCAGTTGTAAAGACCTAAGATAGGGCTCAGAAACTGGTGTAGAAAGGTGGACTTGGAAGACCACTGTAGTAAATGGGAGAGTGCATGAGCACACCAGTTCACGGGGAGGACACCAGGCTGCCAGGGACGGAGCTTAGAAGATGACCATGGAACAGTCAGAGAGAGGGCAGAGTAGGGGGAGGTTGTTTATTCAAAGTAGAGAGAGATAACAGTAAGAAGTTTGGTGGTACCCAAGCAAAGATGTCTAGTATGAGTGCTTCCCAGGTGGCTCAATGGTAAAGAATCTGCCTGCCAGTACAGGAGACTTGGGTTTGATCTCTGGGTTGGGAAGAATACCTGGAGAAGGGAATGGCAACCCACTCCAGTATTCCTGCCTGGAGAATCCCATGGACAGAGGAGTCTGGTGGGCTACAGTTTTGGGGGGTCACAAAGAATCAGACATGACTGAGCAACTCAACAACATGAATGCGTTAATGAGAACTTCTCCAGGATGAGATCCTTTGGTAGAGGCAGGAAAACTAGTCTAAGAGGGAAAAAGCACTTTGCATTCTGCTGAGGAAAGAACTTTATGACAAATTTCAGAGAAACAAAAATTCTTGAAGGATAAACCCCTATTAGGAGTGGAGAGGGTACCAGATTGTTCTGTGAACAAGCACATCATCAGCTGGCTCTTTGCTTCGGGTCCTGATCACTGACCAAACAAGCATGAGATTGTCCAGTGCTAGGCTGGTTACATGTTCACAGACGGAGTTTTATGCTACTGGTGATTTTGGTTTCATATGATATTCTGTTTTGAGGGAAAGCTGAGATTCATTTTGCATTGAGAAATAGAACTAACATGAAGTAGTTAACTATGAGAACATGCAGATAGAATTTAGGGTTGTGTTTTTCTTAATGTCTTAAGATATTTTTGCCTAGCCATTGACTGATTACTTTTAACTCCAGCCCACAGAAATCTATCCTGAATTCTCTGATATAAGCAGTTTTCTTTTCTCTTTCATACTGCCTACTTTAGGAAAGCAAGTAATTATTTTTGGAAGGTAGGGAAGAGATGAAAGAGGCCTAGATGCTAGTTTTCCATATTAATCTTTTTCAGATGTCATAAACAGATTTTACCAGAACTTTCTTCCTGTCTAAATACAAAGCCTGAAATACTGAGAACAAAACCAGATGTTGCCTGCAAAGTAGAGTTGCTCTCTTCAAAGTCCTCTCAGATTGGAACTGGAGACTTAAAAACCCTGAGTGAACCAAAGGGAAGCTGTTCCCAGCTGAAGACCAGCACTGATGAGGAAAGCAGTGAGGAATCTCTTCCTCCATCATCGACTGATCCTCCTAAGGAGTGCGTACCAATAAAGGCGGCTTCTGTGGCAGAATTGGAAATCACCAACACTCCTGAACTGCAGAAGCATTTCGAACATGCACCTTCCACATCTGATGTCCTTTCAAAGAAGCCAGAAGAGAAAGCAGCTGTCAATAGTAACAGTCCTAATAGTTGCATAGAAAAAAGGGGAGAATCTTCAACTTTAGGCTGCCAGTCACAGAATATAAAGGCGTCTTCAGCAAAAGTAGATCCTGAAAGCTGCAGTACAAGAAGCAACAATAAATTCCAGAATGGTGAGTGTTTCTGCATATGTTTATTGGTAAAAGGTAAGATGATTGTCAGTACATACATTATCTTCTTCTTACCTTATGAGAAAATAATAGGAAAATGACGGTAGAAAAAGTTCAAAGAAGAAAGTAAAACCCCTAAATCTGAGAAGTGATTACTGTTCATGTTTTGGTGGAATTGGTTCTCTGTATATGGAAACACAGATGAGCTGTGAGACACATGGGTTCGTACCAACAGTTTTACCCAGTGCGTTAGTTGTAGATGTCTGTCAGCGTTTTAAAGGCTGCAGGGATGCCCGTATATGCATTTACCATATGACTTAGGTGGGTCCCAGTTTTTGGTTGTAAGAAAATTTTGAAAAAAAATCTAAAGTGATCTGCTTCCTTTATCGTCATTCTATAACTGATTTTTCTGTAACATCTATATTGGAGAGAAGGAAGGGATTAAAGCTTTATGCCCACACAGGTATAGTAGACTTGCAGTTTTTTAAAAAAGGGAATTGCATCACCGCCTCTAGCAAAGAGATTTTTAGTTAAAGAATTTAGCGGACAGTGCTAACTTAGGACTCCCCTCTTCGCTTAAGGGAAGGTCCTGCTGCACCTATGATTTTTGTTTGTTTTTAAATTTTTTGGCCACACTGCACGGCATGTGGGATCTTAGTTTCCCAACAAGGGATTGAACCCATACCCCTTGCAGTGGAAGCAGAGTCCCAACCACTGGACTGCCAGGGAAGTCCCTTTGCATGCACAATTTAGAACTCAGTGCTCTTTATATAGAGAAAATGGTACATTATATTTCACAATACTTATAAGTTTGAGGATGCATTTCAGTGATGGGAGTTATTAGAAGCTCTCTTACTAGAATTAACAGAGCTAAATGGCTCCAGTATGTCAAAAGGTTCAATTTAAAAATAGATTTGATGTCAACTGGGTATAAAAAAACTTGAAAAACACTCAATAAAAATGCTGTTCATTAGGATAAGTAACAAATGGATAATCCCACACTCTAGCTCTTCCTGCAGGGCTCTGAAACTAGAGGGCAAGATGGGTGGATTTGACTGGGGGATCTTCCTGAAGTAGAGTTGGAGAAGTTGGAAAAGAACTTTCTTTGCTGAGTAATTCTTCTAACCCAGCTTCTTCATTCTTGAGGTTTAAGTTGATATAGCTGGTAATTTGCATAAAATTAATTGCATAAGATTATACTGTTCCTCAGAAGTTATGTAACTCCCCAAGAAAGTGAATATTCATGACCATGTCCCTGTTCTATTTCTTTATTCTTTTTGAGTCACCAGCCTTCACATTCAGCTAGTTTTTAAGGCAAAGTATTTTCATATTATGTGAAGAAGCAGTAAAAGTTCTAGACCAGTAAACACATTATAGATATAGAAGTGAGTTTCAGAGTCCACCTTTGTCTTGCTTAATATGTTGTGCAACTCTGTTCCAACTAAAATGATTTTGAGGGAAATGAGAGGCCTTGTCACATCCTGCTGTGTGCTGTCCACTGGGACTTCTGGCTGAGGAGTAAGGCAGTGTGATTAGGAACCTACCGAGATCTCTACTGTTTCCACCAGTATTGCTTGTGGATTTGGAAAGACTCCACTAGACACTGCTTCTGCACTGTGTGACCTTACTTAGGGGTTAGAAAACAAAAACAAGCTGGAGTTGAACAGCCACCCTTTTTTCTATTTGGTAGATGCATGGCTTCTCAGAAGTCAGTATTGCTTTTTTTCCCTTGGTTTGGTTCTGAGTTAAGAGAATCATTGATGAGGGATCAACCGCTGCACTCCTCAATACAGAGCTAGCTTTAGATAATTCAACTTGCTTATTTCTAGATATTTTCCTCTTTTAAGCCCAGGCAAGACAGTTATTAAGATAATCTCTGGACTCAGCTTGGGAAAATCTGGTCCCATTCAAAGGGTGATGTGTTTTCAGTATCAGGATGGAATTTTAAACTACTGATTACTTTATTTTCTCTCCTTTCTTACTTTACCTTCTCTTTCACTGAATAAGAATGTTTTAAGAGTTGAGGCCTGACGGCATCCATTTAGCATTTTAAGGTGTGCTCTAGTCCTGCTTCAAAAGAGAACATCAGGACACATCAAAGGTGATTTATTAAAGATGCTTATTTTATTTAAAGCCACCTTTGGTTTGAGGTCTTTCTTCTGGTTTCCTTCAAGACCTCTTACCAGCGTCTCCCACCCATCTCTCGACTGGTTCTCCCAAAGTTGTGTTTTTGTTTTTTGTTTGCTTAAGAATCTACTTTCCTTTTCTCAGCTCCCTTGGACCCCAAGGTAAGGTCTTTTCTGTTGGTTTTATATGAAATACAGTTGTTCTTCAGTATCCAAGAGGGATTGGTTCCAGGACTCCTACTGTCAGCCTTCCCCATCTGACACTGGGGTTCTGCATTTGCAGATGCAACCAGCCACAGATTGTGTAGTGTTTTCTTTTCATTTTTTAAAAAAAATTTTGGTTATAGATTGGACCCATGCTCCCTGCATTGAAAATGCGGAGTTTTAACCACTGGACCACCAGGGACGTCCCTGTGTAGTATTTTCAGTCCATTGTTGGTTGAACCCACAGAGGCAGAGGGCTCACTGCGTGCCCAAAAGCTCTTGACTTAGATTCCCTTTTGTGTTATTTGGGCTAACAGAGTGGTTGCTCTTTAAAATTAGGTCTCTACTTTTTTCTCCCTTTAGAAAGTATGTTACATTTCCATTCAAGTTCCCCAGCTTCTAAGTTAAAACTTAAACATGCATTTACTTTGAATCAAAATTCTGTCTTTAGCCAAGGCTCTTAATCTTGAATGGAAAGTATGTGTGAAGGAAATTTAAGATTGTTCCAGGGCCAGGGGTCAGTGCTCTTGGAAGCACTTAGGAAATAACTTATAGACCGAGAGGCCCATGTTATTTGGGTTTTGTTATATTTGGATTTAGAAAAGGCAGAGGAACCAGAGATCAAATTGCCAACATCCGCTGGATCATGGGAAAAGCAAGAGAGTTCCAGAAAAACATCTCTTTCTGCTTTATTGACTATGCCAAAGCCTTTGACTTTGTAGATCACAATAAACTCTGGAAAATTCTGAGAGAGATGGGAATACCAGACCACCTGATCTGCCTCTTGAGAAATCTGTATGCAGGTCAGGAAGCAACAGTTAGAACTGGTCATGGAACAACGGACTGGTTCCAAATAGGAAAAGGAGTACGTCAAGGCTGCATATTGTCACCATGTTTATTTAACTTATATGCAGAGTACATCATGAGAAATGCTGGACTGGAGGAAACACAAGCTGGAATCAAGATTGCCTGGAGAAATATCAATAACCTCAGATATGCAGATGATACCACCCTTATGGCAGAAAGTGAAGAGGAACTAAAAAGCCTCTTGATGAAAGTGAAAGTGGAGAGTGAAAAGATTGGCTTAAAGCTCAACATTCAGAAAACGAAGATCATGGCATCTGGTCCCATCACTACATGGGAAATAGATGCAGAAACAGTGGAAACAGTGTCAGACTTTATTTTTCTGGGCTCCAAAATCACTGCAGATGGTGACTGCAGCCATGAAATTAAAAGACACTTACTCCTTGGAAGGAAAGTTATGAGCAACCTAGATAGCATATTCAAAAGCAGAGACATCACTTTGCCAACAAAGGTTCGCCTAGTCAAGGCTATGGTCTTTCCTGTGGTCATGTATGGATGTGAGAGCTGGACTGTGAAGAAGGCTGAGCGCTGAAGAATTGATGCTTTTGAACTGTGGTGTTGGAGAAGACTCTTGAGAGTCCTTTGGACTGCAAGGAGATCCAACCGGTCCATTCTGAAGGAGATCAGCCCTGGGATTTCTTTGGAAGGAATGATGCTAAAGCTGAAACTCCAGTATTTTGGCCACCTCATGCGAAGAGTTGACTCATTGGAGAAAACTCTGATGCTGGGAGGGATTGAGGGAGGGAGGAGAAGGGGACGACAGAGGATGAGATGGCTGGATGGCATCACTGACTCGATGAATGTGAGTCTGAGTGACCTCCGAGAGCTGGTGATGGACAGGGAGGCCTGGCGTGCTGCAGTTCATGGGGTAGCAAAGGATCGGACACGACTGAGCGACTGATCTGATCTGATCTGATCTGATATTTGGAATGGTTAGCTTTGCAGAATGCTTTAGAAAGCACATCTTAAGCCAGCCTTTTTTTGAGTGTAAAAACTGACAGAATTGATTTCCACGTGGTCCTCTATTGAGATAAACCTATCCCTGTGTATTGTTAAGTTTGCAGTGAGTTTGAGTTAAGTATCTGCTTTGGAGAAGTCTGCCTGCCATGTTTATCTATTTGGGGTTTTTTTTTTTTTAATTATTTACATTTTTATTTATTTTTGGCTTCCTCGGGTTTTAGCTGTCACACATGGGCTCCAGAGCGTATGGATTCTGTAGTTTGCAGCGCACCGCATAGTTGCCCTGGGGCATGTGGGATTTTAGTTCCCCAAGCAGGGATCGAACCTGCATCCCTTGCATTGGAAGGTGGATTCCTAACCACTGAACTACCAGAGAAAGCCCCAAAACGTTTATCTTATCTAGGGTTGTGAATACAAGTACGCATTACCTTGGAATTGTGAGTCTAGGGTTTTATGTTACCAAACGGATTGACCAAATGAGAAGCATTTAAAGAGAATAAAACTTCCAACTGTTCTGATAGTTGTCTTCAGCCATTTTCAGAAATTACAGTTGAACCAGTAATTGAGACAATGAGTTCTCCCTTTGGGAAATCTGACCTTTTAAGTATTCAGTCAAAGATTGATGTGATTTTTTAAAAAATCTGACATGCCATTTCCTTCATTTTTTTTTCTAGCCCCATCTCGGAAGTCAGTCTTGACAGACCCAGCCAAACTCAAGAAGCTGCAGCAGAGTGGCGAGGCCTTTGTCCAGGACGACTCCTGCGTGAACATCGTGGCACAGCTGCCCAAGTGCCGTGAGTGCCGCCTGGACAGCCTGCGCAAGGACAAGGAGCAGCAGAAAGACTCACCTGTGTTCTGCCGCTTCTTTCACTTCAGGAGGTGAGGCCTATGGGGGAAAACTGAGGTACTCTGAGCCCTTTAATGTACTTTTCTCCTTCCTCTTCTATCAACAGTAAGTCTAAAACTGGGAAAAGTTAGAGATGATACTTCTGTGGATTCAGGAGTCTAGATCTTATTACATGGTATTTCCTACTCATACTCCTTTTCAGTTCTTTTTTTTTTTAAAGCAAGAGCTTGAAAATACAAACTTCTGATTTTAGAAATAACAAATACAGAAAAATTCTGAAGGTTCTAAAAAACCACCACACAAATGACTGCTGTTAACTTTTCAGTGCATCTTAGTGTTTATGTGGTTATAGAATATATTAAACATACCTACTTGTTGTATTGTATAAATACTTTGAATCTTACTTTCCCCAATATGTACTTTCCCAGTACGTAATAGGAACCACTTGATCATGTTGACTTTTTAAAAAAATTATTTATTTTTATTTTTGGTTCTACTAGGTCTTCATTGCTGCATGTGGGCTTTCTCTGGTCACAGCGAGTGGGAGCTACTCTTTGTTGTGGTGCACGGGCTTCTCATTGTGGTGGCCCCTCATTGCAGAGCACAGGCTCTAAGGCTTAAGACTCAGTAGTTGCAGCAAGAGGGCTCAGCAGTTGTGACTCATGGACTTTAGTTGTTCTGAGGCACCTGGAATCTTCCCAGATGAGAGATCACACGTACATCCCTTGGATTGGCAGGCAGGTTCTTATCTGCTGTGCCACCAGGGAAATCCGATCATACTAACTTTTTTCAGCAAATACTTTTGAATAACTATGAAAGAACCCATAATAATGATGTTTGAAAATGGACTTAACCTATTCCCTTGTTGGTATTCAGATTATTGTGTATTTTTTGCCACTAAATACAGAGATGATCATCTGTTGTCCATCTCTCTGATTATTTACTTTGGATGAGACTGGAAGTGTCCTTACTGGGTCAGAAGGTGTGTGTGTTAAGGCTTTGATACATGAATTCTGCCGCATTGCCCTGGAAGAATACTGCGCCTGCATCCATGCCCCCTAGCAGCTTTTGAGCATTCCTGTCTCTATGCCAGCAGGAAGAAGGTGTATCTTTAAAAAAATTCTTTCTACTTTTATAGGCAAAAGCTTTCATTTTTGCATTGCTTTTTTTATTTTAAAGTCAAATTTAATTTTCTTCAAATTCTTCCATCCTGAGTGAAGAGAAAGGTAGCCTTCTGGTCTTTTTGATATATAAATGAGCAGTGTTGTTCTGGGTATAGATGAGCTTTTAGATATGATACATTTTCTCAGAAATCTAGGTAGAATTTCAGGCTCAACTAACTCTAATCATAAACAGAAGTGTTGCCTTTAATTTCTTCCTGTCTCCCCATTTAGTTTTATCAAGATTCAAGATTGCTGATGAACTGAATTAAATGCACAAGCATTTTAGATCATTTTGTCTGTGCTGGTAACTTTCAGATTCAAGGTTATTTAGTGAGTAAGAGTTATTTTAGGTGGCAGGTAGTTTGTCCTATTCATTCCTGAGTAAATTGCAAAAGCACCACAATAAAGTGTGTGTAGGATTAGAACTGTGATAAGTGTTAAGAGAAGCCGGTGTGGAACAAACTCACTTCTTTGGTAAAAAGAATGTTATAATTTTAAAAATAGAGCCTTTTCCCCCTGATGTTTACAGTGATGATCGATACTGTCGTAAGTACCATCAGGTTTGTTTCCCATTATGTTCTGCAGATGAAATAGGGGAGGGGAGAGTCACAGTGAAGTTCAGTTGCCATATCCTGTTTACCGTCTCCTCCCCATTTGAAATGTCTTCCAAATTTATTTTTTAGAGTTATGACTAGCTCTCATTTGGAATGTCAGTTAAAAACTGTGGGCTCCTAGAAGTATGTTTGCATCTGTTAATACAATTCCCCATGTGCTTCCAGTTCTGGACAAATGATTTTCCTAGGGCACAATTTCATGCATCTCATGGGCTCAAAAAATTTTGGCAACTGCCCAATAACTAGCAAAGAAATTGCGGTCCCTGCATTTTTCTTGCCTTTATATGAAATAGTGTTTCCTTGACATGCCGTCTGTTACGGAATATCTACCTATTCTTGCAAGGCCAAGCTTAATTACTGTCTCTTAACATGAAGTCTTCTTAATAAATCCCAGACTACTACACAACCTAGGAAAAAACATGATAGATGTCAAAGATGTATTAGAAAGAGAATGTTGAGAAAATACTCAGCTTTTCCTAGGTACCAAGGCCCATCTTAACACTGCCTCTTATTCCAGAAACGTGCATAGTAATTTACAGCTAGAATTCCTAAGGATTCTGAATACCTCATGAATTCATGTGGTTTTGGCTTCAGTGATATCTAGGGTTAGCCTTCCTCTGCTGAGCATTAATCTTTTAGCAGTAGTTATTTTCAGATCTGATCAGGATATTTATCACCTTCTGTTTGTTGTCAGTTTACTTCTGTGACATCTTGTGATTCTTCTTGCTATTAACTTCCACATCAGGCAGGTTCAGTAGCTGTGCCTGGAGGTGACAGGATTAGATAACTGGTTGGAGTATAAAGCACACCTCCTCTCCCCTCCAGTCCTTCATGTCTTTTGAGGGAAAATCTTATACTGATGCTGCCACATAGCAAATTGGCTGTAACTAGCCATGGAGATTATAGAAAGTTGGGAAGGAAATGGGGTTGATTTAAATATTTAAATAGTAACAACAAGGTGTAAATCAATATTTTATATATGTAACATGCCTTTTTTTTTTCTTTTCTTCCTTTCACTTCTAGGTTACAGTTCAACAAACATGGTGTATTGCGGGTAGAAGGCTTCTTAACACCAAACAAGTATGACAGTGAAGCAATTGGCTTGTGGTTGCCTTTAACCAGAAATGTTGTGGGGACTGATTTGGACACAGCAAAGTATATCCTGGCCAACATTGGAGACCACTTCTGTCAAATGGTGATTTCTGAAAAGGAAGCTATGTCAACTATTGAGCCACACAGTAAGAGCACCTCTTAGGGGGTAGGATTTTTGAGTCCAAGTTGACTTTCATTCCTAAATGACACCTAAGTCCAAATTGTGTGGGTTTCATTTTCACCTAGAAGTTTAGATGACTTTGGTACACTGAGGTTGCGTTTTTTCCCTTGTGACAGATTCTGCCTGTTGATTTAATTAGAGTCAGTTACCTCTCTTGGGAGGTTGTTTACTAAAGGCGTGGAACTCCTTTTTTGTTAAGAAAGCTAAAGGGAGATGGTGGTGGAATTTGCACAGCTTTCCCAACAGTATGGGTTCACCTAAAGGGGTGAGACAGTCTCACACTTTGTTCCATCATTATATCTTCCACAAATGGTTCAAAGTAAAAAGTGAAGCCTTTTCTTTCCTCTAGTGCTGCTGCTAAAAGCCCCCCCTCCTCAGTTATCTTTTCAGAGTTTGTATAACCATATATGTTTCAATATAAGCATCTGTACATACCAGTGTTGAGAATTTTTATCATTGGTTCCAGGAACTAACTGAAGCTAGTTAAAGCACCAAAATAATATATTAGATAAGTTTGATTATTCTTGTATCTCAGAGTTCAGGGAATGGAAACTGGGGCATTCCCAGAAGTGGAAGTTCAGCACTAGGTGGGGAGTGGCATTGTGAGCTCCACAGGCGGCTGAAGTCCTACTGAATTGAAAAGCAGCTTTAGAATCACTCTGTTCTGTTGGGCAATAGAGGCCCTGATAAGTCAAGAATCTCCTGTGATCTTACATTTAGGACAAGTGACTCTGGTGTTTCATTTTCAGTAAAGATATGAAAGTTTTCTTCTTACATACTTTTAAGTAAAAGAAGATTTAAGAATTCTTAAGTAACTGATCTACAGGTGTTATATGAGTGATTGGAAAGTAAAAACACTTCTTTGAAATATATTAGTAGCTTCCTGAATCAGCAGGGCTATTGTTAAGTTGTCTAAAAAATGTGGGTTTTTATTTTTCCATTCCAAAAAAACCACAGTTGTCTTTTTAAGAGCATAATTAAGAAACTTTGTCCTGAAAGCTGTACATGAGATTAGCCTTTCCTTCTTGATTGTTATGTTCCTCTTCATTTCCTCTGTGACAAGCTGGTCAGTTGGAGAGAGGAACTCTCTGTGAGTGATCCTGAAGGATGCTACCACAAGGTGTTCCTAGAGAGGGGGTGAGATGGTACCCTCTGCTCCTGAGGTTAGGAAGCAGGTCCCAGCCTTCATACATTTATTCTGTCTTTTCAATGACAATCATTGAATAGATGGCTGAGAGGTCTAAGACCACTCTCTAATAACAGTCTAATCCAGTGACCAAGGTGAAGTTCATAAAATTTCGTCTGTAAAATGCCTGAAGGTCTATGTATTACGCCCTGAACGTTCACATTGTAATAAAATGACAGAGGTTCACTCAGCAGTTGGATTAATTTGAAGCAAACTGAAGTTAGTCACGTGTTTTATGGTCAGTCTGAAGAAAAAAGTCACCACTGACGGGATTAGAAAATGATGTATGTTCTCCTTAGAACACAAATGTGACAGTATTGATCCTGTCTTATTCAGGAGAGAGAGAGAGACAGTGATCTTCTGATCGAGACATTGGGCTTTTCTGTGTCCCAGGGAAATGTCCTCCCTTTGCTCCTGCTTCTTGAAGCTTTCTGATGCTGTATTTGGCACTCCTCTGTCGCGGGGAAAGCCCCTCCCTCCAGTTCTCAAGAGCTTGACCACTGGAACAGAAGATGCTACTTTGTAGAAGTCTAGGTTATGCCTCCATCTGTTGACCATTTGGTTAGTGTGAGTCGGTCCTGGGGGGACCGCATCACTCCTGGCTCTAGCAAAGTTGAGTTTCTGTCTCTGGTCTGTGAAGGAACCAACTTTGGACCGTTGTGCCTTCGCTAGTTAATGGGCTGCTCCCTCCAGGTTCCCTAGGCACCCGGAGGGTTTTTAATGAGCAGTCTGAGAGATTTCGGGGCATCTGTGAATAAGCAGACACTCTGCACTGAAGGTTGGGTTTGTGGATTTGAGTGAAGTTTTTTCTTTGAAGAAAGCATGGTCTGTGCTGCCTTTATAGTCTCAGAGGGTCTCATGACCCAAAAGGTGAAGAACCACTGCTCTCTGATACCTGTGTCTAAACCCCAACTTGCATAACCAATGCTGCTTTCTTCATTGACTTACTCAGCAGGACTTCCTACTCACCAGTAGTGTGCAGAACTCCTTGGAGGGTGGGGTGGAGGTGGAGATCTGAGCAGGAATTCTGCTTGCATGAAGTTTAATCTCCTCGTTGTTCCATTGCTGAGTTGTGTCTGACTCTTTGTAACCCCACGGACTGCAGCACACCAGCCTTCCCTGTCCTTCACTGTCTCCTGGAGTTTGCTCAGATTCATGTCCATTGAGTCAGTAATGCTGTCTAACCGTCTCATCTTCTGCCATCCTCTTCTCATTTTCCCTTCACTCTTTCCCAGCCTCAGAGTCTTTTCCAATGAGTTGGCTCTTCGTATTAGGTGGCCAAAGTAGTAGAGCTTCAGCTTCAGCATCAGTACTTCCAATGAATATTCAGAGTTAATTTCCTTTAGGATTGATTAGTTTGATCTCTGTCCAAGGGATCGCAAGAGTCTTCTTCATCACCAGAGTTCAAAAGTATCAGTTCTTCAGCCCTCAGCCTTCTTTATGTCCAACTGTCACATCCATGCATGACTACTGGAAAAAAACATAGCTTTGACTAGATGGGCCTTTTTTGGCAAAATGATGTCTCTTTTTTAAATACACTATCTAGGTTTGTCACAGCTTTTCTTCTAAGTAACAGCATCTTTTAATTTCGTTGCTCCTCAAGGGAAGCAAAATTGCCCTTGACTGTGTGCCATGTACAGAGAGGCTCAAGTCTGGAGTGTAGATATGAGCTGATGGGAATGCTGAAGGAGTCCAGGAGAGCGTCATGCCTGGGGCGGGGGCTTGGGATGGGCTCTGGAGGCTAAACAGTTACCAGGAGCTCCAGTGAGAGGGGGTAATGGCATGAACTCCCTCCCCCATCGTGTTTTATTTCGGGGGCCCTCTCCTCCCCAAGACTAAGTGGCTTATTGATCTTCGTAGGACAGGTTGCTTGGAAGCGAGCCGTCAAAGGTGTGCGGGAAATGTGTGATGTGTGTGACACCACTATCTTCAACCTGCACTGGGTGTGTCCCAGGTGTGGGTTCGGGGTGTGTGTGGACTGCTATCGGATGAAGAGGAAAAACTGCCAACAAGGTGAGAGCTGACTTCATTCTTCTCCCAGCCCCTTCTACTCTTAAATTAAGCCTCTCACTGATGGGCGGGTGATGGATTTCTTAAACTGGTGGGGCCAGAGTCCATAAAGAGCAGTAACTACAAATCAGTTCTTTGCAGGTGCTGCCTATAAGACTTTCAATTGGCTGAGATGTGTGAAGAGTCAGATACATGAACCAGAGAACCTCATGCCTACA
The DNA here is from genome assembly GCA_935064755.1 of Tragelaphus eurycerus. Classification (NCBI taxonomy): domain Eukaryota; kingdom Metazoa; phylum Chordata; class Mammalia; order Artiodactyla; family Bovidae; genus Tragelaphus; species Tragelaphus eurycerus. Next base: position 11,255,339 of record CAKXYN010000070.1, on the reverse strand, counting down.
CAGATCATTCCTGGAAAAGGTATTTCATGGGGTGCAATGATTTCCTTTTGCCTGTGTTTTGATTAGCTCATAGGGGCTGGTAGTTTGGTTTTACTTTGTGTAATATAATTACTTGCTATCTTTATTTTAGTGTGTACCATAAATTGTCCAGAAGTGTGTTAAATAATGCCCCCAAAGTTTTTGATTAAGGCTTTCTGAATAGTTCTTTAAAAGGAAAGAAAATGGCGCATTTAGGGGAAAGCATACTTAGGAGGAAAGGAGAGAGTGTAAGCACCCTAAAACGCATGCCAAGTCACTTCAGTCCTGTCCGACTCTTTGCAGCCCCATGGACTATATATAGGCTGTCAGGCTCCTCTGTCCATGGGATTCTCTAGGCAAGAATACTGGAGTGGGTTACCATGCCCTCCTCCAGGGGATCTTCCTGCCCCAGGGATTGAACCTGCGTCTCTTCTGTCTCCTTCATTGGCACGTGGGTTCTTTAGCACTTGCGCCACCTGGGAAGCCCACTCTAAAATAAGTGCTGCTAAAACAAGTTATCCTGTTAGAAATACCAGCTTCTGCTTTGTAATGTTGAGGTTGAAAGTACCTAATATTCTTGTTCAGATGTTTGCCTGTGCCCTTTTTTTAGCCCTCTATGATGTTGGAGACATTGTTCATTCTGTAAGAGCAAAATGGGGAATAAAAGCAAATTGTCCCTGTTCAAACAGGCAGTTCAAACTCTTTTCAAAACCAGCCTCAAAGGAAGACATAAAACAGGTATTACTGTTTATGCTGGATTCACCATCTTTGTTAATTGTTGTCTGTCTGTTTTCAATAACCCAAGGATTTCTATAGCATATTAGAAAGGAACATGGGGAGAGCTGTCAGTGGAAAGAAATGCTTCATCTCTTTCATGTGGCACTTTATAGACCCATTCTCAAGTTTTACATTATTTTTGTGGACTTTATTTGTAGTCTCTCTTAAGTAGAATTTTAATTTTCATTCCTTGAAAAAGCAAAACCTTTTCTGTTACAGTCTACTTAATAAATTGCTATCAAATTTGTATAGGTTTTTAAACTTACTATAGTTTTACACAGTAAAAATTTTTCAGATAAGCCTAACATTTTTTAATTACTAAATATATTTTACCTGTAATAAATATATAAAGAATTAAGGAAATAATACTGAAACAATCCTTTCTGTATCTCTCACTCAACGTAAAAAATGTGTACATTTCCTTGGTGCTCACAGGCCTCTTTATGGTGACATTTCCTTCACATCTGTCCTCACATCTACCCCCCTTACTCTCCCTCACTCCTTGTTTTTAGTAATCAGAAATTATTTTACATTTTTATGAAGCTGTGGTATGGAAGGCAGCATTGGTAGAAGAGTTTTGATCATTGGAATCAGAACTGAATTTGAATTCTTTTTCTGCCACTTTCTAGTTGCATAACTCTGGCTCAGATGAACTGATGTATATGTGCTTTAGCTTCCTCATCAGTAATAGAGGAATAATAATGCCAGTAAAATAAGTGGTGTGCTCTGTCTGTACAGTTTGTTTGTCGTTTTTGTTGTTCATGTTCAGTTCGTGTTTTGAGTTCTTGTTAGGGCTCTTCATCACTTTTTAAAGCTTCCTAAGCTACACTAAATCAAAAGAGCATTTCCTTTTTGTGCATTTTCCCACCTCCTCCTGAATTCACAGCTGTATTTCCTACATTGTCTCATTTACTTGTTCAGTCACTGGTTTTTGAGTGCTTACTCATGACACTTGGGTGATGGGAACAAACTGGGCATTTTAAAGAAACATGGTGGATGGAGTGGTAGGAATATGAATGAATATGAGATGCTGCTACAATAGTGGGGGTGCATCTTGCTGTATTTATATCCTTCGCGTCTTATACTTTCTCTAGTAATACTTAAAAGTTAAAAAATTAAAATCTCTTCTACACAGTTCTGTTCTATTATTGGAAGATTACTGCAACTGTGATGATTTCCAGGGCTATTGGGTGGTTTTGTTGCAGATATTTCTTTCCTACTGGTGAGCAGTTAGGGGAGAAGATAAGAAGAAAATGCAGTTTTCCAGCCTGTGTCAAGTTCTCCTTTTATACTCAACACAGACTTCCTTAACTGGAGAAAAAGCAACTCTCGGTACCATGCTCCCACAGAATCCCTCAGGGTTGGAGCCAGTGACTGTGGGTGGGGAGGCCGCCTCCAAACCAGCCAGCAGTGTGAAACCCGCCTGTCCGGCCAGCACGTCTCCTTTGAACTGGCTGGCAGACCTAACCAGTGGCAATGTCAACAAGGAGAACAAGGGTGAGTGTTTCCTGCTTTCTAGAACTTTGGTCTGTTCTCAGAGGGACTTGGCAAACCTCAGTTACTTGGAGAACAGAGTGGTGAGAAGCAGTGTGGAGGGTTAGGGGTTCCCTGTAGTCACCTGAAACCTGACACAGTTGCAGGCCCAGAGAGAACTTTTGCTGGTGATAGAAGTCATTGTTGAGCTTCTGTTTGGCAAGAATAGGGTGGGCTGAGAATTATTAGTTTCAATAGTAATTTTTGCCTTTATATCTCTACCCTGTATATATTTCCTATTCTGTCTAAATGGGAACACTGTCTTCAACTTTATTTTTCTCATCCATGCTGTTGTCTTAGGATGCTTGATTATATTATAAAGAGCATGGGTTTGGAAATCAGGTATTTAGAATTTAGGTGATTCTGCTTTCTGGCTGTTTTACAAGAAAGAAAAATTGCAGATCAGTTTCTTTCACGCAGAGATATTAAACATCTCAGTGAATAGAATTCAGCACAATAAATAAAGGACTTAACACGGGGGTGACCCAGCAGGGCTTGAGAAGTGCAGCTGCAGTTTTAACAGTAAAAAAGTGGGGAAAAGTCATGTGAGGAGATATAGAAAAAGAGTAAAATTCAAAACCTGCTTATAATTAAAACAAAAAAACTTAGGAACAGAAGGGAATATCCTTAATGTAATGAGTTTCTACAATAAAGTTGACAGCAAACATGTCAAATTATTACTGAATTTTTAAATCAGTTGAATAATTTTTAAGCTGTTCCCTCTGTGTTCAGGCATGAGACGAGGATTCCTGTCTTCAGTCTTTCATTAAACATTGTACTGGAAGTCCTGGCTATTGCAGTGAATTGAACAAAAAGATGTTAGGATTGGAAAGAAAGAAATAAAACTGTTGATATTTGTGAACAATCTAATTATGCGTGTTAAATTCTAAGAGAATCTGTATTTATAAATACTATCAAGGTTGATAGTTACAATGTTATTTACAAAAATCAGTTGTATTTTACATACCAGGAATAAATAAAAGGTACAGTTAACCATAGTATCATTTTGGGTATTGAATGTTTATGTATATATACTATATATAATATATGTAATAGCAGTTGGAAATCCTTATCAAAATCAGTAATATCATTAATATTTATCCTCTTAAGTTTCCTGGTTCCACAGTAATTCTGTTAATAGAAGACTAGTAAGGGCTCTGCCTTTCAGAATGCTTTTCCATCTGGATGTTTTTGGTTTCCTTTTTAGAAAAGCAACCAGCAATGCCAATTTTAAAGAATGAAATCAAATGCCTTCCGCCCCTCCCCCCTTGAGCAAATCCAGCACAGTCCTCCACACCTTTAACAGCACAATTTTGACACCTGTAAGCAACAACAATTCGGGTTTCCTCCGAAATCTCTTGAATTCCTCTACAGGAAAGGTATGTATTTGTCTTACTGTTTATACTCTCCTCCACTCCCCGGCCCCCTCAATAAAGATGAACAGAGTCAGAATAGAAGAGAGTAGAGAAAATAAAATAGAAAGTAGAAAGAAGGATGTGAATCCATTGCTTTCTACCTTCATGGATACAAAGGCTGTATCATTGGCAGATGGGCCTCACAGCTTCTAATTCTTGGCTGATGGGCTTTGGGGTACACTGATGGGCTGATTCTAATTCTTGGCTGAAGGGTACGCTTTTTTATGTACCACTTCTGAGAGTTGTGATATCAGGTAGAGGAAGAAGACTTAACTCTGTGAGAGTTCTGGCCTGGGTTCTTCCCTGGGTATGTAATATGTACTCATCCTATTGTTATAGGAATATAGGGTTTATTGATTGTAGGGAATGACATGTTTAAGACTTATGTTCTTTTTCAAATTCAGACAGAAAATGGACTCAAGAATACACCAAAAATCCTTGATGACATATTTGCCTCTTTGGTACAAAATAAGACCTGCTCTGATTTATCAAAGAGGCCCCAAGGACTGACCATCAAGCCCAGCATTCTGGGCTTTGACACTCCCCACTACTGGCTGTGTGATAACCGTCTGCTTTGCCTGCAAGATCCCAACAACAAGAGCAACTGGAATGTGTTCAGGGAGTGCTGGAAACAAGGGCAGGTAAGGGGCCTCTAGCCCACCCCCACCACATCCCCTTCCCAGTGCCTTTGGTAGATTTCTGACAACCTCACCCCACAGCTCCTCCCCTCCCCACTTCCTGGATTTTAAATGCTATATACTTTATCTCTTTTTTTCTGTGCTTTATTGTTTAGGGTGAATGCAATCAGAGTGTGGCTGTGAGTCTTATTTCTTACCACAGACATTCCTGAGCTGTATTCTCTGATGAGGTTTTGGTTTTGATTGCTTCCAATCTTTGGATCTTTTATTTTTTTATTTTATTGTTTTTGACTGTGATGGGTCTTCATTGCTGCACCCAGGTTTTCTCTCATTGCAGAGGTGGAGGCTACTCTTTGATGTTGTGTGCAGGCTTCTCATTGTGTAGGCTTCTCTTGTTGCAGAGCACAGGCTTTCAGTATTGTAGTGCTTGGACTCAGTAGTCGTGTCACACACAGGCTTTGCTGCTCCACAGCATGTGGGATCTTCCCAGACCAGAGATCGAACCCATGTCCTCTGCATTGCACGGCAGATTCTTAACCACTGGACCACCAGGGAAGCCCCATCTTTGGATTTTTGATGAGTGCTCTCTGGGCTCAGTGATTCTTGTGTGATAAATGTCAGTTGGAAAATTGGGTGCATGACTGAGGCTAATGAAGTTTGGGGGATTAGACAAAATAGGATAAAAATCAGGTTTTCCTCTTCCATGAATTATAACCTTACGCTGAAGACAATTTTAGGTGGCCCTGAGCCGTGTAGTGTCAGGCTGGAACTGGTGTGTAGTCTCCCAGGTGGGAGCCCGCTTTAAAGGGCAGTGATGTTCCATCTTAAGTTTTGGTTGATTAGGCGATGATGCTTGGCTTTGTGGACCTGCTTCTTTGCGTTCTTGTTTTGGTTTATGTTTTCTGGATCTCTGTCTTCTCTTCCAGACCAAACAGAATCCTCGCTAAAGGAATAGTTTGTTCTTGGACAAGGCCAGGACTTGGGAATTGCCAAATATAAAAATGTGTGTATTTAACAACAACAAAAATTTTTTGAGTCCTGTTTACTAACACGATTTTCTCATGATGACAATGACAGACTGAATCCAGTCCACTGACATGTTTTGTTTGGATTACATAATGACTTGCTTGATTTTTTTGTTTATTTTGAGTAACTTTTGTTGGAGTTTAGTTGCTTTCTGTTGTTGTGTTAGTTTCTACTGTACTAAGACAGTGAATCAGCTATAATGCTCCTGTTTTAGTCTCTTAGTCATGTTCAGCTCTTTGTGACCCCGTGGACTGTAGCCCGCCAGGCTCCTCTGTCCATAGGATTTGTCAGGCAAGGATACTGGAGTAGGTTGTTGTTTCCTTTTCCAGGGGATCTTCCCTACCCAGGGATCAAACCCAGATCTCCTGCATTGCAGACAGATCCTTTGTCACTGAGCCATCGGGATAGCCATATAAATATATCCCCACTTTTTTAGATTTCCTTGCCACTTAGATCACCACAGAGCACTGAAAAGGGTTCCCTTGAGCTGTACAGTAGGTCTTGTTTGTTTTTTTGAGGATTACATAATGGCTTTTAAAAGTTGAACTTGTTGCTAATATTTTAGTCAGGCTATTTCACATGAAAATGAGGGCTTCTGGCCCATCTTGGGTAACCTAGACTGGGTGATCTCAGGGTCATGTTCCTGGCTGATTAACAAGAAGCTGCAGGCCAGTGGCAACACCCGCCTCGGACAGGGCACTCTCGCTGCCTTTGTCTCTCCTGCACGTCCCTGGCCCTGAGCCATGGCATTGCTGTTCTGTGAGTCGTGGGATCTGAGTCAGAAGGTGTGATCCTTCCTTCTCAAAGCTTGCTAGTTAATTTGAGAGCAAGGGGTGTGTGTAGCAGGTAAGCGAAGACACGAAATGCTGTACGAACACAGAGGACTATGATGTCATTTTGGGAGCTTAGCCTAAGGACCAGCCTCAGAGAAAAAAATCAGCAGCTGTTTGAGGAGGGGCGGCCTCGGGAGAGGGGACAGGGCTGGGGGAGTTCAAACCGAAGTCTTCATTCTCCTCTCCTAGCCAGTGATGGTGTCAGGGGTGCACCACAAGCTGAACACTGAACTCTGGAAACCAGAGTCCTTCAGGAGGGAGTTTGGAAACCAGGAAGTCGACCTCGTTAACTGCAGAACCAATGAAATCATCACAGGAGCCACAGTAGGAGACTTCTGGGATGGCTTTGAAGATGTTCCGAGTACGTATTACAGACCCTTTAAGGGGCTGAGGGTGTGAAGGGGGTGGGGGGTGGGCACAGGAGCAGCAGGAGCCGACTGTCCTTCAGTGGGAGTAGCAGTATTTTCTGTGTCTGGAGTTTAAAATTCCTGTCTTACCTCCTCCTCCCTTTCTTTTTACAAATTCTGTGCATTTGAACAGAGGCAGATTCTCTTGGTAGTTCTTTGAGAGTGAGATTTTAGTCACCTCTTCTTCAGGTGACTCCGTGTCTGTCCTGTGACAGACATGTGCCCAATGGCGGGGGGCGGGGAACACAGAGTCAGGGCTTGTGCCTCCAGGGTGGTGGTTTTATGTAGCTTTGCTATTTAACAAGAAGATTGTCAGTATGTTAACAAGACAAGCCGAGCTGAAAGTGCCAGAGAATGAGTCCTTTTCACACCGCTGAGCCTGGTTACTGCCTCTTTACTTGGTCAGGGGGCCGTGTGTCTGGTGCTGAGGCTGGGTGCTTTATGTGACTGGCCAGTCAGTAACATGTTTACAAGTGCCCTGTGAGCCCCAGCACCTGTCGTCGGGCTCCCCTCCCCCTCGAGAGGGCTTGGCCATTTTGTCTGTAGACTCTAAATTCAGGTTTGCTCATTTCTTATTCTTTTAAGGCATACCTTGACCTTGTAATTTCTTGCTTCCTTTTTGTCTGTTACTCACATTTACAGGTTATGGCCCACACTTTGAACAAACTTTATAACCAGGTATAGCTGACTTTAAGTGGAGTGTAATGGAGGTTTCCACACATGAAAGTTAAGGTGGGGTTTCAGACATCATATGTTTACCTGGGAATCAAAGTCTATGAAATGAAAGAGGAGGCAGGTGCAGTGTAGAGTTAGTGAAGCCTTGGCACACCTGACTGGGAGCTTTGGAGTGTCGCCTCTCGTGGTCTCAGACTGGGCTGAAGTGAGGAAGAATCAGGGCCTGTATCCCCTCACCTCCCTCGGGCCATGGGAAGGACAAGACCTGGCAGGGCAGCTCTCTGCAGCTGAGGCCAACCACAAAGCTGTGAGGGCAGCAGGTCCTTTGAAAGGGGATCTTGTTGTCATTCAGTTGCTCAGTCCTGTCCAACTTTTGTGACCCCATGGACTGCAGCATGCCAGGCTCCTCTGTCCTCTGCTGTCTTCCCTGAGTTTTCTCAAACTCATGTCCATTGAGTCAGTGATGCTGTCCAACCGTCTCATCCTCTGTTGATCCCTTCTCCTCCTGCCCTCAGTCTTTCCCAGTATCAGGGTCTTTTCCAGTGAGTTGACTCTTCACATCAGGTGGCCAAAGTATTGGAACTTCAGTATCAGTCTTTCCAGTGAATATTCAAGGTTGGTTTCCTTTAGGATTGACTGATTTGATCTTGCAGTCCAAGGGACTCTCAAGAGTCTTCTCCCAACACCACAATTCAAAAGCATCAATTCTTTGATGCTCAACTTTCTTTATGGTCCAACTCTCACATTCCTACATGACTACTTGAGAAACCATAGCTTTGACTGGAGGGATCTTTGTCGGCAAAAGATATAGAGGCACACATACCACAGTGTGCATTCCAGTTAGGCCTGGGTTCAGATCCTGACTCTTGATATGTATTTGCTGTGTATGTGAACTTGCTTATTTCATTTTTCTAGGGCTCATACTTCCTTATGCCTGCAGATGGTTAAGGCAGCCCAAAGTCCATGGCAGCCTGCCTTTTCCATATTGATCATTCTTCTGGCCAGACCCCAGCACACCACCCACACTGAAATGTCACTGATGTTCTGAGCAAACACTGTACCCTGTATTCTCCTGTGTTTGTTGTACACCTATTTAAGTTAGATTATGGGACAGTACTTGGTTGACCATCAAACACTTGTATACAAACATTAGTCCTCAAGAATATAGGGTTTGAAGTCAGACCTGGGTTCCAGTTTCAGTTCTTACTGCTTAATAGCTGGATGACCTCAGTCATCTTTCAGTCAATTGACCTCATTCATCTTTCAGTCAATTGACCTCAGTCAATTTCTTCATCCAAAAGTAGGAATATTATGTAGTGCCAGAAGTCACTGGGATATTGGATTGAGTTGTAAGAACTAAATGGATTTAAAACACTCAGCAGAGGCTAGAACACAGTAAGAGGTATGAAATAATAGTTATCGTTGCTGTTAATCATAATGAGTCATGGCTATAAATTGTCATTTCAGCATATCTTTTTCAGTTAGAGGTTCTTGGTTCCTTGACATGACCTGCAATGGTTAATTGTCTATTACAGGAAAATAGTCTGACTAAACCCTCTATGTATCATCCAGAAGATGGGGTTGGGGGTGGGGGGTTGGAGGGTGGGGAGAGTGGGCCCACTGTCTCTGGACAGAACATCAGGTTGTTGCAGTCTCTCTGAGCAAAATAAGTCATTTCTATTTCATGCTGGCCTCAGAAAACTGGGGTTTCTAGATATCTGTGACCTTTGATTGTTAAAGTGCTATGCTGTTTGTTATTTGGGAAGCTGCTTACTTCTTTTGGAATACTGTATGGGAGGAAACCGGATCTTTCAAAACACTACCTATGTAACATGGACAAAAGGGAACAGCTAAGATCTCAAAGAAGCAGTTTGAGACAGGGCTCTCAAAGAGAATCCAGAGAAGACAGGGCTTTAATACAAATTACTCAGTGATCTTTATTTTACTACCCCTTGCTGGGTATAATGGATTTCTTGACACTGAATAAATAAAATGGTTGGTAATTTGCAGGATGTGAATGTTAAAGTTAATATTTGTATATCAAAAGAAGAGAGGCAAAAGGCAAAGGAGAAAAAGGAAAGATAGATCCATCTGAATGCAGAGTTCCAAAGACTAGCAAGGATAGAGAAGAAAGCCTTCAGTGCAAAGAAATAGAGGAAAATAATAGAATGGGAAAGACTGGAGATCTCTTCAAGAAAATTAGAGATACGAAGGAAACATTTCATGCAGAGATGGGCACAATAAAGGACAGAATGGAACAGAAGCAGAAAATATTAAGAGGTGGCAAGAATACACAGAAGTACTCTACAAAAAAGATCTTAATGACCTGGATAACTACGATGGAGTGATCACTCACCAAGAGCCAGACATCCTGGAGTGCGAAGTCAAGTGGGCCTTAGGAAGTATCACTATGAACAAAGCTAGTGGAGGTGATGGAATTCCAGCTGAGCTATTTGAAATCCTAAAAGATGATTCTGTGAAAGTGCTGTACTCAATATGCCAGCAAATTTAGAAAACTCAGCAGTGGCCACAGAGCTGGAAAACAGGTCAGTTTTCATTCCAAACCCGAAGAAAGGCAATGCCAAAGAATGCTCAAACTACCGCACAATTGAACTTCTCTCACACGCAAAGTAATGCTCAAAATTCTCCAAGCCAGGCTTCAGCAGTATGTGAACCAAGAACTTCCAGATGTTCAAGATGGATTTATAAAAGGCAGAGGAACCAGAGATCAAATTGCCATCTGTTGGATCATAGAAAAAACAAGATAAATACAGAAAAACATCTACTTCATTGACTACGCTAAAGCCTTTGTGTGGATCACAACAAACTGTGGAAAATTCTTAAAGAGATGGGAATAGCAGACCGTCTTTTCTGCCTCGTGAGAAATCTGAATACAGGTCAAGACCAACAGTTAAAACCACACATGGAACAACAGACTGGTTCCAAATTGGCAAAGGAGTACGTCAAGGCTATATATTGTCATCCTGCCTATTTAACTTACATACAGAGTATATCATGAGAAACACTGGACTGGATGAAGCACAAGCTGGAATCAAGGTTGCTGGGAGAAAAATCAATAACCTCAGATATGCAGATGACACCACCCTTATGGTAAAGAAGAACTAAAGAACCTCTTGATGAAAGGGGAGGGAAAAAAAAAAAGGAAAAGACCACTTGGTGAAAGAGGAGAGTGAAAAAGCTGGCTTAAATCTCAACATTCAAAAAACTAAGATCATGGCATCTGGTCCCATCACTTCATGGCAAATGAAACAATGGAAAGAGTGACAGACTTCATTTTCTTGGGCTCCAAAATCACTGTAGATGGTGACTGCAGCCTTGAAATTATTACACTTGCTCCTTGGAAGAAAAGCTATGTCCAACCTAGACATCGTCTTAAAAAGCAGAGATAATACCTTGCTGACAGAGGTCCATAGAATCAAAGCTATGGTTTTTCCAGTAGTCATGTATGGATGTGAGAATTGAACCAGAAAGAAGGCTAAGTGCCACAGAATTGATGGTTTTGAAATGGCGTTGGAGAATACTCTTGAGAGTCCCTTGGACTACCAGAGATCAAACCAGTCAAAATTTTCATTGAAAGACTGATGCTGAAGCTCCAGTACTTCAGCCACCTGATGCAAAGAGCCGGCTCATTAGAAAAGACCCTGATGCTGGGAAAGCTTGAAGGCAGGAGGAGAAGGGGATGACAGAGGATGAGAGGATGGCATCACCAACTCGATAGACATGAGTTTGGGCAAGCTCTGGGAGTTGGTGATGGACAGGGAAGCCTGGCGTGCTGCAGTCCATGTCGCAAAGAGTTGGACATAACTGAGCAACTGAACTGAACCAAATGTGTTAGGTTATAAAGATTTTGCAGAGACAAATACATTTGCATTGTTTTGCATTGTTAAAATCCATTTTATTTGCATTGTTAAGGCATAAAGTGCTAATTGCCATTGATTTTGATCTATTTCCGAGTTATAAATAGTAACAATTCAATAATTCTGGTTACCTTTCAGACCGCTTGAAAAATGAAAAAGAGCCAATGGTATTGAAACTTAAGGACTGGCCACCAGGAGAAGATTTTAGAGATATGATGCCCTCTAGGTATGATTATGGGGAGGGGGAGAGATGTTTCTTTTCTTGAGAGATGATGATCCTGGTGAGATGAAGAAGTTACTGACTTTTAAATCTGGCTCACTAATGAAAACCCTCTGTGTTTCCACTGTGGTGCTCTGCCAGAGAAAAGGCTGACTCAAGCATGCATGCGCTCATTTGTAGGCAGGAGTGAGGTCAGGCATGTTAGGGTTGGGTAGAATGTAGTGACATTGCTTTAGACAAGACAGTGGAATTGCTTGATCCATTTTCCTGATTTGTGCTTGAACCTTGAATCCTCAGAACTAAGGAATTATATATCCCTTAGTGTTACTTCATATCAGGAAGTTTTTGCTCAGATCTTCTGTCTGCAGTGTTCTAGATTTTTTTTCCTAGATTATTTTGATATATATGTATGCTGTAGGAAAGAAAGAATACTTTGTTCATAAGCACTGCAATTCTAACCTTAGATGTTTTTTTCATTTATATTGAAGTATAGTTGAATTACAATGTTGTGTTATTCTACTATACAGAAAAGTGATTCAGTTTATGTATATACACCCATTCTTTTTCATATTCTTTTTCATTGTGGTTTATCATAGGATATTAAATATAGTTCCCTGTGCTATACAGAAGGACCTTGTTATTTATCAGTTCTATATTTACCAGTTTGTATCTGCTAATCCCAAACTCCCAGTTCAGCTCTCTCCCACCCGCCTCTGCCTTGGCAACCACCAGTCTGTCTGTCTCTGATTCTGCTTCACAGATAGGTTCATTCGTGTCATACATAGATTCCACATATAAGTGATTAGAAGTGCAAGCTTATTTTGCAAATTCATTATCGTTGTCTTCTAGGTTTGATGATCTGATGGCCAACATTCCACTGCCTGAGTACACAAGGAGAGATGGCAAACTAAACTTGGCCTCACGGCTGCCAAACTACTTCGTTAGGCCAGATCTGGGTCCCAAGATGTATAATGCTTATGGTAAGAAAGAAATGGCTAGCTTGAAAAGATTATTACAGAAGTAAAACACATTAAAATATTTGTAACACTGGTTTTGGGGGAGGGAGAGAAGATGTCTGTAATCCTACTCCTTAACGTAGCAGTGGTCTTCATTATTACTTATTTCCTTTCATTCTTTGGCCATGTGTATGTATATTTCCCTTTCTTAATTGCAGTTGTAGGGCATATGCCATTTTTTAATAAAAATTTTCTGTTACACTTAATATTATACAAGAAAAGTTTTACATGTTGCTCAGTAGTTTTTAGTGTGATCATTTTTGATGGCTGCATATTACTTCATTTAATGAAGGTCAGTTTATTCATTGTTTTAATGTTGCTGCACATTTAGGTCAGTCTGCTGGAATTTCAGCTATTTTAACATCAGCTGCACTTAAATGCAGTGTTCTGTACTGGTGGGTAGTATTCAGTTATTTAAGTTAGTAGTAAACATACTCTTTGAATTTGTATTTCATTGTTATTCCTTCCTCACGTAGTCCCAACTCCAGTGTCTCAGACTCGAGGGTGGCAGACCCTCTTTGGCATCTTTGCCGTGTTCTCCAGACACTGTTGGGGAAGCGGGAGCGAGGGTTTGGACCTCAGCCCCCAATTCTTACAGTGGAGTCAGCCCGGGAACCACCTGGAGTTAGGTCAGTGAATATTCCCAGCGAGGCCTTTATTTTGGGGAGATCCCACAGTCCAGGTGCCCAAGATAGTTCTGCCAGTGTGGGCTGAGAGGTGGTCTGGGGGAGAGGACACAGCTGGCAGTAGTCCCCTTGCCCATGCCCATTTCCCCTTGCTCTTCAGGTCTCAGTTTAGAGAGCTCTGCCTGTGTTGTGGGGCAGCAGCCTGTTCTACAGCTGTGCTACCTTCCTCTGAGCCCTTCAAAGCAGCTGGACGGCTGGGATTGCAGGGTGTGTTCTGTTCACAGTGAGGATTTACAACAAATTTACATGAATGGAAGCATTTTTCTACTAAAGCAAATGGTGTAATGTTACATCATGATTATCCAGGTCTAATAGAAATTAGAAAGCTGTATAAGGTAGAAGTGGTTACCTGAGATGTTTTTAATATAATTAGTCTATTTATTTGGTTTAAATAGCTTGATAAAGGTCTTTTCCTCCTAAATCCAATTGATAGATGGCAGTGTCACTCTATAATAGCTTTTCGTATCAAAATTGTTCCCATTCAGAGTAACCAGTTAGGGGTGGAAATAATGAAAACGTGTTCATTTTCAAACATCTTCCACTTCATGATAAACTTCACTAATGAGCAGTCATTTTTCAAAAGTTGGGTGACTGAGCAGTGACTTCTCTATGAGACAAAGTAGAGTGAAAGGCTCTTTGGAAAGATCACAAGTCAACCTCTTTCCAGTTCCACCACCACCAACAGTTTTACAAATAGGGACCAGGACTTGAGGATGATAGAGGGGACATTGACCTGACTAGGAGACCCAAGGGGCATCTAGTAACAGGTCTGGGACTAGGTCTTAAGTCTCCTGATTTCCAGGCTTGAACCAATCTCCAGCCCCAGTGGTCTGTCACCTAGCAGCCCCTACTGTGTCTGCTTATGTTCTTTGCGTGAAAGTCCATGGTGTGATTTGTTTCAGGATTTTCTTTCATGGGAATCCTTTCCCTGGGACCATTGTTTTTGGTTTCACTGGTCAAACCAGCAAGCAGCTTCTGATGTCGCTCTGAGACATGTTCACCTTTCCTCATTCCTCCCAGCTCCATCTGCTTCCTTCTGCTCCCAGTGTTAGCCCACATCCTGACACTTATGCTTATCATTTCCTTACATTTATAATTTTACCATATATTTGTATTATTGCAGAATGTTTTTTCAGTATTTAACCTACTTTTGAACTTTATATAATGGAATCAGACTTAGGGATATTCCTCCATGTTGTCATTAATACCTATTCATTTAATTCAGTTGCCACCTATCACTGCGTTTTTTCTTCTCAAATTATACTTGTTTGCTTTTTACTATAGAAAATTACATGCACTGAAAACCTGAATCTAAGACAGTGACTTCCCATGTACTCGTCTCCCAGTTATAGCAGCTCTCAGACTTTTTCCATAGTTGTTTCCTTATTTCCTCTCTTCATACTTTTTCCTTTACTCTTTTAAAGAAAATTTCATGTATGCTATCATTTTGTCCAATATCTAATGCTTTACTCACTCCTAGGGCTGGTGTTTCAGCACACTGGAAAGAAGGGAAACTGCAGCTGAGCCCTAGGGCCATGATCCCAGGTTGAAATGATAAGGTGTTGGCTCCTGTGTATATGGCTGCTCTTAAACCACAGGCCCCTGCAAGCCAGAGAGAAATTCCTTGGCCTCCAAACACGATAGGGCTTAAGTTGCAGGGCCTGGCGGGTTAGAAAACAGCCCTTGGTTTGCCCATCCCAAGCCATGCTTGGCTCTGTGCCCAGTCAAGAAGCAGTGTCCTCATGTCAGGATGGGGATCCAAGGTAACCACAAGGCTTGATGAGCCTCGGGGTGAATGCTGAGCAAATAGGCTTTCTCCTGGGGGAGGAGATTAGAGTCTCAGGTTATGAGCACCATCATGGACCTCATGCTTTGGCTCATGTGTGCGTGCTAAGTCGCTTCAGTCATGTCCGACTGTGTGATGCTATGGACTATAGCCCGCCAGGCTCCTCTGTCCATGGGATTCTCCAGGCAAGAATACTGGAGTGGGTTGCCATGTCCTCCTCTAGGGGATCTTCCTGACCCAGGGATTGAACCTGTGACTCTATGTCTCCAGCATCAGCAGGTGGGTTCTTTACCAATAGCACCACCTAGGAAGCCCCTGCCTGGCTCAACCTCTTCCATCGTTGAGGGATCCAAGTGTGACTGAGTACATAGTCATTTGAGGTCCTAGCTTTCTGTGTTTGTTTGGGGCAGGGGTAGGGAGGTGTTCTGTTAGAATCCCCATCTTATGTCTTACCCCAGAGTCCTCCGCTGTGACAACCAAATCTTGAAAGCTTGAGCTCGCCTGGTTGAGCAGACATCCTTTTGGCAAATCCCAGCCTCAGTGGTTCACTTTACCTTCCCAAGTCCTACTTTCTAGTGTTGACTTTCTTTTCTTGCCAGCATACTGGCTCATTTTTAAAAAGCCCTTTTGTCTTTTTTCTTCTATCCATATTTTATTTAAATTTTATCCAGATTTTCAGATATTTTGCCTAGCACCAGAAACTAGTATTAGGACTTGTTTTTTTATTCTTACAAAAGTAAACATTTAATATTTATTCAAAGTTGAAAGGATAAAATAACTTAATATTGAATATTGTTCTGTAACTCTTCCATGCTTAGAAAGGTAGATTTTAAATTTTGTGGCCAAGTATTCCAGGGAGTGGGAAAGATTGTGGCAGCCTGTGCTATTTCAGTAAATTTCAGGCTTTTCTGCCTGCAGGATTAATTACTCCAGAAGATCGGAAATATGGAACAACAAATCTTCACCTAGATGTATCTGATGCAGCTAATGTCATGGTCTATGTGGGAATTCCCAAAGGACAGTGTGACCAAGAAGAAGGTAGGATCCTAAGCATAAAAAAAAGTGGGGCTTACTCTCTGAGCTGGAACATGTGTGATATGATATTTGCCTTCTCTTGCTTCAGAAGTCCTTAAAACTATCCAAGATGGAGATTCTGATGAACTCACAATAAAGCGATTTATTGAAGGAAAAGAGAAGCCAGGAGCTCTCTGGCACATATATGCTGCTAAGGACACAGAGAAGATACGAGAATTTCTTAAAAAGGTGTGCTCCTTACCCTGTGGCATGTGAAGAGAGAAACGTGCAGAACGGCAGTATTATTAACCACTACATGTACAAGACCTGACTGGGTCATTGACAAATAATCACAACCTCAAATGTTAAACCTGTGCATCTCAGATTGGGTAGGCTAAAGCTGGTTTCTAAGGATCATCGGTTTCTAGATGATTAGGCTCACATCTTTGGGGGGGCGGGGGACTTGTTTTGTTTCTCATGTCTGTGTTTTATGTTCCAGTGAATTTGGAGGGTTTTGTGCTCTGCCTTCACCTTCATGGTAGTTCCTCTGATCATCACATAGTATCTATTTTTACAGCCCTAAAAACCTAAGCACTTGAGAAATCCATGTATCATTTCCTTGCCCTTGATAGCTGTGTTCCAAGTGAGTTACTCAGGTCTCTCTTGGTTTTGTCCACACTCATGTGGTAGTAGGTCAGGGAGACCTCACACCCTACTGGTGGGTATCAACTTAGGAAGGGTCATGGGAGAGGTATACAGGGACTTTGAAAATCCCAAGATTCCAGTAGTTAGGTTATTCAGTAAGAGTTCTGTGTTGGAATCCTTTGTTCTAGACACAGATGAGCATGTTCAATTTTTAACCTGTTTGCCACTGAGGCTGCCAGTTTTAGCACAGGTGTTTATGGCTAGTACTCTTCATTTGTTCGTGAGGAATGGATACACAAGGTCCTAGCCTTGTACCAAGTTAGATCCTTAACCAGTGTTTGCCTCAATCAGGATGTCTTTTGCCAAGGATAACTTGGTTCTTCCAGAGGACCTGCTGGTCACCATGTTGTTCCTTTGATAGTGTCACCCTGAGTCTGTGCTGCCCAATACTGGTCTAGAATAAACAAGTTTCATCTGTAGCCATCTTTGGGACTGTTTCATAACTCAAATTGTTAAGTGAATTAGAGGTTTTTAACAACTGCAGAGCAATAAATCTATTTTTAAGGAGCTTAAGTCTATTTACATTCAAAAGTCTAGGCCAAAACATTGTCTAAACACAGTATTTACAAAAATAATGCAGACTGCCAGTCGTGGTTTATAAGAAATGACAAAGGAACCCACATGTTCTTTCAGTTTCCTCTTGGTCCATTCAGTTATTGTCTTTGAGTACTATTTTCTCTTTCTGCCAGCCAGGGCTTATGTTGAAGAAGGCCTGATGTTTACTGACCATCCACATTGTTCAGGGGGCCAAATGCCCTCCTGGAGCCCTAGCACGTAACTCAGTTTCATAACCTTTGGAATGTATTCTAGGTGTCAGAAGAGCAAGGTCAAGAAAACCCCGCCGACCACGATCCCATTCATGATCAGAGCTGGTATTTAGACCGATCACTGAGGAAGCGTTTGCATCAAGAGTATGGGGTTCAAGGCTGGGCTATTGTGCAGTTTCTTGGAGATGTGGTATTTATCCCAGCAGGAGCGCCACATCAGGCAAGAACCATTATTGTGTTCTTTATTCTCCATACCCTACTGATGTGGCTTGTGTTACTGATGTGGCTTCTTGTTTTCCAGGTTCATAACTTATATAGCTGTATCAAGGTGGCTGAAGATTTTGTTTCTCCAGAACATGTTAAGCACTGCTTCTGGCTTACTCAGGAATTCCGCTATCTGTCACAGACTCATACAAACCACGAAGATAAATTACAGGTAAAAATAGCTGTGATCCCGGGCATTCTCTGACTCTGGCTTCGTGGCCCTTTATCAGTGAATGTCCATCCATACCAAGCTGTAGAACAAGGAGTGTATGGCTGAAGCCCTCCACAGGGCCAAGTTCAAGTTCCCTGGCCACCGGAAGATCCATCCACATCTCCAAGAAGTGGGGATTTACTAAGTTTAATGCGGATGAATTTAAAAACCTGGTTGCAGAAAAGCAGCTCATCCTAGATCAGTGTGGAGTCAAGTACATCCTTAATCTTGGGCCCCTGGACAAATGGCGGGCCCTGCACTCAGGAGAGCCTTGGTGCTGTCCCCTCCTTACTTATGCCCACCAATAAATCCTTATTTCCTGTCAACAAAAAAAAATAGTCCATGAACTTGGCCATATCACACTAGGCAATAGTGAGTTGATGAACTGGCTGGTTCTACTACCTACTTAGGCAAAGGAGGAATAAACCAGAAGGAAATCTCACTTTGCTTTAGAGGCTTGCAGTAGTGAATTACTAAAACATGTGATTTTGTTTAGAAAACTACGGACATATATAAACCCTGAAAAAGAGAGCTGTACCCTGGGAGTTGCTTCTGTCTGCACTCAATGAGGGCAGGGCCACATAGGATCAAAGCCTATGGAAGGGGGAGAATGAGCTTTTCATTTCTTCAAAGGAGGCATGGGTTTAAAATGTGTATAAAAGCCTCCAAGGATCCCAGGGGCCTTTCAAGTATTATTAACATTTTATATTGAATTTTGAGTCTTAAGTTCCAAGAGCATGGTAATGAAATTGGTAGGGGGAAAGTTTATTCTCAGTGGACAGATTTTAGATTTAATGCTAAACTGACCATATTTTCTCTCATCTCAATCAGGTGAAGAATGTTATCTACCATGCAGTAAAAGATGCGGTTGCTATGCTGAAAGCCAGTGAATCCAGTTTTGGCAAACCCTGAGGGTCCCAGAGGCGCCTTACCCCTGCACATTGGAAGTGAATTACTGGCAGCTGTTCAAACTCTTCAGGCAGGATTCCTGTGGACTTTGAGACTCATGTTACCTCATCTTCTTTTTTAAACTGTACCCACCTAGTAAGGGGGTACTCTGTCTAATGTATATTTCTAGTGTTTACAGACACTAAATGTGTATATGTAGTAACTATTTACAGAACATGCATCCTTTAAAACTGTGACTTCTCACCTAGTGCAGAGCTTCTACCCAACTGTAAAAACAGAACCCCTTCTCAGTTTTGGAACATCTGCAGTTACTCCCCAGCCGCGTGGTTGGACAGTTTAATCAAATGGATTATAAGTCTGAGGAACCACCACGCAGTTGATTTGGGTTGTGTTTTGTTGTGTCTGTCTGAGTACCCTCTCCCCAGCCTTTAGGGTTCAGAAGAACAGTGGAGGAAGCAACCACCAACAAATGCAGTTCTTATACTGTATTGCATTAGGACTGGCATTATATAGCAGAAGTCAACTACTGTACAATTCTTGGGGTTAACCATCTTTAGTTAAATGGAGTTTTAATTTAAATTGAAGCTTTGCTAATTTTAAGTGTTAAGCATTTTGCATTAAAGTATTCATATAATGTTTTGACTCAGTTTATTGGCATTATTCTCTGGTTGCAAAGTCAACACACATTTCATCAGTGTTAACGGGTGTAAGAGTTTACTCCAGGAAGTTGTCTTAAAAGCACAGAAATTCGATGTTATAGTGATTTCTGAATGGGTATTACAGTGCTCACATGGAAACAAGTTCCTCCCTAGCCAAGTGGAAACTCCTGTCATATTTTTGTAAAGAAATTCCACTGATTAACTACCTTTAGAAATGAAAATTAACCGAAAAACCAAATGGTGACTATCTAAATGATTCTAAAAAGTTAAGAGGTCAAAAAACTTTGTCTCTCTTCTGACCCTTTATAATTCAAGAGTTTACAAAAGAAAACGAGATTATTAGAAGTTTTAAAACTGTAGTATCAAAAATAATATCATCTCTATGAAGAAAGGAAATTCATAAAGAAGCCAGTTTTCTATACCTCGTTGATTCTTGTAGACAGCTGTGCTGTCGCTTCAGTCGTCCCCATAGACGGCAGCCCACCAGGCTCCCCCGTCCCTTGGAGTCTCCAGGCAAGAACACTGGAGTGGGTTGCCATTTCCTTCTCCAATGCATGAAAGTGAAAAGTGAAAGTGAAGTCGCTCAGTCATGTCCGACGCTCAGCGACCCCATGGACTGCAGCCTTCCAGGCTCCTCCGTCCATGAGATTTTCCAGGCAAGAATATTGGAGTGGGGTGCCATTGCCTTCTCTAAGACAGCTCTAGCTGTACTAAAATGATTAAATTGACATCAAGTAACATAGACAAGGCCTGGAGCCTGGGTTTTTACCTGTGAGCTCAGAGTGGTAAAACAAAGATGCATACCTAATGCCAACCTACCTCAAGCCAAAATCTTTAATGGATGAACTTTCAAAAACATTTCAAAAAAAGTTTTCTGAAAAGAATAAATGGAAATATCTATTAGTGGGAAACATCTTCCTTGGGAACGTCTTACCAGAAGCTCCTTTATACAGTTTTGGATCTAGAATTGGCACTGTTAATTAGAAATCTCCAATAGCCAAAAGAAGATGAAAAGTTGAATTCTCTACCAAAGAAATCACCATCAAGCCAGACCTCAAAGGAATCCCAAAGATAATTCCAAGGACTTATTACTTATAATCAGATGCGTTGTGTCCACAAATAAAAAAATTGAAGGCTCCCATGAGCAAGAGTCAATGCAAACCTGCAAACTGCTATATTAAACCTGCAATATTTGTAGATTCTGGAATGATCTTATATTCTGAAACGTTTAGTATGCGTGAAGAAATGGATGTATGGGGATATGATAATGAGATTGCCATAAATGACCAGATTGGGAAAGAAGCTGAATACAGAAATGAGACATTAAAATTAGAAATTCAGCACATGAGTTAAGGAGCAGAAAAAAGATCTTTTACAAACCAAAAGATTGGTAAAAAGATACAATTCAGCGTTGAGTAACAGGGAACTACAGAGAAATGTTTACTTGTAAGCCAGACACAGAAAAGTACAGGTTTGACAATAAGTCAGAGAATCAAGAGATTGGTAAGGGATGGGTTAAGTCTAGACCCCTAAAAATTGTTTTCCTTGTTCATTACTGACATTTTCAGATAAAAGCCAGAATTTCTCAGGAAAGAAAACCCACATCATGATGCAAGAAAAAATGGTGCACAAGGGAAGTTGTAAATTCCTGGATAACCTTAAGCAATTTTAACAGTATTTTCGTAAATCTGGATAAAGTTCCTCGTAAACATAAAATTAACGTATAATCAGCAACTCCACTCCTATGTTTAAACTCAAAAGAATCAAAAGCAAAGATTCAAGCAGATACTTGTACACTCACGTTCATAGCAGCATTATTCACAAGAGCCAAAAGTGGAAACGACCCAACAGAGGAACAGATAAGCCAAGTGGCATTCATATACAGTGGAATATTTTTCAGTCTTGAAAGAAATTCTGACACCTGCTACAGCTCGGACAAGTCTTGAAAATATGCCAAGTGAGATACGGCAGACACACAGAACGAGATTCTATATGATCCTCTTATATGAGGAACAGTCATATTCCTAGAATAGAGCAGGAAGTAGTGATGGGTGCTGTGGCTGAGAGGAAGCGGAAGTGGAAGTTACTGTTTAATGGACACAGAGTTTCTGTTTGGGATGATGAAAAAATTCTGGGGATGAATGGTGGTGATGGTTGTACAACATTGTGAATGTCCTTACTACCACTGAATTGTACACTTAAAAAATGATTAAAATCATCAATTTTGTTATGTGTCTTGAAACCAAAATAAAAATTAACTCCAAGTAGGAAAAACCTTTGGAGTTGAATGAGAAAATGACATTCTTATTTTCAGTTGATGAAAAAGGTAGAAGGAACAAGTAGGCCTTTTCTAAGTACAGGTTTCCCCCACTATTGGAAAAGAGAGGTTTTCTGTGAAACCTTTCACAAGCGTAGAAGCAGGTACCTTAGGACGCATCTTGCTAACGGACACACAAAATAAGTCGACATCAGGCACAGGTGCTCACAGACACGGCTCATAGCTATGGCGCCCTGACGCTGAGTGTAGTTTTCTGTAAAGGAGCATGGCAGTGCCACATACACGGCTCAGCGTGTATGCTGCCTCTGTTCCAGCTTGTTGCAAAACAAAACACTGAATGCTGTTTTCACATTTTGCCTTTTTTATTTTTTTGTAAAAACAAAAAATCCTCTTTAGATTTCTTTCCATTAACAAAAACAGGTACTAATGCAGGTATTTCATAAATGTGAAGTAGTGTAAAGCAAACTTTGAAAAAGTGGGGGATAGGGATTTCCCTGGTGGTCCAGTGGTTAAGACTCTGCACTCCCAAGGCAGGGGGCCTGGGTTTGATCCCTGGTCAGGTACCTGGATCCCCCAGGCCACAGTAAGGGTTTGCAGGCTGCAACTGAAGATCCTACGTGTTGAAACTAAGACCTGGCACAGCCAACTAAATATGAAAAAATAATATATTCTATGATGACTATGGAAATAACTACAAAATCCTCAAATGTTGAAAAATTAAGCAACATACTTCCAAGTAAATCAATTACCAAGAAGAAATCAGAAAGAAATTAGATAGTTGAAACAATAATAAAAACACAACCTTGAAAAATGAATTTAGTTTACAACAGTGCTTAGATAGGAATTTACAGATTTAAATGTATTTATAGTAATATTTCTAAAATGTGTAGTAGAAGCATTTCATCAGTGAAAACATGCAGTTGAAAGATTTTAACTATAGATTCCATTTTTTCAACATCTAAAACTTCAGATTTTATGATTGATTTATATTTTTTATGTTTTATGTTAGCTCTGGCCTTGTAATATATGACACTATATATATTCAGGTACATTCCCTCTACATTCACTTTTGAGAGCTTTCATTAGAAATGGATGTTGACAGCTCCCTGTCAGCCATATGACCTCAAGGGTAAACAACCAATACTCTTCAGTGTACTGTGTTGCTGGTGTTTTTAAAAATGTACCGTGATTTGTGTTTTTGCATCCTGTGATGTCTACAAAATGCCCTTCTGCATCTGCTGCTTCTAGTGGGAAAAAGAAGAGGAAGGCAATTACTCTTGAGATAAAACTTGGGATAATTGCCCAGCACAAAGGCAGCAAGTCAGTAATGGTCACTGCACATGAGTTAGGCATTTCCATTGATGATCTCAACCATCTTAAAGGTTAAGAATTGATGCAGTGAATAGCATCAATTAAACACACTGTCATCACAAAAGAGCTGGTCTAATGATGATACTGAAAAATTGTCACGTGTTCTATACCACTTAGCCAACGATGCCCTAAGCTAAGGCAAGAAGTCTTTTCAATTCACTCTTTATACCTAAGTGTTTATAGCAACTTATGATAGGTTTCAGAGCTTCAAAGGGCATCATGATTTTCATAGTGTGAAATTCAGCAGTGAGGCACCAAGTCCTGATGCTAAAAGGTGCTGATGATTTGAAGGAAGAGCTATATAGGACAATTGTGGGTGAGAAATACTCACCAGAGAGACTTCCCTGGTGGTCCAGAAGTTCAGAAATGCACATTGCAATACCAGGGATGCAGGTTCAATCCCTGGTTGGGGAACTTATCCCACATCTCACGGAGAAACTAAGTCCACAGACCACAACCACTGAGTCCACACACCACAACTAGAGAGTCCTTGTGCCGCAACAAAAGATCCTGTATGATGCAGTGAACATCCCATGTGCTGCAACTGAGACCCCTTGCAGCCAAATAAGTAATTTTTTTTTTAATTGCCAGAAGAAAAAGTTAATATTGATGAAACAAGCTTATTCTAGAACTGTATGTCAGGACATAAATACATTCAAGAGTTCAATACAATGCCCGTATTCAAGGCATTCAGAGACCATTTAACACTGTTTTTGGGTGGAAATGTTGCAGGGTTCAAATTAAAGTCTTTCCTAATGTACCACTTAAGAAACCCTAGAGCATTCAGAAATCTGAATTAGAATACATTTCCCATTATTACCATTATAAGAAAACTTGCAGTACCATCGGCATTGAGGCTGAAGAACCTTCCAGTGAAGAGCTGATTGAACAGGAGAAAGAAGTTGAGGTGAGGAAGAGCAGTTCTGAGATGCCAATAAAGTTCACAGCAAAGAAACTTAGCAGAAGTGTTTGCTACTATCACCAGTGGTGTACAGATGTTAGAAATGGTTGTTAATTATAAGAGATTGGCAAGACCTGGCAGGTAGGTTCAGGAAGCTCTTGCTTGCCATAGAGAAGAAAAACTGCAAAGCTAGTTATCTTCCTAAAGAACACTGTATCTGTTAAACCAAGGGTCTGTACCCCAGTTCCTTCTTCCAGCTATTCTCAAGCCTCATCAGAAGAGAAAGATTGATGACCCTGTAGCATCATCACCCAGCAATTAATTTTAGTTTGGTGCTTCGAACATTCTTCAGACCCAGTGTGCTTTCAGCTCTGACCACTAACGGTGTTACCCATACAGCCATTCTGCTTTTCACTTTCGGTACAGTGTTCAATTAGTTACAAAAGATATTCAATTGTTGTTCAGTCGCTCAGTCGTGTCCTACTCCTTGCAACCCCATGGACTGTGCAGCATGCTGGGTTTCCCTGTCCTTCACTTTCTTGCAGAGTTTGCTCAAACTCATGTCCATTGAGCCAATGATGCCATCCAACTATCTCATCCTCTGTCGTCCCTTCTCCTACTGCCCTCAATTTTTCCTAGCATCAGGGTCTTTTTCCAGTGAGTTGGCTGACACATTAAGTGAACACACTATTGGAGCTTCGAGTTCAACATCAGTCCTTCCAACGAATATTCAGGATTGATTTCCTTTAGGATTGACTGGTTTGATCTCCTTGCTGTCCAATGGACTCTCAAGAGTCTTCTCCAGCACCACAGTTCAAAAGCATCAATTCTTCAGTGCTCAGCCTTCAGTACTTTATTATAAAATAGGCTTAGGTTAGAAGATTTTGCTTAACTCTGGTTTAATGTGTTCTGAGCACATTCAAGGTCAGATCAGATCAGTCGCTCAGTCGTGTCTGACTCTTTGCGACCCCATGAACTGCAGCACACCAGGCCTCCCTGTCCATCACCAACTCCCGGAGGTCACTCAGACTCACATCCATCGAGTCAGTGATGCCATCCAGCCATCTCATCCTCTGTTGTCCCCTTCTCCTGCCTCCAATCCCTCCCAGCATCAGAGTCTTCTCCAATGAGTCAACTCTTCGCATGAGGTGGCCAAAGTACTGGAGTTTCAGCTTTAGCATCATTCCTTCCAAAGAAATCCCAGGGCTGATCTCCTTCAGAATGAACTGGTTGGATCTCCTTGCAGTCCAAGGGACTCTCAAGAGTCTTCTCCAACACCACAGTTCAAAAGCATCAATTCTTTGGCGCTCAGCCTTCTTCACAGTCCAGCTCTCACATCCATACATGACCACAAGAAAAACCATAACCTTGACTAGGCGAACCTTTGTTGGCAAAGTGATGTCTCGGCTTTTGAATATGCTATCTAGGTTGGTCATAACTTTCCTTCCAAGGAGTCTTTTAATTTCATGGCTGCAGTCACCATCTGCAATGATTTTGGAGCCCAGAAAAAGAAAGTCTGACACTGTTTCCACTGTTTCCCCATCTATTTCCCATGTAGTGATGGGACCAGATGCCATGATCTTTGTTTTCTGAATGTTGAGCTTTAAGCCTACCTTTTCACTCTCCACTTTCACTTTCATCAAGAGGCTTTTTAGTTCCTCTTCACTTTCTGCCATAAGGGTGGTATCATCTGCATATCTGAGGTTATTGATATTTCTCCCGGCAATCTTGATTCCAACCTGTGTTTCTTCCAGTCCAGCATTTCTCATGATGTACTCTGCATATAAGTTAAATAAACACGGTGACAATATACAGTCTTGACGTACTCCTTTTCCTATTTGGAACCAGTCTGTTGTTCCATGTCCAGTTCTAACTGTTGCTTCCACCTGCATATAGATTTCTCAAGAGGCAGATCAGGTGGTCTGGTATTCCCATCTCTTTCAGAATTTTCCAGTTTATTGTGATCTACACAGTCAAAGGCTTTGGCATAGTCAATAAAGCAGAAAGAGATGTTTTTCTGGAACTCTCTTGCTTTTTCGATGATCCAGCAGATGTTGGCAATTTGATCTCTGGTTCCTCTGCCTTTTGTAAAACCAGCTTGAACATCAGGAAGTTCACGGTTCACATATTGCTGTAGCCTGGCTTGGAGAATTTTGAGCATTACTTTACTAGCATGTGAGATGAGTGCAATTGTGCAGTAGTTTGAGCATTCTTTGGCATTGCCTTTCTTTGGGATTGGGATGAAAACTGACCTTTTCCAATCTTGTGGCCACTGCTGAGTTTTCCAAATTTGCTGGCATATTGCGTGCAGCACTTTCACAGCATCATCTTTCAGGATTTGGAGTAGCTCCACTGGAATTCCATCACCTCCACCAGCTTTGTTCGTAGTGATGCTTTCTAAGGCCCACTTGACTTCACATTCCAGGATGTCTGGCTCTAGGTCAGTGATCACACCATCATGATTATCTGGGTCGTGAAGCTCTTTTTTGTACAGTTCTTCTGTGTATTCTTGCCACCTCTTCTTAACATCTTCTGCTTCTGTTAGGTCCATACCATTTCTGTCCTTTATCGAGCCCATCTTTGCATGAAATGTTCCTTTGGTATCTCTGATTTTCTTGAAGAGATCCCTAGTCTTTCCCATTCTGTTGTTTTCCTCTATTTCTTTGCATTGATCGCTGAAGAAGGCTTTCTTATCTCTTCTTGCTATTCTTTGGAACTCTGCATTCAGGTGTTTATATCTTTCCTTTTCTCCTTTGCTTTTCGCTTCTCTTCTTTTCACAGCTATTTGTAAGGCCTCCCCAGACAGCCATTTTGCTTTTTTGCATTTCTTTTCCATGGGGATGGTCTTGATCCCTGTCTCCTGTACAATGTCACGAACCTCATTCCATAGTTCATCAGGCACTCTATCTATCAGGCCCTTAAATCTATTTCTCACTTCCACTGTATAATCATAAGGGATTTGATTTAGGTCATACCTGAATGGTCTAGTGGTTTTCCCTACTTTCTTCAATTTCAGTCTGAATTTGGCAATAAGGAGTTCATGGTCTGAGCCATAGTCAGCTCCTGGTCTTGTTTTTGCTGATTGTATAGAGCTTCTCCATCTTTGGCTGCAAAGAATATAATCGATCTGATTTCAGTGTTGACCATCTGGAGATATCCATGTATAGAGTCTTCTCGTGTTGTTGGAAGAGGGTATTTGCTCTCACCAGTGCATTTTCTTGGCAAAACTCTGTTAGTCTTTGCCCTGCTTCATTCCGTATTCCAAGGCCAAATTTGCCTGTTATTCCAGGTGTTTCTTGACTTCCTACTTTTGCATTCCAGTCCCCTATAATGAAAAGGACATCTTTTTTGGGTGTTAGTTCTAAAAGGTCGTGTAGGTCTTCATAGAACCATTCAACTTCAGCTTCTTGAGCGTTACTGGTTGGGGCATAGACTTGGATTACTGTGACATTGAATGGTTTGCCTTGGAAATGAACAGAGATCATTCTGTCATTTTTGAGATTGTATCCAAGTACTGCATTTCAGACTCTTTTGTTGACCATGATGGCCACTCCTTTTCTTCTGAGAGATTCCTGCCCGCAGTAGTAGATATAATGGTCCTCTGAGTTAAATTCACCCATTCCAGTCCATTTTAGTTCGTTAATTCCTAGAATGTCGACATTCACTCTTGCCATCTCTTGTTTGACCACTTCCAATTTGCCTTGATTCATGGACCTGACATTCCAGATTCCTATGCAATATTGCTCTTTACAGCATCAGACTTTGCTTCTATCACCAGACACATCCTCAGCTGGGTATTCTTTTTGTTTTGGCTCCATCTCTTCATTATTTCTGGAGTTATTTCTCCACTCATCTCCAGTAGCATATTGGGCCCCTACTGACCTGGGGAGTTTCTCTTTCAGTATCCTATCATTTTGCCTTTTCATATTGTTCATGGGGTTCTTAAGGCAAGAATACTGAAGTGGTTTGCCATTCCCTTCTCCAGCGGACCACACCCTGTCAGATCTCTCCACCATGACCTGCCCATCCTGGGTTGCCCCACGGGCATGGCTTAATTTCATTGAGTTAGACAAGGTTGTGGTCCTGGTGTGATTAGATTGACTAGTTTTCTGTGAGTATGATTTCAGTGTATTTGCCCTCTGATGCCCTCTTGCAAGACCTACAGTCTTACTTGGGTTTCTCTTACCTTGGGCATGGGATATAGGTAGGTAAGGCTAAACTATGATTTGCCAGATTTGTATCTAACAGTATTTGTGTGTGTGTGTGTAATCTTGAGTTTTCTACATATAAGATTGTGTCACCTATGAATAGGGACAATTTTACGTCTTCCTTTTCAATCTGGGTGCCTTTAAATTCTTTTTCTTGCCTAATTGCTCTGGCTAGAACTTCTCGTTCCATGTTGAATAAAAATAGCAAAAGGAAGTGTCCTTGTCCTTTTTGTGACCTCTTGTTTTTTTCTATATTTTGATTATTGTAAATAATGCTGCAGTGAACTTGGGCATGCATATATTGTTGCATTAGTGTTTCCCTTTTCTTCAGATAAATACCCAGAAATATAAGTGCTGGATCAAGTAGTAGTTCTTCTTTTTTTGATTTTCATTTTCACTTATTGGTGAGTTTTCTAGTTTCCCTCTGTTACTGATTTCTAGTTTCATCTTTTGTTGTCAGAAAAGATATTTAGTATAATTTCAGTCTTTTAAAATTTCTTGAGATTTGTTTTGTGGCCTTACATATGGTTTTTCCTGGAGAATATTCCATTTTAGAACACATCCTACTTCTTTTTCAATTACTATTCCTATCCAATATCTTTTCCCATCTTTTTACTTTCAATATTTTGTATCTTTGTACAGTACCTAAAATGAATCAGCATATAGATAGATTATGTTATTTGTTCTTCCAATCTCTGCCTTTTAATTGGGGTTTCAGTTCAGTTCAGTCGCTCAGTTGTGTCCGACTCTTTGCGACCCCATGAATCGCAGCACGCCAGGCCTCCCTGTCCATCACCAACTCCCGGAGTTCACTCAAACCCATGTCCATAGAGTCGGTGATGCCATCCAGCCATCTCATCCTCTGTTGTCCCCTTCTCCTCCTGCCCCCAATCTCTCCCAGCATCAGGGTCTTTTCCAATGAGTCAACTCTTTGCATGAGGTGGCCAAAGTTTTGGAGTTTCAGCTTCGGCATCAGTCCTTCCAATGAACACCCAGGACTGATCTCCTTTTAATCCATTTATATTACTAATAAGGAAGGATTTAGCTGTTTACCTGTTTTTTTTTGTATATATTTTTTGTTTAGTTTTTCCATTATTGCCTTTTTTCACATTACTTTGAAATTTTGTACTATACCATTTTGATTTCCATTTTCTTTTCTTTTAATCTCAGTAGTTACCTTAGTGATTATAATTAACATCTTAAAGTTACAATGACCAAGTTTGAATAATATCAATTTTGTTTCAATAGTATACAAAATCTCTACTCTTATCTCAGTCACTCCCTCTTTATATTGTTTTGACGCAGATTCTATACATTGTGTGTCCCTTAACATGAATGTGTATTTGTATGCATATGCTTTTAACCTTTATAAGAAAAAAAGAGGAGTTACAAACCCAAAAGTACAGTTCTGGCTTTTACCAATGTAGTTTCCTTCACTGGTGTTTTTTCCATATGGCTTTAAGTTACTATCTAGTGTCTTCATTACAGCCAGAAAGACTTTCTTTAGCATTTCATGTAGGGCAGTTCTACTAGTAATGAACCCCTTTAGCTTTTTATGTTTTAAAGCAGGGCATATCTTATTTCCTCCATTCTTAAAGTTTGCTGATTATGATACTCTTCATTGACAATTTTTGCTTTCCACATGTTAAATATGTCACTCCACTGTTTCTGGCTTCCCTGGTATCCAATGAGAAAGTAGCTGTTAATCTAACTGAAGATCTCTAGTATGTGAGGAGTTGCTTCTCTTGCTGCTTTTAAGATTCTGTCTTTATTGTTCAACAACTGGATTATAATGTTTTAGTGTGGATCTCTTTGATTTTTGTCTTACTTGGAATTTGTTGAGCCATTTGCATGTACAGATTAATTCAGATATGGGAGATTTTAAGTCATCATTTCTTCAAATATTCTTTTTGCTCCTCTCTCTTATCCTTCTGGTTCTCCTATAATGCACATGTTGGTGAGTTGATGGTCTCCCACAAATCCCTTGAGCTGTGTGCACTTCATTTTTCTTTCTGCTTCTCAGCCTGGATTATTTCAGTTTTTTATATTCAAGTTTACTTTTCTTCTGCTTCCTCAAATATGCTGAACCCCTTTAGTGTATTTTTTCATGTTATTGTGCTTTTCAGCTCCAGAATTTCTATGTGGTTCCTTTTTATAATTTCTCTATTGATATTCTCATTTTGTTCATATATTATTTTCCTGGTTTTCTTTACTTCTTGAGCATACCTGAGACAGTTGGTTTAAAGTCTTTGTCTAGTGTGATGTCTGGGCTTCCTCGGGGATGGTTTGTGTAAATTTTTTTTCTCCTTTGAATGAGGCATACTTCCAAATTTCTTTGTATGCATTGTGATTTTATTGTTCAAAACTGGACATTTAAATATTCCTGAATAATCCTGAAAATCAGAATCTTTCACTTCCCCAGGATTTTCTGTTCTGAGTTTCTGAAGGCTTAGCTGTGTTCAGCCAGTATTTTAACAGATATCTCCTTGAATGCCAGAAACTTAAAAAACAAACAAAAATACCTGTTCGGGTCTTCTATGGATTGGCTGTGTGCTTGGATACTCTTTACCACTTAGCCAGACCATTTATGATTCTAACTCAACCTTCACTTTCTGAATGCACCAAGCCTAGACCGAGGGGTCTTTTCAGGTCTTTTCTGAGCATAATTCCTATCCTGGCTTTCTAAATTCCCCAGTATACCCAGTTGTTGAATGCACTAATATTAAAAAAAAAAAAAAACACAACAAAAAACGTCTCCCTGGCTTTTCCTCCCAGGTTTTGAGCAGTCTCTTATACGTTTCAGCTGAAAAATTTTGCCCCAGGTGGCTGCACATTAAAAAAAAAAATCCATAACATGTTTTCAAGCAATACTTGATGCTCTTCCACCCTGGATAAATTCCAAGATAGGCAAACCAGAGATCAGCACCTTTTGTTATTCTTTCAGGGATGGCCCTTAGATTGCGCCAAGCATGGTAATTTGTGAATAAGGTCCTCTTTTCTTTCCCTAGAACTAGGAGCCAGGGTCTCACATTTGAAAACGTGGGCTGCTGTCTTCAAGAAGCTGCCAAGCTGTGACAGAGGTTTGGCAAGGGCAAATAAAAATGCCACAAAGCTTTCTGTTTTTTCTTTTTTCTTAATATCTTTTTGGTTGTTGTAACCTTCGTTTTCGAGTTCTGACAGTTTCTTGGACTTGTTCAATGTTTCTTTGGACGGATATGGGTTTGAAACCGTCTACTCCTCCATTTTGCTGACATAATTCTGTACATCAGATCAGATCAGATCAGATCAGTCGCTCAGTCGTGTCCGACTCTCTGCAACCCCATGAACTGCAGCACGCCAGGCCTCCCTGTCCATCACCAACTCCCGGAGGTCACCCAGACTCACATCCATCGAGTCAGTGATGCCATCCAGCCATCTCATCCTCCGTCGTCCCCTTCTCTTCCTGACCCCAATCCCTCCCAGCATCAGAGTCTTCTCCAATGAGTCAACTCTTCGCATGAGGTGGCCAAAATACTGGAGTTTCAGCTTTAGCATCATTCCTTCCAAAGAAATCCCAGGGCTGATCTCCTTCAGAATGGACTGGTTGCATGTCCTTGCAGTCCAAGGGACTCTCAAGAGTCTTCTCCAACACCACAGTTCAAAAGCATCAATTCTTTGGCGCTCAGCCTTCTTCACAGTCCAGCTCTCACATCCATACATGACCACAGGAAAGACCAAAGCCTTGACTAGGCGAACCTTTGTTGGCAAAGTGATGTCTCTGCTTTTGAATATGCTATCTAGGTTGGTCATAACTTTCCTTCCAAGGAGTAAGCGTCTTTTAATTTCATGGCTGCAGTCACCATCTGCAGTGATTTTGGAGCCCAGAAAAATAAAGTCTGACACTGTTTCCACTGTTTCTCCATATTACATAAATATAATTATTTGTAAATGAGAACTCCCCTAGCTTAAGAAAAGGTATTTCCCTACTGTGGTTTAGACTTGAATTTCTGAAATGGCTCATCAGCCAAGCAGTGTTCATTCTGGCATCTCAAAAGAAAAGAGCTTGGTTAAATAAATTTGGTAAAAGCATATGAAAGGCTACAAAAAGTTAAAGAAGCCCGCTTTATGTTTACTTCAACCAAGCATTTCCCAAGTTTATTTTCACTTAAGAATGTTTCTTACTGGTAATACAGAATAGCTTTTGAAGGGCATTTGTCACCAGGGTAGGACAAGAAAAATGGTCCAATTTTTTAAAGCTTTGATTTTTCACAGTTGCTTCCATAAATATAGTTATGAGGCTGGATTTTGGGGAGAGGTGCAGAAGCAGACAAGACTAGTACTCTTTTGGAACAAATAGAAGTCATGACCCCTTCTCCCCAGGAGTTCTAAGACATACCTGTAAATATATCAGACAAGAAAGAGGGTCTAAGGCCATGTGAGCTGTACAACTGGCAAGGGCTCAGGAAGTCGTCTCTGACAGACAATATGGGGAGAATGGGCAGGGACAGAGAAAGTCAAGTTATAATCTGCCTCGAGTTGAACTGCTGGGTGATTTTTAAAGAGTAAGCTGTGTTTGAGAAGAAAACAAAACAAATGAGTTGGTGGTGTGGAATGCTATTCTGAGTACCCTTGAAATTTTTTTGGGGGGGAGCACCAAGTAGAATCATCTGTGGTTAGGGTGGGGCGAGTAGGAGCTGGTGCTGGAACGAAGTCAAGGGCTTGAGGTTTAGAGGAAAACTTTTATTGCAGGTGTTGACTTTGAAGGGCCAGAAGAATATCTGACTTACCTTGTTTCCAATGATACCCAACAGAGTACTGGGGGAAAATGGGATGTGTGGCCCAATAATGAGCCAACAGTGCTCTCTCCTTAGCCTGAAAATAGGAATGGAGCAAAGCCCTCACACAATTAAAACAAACCAACCCTATATTTAGATCATTTTATTTGAATCGCTGAAAGAGTGGTTGTCATTATTCTGTCTATCCATGCACCTGGATAAACTCTGATTATCCACATAAGAACAAAAGTGCTCAGAGATTATGAGCATTCCTTAGTTCCAAAATCACTCCATGAATAAATCAGCCAGATAAATGCAGTCATAAAACTGTCCTGCCAATATGTTGGTTCCTCTTGACTTGACCTGTAGATTCAAAGCAATCCTAATCAAAATCCCAGCAAGTTATTTTGTGCGTATTGACACATGAATTCTAAAGTTTGTTTAGAGAGGCAAGAGGCCCAGAACAGACAATACAATGCTGAAGAACAAAGTTGGAGGACTGATGCTACCTGACCTCAAGACTTACTTATAAAGCTACAGTAATCAAGACAGTGTGGTACTGGCAAAAGAATAGGCAAATATATCAATGGAACAAAACAGAGAGCCCTGAAATAGGCCCCCATAAATGCAGTCAATGGATCTCTGATGAAGCAGTGAGGGTAGTACACTGCAGCAAAGACCATCTTTTCAATAAATGGTACTGGAATAACTGGACATCCACATGCAAAGAAATAAATCTAGACACAGACCTTACATGCTTTACAAAAATTAATCACAGATCACAGTGCATGCATGCTCAGTCATTCAGTCATGTCCGACTCTTTGCGACCCCATGTATTATAGCCCGCCAGGCTCCTTTGTCCATGGGATTATCCCAGCAAGCATACTGCAGCGGGTTGCCATTTCCTCCTTCGGGAGATCTGCCCAACCCAGGGATCAAACCTGTGTCTCCTGCATTGGCAGGCAGATTCTTCACCAACGAGCCACCTGGGAACCCCAAATGTAAAATACAAAACTGTAAGACTACCAATAAAATAACACAGAAAATCGAAGTAACCTTGGGTATGGCAGTGACTTTTAAGATCCAACATCAAAGGCACTATCATGAAATAACTGGTAAGATGGACTTCTTTAATATTAAAAACTGCTCTGTGGGAAAAGCATGAAGAGAATTAGAAGACAAGCCACAGATTGGGAGAAAACATTTGCAAAGGATATTTCTGATAAAGGACTATTATCCATAGTATACAAAGTATACTATATATACAAAGTATACTATATATACAAAGTATACATAGTATCCATAGTATACAAAGAGCTCTTAAACCTCAGCAATAAGAAAATGAACAACCCAATTAAAAATGGACAAAAGTTCTAAACAAATATCTCACCAAAGAATATATACATATGGCAAAAAAGTGTATAAAAGATGTTCAACATCATATATCTTCAGGGAAATGCAAATTAAAACAAGATTCTGTTTCACACTTACGAGGACAGTCAAAATGCAAAACACAACATCAAATGCTGGTGAGGACGTGGAGCAGTAGGAACCCTCATCATTGCTGGTGGGAATACAAAACAATACCCCACTTTGGAACTGTCAGCTTTTTACAGAACCAGATATACTCTTACCATATGATCCAGCAATTGTGCTCGTTATTCACCTAAATGAGTTGAAATGTATGTCTACACAAAGACCTGCACACAGATATGTATGGCTTTATTCACAGCTGCTAAAACTTTGGAGTGACCAAAATGTCCTTCCACAGGTGAATGTATAGTGTAGTGCCTGTGAGCAATGAAATATAATTCAGCACTAAAAAGGACCTATCAAGCCATGAAAAAGACATGGAGGAAACTTACATGCATGTTACTAAATGTAAGAAGGCAATCTTAAAGGGCTACATACTGTAGGATTCCAGGAATACACATACTTCTGGGATGTGATGTGTCAATACATATAGTGGGAGACTGCATGTGTCAGGGCAAGAGGTATTCATGGGAACTCTATTTTCTGCTCAATTTTGCTCTGAACCTAAAACTTCTTTCAAAAGAAGTTTACTTAAAAACTGAACTGTATCCTGAAGATGAGCTCAAGAGTAAGAGGACAGTGTCTTGGACTGGAGAGTCCCATTTCGCAGGATGAGAGGAAAAGGTCCTCACTGCAGCACGTCTGATACATTCGCATTTCTCCATACAACCTACAGAAACCAACCTGGGGGACAGTGGCTGGGTTTTTTTCCCTACTTGTGTAGGGCACATGAGACATGGACCAGAGGGATTTGGGTTGAACCCCAGTTCTGCCATTTTATGATTTAGAATATCACTTCAGCAAGCTGAGGTGTTTTCCGAATTTGTGAAGACTGAATGATCACATATGTTCAACAGCTTTGTAAAGTGCCAGGCCCACACAAATATAAGTCGCTACTGCTGAATGATTTAAAAACATCACTTCGAAATGTGTGAATCGTTGACACTGCATAACTGCACCATGCCCTTCTCATTGGTCAGCTCCTGGCTTTGAGAAAGCACTGATATGTACGCAGATACCCCATACATGCAAGACAACCAGCTTAACGCAGGAGAAGGCAATCAGAGGGTGAGAGAGGCCTAACCCCACTGCTGTCCATAATCTGCAGTGGGAAGGAAAAAGCTGCAGACACACACACCTGCCTCAGGCCAAAGTAATATAGCTACCCGGCCCACAACACGAGGGGCCACAATTCCCAGGCATCCTTTTGCTTATACAAAGCTGACAAACACAGGAAGAGTAGCTGGCACAGCGCCTTGTGGAGGCTGAGGAGCAGCGTCCACTGAGCAAAAGTGCCTTCCACTGAGCTTCCGAGTCCCACATGCCCTGCTGTAACACCTCCTCTTTTCACGGCTGACACAGGACATAATTTGGGCCAAGAGACACCTTGCAAGTTCACTGCACCTGACAATCTATGATAAGACCAAGTGTTAAAGCAGAAATTTATTAAAATCCATTTATATAGTGTTTTACAGACCAAAAAAAGAAAGTACAGAGTCCTCAACATTCAGGCAATTAACTCTATTCTCTGAAGTGCGTTGTGAGAAGACAAGACTTCTTTGCCCTCATCCCCTAAAAAGATAACTTCTATTTATACTCCTGAAAATGATGCATTTATTACACCACCTCTCAAGAACAATCTCACTGAATCCCAAGCCTCTGCAGAGAGAGAAGAGAGAATAGCAGAGAACATTCTCCAGAACGCAGTGTCTCACCCAGAGGTGTAGTGCAAGAGACACAGAAATGGCAGAGGCTTCAAGGAGTGTGCGCCCGGTGACGGGGCCAGGAGGAAAGCCTGCAGCCGGCTAGGGTGCCCTAGCTGCGGAGTGTGGCCAGACGGGACTGCATGGCCTCCAGGGCCTCTTCCTCCTCCTCCTCATCTTCTGATGCAGCCATTGCTCCTGAAGGTTCAGGCTCTGGGAGGGCGTCCGTCACCTTACTAGGTGCTTTGCCTAAGGCCCCTGTTAAGAAACAGTACACAGGTCAACAAAACATCAGCTTAAGCAGTGGTCCCTCATTTTCTCTGTCCTTCATACCTGGTTCAATTTGACAAGAACAGAACAGGGGCAACGAAACAGTTGTTTTGGTGGGGCTGGCCTCAGGCACAATATGTATATCCCACGTCAGCTGCTTTCCCATTGCCTACCGTGGTGGCCGTTACACAATCCAATTTAAAAACCCTAACTAAAAAAATCAGATGAAGACACTGTTTAAGTGACACATCAGCTACTAAATGCTATGCTATGCTAGTCACTTCAGTTGTGTCCGACTCTGTGTGACCCCATAGATGGCAGCTCACCAGGCGTCCCCATCCCTGGGATTCTCCAGGCAAGAACACTGGAGTGGGTTGCCATTTCCTTCTCCAATGCATGAAAGTGAAAAGAGAAAGTGAAGTCGCTCAGTCATGTCCGACTCTTAGCGATCCCATGGACTACAGCCTTCCAGGCTCCTCCGTCTGTGGGATTTTCCAGGCAAGAGTACTGGAGTGGGGTGTCATTGCCTTCTCCGAGCTACTAAATAGACCAAACTATTTTTTCAAAGATCTGCTATGCTGAAACAGAGCCCTAAAATACTAAAAGACCAGCAAATTTGGACAGTCACAAGTGTAAATTCACAAGATATTCTATTTTAAAACATTTTCTTTAAGCCTATGAGCTAATGGCACCCAACTCCAGTACTCTTGCCTGGAAAATCCCATGGACAGAGGAGCCTGGTGGGCTGCCGTCTATGGGGTCGCACAGAGTCGGACACGACTGAAGTGATTCAGCAGCATCAACTATGACAGATGTGCACAAACACCAACTTCTAATTTCAAAGTCACAGTAGCTGAAGATTTTAAGAATTTTGATTCTGAAGCTCTTGATCTAAATCCCTAAACACTAGTGAATACTTAATTTTCAAGAATCATGAAGATGTTAAATATTCTCTCTCAGTAAAACTAAATTGTTTCTAAATCATTACAAAACATTTTCTTGTAGCCTTCATTCCCCCAATAGTTGAAAACAAATAAAAATTAAATCTAGTGAGTTTTGTTATTAAACATAAAACTCAGAAAGTCTAAAAGTGAAAATATAGTTTAAAAGCTTATGAACCATCCCTCATAGATAACTATTATTTTTATTTATCCTCCTGCTAGACTTTTTCAATAGATGTGTTTTTTTAAACAATAGTGTATTTCAGTAACAGTGCTCTCTTCACATATTATGAACATCTTTCCATGTCAATAAATACATCTCTGTGTAACAACTATGACATATTCCATTACTGTAGATGTAACACAATGGACTTAACCAATATTCTATTATTAGGCACTTAGCTTGTTTCAAACATTTCAATATTATCAATAATACTATAGACATCCTTGAGCTAAATCTTAAATTACTGGAATAAATTCCCAGAAGCCAATCTGTGAGTTAAAGAGGTTTGCTACTGCCAAACTGCTTTCAAGAAAGTCTGTACTAGTTTAAGCTCCTGACAGCAGAATATAGGACCAAAAAATTCTTTATCTTTGTATTTTATAAAATATGGTTATAGATATTATGCTTGTTTTTCAAGTAATAACTTGCATAATCTAAAGTAAGAAATGTAGAGGCTTCCCAGGTGGCTCAGTAAAGAAATCTGGTAAAGAATCTGACTGCCAATTAAGGAGACGCAGGTCTAGGAGGATCCCACACGCTGAAGAGCAGCTAAGCCTGTGCACCACAACTGCTGAGCCTGTGCTCTAGAGCCCAGAAGCCACCACTACTGAGCTCTTGTGCCTCAACTACTAAAGCCTGTGTGCCCTAGAGCCCATGCTCCACAACAAGAGAAGCCAACACAATGAGAAGCCCACACACCACCACTAGAGAGTGCCCATGCTTGCCACAACTAGAGAAAAGCCTGTGGGCATCAACAAAAACCAAGCACAGCTAAATATAAAATAAATGAAAATTTTAAAAATAAAGTAAGAAATGTGGAAGGGAGTTAGAATCTGAAGAAAAAGCTACTAGTTAATCCTGTGAATGCAGGAAGGATGGCCATAAAAGGAGAGGAGAAAGAGGCAGGATCAGTGGGTCATACCTGCGGTGATTTCAAACAGAATTCTGTCAATTTCCATTTCTGCTGCTTCTTCCATTTCTTCTTGATCGTCCATGCTTTCAAAAGTGTCCTCTAACATCTCTTCTATGATCCCAGCCTAAATATAGAATAAACCATGTCACTTCCCACAACTGTTAAATCCATCCCTCGCAGATGTCCCTGTGGGCCCAGCGCAACAACTGAGCTCTGGTGTCTATGAGTCCAGTCCACCCTTTCCAGGTCTAAGTCACAGGAAACACCACATGCTGTCTGCCCTCTCTGGAGGAAGCAAAAAGCCAAAGGGAAACTGCTCTCCAAATTTAGTACTAAGGTTGGAGGGGGGCCTCTATCAGCAGAGTTTCACAGAGTAACTCGGACGATAATGCAGCATGTGGGGAACAACCTGCTGAGACGAGAGAGTGCTGTCTCAGGAAGCATTTGCCCTGATGTCCCAAATCTATGAGTGCAGGAGTTGAGACACAGTATCAAAGTAGACTGGAGTCACAGAAGAAACTATGATAACAAATACCAAAGAGCAGGGTGGGGCTCCATGGAACCCAGAAAAGGCCTGTACTTCAGCAGGTCCAAGTGATAGCTGCTGGCCCGGAGTCAGCCGAATGGGTCTGGTAAGGATCAGTCAACTCACCAAAACCTGAGAGAACTGATAAGTCAACGTTTCTGGACCCAACAAGGCAGTGCCCACACTCCCTACAGTGAGCCCCATGCCCAGCAGCCTGACGCCAGCCAATCAGCCTACTTCATTCTCAAGAACACAGCCCCACTACAGACACAAGAAAACTGCTCTGTAACACCGGCCAACGGTCCCCCTCGCTGAGCAATGTCATGCGAGCATGAGATCACGTGCGGCAGCTCCAGCCCTTGCTCCACCGCACTCAGGCAGGGTATGACCCTCACTGACCGTGCTGACGGCATCAGATTTAAAGCAAGCCCTCTGTCCTGTTGTCAGACCACTCAGGTGATTCTTAATGTATGAATCTAGCTAGTTCTGTATTCTGCCCATGCTCAGACCCTTTTCCTCCCAACCAAAATGAACCAACAAATTCACAATCAAGGTTACAGGTGGAGTTCTCTGGCCTAGGAGAATGGATCTTACTGCTGGATCAATACGTACTAATTCGGTTAAAAGAGCCCAGGGGAACCTGACGCTAACAGCCTTCCACATCCTGGAGGAGTAAATGGCCATTCATTTACTCATCCATCCTGCTAGTAACCATTCATTCACCAAATGTCTGCTTTGTGCCACAGATAGCCCTGGGTCTGGGGACTCATGGAATGAGTAAGACTGTGTCTTTGCCTTTAATGTGCTGGGACCCCAGCAGAGGCTTCCGTATTCACCTGGAGAGGCATCCTTGTATGAATTCAGGAAATATTATCTACTACATACATGCCTTCCTCCAAAGCTATATTATTTTCAGTGCTTAGAAACTTTTGTGGAAGAGATTCCAGATTCTAAAATCAAGACCCCACCCTCAGATCTCAGTGGCTTATGGGTCAGTGAGCAGGCATGAAGTCACTCAAAGAATGACCGTGTTACCCAGCACTAGATAGACAAACATCACAACGTGAGGTGAGACACCCACGTATCACTCTCAGAGGATACATCCCACTAACCTGGTTCAGTCCTGATCACTGCTCAGGGATTTCTCCTTCCAAAGACCTGGGTTCTGGGCTTTTGATGCTGCCTTTCTTTTCTATCAACTTTCTTCTCCTGTTCCCCTCTCCTGGGCCCAGGAGCCCTGTTTACAACCCAAGTTCATACATCAAAGCCCCTGGGAGGAAGGGAGGCAGCTTCTCTGCACAGCCACACAGGAGGATTCTCAGGCCACGCGCTCACAGCTGTGAGGCAGCACTGATGGGGCCCGCCTAGCACCAAGTCCTCTGGTGCAGCTCAGCCCTTTGTGCTCCAACCCCAGACCTGTCCTCTCCTACCAAGGCCACTCAGGCAAGTCACCTGGCAACTTGAAGACTCAGTTTCCTACTCCTGTGTAAAATAGGGGAAAAAATACCAACATCTCAAGGTGACTGGGAGAACTCTCCAGGAGAGCGTGTGTACAGCACCACAGGTGGCTGGGGGCTCAGTAACAGCATCCTCCAAAGCCCTGTGCCCCATCCAAAGGCCACTGGTGCAGGTCCCTTCCAGGCCCTGGTCCTGGGGCAGCAGGAGTTTACTGCTTTCTATTTGGTTCTCAGATCCTTTATCTGGGCTTCCCTGGTGGCTCAAATGGTAAAGAATCCACCTGCAATGCAAGAGACCTAGGTTTGATCCGTGGGTTGAGAAGATCCCCTAGAGAAGGAATGGCAACCCACTCCAGTATTTTTGCCTGGAGAATCCCATGGACAGGGGAGCCTGGCAGGCTAAGTCCATGGGGTCACAAAGAGTCTAACACAACTCAGAAACTTTCACTTTCTGTTCTAAGACAGGGGTCAGCCAGGGTTGGTCAGCCAAACCCAACCCACTGCCGACTTTTAGAAATAATGTTTTATGAGAACACAGTCATGCTCATTTGTTTACATATTATCTACAGCTACTTTTAAACTACAAAGTAGAGTGAGTAGTTACAACAGAGACCTATGACCCAGGAAATAAAATATATTTACTATCCAGCCCTGTCCATACAGTATGAACACTATGAAAAGGCAAAATGATAGGATACTGAAAGAGAAACTTCCCAGGTCAGTAGGTGCCTAATATGCTACTGGAGATCAGTGGAGAAATAACTCCAGAAAGAATGAAGGATGGAGCCAAAGCAAAAAGAATACCCAGCTGTGGATGTGACTGGTGATAGAAGCAAGGTCCGATGCTGTAAGAGCAATATTGCATAGGAACCTAGAATGTCAGGTCCATGAATCAAGGCAAATTGGAAGTGGTCAAACAAGAGATGGCAAGAGTGAATGTCGACATTCTAGGAATTAGCGAACTAAAATGGACTGGAATGGGTGAATTTAACTCAGAGGACCATTAAATCTACTACTGTGGGCAGGAATCCCTCAGAAGAAAAGGAGTGGCCATCATGGTCCACAAAAGAGTCCGAAATGCAGTACTTGGATGCAATCTCAAAAACGACAGAATGATCTCTGTTCGTTTCCAAGGCAAACCATTCAATGTCACAGTAATCCAAGTCTATGCCCCAACCAGTAACGCTCAAGAAGCTGAAGTTGAACGGTTCAATGAAGACCTACACGAACTTTTAGAACTAACACCCAAAAAAGATGTCCTTTTCATTATAGGGGACTGGAATGCAAAAGTAGGAAGTCAAGAAACACCTGGAGTAACAGGCAAATTTGGCCTTGGAATATGGAATGAAGCAGGGCAAAGACTAACAGAGTTTTGCCAAGAAAACGCACTGGTCGTAGCAAACACCCTCTTCCAACAACACAAGAGAAGATGCTACACATGGACATCACCAGATGGTCAACACCAAAATCAGATCGATTATATTCTTTGCAGTCAAAGATGGAGAAGCTCTGTACAGTCAGTAAAAACAAGACCAGGAGCTGACTGTGGCTCAGACCATGAACTCCTTATTGCCAAATTCAGACTTAAATTGAAGAAAGTAGGGAAAACCACTAGACCATTCAGGTATGACCTAAATCAAATCCATTATGATTATACAGTGGAAGTGAGAAATAGATTTAAGGGCCTATATCTGATAGATAGAGTGCCTGATGAGCTATGGAATGAGGTTCGTGACATTGTACAGGAGACAGGGATCAAGACCATCCCCATGGAAAAGAAATGCAAAAAAGCAAAATGGCTGTCTGGGGAGGCCTTACAAATAGCTGTGAAAAGAAGAGAAGCAAAAAGCAAAGGAGAAAAGGAAAGACATAAACATCTGAATGCTGAGTTCCAAAGAATAGCAAGAAGAGATAAGAAAGCCTTCTTCAGCGATCAATGCAAAGAAATAGAGGAAAACAACAGAATGGGAAAGACTAGGGATCTCTTCAAGAAAATCAGAGATACCAAAGGAACATTTCATGCAAAGGTGGGCTCCATAAAGGACAGATATGGTATGGACCTAACAGAAGCAGAACATATTAAGAAGAGATGGCAAGAATACACAGAAGAACTGTACAAAAAAGAGCTTCACGACCCAAATAATCACAATGGTGTGATCATTGACCTAGAGCCAGACATCCTGGAATGTGAAGTCAAGTGGGCCTTAGAAAGCATCACTACGAACAAAGCTAGTGGAGGTGATGGAATTCCAGTGGAGCTATTGCAAATCCTGAAAGATGATGCTGTGAAAGTGCTGCACTCAATATGCCAGCACATTTGAAAAACTCAGCAGTGGCCACAGGATTGGAAAAGGTCAGTTTTCATTCCAATCCCAAAGAAAGGCAATGCCAAGGAATGCTCAAACTATCACACAAATGCACTCATCTCACATGCTAGTGAAGCAATGCTCAAAATTCTCCAAGCCAGGCTACAGCAATATGTGAACTGTGAACTTCCTGATGTTCAAGCTGGATTTAGAAAAGGCAGAGGAACCAGAGATCAAATTACCAATATCCGCTGGATCATGGAAAAAGCAAGAGAGTTCCAGAAAAACATCTATTTCTGCTTTATTGACTATGTCAAAGCCTTTGACTGTGTGGATCACAATAGACTGTGGAAAATTCTGAAAGAGATGGCAGTACCAGACCACCTGATCTGCCTCTTGAGAAATTTGTATGCAGGTCAGGAAGCAACAGTTAGAACTGGTCATGGAACAACAGACTGGTTCCAAATAGGAAAAGGAGTTCGTCAAGGCTGTATATTGTCACCCTGTTTATTTAACTTATATGCAGAGTACATCATGAGAAACGCTGGACTGGAAGAAACACAAGCTGGAATCAAGATTGCCGGCAGAAACAGATATGCAGATGACACCACCCTTATGGCAGAAAGTGAAGAGGAACTCAAAAGCCTCTTGATGAAAGTGAAAGCGGAGGGTGAAAAAGTTGGCTTAAAGCTCAACATTTAGAAAACGAAGATCATGGTATCCGGTCCCATCACTTCATGGGAAATAGATGGGGAAACAGTGGAAACAGTGTCAGACTTTATTTTTCTGGGCTCCAAAATCACTGCAGATGGTGACTGCAGCCATGAAATTAAAAGACGCTTACTCCTTGGAAGGAAAGTTATGACCAACCTAGATAGCATATTCAAAAGCAGAGATATTACTTTGCCAACAAAGGTTCGTCTAGTCAAGGCTATGGTTTTTCCTGTGGTCATGTATGGATGTGAGAGCTGGACTGTGAAGAAGGCTGAGTGCCGAAGAATTGATGCTTTTGAACTGTGGTGTTGGAGAAGACTCTTGAGAGTCCCTTGGACTGCAAGGAGATCCAACCAGTCCATTCTGAAG
Source organism: Tragelaphus eurycerus (assembly GCA_935064755.1). Lineage (NCBI taxonomy): Eukaryota > Metazoa > Chordata > Mammalia > Artiodactyla > Bovidae > Tragelaphus > Tragelaphus eurycerus. Next base: position 11,211,434 of record CAKXYN010000070.1, on the reverse strand, counting down.
GAGATCAGCCCTGGGATTTCTTTGGAAGGAATGATGCTAAAGCTGAAACTCCAGTACTTTGGCCACCTCACGCGAAGAGTTGATTGCAGGCAAGAGGAGAAGGGGACAAGAGAGGATGAGATGGCTGGATAGCATCAGTGACTCGATGGACATCAGTCTGAGTGAACTCCGGGAGTTGGTGATGGACAGGGAGGCCTGGCGTGCTGCGATTCATGGGGTCACAGAGTCGGACACAACTGAACGACTGATCTGATCTGATCCAGCCCTTTACAGAAAAACTTTGCCAACCCCTGGTCTTGAACCACCTCCTTCACTAATACTCCTCTGGTACAAACGGAGGAACCTGGGTTTTCTTCTGTTCCCTTGTTCACCCTCAGAGCCCATAATCCTAAGCTCCCCAAACTCTATAGACAGTTGCTTCCTGGGTCACCCACCTCCCCTGGAGATCTAGATATACCATTGCTTCTTCTAAGGAAAAATGGCAATCTGACCCAACCTCTGCCATGCTCGGCTCAGATGATTTCAGTGTTAACAGCCTCTGTCCTCCAGAGGAGTAGATAAAGATGATGTGGTATATAAATACAATGGAATATTACTCAGCCATTAAAAAGAAATAAGGCCATTTGCAGTAACATGGATGGACCTAGAGAGTGAAGTCAGTCAGACGGAGAAGGAGAAATATCATATGACATCCCTTATGTGTGGAATCTAAAAAGAAATGACCCAAATGAACTTACTCACAAAACAGAAAGAGACTAACAGATTGAGAAAAGGAACTCATGGCTGTTGGGGGGAATGTCATGTACACACTGCTATATTTAAAATGGATAACAAACAAAAACCTATTGTATAGCACAAGGAACTCTGCTCAATGTTATGTGCTAGCATGGATGGGAGGGGGGTTTGGCATAGAATGGATATATGTATATGAATGGCTGAGTCCCTTCACTTCACTTGAAACTATCACAACATTGTTAATTGGCTATGAGTAAAGTCACTCAGTCCTGTCCGACTCTTTGTGACCCCATAGACTATAGCCTACCAGGCTCCTCAGTCCATGGGATTTACCAGGCAAGAGTACTGGAGTGGGGTTGCCATTTCCTTCTCCAGAGGATCATCCCGACCCAGGGATCGCACCTGGGTCTCCCGCATTGTAGACAGACGCTTTACTGTCTGAACCATCAATTTTTGTTTTGTTTTGTATTTTGTCCTGGTGTTAAAAAAAAAAAACAAAACAACCCACAGCTTCTATCCTCAAAATCATTTCTGCCAGGCCACAATGATCTGTCTGCTCCCATGCACACTGGCCCAGGCTCTGCCGCTGGCTGACTCCTAGTGCTCTGGAAGAGGACAGAGGGTCAGCCCCAGGTCACCTTCATCATCTCTTTGGACAGCTCCCGCATGGTGGCCTGGATTTCCGGGATCTTCACAAGACTCTGCATGGCCTTCATCACTTCTGTGCTCTTCTGCAGGGAACCAGCCACTCGCAAAACCGCTGAAAGGCAAAGATGACAGGATCGCTCAACACAATGTGGCACAGGATGGAATAAAGACAGACAGGCAAATCACAGGCTACTCTAATAAAAGTCCGTGGGAGTGGGCAGGCTCCCAGGGCTATTTATGTACTTGTAGACTGCATGACTGTGCTGGCTGACCGAAGCTGACTTTGCTAAATTGGGTGCTACTTTGGTTCCAATAGGTACAAATTCTTCAGGCACACCAAGACTCATACCTGAAGGCCTGAGTCTGACCCTGAGGGAACGAACCTAGCTAGGAACAACTGTGACATCAGGACAAGTCACACACAAAGAATGTCTCTAGGCCTTGCCAGGGCCAGACTGGAAAAGAGGCTTTAGGCAACGCAAGCAACACTTCCCACACACCAGTTGATGGATCACGGCTGCTCTGGGAGGGACCTGCCACTGGTCAACAGGAAAATAAGAGAAAATGTGTGTCAGTGTAAGGTGGTTACAGTTAGAAAAAATTCTCTATAGTCCAAGATCATACACATACTATATATTCTTCTTTTCAACATTTATTTATTTGACTGTGTGGAGTCTTAGTTGAGGCACACAAGATCTTTTGTGCAGCGTGCAGGCTTAGCTGCCCTGAGGCGTGTGGGATCTCAGTTCCCCAACCAGGTATCAAAACTATATGCCCTGCACCAGAAGGTGGATTCTTAACCCCTGGACCATCAGGGAAATCCCTATATTTTCTAAAAGAAATCATGGTAGTAACAAATTATGATTTCTTCCCCTTAAAGTTTTTAACAGGTCAAAATAGAGTTGTTCAGTTCAGTTCAGTTGCTCAGTCATGTCTGACTCTTTGCGACCGCATGAACCACAGCACGCCAGGCCTCCCTGTCCATCATCAACTCCCAGAGTCCACCCAAACTCATGTCCATTGAGTTGGTGATTCCATCCAACCATCTCATCCTTTGTCATCCCATTCTCCTCCTGGTCTCAATCTTTCCCAGCATCAGGGTCTTTTCAAATGAGTCAGCTCTTCGCATCAGGTGGCCAAAGTATTTGGAGTTTCAGCTTCAACATCAGTCCTTCCAGTGAACACCCAGGACTGATCTCCTTTAGGATGGATTGGTTGGATCTCCTTGCAGTCCAAGGGACACTCAAAAGATTTCTCCAGACTTCTGGATAAGATGGTGGAGGATTAGGACGGGGAATACGCTTTCTCCTCCACAAATTCATCAAAGGGACATCTGGGCGCCGAGTAAATTCCACAAACAGCTTCGGAGTGCTGGCAGAGGACGTCGGACACCCAGAAAAGCAACTCACTGCCTTCTAAAGGAGGTAGGAAAGAATATAGAAGCCAGAGAGAGACAAAGAGGGAGGGGCGGACCTCTGTCCGGGGAAGGGAGTCTTAAAAAGAGAAGTTTCCAAACACCAGGAAACACTCTCCCTGCGGAATCTGCGCCGAACCTGGGAAACACGGAGACTATCATAACAGGGAGGAGAACAGTTGAGCAATTAGAACCCACAGACAGCGGGCCCTGCGGTAACTTCCGCAGCGGAGAAGCATCGCTGCAAACGCCCGCATCTGCTATTGGAGAACCCGGGCTGGGCAGGGAGACACCTTGGGCCGTTCCCACACGGGACGCTCCCCTGCCGGCCGCTCCCCCAAGGGACGCTCCCCCGCGGGACTCTCCCCCACTGGACGCTCCCCCGCCAGCCGCTCCCGCGCGGGCTGCAGCTGCTCCGGCGCAGGCGTGCCCCCGCCCCGCTGTGCCGGCGGCTCCCACGAGGGCCACCCCACCCCCCTCCCCCCACCCGCCCGCCATTCCCATGCGAGCCACCCCCTTGCCGGCCCCTCCCCCTCTGCGGGCCGCGGCGCAGACTGCGTTGGCCTGATTGTCTGGAGTGCTGCCTAATTGGAGTAGTTTGGGCCGGCAATCCAGATTGTGCAGCGCCGACCACACGAGTGGCTGGCCTTGGCCCAGAACACCGCCGAACCGTGCACAGAACAAAGGACTATACAGACCAACTACAGAGAAAGGGGCCTATAGATCTTGAGAAATTTAAGCCGGAACAAGGTACTAGCCGAAAATGAACTGAACCCACAACAATAATAGAGAAACTCTTATATACATTGTTACTATTTTTACCATCATTATTTCCTTTTTTTTTCCTTTTTTAAAAATTTTTATTTTTTTTAATTGGAAAAAGGACAACAAAATTTTTTTTTTTTTTTTAATTTTTTTTGTTGTTGTTTGTTTTGTTTTGTTTCTTTTATTTTTATTTTTTTTTATCCTCTAGTACTTCTTTAATCTCCACGTTTAGATATAACTTTTGCGACCCTGTTTTTTTTTTCTTTTTTCCTTTTTGTCCTTTGCTTTTTTCTTTTCTTCTTTTCTTTACTGATTACTGACTAGATCTGGCTCTCTCCTTCACACTCCCTCCTTTTATCCTCCTGACCACCTCTGTCTCCTTCCTCCCTTTTTCCTTCTCTGTATAACTCCGTGAACATCTCTGAGCAGTCCAGTTGTGGAATGCATTATAGAAGAAGAAGTTTTTGAGACTACTGTAAAAATAAGACCAATAACTGGAACCAGGAGGCTTAAGTCCATACCCTGATCCCACGAAACATTAATTGACAGGAGCTCATCAAAAGCCTCCATACCTACACTGAAACCAAGCATCACACAAAGACCAGCAAGTTCCACGACAAGACATATAAAGCAAATTCTCCAGAAAAACAAGAACACAGCCCTGAGCTCCAATACACAGGCTACACAAAGCGACCCCAAAATCATAGACATCTCATAACTCACTACTAGACACTCCACTGCACCCCAGAGAAAAGAAATCCAGCCCCACCCACCAGAACACCGATACAAGCTTCCATAAACAAGAAACCTTGACAAGCCACCGGTACAAACCCACATACAGTGCAGAAACGCCACAATAAAGAGAACTCCACAGACTATCAGAATACAGTAAAGACACCCTAAACTCAGCAATTTAAACAAGATGAAGAGACAGAAGAACTCCCAGCAGGTAAAGGAACAGGATAAATGCCCACCAAACCAAACAAAAGAGGAAGAAATAGCGAACCTACCTGATAAAGAATTCCAAATAATGATAGTGAAATTAATCCAAAATCTGGAAAGCAAAATGGAATCATGGATAAATAGCCTGGAGAAAAGCATTGAGAAGATGCAAGAAAGATTTAACAAGGACCTAGAAGAAATAAAAAAGAGTCAATATATAATGAAAAATGCAAAAAATGAGATCCAAAACACTCTGGAGGCAACAAATAGTAGAATAACAGAGGCAGAAGATAGAATTAGCGAATTAGAAGATAGAATGGCAGAATTAAATGAATCAGAGGAGAAAAAAGAAAAACGAATTAAAAGAAATGAGGACAATCTCAGAGACCTCCAGGACAATATTAAACGTTACAATATTCGAATCATAGGAGTCCCAGAAGAAGAAGACAAAAAGAAAGACCATGAGAAGATACTAGAGGAGATAATAGTTGAAAACTTCCCTAAAATGGGGAAGGAAATAATCACTCAACTCCAAGAAACCCAGAGAGTCCCAAACAGGATAAACCCAAGACGAAACACCCCAAGACACATACTAATCAAATTAACAAAGATCAAACACAAAGAACAAATATTAAAAGCAGCAAGGGAAAAACAACAAATAACACACAAGGGAATTCCCATAAGGATAACAGCTGATCTTTCAATAGAAACTCTCCAAGCCAGGAGGGAATGGCAAGACATACTTAAAGTGATGAAAGAAAAGAACCTACAGCCCAGATTATTGTACCCAGCAAGGATCTCATTCAAATATGAAGGAGAAATCAAAACCTTTACAGACAAGCAAAAGCTGAGAGAATTCAGCACCACCAAACCAGCTCTCCAACAAATACCAAAGGACATTCTCTAGACAGGAAACACAAAAAGGATATATAAATTCAAACCCAAAACAACAAAGTAAATGGCAACGGGATCATATTTATCATTAATTACCTTAAATGTAAATGGGTTGAATGCCCCAACCAAAAGACAGAGACTGGCTGAATGGATACAAAAACAAGACCCCTCCATATGTTGTCTACAAGAAACCCACCTCAAAACAGGGGACACATACAGACTGAAAGTCAAGGGCTGGAAAAAGATTTTCCAGGCAAATAGAGACCAAAAGAAAGCAGGAGTAGCAATACTCACATCAGATAAAAGACTTTAAAACAAAGGATGTGAAAAGAGACAAAGAAGGTCACTACCTAATGATCAAAGGATCAATCCAAGAAGAAGATATAACAATTATAAATATATATGCACCCAACTTAGGAGCACCGCAATATGTAAGACAAATAATAACAAGTATGAAAGGAGAAATCAACAATAACACAATAATAGTGGGAGACTTTAATACCCCACTCACACCAATGGATAGATCAACTAAACAGAAAATTAACAAGGAAACACAAACTTTAAACGATACAATAGACCAGTTAGAACTAATTGATATCTATAGGACATTTCATCCCAAAACAATGAATTTCACCTTTTTCTCAAGTGCACACGGAACCTTCTCCAGGATAGACCACATCCTGGGCCATAAATCTAGCCTTGGTAAGTTCAGAAAAATTGAAATCATTCCAAGCATTTTTTCTGACCACAATGCAGTAAGAGTAAATCTCAATAACAGGAGAAAAACTATTAAAAAGTCCAACATATGGAGGCTGAACAACACACTCCTGAATAACCAACAAATCACAGAAGAAATCAAAAAAGAAATCAAATTCTGCATAGAAACGAATGAAAATGAAAACACAACAACCCAAAACCTGTGGGACACTGTAAAAGCAGTTCTAAGGGGAAAGTTCATAGCAATACAGGCATACCTCAAGAAACAAGAAAAAAGCCAAATAAATAACCTAACTCTACACCTAAAGCAACTGGAAAAGGAAGAAATGAAGCACCCCAAGGTTAGTAGAAGGAAAGAAATCCTAAAAATTAGGGCAGAAATAAATGCAAAAGAAACAAAAGAAACCATAGCAAAAATCAACAAAGCCAAAAGCTGGTTCTTTGAAAGGGTAAATAAAATTGACAAACCACTAGCCAGACTCATCAAGAAACAAAGGGAGAAAAATCAAATCAATAAAATTAGAAATGAAAATGGAGAGATCACAACAGACAGCACAGAAATACAAAGGATCATAAGAGACTACTATCAGCAATTATATGGCAATAAAATGGACAATGTGGAAGAAATGGACAAACTCTTAGAAAAGTACAACTTCCCAAAACTGGATCAGGAAGAAATAGAAAATCTTAACAGACCCATCACAAGCACGGAAATTGAAACTGTAATCAGAAATCTTCCAGCAAACAAAAGCCCAGGTCCAGACGACTTCACAGCTGAATTCTACCAAAAATTTAGAGAAGAGCTAACACCTATCCTACTCAAACTGTTCCAGAAAATTGCAAAGGAAGGCAAACTTCCAAACTCATTCTATGAGGCCACCATCACCCTAATACCAAAACCTGACAAAGATCCCACAAAAAAAGAAAACTACAGGCCAATATCACTGATGAACATACATGCAAAAATCCTTAACAAAATTCTAGCAATTAGAATCCAACAACACATTAAAAAGATCATACACCATGACCAAGTGGGCTTTATCCCAGGAATGCAAGGATTCTTCAATATCCGCAAATCAATCAACGTAATACACCACATTAACAAACTGAAGAATAAAAACCATATGATTATCTCAATAGATGCAGAGAAAGCCTTTGACAAAGTTCAACATCCATTTATGATAAAAACTCTCCAGAAAGCAGGAATAGAAGGAACATATCTCAACATAATAAAAGCTATATATGACAAACCCACAGCAAACATTATCCTCAATGGTGAAAAACTGAAAGCATTTCCTCTAAAGTCAGGAACAAGACAAGGATGCCCACTTTCACCATTCCTATTCAACATAGTTTTGGAAGTTTTGGCCACAGCAATCAGAGCAGAAAAAGAAATAAAAGGAATCCAAATTGGAAAAGAAGAAGTAAAACTCTCACTGTTTGCAGATGACATGATCCTCTACGTAGAAAACCCTAAAGATTCCACCAGAAAATTACTAGAACTGATCAATGAATATAGTAAAGTTGCAGGATATAAAATTAACACACAGAAATCCCTTGCATTCCTGTACACTAATAACGAGAAAATAGAAAGAGAAATTAAGGAAACAATTCCATTCACCATTGCAATGAAAAGAATAAAATACTTAGGAATATATCTTCCTAAAGAATCTAAAGACCTATATATAGAAAACTATAAAACACTGGTGAAAGAAATCAAAGAGGACACTAATAGATGGAGAAATATACCATGTTCATGGATTGGTAGAATCAATATAGTGAAAATGAGTATACTACCCAAAGCAATTTATAGATTCAATGCAATCCCCATCAAGCTACCAACGGTATTCTTCACAGAGCTAGAACAAATAATTTCTCAATTTGTATGGAAATACAAAAAACCTCGAATAGCCAAAGCTATCTTGAGAAAGAAGAACGGAACTAGAGGAATCAACCTGCCTGACTTCAGGCTCTACTACAAAGCCACAGTCATCAAGACAGTATGGTACTGGCACAAGGACAGAAATATAGATCAATGGAACAAAATAGAAAGCCCAGAGATAAATCCACGCACATATGCTCACCTTATCTTTGACAAAGGAGGCAAGAATATACAATGGATTAAAGACAATCTCTTTAACAAGTGGTGCTGGGAAAACTGGTCAAACACTTGTAAAAGAATGAAACTAGAACACTTTCTAACACCATACACAAAAATGAACTCAAAATGGATTAAAGAGCTAAATGTAAGACCAGAAACCATAAAACTCCTAGAGGAAAACATAGGCAAAACACTCTCTGACTTACATCACAGCAGGATCCTCTATGACCCACCTCCCAGAATATCGGAAATAAAATCAAAAATGAACAAATGGGACCTAATCAAACTTAAAAAGCTTCTGCACAACAAAGGAAACTATAAGCAAGGTGAAAAGACAGCCTTCAGAATGGGAGAAAATAATAGCAAATGAAGCAACTGACAAACAACTAATCTCAAAAATATACAAGCAACTTCTACAGCTCAATTCCAGAAAAATAAATGACCCAATCAAAAAATGGGCCAAAGAACTCAATAGACATTTCTCCAAAGAAGACATACAGATGGCTAACAAACACATGAAAAGATGCTCAACATCACTCATTATCAGGGAAATGCAAATCAAAACCACTATGAGATACCATTTCACGCCAATCACAATGGCTGCTATCCAAAAGTCCACAAGCAATAAATGCTGGAGAGGGTGCGGAGAGAAGGGAACCCTCTTGCACTGTTGGTGGAAATGCAAACTGGTACAGCCACTATGGAGAACAGTATGGAGATTCCTCAAAAAACTGGGAATAGAACTGCCTTATGATCCAGCAATCCCACTGCTGGGCATATACACTGAGAAAACCAGAATCGAAAGAGACACGTGTACCCCAATGTTCATAGCAGCACTGTTTGCAATAGCCAGAACGTGGAAGCAACCTAGATGTCCATCCACAGATGAATGGGTAAGAAAGCTGTGGTACATATACACAATGGAGTATTACTCAGCCATTAAAAAGAATACATTTGAATCAGTTCTAAGGAGGTGGATGGAACTGGAGCCTATTATACAGAGTGAAGTAAGCCAGAAACAAAAACACAAATACAGTATACTAACGCATATATATGGAATTTAGAAAGATGGTAAAAATAACCCTATTTACGAGACAGCAAAAGAGACACTGATGTATAGACCATACTTTTGGACTCTGGGACCGGGAGAGGGTGGGATGATTGGGGAGAATAACATTGAAATGTGTATAATATTATATCTGAAATGTATTAATTGTTCAAACTAAACACTGTCATGTTATAATTTGTTCATATTAGATGTTTGTAATGTTTCTGATAATCAATAAAAGAGATTCTTGATTAAAAAAAAAAAAAAAAGTTTTCTCCAACACCACAGTTCAAAAGCATCAATTCTTCGGTGCTCAGCTTTCTTTACAGTCCAACTCTCACATCCATACATGACTACTGGAAAAACCATAGCCTTGACTAGACAGACCTTTGTTGGCCACCCTTCAAATCTGTTTTGAAATTTCATGAGACTTAAATGTTCTGAGAAATACCTCATGTTCAACTGTTCACCAAAACAGGGCCCCCCAGCTACACAGGGAACCACCACCCATCTACTTCTGTCTGAATCCAGACTCCAGGAAGCTGTAGCAGCTAAGGAAAACAAGAGGCAAGGAAGTGGATGACCAGAGAAGTAAGTGCCCATCTGACACACACAGCGTTTTGTGATTTTTCTATAGAAGTAAGAAGTTCACTAGCTGCAGAGAATACTTCACTTCCCTTGCACTCTTAATTTCCTGTGAAAAGGAAAGAGGCAGTATGAAACATCTGTATGGCTAAAATAGGAATGAATTATGCTATTATAATGACATAAAAAAGACAAATTCTAAAGTGTTGAAGTTACTACTGATTGTTGTAAAAAGGTAAATGATGGGAGGAAGAGAAGAAAGGTCAAAATAAAACAAATTCCACATAGTTTTGTTTGAATGATAAAAGTTGGATGTCTACACAGACCGATGTTTTTTCCTAATTTGCATCCTGAGTCCATATCCAAGAGGGAGTGGCTCTGGGATTGAACATGACATGTGTTCAGTAAACTTTTTTGAAATAGCAAAAATAAATGGAAACAGAAAAACATGGTGTGACAAGTGTTAAGTTAAATAATGAAATATTTGCATTTTGAAAAAGATATGAATTACTGATTGCTAAAAGAAATAAGAAAAGGAAGACTCAATATAGTGGGGAAAAGAGGAAACAAAGCTAAACTTAGAAATAAAACTAATTCCAACAATATTTAATTTGATAACCAGTCAAGGACTGGTGAAGTGGATTTTTAAAGGACAAAATAAATGTATATGAACCCTGGAATCTCAAAACCAAAAAGATATGAGAAAAATAAAAGACAGGACCAAATTATTTTTTATGTTACACAAGGGAAAAAAGCACGTGTCAGAAAAAAATTATTTTATAAGTAAACACAGTTATCCCAAGAGAATGAGAAAACAAGCCAAAAGCTGGAAGAAAAGATTTTCATCAGACATTTATGATGAAAAAGACTGTGGTCTAACATATAGAAAGAACTCTTAAAGCTTTTAAAGTGTCATATTTACCATGATCTGATGTCATATTTGTTATCTAATATAAGTATCTATATTTATCAATAAGGAAATGAATAATCTAATTAAAAATAGGCAGGATACCTAAACAAGCAACTCAGAGAAGACATACAGATGGCAAAAAAAGTGCACATAAAAAGATGTTCAACATCCTACGTCATTAGGGAAATGCAAATTGAAACAACAATGAGGTACCAGTACACACCTATTAGACTGGACTAAATCCAAAACACTGATGTCAAATGCTGGTGAGGATGTGGAGCAATAGGAACTCTCAATCATTGCTGGTGGGAATGCAAAATGGTACAGCCACTTTAGAAGACAGTTTGTCAGCTCCTTACAAAACTAAATACACTCTTAACACATGATCTGACAATAGCCCTCCTTGATATATACTCAAAGAAGTTAAAAACTTATGTCCACACAAAAACTTGCACATGGATGTTTATAAGAACTTTATTCATAATTGCCAAAACTCAGAATCAACCAAGACGTGGCTTGCAAGTGAACAATAATGGATAACAGAGTGTGGGACATCAACACAGTGACTGTTAATCAACACTAAAAAGGAGTGAGCTTTCTTGAAAAAACATGGAGGAGAACTTTTATGTATATTACTAAGTGAACAAAGTCGATTTAGGAATTCCCTGGTGGTCCAGTGGTTAAAAATTCACCTGCCAATGCAGGGGACATGGGTTCAATCTCTAGTCTGGGAAGATTTCATATGCCATGGAGCAACTAATAAGTCCATGCACTACAACTACTGAACCCATGTGGCCTAGAGCCTGTACCCCACAACCAGAGAAGCCACTGCAATGAGAAGTCTGTGCACTACAAAGAGAAAGTAACCCCCACTAGCAGCAATGAGAGAAAGTCCATGTGTAGCAATGGAGACCTAGCACAGCCAAAAATTAAATAAATAATAAATAAATATTTTTTTAAAAATCTAAAAGGCTACATACAGTATGATTCCAAATATATATATGACATTCTCAAAAAAGGGAAAATTATGGAGACAGTAAAAAGATCAGTGATTGCCAGGAGTTAAGTATGGGAGGGATGAAAGGCAGAGCACAGAAAATTTTCAGCTGTATACATTTCACAGTAAAGTAAGAATCTCCAAAAATAAAAAGGTTAATATTCTACAGAAAACATAAAGCTAGCATTATAAAAGCTATGCTATGCTAAGTCACTTCAGTCGTGTCCGACTCTGTGTGACCCCATAGACGGCAGCCCACCAGGCTCCCCCGTCCCTGGGATTCTCCAGACAAGAACATGGAGTGGGTTGCCATTTCCTTCTCCAATGCATGAAAGTGAAAAGTGAAAGTGAAGTCGCTCAGTCGTGTCCGACTCTTAGCGACTCCATGGATTGCAGCCTAACAGGCTCCTCTGTCCATGGAATTCTCCAAGCAAGAGTACTGGAGTGGGATGCCATTGCTGACATTTAAACTGAGAAAGGTCACAGTCACACAGAGGGGCTTGTGAAACACATGAGCACTTCATGCTTAGAGAGCTCTGTGCTTTCAATGATGGCTATTCTGACTGGCACGAGGTGATACCTCACTGTAGTTTTGATTTGTATTTATCTAATAATGAGCCATGCTGAGCATCTTTCCCTGTGTTTATCAGCCATCTGTATGTCTTCTTTGGAGAAATGTCTGTTTAGATCTTCTGCCCACTTTTTGATTGGGTTGTTTGTTTTTCTGGTGTTAAGCTGCATGCTGCTGCTGCTGCTAAGTCGCTTCAGTTGTGTCCAACTCTGTGCGGCCCCAGAGACAGCAGCCCACCAGGCCCCGCCGTCCCTGGGATTCTCCAGGCAAGAACACTGGAGTGGGCTGCCATTTCCTTCTCCAATGCATGAAAGTTAAAAGTGAAAGTGAAGTCGCTCAGTTGTGCCTGACTCTTAGCGACCCCATGGACTGCAGCCTGCCAGGATCCTCCATCCATGGGATTTTCCAGGCCAAGAGTACTCGAGTGGGGTGCCATTGGCTGCATGAGCTGCTTGTAAATTTTGGAGATTAATACTTTTCATTTGCTATTACTTTCTCCTATTCTGAAGGCTGTCTTTTCATCTTGTTTATAGTTTCCTTTGCTGTGCAAAAGCTTTTAAGTTTAATTAGGTCCTACCTGTTTATTTTTGTTTTTATTTCTATTACTCTAGGAGGTGGGTCACAGAGGATCTTGCTGTGATTTATGTCAAGAAGTGTACTGCCTATGATTTCCTCTAAGAGCCTTATAGTTTCTGGCCTTACATTTAAGTCTTTAATCCATTTTGAGTTTATTTTTGTGTATGGTGTTAGGAGATGTTCTAGTTTCATTCCTTTACATGCAGCTGTCCAGTTTTCCCAGCACCAACATACTAAAGAGGCTGTCTTTTCTCCGCTGTATATTCTTGCCTCCTTTGTCAAAGACAAGGTACCCATGAAGCTTCTAGTAATTTAATATAAAATAAGTATAGTATTTAATATAAAATAAGTCATGGGAATGTAATGTACAGCACAGGGAATTATAGTTAGTAATAATGTAATAACTTTGTAGGATAACAGTTATTAGATTTACTGAGGTGATCAAGTTATAAAGTATATAAATGTCAAATCACTATTCTGTACATCTGAAACTAGTATAATAGTGTATGTCAATTACACTTCAATAAAAAAGAAAAAAAGCCAATCCTAAGAGGTTACTTACATATGGGCTGATTCCATTTAAATAACATTTTTGAAATAGTAAAATTATAAAATTAATGTGGCAGCCAGGATGGGAGGGGAGTTTGGGGGAGAATGGATACATGTCTATGTATGGCTAAACCCCTTAGCTGTTCACCTGAAACTATTTTTTGTTAACCTGCTATACACCAATACAAAATAAAAAGTTAGCAAAAAAAACACAACAGATTAATGATTGCCAGATATAAAGAAGGGGTGGGGGTGGGAGGGAAGTGGGTGTGGTTACAGATGTGCAGCATGAGATATTCCTGTAAAGATGGAAACTGGAAGAATTCTAAAGCTTGACTGTATCAATGCCGGCCTCCTGGTTGTAATACTTAAACTCTGCAAAATGTTACCATAGGGGTTAAATGGGTAAAGGGTATACACAGAATCTCTCTGTATTATTTCTTACAACTCCATGTATATGAATCTACAATTCTCTCAAAAAGCTTAATTTTAAAAAACCCTCAGAAAAGAGTATATAAAAACAAAGCAACATTATGTTACCATGCCTGCTAGAGATACAAAAGAAACACACACACAAATACAAGTTCTGCTATAAATTATAACAATAACCAAATATGGAAACAAAGCAGCTAAATATAGATTTAGCTTCATAATCATAGATAAAAAGACCAATGGAAATATTCTGAGTCTGATTTCAATAATTAAAGCAACAAAATTACAAAGTTGTTTCCACTTATCACAGGTTCTTATGGCAATTATAGCTAAATTTAAATAAATCAGAAAAAAATATTAAAAATGGCATCAATAGCAAAATGCAGTTCCCTGAGAGCAAGGGCCCAGGGGAGCAACACACTCGCAAAAGCCATCTTAAACATGGCCACTATAAGCAGAATGAACAGTTATAAGAAAATACGGAGTCTTACAATGACGTTTCACAAAGTTAAGTTAAAGTCACAAAGTGTCCAGCTCTTTCTGACCCCATGGACCATACAATCCATGGAATTCTCCAGGCCAGAATACTAGAGTGGGTAGCCTTTCCCTTCTCCAGGGGATCTTCGCAACCCAGGGATCGAACCCAGGTCTCCCACATTGCAGGATTCTTTACCAGCTGAGTCACCAGGGAAGCCCACTACAGGGATAGATAAGGCTTAAGTTTCCAAAGGGCTGATTACCTCCAGCCACTCTCACCTAATGCCAACCATGGGCGCTCACACTACACTTACAGGTGAGTAAAATAAGTATTCGTATGAATAATAACAAAAATCAACTATAAAACAAATGGAGACAATCAATTCACAAAGGAGATGTTTTTTACCCTTAAAAATTTTTGTTTATATTGTATTTTGTTTGTGCAAAGGAAAAATATTTCATATGAAGATGATGAAGCTCTACAGAATTTGAATTTTAAAGTTTTGTCCCCATTAAACTCTTAACTCCCCATTCCCCTCTCCCTCCACCTCTTGGCAACCACCATTCCACTTTCTCTATGATTCTGACTATTCTCCATACCTCACAGAGGTGGAATCACAGAGCATCAGTCTTTAGTGACAAGCATACAGCACTTAGCATAATGCCTTCAAGGTACCCAAAGTTGTAATGTGTCAGAACTTCCTCCTTCTTTTTTATATTTTAAATATTTGGCTGCACCCTGCAGCATGTGAGATATTAGTTCCTGAACAGGAATTGAACCACTGCCCCCTGCATTGGAAGGCATAGTATTACCTGGACCACCAGTGAAAGTGAAAGTTGCTCTGTTGTGTCTGACTCTTTGTGACCCCATCGGATATATATATATATATATATATATATATATATATATAGTCCATGGAATTCTCCAGGCCAGAATATCGGAGTGGATAGCCTTTGCATTCTCCAGGGGGTCTTCCCAACCCAGAGATCGAACCCAGGGAAGTCCCCAAAACCTCCTTCCTTTTTAAGGCTGAACAGTAGTCCACTGAACTATATATACCATGTTTGTTTATCCACTCATCCTTCAGTGGACAACTGAATTGTCTTTACCTTTTGCCTGTTATGAATAATGCTGCTATAAACATGGATGTAAAAATATCTGTTTGGAGTCCCTGCTTTCAATTCTTACTTATCCAGAAGTGGAATTTCTGGACCATATGATAATTTTGTTTCCCGCCCCATCTTCTTAGCTTCTCTTAACTTTCTCTCCCAACCAAAACATACTCATCATCTGTCTTGTTCTGCAAGAAGCTGCTATCAGAAAGTAACACTTGGAAAACATCTAATCATGACAATGTATTAATAGCTGACAGGGCTTAATACACCACCCCTCCTAGGGACATCTGCATTTGAAAAGGGAAACATCTTAAGGAGAAGAAATGACTTCATCAAATGGTGGCTTTTCAAACAATAACAGGCTCAGGGTGGGATGGGGACATGGGAACTCATGTCATAGTATTTCTAGTTTTCTCTTTTCTCACTCCCAAAATGTAGACATCCCCCTCCCTCTCTGTTCTGGGTTCTATTATCAGTTACCTTCTCTGTTGTATTTAATTTGCCAACAGACAACATCCAACTATAAACCCCCTCAACAACCCTCCCTGGGGATTCCTCTGGCCAGGCACTGTGCTGAGGTGCTGGGGAAGCAGGGCGACCCGCACGGAGCCAGTCTGGACAGCCCCAAGTAGAGTCTTCTGTCTCTCTTAGGCCTGCTTCTCCCTCCTGGCTTTCCAGAGTCTTTAAATGCCCTGTGCTCTTTCTGGGTTCAGGGTTTGGAGCACATTAGGCTTATTTCTACCTTCGCCACGTTCACTTACTTGGCATCCAGAGCAGTTCTCCAATGTCCTCTCTCCCACTCATCCTACCAGACTAACCCAGCTGGGCCCTGACCATCCCCTCTCAGGTCCCCCTGCCTCCTGCCTGGCTGCACCTGCAGTTGTGCTCACAGTACTCGATGAGGATCTCTCCTGTTTAGGAGATGAAGTCACCACCCTCAGCTGAACACTCCAAACTCCGACTGTAGATTACCTTTCCAGCCTCACCTCCCACTCCCCTGTCAAGCACTCGTGTCACACTGAATCAAGGGCTGTTTGCTAAGCACAGTCTGAACTACTTCCCCTGTGCCTCCAGGCCCCGACTCCTCTACCCGGACGCCTCTAGTTCTCCCTCAGAGCTCTGCTTCTGCACCCCCACTGCAGCTGATCTGCAGGGCCTCCACATTGCAATCTGAAAAGCCCTGCTCTCCTTACAGCTGTCCCAACTGTCTTCTTCACCTCCCTGCTCATCCTTTTTAGCCATCCTTCTCCCTTGGGCCCAGGTACCCCAATCTCCCAGAACTACTTCCTTCAGGGTTCAAATACATAGTTCTTTTGGCCCTAGGGCCTTCACATAGGTCACTGACACTCTGGTTGGAATAAGCCCCCCCACTTAATTATTTATCCTTCAGATATCATCAGAGACTGAAAGAAGCCACCCTTGAGTGCATTTCTCTTTTATAGTCTCCTAGTGCTCATTACAATGTGCATTTATAAATACCCATTTACTTAAGTTTATTATTTTATTAGGTATGCTTCTTTTTATTAAATTTATTTATTTTTGCTTTTTACTCCAAAACTAGAGGCCAATGACTGTCTGTACAGTTCATTATTTTATGTCTGGTGCCCCAAAATATATCTGGCATATAATAGTGGCTAAAAGAAATGGATTTATTACATGAATTATAATTTTTCTCTTTGTAGCTTAAGCTACCTGCCTGAGAAGACTGCAGAAGCTTCTTATGAAATTCATACTTAATCCAACCTCTCCACTCTCTTCCCTCCCTCTCGTAAAAAGAGGAAAGAGATAAGGAAGAAAAGGGTGGTGGGGAGAAGGCGCTCTGAGAAACAATGCAGGGAACATAAAAAAAAGTTTTTTTAAGCTATTAAGGAGGTAGGGAAGGAATGGACTAGGAGTTAGGGTTAGTAGATGCAAACTATTACATACGGAATGGATGGAAAACAAGGTCCTACTACCATATGGCACAGGGAGCGATATTCAATGTCCTGGGTAAACCATAATAAAAAAGAATGCATATTTTAAGACTATCAATAATAAATATTATATTCATGAAATAAGAATAAAATGATATTTTTAAAATAAAGATCAGAGAACTCTTTTCCAAAAATTAAAATTAAGACAGATAAAATAAATTCAAGAAAAGAAATAAAAAATAGAGAAAATTTAGAAAGTGTGTTTAGATGGCAGAACACAAAGACAAAATTGATGATGGTAACAAAAATTTTATTTAGAACCCACACGTATAGCAATTACCAAGGGCCAGGCACTGAACAACTACCCTATGCTAATGCTATGCTAAGTCACTTCAGTCGTGTCCGACTCTGTGTGACCCCATAGACGGTAGGCTACCAGACTCCCCCATCCCTGGGACTCTCCAGGCAAGAACACTGGAGTGGGTTGTCATTGCCTTCTCCAATGTGTGAAAGTGAAAAGTGAAAGTGAAGTCGCTCAGTCGTGTCTGACTCTTAGCGACCCCATGGACTGCAGCCTACCAGGCTCCTCCGTCCATGGGATTTTCCAGGCAAGAGTACTGGAGTGGGGTACCATTGCCTTCTTCAACTACCCTATGAGGAAGGTACTATTATTATTTCCAAAGTGAAAACAGGAAAGATAAAAAAAAAAAATTATAAAGGATCAGCCCAGGAAATCTAGCATTTGACTAAAATCTTTTCCTATCAGAAAGAAACAGAAAATACAGTGGAAATGAAATGATCATATTAACATATCCGAGACTTGAAAGACCAAGGAACAGAAAGGATGGAACTCTTTGTCTTTTAGAAACCCGTGTGGAAACATCTGCAGAAGAAACTACATGAAGTCTTGGATTCTCAGGGGGAAACATAGGGTGAAGTCGGGGATATGGATGAAGTAAGGCTAGCCAAGATGCTTGGATGGGCATATTAGTTTTGACATACCCATTAAGAATGAGTGGAGATGCCAGCTATACCCTACAAGTCAGGCCTGAAGATAAAAATGTGGAAATCAATGGCATTTAAAGGCACTAGGTTAGATGACCTCACCTACAGGGAGAAAGCAAAGATGGAAAAGAGGAGAGGAGCTAGAAAAGAGTATTTTAACGTAAGTATCAAATAGCAAATATTTTACTTTGCAGGTGTGATAAAGCCACAAAGACTATATATTTGAAACAACAATATATGTTGTTATGGGTGTATATTTAAAAAATAACAATAACCCTGTATACGAGACAGCAAAAGAGACAATGATGTATAGAACAGTCTTGGATTCTGTGGGAGAGGGAGAGGGTGGGATGATTTGGGAGAATGGCATTGAAACATGTATAATATCATATATGAAACAAGTCACCAGTCCAGGTTCGATGCACGATACTGGATGCTTGGGCCTGGTGCACTGGGATGACCCAGAGGGATGGTATAGGGAGGGAGGAGGGAGGAGGGAGGAGGGTTCAGGATGGGGAACACATGTATACCTGTGGTAGATTCATGTTGATATATGGCAAAACCAATACAATATTGTAGTTAAAAAAATAATAATAATAATAGGCTCTTGACTATGCTGTTTGTATGTTATGTTCACTATTGGAAGTACATGCTACAGAAGAGATTTTTTCGAGTAGATTAGTGAATATTTGTGAGCTGTAATTCCTTGAAAAGATATTTTGGATTCAGTATATAGGAAGAAAAGGTGAACAGAAGAGCGTGATCAAGCCCACTAGTTCCCAGAGAGATGTTATAACATTTCTCAAAAATTAAAAAGTCTGACAAGGGCTGATGAAAAGGTTCAGAAAAAAGAACCCTCATCCGCTGCTGGTGGGAATACAAATTAGCCTCTTTGGAGAGCAATTTTGCAGTTCTAGTAAAATTTAAACCCAGCTATTCTCAATGCAGCAATTCCACTTCTGAGGATATAACTGTCCTAAAGAAACACATGTGCAAAAGTGAAAAGACATTCATAGCAGCACTGTTAGTAATAGTAAAAACTGAGAAAAGCTTAAGTGTCCATCAGTAGGGAAAAGAAAAATAAAATGTGATACAGTCAAAGGATGCAATACCACCTAGGAGTTAAAAATATATATTTATCATCTCAAAACATATTCATCATTAAGTTGGTATGGTAACTTAATATATTCTTATATTACAATGATAAATGGGAAACAATGCAGAATGAAACACAAAATATAATACCATTTATATATATTTTAATAGTTATGATAATGGTTACCACTGGGGAGGCTGAAAGAGAAGGGAATGGGGTTGGAAAGATGTATCAGAGAAGCTTCAAATTTAGTAGTACTGCTTTCTAATATAAAAACTGAGGCAAATATAATAAAATGTCAAATTTTATTGGTTCTGGGTGTTAGGTACATGTGAAAGTCACTCAGTCTATCTGACCTTTGCGGCCCCATGGATATACAGTCCATGGAATTCTCCAGGCCAGAATACTGGAGTGAATAGCTGTTCCCTTCTCCAGGGGATCTTCCCAACCCAGGGATCGAACCCAGGTCTCCCACATTGCAAGTGGATTCTTTACCAGCTGAGCCACCAGGGAAGCCCAAGAATACTGGAGTGGGTAGCCTATCCCTTCTCCAGCGGATCTGCCTGACCCAGGAATCAAAGCAGGGCCTCCTGCATTGCAAGTGGAGTCTTTACCAGCTGAGCTACAAGGGAAGCCCTTGTTAGGTACATAAGCATCCAATATATTATCTTTGCAACTGAGGAGAAAAGTCTATGTATATAGTACCTTATTCATAGGAAGAGAAAACGCAAAATAAGCTAAACATTTTCTGATGTTGATTCACTAAAGGAAATGCTGAAAAATTTTTAAATAATCTTATTATGGTCAATTGAACACGTACCTTCTCAGCTGGCTACAGAAAAAAACAGAAGTAAATATGAAGCTTTCACTGATGGCTGTAAAATGTATTTAGTTTTCAAAATAACAGTAAGATTACAGTTTCTCTCTGGTACTGAATACTTGGCTTGTCCAAAAGGCATATATGTAGGTTATTTATCCAATATTTAAACAGCCTAAATACATCACTTTAGGGCTGAAATAACACAGTTTTTTAAAAGTTAAGAAGCTACAGTACAGACTTCCAGTTAAGATGGCGGAGGATTAGGACGGGGAATACGCTTTCTCCTCCACAAATTCATCAAAGGGACATCTGGGCGCCGAGTAAATTCCACAAACAGCTTCGGAGTGCTGGCGGAGGACGTCGGACACCCAGAAAAGCAACTTACTGCCTTCTAAAGGAGGTAGGAAAGAATATAGAAGCCAGAGAGAGACAAAGAGGGAGGGGCGGACCTCTGTCCGGGGAAGGGAGTCTTAAAAAGAGAAGTTTCCAAACACCAGGAAACACTCTCCCTGCGGAATCTGCGCCGAACCTGGGAAACACGGAGACTATCATAACAGGGAGGAGAACAGTTGAGCAATTAGAACCCACAGACTGCGGGCCCTGAGGTAACTTCCACAGCGGAGAAGCACCGCTGCAAACGCCCGCATCTGCCATTGGGGAGCCGGGGCTGGGCAGGGAGACGCCTTGGCCGTTCCCACGCGGCACGCTCCCCTGCCGGCGCTCCCCCGAGGGACGCTCCCCCGCGGGACTCTCCCGCACTGGACGCTCCCCCGCCGGCCACTCCCGCGCAGGCGTGCCCCCGCCCGCTGTGGCGGCGGCTCCCACGAGGGCCACCCCATCCCCTCCCCCCACCCGCCCGCCCGCCATTCCCGTCGCCGGCCCCTCCCCCTCTGCGGGCCTCAGCGCAGACTTCGTTCGCCTGATTGTCTGGAGTGCTGCCTAACTGGAGTACTTTGGGCCGGCAATCCAGATTGTGCAGCGCCGACCACACGAGTGGCCGGCCTTGGCCCAGAACACCGCCGAACCGTGCACAGAACAAAGGACTATACAAACCAACCACAGAGAAAGGGGCCTATAGATCTTGAGAAATTTAAGCCAGAACAAGGAACTAGCCGAAAATGAACTGAACCCACAACAATAATAGAGAAACTCTTATATATATTGTTACTATTTTTACCATCATTATTTCCTTTTTTTTTTCTTTTTTTTTTTTAATATATATATATATTTTAAATTTTTATTATTTTTTAATTGGAAAAAGGAAAACAAAATTTTTTTTTCCTTTTAATTTTTTTTTTTGTTGTTGTTTGTTTTGTTTTGTTTATTTTTTTTTATCCTCTAGTACTTCTTTAATCTCCACGTTTAGATATAACTTTTGCGACCCTGTTTTTTTTTTTTCTTTTTTCCTTTTTGTCCTTAGCTTTTTTCCTTTCCTTTTTTCTTTTCTTTACTGATTAATGACTAGATCTGTCTCTCTCCTTCACACTCCCTCCTTTTATCCTCCTGACCACCTCTGTCTCCTTCCTCCCTTTTTCCTTCTCTGTATAATTCCGTGAACATCTCTGAGCGGTCCAGTTGTGGAATGCATTATAGAACAAGAAGTTTTTGAGATTACTGTAAAAATAAGACCAATAACTGGAACCAGGAGGCTTAAGTCCATACCCTGATCCCACGAAACATTAATTGACAGGAGCTCATTAAAAGCCTCCATACCTACTCTGAAACCAAGCATCACACAAAGACCAGCAAGTTCCACAACAACACATACCAAGCAAATTCTCCGAAAAACAAGAACACAGCCTGAGCTCCAATACACAGGCTACACAAAGCGACCCCAAAAGCATAGACATCTCATAACTCACTACTAGACACTCCACTGCACCCCAGAGAAAAGAAATCCAGCTCCACCCACCAGAACACCGATACAAGCTTCCATAAACAAGAAACCTCGACAAGCCACCGGTACAAACCCACATATAGTGCAGAAACACCACAATAAAGAGAACTCCACAGACTACCAGAATACAGTAAAGACGCCCCAAACTTAGCAATTTAAACAAGATGAAAAGACAGAAGAATTCCCAGCAGGTAAAGGAACAGGATAAATGCCCACCAAACCAAACAAAAGAGGAAGAAATAGCGAACCAACCTGATAAAGAATTCCGAATGATGATAGTGAAATTAATCCAAAATCTGGAAAGCAAAATGGAATCATGGATAAATAGCCTGGAGAAAAGCATTGAGAAGATGCAAGAAAGATTTAACAAGGACCTAGAAGAAATAAAAAAGAGTCAATATATAATGAATAATGCAATAAATGAGATCCAAAACACTCTGGAGGCAACAAATAGTAGAATAACAGAGGCAGAAGATAGAATTAGCGAATTAGAAGATAGAATGGCAGAATTAAATGAATCAGAGGAGAAAAAAGAAAAACGAATTAAAAGAAATGAGGACAATCTCAGAGACCTCCAGGACAATATTAAACGTTACAATATTCGAATCATAGGAGTCCCAGAAGAAGAAGACAAAAAGAAAGACCATGAGAAGATACTAGAGGAGATAATAGTTGAAAATTTCCCTAAAATGGGGAAGGAAATAATCACTCAAGTCCAAGAAACCCAGAGAGTCCCAAATAGGATAAACCCAAGACGAAACACCCCAAGACACATATTAATCAAATTAACAAAGATCAAACACAAAGAACAAATATTAAAAGCAGCAAGGGAAAAACAACAAATAACACACAAGGGAATTCCCATAAGGATAACAGCTGATCTTTCAATAGAGACTCTCCAAGCCAGGAGGGAATGGCAAGACATACTTAAAGTGATGAAAGAAAAGAACCTACAGCCCAGATTATTGTACCCAGCAAGGATCTCATTCAAATATGAAGAAGAAATCAAAACCTTTACCGACAAGCAAAAGCTGAGAGAATTCAGCACCACCAAACCAGCTCTCCAACAAATACTAAAGGACATTCTCTAGACAGGAAACACAAAAAGGATATATAAATTCAAACCCAAAACAACAAAGTAAATGGCAACGGGATCATATTTATCATTAATTACCTTAAATGTAAATGGGTTGAATGCCCCAACCAAAAGACAGAGACTGGCTGAATGGATACAAAAACAAGACCCCTCCATATGCTGTCTACAAGAAACCCACCTCAAAACAGGGGACACATACAGACTGAAAGTCAAGGGCTGGAAAAAGATTTTCCACGCAAATAGAGACCAAAAGAAAGCAGGAGTAGCAATACTCACATCAGATAAAAGACTTTAAAACAAAGGATGTGAAAAGAGACAAAGAAGGTCACTACCTAATGATCAAAGGATCAATCCAAGAAGAAGATATAACAATTATAAATATATATGCACCCAACTTAGGAGCACCACAATATATAAGACAAATACTAACAAGTATGAAAGGAGAAATCAACAATAACACAATAATAGTGGGAGACTTTAATACCCCACTCACACCAATGGATAGATCAACTAAACAGAAAATTAACAAGGAAACACAAACTTTAAACGATACAATAGACCAGTTAGAACTAATTGATATCTATAGGACATTTCATCCCAAAACAATGAATTTCACCTTTTTCTCAAGTGCACACGGAACTTTCTCCAGGATAGACCACATCCTGGGCCATAAATCTAGCCTTGGTAAGTTCAGAAAAATTGAAATCATTCCAAGCATTTTTTCTGACCACAATGCAGTAAGAGTAAATCTCAATAACAGGAGAAAATCTATTAAAAAGACCAACATATGGAGGCTGAACAACACACTCCTGAATAACCAACAAATCACAGAAGAAATCAAAAAAGAAATCAAATTCTGCATAGAAACGAATGAAAATGAAAACACTACAACCCAAAACCTGTGGGACACTGTAAAAGCAGTCCTAAGGGGAAAGTTCATAGCAATACAGGCATACCTCAAGAAACAAGAAAAAAGCCAAATAAATAACCTAACTCTACACCTAAAGCAACTGGAAAAGGAAGAAATGAAGCACCCCAAGGTTAGTAGAAGGAAAGAAATCCTAAAAATTAGGGCAGAAATAAATGCAAAAGAAACAAAAGAAACCATAGCAAAAATCAACAAAGCCAAAAGCTGGTTCTTTGAAAGGGTAAATAAAATTGACAAACCACTAGCCAGACTCATCAAGAAACAAAGGGAGAAAAATCAAATCAATAAAATTAGAAATGAAAATGGAGAGATCACAACAGACAGCACAGAAATACAAAGGATCATAAGAGACTACTATCAGCAATTATATGGCAATAAAATGGACAATGTGGAAGAAATGGACAAATTCTTAGAAAAGTACAACTTCCCAAAACTGGATCAGGAAGAAATAGAAAATCTTAACAGACCCATCACAAGCACGGAAATTGAAACTGTAATCAGAAATCTTCCAGCAAACAAAAGCCCAGGTCCAGACGGCTTCACAGCTGAATTCTACCAAAAATTTAGAGAAGAGCTAACACCTATCCTACTCAAACTGTTCCAGAAAATTGCAGAAGAAGGCAAACTTCCAAACTCATTCTATGAGGCCACCATCACCCTAATACCAAAACCTGACAAAGATCCCACAAAAAAAGAAAACTACAGGCCAATTTCACTGATGAACATAGATGCAAAAATCCTTAACAAAATTCTAGCAATCAGAATCCAACAACACATTAAAAAGATCATACACCATGACCAAGTGGGCTTTATCCCAGGAATGCAAGGATTCTTCAATATCCGCAAATCAATCAACGTAATACACCACATTAACAAACTGAAGAATAAAAACCATATGATTATCTCAATAGATGCAGAGAAAGCCTTTGACAAAGTTCAACATCCATTTATGATAAAAACTCTCCAGAAAGCAGGAATAGAAGGAACATACCTCAACATAATAAAAGCTATATATGACAAGCCCACAGCAAACATTATCCTCAATGGTGAAAAATTGAAAGCATTTCCTCTAAAGTCAGGAACAAGACAAGGATGCCCACTTTCACCATTCCTATTCAACATAGTTTTGGAAGTTTTGGCCACAGCAATCAGAGCAGAAAAAGAAATAAAAGGAATCCAAACTGGAAAAGAAGAAGTAAAACTCTCACTGTTTGCAGATGACATGATCCTCTACGTAGAAAACCCTAAAGATTCCACCAGAAAATTACTAGAACTGATCAATGAATATGGTAAAGTTGCAGGATATAAAATTAACACACAGAAATCCCTTGCATTCCTGTACACTAATAACGAGAAAATAGAAAGAGAAATTAAGGAAACAATTCCATTCACCATTGCAATGAAAACAATAAAATACTTAGGAATATATCTTCCTAAAGAATCTAAAGACCTATATATAGAAAACTATAAAACACTGGTGAAAGAAATCAAAGAGGACACTAATAGGTGGAGAAATATACCATGTTCATGGATTGGTAGAATCAATATAGTGAAAATGAATATACTACCCAAAGCAATTTATAAATTCAATGCAATCCCCATCAAGCTACCAACGGTATTCTTCACAGAGCTAGAACAAATAATTTCTCAATTTGTATGGAAATACAAAAAACCTCGAATAGCCAAAGCTATCTTGAGAAAGAACAACGGAACTGGAGGAATCAACCTGCCTGACTTCAGGCTCTACTACAAAGCCACAGTCATCAAGACAGTATGGTACTGGCACAAGGACAGAAATATAGATCAATGGAACAAAATAGAAAGCCCAGAGATAAATCCACGCACATGTGGTCACCTTATCTTTGACAAAGGAGGCAAGAATATACAATGGATTAAAGACAATCTCTTTAACAAGTGGTGCTGGGAAAACTGGTCAAACACTTGTAAAAGAATGAAACTAGAACACTTTCTAACACCATACACAAAAATGAACTCAAAATGGATTAAAGAGCTAAATGTAAGACCAGAAACCATAAAACTCCTAGAGGAAAACATAGGCAAAACACTCTCTGACTTACATCACAGCAGGATCCTCCATGACCCACCTCCCAGAATATCGGAAAAAAATCAAAAATGAACAAATGGGACCTAATCAAACTTAAAAAGCTTCTGCACAACAAAGGAAACTATAAGCAAGGTGAAAAGACAGCCTTCAGAATGGGAGAAAATAATAGCAAATGAAGCAACTGAAAAACAACTAATCTCAAAAATATACAAGCAACTTCTACAGCTCAATTCCAGAAAAATAAATGACCCAATCAAAAAATGGGCCAAAGAACTCAATAGACATTTCTCCAAAGAAGACATACAGATGGCTAACAAACACATGAAAAGATGCTCAACATCACTCATTATCAGAGAAATGCAAATCAAAACCACTATGAGATACCATTTCACGCCAATCAGAATGGCTGCTACCCAAAAGTCTACAAGCAATAAATGCTGGAGAGGGTGCGGAGAGAAGGGAACCCTCTTGCACTGTTGGTGGGAATGCAAACTAGTACAGCCACTATGGAGAACAGTATGGAGATTCCTCAAAAAACTGCGAATAGAACTGCCTTATGATCCAGCAATCCCACTGCTGGGCATATACACTGAGAAAACCAGAATCGAAAGAGACACGTGTACCCCAATGTTCATAGCAGCACTGTTTGCAATAGCCAGAACGTGGAAGCAACCTAGATGTCCATCCACAGATGAATGGATAAGCAAGCTGTGGTACATATACACAATGGAGTATTACTCAGCCATTAAAAAGAATACATTTGAATCAGTTCTAAGGAGGTGGATGGAACTGGAGCCTATTATACAGAGTGAAGTAAGCCAGAAACAAAAACACAAATACAGTATACTAACGCATATATATGGAATTTAGAAAGATGGTAAAAATAACCCTATTTATGAGACAACAAAAGAGACACTGATGTATAGACCATACTTTTGGACTCTGGGACCGGGAGAGGGTGGGATGATTGGGGAGAATAGCATTGAAATATGTATAATATTATATCTGAAATGTATTAATTGTTCAAACTAAACACTATCATGTTACAATTTGTTCATACTAGATGTTTGTAATGTTTCTGATAATCAATAAAAGAGATTCTTGATCAGGAAAAAAAAATAAATAAATAAAATGGGAAAAAGTCAAAAAAAAAAAAAAAAAGAAGCTACAGTACAAACAGCTTGTCTTATTTTTTTTAACTCTTTCTCAATTCATGGATTATTTTCTTCAGTATCTGGAGAAAGAAACTGATATATTCACCATTAGGCATAGTAAAAATAAAAACCCACATCCAAATGTTAAAATTGAACATAAAGAAATACTTTCAGAGCCAAATGCAACCAAATAATGAATCAGGCACTCATGTGGCACCAGCCTCTAAACTGAAACATTCAAGTCTTCTAATTCTTGAATGTGATGTACTCATTAGATAGAATAGTAACTGACAGAGTTGAAGATGCTGTTTGTTTTTTTTTTTGGCCACGTCATACAGCTTGTGGGATCTTAGTTCCCGAGACAAAGGCTTGAACTTGGGCCCTGGCAGTGAAAGCATGAGGTCCTAACCATTGGACCACCAAGGAATCCCCTGAAGATGTTCTTTAGTTGAAAATTTTCCCTGTAATTTCAGAGTCTGTACTCTGTAGAATTATCTGACAGTCATTTGCTGCCATTCTCAAAGAACTCTAGTTCTGGGTTAGGATTTCTTCATTTAGCCAAAATTAAGTAAGAAAAGAAACCAACTGGATGTAAAATGTAACCTATGCCTCAAGCTGTCAGTGACCTATGCCTCAAGCTGTCAGTGACCTGGAGACAGATGCCTGTGAAAGATGGCAAACCGTATTATACTGGATCCTGAAAGCTAAGTAGATTAGTAGGTTTCTTCTTAAATATTATGAGTTTAAAAAAAAATTAAGTCCATATGTATGCTGAATACCTAACACACGGTCGGCAGGTTCCTAAGATGTAAGAAAGCCTCAGGCTGAGAGCCAGAGATGAGGCAGAGAAGGAGGGGAGTAAAAGCCAAAGCCAAGCTTAAACTATTTAAAATCCTACTTGAGGCTGCTCTGGGTCCAGGACAGAGGAAGCTCTTTCTTTGTCCTCCCTCTAAGGCCTGGGCCCACTTCTTATTCCTAGGACTCAACCTTCAGGTCATTTTTCAACACTGTTCACATGAGGAAATAGTCTAAATTCTAAATGAATTAGGTTAAGCTGTAGACGTTCCCATTACTTCAACAACACTGGCGAAAGAAAATCAATAACAGTAAAATTTAAAAAATGAAAATAGTAAGTATTATTTTGCATTCGTGTAACTCCCCACCTAAGACAATATAGAGCATAAATGCCAGAACTGAGACTGTTCTTCTTATTCAAGGAAACTAGTGTTAGGATTGGAGAAGGCAATGGCACCCCACTCCAGTACTTTTGCCTGGAAAATCCCATGGACGGAGGAGCCTGGTAGGCTGCAGTCCATGTGGTCGCTAGAGTTGGACACGACTGAGCGACTTCCCTTTCACTTTTTACTTTCATGCATTGGAGAAGGAAATGGCAACCCACTCCAGTTTCTTGCCTGGAGAATCCCAGGGATGGGGAAGCCTGGTGGGCTGCCGTCTATGGGGTCGCACAGAGTCGGACACGACTGAAGCAACTTAGCAGCAGCAGCAGCAGTGTTAGGATATGGCAAGAGCCTCAGTTAATGAGGTGGTTGTAAGAACTGCTGTCTTACCCAGCTGGTTCTTCATCCCCATGAGCACGGAGTTCATGTGCGCTTTGGATGCGTAGAGTTTGCTCACGGCCTTCCTTGACCTGATCATCTCCTTGGCCAGAACCACACAGACATCTTTCTGACCCTTCTTGGCAGCATCTTTCACAGATCGTTTCACTTTTTCTTCTTCTCTTTGGATATCTAAATTTAGAACAGAACACAAAACACCAAAAGATTAAGGGTAAACCAGGAGATGGCATCACTGACTCAATGGACATGAGTTTGAGCAAACTTGGGGAGATACTGAAGGACAGGGAAGCCTGGCGTGCAGCATTCCATGGGGTCGCAAGGAGTTGGACATGACTTGGTGACTGAAGAACAAGAAGGAGATTTACTAGCACTGAAATCTGTTCTCATTATGATCTAAATGTGTCTATTAAGTAGGAAACAGGAGGCTATAAACCAAATAAAAATAATAAATCATTTCTAATATTATTTCCAATATCACATTAAAACAATATAAGTTAAACAGAAAAATAAATCCTATTACACCAGACAAAATTTCAAAACTGCTTTTGCAAGCCCATTCTAACATCTGTTGGTACTGGTATTAAGGAACCTGCAACTTAAGGAAAGCCTGAACATGCTAAAAGTATTACAACACAGCGTGATGACTTACTGACATACATCATGAAATGATCATGGTAAGTTTAGTTAACATCCATCATCTCACACGGATAAAAAAACACAGAAAAACATTTCTTCCTTGTGATAAGAACTCAGGATTTACTCTTAACAGCTTTCATATATAACATACAGCAGTATTAATTATATTTATCCTGTCATACATGACATCCCTAGTGCTTATTTATCTTATACTGGAAGTTGGTACCTTTTGACCACCTTCATCCAATTCTCACTCCCTGCAAACTCGACCTCTGGTGACCACAGATCTTATCTCTTTTTCTATGAATTTGCTTGTTTGTGGTTTTTTTGAACTATAAGTGACCTATAGCACTATGATAGATCCTGGTGCACAGCATAGTGATTTGGTGTTTCTGTACATTACAAAATGACCACCACAAGTCTAGTTACCATCCATCATCATAAAAGATATATTATTATTATTGATTACATTTCCCACTCTGTACATTTCATCCCTGTGATTCATTTATTTTGTAACTGGAAGTTTGTACCGCATGATCTCCCTTATCTGTTTCACTCATTCCCCTGCACCCCTCCCTTCTGACTACCGTTTGCTCTCTGTTTCAATAACCGTTTCTGTTTTGCTATGTTTGTTCACTTGTTTTTTAGATTTCACATATATGTGAAATCATATAGTATTTTCTTCCTCTGTCTTATTTCACTTAGCATAATTCCCTTGAGGTCCATCATGCTGTCACAAACAAGATTCCATTCCTTTTTATGGCTGAGTAATATTCTAGCATATATATGTATACACATACAACATCTTTAGCTATTCATCTATCATGGGTACTGAGGTTGCTTTCATATCTTGGCTACTGTGAGTAATGCTGCAGTAAACATAGGGATGGATATATCATTCCAAATTAGTGTCTTTGTTTCCTTTGGGAAAATACCCAGACATATAACTGCTGGATTATATGGTAGTTCTAGTTTGTTTGAAGAACCTCTGTGCTGTTTTCCAGTTGCTACACCAATTTACATTTCCATCAATATTGCAAAAGGGCTCCCCATTCTCCCCATCCCAATCCAACAATTTTTATTTGTTGTCTTTTTAATAACAGCCATTTTTCACAGGTGTGAGATAGTGTCTCACTCTGGTTTTGATTTGCATTTTCCTGATGATTAGTGATGCTGAGCATCTTTTCATTTGTTTGTTGGCCATCTGTATATCTTCTTTGGAAAAATGAAGATATATTCAAGTTCTCTGCCCATTTTTTAAAAATTTAATTTAATTTTATTTTTAACTTTACAATATTATATTGGTTTTGCCATATATCAACATGCATCTGCCACAGGTATACACGTGTTCCCCATCCTGAACCCTCCTCCCTCCCCATACCATTCCTCTGGGTCGTCCCAGTGCACCAGCCCCAAGCATCCAGTATCATGCATTGAACCTGGACTGGCGACTCGTTTCATATATGATATTATACATGTTTCAATGCCATTCTCCCAAATCATCCCTCCCCCTCCCTCTCCCACAGAGTCCAAACACTGTATACATCAGTGTCTCTTTTGCTGTCTTGTAAACAGGGTTATTGTTACCATCTTTCTAAATTCCATATATATGCGTTAGTATACTGTATTGGTGTTTTTCTTTCTGGCTTACTTCTCTCTGTATAATAGGCTCCAGTTTCATCCACCTCATTAGAACTGATTCAAATTAATTCTTTTTAATGGCTGAGTAATACTCCATTGTGTATCTATACCACAGCTTTCTTATCCATTCATCTGCTGATGGACATCTAGGTTGCTTCCATGTCCTGGCTATTATAAACAGTGCTGTGATGAACATTGGGGTACACATGTCTCTTTCATTTCTCGTTTCCTCAGTGTGTATGCCCAGCAGTGGCATTGCTGGGTCATAAGGTAGGTCTATTTCCAGTTTTTTAAGGAATCTCCATACTGTTCTCCATAGTGGCTGTACTAGTTTGCATTCCCACCAACAGTGTAAGAGGGTTCCCTTTTCTCCACATCGTCTCCAGCATTTACTGCTTATAGACTTTTGGATCACAGCCATTCTGACTGGCATGAAATGGTACCTCATAGTGGTTTTGATTTGCATTTCTCTGATAATGAGTGATGTTGAGCACTTTTTCATGTGTTTGTTGTCTGCCCATTTTTAAAATCAGTTTTATTGCCTATTTGAGGTTTTTTATGTTTCTATATAAATTTGAGATTATTTGTTCAGTAAAAAATGCCATTGGAATTCTAATAGGTACTGAAATCAATCTATAGATGACTTTGAGTAGTACAGTTATTTTAACAACATTAATTCTTCAAACTCATTCACATGGGATAGTTGTTTGTGTCATTTTCAGTTTATTTCATCAACATCTTACAGTTTTCTGAATACAAGTTTTTCTACCTCCTTCATTTGATTTACTCCTAGGCACTTTATTCTTTTTGATGCAATTGTAAATGGAATTGTTTTCTTAACTTCTCTTTCTGATGGTTTGTTGTAAAAAACACATAAGATTTCTCTATATTAATTTTGTATCCTACAACTTTACTGAATTCATTTATTATTTCTAATAGTTATTTGGTGGTATCTTTAGGGTTTTCTATACATAGTATCATGTCATCTTCAAAGAGTAACAGTTCTTCTTCCTTGCCAGTTTGGATCATTTTATATCTTTTTCTTGTCTGATTGTGTGGCTAGGATTTCCAAGGCTATGTTATATAAAGAGCATAAAAGTGGGCCACCCTTGTCTTGTTCCTGATCTTAGAGGAAATGCTTTCTTTCAGCTTTTCACCCTTGAATATGATGTTGGCTGTAGGCTTGTCATATAGCCTTTATTATGTTGAGTGATGTACCATCTCTAGTCCCTTTGTTGAGTCATAAATGGATGTTGAATTATGTCAAAAGTTTTTTCTATATTTATTGAGATGACTGTATGGTTTTTATTCTTCAGTTTATTAACGTGGTATATCACAACGTATAATTTGCATAAACTTGAACCATCCTTGCATCCCTGGGATAAAATGCCACTTGATCATAGAGTATAATCCTTTTCAATGTACTGGTGAATTTGGTTGCTAATATTTTGTTGGGAATTTTTGCATCTATGTTCCTCAGTGATACTGGCCTGTATTTTTCTATTTTGTGTGTGATATCTTTGTCTGGTTTTGACATCAGGGTGATGCTGGCCTCAAAGAATGAGTATGGAAGTTTTCTTTCCTATTCAAATTTTTGGAATAGTTTGAGAAGGACAGATGTAAACTCTTCTTTAAATATTTGGTAGAATTCACCCATGAAACCATTTGGTCCTCAACTTTTGTTTCTTGGGAGTTGTTTTCTTGCTGATTTAATTTTGTAACTGGTAATAGGTCTATTCATATTTTTTATTTCTTCTTGATTCAATCTTGGAAGACTCTATTTCTAAAAATTCACCCATTTCTTCTAGTAATCTGTCCACAGTAATCTCCTATAATTCTTTGTATTTCTCTAGTGTCAATTTTAAGTTCTACTTTTTCCTTTCTGATTTTATTTTATCTACTAGGCCCTCTCTTTTTCTTGATGAGTCTAGCTATGGATTTTAAAATTTTGTTTATCTTCTCAAAGAACCACCTTTTACTTTCACTGATCCTTTCTACTGTTCTTTAAAATTTTCTATTTCATTTATTTTTGCTCTGATCTTCTTTATTCATTCCTCCTACTAACTGGGTTTGCAAGTTGTTTATCCTAGTTCCTTTATTTGAAATTTTTTTATTTCCTGTGGTAGGCTTATATTGCTATAAACTTTCCTCAGAACTGCTTTTCCTGTGTGCCATAGATTTTGGATTGCTGTGTTTCCATTTTCACTTGACTCCACACAATTATTTTTTTCTTTTCTTTTGCTGCACTGCATGGCTTATGGGGTCTTATTTCCTCAACCAGGGATCAAACCTGGGCCCTAGGCGGGAAGAGTACAGATTCCAAACCACTGGACTGCCAGGGAGTTCCCTGACTCTAAGTATTTTGTGGTTTCCTCTTTGGGTTCTTCAGTAACCCACTGGCTTTTGAGTAGCATACTGTTTAGTCTCTATGAGTTTGTTTGCAGTTTTTTCCCCTTTGTAGCTGATTTCTCATAGTATTGCAGTCTTATAGCACTGTAGTTAGAAAAGATGGTTGATACTCTTTTGATCTTGTTTTGTGGTCTACCGTGTGATTTATCCTGGAGAATGTTCCATGTTTACCTGAAAAGAATATGTATTCTGCTGCTTTTGGATGGAATGTTCTGTAAATATCCAATAGGGTTTGAAATAAAGAGGTGTGAATTTCCAATTTTGTTCTTTTTCAATGTTTTTTTTTTTTTCGCTCTCTGGAATCCCTTGAGATCCTATATGAAGTTTAGGATAGATCTTTTTCCATTTCTTCAGATAAGGATTGCAATGACTCTATAGATCACACTGAGTGCTATGACATCTTAACAGTATTAATTATTCTAATCCATGAATATAGGATGTCTTTCCATGTATTTATGCCTTTAATTTCTTTCAGCAATATCTTATAGCTTTCATCATAAGCCTTTCACCTCCTAGGTTAAGGTAATTCCTAATTATTTTATTTTTGGTACTATTATAAATGGCACTGTTTTCTTAATTTTCTTTTCCAGCTACTAGCATATAGAATAATACAACTGATTTTTGTTTTGTATCTTGCTACTTTGCTAAATTCATTTACTAGTTCTAATAGTTGGGTTGTGAAATCTTTAGGGTTTTATACATGTAAGATTACATTACCAGCAAACAGATAATTTAACTTCTTCATCTACAATTTGAAAATCTATCCTGGATAATGCACTTTGTACACTTAAGAATGTGTATTCTGTTGTTGTTGCATTGAGTATTCTATATATGTCTGTTGGATCTAGTTGATTGCTGTGTTGTTCAAGTCATCTTTGATCCTTACTAATTTGTCTGGTTGTTATATATCCACTTTTGGAAATGAGTTATATTAAAGTCTTCAACTACTGCTGTAGAATCTACTTTCCTTCATATATTTTAACCATGTGTCATTAGGTGCATAGATGTACGTAACTGTTACATCTTATTGTATTAAAATATAATGTCCTTCTTTGACTCTTATCATCTTTTTTGATTTAAAGTTTATCTTTAAATAAATACATCAACCTCCATCCGTCAAGGCTGTATATTGTCACCATGTTTATTTAACTTATATGCAGAGTACATCATGAGAAATGCTGGACTGGAGGAAACACAAGCTGGAATCAAGATTGCCGGGAGAAATATCAATAACCTCAGATATGCAGATGATACCACCCTTATGGCAGAAAGTGAAGAGGAACTCAAAAGCCTCTTGATGAAAGTGAAAGTGGAGAGTGAAAAGGTTGGCTTAAAGCTCAACATTCAGAAAACGAAGATCATGGCATCTGGTCCCATCACTACATGGGAAATAGATGCAGAAACAGTGGAAACAGTGTCAGACTTTCTTTTTCTGGGCTCCAAAATCACTGCAGATGGTGACTGCAGCCATGAAATTAAAAGACACTTACTCCTTGGAAGGAAAGTTATGACCAATCTAGATAGCATATTCAAAAGCAGAGACATCACTTTGCCAACAAAGGTTCGCCTAGTCAAGGCTATGGTCTTTCCTGTGGTCATGTATGGATGTGAGAGCTGGACTGTGAAGAAGGCTGAGCGCCGAAGAATTGATGCTTTTGAACTGTGGTGTTGGAGAAGACTCTTGAGAGTCCCTTGGGCTGCAAGAAGATCCAACCGGTCCATTCTGAAGGAGATCAGGCCTGGAATTTCTTTGGAAGGAATGATGCTAAAGCTGAAACTCCAGTATTTTGGCCACCTCATGCGAAGAGTTGACTCATTGGAGAAGACTCTGATGCTGGGAGGGATTGAGGCCAGGAGGAGAAGGGGACGACAGAGGATGAGATGGCTGGATGGCATCACTGACTCGATGAATGTGAGTCTAAGTGACCTCAGAGAGCTGGTGATGGATAGGGAGGCCTGGCGTGCTGCAGTTCATGGGGTTGCAAAGAGTCGGACACCACTGAGCGACTGATCTGATCTGATGGTATATCTTTTTTCCTTTCTTTCACTTTCAAAACCTATTTGTATCTTTGGATCTAAAGTGAGTCTCATATACAGTACACACTAGGGTCATTTTTCCCCATTCCGCCAAGGTCTATTTTTGATTGCAGAATTTAATTTATTTATATTTAAAGTAATTACTATGGGAAGGAAATCTTTAAAAAAGAGGAGATATATGTATACATATAACTTTGCTGTACAGCAGAAACTAACACAACATTGTAAAGCAACTATAAGCCAACAAAAATTAATTTTACAAAAGTAATTACTGATGAGCAGGGGCTTAATTCTTTCATTTTGCCTCTTTTGTCTGTAGGTCTTACAGTTTTTTACCCTTCATTTCCTACATTATCTTCTTCTGTGTTTATGTGTCTTTTCTTATTTCAAGTCCCCTTTCATTTGCTTTTGAGTATAATTTACAGCTACTTTGTGATTATCATGGTAAATGCACTTAATATACTAATGCGATAACACTAATCTGAATTTGTATGAGCTTAACTTTAATATTATACAAAAACTTTACTTCTTTACAGTTTTGTCTGCACCCCCATTCAGTTACTAATGTCACAAAAGTACATCTTTCTGCACTATATGTTAAAAAATAAAGCCTAATGTATTTTTAAATGCACAAGTCTCCTAAATCATGTGAAAAAAAGGGAGTTACAAACCAAAGTTACAAAAATATTAGCTTTTAAAATTGCCCATGTATTTATGTTTAATGGAGATATTTATTTTTTCATTATAGCTTCAAGTTACTATCTATTGTATCTATCTATAGTAACAGGTTGTTACTATCTATCAACCTGAAGGACATGCTTTAGGCATTTCTTGCCAGGCAGGTCTAGTGATAACAAACCCAGTCAGCTTTCATTTAAATAGGACTGTCACTCCTTTGTTTTGCTGGATATAGGACTCTTGATATACAGGTATCTTCTTCCAGCACTTAAATATATAAACTCACTTCCTTCTGGTGCTCAATATTTCTGATGAGAAATCTGTTGAAAAGTCTTATTCAGGATCCCTTGTATGTGACAAGCCATTGCTTGCTGCTTTAAACATTCACTCCTTGTCTTTCTATAGTTTGATTATAATATGCCTCGGCATGGGCCTCTCGAGTTATTCCACCTTAGAGTGTGTGGAGCTTCTTGGGTGGTTATATTCACATTTTTCATGAAATATGTTAAGTTTTTGTCTTTATTTCCTCAAATAATCTCTTTGCCCCTTCTCTCTTTCCTTTCCTTCTGGGACATCCACAATGTGTATGCTGCCCCAACTGATGGTTTCCAACAGGTCCTTTAGGCTCTGTTTGCTTCATTTTTTTTTCTCCCTTCTGTTCCTCAGGCTTGACCATTTCAATTGTACTATTTTCAAGTTCATTAATTCTTCTGCCTACTCAACTCTGCTTCTGAATAACTCTAGCAATTTTTTCACTGAATGTTATATTTTCCAGGTGCATAATTTCTTTTTGCTTCTTGTTCATGTTTTCTGTCTCTTTACTGATACTTCCATTTTACTTACATATCATTTTCTTGACTTTGTTCACACCTTACTTTAGTTCTTGGCATGTCTTTAAGATGGTTGTTTTAAAGTCTTGTTTAGTAAATCTGTCATCTGGTCTTTTCCAGGGAACTTTTCTGTTCATTTCCTTTCAATGGGCCATACTTGCCTGTTTTTTGATACCTGGTGATCTTGTTGTTATTTTGAAAACTGGACATTTAAGCTTTTTAAGATGCTAACTCTGGAAATTAGATTTTCCTACTTCCCCAGGGTTTGACAGGCTTTTTTGTTTGGTTTTATTGCTGTAGGGTGTCTCTGTACTGAATTCATCCTGAAATGTAAACTTAGCCTTTTCAGGTCTTTTCAGAACCTGTGTATTTCCCTGGGCATGCACAGTGACCACCTATATTCCCCAGTACATGTGGTTGCTTCTCTTTGTTATTTTTAAAATATTTTATTTATTTATTTGGCCATACCAAGTCTTAGTGGTGGCATGTGGGATCTACTTCCATGACCAGAGATCAAATCCAGGCCCCCTGCAGTGGAAGCACAGTGTCTAAGCCACTGGACCACCAGGTAAGTCCCTGTGGTTGTTTTTGATTGTCTTAGTCCTTGATGTCAGGGATGTAAAATGGTATAGTGCTGCAGAAAATGCTATCATCGCTCCTCTAAAATTAAATACAGAATTAATTACCACCTGACCAATCATTCCCTCTCCTAATGCCCACCACCCCCCCAAATTTATTTAAATACAGAATTAATTACCACTTGACCAATCCTTCCCTCTCCTAAACCCTCCTCACCACCCAGCAACCACAAGTCTGTTCTCTATCTCTGAGTCTGCTTCTGTCTCTTAGATATGTTCATTTGTATCATAGTTTACATTCCACATATAACTGATATCATATGTACATAAACTGATGAATGCAAACCATTTAAAAATACACAGTTCACTGATATTAAGTACACTTACACTGTTGTACAGCCATCACCACTATCTCCTGAACTTTCCCTTCATCTCATGTTGAAACTCTGTTCACATTAACAGTGACTCTCCATTTTTCCTTCTTCACATTCCCTGGTAATCACTATTCTGCTTTCTGTCTCTATAAATCAGACTCAGTGTAATCAGAATATTTGTCCCATTGTGTCTGGCTTATTTTACTTCATAATGTTTTCATGACTCATTTATGTGCTAGCATGTATCAGAATTTCCTTCTTTTTAAAGACTGAATAAATATCCCATTGTATGTATATACTTCATTTTGTTTATGTATTCATCTATCAGTAGAAATTTGGGTTATTTATACCTTCTGCTATTGAGAATTATGCTGTTATGAACATGAGTGTACAATTTATTTAATCTGACTTCCATAAAACCATTTATTTATAATACGAAGAAGTTTATTTAGGTGTTTTTTTTAAATCACTTAAAACAACAAAAATTTATTCTTTAATTCTGGTGAACAGAAGTCTAAAACCAAAGTATTGTTGGACTTCCCTGATGGTATAGTGAATAAGAATCCACCTGCCAGTGCAGGGGACATGGGTTTGACCCCTGTTCCAGGAAGATTTCACATGCCACAGAGCAACTACAGCCTGTTCACAACAACTACTGAGCTCATGCCCTAGGGCCCATGAGCCGTAACTACTGAGTCAATGTGCCACAACTAATGAAGCCTGCATGATCTAGAGCCCACACTCTGCAACTACTGAGCCCGCCTGCTGCAATTACTGAAGTCCATGCGCCCAGAACCTGTGCTGCACAACGGGAGAAACCACTGCAGAGAAGCCTGCTCACCACAACTAGAGAAAGCCCACGCCCAGCAACAAAGACGCAGAGCAACCAAAAACAAATATATAATAAGATCAAGGTGTTGGAAGAGCTTCATTTCTTCTGGAAGCTTCAAGAAAGAATCCATTTCCTTGCCTTTTCTAGTTTCTAGAGGTCAAATGCATTCCTTAGCTTATGTCTTCTTCCTACATCTTCAAAGCAAACCATTCCACCATCTGGTTCTGTGGTCACAACTCGTTTTCTAAACATACTGCCTCCCTTTTATAAGGACTCTTGTGATTACCACGGGCCCACCCAGAGAACCCAGGATAATCTCCCCATCTCAAGATCTCTAATCAAATGTGCAAGTTCCTTTTTGCCATGTAAGGTAACATATTCACAGGTTCTGGTATTAGGACATGGACATCTTTCAGAGGCCATTATTCTATCATAGAACGTGAGCACCTGCTTTGTTTCCAACACGAACCTAGACTCTAGGAAATCAGAGCTGAATTAACATGGTCCCTTCCCCTTGAACAGCTGAATTTCAGGCTCCAGGAAAGATTTACTTCTTTTAAAATGTAAAGTTTCTTTGAGTTGATTATAGCTTATTTTTCTTATTAGAAAGCAAATAATTAGAGCTATAAATAATATAAACTATGTTTTCTGTATGTAGATTCAGCTTATTTTTATGAACTAATGCAAAATACAGCAACAGGATAAGAGACATAAAATAGTAATTTACCTCTTATTTGCCTGTCAACAACTCTCATTTCCTTTCTTATCTTCAATGACCATTCATTGACCTGGGAAAAATTTTAGAAAAGGAATTATAAGAGAAGCCAATTTTACATTTAATCCTGACACAATCTAGAAACAAAATAAGCTTATTTTGAAAGAAACTGCCTTAGGGCCAAATTCTATTTTTTTTAGTCTTTTTATTCATAGTATACAGAATTCTCAAACTATTCAAAGATTCCTATTCTGAAGGCAGTATGAGGCACTTTATACAAAATCTCTGAGAGAGTTCAACACCCTGCAGGTATATACAATTTTTCAACAGGTGCATGGGGATAGAAAAGTTTTATGGGCAACAGATTTTTTTTATTTCTATATATAATTATTTTAAAAACTGCTGTACCTGTGTCATAAAAGTTCACCTTTTCTTTCTCCCCTTTAACAATTACACCACTTCATTTTACAGAAGAAATATTTCTCCAGCCTCCATGTCTTTTACTATGATAGATTTCCCTGAGAGGCAAAAACCTCTGAAGCACTAAACATAGAGCCAACTAGAAATACTGGTGTAGGTGTTGAGAACATAGTGAATGACTCTCATGATTGCCACATTCTTACGCATTTTTCCCTAGTCCTTCAGTTTCAAAAATGAAGGAAAATCATTTATCAGTTGATAAATCATTAAAACTAAACTTTACCTTAAATCAATATGTGCTTTTTGGCATATGATCCAGAAGTTCAAAGAACTATGTGATGCTGATATACAAAATCCTTTCCACTACCATCTACTTATTAATATTAACAATGTTTCCCAATATTTGAGTCTAATAAAACATAAAATAGGACTTTCTTCTAGTTGAGGCACCTCATGGTGAAGATCTCTTGTCTACACCAGTGTCATGCCATCCAAAGGCCCTTGGCAGTTGGAACAGATCTTCAGACACAAGAAGATGGCCATAGTCACGGCACACTGCAAAGAGGGCAACAGTCTCTGTAGGTGAATGGATTACCCCCAGAGTTGATCCACCCATGCACAGCTATAATACAAGCTCCCAGCAACGGTTCTACTTCTTGGGAAGGAGCAATTAGCTGGCATGGACCTCAGTGTCCATGTAAAGGGTGGTGGTCACGTAGCCCAGATTTTTGCAATCTACCAGTCCACCTTCAAAGCCCTGGTGATCTTACTATCAGAAATATGTAGATAGGTTTCCAAAAAAAAAAAGATCAAAGACATCCTCAACCAAGATGAGGACACTGAACACTGCTAGTAGCTGCAAATTCAAATGTCTGGAGACCCTGGTGCGCACGATTACTACCAGAAATTCTACCAATCATGACGATCAGGGTTAACCTTTATAATAAACAATGGTTGTGGGATTTAAGGTCAAAAATAATAATAAAATAGAACAGGAATGGAATTGATGCTGAACACTTTAGCACTCATCCATGGATACATGAACTAAACGGCACTAAAAAATTCATACCCTTAGGATGAACTGCCAATAAATTTTATTTATAATGACTTTAAAACCACTATTTAACAAAATTTATAAAATATTTATTATACAACAACTCTAATTCCCAGATGAAATATTAAAGAACTTAAAACTGCATGGTTATACAATTTAAAAAGTTAATGTTAGGTTTATATGTTTTTTTAAGTGAAATTCACATAACACACACTTAGCCATTTTAAAATGTATAATTCAGTGGCATTTAGTGCCTTCACTTTGTTTGAAAACCAACTCCCTCTAGTCTCAGAACTTCTTCAGTATGTCAGAAGAACACACTATACCCTATAAATAATCTTCCCCTATGACCACCCTCCTTCCCACTCTCTGGTGACTACTAATTTGCTATTCTGTATCTTTTGATATGCTTATTTGGGATAGTTAATATAAAATAAATCATAGAATATGTGGTCTTTCATGTCTGGCTTCTTTCATTGAGTATAGTGGTTTTGAGGTCCCTCCGTGTTGTAGCACATATCAATACTTCAGTCCTTTTTATGGCTGAATAATACTGCATGGTATGTACATACAAAACCACTTATTTAGCCATTCATCTACTGATGAACATTTGGGTTGGTTTCATTTTCTGGTGAATAGTGCTGCTATGAACAAACACAAGTATTTGTTTGAGTACCTATTTTCTATTCTTTTGGGTATACACATAGGAGTGGAATTGCTGGGTCATGTGATAATTTTGGTCACCTGAGGCAAACAGCCAACTCACTGGAGAAGTCCCTGATGCTGGGAAAGACTGAGGACAGAAGAAGAGGGCATCCGAGGATGAGACGGCTGGATGGCATCACCCATGCAATGGACATGAACTTGGACAAACTTCTGGAGATGGTGAGGGACAGGGAGGCCTGGCATGCTGCAGTCCATGGGGTCGCAAAAGAGTTGGACATGACTGGGTGACTGAACAAAAAACGTTAATTCTATTTTATATTTTTGAGAAACTCCAAAACTTTTTTTCAAAGGGGCTTCGCCATTTTACAGTCCCACAAGCAATGTACAAAAGTTCCTAGTTCTCCATGTCCTTGTCAACACTTGTTATCTTTCAAGTGTTTAATTACAGCAAATCTGCTGAAACTATTGAAAGAGTATCTCACTGTGAATTTGATTTGCATTTTCTTAATAACCAATGAAGCAGAATACCTTTCCATGTGCTTGTAGGCCATTTGTATCAATGTATCTCCCATGGCGAAATGTCTGTGCTCAAAATTCTCCAAGCCAGGCTACAGCAATATGTGAACCAAGAACTTCCTAATGTTCAAGCTGGTTTTAGAAAAGGCAAAGGAACCAGAGATCAAATTGCCAACATCCGCTGGATCATCGAAAAAGCAAGAGAGTTCCAGAAAAACATCTATTTCTGCTTTATTGACTATGCCAAAGCCTTTGACTGTGTAGATCACAATAAACTGTGGAAAATTCTGAAAGAGATGGGAATACCAGACCACCTGATCTGCCTCTTAAGAAATCTGTATGCAGGTCAGGAAGCAACAGTTAGAGCTGGTCATGGAACAACAGACTGGTTCCAAATAGGAAAAGGAGTACGTCAAGGCTGTATATTGTCACCATGTTTATTTAACTTATATGCAGAGTACATCATGAGAAATGCTGGACTGGAAGAAACACAAGTTGGAATCAAGATTGCTGGAAGAAATATCAATAACCTCAGATATGCAGATGATACCACCCTTATGGCAGAAAGTGAAGAGGAACTCAAAAGCCTCTTGATGAAAGTGAAAGTGGAGAGTGAAAAGGTTGGCTTAAAGCTCAACATTCAGAAAACGAAGATCATGGCATCTGGTCCCATCACTTCATGGGAAATAGATGGGGAAACAGTGGAAACAGCGTCAGATTTTCTTTTTCTGGGCTCCAAAATCACTGCAGATGGTGACTGCAGCCATGAAATTAAAAGACGCTTACTTCCTGGAAGGAAAGTTATGACCAACCTAGATAGCATATTCAAAAGCAGAGACATCACTTTGCCAACAAAGGTTCGCCTAGTCAAGGCTATGGTCTTTCCTGTGGTCATGTATGGATGTGAGAGCTGGACTGTGAAGAAGGCTGAGCGCCGAAGAATTGATGCTTTTGAACTGTGGTGTTGGAGAAGACTCTTGAGAGTCCCTTGGACTGCAAGGAGATCCAACCAGTCCATTCTGAAGGAGATCAGCCCTGGGATTTCTTTGGAAGGAATGATGCTAAAGCTGAAACTCCAGTATTCTGGCCACCTCATGCAAAGAGTTGACTCACTGGAGAAGACTCTGATGCTGGGAGGTATTGGAGGCAGGAGGAGAAGGGGACGACAGAAGATGAGATGGCTGGATGGCATCACTGACTCGATGGATGTGAGTCTGGGTGACCTCCGGGAGTTGGTGATGGACAGGGAGGCCTGGCGTGCTGTGATTCATGGGGTCATAAAGAGTCGGACACGACTGAGCGACTGATCTGATCTGATTCATTTTTAAGTTCAGTTGCCTTTTTATTGTTGAGTGTATGAATTTTTTATATATTCTGATAGTAGATCCTCACTGGACATATAATTTGCAAATATTTTCTCCCATTCCATAGGTCATCTTTTCACTTTCTTGATAATGTCCTTTGGTGCACAAAGGCACTAATTCTGAGAAATTCCGATTTGTCTTTCTTCTGTTGCTTGTGCTTCTGGTGTTATAACAAAAGAATCCATTGCCAGATATGAGGTCATGAAGACTCACCCTTACATTTTTTTCTAAGACTTTTATAGTTTTAGGGCAAAGACTTTAATTTAGGTCTTTGATCCATTTTGATGGTCTTTGATCCATACTCTCTGTGTATGGAGCGAGG
Source organism: Tragelaphus eurycerus (assembly GCA_935064755.1). Taxonomy (NCBI): domain Eukaryota; kingdom Metazoa; phylum Chordata; class Mammalia; order Artiodactyla; family Bovidae; genus Tragelaphus; species Tragelaphus eurycerus. The sequence goes on along the minus strand of CAKXYN010000070.1, from coordinate 11,167,334 downwards.
TAAGAGCTCAGCTTCATTTCTTTACATGTGATTCCCACTTGTCACAGACCTTTTATTGAAGAGACAATCTTTCATTGAATGATCCTGGCACTCTTACAGAAAATCAACTGGCCACAAGTGTATGGGTTTACTTCTGGAGTCTCAATCCTATTTCACTGATTGATCTATATATCTAACCTTATGCTAACTGTACACTATTTTAATTACAGTAGCTTTATAGTAAGTTTTGTAGTTATGAACTATAAGTCCTTCAAATTTGTTTTTCTTTTTCAGTATGGCTTTGGCTATTTGGAATCTGTTGTATTCCATATGAATTTGAAGCTCAACTTCTCCATTTCTCCAAGAAAGACATTTGGAATTTTGATAGGCACTGCACTGAATCTGCAGATCACTTTTGGAAGTACTGACACTATAACAACATTAAGTCTTGCAATCCATAAACTTGGGATTTCTTCTTGCAAGTTTTTTGCAATTTTCAGTGTATAAATGTTTTGCTTCTTTGGTTAAATTTATTCCTCATATTTTATCCTTTTGGATACTATTGTAAATGAAATTTCAAAATTTCTTTTTTAGATTTTTCATTGTGAGTGTAAAAAACACAACTGATTTTTAAAAATACCTTGAAACCTGGAACTCTGTTGAATTCACTTACAACTAATTTTCTGGTACATCAGGAATCTTTAGAGTGCTCTATTTGTGGAATCATACTATCAGCAAATTAATAGGTTTACTTCTTATCAGTGTGGATGCCTTTTATTTCTTTCTCTTGCCCAACTGCACTGGCTAGGGCTTCTAATGCAATGTTGATTAGTAGTAGCAAAGCTGGTATCTCTGTCTTGCTCCTGATCTTATGGGAAAAGTTTTCAATCTTTCACAATTTATAATGTATAACTAAGTATCATGTTAGCTGCAGATTTTTATAAATGACCTTTATCATGTTAGGAAAGTTTCCTTCCATTCCTAGTTTTCTGAGTATTTTTATCATAAAAAAGTATGTACATACTTCTGTTCTAAGTATAATAAATTATTTTAGGCATAAAAGTATTACTTTAGGAGAAATCTATGGGAGAAAGTACAATGTAAAAAAAAAAGAAATTCCCCTTTCAAGGAGAAAGAAAATAAAAATGTCTGAAATAAAAATATCTGATTATAAATGAACATTGACAGGTATCACATCACTGTGATACATTTTTAAAAGAGTAATTCAACATTTCCATATAAACACAATATTTACAATATACCAAAATCTATCTTGATATAATTTTGACACATGGAACGGAGAGCAAATAAGTAAGGATATAGCTGACCTAATCAGAACTATCAATCAACTTGATCTAGTTAACATTTACAGAATATTCTAACAACTAATCAGAACTAGCAATCAACTTGATCTAGTTAACATTTACAGAATATTCTAACAACAAAATGCATACACTTCTCAAGCTTTCAGGGAAACAGTTCTCAAGACAGACCTCTTTCTGGGCCATAATACACATCAGATCAGATCAGATCAGTCACTCAGTCGTGTCTGACTCTTTGCGACCCCATGAATCACAGCATGCCAGGCCTCCCTGTCCATCACCAACTCCCAGAGCTCACTGAGACTCACATCCATCGAGTCAGTGATGCCATCCAGCCATCTCATCCTCTGTAGTCCCCTTCTCCTCCTGCCCTCAATCCCTCCCAGCATCAGAGTCTTCTCCAATGAGTCAACTCTTTGCATGAGGTGGCCAAAGTACTGGAGTTTCAGCTTTAGCATCATTCCTTCCAAAGAAATCCCAGGGCTGATCTCCTTCAGAATGGACTGGTTGCATCTCCTTGCAGTCCAAAGGACTCTCAAGAGTCTTCTCCAACACCACAGTTCAAAAGCATCAATTCTTCGGCGCTCAGCCTTCTTCACAGTCCAGCTCTCACATCCATACATGACCACAGGAAAAACCAGAGCCTTGACTAGACGAACCTTTGTTGGCAAAGTAATGTCTCTGCTTCTCAATACACTAGGTTGGTCATAACCTTCCTTCCAAGGAGTAAGCGTCTTTTAATTTCATGGCTGCAGTCACTGTCTGTAGTGATTTTGGAGCCCAGAAAAATAAAGGCGGACACTGTTTTCACTGTTTCCTCGTCTATTTCCCATGAAGTGATGGGACCAGATGCCATGATCTTAGTTTTCTGAATGTTGAGCTTTAAGCCAACTTTTTCACTCTCCACTTTCACTAAGAGGCTTTTTAGTTCTTCTTCACTTTCTGCCATAAGGGTGGTATCATCTGCATATCTGAGGTTATTGATATTTCTCCCAGCAATCTTGATTCCAACTTGTGTTTCCTCCAGTCCAGCGTTTCTCATGATGTACTCTGCATATAAGTTAAATAAACAGGGTGACAATATACAGCCTTGACGTACTCCTTTTCCTATTTGGAACCAGTCTGTAATACACATACTCTAACAATTAAAAAAAACAGAAATCATACAAACTGTGTTCTGAGACCATGATGGAATGAAGCTAGAAAAAAGTACCAGAAAAATCCCCAAATATTTGGAGATTAAACAACACACATCTAAATAACAGAAGGGTCAAAGAAAAAGTCTCAGTAGAAATCTAAAATTATTTTGAATTAAATGAAAGTGAAAATAAATACAACTTATGAAAATGTACAGGATGCAGCAAAAGCATTAGGAAATTAATTTATGGCATTAAATGCATGTATTAGAAAACAAGAGATCTAACCATCAATAACCTCTTAGGAAACGAAAGAAAGAAAAGAAATTTAACCATCAAGTAAGCAGAAGAAAAGAAATTAAAAAATTAAGAGAAGAAATGAAATTGAAGAGAGGAAAGTAACACAAAATCAATGAAGCCAAAAATTTGGGCTCTTTAAACAGATCAATAAAATAAATAAGCCTTTAGCCAAACTAACAAAGAGAAAAAAAAGAGAAGACAAGTTTACCAATATCAGAAGTACAAAAGGGGTCATCAGCTATTGAGTCCATGGAGAATAAAAAGACAACGAACGAATATTATGAACAATTCTATGCTCACAAGTTTAGTAAACTAGATGAAAGGGACCAACTACTTGAAAGCCTACTAAAATCCATATGAGAAGTAGATTATCTGAATAGGCCTATCATTATTAAAACAATTGAATCAGTAGTTAATAACTTGCCGACAAAGAAAGTAACAGGCTCAGACAGTTTCACTGCTGAATTCTACCAGACTCACGGAAGAAATGATACCAATTCTCTACAAAATCTTCAAGAAAATATGAGGGAATACTTCTTAACTCATTCTACGAGGCTAGCATAATCCTAGTATCAGAAGGAGATAAAGACATTACAAGAAGGGAAAACTACATACCAGTATATATCATGAATGCAAAAATACTCAACAAAATGTTAGCAAATTGAATGCAAAATTATATAAAAAGAATTATAAACCATAACCAAGTGTGATTTATTCTAGGTATGCAAGGCTGGTTCAACATTCAAAAATTGGCCACCATAATCCACTACACGTCAATGGATAAGAAAAATCATATGCATTGACATGAAAAAACCATTTGACAATATTCTATATACACAATAAAAACTCTCTGTGAATGATCTCTGTTTGTTTCCAAGGCAAACCATTCAATACCACAGCAACCCAAGTCTATGCCCCAACGAGTAATGCTGAAGAAGTTGAAGTTCAACGGTTCTATGAGGACCTACAAGAACTTCTAGAACTAACACCCAAAAAAGATGTCCTTTTCATTATAGGGGACTGGAATGCAAAAGTAAGAAGTCAAGAGCTACCTGGAATAACAGGCAAATTTGGCCTTGGAGTACAGAACGAAGCAGGGCAAGGACTAATAGAGTTTTGCCAAGAGAACGCACCACTCATAGCAAACACCCTCTTCCAATAACACAGGAGAAGACTCTACACATAGACATCACCAGATGGTCAATACCAAAATCAGACTGATTACATTCTTTGCAGCCAAAAATGGAGAAGTTCTATACAGTCAGCAAAACTATAAAGAGACCAGGAGTTGACTGTGGCTCAGATCATGAACTCCTTATTGCCAAATTCAGACTTAAATTGAAGAAAGTAGGGAAATCCACTAGACCACTCAGATATGACCTAAATCAAATCCATTACAATTATACAGTGGAAGTGAAAAATAGATTCAAGAGGTTAGATCTGATAGAGTCCCTGAAGAATTATGGATAGATGTTTGTGACATTGTACAGGAGGCAAGACCATCCCCAAGAAAAAGAAATGCAAAAAGGCAAATGGTTGTCTGAGGAGGCTTTACAAATAGCTGTGAATAGAAGTGAAAGGCAAAGGAGAAAAGGAAAGATATACCCATTTGAATGCACAGCTCCAAAGAATAGCAAGGAGAGATAAGAAAGCCTTCTTCAGTGATCAGTGCAAAGAAATAGAGAAAAACAACAGAAGGGGAAAGATCAGAAAGTTCTTCAAGGAAATTAGTGATACCAAGGGAACATTTCAAGCAAAGATGGGCACAATAAAGGACAGAAATGGTATGGCCCTAACAGAAGCAGAAGATATTAAGAAGACGTGGCAAAAATACACCGAAGAACTTTACGAAAAAGATCTTCATGACCCAGATAATCATGATGGTGTGATCACTCACCTAGGGACAGACATCCTGGAGTGTGAAGTCAAGTGGGCCTTAGGAAGAATCACTACAAACAAAGCTAGTGGAGGTGATGGAATTCCAGCTGAGCTCTTTCAAATCCTAAAAGATGATGCTGTGAAAGTGCTACACTCAATATGGCAGCAAATTTGGAAAACTCAGTAGTGGCCACAGGACTGGAAAAGGTCAGTTTTCATTCCAATCCCAAAGAAAGGCAATGCCAAAGAATGCTTAAACTACCACACAACTGCACTCATCTCACATGCTAGTAAAGTAATGCTCAAAATTCTCCAACCCAGGCTTTAATAGTACGTGAACCATGAACTTCCAGATGTTCAAGCTGGATTTAAAAAAGGCAGAGGAACCAGAGATCAAATTACCAATATCTGCTGGATCACTGGAAAAACAAGAGAGTTCCAGAAAAACATCTACTTCTGCTTTATTGACTATGCCAAAGCCTTTGACTGTGTGGATCACAACAAACTGGAAAATTCTTCAAGAGATGGGAATACCAGACCACCTTACCTGCCTCCTGAGAACTCTGTATGCAAGTCAAGAAGCAACAGTTAGAACTGAACATGGAACATTAGACTGGTTCCAAATCAGGAAAGGAGTACATCAAGGCTGTATATTGTCATCCTGCTTATTTAACATATATATAGAGTACATCATGAGAAACGCTGGACTGGATGAAGCACAAGCTGGAATTAAGAGTGCTGGGAGAAATACAATAACCTCAGATATGCAGATGACACCACCCTTATGGCACAAAGTGAAGAAGAACTAAAGAGTGTCTTGATGAAAGTGAAAGAGGAGAGTGAAAAGCTGGCTTAAAGCTCAACATTCAGAAAACGAAGATCATGGCATCTGGTCCCATCAGATCAGATCAGATCAGATCAGTCGCTCAGTCGTGTCCGACTCTTTGCGACCCCATGAACTGCAGCATGCCAGGCCTCCCTGTCCATCACCAACACCTGGAGGTCACTCAGACTCACAGCCATCGAGTCAGTGATGCCATCCAGCCATCTCATCCTCTGTAGTCCCCTTCTCCTCCTGCCCCCAATCCCTCCCAGCATCAGAGTCTTCTCCAATGAGTCACCTCTTTGCATGAGGTGGCCAAAGTACTGGAGTTTCAGCGTTAGCATCATTCCTTCCAAAGAAACCCCAGGGCTGATCTCCTTCAGAATGGACTGGTTGCATCTCCTTGCAGTCCAAGGGACTCTCAAGAGTCTTCTCCAACACCACAGTTCAAAAGCATCAATTCTTCGGCACTCAGCCTTCTTCACAGTCCAGCTCTCACATCCATACATGACCACAGGAAGGACCATAGCCTTGACTAGGCGAACCTTTGTTGGCAAAGTGATGTCTCTGCTTTTGAATATGCTATCTAGGTTGGTCATAACTTTCCTTCCAGGAAGTAAGCGTCTTTTAATTTCATGGCTGCAGTCATCATCTGCAGTGATTTTGGAGCCCAGAAAAATAAAGTCTGACACTGTTTCCACTGTTTCTGCATCTATTTCCCATGTAGTGATGGGACCAGATGCCATGATCTTCATTTTCTGAATGTTGAGCTTTAAGCCAACCTTTTCACTCTCCACTTTCACTTTCACTTCATGGCAAATAGATGGGGAAACAAGGGAAACAGTGACAGACTATTTTGGGGGGCTCCAAAATCACTGCCAATGGTGACTGCAGCCATGAAATTAAAAGATGCTTGTTCCTTGAAAGAAAAGTTATGACCAACCTAGACAGCACCTTAAAAAGCAGAAACATTACTTTGCTGACAATGGTCTGTCTAGTCAAAGTTTTGGTTTTTCCAGTAGTCATGTATGGATGTGAGAGGTGGGCTATAAAGAAACCTAAGCACTGAAGAATTGATGCTTTTGAATTGTGGTGTTGGAGAAGACTCTGAGAGTCCCTTGGACAGTAAGGAGATTCAACCAGTCCATCCTAAAGGAAATCAGTCCAGAATACTCATTGGAAAGACTGATGCTGAAGCTGAAACTCCAATATTTTGGCCACCTGATGCGAAGAACTGACACATTTGAAAAGACCCTGATGCTGGAAAAGACTGAAGGCCAGAGGAGAAGGGGATGACAGAGGATGAGATGGTTGGATGGCATCACCAACTCGATGGATAGGAGTTTGAGTAAACTCCAGGAGTTGGTGATGGACAGGGAAGCCTGGAGTACTGCAGTCCATGGGATTGCAAAGAGTCGGACACAACTGAGTGACTAAACTGAATTATAAACCTGAATAAAATGTAAATCCCTCAATTTTTTAAAAACACTGCAGCTTCCTCCACCCCAAACTATAGGTAACAATATAACCAAGGGCAAGAAATTAGAAGCCTTTCCCGTTAATATCAAGAACAAGGCAAGGATATAATTTCTGTCTACTCCTATTCAATGTATAATGAAGTCCTAGCTAGTACAATAAGAAAAGGAAATAAAAGGTATACAAATTTGGGACAAAACAATTAAAGTGATATTTTCTGTTGATTCTTTGGGTTGGAGATATATATATCTACACACACACACATACACATACATATATCCAAAAAAATCACCAAGAACTCCAAGAACTAACAAGCAAATACAGCAGGGTCATAGGGCATAAGGTTAATACACAAAAGTTAACCACTTTCAAATACATCAGTAATAAGTGATCAGAAAATTTAAAAACATTTAGCAGAGCACCAAAGAAAACAATAAAACACTTAGGTATAAATTAACAATATGCATAGGATCTACCAGTAGAAACCTACAAAACACTAATGAAAGGAAAAAAAAAAAACATATAAATAAATGGAGAGATATTCCATGTTCATGTATTAGAAGACTGAACATTAAGATATCAGTTCTTTCCAACTTCATTTGTAGATTCAATGCAATCTCAATCAAATCACCAAAGTCTACTTTGTAGATATGAACAAACTGATTTAAAAGTTTATATGGAAAGGCAAATGCCCTTGAATAGCCAAGATAAAAGTGAAGAGAAACAAAGCTGGAAGATGCCCTATTACCCAATTTCAAGACTTAATATAAAGCTACAGTATTCAAGCTTCCCTGATGGCTCAATAGGTCAAGAATCTACCAGGAGACACAGGAGATGGAGATTCAACCCCTGGGTTAGGAAGATGCCCAGAGAAGGAAATGGCAACCCACTCTAGTATTCTTGCCTGAAAAATCCCATGGACCGAGGAACCTGGTGGGCTACAGTATATTAGGGTGCAAAGAGTCAGACACAACTGAGTAACTTGGCACAGTATTTGGGACAGAGGAGTTGTCTAAAGAACAGACACACAGATCAATGGAACAGAATAGAGAGCCTAGAATTAGACCCACACAATTATACTCAACTGATCATGTAACAAATAGATATTTATCACAATGGACAGTAACTAGTTTTGGGATGCCCTAAATTCAAATCTTCCTAATAATGCTGATTGAGCACAATGTCCATTTTATTAACACCCAAAAATGATAAATCCTACTTTGTTTATACTTAAAGTATATCTATAATTAGAAGCGCTGAAGTATGAATTGGAACAATTCAATAACTATGTAAAAGGTGGCAACTAACTGAACAACAATTTCACACAAGTACCAGAAAATCTTGCTTTCCCCAAATGTTAACAATAGTCAGAAAAGTAGTTAAAGAATGTATTTTCTCAATTTGGTCTTGGAGTCTCAGCTTAATTGTTATTTTGGGAGGCCTTCTGTGACCCCTAAGGTAACTTAAACCCGTCTGTAGTATAACTAGACAGAACCCTATCAGTTCAGTTCAGTCCAGTCGCTCAGTTGTGTCTGATTCTTGCAACCCCATGGACTGCAGCACGCCAGGCCTCCCTATCCATCACCAACTCCTGGAGTTAACTCAAACTCATGTCCATTGAATTTCTTTTGTAATCATTAAGTTAATTATATTAAACTAATATAATTATATATAACTACTACAGTGATATTAATGTGCATACATATTATAGACTGTACACTCCAGAAGGTCAAAGACCTTTTCTTATTCACTAACTCCTTGTGCAATGTCTTACACAAAGGAAATGTTCAATAAATATCTGTTGAATTTAACTACATAAAACATGTGTTGTGAAAAAGGGCCATAAAAATCTCAGTCATCATAAACACTTAAGAAAAAACTACAAAAACTTTATACATGTGTCTTTAAATGTCGGAGAAAAAGGTTCAATAAACCCATCAAAATTTTTTCATTAACTTACAAAATGGAAAGGGATTTTGTGAAAGAAAAACTTATGTAAGAGAAATGGGAATAATCAAGATCATCCAGCCACAACTCAGATCAGTAATTATCAATCTCACTGCACAGTTTGCACTAGTTTAAATAGTATTGAGACTATTTCCCCAGAATCTTCTCATTTTATGAACGGCAAAACTAAGGCCAAACACTGAAGATAACAAAATCACTGCAGATGGTGATTGCAGCCATGAAATTAAAAGATGCTTACTCTTTGGAAGCAAAGTTATGACCAACCTAGATAGCATATTCAAAAGCAGAGACATTACTTTGCCAACAAAGGTTCGTCTAGTCAAGGTTATGGTTTTTCCAGTGGTCATGTATGGATGTGAGAGTTGGACTGTGAAGAAAGCTGAGCGCCAAAGAATTGATGCTTTTGAACTGTGGTGTTGGAGAAGACTCTTGAGAGTCCCTTGGACTGCAAGGAGATCCAACCAGTTCATCCTAAAAGAGATCAGTCCTGGGTGTTCATTGGAAGGACTGATGCTGAAGCTGAAATTCCAATACTTTGGCCACCTCTTGTGAAGAGTTGACTCATTTGAAAAGACCCTGATGCTGGGAGGGGTTGGGGGCAGGAGGAGAAGGGGACGACAGAGGATGAGATGTCTGGATGGCATCACCGACTCAATGGACTTGAGTTTGGGTGAACTCCGGGAGTTGGTGATGGACAGGGAGGCCTGGCATGCTGTCATCTTTGCGGTCACAAAGAGTTGGAAACAACTGAGTGACTGAACTGAACTGACCAAAATACTGGAGCAGATACTAGACTGGAGTAGATACTAGAACATTAAATATTAGTTCTCTAGGGCAACTTACTCAGTTTTACTCCCTGGTAAAACAAAAACTGGGGTGCTAAATGAGGTAAGAGTATGACATTACTTTGCAAACTGAACAGCATAATATAACGAACATTTTGTGGCTTGTATGTATTCTAAGATGCTGGTTGTTGTAGAACTGAATTTTTGATGTTCAGTTCAGTCGCTCAGTCATGTCTGACTCTTTGCAACCCCATGAATCGCAGCACGCCAGGCCTCCCTGTCCTTCACTATCTCCTGAAGTTTGCCCAAGTTCATGCCCATTGCATCAGTGATGCCATCCAGCCATCTCATCCTCTGTCGTCCCCTTCTCCTCCTGCCCCCAATCCCTCCCAGCATCAGGGTCTTTTCAAATGAGTCAACTCTTTGCATGAGGTGGCCAAAGTATTGGAGTTTCAGCTTCAGCATCAGTCCTTCCAATCTTTCCCAGCATCAGGGTCTTTCACCTGATGTGAACAGCCGAGTCATTGGAAAAGTCCCTGATGCTGGGAAAGACTGAGGGCAGAAGAGGGCATCAGAGGATGAGATGGCTGGATGGCATCACCGATGCAATGGACATGAACTCGGGCAAACTTCGGGAGATGGTGAGGGATAGGGAGGCCTGGTGTTGTAGTCCTTGGGGTTGCAAAGAGTGGGACACAACATGGCAACTGAACAACAACACTGTTTTAGTACCTATGATTATTGAATACAATCAACATCAAAACACACAGTATGTGCCAGCAACCTCCTGATGCATGACAATGGTTTGAAATATGCCTGCTAGGGCTGAACAGGCTTCCTTGGTGGCACAAACTGTAAAGAATCTGCCTGCTACACAGGAGACATTAGATCCCTGGGTAGGGAAGACCTCCTGGAGAAGTGAAAAACAACCCACTCCAGTATTGTTGCCCAGAAAATCCCATGGACAGAGGAGTCTGGCCGGCTACAGTCCATGGGGTTACAAAGAGTCAGACACGACTGAGTGACTTACACACACACACACACACACACACACACACACACACACACACACGGCTGAACAGGTGAGATCACCTATTAAATGAAAGATTTGGGGTTTTTTTTTTCCATTATAAGTATGTACTGGGTGCTGTAACACTTCTCAAACTTTAATATGCACACTTATCACCGGGGATCTTGTCAGAATTCAAATTATGGTTCAACAGATGGGGCTTGAGATTTCTAAAAAGGTGCCAGGTGATGCTGTTGGTCTGCACTTCGAAAGTAAGGTACAAAAACGGTCCCCAGTCTTTCTGGCACCAGGGACTGTTTTCGTGGGAGACAAATTTTCCACTGAAGGAGGATGGGGATGGTTTCAGAACCACTGAAGTGCAATACAAGTATTGTGGATCAGCTCCACCTCAGATCAAGCATTAGATTCCAGAGGTTGGGGACCCTTGATGTAGACTTTACTCTGGGAGTTCCCTGGTGGTCCGGTGATTAGGGTTCCGGATTTCACTGCCAGGGACTTGGTTTGATCCCTGGTCAGGGAACTGAGATCCTGCAAGCCGTATGGGGCAGCCTAAAACAAACATATTTACCGAAACTAGCACTACTAGCTGGGAGAAGGAAATGGCAACCCACTCCACTGTTCTTGCCTAGAGAATTCCGTGGACAGAGGAGCGTGGTGGGCCGCTGTCAATGGGGTCGCACAGGGTCGGACACGACTGAAGCGACTTAGCATGCATGCATGCATTGGAGAAGGAAATGGCAACCCACTCCAGTATTCTTGCCTGGAAAATCCCAGGGACAGAGGAGCCTGGTGCGTTGCCATCTATGGGGTCGCACAGAGTCGGACACAACTGAAGCGACTTAGCAGCAGCAGCACACTACTAGCTAATAAAACTTAACGTCCTTCCGTCTTCTATGACTCTGAAGTGATACACTGTCATTCCTACTCAACACACAAGACTAAGGCACACAGAAATGAACTTTCCCTAGATCACAAAGCTGATTATGTGCGGAACCAGGGTATGAACTTAGGCTCCGGACTCGGCAGGGCACTCTCAAGCGCTCCACAGTATCGGGAAGTGATGGAAGTTGACAGGGAGATTCAGAATTCTACACCAGATGTAGTTACTAAGGTACCACTCTTCCAAAAGTAGGGTCCTTGCTATCATTGTGCGTCTGGTTGTCAACGTTGAAGGGCAGAGTAAAGAGACCCTGAGTCTCTCTCTAAATAAGGCGCGGCTGCGGGTAAGGGACGACAGGTGCCTGAACCTTCTCGACTTCGGGATGGGCTCCTAGGGAAGATGCTAGGGACCCTGCAGGTCTGCCCGCCATCCGCAGATCGCCGGGAGGGGGCGGGGCCTGCGCCAGCTAAAGGTTCGGCGCGGGACGTACCAACGCGCGCCGGGGAAGGGGTTCCAGAGGCCCGGCCGGCGCTGCCGCCTCCGCGCCCCTAGCCGAGACCGCGGAACCCCTTCACCCGTCCCTCGGCCCCCTTGTGGCGATGGGACTCTGGGGTTCTCTTTCCCCACAGCCGCTTCCTTAAAGACTTCCTCCGGCCCCTTGGTCGAGTGGGAGGCCCCGGAAATGGGGGCCGAGCGGCACCTAGCCAGCCGCGGGGGAAGTGTCCAGTCGTTTACCAACTCCACCGCACCCCCACGCAAACGCACCCACTCCGGTGCCGCCGCCGCTGCCCTTACCAGCTCTTTGGGCGGCCTCTCCTGGGTTTTCCCAAACAGCCCCATGGCGAACTGAACTCGTCTCGCCCCTCCCGGCTTTCCGTTCCCCGCGCCGTGGCAGGTCACGGGCAGCCGCCTGGGCGGGGCCGCTGAGAGGCGAGGAGTCTGGGCGCCAGGAGCAGGGAGCGGCCGCGGGGAGCCTGGTGCGCATGCGCCGAACTCATGCGCAAACTCGCGGCGGAGGTTTTGTCAGAAAGGTTGACGCAATCGCGCACTTTCGGGGAGGGGACTTGTGGGCCACAGGTAAGGAGCTAGGTGTGTTTTTTCTGAGGCGTAGAGGTGATTCCTCTGAAGGATGCGAACTTACTGACTGAACCCGGTGATAACAGCTGCGCCTGCTCCCCTAAATCTGTATGTTGTTGCCCCGGAAGTCTGTTTTTTCAGTCACTCAGTCGTGTCTGACTTTGCGACTCCAGGGTCTGCAGCACGCCAGGTTTCCCTGTCCTTCACCATCTCCTGGACTTTGCTCAAACTCTATTGAGTCGGGTGATGCCATCCAACCATCTCATCCACTGTCATCCGTTTTTCCTGTCCGCAGTCTTTCCCAGCATCAGGGTCTTTTCCAAAGAGTCGGATCTTTACATCAGGTGGTGAAAGGATTGGAGCTTCACCTTCAGTCTTTCCGGTGAATATTCAGGGTTGATTTCCTTTAGGATTGACTGGTTTGATGTCCTTACTGTCCGGAAGTCTGTATCTCCCCCCAAACAAGATACTTTTATAACCACTTTCCTAAGATGGTAAGCACCTCACATGCAGCGAGCCAGAAACGACCGCTTCCTCCCGCCAGAGCTGCTCCTCCCCTCTGTTGTCTCCACCATGGCCTAGTCACTAGAACCGGGGCATCATTCTTTCTCCCCTCTCCTTCCAAGTCCCAACAGTTGTAACTTTTCAGTTTTTTAAGGAACTCCAGCCCTCCCCTTTCATCTCCAGTGTCACAGCTTTTGTTCAGATCGGATCAGATCAGTCGCTCAGTCGTGTCCGACTCTTTGCGACCCCATGAATCACAGCATGCCAGGCCTCCCTGTCCATCACCAACACCTGGAGGTCACTCAGACTCACAGCCATCGAGTAAGTGATGCCATCCAGCCATCTCATCCTCTGTCGTCCCCTTCTCCTCCTGCCCCCAATCCCTCCTAGCATCAGAGTCTTTTCCAATGAGTCAACTCTTCGCATGAGGTGGCCAAAATACTGGAGTTTCAGCTTTAGCATCATTCCTTCCAAAGAAATCCCAGGGCTGATCTCCTTCAGAATGGACTGGTTGCATCTCCTTGCAGTCCAAGGGACTCTCCGGCCATGGCAATTTCCAACGGGGATAATTCCTACCTGCCTTGTGCCTGTGTGTGTGCTTGTGTTTGTGTGGTCCTGCAGTCTGCATCGGAGAAGGCAATGGAACCTCACTCCAGTACTCTTGCCTGGCAAATCCCATGGACGGAGGAGCCTGGTAGGCTGCAGTCCACGGGGTCGCGAAGAGTCAGACACGACTGAGCGACTTCACTTAAACTTTTCACTTTCATGCACTGGAGAAGGAAATGGCAACCCACTCCAGTGTTCTTGCCTGGAGAATCCCAAGGACGGCGGAGCCTGGTGGGCTGCCTTCTATGGGGTCGCACAGAGTCGGACACGACTGAAGTGAGTGACTTAGCGGCAGCAACAGTGCATAGACTGTGGGGGTGCTAAGTCACTTCAGTAATGTGTGACCCTTTCCCTATGGACCATAACCTGCCAGGCTCCTCTGTCCGTGGGATTCTCCAGGCAAGAATACTGGAGTTGGTTGCCATGCCCTCCTCCAGGGGATCTTCCTGACTAAGGGATCAAATTTGAGTCTCTTATGTCTCCTGCGTTGGCAAGCAGATTCTTTAACACTAGCACTCCCAGGGAAGCCCGCATAGACCATATAACCTTAATAAAATTCTCAAAGGACTCTGTGACTAGAAAGAAGTAGTTGCATTTTAGCTGGGCAATCTCTGAATCTACACTGGTGCGCTGCTGGTTGTTCTCATTACCTTGTCTCATGATGGTGAAGAATCCATTATTTATGACCTCAACCTCATACTCCCATCTCTGGTGGGACTGTAAAATGGTACAACCATTCTGAAAATATTTTGGCAGTTTCTTTAAATGATAAACATATATCTGCCTCATGCCATTTCCACTGCTAAGTTATTTATCCAAGAGGAGGAAAAGCACATGTGATTACAAAGACTTGTACTGGCATCCTTATTTGTATTTGCTGAGAAATGGAAATAATCCAACGGTTCATCAACAAGTAAATGGATAAACCAGTTGTGGTAGATAATAAAAACAGAACAAACTTGATACCTGTGTCAACATGGATGAATCTCAAAATAGTTATGCTGAGTGAAAGAAGCCAGGAAATAAAGTACATTCTGTATGATTTCATTTCTATAACATTCTAGAAAATGCAAACTCTAGTGATAGTAGATCAGTGGTTGCTAGGGAACAGGGGTTGTTTTTAAAAGAGGCAAGATGGAGAGATTGCAAAGGGACATAAAGGATATTTGGGGAAGTGATGGACATTATCTTGCTTGTGGCAACGGTATCACAGATACATGCTTTTGTTAAAAATTGGACACTTCAGCATGGAACCAGCCTAAATGTCCATTAACAGATGAATGGATAAAGAAGATATTGTAGATATGGATAATACAAGGAGTATTACTGAACCATAGAAAAGATTGAAATAATGCCATTTGTAGCAACATGGATGGACCTAGAGATTATTATACTAAGTGAAGTGAGTCAGACAGAAGAGGCCAAATACCATACGATATAACTTACATGCTGAATCTAAAAAACAATCAAATGAACTTGTTTGTAAAATAAACAGACTCACAGACATAGACAACAAACTAATGGTTCCCAAAATGGAAAGGAGGAGGGGCAAGAGATACACACTGCTGTGTATAAAACAACAGGACCTACTGTATAGCACCTTGGACTATATTCAATATATTATAATAACCAAAAGTGGAAAAGAATCTGAAAAAGATATATAACTGAATCACTTTCTATACACCTGAAACTCACACACTGTTAATCAACTATACTTCAATAAAAATAGACACTTTAATTTGTACACTTTACATCAACATACTTCAATAATGTTCTAAAAAATAGCAGTACATGTTCACTGTAAAAAGTAAAACTTCCACACTCCCTCATGGAAAAAGTTCTCAAATTATTTATAGTTATTTAAATAAATGGTGTGAATTCCTTGTGGCTTTTACTTTGGAAAATATATTTTTAATATAGTTTTACTTATTTGGGATCATATTCTACATATTGTTTTACAAACTTGTTTTTAAAAATTTTTGCATAGATTTTCATTGGTGTTAATATCTAGAGCGAAGGGATTCCAAAGCAGGAATGTACTATTATTTATTTAACCATTTCCCTATTGTATAATGCAATGTGGTTTCCAATTTTCCCCTTTCACAATAGACACAGTTTAAAGCACAAGTTTTAAAGTACTAACTATATACTCTGTATAGGTTGCACAGTTTGAACTACCAACAGTGTATAGAGTTCTCTTTTCCCTAAATGCTTGCTGACAATGAATATTATGAATATTATTAATCACTTACGTGTTTGCCAATTCAAGGGTATATTGTTTTAAATTTTCATTTCTCTGATTACTAGTCTAGATGAGCATCTTTTTGTATATTTTTTGGCTATTTGAATCTTTTTTGTGAATTGCCTCTTTGTATGCTGAACTGGAAGAAACACAAGTTGGAATCAAGATTGCCGGGAGAAATATCAATAACCTCAGATATGCAGATGACACCACTCTTATGGCAGAAAGTGAAGAGGGGCTAAAAAGCCTCTTGATGAAAGTGAAAGTGGAGAGTGAAAAGGTTGGCTTAAAGCTCAACGTTCAGAAAACGAAGATCATGGCATCTGGTCCCATCACTGCATGGGAAATAGATGGGGAAACAGTGGAAACAGTGTCAGACTTTGTTTTTCTGGGCTCCAAAATCACTGCAGATGGTGACTGCAGACATGAAATTAAAAGACGCTTGCTCCTTGGAAGGAAAGTTATGACCAACCTAGATAGCATATTCAAAAGCAGAGACATTACTTTACCAACAAAGGTTCGCCTAGTTAAGGCTATGGTCTTTCCTGTGGTCATGTATGGATGTGAGAGCTGGACTGTGAAGAAGGCTGAGCGCCGAAGAATTGATGCTTTTGAACTGTGGTGTTGGAGAAGACTCTTGAGAGTCCCTTGGACTGCAAGAAGATCCAACCAGTCCATTCTGAAGGAGATCAATCCTGGAATTTCTTTGGAAGGAATGATGCTAAAGCTGAAACTCCAGTATTTTGGCCACCTCATGCGAAGAGTTGACTCATTGGAGAAGACTCTGATGCTGGGAGGGATTGAGGGCAGGAGGAGAAGGGGACGACAGAGGATGAGATGGCTGGATGGCATCACTGACTCGATGGATGCGAGTCTGAGTGACCTCTGGGAGCTTGTGATGGACAGGGAGGCCTGGCATGCTGCGGTTCATGGGGTCGCAAAGAGTCGGACACGACTGAGCGACTGATCTGATCTGATCTGATCCTTTGCCCATTTTCCATTGAATTCTCTCCCTTTTGTTTTTGTGTTTTTTTTTTTTTTAGTATGATGGAGCTCTCTGAAGATAAGAGATCTGTGGAAATGTTTTGAAGTCTCCTTCACCATACCCCTCTTCTTTTTTTTTTTGAGCATGAACTATAAAGCAGCAATTTTTCAGGCGAGGGGATACTAGACTTCCAGTTAGTCAATGATATTTATCAAATACTTACTATATATTAAGCACTCTATAGGCTCTAAGCAAACAACAATGAACAAAAAGAACCTCATACAATCTGATGAGAAGGTCAAGTACTAAACAATGGTGATAAATAAAATCAAGTGAATTACCACAAATGTGTAAAATTCTGACTATAGGAAGCACATGATGAATGGTGACTCCTCTGAGCCTATTTTGCTTTATTGTGCCTCACAGATACTGCTTTTATTTTTTTAACAGTTAAGTTTGTGGCAACCTTGCATCACCAAGTCTTCTTGGCACCATTTTTTCAATGACATTTGCTTACATTGTTTCTGTGTCACATTTTGGTAATTCTAGCAACATTTCAAACTTCTTCACTATTACTATATTTTTGTTATGATGATCTGTGATCAGTGACCTTTGATGTTACTATTGCACCAGTCCATTCTGAAGGAGATCAATCCTGGAATTTCTTTGGAAGGAATGATGCTAAAGCTGAAACTCCAGTTATTTTGGCCACCTCATGCAAAGAGTTGACTCATTGGAGAAGACTCTGATGCTGGGAGGGATTGAGGGCAGGAGGAGAAGGGGACGACAGAGGATGAGATGGCTGGATGGCATCACTGACTTGATGGGTGTGAGTCTGAGTGACCTCCGGGAGCTGGTGATGGACAGGGAGGCCTGGCGTGCTGCGGTTCATGGGGTCGCAAAGAGTCAGACATGACTGAGCGACTGATCTGATCTGATCTGATTGCAAAAGTAATACAACTTATTGAAGCCTCAGATGATGGTTAGCCTTTTTTAGCAATAAAGTATTTTTTATATGTACATTTTTTAGACATAATGCCATTGCACACTTAATGGACTACACTGTAGTGTAAACATAACTTTTATATACACTGGGAAGCCAAAAAATTCACGTGACAAGCTTTCTTGCTTTATTTGCTTTATCGAGGTGGTCTGGACTCAACTCACAGTAACTCCAAGGTATGCCTGTATAAGCTGAGCCCTGAAGGATGAGCAAGCGGAGAGATGAAGAGTTTCCAGTGCAAAAGAAACAGCATGTGCCTAGAGCCTTCCCAGTTACTGGATGGGGGTTTGGGATCACAAGCATTTCATTTACTAAATGCACTTGTCTAAAGCTGGTCATGGACTCTCCACTCCCGATGCAAGGGGCTTGGGTTCAATCCCTGCTCAGGAAACTAGATCCTATATGCCGCATCTAGGAGTTCATGTGTTGCAGCTAAAGACTCACGTGCCACAACCAAGACCCAACAGAGCCAAACAAACAAAAGTAAATAAAAATAAAGTTGGTCATCAAAGACAGAGAGGTCAGAGTGTGTAGGACATTTGATTTGGCGTGTGGCATCCTATGGAAATACACCACCCATAGCTACTGACAGAGGCTTTAAAATATATCATTGCGGTTGCTTCTCAGTGACTGGAAGGGCACTGTGCACCCTCCACACATTTTCCAGGCTCCACTCTAATAGCAACATATACTCTCTATTTGTCTCCTGATACTGCCTTGGCATTGGACAACCCTGTTAGCTCAGATGGTAAAGAATCTGCCTGCAATGCAGAAAACCTGGGTTTGATCTCTAGGTTGGGAAGATTTCCTGGAGAAGGGAATGGCTACCCCCTCCAGTATTCTTGCCTGGAGAATTCTATGGACAGACCGTGGAGTTGCAAAAAGTCGGACATGATTGACTGGCTAACACTTGGAACAGTGCTGTGGCTGTGGCTGTAATTTATCCTTCCTACACGGGCCTCAGGAAGCTTGCACCGGATCCTCCCACCTGCTGAGACTCACATCTGAGGGGGTGGGAAGAACTAAGTGAGCAGGCATTCTGGCTCTTTACTCCTGCCAAGCACTGCAAGTGTTTAACAGGATTGCACTCCCTTCCATATGTTCACACAGACATTTATTCACACACATTTTTAAGGTTTTATATGCACTCTTCTCCTGATCCCTGAAAAATATTATAAACAGATGCATATCCTTGTTCTGAAAGCTGTCTCAATGCCCAGTGCTTTAAAATTTCCCTAAATTTGAAGTGACAAATAGAAAGTACTGTTTCTCTCCTTCCCCCAGTTTGTCCTTGCTTATTTCGGTAAGATTTCCTACCTTAGAGAGCTTCCTGGCTTACAACTGTTCCTCATACACCAGGTAGACAGTTTAATGAAATGCTTTGGGCAAGAAAGTCACAATCCAATTCCTAGGAGGAATGTTCACCTAATAAAAACAAGATATACCTTGTTTTATACAACAGATGGACTCTGAAAATGTTAGCTATAAAATGACCTTTGGGAAATTGAATTCCCTCCCATACCTTATATAATAATTTTGGAGTAGATTTCTTAATTTCTGACTAACCTCCAGTGTGAGGGACTCCTGACCACAGTTTATGACTTGAGATAAGGCAAAGAGAAACTTTGAATCATCTCCTGCCCATTTTCAACCTTCCTCCACCAACCTTACAATGACTCTAGTACTAAGACCCCTATTTTAGGGCTTCCCTGAAGCTCAGACAGTAAAGAATCTGCCTGCAATGCAGGAGACCTGGGTTCGAGACCTGGGTTCGATCCCTGGGTTCAGAAGATCCCCTGAAGTAGGAAATGGCAACCCATTCTAGTATCTGCCTGGAGAATCCCAAGGACAGAGGAGCCTCGCGGGCTACAGTCCATAAGGTCACATACAGCTGGACATGACTGAGCAACTTTCATTAGATTCTACAAGGCTACTTTAACAAAGCATGACAAATCAGATGGTTTAAAACAACATAAATGTATTCTTTCACAGTTCTGGAGCCAGAAATCCAAAAGCAAGGGGTCAGTAGGACCATTCAATAGGGCCATGCTCCATCTGAGACTCTGGGGAGGATCATTCCTTGCCCTTTTCCAGGTTCTGGTGATGGCCATCAAGCACGGGCTTTCCTTGGCTTGCTGCTGCATCACTCCAATCTCTGCCTCTGTTACTATGTAGTGTTTGTATTAGTAAGTTTGGCATACCAAAACAAAATACCAAAGACTGGGTGGCTCAAACAACAGAAATTTATTTTCTAGTAGTTCTAGAGGCTGAAAGTCCAAGATAAGTGCCAGCCTGGGGAGAGCTCTCTTCCTGGCTTGGCCTTCTTGCTGGGACCTCACATGGTAGAGACATAGCCTTCTCTTATAAGAGTACTAATAACTATTGCCTTCTCTTATAAGAGTACTAATCTGTCATGAGGTCCCCACCTCAAGGCCTTATCTACACCTAATCATGTCCCAAAGGACCCTTCTCCAAATACCATCACACAGGGGGTTAGGGCTCCAATGTATAATGGATTTGGGGAGGACACAATCCAGTCCACAGGGATATTCTCCTCTCTGTAAGCACAGCCGTCCTACTGTATGAAGGGTTCACCCTAATCCAGCATGACCTCATCTTAACTATATCTGCAATGACCCTATTTAAAAATCAGGTCACATTCTCAGCACAGAAATACAAAGGATCATAAGAGACTACTATCAGCAACTATATGGCAATAAAATGGACAATGTGGAAGAAATGGACAAATTCTTAGAAAAGTACAACTTCCCGAAACTGGATCAGGAAGAAATAGAAAATCTTAACAGACCCATCACAAGCACAGAAATTGAAACTGTAATCAGAAATCTTCCAGCAAACAAAAGCCCAGGTCCAGACGGCTTCACAGCTGAATTCTACCAAAAATTTAGAGAAGAGCTAACACCTATCCTACTCAAACTGTTCCAGAAAATTGCAGAAGAAGGCAAACTTCCAAACTCATTCTATGAGGCCACCATCACCCTAATACCAAAACCTGACAAAGATCCCACAAAAAAAGAAAACTACAGGCCAATATCACTGATGAACATAGATGCAAAAATCCTTAACAAAATTCTAGCAATCAGAATCCAACAACACATTAAAAAGATCATACATCATGACCAAGTGGGCTTTATCCCAGGAATGCAAGGATTCTTCAATATCCGCAAATCAATCAACGTAATACACCACATTAACAAACTGAAGAATAAAAACCATATGATTATCTCAATAGATGCAGAGAAAGCCTTTGACAAAGTTCAACATCCATTTATGATAAAAACTCTCCAGAAAGCAGGAATAGAAGGAACATACCTCAACATAATAAAAGCTATATATGACAAGCCCACAGCAAACATTATCCTCAATGGTGAAAAATTGAAAGCATTTCCTCTAAAGTCAGGAACAAGACAAGGATGCCCACTTTCACCATTACTATTCAACATAGTTTTGGAAGTTTTGGCCACAGCAATCAGAGCAGAAAAAGAAATAAAAGGAATCCAAATTGGAAAAGAAGAAGTAAAACTCTCACTATTTGCAGATGACATGATCCTCTACGTAGAAAACCCTAAAGATTCCACCAGAAAATTACTAGAACTGATCAATGAATATGGTAAAGTTGCAGGATATAAAATTAACACACAGAAATCCCTTGCATTCCTGTACACTAATAACAAGAAAATAGAAAGAGAAATTAAGGAAGCAATCCATTCACCATTGCAATGAAAACAATAAAATACTTAGGAATATATCTTCCTAAAGAATCTAAAGACCTATATATAGAAAACTATAAAACACTGGTGAAAGAAATCAAAGAGGACACTAATAGATGGAGAAATATATCATGTTCATGGATTGGTAGAATCAATATAGTGAAAATGAATATACTACCCAAAGCAATTTATAGATTCAATGCAATCCCCATCAAGCTACCAACGGTATTCTTCACAGAGCTAGAACAAATAATTTCTCAATTTGTATGGAAATACAAAAAACCTCGAATAGCCAAAGCTATCTTGAGAAAGAAGAACGGAACTGGAGGAATTAACCTGCCTGACTTCAGGCTCTACTACAAAGCCACAGTTATCAAGACAGTATGGTACTGGCACAAGGACAGAAATATAGATCAATGGAACAAAATAGAAAGCCCAGAGATAAATCCACGCACATATGGTCACCTTATCTTTGACAAAGGAGGCAAGAATATACAATGGATTAAAGACAATCTCTTTAACAAGTGGTGCTGGGAAAACTGGTCAAACACTTGTAAAAGAATGAAACTAGAACACTTTCTAACACCATACACAAAAATAAACTCAAAATGGATTAAAGAGCTAAATGTAAGACCAGAAACCATAAAACACCTAGAGGAAAACATAGGCAAAACACTCTCTGACTTACATCACAGCAGGATCTTCTATGACCCACCTCCCAGAATATTGGAAATAAAATCAAAAATGAACAAATGGGACCTAATCAAACTTAAAAGCTTCTGCACAACAAAGGAAACTATAAGCAAGGTGAAAAGACAGCCTTCAGAATGGGAGAAAATAATAGCAAATGAAGCAACTGACAAACAACTAATCTCAAAAATATACAAACAACTTCTACAGCTCAATTCCAGAAAAATAAATGACCCAATCAAAAAATGGGCCAAAGAACTCAATAGACATTTCTCCAAAGAAGACATACAGATGGCTAACAAACACATGAAAAGATGCTCAACATCACTCATTATCAGAGAAATGCAAATCAAAACCACTATGAGATACCATTTCACGCCAATCAGAATGGCTGCTATCCAAAAGTCTACAAGCAATAAATGCTGGAGAGGGTGCGGAGAGAAGGGAACCCTCTTGCACTGTTGGTGGGAATGCAAACTAGTACAGACACTTTGGAGAACAGTATGGAGATTCCTCAAAAAACTGCGAATAGAACTGCCTTATGATCCAGCAATCCCACTGCTGGGCATATACACTGAGAAAACCAGAATTGAAAGAGACACCTGTACCCCAATGTTCATAGCAGCACTGTTTGCAATAGCCAGAACGTGGAAGCAACCTAGATGTCCATCCACAGATGAATGGATAAGCAAGCTGTGGTCCATATACACAATGGAGTATTACTCAGCCATTAAAAAGAATACATTTGAATCAGTTCTAAGGAGGTGGATGGAACTGGAGCCTATTATACAGAGTGAAGTAAGCCAGAAACAAAAACAAAATACAGTATACTAACGCATATATATGGAATTTAGAAAGATGGTAAAAAATAACCCTATTTACGAGACAACAAAAGAGACACTGATGTATAGACAGACTTTTGGACTCTGGGACCGGGAGAGGGTGAGATGATTGGGGAGAATAGCATTGAAATATGTATAATATTATATCTGAAATGTATTAATTGTTCAAACTAAACACTATCATGTTACAATTTGTTCATACTAGTGTTATTTGAAAAAAAAAACCCCCCCCCCCCCCCCCCCCCCCCCCCCCCCCCCCACCCCCCCCCCCCCCCCCCCCCCTCCCCCCCACCGCAGCGAAACCCACCAAAAAAAAAAAAAAACCAAAACAGAAAAAAAATAAAAAAAAATATACTGCCACCTATCAAACAACCAAAAGACCCTGATGCTGGGAAAGACTGGAGGAGAAGGGGACAACAGAGGATGAGATGGTTGGATAGCATCACCGACTCTACGGACATGAGTTTGAGCAAGTTCCAGGAGTTGGTGATGGACAGGGAAGCCTGGTGTACTGCAGTCCATGGGGTCTCAAAGAGTTGAACACGACTGAACTAATATGTATAACTGACTCACTTTTATGTATAGCAGAAAATGGCATTGTAAATCAACTATACTCCAATAAAAAACTAAAAAAATAAAAACAAAGCAGATCAAAAATATAACTGGACAAGTTCTATTTTAAACAATAAGGAAAGTCAAACTGAATTTTTAAGCAATACTTTACTGAAGTCTCCAAGAAACAGTATCAGAATTGGAAAGTGTGAGCATGCAGCTCACACATTCAACGTTTTGGGGACTGGAAATTCTGAAAAACTCACTGCAAACCACATAGTTTTAATAACGTACAGCCACACTATTGTATGTGCATGGTTGGTCTCTCAGAAAAGTAAGGGAAATCAGTAATATCTGCCAATAACAGAAACCAAGAACCTTGTTTATGTACTGCAAAAAGAGTATGACACAGACAGTAAGTGTTTAAATAAGTGTATGTCCTGTGCATTTGTACATATGTGTAAACCTACAGAATCACTACATAGATCAATATTTAAAATGTTTCCAAATCTTAGAAGGCGCCATCATCCCTGTTTCTAGTTAACATCCCCAAAAGAGAACCATTAGTCTGATTTCTATCTCTATAGATTTAGTTTCAGCTCTTCTTGAACTTAATGTAAATGGAATCAAATAGTACACTTGATTTTAATGATTGGATAGAGGAGAAGGCAATGGCACCCCACTCCAGTACTCTTGCCTGGAAAATCCCATGGATGGAGGAACCTGGTGGGCTGCAGTCCATGGGGTCGCTAAGAGTCAGACACGACTGAGCGACTTCACTTTCACTTTTCACTTTCACCAATTGGAGAAGGAAATGGCAACCCACTCCAGTGTTCTTGCCTGGAGAATCTCAGAGATAGGGGAGCCTGGTGGGCTGCCGTCCATGGGGTCGCACAGAGTTGGACACAACTGAAGCAACGCAGCAGCAGCAGAGGAACAGAAGGCAAAGTCTTTGGCAGGATAAAATGGTGAAGCAAAATTGAGACACCCCCTCACCCCAAAGCTAGGAGACATGATGACCTCATCCTGAGTGAAAGAATAGGCTAGGAAAAAAGTCTGCTGCTGCTGCTAAGTCACTTCAGTCATGTCCGACTCTGTGTGACCCCATAGACGGCAGCCCACCAGGCTCCCCTGTCCCTGGGATTCTCCAGGCAAGAATACTGGAGTGGGTTGCCATTTCCTTCTCCAATGCATGAAAGTGAAAAGTGAAAGTGAAGTTGCTCAGTCGTGTCTGACTCTTAGCGACCCCATGGACTGCAGCCTACCAGGCTCCTCCATCCATGGGATTTTCCAGGCAAGAGTACTGGAGTGGGGTGCCATTGCCTTCTCCGGAAAAAAGTCTATCTGCTTGCAAAAGCAGCCAAGAAGGAAATGTTTTAGGCCACAGCTCTGAAGGAAAAATAAAAATAGAAGGCTTCCTTAAGAAAGCATCATTATAAATATGCCCTTATATGGATTTAAAGCCATACTATATTCTCACAGTGTTGGAAATCCCAAGCATAGATATTAATTTAAACTGTTCTTTAGTGGACAGCATCATCAGGCTGTCAGAACATTCTGAGCTCATTTTGAAGGAATATACCCCAAATTCAGACACTGCAGTATTCCTACAGATTGTATGCTTAGTCACTCAGTCTTATGTCAACTCTTTGTGATCCCATGGACTGTTGCCCACCATGCTCCTCTGTCCCTGTAATTTTCCAGGCAAGAATACTGGAGTGGGTTGCCATTTCCTACTCCAAGGGATCTTCCTGACCCAGGGATCAAACCTGTGTCTCATACATATTAAGATAAACAAAATTTTCCAAATGCAAATATGTGAGGCCAAGAGTAAATTTAAAAGAAATCATAATTATAGTCCAAAGTACATCAGATATTAGAATTCTCAAATGTAAAATAAAAATACTATACTTAAAATGTTCAAGGAAATGAAAGAGGGACTTAAAGAAACAAGAGACCATAAAAATGAAAAAGAACCAAAGAATTTCTAGACGTAAGAAAATACAACAACAGAAATAAAAACCTTAGTCAATGAATAAACCTCAGTGAATGAATTAAACAGCAGATTACACATGGGCTACCACTCAACCATAAAAAGAATAAAATTTTGCCATTTGTAAAAACATGGATGGACTCAAAAGGTATTATGCTAAGTAAAATAAGCCAGATGAGAAAGACAAATATTGTATGATCTCACTTATATGTGGAATCTAAAACACAAATGAATTAGTAAATATAACAAAAAAGAAGGCAGACTCACAGATATAGAGAACAAGCTAGTGGTTATTACGGTGGAGAGGGAGGGGAAAGGGGCATTAAAAGAACAGGGATTAAGAAATACAAACTGTTATATATATAATAAGGTACAATGGTATATTGCACAACACAGGGAATATAGTCAATGTTTTATAGTAATATTGCAGGTAAGTCACATCAGTCTTGTCCGACTCTGTGCGACCCCATAGACGGCAGCCCACCAGGCTCCCCCATCCCTGGGATTCTCCAGGCAAGAACACTGGAGTGGGTTGCCATTTCCTTCTCCAGTGCATGAAAGTGAAAAGTTTAAGTGAAGTCGCTCAGTTGTGTCTGACTCTTAGCGACCCAATGGATGGCAGCCTACCAGGCTCCTCCATCCATGGGCTTTACCAGGCAAGAGTACCGGAGTGGGTTGCCAGTGCCTTCTCCTTATACTAATATTAATGTAGTATAAAATTGTGAACCACTGTATTGTACATCAGTAACTTGTATGAACATTCAGAAAACGAAGATCATGGCATCTGGTCCCATCACTTCATGGGAAATAGATGGGGAAACAGTGGAAATAGTGTCAGATTTTATTTGGGGGGCTCCAAAATCACTGCAGATGATGACTGCAGCCATGAAATTAAAAGACGCTTTCTCCTTGGAAGAAAAGTTAAGACCAACCTAGATAGCATATTCAAAAGCAGAAACGTTACTTTGCCAACAAAGGTCCGTCTAGTCAAGGCTATGGTCTTTCCTGTGGTCATGTATGGATGTGAGAGTTGGACTGTGAAGAAAGCTGAGCACTGAAGAATTGATGCTTTTGAAGTGTGGTGTTGGAGAAGACTCTTCAGAGTCCCTTTGACTGCAAGAAGATGCAACCAGTCCATTCTGAAGGAGATCAGCCCTGGGATTTCTTTGGAAGGAATGATGCTAAAGCTGAAACTCCAGTACTTTGGCCACCTCATGCAAAGAGTTGACTCATTGGAAAAGACACTGATGCTGGAGGGATCGGGGGCAGGAGGAGATGGGACGACGACAGAGGATGAGATGGCTGGATGGCATCACTGACTCGATGGGTGTGAGTCTGAGTGAACTCCAGGAGTTGGTGATGGACAGGGAGGTCTGACGTGCTGTGATTCATGGGGTCGCAGAGTCGGACACTACTGAGCAACTGAACTGAACTGAACTTGTATGATATTGTGTATCAACTATACCTCGACTTTTTAAAATTGGCAAAAAGAAATTGAATCACCATGTTGTACACCCTGAATTATCATAGTGTTGTAGAGCAATTATACTTCAAAAACAAATAAACTCATAGAAGAAGAAATCATATTTGTGGTTTCCAGAGGCAGGATATGGAGGAAGGAGGAACTGTATGCAAGTACTCAAAAGGTACCAACTTCCAGTCAAAAATAATACCGCTAACTGCTACTGCTAAGGCACTTCAATCGTGTCTGACTCTGTGCGACCCCATAGACGGCAGCCCACCAGGCTCCCCTGTCCCTGGTATTCTCCAGGCAAGAACACTGGAGTGGGTTGCCATTTCCTTCTCTAGTGCATGAAAGTGAAAAGTGAAAGTGAAGTTACTCGGTCATGTACGACTCAGCGACCCCGTGGACTGCAGCCTACCAGGCTCCTCCACCCACGGGATTTTGCAGGCAAGAGTACTGGAGTGGAGTGCCATTGCCTTCTCCGAAGGGATGTAATATACAACATGATAAATATAACTGACACTGCTACGTGTTATATATGAAAGTATAGAGTACATGTTAATAATTCTTATCACAAGAGAAGACATTTTTATTTCTTTAATTTTGTATCTATGCAATGAGGGGTGTTCACTAAATTTTTGTGTTAATCATTTAATGATGTATAAATGTCAAATCATTATGCCTTAAAACACAGTGTTGTACATCACTTATATCTCAATTAAAATGGGGAAAAAAGAATGATTAATATTAAAAACACTGACAGTATCAAGTGCAGGAAAACAATATGGAGCAATCAAGAATTTTTCTAATTTTTGGCAGCACAGCACAGCATGCGGGATCTTAGTCCCCTAACCAGGGATCAAACCCATGCCCGCACAGTGGAAGTGTGGTGTCTTAACCACTGGATCACCAGGGAAGTCCTGAAAAGAGAATTCATATCTACTGCTGACTAGAGTGGACATTGGTACAACTAGTTTGGAAAATTCTTTAGCAGTATCAACTAAAGCTAAAGATGTAAAAACTTCATGTTAGAGCAACTCCATCCTTTGTTATATACTCAACATACATGTTTATGTCCATCAAATGACTCTATAGCAATATTCAAAGCAGATTTATTCATAATAGCAAGAACGGAACAGATATCCATCAGCAAATAAATATGTAAATTGTGGTATATTTATACAATAGCATACTAATCAGCAATACAAAAAATGAACTACGGACACATGCAACATCATGGTTGAATCTTGGTGTGACAACTGTTCTGCTGAGATCAAGCTCTCTGTATTACAATCAGGAAATTGTTCTGTGCAGTGAGCTAGGTAATTGTGGAGCTTACCGTTAGTTGCCCTTCTCTTAGGGATCTTCAGTCTTGTGCTGCCTGTTGTCCACTGCCTGAAAGCAATTGCTCATATAGTTTGGTCTGGTTTTACACTTTCAGCAAGACCAGTCTATTACCAATTCCTCCATCATGGCTAGAATTCCTGTGTCATTATTAAGAAATAATATGAATTGCACTTAGGAAAACTCAATGAAGGGATGGAGAGAGGAAAATGATATGTAACTGCAAGAGCCTTTACTCATATTGGAACCGAAGACAGAATATTTAGGTGGAAGCAAGATTAGTAAATTTTTGATACAATATGATTGAGATGCTGTAATTGATATGACATGAGATGACTGAGATGCTGTAATAGTTAAAGGCTAGTCTACTATAACAGAGTGGAGAAGGCAATGGCAACCCACTCCAGTACTCTTGCCTGGAAAATCCCATGGATGGAGGGGCCTGGTAGGCTGCAGTCCATGGGGGCGCTAGGAGTGGGATACGACTGAGTGACTTCACTTTCACTTTTCACTTTCATGCATTGGAGAAGGAAATGGCAACCCATTCTAATGTTCTTGCCTGGAGAATCCCAGGGACAGGCAAGCCTGATGGGCTGCCGTCTATGGTGTTGCACAGAGTCGGATACAACTGAAGCAACTTAGCAGTAGCAGCACTATAACAGAGAGACCTGAAAATGCAATGATCTAAATATTAAGTGTACTTGTTTGTGGAATGGTCTAGAAATCTCCATAGTCAGGGAGCTCTGCTCTGTGAGGTCATGCAAGGACCCATGCTGGTGAGGTAGCTCCATGCACTGGTCACACCTGACTTTCAAGTCATCACCATATCTGGCAAGCTGATGTAGGGGAGAAAGATATACTACACATATCCAATATTTTAAGTCAAGATCCAGAAGTGGCATGCATCTCTTTTGCTTACAGTGCATTGATAGGAATTACTCACATTGGTCACACCTAACTACAATGGGAGCTGAGAGATACTGATAGCTGGATATCTGTTCAGCTAGAATTCTAGTATAATGGAGAATGGGAGAATAGATTAGTGACAGGGTGTGAAGAGGTCAATAGTCAACAAGTGTGCCATGGATGCTTGTGGATTCCTCAAGTGAACTACTCATAAGATAGCTCTGTATGGAGATCTGGTATTGAATAGTGTTCTGGACTAGAGAAATAAACTCAGAAGTCAGCAGTATATGAATGGGAGTCAAGGACATGAGTATCGATGCAATCACCCAAATGAATTGAGAACTGGAACAGAACCCTGGAGAATAACTCTGAAGGAGGTAAGGAGGAAGGAGGTCCCAGGAAGGAAATTACAAAGGATCGGAGAAGTGGAAGGAAAACCAGGTAGAGGAGGACCAGAGAAGACTTAAGCAAAAAAAAAGCGATCAACAGAGCCACAGTATGCACAGAACTCAGGTAACTTAAGTACAGAAATACATTCACTGGGTTTTATTATTAGTTCAATTTCAATAAATATATGAAGGATAAACAAATGAACACTGAAGGAGGTAATAAAGGCCTAAAGCATTAATAATGGAAATAAAAGGACAGGTTAAGGCAGTACAAAGTATGATTTTTAATAGTCATATAGCTGAAAAATGATTGGCTGTAAGTTGATGATTATTGGAATTGGGTACATGGGGATTTTATTATATTAATATCTTTATTTTTGTGTATAGCTAAAAATTTCCAAGGGAAAAAATGTTTAAAAAAAAATCCATCCCACCCCCTAAAGAGACAGCTACAGACAGGGAGAAAATATGTAATACGTATATTTGACAAAGGAATTACATACAGAATATATAAAGAACTCCTATAATTCAATAAGACATAACTCAATAGAAAAATGGGGAAAAGATTTGAAGAAGGACTTCACAAAAGAGGTAACTCAAATGACCAATAAACATGTGACAAGGTGTCAAGTGTCAGCTGTCATTGGAGAAATGCAAACAAAATCCACTAATTATAAGAATGAAAAAAATTGTAACATCAAATTTTAACAAGAGTGTGGAACGACTGTTAAGTCTCATACACTGCTGGGGAGGGTGTAAATTGGTAGAACCACTTTAGAAACTGTCAGGGTTTATCAGAACTGAACTTAGGCATACTCAATAACCCAGAAATTTCACCCTCAACAGAAATGTGACCCAAGTCACATAAAAGGATGTTAATAGCAGCACTATTTGTACTTGTAAAAGACTGGAAATAAGCTAAATGTCCATCATAATAGAATGGATAAATTGTTGCATGTTCATTAATACTATGCAGTAATAATGATGAATGACTGCTCCGTACAATAGAGATGAACCTCATGAACGTATAAATGAGAGATCTAACCCTAACCACACAAAATACCACACACTATATGGTTCCATTTATATAACATTCAAAAAGAAGCAAAACTAATCTACAGTTTTGGAAGTTATCACAGAGATTAATTTTGGGGAGGATGGTGGAAGTAATGACTAAGAAGGAAACGGGAGGTTTCTGGGATGTAGCAATTACTCAGTTTCTTAATCTGGGTGATGGGTTACATGAGTGTGTTGAGTTTGTAATAAATTAATAATCTTCACATTTAATATTTATCCGTCTAGTCAAGGCTATGGTTTTTCCAGCAGTCATGTATGGATGGGAGAGTTGGACTGTGAAGAAGGCTGAGCGCCGAAGAACTGATGCTTTGAACTGTGCCTCGCTGGCTGCGACCGGCGCACTAAGAGCGCAGCAGAGAGGAGCTACCCCACGACCGAGGAAGGGCGACGGTGAGGACCGGCGCACTAAGCACGGCCGAGAGGAGCTACCCCACGACCGAGGTCAGGAAGGGCGGCAGTGAGGAGATACCCCTCCCCCAAGGTCAGGAAGGGCAGCGGTGAGGAGAGACCCCTCGTCCAAGGTAAGGTGCGATGGCTGTGCTTTGCTGGAGCAGCCGGGAAGAGATACCCACGCCCAAGGTAAGAGAAACCCAAGTAAGACGGTAGGTCTTGCAAGAGGGCATCAGAGGGCAAACACACTGAAACCATACTCACAGAAAACTAGTCAATCTAATCACACCAGGACCACAGCCTTGTCTAACTCAATGAAATTAAGCCATGCCGCGGGGCAACCCAGGATGGGCGGGTCATTGTGGAGAGATCTGACAGGGTGTGGTCCGCTGGAGAAGGGAATGGCAAACCACTTCAGTATTCTTGCCTTGAGAACGCCATGAACAGTATGAAAAGGCAAAATGATAGGATACTGAAAGAGAAACTCCCCAGGTCAGTAGGGGCCCAATATGCTACTGGAGATGAGTGGAGAAATAATTCCAGAAAGAATGAAGGGATGGAGCCAAAACAAAAAGAATACCCAGCTGTAGATGTGTCTGGTGATAGAAGCAAAGTCCGATGCTGTAAACAGCAATATTGCATAGGAACCTGGAATGTCAGGTCCATGAATCAAGGCAAATTGGAAGTGGTCAAACAAGAGATGGCAAGAGTGAATGTCGACATTCTAGGAGTCAGAGAACTAAAATGGACTGGAATGGGTGAATTTAACTCAGAGGACCATTATATCTACTACTGCGGGCAGGAATCCCTCAGAAGAAATGGAGTGGCCATCATGGTCAACAAAAGAGTCCGAAATGCAGTACTTGGATGCAATCTCAAAAACGACAGAATGATCTCTGTTCATCTCCAAGGCAAACCATTCAATGTCACAGTAATCCAAGTCTATGCCCCAACCAGTAACGCTGAAGAAGCTGAACGCTTCTATGAAGACCTACAAGACCTTTTAGAACTAACACCCAAAAAAGATGTCCTTTTCATTATAGGGGACTGGATGCAAAAGTAGGAAGTCAAGAAACACCTGGAGTAACAGGCAAATTTGGCCTTGGAATACGGAATGAAGCAGGGCAAAGACTAATAGAGTTTTGCCAAGAAAATGCACTGGTCATAGCAAACACCCTCTTCCAACAACACAAGAGAAGACTCGATTCATGGACATCATCAGATGGTCAACACTGAAATCAGATTGATTATATTCTTTGCAGCCAAGATGGAGAAGCTCTATACAATCAGCAAAAACAAGACCAGGAGCTGACTGTGACTCAGACCATGAACTCCTTATTGCCAAATTCAGACTTAAATTGAAGAAAGTAGGGAAAACCACTAGACCATTCAGGTATGACCTAAATCAAATTCATTATGATTATACAGTGGAAGTGAGAAATAGATTTAAGGGCCTAGATCTGATAGATAGAGTACCTGATGAACTATGGAATGAGGTTCGTGACATTGTACAGGAGACAGGGATCAAGACCATCCCCATGGAAAAGAAAGCAAAATGGCTGTCTGGGGAGGCCTTACAAATAGCTGTGAAAAGAAGAGAAGTGAAAAGCAAAGGAGAAAAGGAAAGATATAAACATCTGAATGCAGAGTTCCAAAGAATACCAAGAAGAGATAAGAAAGCCTTCTTCAGCGATCAATGCAAAGAAATAGAGGAAAACAACAGAATGGGAAAGACTAGGGATCTCCAAGAAAATCAGAGATACCAAAGGAACATTTCATGCAAAGGTGGGCTCCATAAAGGACAGAAATGGTATGGACCTAACAGAAGCAGAACATATTAAGAAGAGATGGCAAGAATACACAGAAGAACTGTACAAAAAAGAGCTTCACGACCCAAATAATCACGATGGTGTGATCATTGACCTAGAGCCAGACATCCTGGAATGTGAAGTCAAGTGGGCCTTAGAAAGCATCACTACGAACAAAGCTAGTGGAGGTGATGGAATTCCAGTGGAGCTATTGCAAATTCTGAAAGATGATGCTGTGAAAGTGCTGCACTCAATATGCCAGCAAATTTGGAAAACTCAGCAGTGGCCACAAGATTGGAAAAGGTCAGTTTTCATCCCAATCCCAAAGAAAGGCAATGCCAAAGAATGCTCAAACTACCACACAAATGCACTCATCTCACACCCTAGTAAAGTAATGCTCAAAATTCTCCAAGCCAGGCTTCAGCAATATGTGAACCGTGAACTTCCTGATGTTCAAGCTGGTTTTAGAAAAGGCAGAGGAACCAGAGATCAAATTGCCAACATCTGCTGGATCATCCAAAAAGCAAGAGAGTTCCAGAAAAACATCTATTTCTGCTTTATTGACTATGCCAAAGCCTTTGACTGTGTAGATCACAATAAACTGTGGAAAACTGTGAAAGAGATGGGAATACCAGACCACCTGATCTGCCTCTTGAGAAATTTGTATGCAGGTCAGGAAGCAACAGTTAGAACTGGACATGGATCAACAGACTGGTTCCAAATAGGAAAAGGAGTACGTCAAGGCTGTATATTGTCACCCTGTTTATTTAACTTATATGCAGAGTACATCATGAGAAATGCTGGACTGGAAGAAACACAAGTTGGAATCAAGATTGCTGGGCGAAATATCAATAACCTCAGATATGCAGATGACACCACCCTTATGGCAGAAAGTGAAGAGGAACTAAAAAGCCTCTTGATGAAAGTGAATGTGGAGAGTGAAAAGGTTGGCTTAAAGCTCAACATTCAGAAAACGAAGATCATGGCATCCAGTCCCATCACTACATGGGAAATAGATGGAGAAACAGTGGAAACAGTGTCAGACTTTATTTTTCTGGGCTCCAAAATCACTGCAGATGGTGACTGCAGCCATGAAATTAAAAGATGCTTACTCATTGGAAGGAAAGTTATGACCAACCTAGATAGCATATTCAAAAGCAGAGACATTACTTTGCCAACAAAAGTTCACCTAGTCAAGGCTATGGTCTTTCCTGTGGTCATGTATGGATGTGAGAGCTGGACTGTGAAGAAGGCTGAGCGCCGAAGAATTGATGCTTTTGAACTGTGGTGTTGGAGAAGACTCTTGAGAGTCCCTTGGACTGCAAGGAGATGCAACCAGTCCATTCTGAAGGAGATCAGCCCTGGGATTTCTTTGGAAGGAATGATGCTAAAGCTGAAACTCCAGTATTTTGGCCACCTCATGCGAAGAGTTAACTCACTGGAGAAGACTCTGATGCTGGGAGGGATTGGGGGCAGGAGGAGAAGGGGATGACAGAGGATGAGATGGCTGGATGGCATCACTGACTCGATGGATGTTGAGTCTGAGTGAACTCTGGGAGTTGGTGATGGAGAGGGAGGCCTGGCGTGCTGCGATTCATGGGGTCGCAAAGAGTCGGACACGACTGAGCGACTGATCTGATCTGTTGGAGAAGACTCTTGAGAGTCCCTTGGACTGCAAGGAGATCCAGCCAGTCCATGCCGAAGGAGATCAGCCCTGGGATTTCTTTGGAAGGAATGATGCTAAAGCTGAAACTCCAGTACTTGGCCACCTCATGTGAAGAGTTGACTCATTGGAGAAGACTCTGATGCTTGGAGGGATTGGGGGCAGGAGAAAAAGGGGACAACAGAGGATGAGATGGTTGGATGGCATCACCGACTCCATGGATATGTTTGAGTTAACTCCAGGAGTTGGTGATGGACAGGGAGGCCTGGCGTGCTACAATTCATGAGGCTGCAATGAGTCGGACACGACTGAGAGACTGAACTGAACTGAACTAATGGAGATATATTTGGGCTTCCCAGGTGTCTCAGTGTTAAAAGAATCTGTCTGCCAATGCAAGAGACACAGGTTCAATCCCTGGGTAGGGAAGATCTCCTGAAGAATGAAATGGCAACATACTCCGGTATTCTTGCCTAGGCAATCCATGGATAGAGGAGCCTGGGGGGCTACAGTTTATGGGGTTGCAAAGAGTCGTACACAACTGAGCATGCATGCATGCGTGGAGATACATTGCCCTTCAGTAAAAACTTAAACTAAAAGGGAAAAAAAGAATGTATTTTCCTTGTGAAAGTCGCTCAGTAGTGTCTGACTCTGTGACCCCATGGACTACACAGTCCCTGTAATTCTCCAGGCAGTATTGGAGTGGGTAGCCTTTCCCTTCTCAAAATGGTTAAAGAAGGTACTGTTCATTTGTTCCATCCTTTTCTTGTCCTGTATGGGTGTGATCAGTTGTTTAGTCATGTCCAATTCTTTGTGACCCCATGGACTATAGCCCACCAGGCTCCTCTATGAAATTTTCCAAGCAAGAATACTGGAGTGCATTGCCAGTTCCTACTTGAGGGGTTCTTCCTGACCCAGATATTGAACCTGAGGCTCTTGTATCTCCTGCATTTGCAGGCAATTCCTTACCACTGAGCCAACTGGGAAGCCCTGCCTCTCCTGTCCTACTCCTCCACTTTTTTTTTTAAGCTGATTAATACATGTTACAAGGCATCAAAAGCCTTTTCCATTTCTCACCTGTGGTTCACCCTATAAGAATATTATTTCAGGAAACACTAGTACTGCACTCAGGCTATGGCATAATTTTCAGATAAATAAGCAACTTACAATTAACACCACATTCTCCTAGACTAAAAACTCTAAATTGTTTGAACAAACTCAAGGTCTCTGATTACCAGATTCTAAATAAAACATGTATGTTGTTCCAAAATGGGTTAGATACATTCCTCCTTAAAGGAATGCAACTGAATTATTATAGTCTTATTTTAGCCCTTAGAAAATTTGAAATTGTAAAAGATCCTTTCTCTGATTTCTGTATAGCCCAGTCTGGTGCATATTATAGCATTAACTGTCTTCTGCTGTGGTGATATTACCTCTCATCCTTTCCACAGCCCTGAAAATACAGCAGGGTGTGTAAGTCTGTCCTCTGTCACTCCATACAGCAGAAAGTATGTTTGGCTGAAGCAGGAGAAAGATGCTCTCATGTCTCCTGATTGCTGTTTTGGAGACACTAGGGGATGATGGAATGAGTTTGGTGCTAAACTCTTGAGGATGGTCTTTAATAGTTCACAGGTTTCTCTCTGAATAAAAATTCTGGTTAAGTAGATGCTATTTTGATGAATAAATGTAAGTAGCGTTAACATATTTCAGAGCAAATTGGTTATATCAGAACTAGTTTTTGTCAACAGATGAACTCCTGACTCATCTTCCTTCCCAAAGATGGCGACACGGGAAGCGTCCTGCCACCTGTCTAGATCTGGGTCTCCAGCACCTGCTGTTGCTCTACTGCCAGTTAACTGCATGTTCTTCTGTGGATCCTGGCAGGAGAACTGTTTGAAGATTCTTGCAAATGCAGCAAATCTTTTGTTAAATGAGTGTGTCAGTTCATTCATAAGAGAGACATTAACAATCTAAATCAAGGCATAAGATTGGACAAATGGGCCTTCACATTTGTTTCTGCCACTCAGATTCTATTATTTTCAATGATAAAACTGTAAGAATGCTCTTTTTTTCTCATTAAAAAACCCCATTAAGTGCTATTAAAGCAAAACATTATATATTAAGATTGGTTACAGTCCACCATGCTCAATACTAACAAATAATTTGAATAATACTGTTTTAAAAGCCCAAAATATTCCTTTGTTCGGCATTATAAGGGATGCTTCCTATCCAAGCCTCTGGCAACAAAGCTGGGCGTCAGCTTGAGGCATTTTGTTCCAGAAACCTATTGTTTTTAGCCACTTGGCTCAGGAAATTAGTACAACTAAATGGAGAGCATTTAAACAATATAACAAAAGTGGCCCTGAAAATATCAGAGTTCTAACTTCCCTTTTGCTGTGTCTGAAACTCTACTACTCTGTCTTTGTGAAAAGACCTCCTCAAACTCCAGATTGTTACCCACGCGGAAACATGTCATCAGACCCTTTATCAACAAATAGATGATGTTCTCAAAGTCCATTCCCAAATGAAAAAAAATTTGTAGAATTTTACTGAGAGTAGCAACACTGACTAAACATATTAGCCAGGTGGTGAAAAGTTTGGTAAAGGGTAAAATTAGAGAAGATTTATAAAATTCAAGCAAATATTCTTTATTGAATATCTACTCTGGGTCTAACATGTTAAGGATATAACAGTAGATTATAGCATTACTTCTGCCTTCAGGGAGCTTATCATTTTTAAAGAAAGAAAATACTTACTCAAGAAATAGAGAAGATAGAAGAAAAAACTCTTGGGCAGAACACAATTGTGCATCCCACTATTACAGTTAACCAGAGTTCAGTAATTACAAAGTCTACATACTTGGAATTTTTAATTAAATTCACTAGGTCACTCTACGAATTCAAACTTAAAAAAGTTACAGTTCAGAGTCTGTCAATCTTGAATATCTCCTTCAATTCTCTACCTCCAGGAAAACAAACATTGTTTGCTATGCTTCACAATTAAAGGATGAGTCAGGCTTCCATGGACTAGGCTTCCTTGGTGGCTCAGAGGTAAAGAATCTGCCTGCTAATGCAGGAGACATAGGAGACCTGGGTTCGATCCCTGGGTCAGGAAGATCCCCTGGAGAAGGAAATGGCAACCCACCCCAGTATTCTTGCCTGGGAAATCCCATAGACAGAGGAGCCTGGTGGGCTACAGTCGATAGGGTTGCAGAGTAGGACATGACTGAAGCGACTTAGCATGTACATATGCAACTGCAGCCATGAAATTAAAAGATGCTTACTCCTTGGAAGGAAAGTTATGACCAACCTAGATAGCATATTCAAAAGCAGAGTCATTACTTTGCCAACAAAGGTCTGTCTAGTCAAGGCTATGGTTTTTCCTGTGGTCATGTATGGATGTGAGAGTTGGACTGTGAAGAAAGCTGAGCACTGAAGAATTGATGCTTTTGAACTGTGGTGTTGGAGAAGTCTCTTGAGAGTTCCTTGGACTGCAAGGAGATCCAACCAGTCCATTCTGAAGGAGATCAGCCCTGGGATTTCTTTGGAAGGAATGATGCTAAAGCTGAAACTCCAGTACTTTGGCCACCTCATGCAAAGAGTTGACTCATTGGAAAAGACTCTGATGCTGGGAGGGATTGGGAGCAGGAGGAGAAGGGGACGACAGAGGATGAGATGGCTGGATGGCATCACTGACTCGATGGACGTGAGTCTGAGTGAACTCCAGGAGTTGGTGATGGACAGGGAGGCCTGGCGTGCTGTGATTCATGGGGTCGCAAAGAGTCGGACACGACTGAGCAACTGAACTGAACTGAATTACTTAAGGGCACTCAGAAGGAGCTGTTCAGCAGAGAGCTATACATGAAACTGAAGATCTGGGGAGGGGTCTTTGCCTGAACATGGTGATTTGGGACATCTGCTGAAAACACCAGAGAGAAAAGAACACTGGACCAATGGCAGAACTCTAGGAAACATTAACAGTAATGTTATTTTCTTTTCCAAAAGGAAAATAAGAGCACAAGGAGCAGTGCTTTTACTCTTATTTAAAAATTTTAAAAAGCTTCCTAATATTAATACAAAATTAGTAACTGCTATTCCTTACTATTCCCATTCCTGTATGAAAATGAGGCTCAGTGCACCATGAAGGAAAAAAATGTTTCTGCTAACGACCCAGCAGCAATTCAGAAAGAGAAAATTTAATTTTCTTACCATTTTGAGGGACAGAAAGTAAACGATATTAAAAAGTCCCCCATGAAATTTGAGCACTTTGAAGAAATGGCGTATTACAGGGTTGGGCCAGGGAAAATACAAAGTGAGTCTAGAATATCTTGTGTCCAAAAGCAACAAAGTGTTTCAAGATCGAAAGGGATGTCAACAGGACATAAGAATGAGCTTAGAGGGGCTCCCGCTTACCAAATTTGGAATGATTTGTGCAACAAAAAGAATAATGAATTTTAACACACTGAATATAAAAAGAATCTTGATCTACAGTGACATTTTAAAGTATGAGATGAAAAAATGGAAAGCTCCTCTATACACACAAAAAATGCCACTATTAAATGCAGAATGAAGGACAGAATTTAAAAATCTCCATGTCACAACTCCTATTTAGTAACAGATTCAGGCCAACAATCATCAACAGATGTTAAAACCATTAGGTTAAAGGTTGCTGAAGAACAGGATACTCACAGGGCCTCATAGATTCCTTCTTAATTATCAAGTGGAAAATACCTTACATTGCAAAGATAAAGCAGATATTACCTGAGCAAATTCAGCATCACCAACAATGGAATGAACTGACATCATGTACTCCTGATGTTATACAAATGAGAAATAGAGACCACCTAGGCAAAATTCTTTCATCTAAATCTAATTATGAAGAAACACTCAAGACAAATCCAGAAATGTGGAACACTCCATAAGACAGCTAGCCTGTACTCTGCAAAAATGTCAGAAAAGACTTAAAAAGTGTGTGTGGAGGGTGGGGAGAGGGCAGGGGGGTAGGGCAGGGTGACTGCTCTAGAGAAACGAATGAAAGAAAAGAGACTAAACCCAATGCATAAACCCTGAGTTCCCAATGAAAACAAAACAGAAACATATAAAGATATAGAATATTTTGGGAGCAACTGGGGAGTATGAATTTTGTATTAGATACAATTAAATCAACATTACATTTTCTGGGTGTGATGATGGTGTGGTGGATGTGTAAAAAATGTCCTTGTACTTAGGAGACACATGATGATACATTTAACAGTATCGAAGCATCATGATGACTGAAATTTATTCTCAAAGGAATCAGGGGAAAAAAAGAGAAAAGAAAAAAAGATTATA
Organism: Tragelaphus eurycerus; assembly: GCA_935064755.1. Lineage (NCBI taxonomy): Eukaryota > Metazoa > Chordata > Mammalia > Artiodactyla > Bovidae > Tragelaphus > Tragelaphus eurycerus. The sequence goes on along the minus strand of CAKXYN010000070.1, from coordinate 11,127,163 downwards.
GACATAGAGAGAGGAGATAAAGAAAATGTAACAAGATGTAAACACCTGGTGAATGAGACAAGTGAATGTTCACTGTACTATGTTTCCAATTTCTCTATAGTTAAAAAAATTTTTCAAAATAAAAAGTCAGGAAAAATATATCAAGTAATCTATGTGTGGCTAGTATGCTATAGCTAATTTCGTTTACTTGAATATACTCATAAATGATTTAATACTTTTAAAAACACCCACCATGAAATTTCTTCCCATCAAAGCTAACCAAGGAGGACTAATACCACCTTTGGCCAGTGTCAGCAACATAATCTGTCTCCTCCACCACCCACCTCCACCACATTAATCCAAGAACCGTATCTGACTCAACTGTGAAATTAGCAAACAAGCAAAACCCTTAGAGCACTCAGCCACCTTATCAAAAACAATTTGACATTAGAAAAGCTGTAATCTTCTGGTTTTAAAATAATTTATTTCATAGGTCTGTTTTAATTTCATGTCTCAGAGCATACATTATTTAACCAAGAGGTGCTGGACAGAAATTGTAAAAAGGAAGGAAACATTTAGGATAAGAAACTGCCTCAATTCCATTAGAATTTGATCCTACCTTGTAAAGTCTTGCGAGGATAAATTTCTATCATACTTCCTTTGTGCTTACAAAAGAACATTAACTTCTGAATTTCCAATGTTGTAAATAAAAATTTTTACAATTAAGTATGCATTCAAATTGACACACAAGGCAACCAAATAATTGTCATCAACATTAGCATAATGTGTATTTCCTGTCACTGCACTAACATTAAACTAAACGTCAAACCACAAAAACATTGTGACTAACATTAAAAAGGCAGGCTGTAAGATACGCAAAGCTTATAAAGGACAAATTGCACATGGTTAAGATGGGAAGTCATTTGACAAGGGCTGGTGTTGTGCATATGGCTGCTTTTTTTTATAAGAAGGCCACCGGCAGACAGGGCAACAGTGTCGGCCCCCAGCTAACCACATCACAATGCAATTCTGATGGAACACATGACCACAAGGCAACCCCATTAGCAAACATCCATTTTCAAAATTCTCTAGGCATACAACACATTCAGTACAGTGCAGCATATCAACAGGCCAAGTTAACCAATCAGGTTCCATATCTTCATTAGCGCTATATGATCCATAGGACCGCCCCTTCCTTTCATAAGGGCTGGTCTGACAATATTTATTGGCACAGGAACAAGCCTCAGCATCACAGTGACTTGCTCTTCCTGGAGAACTGTGAATGATGCTCAGTTTATCTTCAAATACTTCCTTCTCACTGCTCAAAGTGTCTGTGCTCTCACTGTCTGAGTCATTCTCAATATCTTGAGAACCCTCTGACATTTCCTCTTCAGACTGGACTCCAAGACATTTAAATCGCCACATTGGCAAGTTTTTTATATAATCAGTTGGTATCAGGGGGTGAAGCCAAAGATCGGGGAAAGCTAATCGCTCCAAGAACAAGTCAGGGTCTTCGTCCCAATCAGATTCTACAGGAAAGTTCTGGAAAGAAGCAATTGGGTGGAAGAGGTAGCTGGTGTACCAGTCCCATAGACTTGATAACCATTCTAAGTTATTGGCATTGACTTCATCATTGTTGATGTTGCGCCGTCTCTTCTTCTCAAAGTAATCGATTAGTAAACCATGTCCAAGGTACGTACTAAGAAACAAGGCTGGGTGTGAGGAATAAAACATCCAGTCTGCCCTTACCCATGAAGCCAATGTGGTGGTATTGGAATATCTCAACAATTTTAAGCTATATTCATAAAAGCTATCTAAGTAAGGGAGCTGTAAAAAGCCCAACACAGGTAGCCAGGAGATAATTAAAAGAGAATTATAGGTCCCTAAAGTGCTTATGAGAACCACAAATCGCTTGATGGTAGCTCCTTGTGTGATAAATAAGTCCATCCAAGCCATAAGGTTAACAAGAACCAAGCTCAAAACGAACAAATCATTTACTTCAGGTTGTAAGGAGCGCAAAAATGAATCCATGGCCTGAAGAGATATATACTCGCCTGTGTGGTTTCCGTATCTGTAAATTCCTTCAGGAGTTCTAAGTATGTATGATGGCATGTTATAGACACCGATATCTGTCATATAACTCTTGTTGTCCCACTTTTCCACATTTACAAAAATAAACTCAACTCTTCCAGTAAACTTTATGCTTAGTGCAGAGAAGAAAGCTGGCGGTTGGTCCAGGTTTGCAAATAGGTATATTTTTACCCAATATTGATCACTTTTATTCCATTCTTCTTTCAAGCGTTCAGCATTATAAATGGTTTTGATCCGAGAAGCTGCGTGAGCAGTTATCCACTTAAAAATGTGCTCTACTTCTATCTTGTGCCCACTGTACTCTTTAAGCATGACTTTCCCTTTGGAAGTACTCGTTTGTGGAACAGACATAATGAGTGTGGATCGAACCCAGCCTCTTCTCCTGCAGTATCTGTAAGAGAGGGAACTGTAAGTAAACAGCAAGGCTGCTAGATGAGCTAGCTTGCTTGTCTTCCCTTTTGTACAGTTTGTCTTTCCCTGATAATTTCCATACCCGTGAAAGATACCCTCTCCCCCCAAACAAATAACCTGTAACTATCAAAAGTAGTACCAATATCTGGCAGCTGTATAAGAGGAAAAGCAAAGCTTTTTATCATCTTTTTGTTTTTATCTCTGTTTCTCCCTTTCTCTCTTTTTTTTTTTCAAACAAAAACCTTAGAGCTTAAAAAGCCTTAGAGTCAAGGGAACTGACACATACTTCCAGCATCTATTATGAACCTACTAATGCATTGTTGGAGAAGACTCTTGAGAGTCCCTTGGACAAGGAGATCAAACCAGTCAATCCTAAAGGAAATCAACCCTGAATTTTCATTGGAAGGACTGATGCTAAAGCTGAAGCCCCAATACTTTGACCACCTGATGTGAGGAGCTGACTCACTGGAAAAGACCCTAATGTTGGGAAGGATTGAGGGGAGAAGGAGAAGGGTGCAACAGAGGATGAGATGGCTGGATGGCATCACCAAATCAATGGACATGAGTTTGAGCAAACTTCAGGAGAGAGTGAAGACAGGGAAGCCTGGAGTGCTGCAGTCCGTGGAGTCGCAAAGAGTCAGATATGACTTAGAGACTAACCAGCAACAATGCATTATGTGTTGGTAAGATCCAAAATATAATAGGAAAATGATTCCTGTTCACAAAGAATTTAAAATCCTATTAAGGAGACAAAAGAATAAAACTGTATATATCCTACCACTAAACAATGTAAATGAAGTTCAAAAAAGGGACTTTCATTGGGAGTTTGAGTTGGTGAAGATTTAATGAAAGGTTTGGGAACTGAACTAGGTCTTGAAGAATGGTTAGATTCAGGTGGGCAAAGAAGAGAGAAGGAAATGGATTATCTTGCATGCTGAGTCCCTGACTTGAATGCAAGTTTCTGAGGGTAGGAGCCATGCTGCATACTTTTATTAACCCAAGCACCCACCACATGCCTGATGCACACAAACACTATTACAGAGAAATCTGCACAAAAGCTCAACAAGTAAAGAGCAAGTCCTATGTTTTTTATACTTGTTCATCTCTTTAATGGGGATCATGAAGAGGAGTATTTAACATAGAGGAAACAAAGATAGTAAGTTTTCAGATCAAGAAAAGATTCAAGAAAAAAAGGATATTATTGGAAAACTGGTGAAACTGGAATAAAATCTGTAATGTAGTTAATGGTATTGTACCAGTGTTAAATTCTTTAGACCATTATACCACAGTTATGTAAATACTAACTGAACTCGGTGAAAGATTATATATGGCAACTCTATACTATCTTTATCACTCTTCTATAAATATAAAATTGCTTAAAAAAAAAAAAGAGATTCAGTCCAAGGATGACTCCCATTTTATGACAGTAAATATATAAGAATTTAAAATTAAATCATTTGTTTAGCTTTATCCAATGGGGTCATGACTCTAATCCTCTTGGAAATGGACATGGTCTTGCTATAATATTTGTGACAAACCTCTCCTTCTAAAAAAAAAAAAAAGAACAAAACTGAAAGATGAATGAAAGGAGATACCAGAAAATGAAAACAGCTGCTGTATTACAGTTGAGAGATAATCAGTGAAACAGTTCCCTTCTTTTTTCAAAAAAGTCTTTCCTAAAAACCTACCATGTGGAGTTTTACAACATATGAATTTACCTCAGTAAAGTTGGAAAAAACAAAATCTACTAGGTGGATACATTTTGTTCACTACAGATTTGTAAATGAATGGTAAAAAGTATTTACTTTTTTATTGTGCTATTCAGAATACTAATGTGAAAATCATAAATAATTATGCTTTACTTAGTAAGCACAGATTGCTGCTGCTGCTACTGCTAAGTTGCTTCAGTTGTGTCCGACTGTGCAACCCCATAGACAGCAGCCCAATAGGCTCCCCCATCCCTGGGATTCTCCAGGCAAGAATACAGGAGTGGGTTGCCATTTCCTTCTCCAGTGCATGAAAGTGAAAAGTGAAAGTGAATTTGCTGCTCAGTCGTGCCCGACTGTTAGCGACCCCATGGACGGCAGCCTACCAGGCTCCTCCATCCATGGGATTTTGCAGGCAAGAGTACTGGAGTGGGTTGCCATTGCCTACATTTAATTAAATTACGTAAGCATATTACACATTTATATGATCAGATTAAGAGAGAAAGAAGTCTTGATATACATGGCACATGGTTTTATGATGACAATATCAATTTTACCTCAGGATTTCATGATACAATTTAAGATAAGTGAAGCAACATGTTATGTCACAAAGACAAGATTAGTAATGACTCTGGGAAACTATCTGGGTGACTCAGGATTAGAGACCACAACTCAGCTTGTTGTTTAGTAGATTTACTTCCTTAATAACACAGATACCATTAATATCAATACAGCTTTAATTGAAGTGGTTTAAAAATTATATACTCCTACAGAATAAAACACCTTCTACTCTGTGTCTTTGTTCAATGAAAAATAATTCACTGACATGAATGCTAGTTTTTCCTCCACCCCTACCAAAACCACAAGTGAACTCCATATAGATAGTTGTCTTATTTACATCTTAATTATCTAACTTGCTCTACGTTTTTAATCGTATGGGATACTTGAGATGAAACATTTCTACTCTCGGTCATTCTTTTCATCTTTCTATAACCACCTTAGAGAATATTTGGCTTTTCTGATTTGTGTCATAAGTTAAATTACAGTCTTCCTGACAGAAAATTTTACCCTATAAAACAGGCAAAGTCTTAGTTCGTATACTTCTTCATGGAAGAAAACAAATGCTCTATGTACTTTCTTTTCAGTTCAGAGATAAGTGACATTGATAGTTTTAGGGTTTATCACTGCATAAGAATTTAAGAGTACCTAGGACAATAAGATTTTGTTTGTCATCATGTATCTTTCAGATTAAATCATGTTTTCTAGACTTGAAATCCAACACACAAAGTATATCATATCAATCTTAAAACCCAACTGTTAAACAGAAAATAAGACTAATATTCATATTGTTTTTAATAATATTGCCATATATCCATATAAAAACTTCTTACTGCTAATTCAAAAAAACTTTTTAAAGTGACAACATCACAAAAATATCCTCCCATTCTTAAACTTTTTGAGATCTCTTAGACAATTTGAAGATACACTGTCTTTATCCTAAAGAGGATAAAAAAAAAAATGGCTACTGAGTTTTGGTATTTAGTGTGCCATTCTGGAATGGCACATTATATTTAAAAAGGAACACTGAAAAAAATATATAAACAATATATAAACAATACCAAAGGTTCTTTTTATTTTTTTTTCAGTGTTCCGTGGGGTCGCTAAGAGTCGGACACGACTGAGCGACTTCACTTTGACTTTTCACTTTCTTATCATTGGAGAAGGAAATGGCAACCCACTCCAGTGTTCTTGCCTGGAGAATCCCAGGGACAGGGGAGCCTGGTGAGCCTCTGTCTATGGGGTCACACAGAGGCGGACACGACTGAAGTGACTTAGCAGCAGCAGCAGCAGCATAAGCTGTTTTTCTTCAGACAAGGTCACTGTCTTCCCTGGCCTTCCTGTCCCACTCACCAGTCTCCTCCTTCCTTTCCCTTCCCTGCTTCTTCCATGGGTCCCCACCTATGATTGTTTCACCATAAGCCCTCCTGGCCCGTTTATCACTCAACTCCTGTAATTCCAGGGTCCTCTCTACTATCCCTGCCCTGCCTCTCCGACCTCTTAAAGATAAATGTCCCACCTCACTTTCTACTTTCTCCAAAGATGGGGGAATAAAAGAGTAGAGAATAGACCTGGCAGGGAAAAGCTCCCTGAGACAGATCACTAGGTTGGGGAATGAGAGGAATTGAGGCCAGGTAATAAACTGTGGAAAATTCTGAGAGAGATGGGAATACCAGACCACCTGATCTGCCTCTTGAGAAATCTGTATGCAGGTCAGGAAGCAACAGTTAGAACTGGTCATGGAACAACAGACTGGTTCCAAATAGGAAAAGGAGTACGTCAAGGCTGTATATTGTCACCATGTTTATTTAACTTATATGCAGAGTACATCATGAGAAATGCTGGACTGGAGGAAGCACAAGCTGGAATCAAGATTGCCGGGAGAAATATAAATAACCTCAGATATGAAGATGATACCACCCTTATGGCAGAAAGTGAAGAGGAACTAAAAAGCCCCTTGATGAAAGTGAAAGTGGAGAGTGAAAAGGTTGGCTTAAAGCTCAACATTCAGAAAACGAAGATCATGGCATCTGGTCCCATCACTTCATGGGAAATAGATGGAGAAACAGTGGAAACAGTGTCAGACTTTATTTTTCTGGGCTCCAAAATCACTGCAGATGGTGACTGCAGCCATGAAATTAAAAGACGCTTACTCCTTGGAAGGAAAGTTATGACCAACCTAGATAGCATATTCAAAAGCAGAGACATCACTTTGCCAACAAAGGTTCGCCTAGTCAAGGCTATGGTCTTTCCTGTGGTCATGTATGGATGTGAGAGCTGGACTGTGAAGAAGGCTGAGCGCCGAAGAATTGATGCTTTTGAACTGTGGTGTTGGAGAAGACTCTTGAGAGTCCCTTGGACTGCAAGAAGATCCAACCAGTCCATTCTGAAGGAGATCAGCCCTGGGATTTCTTTGGAAGGAATGATGCTAAAGCTGAAACTCCAGTATTTTGGCCACCTCATGCAAAGAGTTGACTCATTGGAAAAGACTCTGATGCTGGGAGGATTGAGGGCAGGAGGAGAAGGGGACGACAGAGGATGAGATGGCTGGATGGCATCACTGACTCGATGGCTGTGAGTCTGAGTGACCTCCGAGAGCTGGTGATGGATAGGGAGGCCTGGCGTGCTGCAGTTCATGAGGTCGCAAAGAGTCAGACACGACTGAGCGACTGATCTGATCTGATCTGAAGATGGCTGTGTGGGAAAGAAATGAAAACTGCTGGCATGGACAGAGTCAGATGCTGCACAGAGTGGTGGTTCTGAATGTTCTTAAGGGGAGCAATCAGGTCAGGAAAGTACCACTCTACAGTGGGCCCTGCATGTCAGAGGACACTGTGCCTGAGGCCGCCCCAGGGAAAGAACTATAGTCAAAGAAAGCAACACAGGCAGTAGGGGACAGAGTTTTGCTGATTTTAAAAATCTGAGATCAGGATGATGAAACTATTCAACATATTAAAATACTTGCTGAATAACACTATTCCCTGCCCAGTTACACCTTGTACTGACATTCTGAACACTTTTCTATTACCTCCCTATTTTGTTCTTCTGTATCTCTATAATCCTCAAAAAAAAAAAAAAAAAAAAAAAAAAATGACCCTGACTAAGCACACCATCTATGGCAAGAACAGACTTTCCAGATAAATGGAAATGAACATGACAATATTGAAACAGATATAAATAACTCCACATCAAGATCTTTATCTTTGTGATAAGACTAGAGAAAATGTTGTAAAAATGTCTCTTTAATAACAAAAAATGATAGCTGCAGTCAGCAAAAAAGAAAGAGTTGCTCAAAAAGGGTCTCTTCCATCATAAATGGGCTTCCTTGGTGGCTCAGTGGTAAAGAATCTGCCTGCAATGCAGAAGCCACAAGACCAAGGGTTTAGTCAGGAAGATCCCCTGGAGGAGGGCACGGCTACCCACTCCAGCACTCTGGCCTGGAGAATCCCATGGACAGATAGTCATGTCTGACTTTGCAACCCTATGGACTGTAGCCCTCCATCATAAGTAAGAGGTGGGATTATCTGAAGATCAAGATGAGGGACTCAGAGGAAACTTAAAGGTAGCTTATACGTTTCTCTTTACCATTCCTTGCTGCTGCTAAGTCACTTCAGTTGTGTCTGACTCTGTGTGACCCCATAGATGGCAGCCCACCAGCCTCCCCTGTCCCTGGGATTCTCCAGGCAAGAACACTGGAGTGGGTTGCCATGTCCTTCTCCAATGCATGAAAGTGAAAAGTGAAAGTGAAGTCACTCAGTTGTGTTACCATTCCTTAGCTGGTATAAAATCAAATAGGGCTTTTCAAAAGAAAAGCTAGAAAAATTTGTACTAAATTTGGACGTGATTATGACACTTCTGTGGAGAAGGAAATGGCAACCCACTTCAGTATTCTTGCCTGGAGAATCCCATGGACGGAGGAGCCTGGTAGGCTACAGTCCATGGGGTCGCTAAGAGTCAGACATGGCTGAGCAACTTCACTTTCAGGCATTGGAGAAGGAAATGGAAACCCACTCCAGTTCCTGCCTGGAGAATCCCAGGGACGGAGCAGCCTGGTGGCCTGCCGTCTATGGGGTCGCACAGAGTCAGACACAACTGAAGCAACTTAGCAGCAGCAGCAGCATGACACTTCTGACGCATTTTTCTTTACAAGATTGTATTAAAAATCAATATACTATTTCCTTCAGGTTTTCATGCTTAATAGATTATTTTCACATTATACTTTGCTTAGTTTCATTTTGAGTTCTCCATTAATGTTATCTAAGAATTTATATTAGACTGAAATGTGTTTAAACTTTATTTTTTTGTATATTTGTTTTTACTTGATATTTTCTAATGTATTTAAAAGTTATAGTATTTAAATGTATTATTTCATTTACTGATTTTTTAAAAAATAAATTCTGAATGCTTTTCAATAAATTAGCTATGTTAAGTACTGACTTTTGGCTTTATCTCAAAAAAAAAAATCAATATATTAGAACTATCATTCATTCTGGTATTGCAATCACCAGTGGGGTTGGGGGGAGATCTTTGACCTATACTGTATTTGGGAATGATGGAATAAGACCAAGTGCAATTGTCTTTGGTAAACAAAAGATAGAAATAAGAATGATTTCTTTTTCATAAGAACATGAACACTTAGGCTATCATGGACATTTAAACCAAAGGCATCGCAACACAATCAAGATTCTGTGGTAAAGGTGAGAAGGGGAGGTTTGTGGGTAAATGAGATTACACGTGAGTGAGGAGACACAACAACGCTCCTTCTTATCCTCAACTTTTAAGGGGTCCTCCTCCCACAGGTCTCAGCCTATGTTACAAGTGAGCAAAACAAGGACAGTGAGGAAAATCAAAGCAAACATGGGCCTGAAGGAGAAGGGTGGGAGAATGTGAGGTGAAGCAGTAGTGGAGGCAGGTTTTCTTCAGCCAATGGGTCTCCCACTGTGACCACATAAAAGGGACATAGGTAAGTCAGGCGTGTCTACCTACATTAGAAACTACCTAACATGGGGGTTTCTATGTACATATGCTATGCCCTGCCCTCAGCACTAAACAGAACATACATGCTAATCCTTCATTAAATATTTATTGAATGGATAATTAAATAAATTAATTCAAGTTATAACTTGGAGGCACTAGAAATTCAAATAAAACGCATTTTGAAGAACAATGAGATAGTAAAACAAAATAATGTGACAACTAAATACTGGAGATGATGACAAAAAGAAACAAAAGTGCCTGCAAAGATTCTTGTCTGAGAAAATGAAAAAAAGAAATAGTAAAGGACAGAAAAAGGCAGAAAGGACACGATTTACTAAAGAAAAAGATGAATATGAATTTGAACACTAGGTTTAGGGAACATTTTCCATGTGGGTTACTCGTAGGGCAGATGGAAATGAGTGTCAAAATGCAAACTAGAAGTTCGAATTAAGGAAGATTTAGATCAGCACTAGGAGAAGGCAATGGCACCCCACTCCAGTACTCTTGCCTGGAAAATCCCATGGATGGATGAGCCTGGTAGGCTGCAGTCCATGGGGTCGCTAAGAGTTGGGCACGACTGAGCGACTTCACTTTCACTTTTCACTTTCATGCACTGGAGAAGGAAATGGCAACCCACTCCAGTGTTCTTGCCTGGAGAATCCCAGGGACGGGGAGCCTGGTGGGCTGCCGTCTATGGGGTCACACAGAGTCGGACACGACTGACGTGACTTAGCAGCAGCAGCAGATCAGCACAAAGGTGTCACCTAAAGCCATAAATGTACTGAAGTCTCTTTGGGAAATAAAATTGAAACAAAAAAGACCAAAGACATACTCTAAAGAGTCGCCCTGTTAGAAACAGCACAGAAGAACCAGATAAAAAGAGATCTGAAAGTAAATAACTGCCAGTTATCAAAAACTATTAATCAAGCACCCGTGTAACTAACACTGTGCTAATTAATTAATTAATTAATTAACATGCTAATTAATTTTCAGTTTAAACAGGCTTCTAATACCACTGTCTTTATTACATTAAAAACTTCTGGTCAGAACTCAAATTCTAAGAATTGCCATCAACTTACCTGGGGTCACTGGAGCAGTTAAATGTGCCTGTACGTATTCCAAATCTCGACACCTTTTTCACCATTTTCTCCCAGTGGATTTTACCCACCAAAGGACTTCTGTCATTTGCGATGACCTATTCCCAAGAAGGAAAACAGAAACTTTAATCACCTAAAATGGCGTCAAACCAACCATTTACACCTATTTACTTTTTCTGAAAAACATATTCTATCCTTAGGTCTTGTTAAGTGGATGATCATATTATTACTGCACTTCTTGTAAGAAAAAGCAACTATTCTACTGGAAAAGATCTAAAACATTGTGGGAATTCTCATACTCTGTGGCAGTTATACATAAGGGGGTCAAAACCAAATTAAAAAGTGAGCCATATTCTCCTCCATGTAGCCTATTCTCTAAAATTAACTCGTGAAGAAAATGGACCTTGGAGTCATTTCTCTGCTCTGAAAAATTTAAATAACCCAAATGAGCTTACTAAAAATGACCACGTGTGGGTTCAACAAGTTCAAATTTCACCTTTTTTCTAACGTATAATTATGGAGCCAAGAGTCAAACATATGTTTTGTATTAAACTATGCTTGACTGAATGCAGATATCACTACCCTTATGGCAGAAAGTGAAGAAGAACTAAAGACCCTCTTGATGAAAGTGAAAGAGGAGAGTGAAAAAGTTGGCTTAAAGCTCAACATTCAGAAAACTAAGATCATGGCATCCAGTCCCATCATTTCATGGCAAATAGATGGGGAAACAGTGGAAACAGTGGCTGGCTTTATTTTTCTGGGCTCCAAAATCACTGCAGATGATGACTGCAGCCATGAAATTAGAAGACGCTTACTCCTTAGAAGGAAAGTTATGATCAACCAAGACAGCATATTAAAAAGCAGAGACATTACTTTGCCAACAAAGGTCCATCTAGTCAAGGCTACGGTTTTTCTAGTGGTCATGTATGGATATGAGAGTTGGACTATAAAGAAGGCTGAGCACCAAAGAATTGATGCTTTTGAACTGTGGTGTTGGAGAAGACTCTTGAGAGTCCCTTGGACTGCAAGGAGATCCAAACCAGTCCATCCTAAAGGAGATCAGTCCTGGGTGTTCACTGGAAGGACTGATGTTGAAGCTCAAACTCCAATACTTTGGCCACCTGATGCAAAGAGCTGACTCATTGGAAAAGACCCTGATGCTGGGAAAGATTGAGGGCAGGAGGAGAAAGGGACAACAGAGGATGAGATGGTTGGATGGCATCACCAACTCTATGGACATGGGTTTGGGTGGACTCAGGGAGTTGTTGATGGACAGGGAGGCTTGGCATGCTGTAGTTCATGAGGTCACAAAGAGTTGGACACAACTGAGTGACTGAACTGAACTGACTGAATCAATACTACTACTTCTATGGGATTTTTCTTAACAATCACAAAGATTCTAACATATTAAAAACATTACCATTAATAAATTCTACATTCTTGAACTTCTAATTTCAAATTTGCAAATAGCTTTCAAACACAATTAGGATTGGAAGAAGAAAAAGATTTTTTTAAAAAAGAAAACTATAGGTTAACCTTCAAAATATGTAATGACTTCTTTCTCAGCCTTTCTAATTGTTAATACCTTTTCCCTTTATTCTCTATCTTCCTACTTTAAGGGAATTTCAATAGAGATATCAGAAAAACAAACAAAAATTATATATTAAAAACAAAAATTAAACCCAGAAATGACTAAATGAGAACTTATAAAGGAAAGCCAAAAATGTCCTATGTCTTCATGAATCCATATGTTTGATGTATTTTAAGCCCCAGGTATATAGGCCAAGTTACTTTTCATGAATGTTACAGTACTGATACTATTTAATTCAACATTATAGGACAATACTCTGAGGGCCACTAAGCTATCTAGAAGGGCGGGCTATTTCCATGTTCACAAAGCCTCCAGCAAGTGAAATCCCAGGGGAGTGAGTGTATGCAATGAGTGTCTGGGTGAGGCAAGAGACGGTGCAAATACCTCATGTCTGGGCTCTCCCCTGGGAACAAATTTCAAGGGCACCAAGAAGAGAGAACCTGCATGATGGTGAAGAGTGACTTAAAGTTCACTTTAGGACTTCTCTGGTGGCTAAGTGGTTAAGAATCTGCCTGCCAATGCAAGGGACAGGGGTTTGATCCTTGGTCTGGGAAGATTCCACATGCTGCTGCTGCTGCTAAGTCACTTCAGTCGTGTCCGAGGAACAACTAAACGCAGTGCACTACAACTGAAGCCCTAGACAGAGCCCATGCTTCACAACAAGAGAAGCTTGCACACCACAAAACTGGCCTAGACCCCACTCCCTGCAACTAGAGAAAGCCCACTCACAGAAACCAAGACCCAGTGCAGCCAAAAATAAATAAATAATTAAAAAGTTCATGTTATGTGCCAACAGATTACTGTCCAATAACCCTTGCCATATATATATCACTGATACTATCATTCTCATACCCACAGAGACACACATAGGTATGTAACATATGTAATGTAACTTTGATGCTTAATAAATACATACACAAATACACAACTTAAGGCACGGAACTAATGGCTCTGATAGTACTCTTAAGTGAAAATAAAAGGCCTCATGGAGGGAGACATGTATTATCAAAATGCTCAGACGGTTGAGGTAGCCAGGAGGGCAATTTGAGGACATGGTCTCAGTAAGTCAAAGTGCTTTCTGAGGAGGTTCACACAGGTACATTACCCAATAAGTTCCTAGCCTCCACGGTTTCCTATTGTCTAAAAGTACTTTATAAATTTTATCTGAAGAATAAGGGAGATTCAAGAAGACAGGTTTTTCTCTTCTCTTCACTTCTTTTCCTACCACTATAAGAGTCAAAATGGTAGCTCTTTTATCCATTAAGTAATCAAAGAAATCTTGACTTCTTTTTCAGATTACTCAGGTTTAAAAAAAACTCTGTAAAATCATATTGCCATAGTCCCTGTTGTTGTTTTTAGTAACTCCCTTTTCACTCTTATTTCCTGAGCAAGGCTGCAAATAACCCAAACACTTCAGGTATGTATTTACAATGACACTGTATCAAGGGGTTAATCAATTTAGGTCACTATAACTGATATAAGCATCCCTGGTTATAGCACAGGCAACAAAGGAGTGTGAAGAGAAATGGGAACATCCCTGAAGCAGGTACGTGGCAGTGTTTAACCCCAGGGCCGTATATATGCAAGCTATTCTAATATCTGCTTTTAAGAGTTTAATAATTCCTGACTAACAGAACCACATAAAAATGAAAAATCCTTTAGGCGTTGCAAAAAAAATTTTTATTTGGCTCTATAGGTATAGTCAAAGTTATGGTTTTTCCAGTAGTCATTAATGGATGTGACAGTTGGACCATCAAGAAAACTGAGCGCCACAGAATTGATGATTTCGAACTGTGGTGCCAGAGAAGACTCTTGAGAGTCTCTTGGACTGTAAGGAGATCAATCCAGTCCATCCTAAAGGGAATCAGTCCTGAATATTCAATGCAGGGACTGATGCTGAAGCTGAAGCTCCAATACTCTGGCCCCCTGATGTGAAGAGCTGACTCATTAGAAAAGACCCTGATCTGGAAAAGACTGAGGGCAGGAAGAGAAGAGGGCAACAGATGATGAGATAGTTGTATGGCATCACTGATTCAATGGACATGAGTTTGGGTGGACTCCCGGAGTTGGTGATGGACAGGGTAGCCTGGCATGTTGCAGTTCATGGGGTCGCAAAGAGTTGGACATGACTGAGCGACTAAACTCATTATTTTACTTCAGATTATATAGGTTATCTAAAGGCTCCAAGCTGACTTGTTAGAATGAAAATCCCTTCCCCAGCAACATGTCACCTGGGGTGTTTTCTGACAAACACTAGCATAACTAGTACCTGGTTATGCTATTGCACATCAATGTTCCTGAGTCCAGTTACACATGAAGACTTCCATTTAGTGTACTTAAAAATACACTTTTTTCCAGGAGAAAAACTACTAAATTTTTCTTAGTACTAATTTTCCTGGATTCTATTTCATTGTCTAATAGTACTTTAGGATCTCTCAAGATGGAAGCACCATTACAGACCACCTAACGTACTAGCTGGGAAAGATTATCTATGCTAACATTTTTTATTGGCCCACACATTTTAGTAAATCAAACAGTAAGCTATTTTATGGCATAGACTGTAGGTTACTCATCTTCTTTGCCCTCCTCACAAGGTTCAGCTGGCACACATTATATTTCAATAAATATTTGTTAGATGGTTAGATGAATGGATGAAACCAGTGGTTGGCTGGTAAATGTTTAACTATGAGCTCTCTAGAAGAAAATGGAAGTCCTGATTTCTATCATTTACGGACTTCCTCCCACACAGCTGATTTCAAGTTACTAAAGTGATATTTCTAAATGTGGAGTTGGGAAGAGATGTTAACAATTGCCTTTCATGATGCTGGGTTCAGCACACACTGGAAGGAACTCAGTTGGACAATGTGAAACACTAAATTCCCATATTTTCTGATGTCAAACTTCTACAGTTCAGTTAAGCTTCCCAAGAGAAACCGGGTCTCAGGTTATTGCTGGGTCCCTTCCACATGTATTACATTTGTATAAGAAAAAACCTACACATTTTTGCCTATTTTTCAGAGGTGGGTTTTATTACTAATCAGAACATTTGTTATATACCTTTTAGTACTGTCAATCCTTATACAACATGGAGGCTAAATTAAATAACTCTATATAAAAGGAGTAGAACTATGGTATTTTCTGCATCTCTCAATATTGCATTACAACAAGGAATTTTCTACTTTAAAAAAATCATAGACAATCTAAAGATATATATGCAAATTGTATAAGATCATTAAGTGAAGATGATTAACTGATAAAACCAAAACTCAATAGCATTTAATTCTTTGGTAGCCTCACTAGCTTTCATTATGAGTAAACACAAATAAAAGCTTTTTACTAATACAAAATAAAGGAAGACTTTCCATGTATTTCACCTTTACATTGTGTAACGAGAGCAATAAATAAGTTAGAATTTCCTTGAACAAAACTACTATCTAGGAGTAAAAAAATAAAGTTTTAAAACAGCTAGTAACTCTTTTTAGCCAATCAGGAACTATATTTACATAACAACTTCAATAAATATTGACCTAAAGCTTTACTTTAAAGCATATGCTTTTCATTGCTACCTCAACTATGGTGATATTAAATTCCTTATGACGTGACAGAGCCAGTAGAGAACAGATAGCACAGTCCATTTTTGAACTTCTTTGAACAAAAGTCAAAATACAGAAATAGAAATGTTAAGAACAGGATAAATCCATAAAACCCATAATGTATGCTAACTTCTTAATTTCAGAAGCCTATGTACTATTCCATCTGCCTCTCTGAGCAAGAATCTTTTCAAAGAAAAGAAACTTCTATTTGTGATGCTAAAAAGATTGGTTGGCAGTAGCATCAAAGAATCTACACAACTGGAAATAAATAACTAATGAAAGATACAAGGTTAGGTTAGGAATAGAGCAATCAAACTTAGAAAGAGCTGACTGAAAAAAGATGACTTGGTTCTTTCATAGATTACATAGTCTATTATTGGTAAATATGTCCCATATGTACTGCTGCCTTAGAAACTAAAATTAGTTTTTTCTACCTCTTATTACAGAGAATATAGAAGAA
The DNA here is from genome assembly GCA_935064755.1 of Tragelaphus eurycerus. Taxonomy (NCBI): domain Eukaryota; kingdom Metazoa; phylum Chordata; class Mammalia; order Artiodactyla; family Bovidae; genus Tragelaphus; species Tragelaphus eurycerus. Next base: position 11,110,700 of record CAKXYN010000070.1, on the reverse strand, counting down.
CTATGGAAAAGTTTCACATGAAAAGAAATATAGGGACTTCCCTGATGGTCCAGTGGCTAAGACTGTGCTCCCAATGCAGGGGGCCAAGGTTTGATCCCACATGCAGCAACTAAGAGTTTGCATGCCACAACTAAAGATCCTGCATGCTGTAAAATAAATAAATATTAAAAAAAAAGAGGCATGCTAATATTCTAATATAAGGCTAATTCACGAGCGCTGCTGTTGCTGCTGCTAAGTCGCTTTAGTTATGTCCAACTCTGTGCGACCCCATAGACGGCAGCCCACCAGGCTCTGCTGTCCCTGGGATTCTCCAGGGCAAGAATACTGGAGTGGGTTGCCATTTCCTTCTCCAATGCATGTAAGTGAAAAGTGAAAGTGAAGTCGCTCAGTCATGTCCCACTCTCAGTGACTCCACGGACTGCAGCCCACCAGGCTCCTCCGTCCATGGGATTTTCCAGGCAAGAGTACTGGAGTGGGGTGCCACTGTCTTCTCCATCATGAGCGCTAATACATCTTAAAACAATTAACAGAAAGATACGAAGATCGTCAACATGTATGATTCAGAAAACGAACTCATGAGTTACTGAGAAGACAAAAATTGTAGTGTGTACTTAGTCACTCAACTGTATTCCACTTTGCGACTCCATGGACTATAGCCCACCAGGCTCCTCTGTCCATGGGATTTTCCAGGCAAGAATACTGGAGTGGGCTGCTATTTCCTTCCTCATAATGGATATAGAATGAGTTAATTAAATTACAGAAACTAACTTTTTCTTTTGTAGTGTCATTCCACATGCGGTGTCACCAAAAAAGATAATCAGTCAATCTAGATTACCAATTCATTCCAGAAAAATAATGAACTAAGTAATGGAATAGCTAAGTCATACACCCATTTATGTAGGGCTTCCCCAGTGGCTCAGCAGTAAAGAATCTGCCTGTAATGCAGGAGATGTGGGTTTGATGCCTAGGTCAGGAAGATCCCCTGGAGAGGAAAATGGCAACCCACTCCAGTATTCTATCCACTATTATATCACAGTGGAGATAGTGAAGGACAGGGATTCATGGAATCACAAAGAGTTGGACATGACTTAGCAACAGTATTCTGTTGTCTGAACAACAACAACCCGTATTCTTGCCTGGGAAATCCCACAGACAAAGGAGCCTGGAGGACTACATACAGTCCATGGGGTCGCAGAGTTAGACATAATGTGGCAACTAAGCAACAACAATATCCATTTATTAAAGTGACTTTCCCCCCTAAATCAGTATACCGAGACATCCCTTCAATAACATAATACATGAAATATAAAGTGCTAATTATCAATTATATGCTACCTAATTACATTTTCGGGGAAGGCAATGGCACCCCACCCCAGTACTTTTGCCTGGAAAATTCCATGGACAGAGGAGCCTGGTAGGCTCCAGTCCATGGGGTCGCTAAGAGTCGGACACGACTGAGCGACTTCACTTTCACTTTTCACTTTTACGCATTGGAGAAGGAAATGGCAACCCACTCCAGTGTTCTTGCCTGGACAATCCAATTGTAATTATATGCTACCTAATTACATTTTCGGGGAAGGCAATGGCACCCCACCCCAGTACTTTTGCCTGGGAGAATCCCAGGGACGGGGGAGCCTGATGGGCTGCCGTCTATGGGGTCGCACAGAGTCGGACACGACTGAAGCGACTTAGCAGCAGCAGCAGCAGAATTACATTTTTCTTCAATAAACAAAGAAGGAGAGTATAATTCATCTGAGTAAGAAAATGATATTAGAAACCTGGGAGGAAAAATAAAAAAGAATTTTGATATCCTTAAATATTTCTTACACAAGCTACCTAAAACAAATGCAATATGAAGAACACTGAATTGGTTGGGTTCTATACACCCTCACAGATTAAAACAGCAACAGCAGCAATGACAGAGCAAACGGAAATGAGTCGATTTCTTTCAAAACAAACAGAAAAGACTGATAATTCAAATAGTTAACAACTGAAACCCTGAAAGCTGTCCTTCACAAAAGATCCAAGAAATATAACCTCAACTGAAAGAATGACAAGCAATTGAGAGAATATTTCTCTTCTGTTTTGAGAAGGTATTTTCAATTAAAAACACAACAACACAGCTTTCTTTTAAGAGCCAAAGTGTCTGTGCCGATGAGCTTAGCTGGTGAGTTCAGTGCTGAGGACACTGTAACCGAGGTTTCTATCTCAGTCTTCTGAGTTGTCCTGCCAGAGACTGTTCTTTCAACCCAAGCAGCCATTTGACAGATGCAAGCCACTGGACCCGGGGAACACAAGCCAGACAGTGGTGATCAGTGCAAATCTTGAAGGTCACTGGAAAAACTGTGTCCTACTGCACCATTAACTATTAACACTTATGAAGTTTAAAAAAACATTCTCAGGGAAAAATAACTCGGTGATAAGAATTTATAACACTAACATTCACTACCATTCATTACTTGTTCTTCACTTCATTCAAATGTCACATTAGAGAATTCTTAGCCACTCTCTTGTCTCCTTACTCTGCTTATTTGTCTTAGCACTTACCATTAACTGATGTTATATTAAATATTTATTTAGTTAGTGCCTCCCTCTCCCAAATGGAATGTGAGTTGCTTCAGAGAGCAAGGAGTTAGGCTGGTGTATGTTCTCGTGTATCTTCGGCCTTGTGCACAATTAACTGATGAATGCTGCTGCTGCTGCTGCTAAGTCACCTCAGTCGTGTCCGACTCTGTGTGACGCCATAGATGGAAGCTCACCAGGCTCCCCTGTCCTTGGGATTCTCCAGGCAAGAATACTGGAGTGGGTTGCCATTTCCTTCTCCAATGCATGAAAGTGAAAAGTGAAAGTGAAGTCGCTCAGTCGTGTCCGACTCTTAGCGACCCCATGGACTGGAGCCTACCAGGCTCCTCCGTCCATGGGATTTTCCAGGCAAAAGTACTGGGGTGGGGTGCCATTTAAACTGGATGAATTTTGTAATGTATTAAGGGAGTTTAATCCATGCTTATCTTTAATACGATATCAAAAAATAATAGATCATTTAGAAGCTAAGACTATATTGTGAATTAGTGAAGCAGAATGTATTTGTTGTCTATAGGCAACACTTTATACACCAAAAGGATTTCCAGACTTTTGCCATGGGTTTTCCAATTTTGGAAGGTGTTCAGCTTCTTTATCACTCATCTCTATGTGACTGTTCAATGACAAACGTGGACAAACATAACACACAGGGCAGTGGGACTGGCTGTTCAGTTCAATCTCAGTAATAAAACTGAAATTACCAAAACCAAACCCATAAGTCTTCCTCAATCAGACTATCAGAACTAAATATCTGGGGAAAGAAATGATAGCTATTTATAAATTAAGACTTTAAAGATGCTACAGTTTATTTTTTCAATACTAATAACACAGAAATAAGACTAGAATTTGATGGATAATGTATAGATAGTACCCATAGGCTCCTTCCAGTTTTTCTACTTGCTGAATTTTAAAAATGTCAAATTATTAATAGATTAACTGGAGGATAAATGGTCAAATACTATAGGAAGATTGCAAGTAAAGGAAAGGTCATGTGATATCCAATGCAATCACCTAAAGAACTTCCAAACGTCAACAGTTAGGCTAAGGGACTACTATTCTATCTTCTTCAGGTGTAAATGTATTTATTTGAGGCCACGTGCAACAGAAAATCTGTCCACAATCATATTGCAAATCAGTGACAGGATCGGAGTCACTGCTAAGGTCTCTCAACTCCCAGCTTTTTCTACCTTATTTTGCAGTCATTGTTCTCAAAAGAGAAATATGAAGCAACAGCTATTTTGTTTCCTATGCCCTGAACCAAACTTTGTGAACCCCAATGTGAAATGGGAAGAACACTGGACAAGAAATCAGGGGACCTCGGATTTGATCCTGGTTCAATAATTATAATTTTAGCTGAATTAATGTTGCTAATTTATTTAAGATGTTACTTTAAGTGAAGTTACCTTTAATAACTTTAGACTTTCTCTCGGATAAGGCAATGGCACCCCACTCCAGTACTCTTGCCTAGAAAATCCCGTGGACAGAGGAGCCTGGTAGGCTGCAGTCCACAGAGTCACGAAGAGTCAGACACAACTGAGTGACTTCACTTTCACTTTTTACTTTCATGCATTGGAGAAGGAAATGGCAACCCACTCCAGTGTTCTTGCCTGGAGAATCCCAGGGATGGGGGAGCCTGGTGAGCTGCCATCTATAGGGTCGCACAGAGTCAGACACTACTGAAGCGACTTAGCAGCAGCAGCAGCAGCAGACTTTCTCTCAGCATGTTATGAAATAACATGTTCAATATAATACTGATTTTTCTACTTTACATAAAAATACCCAAATGATAATGCATGTCCACTCATTTACCATGAGTGATACATAAACCACACTTTCAGAAGCATTAAACATGATTTTTTTTGAGGCCCTTCATAGCTCTAAAATTCTAATTGCTAACTAAATCTCACAGTTTTGACAGCGTAAGAGCAAAGGTCTAAAATTATAATCTCATCAATTTCACGAGCAAAGTAGTAAGCCCCCTACCATTTCCCACAACACTGCTTCTTCTATTAGGCACAGTTGGTTATTTCCCTAACAAAAGGACTCCTTTACTTTTACTTTAGGGTTTTTTCTTTAAAAACAAAAATGATTTGGATCACTGAATAAAAACTGGGAGAAAAAGCACAAATCACTAAATAAAAGGAATACATGTGTTTCTTAATGAAGCTCTGACAACAAAAATGGATTTGCTTCTCCTGATTCTAAACAGTCCAACTTTCTTTCCCCACTACTTCCCTTTCCCCACTCTTTAATTAATATTTGCTTTCCTTGGTCTGCAAAACCTCTTTAAGCAGACACTGAAGCCTCCCCATGAGAACTGATTATGTCTAAGAAAGATGACACAAGTACACAGAAGGGTCACCAGCTGGTGACTACTATTTTGGTAACAATTATTTCACTTCTACCACTGTTTCTAATACCTGAACCAGCCAGATGCCATCTTTTGTGTCTTCTACAAGCTCATAGAAGTGCATTTCACCACTGAAATTGGTACTAGAAACAGATTCAGATGCTTCTTCTTCTTTGAGTGCAGAATAAAGCTCACCTTCCATCAGGTCACCTGAAGAAAAGAAAAAACATTAATAAGATTTCAAAAATCTCATGTTTCAATAATTAACTCTATTTTATATGATGTCATTATACTTGCATTGCATTCTACAGAAGAGTAGAACATGAATACGTCTGTTTAATATTCACACATTCATTAATTATGTAAGAACCTTCTATGTGTCAGGCAAAAATGAACAAAACAGACTTGGGGTTATCACATAATTCATTAGGAAATTACTGAATTTATATCAGCCCCCAAAGCCATCGCAGTATTATTTAGTTTGTGTCCAGGTATTTTATTTAAATACTGGATTTAAATACACTATTTAAATTTTAAAATAGTATGATTTATATACTTCTGACTTACAAGAATTAGAAATGGGTTTACAAAATTGACTGTCATCACCTGCATGAAATAGCAACAAGGCTTATGTGACTTGAAGGTCAGATACAAAAGATTATCTATAAGAACAAATTTCATATTCATATACACAGTGCAAATTTATAGTTTGTATCATGAAATAATAAGTAAAGAAAAATACTGCCATCAAATTAACTTTTGTCAACTGTTCACAAGGCAAAACAAGTGCCATATCATGATAATAGCAGCAAAACCATTCATAGCAAATCCTTAAACTATAAAGTTAAACTGCTTTATAAATTGTGGGATGTGCTATAAAACATGGGATCTGAGCCATATTTTTGTGGGCTGTGTGTATTCTTTAAATATTATGTGCACTTTTTGTATGCTCAAAGTTACAAGCATTTTTAGGTCCAAAGGAAGGCAATGCTAAATAAAATCAAAATCAAAAGAAAAAAAACATGTTATCAAATCACTTTATCATGAAAAATGATTTGGCTTGGGGAGCTAAGACACTTTTTATTTCTAAACCTAGAGAGTTTATTTATTAGAGATCTTTTACCTTACGCTATTCCCTCTAGACTACACCTCAGCCATGGGAGAAATAAAAGTAATCAAAAACCAGTCAGTAAACAAGAGGCACAATTTTATGCAAATAACACACAATTTTATGTTTTCTTTAAAGAAAAAATGTATCCCTTTTACAGAGAATGTTTACTCTTCTGTCCCAGTAATGATCCTAACTGTAACCAACAAACACAGGAGTGCTGAAGTCCTCTGAAGTTAGTATTCTTGTCTGTCACCCTGCATGGCTGTAAGATACTAAATAAGGAAAAAAACTGTCTTATAAAAGACACACAGCTGACAGATATACCTGAAACAACAAAAAAGTTATCACTTTCAACTGCTTTCTACAGCAACCCAAAATGCCTTTCTCAAATTACAGTACCCCCTCCCTTCCAGGAAATGTGTCTAAACAGAGATAGAGTTTGTCCAGGGGTGAAAAAAAATTATGTGTATTTCTCACTCAAATCCTACCCCAAACTAAGTTATTGCAACTGCATGCGTTAACATGTTAAATGTCTCTTGGCTCAGTTCTATTTCTCAATCCATTTAAGTTGATACAGCAGTGCTTGTGGTACAGAAGGGAAAAAATAGTTTTCATCCAAAATACAATAAAAAAAAATCATTACAGAAATAGAAATAAACTCTTTCAAAACAAACAAGGTAGACATTCCACAAAAAAAAATCACCTTATTTTCACCAAATTTGAAGTGTGAAAAGCTAATACTGCGCCATGTACACTTTCTCTAAATTTAAACTCATTATTTCAAATTTATATCTTAAAAAAAATGTTTTTCCATTTAATTTGGCATCCGACGTTCACTAAACTTACTGTGATTCCCATTTCATGATGTATGTAAATCATCATGCTACACACCTTAAACTTGTACAGTGCTACACATCAATTATATCTCAATAAAATTAGAAGAAAAAATAAAATAAAATTGAAATCCTAGGCCTAAATGCTTCTTTGATATTAAATATTTCAGGGATGTTTTTCCCTCCGATAACTTGCTATTACTACGGTGACAAATGCTTCGATCCATAGACAGCGTTATGGGGGTTCTTCTTTTCTTATAACCTTATGAATTTCAACTGACAAATCATGCTTTCCAGTTTGTGACTGGTTGACATTTCCGAATTTTGAGAAAACCACTCCGTAAACAACGCTAAGAAGCTGCACTTGAAACTGTTATTTTAAAATAATCTTAGGAAGACACGCCAACACCCCTACAAATAATTCCAGGCTCCTTCTGAAAACTGGGGTTTACTCCCCCCCCCTTTTTTTTTTTGGTAGAAAAACTGGACAAAGAAAATCTAGGCAGCTCTGGAAGTAATCTACTTAACCTTTCGAGGTATCGACTCATCCTGGGAGACCACCCCTCTCGCCCACGAGTAGAGGAGACCCTCGGGGAGCAGATACTTGCCTGACTTTTCCACCAGTTCCCGGACATCCTTCTTCTCGGGCAACCCAGAATACCCCAGCCCCCGACATTCCAGGATGGTCTTCAGCTTCTTGAAGCTCAGCGCCACCGGATCCACCAGCTGGGTGGCAAAGATGCCAGTTTCATACCACACAATGGCCTCAAAAAACCTGGCCAGAACGAAAAGGACCAGAAAATAGAGGAGCAAGAAAAAAAGCTTCAGCCACATCTTGCCCTGCGTCTCCTCTCTTTTCAGAGAGCTCAGAATACGGAGAGGAGGAGGGTAGACTCGGGGGGTGCGTGGGCGAGGGCACCAGCTCGCTGTGGGGTCCTGGCTGCCGTCACCGCGGGGCCATCCCAGGCGGGAGGCAGGTGGACCGGGGTGGGTGGGGAGTGGTATGTGTGGGGGTGAGGAACAGATGACCAGAGGCAGAGACGCAAGGACTCGCGCGAGGCCTTCTTGTCAAGAGGCGAGAAAAAAAAAAAACGGGGGGGAGAAGGACTAAAAAAACTCCATCAATTAAACCCCGATAGGAGGGAGGCGCGGGAAGAGCCCGAGGGGAAAAACAAGAGGGGGGGCCGTTTCCCCCGGGCGGGGAGGCACTGATCGAGGTGGCGGGGTCGGCCTTCGTGATCTTAGGGAAAGGGGAGGCCAAAAGAAAAAAAAAATCATTCAGGTCCACAAAGGAAGCGGGGGTCGGGCTGCAGGCCGGGGCCGGACGACGACAGGCCCAGGAGGCGGTTGGGGCCGGCCGTGCCAAGGCCGGGGTCCAGCGGCCGCGGTCAGGAGGGCGCGGCGCTCGGCCGGGCCAGGCCCGGGGCCCAGCGCGGGGAGGAGCGGCCGCTGCAGCGCCGCGCCCGGCTCCCAGGCTCCAGGCCCCGCCGACCGCCCAGGCTCCGCGAGAAGCGCGGCGGACACGGCGACGGCGGCGGCTCCAGGTTCGCTCAGGCCGGCAGGCTGCGCCTTTCAGGCGGGCGGGCACCGCGACGCGGCCCGGCCCGGGAGGGGGCGTCGCAGTCTCTGCAGAAGGAAATGGGGGCGCGCGAGACGACAGTCCAGGAGGGGAAAAAAGGCAGAAATAGGCCCCAGACGGCTCCCCGGGACGGCTATCGGGCGGCCTCCCGGTCACGAAGCTCCCACCCGGCTCGGATGGGCGGCGTGGGTCTCGGTCGCCGTCTCCGACGCCCCCGCCACCTCACGAGGCAGCGACGGTCGTCTCCAGAGTAGAGGATCAGCTGCGGCCGCGGCCGGAGCCGAGACATAACAACTGACGTCGGCTGCGGGGCGGGGGGAGGGCGGGGCCAAGAGGGAGGGCGGGGCGAGGGCGGGCCAAGAGGGGAGCGCCCGCGGGCGGCGTTGAGGAGGGGCGGGTGCAGAGTAGAACTGGGCGCCCCAGCCTAGGGGCAAGCAAGCAGAACCCATCCGCAGACGCGGTGCGTCCTCTCCAATGTTTTCTCTCTCCTTTCTTTTGCCTTGCACATGTTTTAGTGATTGATCTTGTCTTAGGGTTGGACATAGGACTGTGTCGCTTTGTGTATTTTTCGGTGAAAATGGGGCAGTTAATTCAAACTAGTCAATCCTAAAGGAAATTAACCCTGAATATTCACTGGAAGTCCTGATGCTGAAGCTCCAAATACTTTGGCTATTTGATGCGAAGAACCTACTCATTAGAAAAGATCCTGGTGCTGGGAAATTTGAGGGCAGGAGAAGGGGACGACGCAGAACGAGATGGTTGGATGTCATCACTGATTGAATGGACTTGACTTTGAGCAAGCTCCCTGAGATAGTGAAGGGCAGGGAAGGCTGGCGTGCTGCAGTCCAGGGGGTCGCAAAGAGTCAGACACGCAAAGAGCGACAGAACAATTATCCTCTTAAAATAGGTAAAAGTCAAAAGGTACGTTTTTGCCGAGTCCTGGTTAACTGGGGAAATCTTGGCACAGTTGGTTTGAGGTGGTAGAAGGTGAAACTCGGAAAACAATGATTTACCATCTTTAGTAGTAGCTTGTACGTTTATGTGTTGGAAGAAGTTTGACCAAAAGGAGAACCAGAATTAGGCCCACCAGTCCCTGTCCATTTCAAGGCCCTCCCCATCCTTGCCTTTTCAATCTCAGGAGTGATAAAAAGCCAGGTATTGAAGCACTGAGTTCCCAGGACAAGGGGTTGTTGCCTGTGGGGATATGTACCAGTGCAAAGTTTCCTTGCTGTTTTCTTTCCTTACCCTCCCTGAGTAAGGCACCGCTAGCAAGAGGAACTTCTATGAAGTGAGTAATGTGATTCAGCACACAGTAGGAGGTTCTGTGTTTAACCCCAATAGAACCTACTCTTCATGTCAATCTCTGTGCCAGTCTTGAGGGAGAAGGGGGTTGCATACATAAAATCAGTACGGCTTGCTTCTACAAGCCCCCTTAAGAGGAAAAAAAAGACCCAGAAATTATGAGAGAAATGTTAGCTATTGTGCAAAGCTATTGAATGTCTTGAACTAGGGGTGAAAGTTGTAGGAAGAATGGGGATTTGATCCTCATTCTTGGAGCCAATTAGGAATGGAAGGCAAAGAATAGTCCGTGAGAATGTAGCCTCAGAGTGGTACCCTTTTAACATAAAGGAAGCAAGGGCATCTCAATGTCCAGCTGCTGGAAGAGGATTTAGTAAGGACCGACACAGGACTGGGAGAAAGAATCAGAGGAGTGTAGAAATGTACAATCAGCTCTTGGCCTCTGCTTCTGTGTCTTAACTAGCCTCAGTGTGGCTTTGTTTCTGGGGCTGGCAGATCAATGTGGGAGACTATAAATGTTCTAAAATACTTGGTTCTGAAATTTCAGAATCCTTGGGCATGTCACAGTGATGTTGTTACTGGATAATATTGCTGTCCAAACCCTGACATATAAAAGGAGATTCTTCACCTCAAATTGTACTCACTGGTGAGGAAAGACTGACCAAAACCTCAAATACAATTATAAAAGAGGTGTGTGTGTGTGCTAAGTAGCTTCAGTTCTGATTCTTTGCAACGCTATGGACTGTAACCCGCCAGGTTCCTCTGTCCATGGGCTTCTCCAGGCAAAAATACTGGAGTGAGTTACCATTTCCTCCTCCATGGAATCTTCTCCACCAGGAATCGAACCCGTGTCTCTTCTGTCTCCTATATTGGCAGGTGGGTTCTTAGAAAGGCAGGTGGGGAAAATTGAGCTGAGGACTGGAAAGGAGATATTAAAGAACACTTTTGACATTTTGTGTTGAACTGCGTCCCATCCCAACAGTTGTGGCCTTGTTCCCTCAAGGTTTAGTTCAGTTCAGTTCAGTAGCTCAGTCGTGTCCAACTCTTTGCAACCCCATGGACTGCAGCACGCCAGTCTTCCTTGTCCTTCACCCACTCCCAGAGCTTACTCAAATTCATGTCCATCCAGTCACTGATGCCATCCAACCATCTCATCCTCTGTCATCCCCTTCTCCTCCCACCTTCAATCTTTCCCAGCATCAGGGTCTTTTCCAATGAATCAGTTCTTCAAATCAGGTGGCCAAAGTATTGGAGTTTCAGCATCAGTCCTTCCAATGAGCATTAAGGACTGATTTCCTTTAGGATGGACTGGTTGGATCTCCTTGCAGTCCAAGGGACTCTCAAGAGTCTTCTCCAACACCATAGTTCAAAACCATCAATTCTTCGGCACTCAAATTTCTTTATAGGCCAACTCTCACATCCATTAATGACTACTGGAAAAACCATAGCTTTGACTAGATGGACCTTTGTTGGCAAAGTAATGTCTCTGCTTTTGAATATGCTGTCTAGGTTGGTTATAACTTTCCTTCCAAGGAGCAAGTGTCTTTTAATTTCATGGCTGCAGTCATCATCTGCAGTGATTTTGGAACCCCCAAAAATAAAGTCTGTCACTGTTTCCCCATCTATTTCCCATGAAGTGATGAAACCGGATGCCATGGTCTTAGTTTTCTGAAAGTTGAGTTTTAAGCCAACTTTTCCACTCTCCTCTTTCACTTTCATCAAGAGGCTTTTTAGTTCTTCGCTTTCAAAAATTGTATTTCTTTATGTGGTCGCAAAGGGTTTTAGTTGCAGAATGTGGGGTCTTCACAGCGGCAAGTGGAATCTTTAGTTGCAACACGCAAACACTTAGTTGTGGCATGTGGGATCCCAGGAGGATGATTTCAGTGTCCACTCTGCCCAGCTGGGCAGATTAAGTAGAATTTCTGTTCAAAGACCAAGATGACAAAGGGATGTTTGGATTATTTATTGTTTTTCCTAATCTGGTTTTTCTAACAGCTAGCCTGCTAGTCTGGGTTCTTGATTTTACATCTCAGATTCTGTTCATTCATGGGATACCTGAAATGCCTTGTCATTTGGTATTGTGGCAAAAGCATGGGAACCAGAATTAGAGGGCTTGGTCCAGGATAGACTAATATCTACTACTGTGTCACCTTGTTAAGAAGTCACAAGATGGCTCTAAACCTCCTTTTTGTCACCTATAAAATGGGATAAGCTGCTTACCCTGTCAGCCATTTACTATAAGGATTAAATAAGGTAGTGAATGTAAAATTCTTTTGAAGCAGACATACTGCTTGTATTTAATTTAAAATAAAGAATTAATTTTAGAGAAAAGGAAAGTCAGTGTCTCTGGTTGAGCTGGATGAAATGAGATTATTTAATTTAGGGTTCAAAGAGCCTCTTTGAATTTTATTTTTATCAAAGTGTTAGTTGCTCTTTGTGTCCAACTCTTTGCAAACTCATGGACTATAGCCCACCAGGTTCCTCTGTCCATAGAATTCTCCAGGTTAGAATACTGGAGTGGGTTGCCATTTCCTTCTCCAGGGGATCTTCCCCACCCAGGGATTGAACCTGGGTCTCCTGAATTGCAGGCAGATTCTTTACCATCTAAGCTACCAAGGAAGCTCTTTAAAAAAAAAAAAAGTCAAAGTATTATCCATATCAAAGAACACTTCAAGACTTCAAAATTAGGACAATTTTGAGAGTGAAAGGGGCATTGGTAACAAAATTCTGCCAAACAATCAAGGACACACTGGGACTACCTGAGGCAAATCCAGATACTCTGCTTATCCCTTCTCACTCTGGTTCCCATTCCTCAGAAGTAACAGCCTTCAATTCTATTAAGCATTTTTCTCATGTTTACCTTTCTATTTCCAAATAATAGGCTTCTGTTGCTTTTCTTGATTTTTCCATTTTTATACACTATCTATTGATTTCTTACCATGGAAGATGAAGAATGATCTCTTTTATACCCTCCATTCACACACCATTTCCTGCCCCTAATTCCCAATGTGATTATATTATATATTCATTTTTATATTAATGCATCCATATAAATCTTGTTCATGACTGAACCACATCATTTATATTTCCCTTCTGGTGCAATTGTTCATTTTCCCTGGAGTTAATAATTAACTGAAATTTTGGTTTGTTCTATTTTCTAGGGCCCTGATCACTTATTCATTCCCAGACTCTCTGTCTGAACTATCAAACCACTCAAATGTCTAATTTATCAATTCCATGTTTTATTCGAAATAAATCTTCTGTCCTTGGTCTTCCTGCTCTTGGTAGACTGGTTACCCTCCAGACCAATTACACAGCTGTCATCCCAGAACTACCCTTCACTTCTCTTCTATGTTAGACTCTGTTTTTTTGGGTTTTTTTTTCTATCCCATGATTACACTTTGTTTTTTCACTTCCTTGTTTGCATGGAACACAGCAGCTACAGTGATTTAGTAAGAAAGTGAACTTTGGAGACCTTACACATCTAAGAATTCCTTTATTCTATTCTTATTCTTTTTTTCTGAAACAAAGACTTGGAAGACAAAAGTCTCCTTAATACCCTTCAGCAATTCACCAATTGCTAAGATTTTTGCTGTAGTTGCTTTATCATGTCTTTTCTCTATCTTGAGTAAAAGCATATTGTTTTCTTAGGGCTTTCCAGGTGGCTCAGTGGTAAAGAATCCACCTGCCAGGGCTGGAGATGCAGGAGAAGTGGGTTCGATCCCTGGGTTGGACAGATTCCCTACAGGAGGAAATGGCAACCCACTCCAGTATTCTTGCCTGGGAAATACTGTGGACAAAGGAGCCTGGTGGGTTACAGTCCAGAGTGTCGCAAAGAGTCAGACACAACTGAGCACGTACACACGCTATTTTTTTTTCTTAAACCATTTAATAGCTTCAGTTACTCTTCCTATTTGAATGTATAGCCAAGTATAGACTTCTAAATTAGAAACCATTTCCCCTCAGAATTTTGGAGGCATTGATCCATTATCTTCTGGCTTCTGTTGCGATTTGATTGTTTTCCCTATAATTTATTTGACTACCTAATTACTGTTTTTCTCTGTAAGAAAATCAGACTTTCCTGGGTGCCTTCTCCAGAAACATGTCCTGCTGTAATTGTGAGAACTGCCCATCCAGTCCTTTGGCTGTAGAAATGACCTTGTTGATCACAGCATTGGTATTGTGCTGTACTTTCCAATACACTAGGCCATTATCTGGGTTTATCTGGTGGTTCAGTAGTAAAGAATGCACCTGCCAGTGAAGGAGACACAGGTTTGATCTTAAGTTGGGAAGTTCTCTGGAGAAGGAAATGGCAACCCATTTTTGTATTCTTGCCTGGGAAATCTCATGGACAGAGGAGCCTGGCAGGCTGCAAAGTAGAGCCTGGGGTCGCAAAGAGTCAGACATGACTTAGTGACAGAACACACACACACAGTCCATTATCTGCAGGAATAGGCAATGTGGCATTGGGAGACTTATTTGGCACATAAGCTGGAATCTTCAAAAGGAGGAACCTCTTTTTTGGGAGAGACATAGCTGCAAAATGTGGCTTTCAACAGAGCTGAGAGGTAGGCACCCTGCAAGGCAGCTCTCTTTGCACATTGCTGACTACACAGCCCTTCTCCCCTGGCCAGTCAGCCGGCCAGGAGTCACCGGTCCTCTCATCTTCCAACACCAGGAAAAGCAAGCAGGAGGACCCTGTACAAACACTTTGAAGACAAAGGTAAATAAGGGAAGTAAGCAAACAATAAGTGACCTTTCCTCCTGGAGTAAACTATTCCCTCCCCTGATCACCTGAAGCTACAATGACACATAGTCTGACCATGAGACAGCTGGCATTGCTACAGAGTTTTCCCACCCAGGACAAAATGAAAATGCAAACCCATTGTTCAAAAAAGCAGGAAAAAAGTGCCATCGGAGTGCTACTATATAAAGCTTTCCCTTGCTTTCTGTTCTCTGGACCTGTTAAGATGTTTTTGAATTTGTGATTGAATGTATGTAACTCTCTCTTGGGCAGAGGACGTGAGTGTACGCTAACTTGCTTCAGTTGTGTCTAACTCTTTGTCGGACCCCATAGACTGTAGCCCGCCAGGCTCCTCTATCCATGGGATTTCCCAGGCAACAATACTGGAGTGGGTTGCCATGCCCTCCTCTAGGTGGTCTTCCTGACTCAGGGATTGAACCCCGCATCTCCTGCACTGCAGGCACATTCATTACCACTGAACCACCTGGGAAGCAGAATATGGAAATGCCCCAGTGGTGAAGGGCAGTCGTAGAGAGCATGAGGTTGGGAGGGGGCCCTGGATACCAGGTGATGGCGGGCCGGCTGCCAGGAAATGGGGAGCTGACAGCAGGCAAACCTCGTGTGAGCAAAAGGCTCCAGGGCCTTGGCATATGCTCCAGCGTTCATCAGATCTCACTTATAAAACACAAATCCAAAGAAAAAATTATTTAGAATTTCAAGACGGCAACAATTAAACTCCAAGCACCCACAGAGTCCCTCTGAACCTGGGGTCTCGAGCCTCTGCTTTGTCACATACCATGAAGCCAGTGTGTGGGATGGACTTATTGAAATCAATGAAGGTCCAGAAAATCCTTTATTTTTTATCACATTTGTGGTATGTCATAAGCTGCTGTAGATGGTTTTATTTTTTTACATAACCCTTCCTGGATGCCGTCTGCAAGGCTTAGCTCCTACCCTTTTCAGCCATTCTCTGGCATATTACAGCCCCTCTCAAAGCCTTATCTGTAAGACAGAAATAAAACAATGATCTTGTAAGATTGTTGTGAGGACTTAATGAAGCTGATAAGGCACTAAGCTTAGTTACTGGCTCATGTTTTTAACAAATGGGCATTAACATACCTATGTGTATTTGCCCACATACATGATACACATACAGCATTGCATGACACACAGGGATGGTACCAGAGTACATGAAAAGTGTGAAAAGGCGTTAGTCACTCAGTTTTGTCCGACTCTTCCTGACCCCAAGGACTATAGCTCGCCAGGCTCCACTGTCCATGGAATTCTCCAGGTAAGTATACTGGAGAAGGTATCCATTCCCTTCTCCAGGGGATCTTCCTGATCCAAGGATTGAACCTGGTCTCCTGCATTGCAAACAGATTCTTGACCATCTGAGCCACTAGGGATACATAGAAGGTACTTAATAAATCTGTTTTTTGGACAAAGAACATAGATACTAGAAAATTTTAAAAATATCAGTGTGGTGAATGAATGCTTTAGGTGCTGCTGCTGCTACGTTGCTTCAGTCGTGTCCGACTCTGTGCAACCCCATAGACGGCAGCCTACCAGGCCCCGCCGTCCCTGGGATTCTCTAGGCAAGAACAGTGGAGTGGGTTGCCATTTCCTCCTCCAATGCATGAAAGTGAAAAGTGAAAGTGAAGTCGCTCAGTCGTGTCTGACTCTTAGCAGTGTAAGGCAAATATGACTTGATTATTTAAAGAAGAAAGTATAAAAGTGCTTTTTAAAAATTCAAACCTGCTTTGATAGGATAATTTAAAAACTAATCATAGCTGAATTAAGGACATAAAGAAAATGAATGAAGTCCTGAAAACCTTGATAAATTTGATTTTAGAATGAAAATAGGAAAAATTTAAAAAGTTGGTGCTGGTGAGCATGAAGAGAAAGATAAGAGAGAACCTTAGAATAGCAGTATTGTTTTCAGTTTAAAGTGAGTTTTTTGTTATAAAAGTATGCATTTTTATTACAGAAAATATAGGAAATAAATATTATCAAAAAGAAAATCTGAAATATGCACAATCCCATTATTCTCACATAATGAACAAATTTGTATCAACTGATAATCCTACTGTAAGCACATGTTTGATTTCCTTGACTAGCATTTTCATTTTTAAAAGTATTTGCCAGTTTTACATCTGAAATGACATCTCATTGCTGTTTTGGTTTAAATTGTGTATTTGGATAATAAATTACTTCTTTCCTCACCTTGTAAATTTATTGTTCAGGTATATTTGTACTTTTTGAATTGCCTGTGTCCTTAGACCATTTTTAATTAAGATGTTTTTGTTTTAAACAATAAGAAATATTTTTAAATGCATTTTAAAAATACAGAAAATCTTACAGCAGACACAGCATGTCTCTGTGTTTCTCAGAAAGACATCTTGCTGGGCTTGAGGTCAGGGCTGTGTTAATACAATCTGCCATGTTGCTTAAAAAAAGGTAAAATGTTTACCTTTTTTATGTACTGATATGCAAATGTTTTTTGGCTTTGTCGCATGGCATGTGGGATCTTAGTTCCCCAACCAGGGATGGAACTTGTGCCCCTTGCACTGGAAATTCAGAGTCTCAAACACTGGTGCCTGTGTGCTAAGTTTCTTCAGTCGTGTCCATTCTGTTACCCCATAGACTATAGCCCACCAGGCTCCTCCATCCTTGGTATTCTCCAGGCAAGAATGCTGGAGTGGTTTGCCATGCCCCACTCCAGGGGATCTTTCCAACTCAGGTATCGAACTGGTGTCTCTTATGTCTCCTGCTTTGGCAGGAAGATTTTTTATCACTAGCATCATCTGGGAAACCCTCAACCAGGTTAATCACTGAACCACCAGGAAGTCTCGAAAATGTTTTTTGTAACATTAAGGTGCTAACCTTTTCCTATGAGACAGAGTTTTTGCTTTAATATTTGACCAATTTTTTTGACTAATTCATCAAAGTAACTGAAAAGAACAGGACAAAAGGAAATTAAATTAAACAAAATTTTTAGTTGGATATGAGAAACAGTTTCTTGAGGATAAAGAAAATAAATGCAGGAGGAGGAAATTATCATTATGGAATCTTTGACCCTCCATCTCTCTTCTGTGATTTACATTAAATTTAACTGGCTAGGAAACAGAAGCTAGACCAAATGGTTGTTCATATTTTCCTAGATTCTAGGAAGAACTAATTTCAAAATTAGTAGGAAAAGTTCTGGGTCACATGGCTAATTTAACTTAATATGTGTGTTCTTCACCACTGTAAGCAGAATAACTGTATCTTTGCAGGATTTCTGAATAAGAGCTGCTAACTTTACTGATCCCTGAGTCGGAAATTCAGTACTTGGATGCAATCTCACAAACAACAGAATGATCTCTGTTCGTTTCCAAGGCAAACCATTCAATATCATGGTAATCCTAGTCTGTGCCCGACCAGTAATGCTGAAGAAGTTGAAGTTGAACAGTTCTATGAAGACCTACAAGACCTTTTAGAACTAACACCCAAAAAAAGACGTCCTTTTTATTATAGAGGACTGGAATGCAAAAGTATGAAGTCAAGAAACACGAGGAGTAACAGGCAAAATTGGCTTTGGAGTACAGAATGAAGGAGGGCTAATAGAGTTTTGCCAAGAGAACGCATTGGTCATTAGCAAACACCCTCTTCCAACAACACAAGAGAAGACTCTACACATGGACATCATCAGATGATCAATACCAAAATCAGATTGATTATATTTTTTGCAGACAAAGATGGAGAAGCTCTATACAGTCAGCAAAAACAAAATGGGGAGCTGACTGTGGTTTAGACCATGAACTCCTTGTGCCAAATTCAGACTTAAATTGAAGAAAGTAGGGAAAACCACAAGACCATTCTGATATGACCTAAATCAAATCCCTTATGATTATACAGTGGAAGTGAGAAATAGATTTAAGGAACTAGATCTGATAGAGTACCTGATGAACTATGGACAGAGGTTTGTGACATTGTACAGGAGACAGGGATCAAGACTATCCCCAAGAAAAAGAAATGCAAAAAAGCAAAATAACTGTGCAAGGAAGCCTTACAAATAGCTGTGAAAAGAAGAGAAGTGAAAAGCAAAGGAGAAAAGGAAAGATATACCCATTTGAATGCAGAGTTCCAAAGAATAGCAAGGAGAGATAAGAAAGCCTTCCTCAATGATCAGTGCAAAGAAGTAGAGGAAAACAATAGAATGGGAAAGACTAGAGATCACTTCAAGAAAATTAGAGAGACCAAGGGAATATTTCATGCAAAGATGGGCTCAATAAAGGAAAGAAATGGCATGGACTTAACAGAAGCAGAAGATACTAAGAAGAGGTGGCAAGAATACGCAGAAGAACTGTACAAAAAAGATCTTTATGACCCAGATAACCATGACGGTGTGATCACTCACCTAGAGCCAGACATCCTAGAATGTGAAGTCAAGTGGGCCTTCGGAGGCATCACTATGAACAAAGCTAGTGGAGATGATGGAATTCCAGTTGAGCTCTTTCAAATCCTAAAAGATGATGCTATGAAAGTGCTGCACTCAATATGCCAGCAAATCTGGAAAACTCAACAGTGGCCATGGAGTGGAAAAGGTCAGTTTTCATTCCAATCTCAAAGAAAGGCAATGCCAAAAGAATGCTCAAACTACCACACAATTGCACTCATCTCAGTTCAGTTCAGTTCAGTTCAGTTGCTCACTGGTGTCCGACTCTTTGCGACCCCATGAATAGCAGCACGCCGGGCCTCCCTATCCATCACCAACTCCCGGAGTTCACCCAGACTCACGTCCATCGAATCAGTGATGCCATCCAGCCATCTCATCCTCTGTCGTCCCCTTCTCCTCCTGCCCCCAATCCCTCCCAGCATCAGAGTCTTTTCCAATGAGTCAATTCTTCGCATGAGGTGGCCAACGTACTGGAGTTTCAGCTTTAGCATCATTCTATCTCACACGCTGGTAAACTAATGCTCAAAATTCTGCAAGCCAGGCTTCAACAATACATGAACTGTGAACTTCCAGATGTTCAAGCTAGTTTTAGAAAAGGCAGAAGAATCAGAGATCAAATTGCCAACATCCACTGGATCATCAAAAAAGCAAGAGAGTTCCAGAAAAATATCTATTTCTGTTTTATTGACTATGCCAAAGCCTTTGACTGTGTGGATCACCATAAACTGTGGACAAATCTGAAAGAGAAGGAAATACCAGACCACCTGACCTGCCTCTTGAGAACTCTGTATGCAGGTGAGGAAGCAACAGTTAGAACTGAATATGGAACAACATGCATGCATGCATGCATGCAAAGTCGCTTCAGTCATGTCCGACTCTATGCGACCCCATGGACAGCAGCCCTCCAGGCTCCTCTGTGTACGGAATTCTCTAGGCAAGCATACTGGAGTGGGTTGCCATTTCCTTCTCCACATGGAACAACAGACTGTTTCCAAATAGGAAAAGGAGTACGTCAAGACTTTATATTGTCACCCTGCTTATTTAACTTATATGCAGAGTACATCATGAGAAATGCTGGGCTGGATGAAGTATAAGCTGAAATCAAGATTGCCAGGAGAAATATCAATAACCACAGATATGCAGATGACACCACCCTTAGGGCACGAAGTGAAGAAGAACTAAAGAGCCTCTTGATGAAAGTGAAAGAGGAGAGTGAAAAAGTTGGCTTAAAGCTCAACATTCAGAAAACTAAGATCGTGGCATCTGGTCCCATCACTTCATGGGAAATAGACGGGAAAACAGTGGAAATAGTGTCAGACTTTATTTTTCTGGGCTCCAAAATCACTGCAGATAGTGACTGCAGCCATGAAATTAACAGACGCTTACTCCTTGGAAGGAAAGTTATGACCAACCTAGATAGCATATTCAAAAGCAGAGACATTACTTTGCCAACAAAGGTCCATCTAGTCAAAGCTATGGTTTTTCCAGTAGTCATTAGTGGATGTGAGAGTTGGCCTATAAAGAAATTTGAGCACCGAAGAATTGATGGTTTTGAACTATGGTGTTGGAGAAGACTCTTGAGAGTCCCTTGGACTGCAATGAGATCCAACCAGTCCATCCTAAAGGAAATCAGTCCTGAATGCTCATTGGAAGGACTGATGCTGAAACTCCAATACTTTGGCCACCTGATTTGAAGAACTGACTCATTGGAAAAGACCCTGATGCTGGGAAAGACTGAAGGCAGGAGAAGGGAATGACAGAGGATGAGATGGTTGCATGGCATCACCGACTCAATGGACATGGGTTTGGGTGGACTCCGGGAGTTGGTGATGGGTAGGGAGGCCTGGTGTACTGCAGTTCATGGGGTTGCAAAGAGTTGGACATAACTGAGTGACGAACTGAATGGAACTGAGTTATGAATCTAAGTTCTTTTATTTTCCTATGTATATATGATTGTTCCAGCACAATTCTTTGGAAGGAATGATGCTAAAGCTGAAACTCCAGTTATTTTGGCCACCTCATGTGAAGAGTTGACTCATTGGAGAAGACTCTGATGCTGGGAGGGATTGGGGGCAGGAGGATAAGGGGACGACAGAGGATGAGATGGCTGGATGGCATCACTGACTCGATGGACGTGAGTCTGAGTGAACTCCGGGAGTTGGTGATGGACAGGGAGGCCTGGCGTGCTGTGATTCATGGGGTCGCAAAGAGTCGGACACGACTGAGCGACTGATCTGATCTGATCTGATCTGATCCTTTCTTCACCAAGTTGTGCCTTTGTCAAAAACCAGTTGTCCAGATATATGTATGAGCTTATTTCTGAACTTCCTATTTTATTCCGCTGATTTATTTTTCTATCTTAATACCATACTGTCTTCATTAGTGTGGCTTTATAATAATCCTTGAAATCAGGCAGTGTGATACCTTGAAATTTGTACGTTTTTTTTCAGAATGGTTGGGCTATTCTAGATTCTTTGCTTTTCCTTAAAAATATTAGAATCAGCTTGTCTATCTCTACAAAAAATCCTGTTGGGAGTTTGATTTTAATTGCATTGAGTCTATAGATTAATTTGAGGACACTTGGACATCTTTATGACATTGAGTCTTCAGGTCCATGAACATCTTGTCTTTCCATTTACTTAGGTCTCCTTTAATTTCTTTCAGCAGTACTTTGTAGTTTTAGTGTACATGTCTTTCTCTTCTTTTGTTAAATTTATCACTATTTTTTCTGTTATTTTTCATGGGAATGTTTTTATATTCAAATTTCTAATTATTTGTTGCTGCTACAGAAAAATATAATTGGTTTTTGTGCATTGATCTTGTAGCCTATAATCTTTCTGGTCTCAATTATTAGTTCTAATAGCTTTAAGAAAAGACTCCATCATATTTTCTTCATAGATCATTATGTCATCTGCAAATAAAAACAGTTTGAGTTTTCCTTTTTAAATCTGGATGTCTTTATTTATTTTTTCTTGCCTGAATGCACTGGCTAGAACCACTGCACGTTTTGAATTAAACTGATAAGAGCAGACATTCTTACCTGTTTCCTGATCTTATGAGGAAAGTATTTAGATTTTCACCATTAAGTATAATGGTAGCTGTAGTATTCTTTAGATGACCTTTATGAGGTTGAGGAAGCTCCTTGCTAATTTTAGCTTACTAAGAGTATTTCTTAGAAATAGATGTTGAGGGACTTTCCTGGTAGTCTCGTGGTTAAGAGTCTACTTTGCAATGCAGGTGAGGAGGGTTCAGTACCTGATTAGGGAACTGAGATCCCATCTGCTGTGGAGCAAATAAACCATCAAGCTGCAACAACTGAGCCTGCGTGCCACGACTAGGAGTCCGTGCACCTCAAAGAAAGATCACATGTGCCATGACTAAGACCTGAATCAGCCAAATAAATAAAAATAAGAAATAGTTTAAAAAAAGAAATGGATGCTGAGTTTTGTCTTCATAAGCATATGATTTTTATTTTTAATTTGTATGCTGAGGTAAATTGATTGACTTTTAAATGTTAAACAGACCTTCTAAGTCACGTTTCCAAGATAAATTTCATTTGATTATATGATATTTTAAACTTTTAGAATATTATTGAATTCAATTTGCTAACACTTTGTATAGAGTTTTTGTTCTACAGTCTTCTTTTCTTGTAATGCCTTTTTGTCTTGCTTCATTTAAAAGGTAATCCTGGCTTCCTAGAATGAGCTGAGAGCTATTCTCTTCTTTGATATTTTTGGAAGAGTTTGTGTAGAATTGGTAATATTTCTTCTTTAAATGTGTGCTGGAATTCACCCATGAAGTCATCTCAGCCCAGTTTCTTTGGAGGTGAGTTTTGAATTATACTGCTTTCCTATTAAGATTATTTATTGCTTCTTGAGTGAGCTTTGGCAATTTTTGTTTTTAAAGGAAATTGTCTATTTCATCTACTTTTCATATTTATTAGCATAAATTTGTTCTTAATAATTCCTAACTGTCCCTTTAATATGTGTAGAATCTGAAGAGATAGCACCTCTCTCATTCTTAATATTTGTCATTTATGTATTCTATTTTTCCCAATAAGTCTGGTAAGAATTTGATCAACTTATCAATTGTCTCAAAGAGGCAGCTTTTGATTTCATTGATTTCTCTATTGTTTTTCTGTTTTCTATTTTATCGATTTATGCTTTGATCTTATTTATTTTCTTCTGCTTCTTCTGGGCTTAATTTGGTTTTATTTTTCTAGTGACTTAAGATTATTGATTTGAAGTCTTTCTTTTATTCTAATCTAGGTGTCTGAGTCTATAAATTTTCCCCTCAAAATTGCTTTGGAGTTCCTACAAATTCTAATTTGTTTTATTTTTATTAGTTCAAAATAATTTTTAACTACCCTTTTAATTTCTTCTTTCACTCATATCTTCTTTAGAAGTGTGTTTTTTAGTTTCCAAATATTTGGAAATTTTGTAAAGGGTATTCTGTTATTAATATCTAATTTAATTCTATTATGGTCAAAGAACATAGTAAGTATAGCTTGTGAATTGTGGTAGGACAATTACAGTTTAGTATCAACCAAAGGGAAATTATTGTCTCTCAGGAAACCCTCAGTTCAGTTCAGTTCAGTTCAGTTGCTCAGTCATGTCTGACTCTTTTCTACCCCATGGATCACAGCACGCCAGGCCTCCCTGTCCATCACCAACTCCCGAAGTTCACCCAGATTCACGTCCATCGAGTCAGTGATGCCATTCAGCCATCTCATCCTCTGTCATCCCCTTCTCCTCCTGCCCCCAATCCCTCCCAGCATCAGAGTCTTCTCCAATGAGTCAACTCTTTGCATGAGGTGGCCAAAGTACTGGAGTTTCAGCTTTAGCATCATTCCTTCCAAAGAAATCCCAGGGCTGATGTCCTTCAGAATGGACTGGCTGGATCTCCTTGCAGTCCAAGGGACTCTCAAGAGTCTTCTCCAACACTACAGTTCAAAAGCATCAATTCGTCGGTGCTCAGCCTTCTTCACAGTACAACTCTCAGTCAACCAAAGGTGCTATAATCATTTAGTCACAAGTTTATTTCAAGTTTACAAATATTTGTTGAATACCGATTATATATGTTTAATCCACAAAATTGTTGACATTGTTGTTCAGTCACTCAGTCATGTCTGAGTCTGTGACCCCCATGGACTGCAATATGCCAGGCTTCCCTGTCCTTCACTATCTCCCAGAGTTTGCACAAACTCACCTCCATAGAGTCAGTGATGCCATCCAACCATCTCATC
Source organism: Tragelaphus eurycerus (assembly GCA_935064755.1). Taxonomy (NCBI): domain Eukaryota; kingdom Metazoa; phylum Chordata; class Mammalia; order Artiodactyla; family Bovidae; genus Tragelaphus; species Tragelaphus eurycerus. The sequence continues at coordinate 11,086,521 of CAKXYN010000070.1, read as the reverse complement.
CTCTCGCCCCCTTCTCCTCCTGTCTTTAATCTTTCCCAGCATCAGGATCTTTTCCAATGGGTCAGCACTTCATATCCAGTGGCCAAAGGAAAGTGGAGTGCCTAATCTCATGGAATTTGCAATCTAGATATGAATTACTGATACCAGGAAATACATGGTAAAATAGAAAGGTGGATAAACAAGAAACAAGAGAGGTTCAAGGAAGGGAAGAATTGAGAAAAGGGTCACAGTAGAGGTGGGATTTAAGAAGAGACTGGGAAAAGTGTTCAAGTTTGACAGGTGGAGATGGGGGACGGTCCTTCAGGTAGAAGAAATAGGATAAGCTCAGCAACAGGAAAACACAGTACATGCTTGGGAAACTTTCCCTTGACTGAAGTTTAGGGGAGTGGTGGGAGATCAGGGGAATATTCTATAGCATTCTGAGGTCTTTATACTTATTGAAGAGGCATTTGGGTGCCATCAAGATTTTTTAGCCCCAAAGTTACTTTTATTCACCCACGACATTTGCTCCGTAAAGTCTTAATGGGACTCTATCCACCACAGAGCTCTGGAAAATGTCAAATGGTTGGATTACATCACTGACCCTTCAGTGGATCCCTGTTGCACTTAGAGTAAAATAAAAACTTCCTGGGTTTTCCTGGTGGCTCAGTGGTAAAGAATCTGCCTGCCAATGCAGGAGACACTGTTTTGGTCCCTGGTCTGGAAAGATCCCACATGACGTGGAGCAACTAAGCCTGTGCGCCAAAACCATTGAGCCTGTGCTCTGGAGCCCAGGAGCCACAACAACTGAGCCTACGTGCCGCAGCTACTGAAGCTAGTATGCCCTAGAGCCCATGCACTGCAACAAGAGAAGCCACTGCAATGAGAAGCCTGCACGCTGTGATGAAGAGAAGCCACTGCAATAAGAAGCCCGCACACTATGATGAAGAGTAACCCCCACTCACCGCAACTAGAGAGAAGCCTCTGCAGCAACAAAGACCCAGCACAGCCAAAAATAAATAAAGAAAGAAAATTATTTTTTAAAAAGTAAAAGTTTTTCAGATCTTGCAGGGTCTGCCTTTGGACTCCTTAATCTCCTACCATCGTTTTTCAACTTTATTCAGTACATTCTACCTCCATCCTGGAGGTAGAAGTAGAAGTGGAGGTAGAAGCTTCCTCTCACTTCTTGAACTATAACTAGGGTTTCTCCCACTCAAGACCTTTATGTTTTCTTTCTTCTGTCCTGAACACTTTCCTAGCTCTTTGCATGGTATAGCAGGCAGCCTCTAAGGTATTCCAATTGTCCCTATCTCCTGGTGTTCACAACTTTGTGTTATCCTCTTCCCTAGAATATGGTTCAGATTTAGTGACTTGCTTTTAGCAAGCAGAATGGAATACAGGTGATTGATTATAAAAGGGAGGAGGTTCTCATGTGGGGTACAGTCTCTCTGGTTCTCTGGCTTATTCTGAGGAAGTCAGCTGCCTACTATGTGGTAAGTGCCAAGTCACTTCAGTTGTGTCTGACTCTTTGTGACCCTATAGACTGTAGCCCACCAGGCTCCTGTGTCCATGGGATCCTCCACGGGCAAGAATACTGGAGTGGGTTGCCATGCCCTCCTCCAGGGGATCTTCCCAACCTAGGGATTGAACCTGGACCTTTTATGTCTCCTGAATTAGCAGGCAGGTTCTTTACCATGAGCAGCACCTAGGAAACCCCATGGAAAACCCTCATGGTGAGAAGCTGATGTCTCAGACCAACAGGCAGCAAAGAGATCTTCCAACAGCCATGTGGGTGACGTTGTAAGCTGATAGTCCCCCAGTAAACCTTGAATTGACTGCAGACCCAGATAACACCTGGATTTTAACCTTTGGGAGACCCTGAGTCAGATACCCAGCCAAGCCATGCCTGGATCACTGACCCACATAAAATCACAAGTTAAGAAATGTTTATTATTTTAAGTTGCTGAGCTTTGAGGTAATTTGTTATGCAGCCACAGGTAACTAATACATATGGTTGGCTCCATCTCATTCATCACAGCTTAGCTCACGTATCACCTTCTCAGAGAAGCCTTTTATAACTAGCCTGGTCAAAATAACTTTCTTCCTGCTCTTCTCTTCCCAAAGTCACTTTCTATTATAGTGACCTATTTTCTTTCTCCCATAGAGCTTATTTATAATTTTTACTTATTATTATTATTATTGGCTGTGTCGCATGGCTTGAGGGATCTTAGTCATAGAGCTTGTCATCATCTTTAATTAATTCATTTACTTGTGTGTTTTCTGACATCTCACAGCTAGAATGCAAACCCCTTAAGGGCAGGACTACTGCCTAACTTGTTCATTGCTCCAACACCCAGAATGATGCCTGGATCAGACCCTTGTTGAACAAATGTAAGAGTAAAGATTCTGTGTTATTTGTTCCAGAAACTTCCTGGTGTTTAGCAGAGCCAAGTCCTATGAACCAAGCATAATCGAGCATAATCTGTGCATTTGTAAGAATTTTGACAGCCAACAAAGCCTAGGGATGTTTTCAGTTTTTAGAACAAGATCTGCTTTTATTTTATGATCAAAAAAATAACTTACCAGAGCCACAAAACTAGTAAGCCATGGAGCTGGGATTCAAACCAAGATCTAGACGAGTTCAAAGCCAATTCTCTTGCCAAAAATTAAAACTATTTAAAAAGTAAAACCATTAAAACAAACCACAGCCTTGTCTAGCTCAGTGAAACTATGATCCATGCCATGTAGGGCCACCCAAGACGACGCATCATGGCAGAGAGTTCTGACAAAACATGGTCCACTGGAGAAGGGAATGGCAAACCACTTCAGTATTCTTGCCTTTAGAATTCCATGAACAGTATAAAAAGGCAAAAAGATAGGACACTGAAAGAGGAACTCCCCAGGTTGGTAGGTGCCCAATATGCTACTGGAGATCAGTGGAGAAATAACTCTAGAAAGAATGAAGAGACAGAGCCAAAGCAAAAACAATGCCCAGTTATGGATGTGACTGGTGATGGAAGTAAAGTCCAATGCTATAAAGAGCAATACTGCATAGGAACCTGGAACGTTAGGTCCGTGAATCAAGGCAAATTGAAAGTGGTCAAACAGGAGATGGCAAGAGTGAATATTGACATTTTAGGGATCAGTGAACTAAAATGGACCAGAATGGGTGAATTTAACTCACGTGACCATTATATTTACTACTGTGGGCAAGAATCCCATAGAAGAAATGGAGTAGCCATCATAGTCAACAAAAGAGTCTGAAATTCAGTACTTGGATGCAATCTCAAAAACAGCAGAATGATTTCTGTTCGTTTCCAAGGCAAACCATTCAAAATCACAGTAATCCAAGTCTATGACCTGACCAATAATGCTGAAGAAGCTGAAGTCGAATGGTTCTATGAAAACCTACAAAACCTTCTAGAACTAACACCCCCCAAAAATATCCTCTTCATTATAGGGACTGGAATGCAAAAGTAGAAATTCAAGAAATACCTGGAGTAACAGGCAAAATTGGCCTTGGAGTACAAAATGAAGCAAGGCAAAGGCTAACAGAGTTTTGCCAAGAGAACACACTGGTCAGAGCAAACACTCTCATCCAACAACACAAGAGAAGGCTCTACACATGGACATCACAGGATGGTCAATATCGAAATCAGATTGATTATATTTTTTGCAGCCAAAGATGGAGAAGCTCTATACAGTCAGCAAAAACAAGATCGGGAGCTGACTGTGGCTCAGGTCATGAATTCTTTATTGCCAAATTCAGACCTAAATTGAAGAAAGTAGGGAAAACCACTAGACCATTCAGATATGACCTAAATCAAATCCCTTATGATTATGCAGTGGAAGTGATAAATAGTTTCAAGGGATTAAATCTGATAGAGTGCCTGAAGAACTATGGACAGAGGTTTGTGACATTGTATAGGAGGCAGTGATCAAGACCATCCTCAAGAAAAAGAAATGCAAAAAGGCAAAATGATTGTCTGAGGAGGCCTTACAGATAGCTGTGAAAAGAAGAGAAGCTAAAGGCAAAGGAGAAAAGGAAAGATATACCCATTTGAATGCAGAGTTCCAAAGAATAGCAAGGACAGATAGGAAAGCCTTCTTCAATGATCAGCACCAAGAAATAGAGGAAAACAATAGAATGGGAAAGACTAGAGATCTCTTCAAGAAAATTAGAGAGACCAAGGGAACATTTCATGCAAAGATGGGCTCAATAAAGGACAGAAATGGCATGGACCTAACAGAAGCAGTAGATATTAAGAAGAGAGGGCAAGAATACACAGAACTGTACAAAAAAATCTTCATGAACCAGATAACCATGATGGTGTGATCACTCACCTAGAGCCAGACAACCTGGACTTCTAAGTCAAGTGGGCCTTAGGAGGAATCACTATGAACAAAGCTAGTGGAGGTGATGGAATTCCAGTTGAACAACTTCAAATCCTTATAGATGATGCTGTAAAAATGCTGCACTCAATATGTCAGCAAATCTGAAAAACTCAACAGTGGCCACAGGACTGGAAAAGGTCAGTTTTCATTCCAATCTCAAAGAAAGGCAATGCCAAAAGAATGTTCATCTCACACACTAGCAAAGTAATGCTCAAAATTCTCCAAGCTAGGCTTCAACAGTATGTGAACCATGAACTTCCAGATGTTCAAGCTGGATTTAGAAAAGTCAGAGGAACCAGAGATTAACTTGCCAAAATCTGTTGGACCATCAAAAAAGCAAGAGAGTTCCAGAAAAACAGCTACTTTTGCTTTATTGACTACACCAAAGCCTTTGACTGTGTGGATCACAACAAACTGTGGATAATTCTTAAAGAGAAGGGAATACCAGACCACCTGACCTGCCTCCTGAGAAATCTGTATGCAGGTCAAGAAACAACAATTAGAACTGGACGTGGAACAACAGACAGATTCCAAATCGGGAAAGGAATACATCAAGGCTGTATATTTTCACCCTGCTTATTTAACTTATATGTAGAGTACATCATGCAAAATGCTGGGCTGGATGAAGCACAAGCTGGAATCAAGATTGCTGGGAGAAACATCAATAACCTCAGACATGCAAATTACATGACCGTTATGGCAGAAAGCAAAGAAGAACTAAAGAACCTCTTGATGAATGTGAAAGAGGAGAGTGAAAAATTGGCTTAAAACTCAACATTCAGAAAACTAAGATCATGACATCTAGTCCCATCACTTCATGGTAAATAGATGGGGAAACAGTGGGAAGAGTGACAGATTTTTTTTGGCGGGGGGGAGGGGCCCTAAATTCACTGGAGATGGTGACTGAAGCCATGAAATTAAAAGATTCTTCTGCACATTGTTAGAGCTTGGAGTCGAGGCCGCTGGCCGGTGAACTCTCAAGTGTAGGTAGTGTGCTACACGAGAGGCAAGTTTTCGGTACCATCACAAGGGTCTCTGGCCCAATGAGTGGAGTTGGATAGTAATACTTGCTACAAAAGTTTGATTTTAAGGAGAGGTGAAAACATTTTAAAGATAGCCTTTTTTCTCTCTCTTGTTCAATATTCCTAACTCTTCAGACAGTACTTGACTTTTCTGTTTTCTCAGTTCATGTATCCTGCTCTGAGATCCTAAAAAGGGGGCGCACTCAGTGGGTCTCATGTGGAGGATGCTCGCCGGGGAAGTCCTGCGCATGCGTGGCACCATCTCCCGAGAGCACCCGTGGGAGGTCATGCCGGACCTCTACTTCTACAGAGATCCTGAGGAGATTGAAAAGGAAGAGCAGGCAGCAGCTGAGAAGGCTGTGATCAAAGAGGAGTTTCAGGGTGAATGGACCGCTCCAGCTCCAGAGTTCACGGCTGCTCAGCCTGAGGTGGCAGACTGGTCTGAAGGCGTGCAGGTGCCTTCCGTGCCCATTCAGCAGTTCCCCACTGAAGACTGGAGTGCTCAGCCTTCCACTGAAGACTGGTCTGCAGCCCCCACCGCCCAGGCCACGGAATGGGTAGGAACCACCACCGAGTGGTCGTAAGCTGAACTTCCAAACACTTGTAGAACTTCCACAAACTTCCACCAACTTCCACCAAAATGGAAATTTGGTTGATGGAAAATAAACTGTTTCCTAAAAAAATAAATAAATAAATAAAAGATTCTTGTTCCTTGGAAGAAAAGTTATGACCAACCTAGATAGCATATTAAAAAGCAGAGACATTACTTTGCCAACAAAGGTCCATCAAGTCAAAGCTATGATTTTTTCAGTGGTCATGTATGGATATGAAAGCTGGACTATAAAGAAAGCTGAGTGCTGAAGAATTGATGCCTTTGAACTGTGGTGTTGGAAAAGACTCTTGAGAGTCCAGGGGACTATGTTGTTCCCTTGGACTGCAAGGCGATCCAATCAGTCCATCCTAAAGGAAATCAGTCCTGAATATTCACTGGAAGGACTGATGCTGAAGCCGAAACTCTAATAATACTTTGGCCACCTGATTTGAAGAACTGACTCATTGGAAAAGACCCTGATGCTAGGTCCTCCATCAGCCTTCCTTCTGAAGGCAGCAGAAAGGGATGACAGAGGATGAGATGGTCGGATGGCATCACTGACTCAGTGGACATGAGTTTGAGTTGGTAATACAGGGAGGCCTGGCGAGCTGCAGTCCATGGGGTCACAAAGAGTTGGACATGACTGTGCGACTGAACTGACTGATAGTTGCTGAAAACAAAATAGATGACAAGAGACAATAGTCAAGGGGAAGAAAGTAGAATATTTTACAGGGAAACATGTGACAGTTCAGGAACAGTTGAAGTGAAAGACAACATGGGGCTCTGGGCTTATTTAGAAAACTGCTGACTATGAAAAGGACAAAATGAGGAGCAGTGGAACCATGAAAGGTGTATGGGAAAAGTCATTTGTCACAGTAAAATGATTACCTCGGTGCTTGATGTCCACTCTCCTACCCCAGGTGGGTGTCTGGTCCTTTCCTAGGGGACTTTGAGTCCTGCAGATTTGTGTGAGCCTGACAAATTTTGCTGCTCTGACAACTCAAGGTGTGATGCCTTGCAGGGACTAGAAGTTGTAGTACACTATATATATATATATATATATATATATATATATATATATATAGGCCTCCCAGGTGGTGCTAGTGGTTAAGAAACTGCCTGCCAATGCACGAGACATAAGAGACTTGGATTTGATACCTGAGTCAGGAAGATCCTCAGGAGGATCAGGAGGGCATGGTAACCCACTCCAGTATTCTTGCCTGGAGAATACCATGGAAGAGGAGCCTGGTGGGCTATAGTCCACGGGGTCTCAGAGAGTCGAACATGACTAAAGTGACTTAGCACGCACATATGTGGCTAACATGTAAAGAATCCCTGGTGGCTCAGATGGTAAAGAATCCTCCTGCAATGCAGGAGCCTGAGTTCGATCCCTGGGTCAAGAAGATCCCCTGGAGAAAAGTTGTAGTACATTATAAGATGATTAAAGCCACACTGGGCTTCCCTAGTGGCTCAGTTTGTAAAGAATCTGCCTTCAATGAGTGAGACCTGGGTTTGATCCCTTGGTTGGGAAGATCCCTTGGAAAAAGGAACAGCTACTTACACCAGTATTCTGGCCTGGAGAATCCCATGGACTATATAGTCCAACGGATTGCAAAGAGTCGAACGTGACTGAACAACTTTCCCTTAACTTTACTTCAAAGCCACACCACTGCCTCCCTCCTCTCCTTCCCCCTCCTGCCCTCAATCTCCCCAGCAACAGCAAGAGTGAAACATATCAAGGATGCCATGTTCCTGGCAAGAGCGCTCAGAAGGGCTTTGCATTCATATTGCAGCTCTGCCATTTTCCACCAAACACTAGTGGTGAGACTTTGAGCAAAATAGTCCTTGTGCATTTCAAAAACTCTCAACTTCATCTCTTATTTTGGTCATTGATGAGATGACCGGTTCCATGCCAGTCTATATGGTGTAGCCCGATAAGATCTAAGCCATATGTCTCTTGATTTCTGTTCTGAGGTTTTCTGACACGCCTTCCAGTTTGGCTACAGGACTCATCTCAGCTCTCAGCTTTTATACTTGGAAGTGCAAAACTTCATGTGCTATGGGGCAAACACTGACCAATGGAATGGGGGTTGGAGGTAGTTGATGTACAAATTTGCCTTCTGTCTTCTCAGATGGAAAATTCTCAGACAATCCCATGGGCTCAAACAACCAGTCTTTCATAATGCTCGTCCATAATACACATTCTTGTGTTGGTTTCATTTCCTTCCCTTTTCACTCCCTTCCTCCCTCACTCCTGTCCTTGGGGTCATTTTCTCAATTAAGCTACTCACCCACAAGCTTTTGTTTTAGGCTTTGCTTTAGGGAAAGCATAGATTATTTAATCTCTCTGTTCCTCAGGTCATCATCTGTAAAACAGGTAATTTGTTGTTTTTCAGTTTTGCAACCCTATGGACTGCAGCACACCAGGCTTCCCTGTCCTTCACTGTCTCTGGGAGTTTACTCTAACTCATGTCCATTGAGTTGATGATGCCATCCAACCATCTCATTCCCTATTGCCCCCTTCTCCTGCCTTCAATGTTTCCCAGCAAATAGGGAATATTTGTGTCAATTTCACAAGGTTTGTATAAATGTAAGTTCATAATCCATGAGAAGCAGGTAAGGGACTGCTTTCTTCACAAGTGTACTGTAAGTTCCAGCTGTCACTGTTGTTGAATAAAAGGGAGTGTCTGTGTATATAAGGAGAACCCAACTTGTCCCTAGCTCTGAGAAGAATTGATCACATCTTTACTTTCTTCCATAAACTTTCAACTGGATGCTTATATGTTAGTCTAATAAAAGGAAACAAAAGAGAGAAGGATCTAGAGGTGCTCTGGGTAGAAAACTGGCACTGATGAAGTCAAGGACAAAAATGTTGCGGAATTTTCCCTCAAAAGTTAATAACCTGAGGATTATCCCATACCCAACAGAATATATTTAAAGTCACATATGCGTGTGACTCTGAGATGTCTTCTGTGGGAGGGAAATTCTCAAGTGGGATATATGGTTAGTATTTGTGTGTGTGTGTGTGTGTGTGTGCCCATGCATGCTTAATCGCTCAGCTGTGTCCGATTCCTTGCAACCCCATGGACTGTAGCCCACCAGGCTCCTCTGTCCATAGCATTTCCCAGGCAAGAATATTGAAGTGGGTTGCCATTTCCTACTCCAGGGGGTTTTCCCAACCCAGGGATGGAACCTCCATCTCCTGCGTTGGCAGGTGGGTTCATTACCACTTGAGCCACCAGTATTTACAGTTGTTTTAAGGTATAGGTTTGCAAGTCAGCCCTGTGTGAGTGAATGTGTCCACTTCCTACTATGCCTGCTCTTTGATTAGCTGCCACAGGTGGTCAGCAGTGTTTTGAACTATAGAAGCATGGAGAACTGTCCCCAAAGACTTCCCCATGAGGGAACAAAATCTGAATATCAGAGTCAGCCTTAGCTTTTCTTTTTTTTTTTTTTAATTTGAAGACCACTGTTTCATTTATTTATTTGACTCTTGGGGTCTTACTGCAGCACATGGGATCTTCTGTTGTGGCGGACAGACTCTCTAGTTGAGCTACAGGCTTAGTTGCTCAATGGCATGTGGGATCTTAGTTCCCCAACTAGGGATTGAACCCAAGTCCCCTGGATTGCAAGGTGGATTCTTAACCACTGGACCATTAGGAAAGTACTTACACTGACTTTTCACTTCCTTTCATAAGCCACACCAGATGAAATCTCCATATTCCATAGACTGTCTTCCCTGGAATGTCTTCCATAGCTGACCTCCTCTTTCTATTCGTCTTTACTTCCCCTTACACTTCAGAATTTCTTCAAACTATTTTCTTGGAACACCTTTCCTTTGTTCTCTATCCATCTAGTTCAGAACCATTCTTAAATCTGTGGCTTTTTCTCTCTCTAGGAAGCTACTTTATCCCTGTCTTGCTACTTCTCCTGTCTCTGGCATGTCGACTAATGGTATCAGTCACTAGGAGAAAATCTCTTTTGAAGCTGCTCTCTGGCCTGAAATACACCATTTTTTCTCTCCTGAAGCTGGCTCAAGCCCAGTGTCGTCCACTAAGCCACACGCAGCTGCCTCAATCCATGCTGACAATCCCCTTCTCTCAGGCCCCTGCTGCTGCTGCTGCTGCTGTGCTAAGTCAATTCAGTCGTGTCCGACTCTGTGGGACCCCATAGACGGCAGCCTACCAGGCTCCCCCCGTCCCTGGGATTCTCCAGGCAAGAACACTGGAGTGGGTTGCCATTTCCTTCTCCAATGCGTGAAAGTGAAGTCGCTCTCAGCCCCCACCCTAGGCTAAGTCCATACTTCTGGACCACTCATAAATGCTTAAACATTTAGTAATACACTTTTATGTATACGGAGTATTCTTTGTCTAGCTTTGCTTGGTAGAGAGAACTTCAAAGTTGTGACAGGGGAGGAGGAACCCAGGCAGAAGCCAGTGATCTTGCATTGAGGAGATAGAGCTCAACGCATTGAGGACCAAAGAGTTTAAATTTGTAGGACAGAGTATCAGGGAGGAGAGAACTTCACAGAGACACTACTCTGAAAATTTTTAGAGTGTGCCCTTTGAGTATTGATCAGCACATGTATGCAAGGAAAGTATGCAAATTCAGGTAGAGAATAACCCATAAAGATTAGCAGTAACAGTGACTGGCATTCACAAAGGCTAAGAAGGTGAAGAGTGCCTTTTTCCACCAACCATACTGAAAAGTTTCATGACATACAGGTCAGTGGACAGAGTACAAAGAAGCATGTTGTACTCCAAACAGTGCTGCTATGGTCTCATCTGACAAATCAGGAAAGCAAGATCCAAAGATATTAGATTGCTTCCATGTAACTTAATAGCATCCAAGAACAAATCTCAGGAGTATTTGTAGGCGGAATTGCCCTGATGATTTAGGGATTAAGAATCCACCTGCCAATGCAGGAGACACAGGTTTGATCCCTGGTCCAGGAAGATTCCATATATCACAGAGCAATTAACCCATGGGCCACAACTACTGAGCCTAAAGCCCATGCTCTGCAACAAGAGAAGCCACTGCAATGAGAAGCCTATGCAAAGAAACAAAATGTAGCCAAAAATAAATAAAAATTAAAAAAGAATATTCTTTGGTATCAAAAATATCCATCTGGGGAAAGGGGTTGGGGAGGAGAGTTAAATGAGCAGAGCACAGGGGATTTGCAGGGCAATGAAAATACTCTGTATGATATTATAGTGATTGATATAATGCTATTTTACTTTTATTCAAATCCATAGAATGTACGATGTCAAGAGTGAACTCTAAGGTCAACTATGAACTTTGGGTTACTATGATGTATCAGTGGAGGTTCATTCTTGGTAAATTTGCCACTTTGGTGAGTGATGTTGAGAATGGGAGAAGCTATGCATGTGTGGGGCCAGGGAAGTATGTGAAAAGTCTCTGTATCTCTCAGTTTTGTTGTAAATCTAAAACTTCCCTTAAAAATTGTCTTTAAAATAAAACCATCTCCCAACAAGGTGAAATTTACAATGCCTGGCACTCAACCAAAGATTACCAGACATGCAAAGAACCAGGAAAATATATTCCATAAGGAGGAGAAAAAATCCAATCAATCAAAAATGAACCAGAACTGACAGAGCTGTTAGAATAAAGCAGTCAACTAAATTAAAACAGCTATTCTAACTGTACTCCATATGTTCAAAAAGTTAAGTAGAGACATGAAGATGGAAAATCTTCCAGATTGACTTTATAGAGATGAAAGCTACAATGTCTAGGATAAAAAACACACTGGATATGGTTAATTGAAGATTAGACATCACTTTCACCCCACCCCAGTACTCTGGCCTGGAAAATCCCATGGATGGAGGAGCCTGGTAGGCTGCAGTCCATGGGGTCCCTAAAAGTCAGACACGACTGAGCAACTTCACTTTCACTTTTCACTTTCATGCATTGGAGGAGGAAATGGCAACCCACTCCAGTATTCTTGCCTGGAGAATCCCAGGGACAGAGGAGCCTAGTGGGCTGCCGTCTATGGGGTCACACAGAGTCGGACATGACTGAAGCGACTTAGCAGCAGCAGCAGCAGCAGACATTACTTTAAAAAGGATTGGTGAAAACTCCAGTGCTAGAAACCATCCAATAAAATACACAGGAAAAAGTGATTTGAAAAAGCAAAAGGAAAGTGAACCAATAACCTATGGGACAACTTCAAGCCTAATACACATGCAGTTAGAGGCCCCAGATGAGGTAGAAGAGAAACTAAATAAGGGAGTTCAAAAATATTACAAGAAGTAATGGCCAAAAGTTTTTCAAATTTTATAACCATAAACCCACAGATCCAAGATCCTTAATGAACCTCCAAAACAAAAGCTATGAATAAAACTATATCAAAACATATTATAATCAAAATTTTCAAAGACAATAATAAAGAAAAAAATCTTAAAAGCAGCCAGAGGAAAAAGCTACCTTACAGAGGGGCACATATAAGGAAAACATTCATTGTCTTGTTGAAAATAATGTGAGATGACAGTGGAAAAATATCATTAAAGAAATGTAAAAAACAACAACAATCCTGTCAGCCCACAATTTTTAAAATTAATTTTTATTGGTGTAGAGTTGCTTTATAATGTTGTCTCAGTTTCTGCTGTATAGTAAAGTGGAAGAAACACAAGTTGGAATCAAGATTGCTGGGAGAAATATCAATAACCTCAGACATGCAGATGACACCACCCTTATGGCAGAAAGTGAAGAGGAACTAAAAAGCCTCTTTATGAAAGTGAAAGTGGAGAGTGAAAAAGTTGGCTTAAAGCTCAACATTCAGAAAACAAAGATCATGGCATCCGGTCCCATCACTTCATGGGAAATAGATGGGGAAACAGTGGAAACAGTGTCAGACTTTATTTTTCTGGGCTCCAAAATCACTACAGACGGTGACTGCAGCCATGAAATTAAAAGATGCTTACTCCTTGGAAGGAAGGTTATGACCAACCTAGACAGCATATTCAAAAGCAGAGACATTACTTTGCCAACAAAGGTTCGTCTAGTCAAGGCTATGGTCTTTCCTGTGGTCATGTATGGATGTGAGAGCTGGACTGTGAAGAAGGCTGAGCGCCGAAGAATTGATGCTTTTGAACTGTGGTGTTGGAGAAGACTCTTGGGAGTCCCTTGGACTGCAAGAAGATGCAACCAGTCCATTCTGAAGGAGATCAGCCCTGGGATTTCTTTGGAAGGAATGATGCTAAAGCTGAAACTCCAGTACTTTGGCCACCTCATGCAAAGAGTTGACTCATTGGAGAAGAGTCTGATGCTGGGAGGGATTGAGGGCAAGAGGAGAAGGGGACGACAGAGGATGAGATGGCTGGATGGCATCACTGACTCGATGGATGTGAGTCTGAGTGACCTCCGGGAGTTGGTGATAGACAGGGAGGCCTGGTGTGCTGTGATTCATGGGGTCGCAAAGAGTTGGACACGACTGAGCGACTGATCTGATCTGATCTGAAAGTGAATCAGCTATACATATACATATATGCACTCTTTTTTGGATTTCCTTCACATTTAGGTCACCACAGACCATTGAGGAGAGTTCTGTATGCTATACAGTGGGTTCTCATTAGTTATCTATTTTATGCATAGTTGTGTATATACGTTCATCCCAATCTCCCAATTCATTCCACCTCACTTTTCCCCCATTGGAGTCCATATGTTTGTTTTCTATGTCCATGTCTCTATTCCTGCTTTGCAAAAACCTCCCATTTATATCATTTTTCTAGATTCCACAAAAAAAGCAATACTATACGATATTTCGGGGAAGGCAATGGCACCCCACCCCAGTACTTTTGCCTGGAAAATCCCATGGACGGAGGAGCCTGGTAGGCTCCAGTCCGTGGGGTTGCTAAGAGTCGGACACGACTGAGCGACCTCACTTTGACTTTTCACTTTCATGCATTGGAGAAGGAAATGGCAACCCACTCCAGTGTTCTTGCCTGGAGAAACCCAGGGACGGGGGAGCCTGGTGAGCTTCCGTCTATGGGGTCGCACAGAGTCGGACACGACTGAAGCGACTTAGCAGCAGCAGCAGCAGCATACGATATTTGTTTTTCTCTTTCTGATTTGCTTCAAATCTTGTGACAGTCTCTAGGTTTATCTACATCTCTGCAAATGGCACAATTGTGTTCCTTTTCATGGATGAGTAATGGTCCACTGAACCTAGAATTTTTTACTCAGTAAAAACACATTTCAAAAATTAAGGACAGAGACAGACGTAGGTTAATGGCTGTCAGGGTCTGAGGAGGAGGGGAAAATGAGGAGTGACTACTAATGGGTATGGACTTGTGGGAGTTGATGATATTTTCTGGAGTTAGATAATGGGAACAGTTGCACAATTTTGTGAATATACTAAAAGCCACTGAATTATACACTTTAAATAGTGAATTTTATGGTATTGAAATTACATCTCAATTTAAAAAAAACTAAGAGAAAAATCATACACTTTTTTTTAGACATACAAGAGATGAAAGAATTTATCATGAGCCAAAATTCATTTTGAAAAATGTTAAAGAAAATCTTATGAGCAGAAGGAAAATGATACCAGATGGAGATACAGATCTACACAAAGGAATAAAGAGCACTGTAAATGGTAACTATGTGATAAGTATGTGACTTTTTCTTATCTAAATCTCTTTAAAAGATGACTGCTTTTTAAACTGAAAATGATGGTGAAAGAATAATAAAAATCATTATGGAGTTCATAACATTTGTAAGTAAAATAAATACAAAACAACAATAGCATAAAGAGAGGGAGGTGACATCACAACCTATAAAAACGCACACAGTGTGAGCCAGCACCTTCACACATTGCTGATGAGAATGTAAGATGGAATGTCCACTTCGGAAAAACTTTTGGCTTTTTTTTTTTTAAGTTAAACATACACCAACCCTACCACCAGCCATTCCACTCTAAGCTATTTTCCCAAGAGAAAAGAAAGTGTCAGATCAGATCTGATCAGTCGCTCAGTCGTGTCCGACTCTTCTTGACCCTATGAATCGCAGCACGCCAGATCTCCCTGTCCATCACCAACTCCCGGAGGTCACTCAGACTCACATCCATCGAGTCAGTGATGCCATCCAGACATCTCATCCTCTGTCGTCCCCTTCTCCTCCTGCCCCCAATCCCTCCCAGCATCAGAGTCTTTTCCAATGAGTCAACTCTTCGCATGAGGTGGCCAAAGTACTGGAGTTTCAGCTTTAGCATCATTCCTTCCAAAGAAATCCCAGGGCTGATCTCCTTCAGAATGGACTGGTTGCATCTCCTTGCAGTCCAAGGGACTCCCAAGAGTCTTCTCCAACACCACACTTCAAAAGCATCAATTCTTCGGCGCTCAACCTTCTTCACAGTCCAGCTCTCACATCCATACATGACCACAGGAAAGACGTCTAGTCAAAGCCTTGACTAGACGAACCTTTGTTGGCAAAGTAATGTCTCTGCTTTTGACTATGCTATCTAGGTTGGTCATAACTTTCCTTCCAAGGAGTAAGCGTCTTTTAATTTCATGGCTGCAGTCACCATCTGTAGTGATTTTTGAGCACAGGATAACTTCTATAGAAGAGGAATTTCTTTGTCAAAGGACATGAATATTTAAAAGATGCTTTCATATGTTTTCCAATTGGCCCTTCAGAGTAGTTGTACTAATTTATTTTTTAAATTAATTTTTATTGGAGCATAGTTGATTTACAATGTTATCTTAGTTTCAGGTGTACAGCAAAGTGGATCAGTCATACATATACATATATCCACTCTTTTTTAGATTCTTTTCCCATATGGATCATTACAGGGTACTGAGCAGAGTTCCCTATGCTATACAAGTAGTTCTGATTAGTTATCTGTTTTATATATGTGTGTGTATATGTAAATCCCAATCTCCCAATTTATCCCCCCTTTCCCTAGTTGTACCAATTTACTACTTCCACTGTCAGTGCATATGCTGTTACATAACAAGCTCCATAAGAGAAGAGTGTGATAAACTCATGTATTACTGTCCCTTTTTATCTGTGAGCAGCCAAATATAAAGCAAATGAAATTGCTTTCCATATCTAGATTGGGATTAGGTTTGGAAGCTCAGAGTAATTAGGCAAAAGGACTTCTCCAAAGTTGTGGAGTTTGAAACATTAGCCAATGAATAAAAATAGAAGTAGAAGAAAAAGAAAAAGCCCACTCAAGGCAAGGTAAAGCAATTAATAGTGTGTTTTTGCTATTGACCTTCTAAAATCGTTCCTGTGTCATGCTAAGTTGCTACAGTCATGTCCAACTCTTTGCAATCCTATGGACCGTAGCCTGCCAGGCTCCTCTGTCTATTAGATTTTCCAGGCAAGAATACTGGAGTGGGTTGCCATTTCCTTTTCCAGGGGATCTTCTAGACCCTGCGATTGAACCCGTCTCCTGTGTCTTCTGCATTGGCAGCTGGATTCTTTACTACTGAGCCACCTGGGAAGCTTGAAGGTAAGGGAATCTGTTTCAATTCAATGTGGAGTAGAAATGAATGTTCTTGTCTATTCAAGATTCCTTCACCTCCCCACCTTTTTTGATTAATAACCTGGTCTTTGTTATGGCACTGGACAATACTACTATTCTATCTCTCTGGCCATGGTGACTGGTCCAGAGATGGGCTTATGACCCCAGTCAGAGCAATCAGAATCCTTAAGCAAACATTTTCTAACTGTACTGGTCTTCTTTTCTTCTCTTTTGGTCACTGAATTTTTTAGCTGTAGGCCCAACACTGTTGGAGGGCACGTTCCCTGCTGGGTACAGAGAGTCTATCTGCAAGAGGAGGTCTTTAGCACAAGTTTTCCTAATGTGAATTAGTGATGAGTTGATTGATTAATTAGAGAACATGAGGTGCCAACTAACTGGCACTGCTATAACCTCATTCAGAACTGGCAAGCAGAGTAGGGGAAAAAAAGTTGGAAGCAACACCAACGGTTATGTCTGAGTGACTTCATGCTTTGTTTATCCCAGCATCAGGTTGTAAAGTTGTTAACAATGTGTGCAGCTCATCCTAGTGATAAAGATGGTAGAGGTAGTAATGAGTCAGTACTCTTGAGTAAGAGCCACGAGTAGCATAGAAATAAAGGACAACTATGAACCTGGAACCTAGAAGGACTTAGATTCACGAAAGGTTAATATTGTTGACCTAGTTCCAAATAGGGAAAGGACTACATCAAGGCTGTATATTGTCATGTTGCTTATTTAACTTATATGCAGAGTACATCATGAGAAACGCTGGGCTGGATTAAGCACAGGCTGGAATCAAGATTGCTGGGAAAAATATCAATAACCTCAGATATGCAAATGACACCCAAAACAGCAGAAAGCCCAAAACTAAAGAGCCTCTCGATAAAAGTGAAAGAGGAGAGTGAAAAAGTTGGCTTAAAACTCAACATTCAGAAAACTAAGATCATGGCATCCAGTCCCATCACTTCATGGCAAATAGATGGGGAAACAGTAGAAACAGACACAGACTTTATTTTTGGGGGGCTCCATAATCACTGCAGATGGTGACTGCAGCCATGAAATTAAAAGATACTTGCTCCTTGGAAGGAAAGTTATGACTAACCTAGACAGCATATTCAAAAGCAGAGACTACTTTGCCAACAAAGGTCCATCTAGTCAAAGCTATGGTTTTTCCAGTAGTCATTAATGGATGTGAGAGTTGGCCTATAAAGAGCTGAGTGCAGAAGAATTGATGCCTTTGAACTGTGGTGTTGGAGAAGACTCTTGAGAGTCCCTTGGACTGCAAGGAGATCCAACCAGTCCATCCTAAAGGAAATCAGTCCTGAATATTCATTGGAAGAACTGATGCTGAAACTGAAACTCTAATACTATGGCCACCTGATACGAAATACTGACTCATTGGAAAAGACTTTGATGTTGGGAAAGATTGAAAGCAGGAGGAGAAGGGGACAACAGAGGATGAGATGGTTGGATGGCATCACCAACTCCATAGACATGAATTTGCTGCAGTCCTTGGGGTCACAAAGAGTTGAACGTGACTGAGCGACTGAACTGAACTGAATATTGTTGATGATAAGTGTTGGAATAAAAGAATATAGGTCACTAAAGGCTATGCTTCTCAGTAAGGGAAGAATCCTATAGCAATCTAAAGACGGGAAGGAAAATCTACTTAAATTGAAATCTATCTGATTACCCATGTGAAATGCCATTTTAAAGTAAAATCCAAGACACAATTTTTGACATACTAAACAGCTAGTTACAGTATAGTTATAAAGTTCCTATTTTATGTCCCAGGAACATACTCTTAAATTGCAACTAGTAAGATTTGGGAAACCTTCAGGGAGAGGTGTTTGCAATGAGTGTTGAAGATTGCATGACATAGTGATGGAGATGGTACAGAAAAATATCCCAAGCTAAGGACAGTAGCATAAATAAAATACTGGAGAGATCTGTGAATGCAGTGTGCTATCTTTTGTATAAGAAAAAGAAACAGAGTACATATTATTTACTTGTATAAAAGCTTACAGGTTCTGTACACTCATAAGTGCTTCCCAGGTGGCCCAGTGATAAAGAATCTGCCTGCCTGTGCAGGAAAGGCCAGTTCAATCCCTGGGTCAGGAAGATCCCTTGGAGGAGAAATTGGCAACCCACTCCAGTATTCTTGCTGGAAAAATCCCATGGACAGAGGATCCTGGCGGGTGATAGTCCATGGGGTTACAAAGAGTCGGACATGCTTTGAGTGCCTGAGCACACACCTACGCATGCATACTCCTAAGAACCTAATTCCAGGGGTTGGCTGTTGGGAGTCAGGAATGTGATCTGGATGGATGGGGACAGGGCTGGAGGGAAGACTTGTCAGTGGAACTAGAATTTAGTTCCATTTGAATGACAGAATTTAGTGAACAGTAGGTTTAGGGTGGTCTGTTAGATCAAGCATAATCTTGAATGTTTTGTTACAAAATTTGTAATTCAGTTTCTGGGTAATGGAAACCCACTGCTGCTGCTGCTGCTGCTGCTAAGTTGCTTCAGTTGTGTCCGACTCTGTGCGACCCCATGGACTGCAGCCTACCAGGCTCCTCTGTCCATGGGATTTTCCAGGCAAGAGTACTGGAGTGGGTTGCCATTGCCTTCTCCGTGGAAATCCACTATAGAATTTTAAACATAAAACTGACCTAGGCTTCCCTGGTGGCTCAGTCGTAAGAAATCTGCCTGCTAATGCAGTAGACATGGGTTCAATCCCTGGTCCTGGAACCCTGTCATAAGGCAACTAAGCCTGTGAGCCACAACTACTGAGCCTCTGCTCTAGAGCCCAGGAGCCACAACTACAGAGCCCACACCCCACAACTACTGAAGCCCATGCATTCTAGAGCCCATCCTCTGCAAGAAGAGAAGCCACCACAATGAGAAGCTCAGGTATCACAACTAGAGAGTAGCTCGCACAACAACAAAGACCCGCATAGCCAAAAATAATTAAAAAAAAAAAAAAACTGACCTAATACAGTCTTCATGGAAGGGATAAGTATTTGCTCTGTAACCCCTGAAATGCAAGCAATGTTGCACTCTTTTATGTTCCAAAATCAAATCAAATTTGCTTCATTTGTCAGAGTTTGCAAAAGCAAAAACAGTTATGTTGCAGACAAAAGTGTGTTGGGAGGAGTTCTCCACATCCTCCCAATTCCATTAGGATCATGTTAGAGGTCTGGGAGTTTACAGATAACCTAAAAAGAAATCAGCTTCCCTAGTAGCTCAGTTGGTAAAGAATCTGCCTGCAGTGCAGGAGACCCAGGTTCAATCCCTGGATTGGGAAGATCCCCTGGAGAAGTAAATGGCAAACCACTCCAGTATCCTTGCCTGGAAAATCCCATGGACTGAGGAGCCTGGCGGGCTGCAATCCATGGGGTCACAAGAGTTGGACATGACTTAGCGACTTAACCACCACCACCAAAGAGAAATCACTCAACCTGTGGCCCAGACTGCTGTTTCTTCCTATCCTGGAGCAGGACCAGTTACATAATTTGCAGGGCTTGGTGCCAAATGAAAACGCAGAGTCCTTTGTTCAAAAATTGTTGAGAATTTCAAGATGGTGACAGCAGAGCATTGGATCCCAGTGTGGGGCCCTTCTGTGTGTGAGTGCACAGATCTGTCTCAGACCCATGAAGCTGGCTCTGTCTGAGGGCAGACAGCCTCACATGGACTACACTACTTTGCAAAACTAAGCTCCAGGAGTCTCTACTAGAGTAAGATGTGAGGCCAACAGGATTACAGTGGTGCCCAAGGGGTCTATCTCTTAGAACACTTCCCAAACCTTAGTGTGCATGCAAATCACAAGGTGTTGCTAGGATGCAGATTCTAACTCTGGAGTAGGTCTGGGGTAGCATTTGAAATTCTGCATTTTTGCAGACTTCCACGTGCCGCTGTTTCTGTAGGTCTGTAGACCACATTTTGATCCACAAAGCGTTACCCCGTAACCCTGTGCTGTGTGCTTGGTTGCTCAGTCATGTCTGACTCAGCCCTATGGATGGCTCCTCAGTCGATGAGATTTTTCAGGCAAGAATACTGGAGTGGGCTGCCATTTCCTACTTTAGGAGATTTTCCTGACCCAGAGGTTGAACCCATGTCTCCTGTGTCTATTGCACAGCAGGTGAACTCTTTACCCACTGAGCCATAGGGGAGACTCCATAACCTTAGATGCATGCAACCAACCCTCAGACTCTCCTCCTGACTCTCCAAGAATTCATCCCTGGTGTCCAATCTTTTATCTCACAAAGCCTTGGCTGCTAAGGGCAGGGAAGGAGGTAAAAATCCCCATTCAGTCTATAACCTAGAAGACAAGTAGTACTTGACTTTCCTCATCAGGGTACCTGGACTGGTCTGTTTTAAAAAGATAAAAGAAATGTCAGCATGAGGCATGGAGAAAAAAACATGAAGAAATGAGAGGCAGTTATAATTGCGCAAGTTTGGTAGGGCCCTGAGGATTAGAATGGAAGCAGACAGGAGAGGCTTTTCAAAGGTCAACCTAGCTGGCTGAGGAAGCCAACTAGGAGAGGGAGAGGGAGGAAATGGAGGTAAGTCCAGAGTTTTGCGCCTGGATATGCCTACAATGATAAGGATGCCATTAACCCAGGAGGGCAGAAAGGGCAGCAGCTCTGAGAAGACACAAGTTCAGTTCAGGTAACACTAAGTTTTAGGGGCTGTACATCCTTATAGCTGGACTTCCCAAGTGGCTCATCAGTAAAGAATCCACCTACCAATGCAGGAGACGTAGGTTTGATCCCTGGGTCAGGAAGATCTCCTGGAGGAGGAAATGGCAAACCACTCCAGTATTCTTGCCTGGGAAATCCCATGGACAGAGGAGCCTGGAGGGCTATAGTCCACAGGGTGGCAAAAGAGTCGGACACGACTTAGCAACTAAACAACAATATCCTTATACTAGGAGAAATCCTAGGCATCTAAGTAAGTAGAAATCAGAGAAAAATGGTGACAGAAATACATTAATGGGTATCAAATGAGTATGGATGTAAAATGCAAAGTTTTTTGAAATAAGAACGTGAGGGCACATGTTCACTGAGTGGAAGAAATCCTAAACAATGGGTGGAGGACCTGTTTTGGTGGTGCAGGGCAGTGCTACTAAGAAGTTTTAGGTGAAATACAAACCTTTGCTCTTGAACAGCTATGCAGCATTTTCTTCCGTCACAAACTGTGATATTATCTTTATAAAAATAGACTAGTCCAGGTATCCTAATGAGGAAATCTTTCAAAAAATCTTTGAAGCTTCCTGGAAAGCCTATTCAGTCCCTGCCATATCTGCTGTCATTAAATATATTAATAGAATCTAGAATGCTGGAGTTACTTGTCTGCTGCCTTTTATGAGCACTGCTTGTACACAAAATGGTCTTCTGTGTTCTCATTTAATGTGGTCAAACGAATGTATTTTGGTATGTAAATTTCTTAATTTTTTTATTTTAATGGCTAACAACTTTACAGGAAAAAAAAATCATATGTATAAAACAGCTTGCTACAGCTTTTTGGAGGTTTCTTCT
Organism: Tragelaphus eurycerus; assembly: GCA_935064755.1. Taxonomy (NCBI): domain Eukaryota; kingdom Metazoa; phylum Chordata; class Mammalia; order Artiodactyla; family Bovidae; genus Tragelaphus; species Tragelaphus eurycerus. Next base: position 11,064,507 of record CAKXYN010000070.1, on the reverse strand, counting down.
ATCCTTATCAGTATACATACACATGATTAATATGCTTCTTGTGGGAATGGCTGTGAATCATTGGTGTGTAAGTTCTTTAATGACCACAAACTCCATCCTCCCTGTTTATAACACTCTCTGCAGCGTGACCTAGATGTTCTTCCATCAAGATATGGAATCTATTTCCTCCTATCTTCAATCTCTTCCAGCCTGGTGACTAACTTTGAGTAACAAGAGAGTGTAGTTTCTTTTCTTTTTTAATTAAATGAGGCAAGGTTATTATTACTATGTAAAATTTTGGCTTGCAGTTTCTTCATTGCGGCCTGAGGGCTTAGTTGCTCCTGGGCACATGGGATCTTAGTTCCCAGACCAGTGATCAAACACACACAGCTCCTGCATTGGAAGGAAGATTCCTTTTTTTTTTTTTTTTTTAGAAGGCAGATTCTTAGCCACTGGACCACCAGGGAAGTCATAAGAGATTTGTGATTTCTGCTCTTGCCATGTTGCTACCATCCTATAAAGAAGCTTGACCTAGCCTCCTTGCGGCCTACCCTTTACCCAACACCAAAATCCAGTCATGTGAATGAAACTGAGACTGTCAAGCCTCCGTTGAGCTGCCAGATGACTGCAGTCACGAGTGTGACCCCAGGCCAGGCCAGCTAAAATCCAGAGCAGCTTGACCCAGCCCAAGTGTGCTGGCAAATAAAAATGGTTGTTTTAAAACACTAAATGTTAGGGAATTCCCTGATGATCTGGTGGTTAGGACTCTCTGTGGTCAGTGTTGACAGTGTGGGTTCAATCCTTGGCTGGGGAATTAAAATTCTGTAAGTCACAGGGTGTGCCCAAAAACCCATTAAATTTTAGGTAATTATAGATAATTGATATAATTTGGTATATTATATTTGCATTCTAATTTTGGAATTATCATTATTTGGGGTATAATTTTGTATGTATTTGAACAACTTGTAAGATATTTTATACCCTTATACACAATTCTATGGTATTCCATTACCACTGTTTACTTAACCTTTTCCCAATAATTAGACATTTGGTGTGTATACAGCTTTCCATTTTTATGGATAATTCTGTTCCAAGAATCTTTTTACAACTGGTCTCTAATTTTTTTGCTTGTTATTTTCTTAGGATTTTTTTTTAACCTAAAGTGGAATTAGTGGGTAAAATGATGTAAAGTATTAATTCTCACCACATATTGACCGACTGCTTTCTAAAAGATGGTTATCAATTTACTGTGCAGCCAGCAGTATATTCATCTCCCCATACGCAGTTAGCAAACTTTCTAAAAATTTAGCAATTTTGATCGCTTAAAAATTTTTTTGGCCTCACCTCTCATTTTGTGGCATCTTAATTCCCCAACCAAGGACTAAACCCTGGGCCATGGCAGTGAAAGCACTAAGTCCTAACTACTGAACCACCAGGGAATTCCCAGAAATTTAAAAATTAAGACGTAACATATATGCAGCTAAGTATGCAAATCTTAACTATGTATCTTGATTAATATTTACAGATATAGAGAGATAGACAGAGTTCATGTAATCACCCCCAGATGAAGATTTGGAACATTTCTAGCTCCCCACGTATTTCTCTTGTGCTCCTTTCCAGTCAAACCACCCCCAGAAGTAATCACTTCTTTGATTTTCATCATCAGAGATCTATCTAATCTTGAACTTCATATAAATAGAATCATGCAGATTGTACTCTCCTATGTCTGCCTTCTTTTGCTCATTATTATATCTGTAAAATTCATTCTTGTCCTTGTTGTGTATGGCAGTGGTTCATTCTTGTCCATTGGTAATATTATTGAGTATGCTGCAATTTCCTTATCTAAAGTGAAAGTGGAGAGTGAAAAAGTTGGCTGAAAGCTCAACATTCAGAAAACGAAGATCATGGCATCTGGTCCCATCACTTCATGGGAAATAGTGGAAACAGTGTCAGACTTTATTTTTCTGGGCTTCAAAATCACTGCAGATGGTGACTGCAGCCATGAAATTAAAAGATGCTTACTCCTTGGAAGGAAAGTTATGACCAACCTATATAGCATATTCAAAAGCAGAGACATTACTTTACCAACAAGGGTTTGTCTAGTCAAGGCTATGGTTTTTCCTGTGGCCATGTATGGATGTGAGAGTTGGGCTGTGAAGAAGGCTGAGCGCTGAACAATTGATGCTTTTGAACTGTGGTGTTAGAGAAGACTCTTGGGAGTCCCTTGGACTGCAAGGAGATGCAACCAGTCCATTCTGAAGGAGATCAGCCCTGGGATTTCTTTGGAAGGAATGATGCTAAAGCTGAAACTCCAGTACTTTGGCCACCTCATGCGAAGAGTTGACTCATTGGAAAAGACTCTGATGCTGGGAGGGATTAGGGGCAAGAGGAGAAGGGGACGACAGAGGATGAGATGGCTGGATGGCATCACTCAATGGACATGAGTCTGAGTGAACTCCGGAAGTAGGTGATGGACAGGGACGCCTGGCGTGCTGCGATTCATGGGGTTGAGAAGAGTTGGACACAACTGAGTGACTGATCTGATCTGATCTGATTCTTCATTTGATGGACAGTTCAGTAATTTCAGCTTGGGGCTACTAAACAAGTGTTTTAAACTTTTTTACTTATTTTAATATTTCAGTAGTCATACGTTCAGAGAAGGCAATGGCACCCCACTCCAGTACTCTTGCCTGGAAAATCCCTTGGACCAAGGAGCCTGGTGGGCTACAGTCCATGGGGTCACTATGCGTCGGATACGACTGAGCGACTTCACTTTCACTTTTGACTTTCATGCATTGGAGAAGGAAATGGCAACCCACTCCAGTGTTCTTGCCTGGAGAATCCCAGGGACGGGGAGCCTGGTGGGCTGCCGTCTATGGGGTTGCACAGGGTCGGACATGACTGAAGTGACTTAGCAGCAGCAGCAGTCATACATTGATACCTTAGAAGTGTTTCAGTACTAATTTCTTCATTTACTGTTGGAGTACAACTGGTGAGGGACTAGAGAATGAGTCTGAGTGGTTGAGCAGGGCCAGATTATGAAGGACCTTGTAAGAGGTGCTGAGGAACATGAACTATGTGGCATGGACAGAGGGAAGTCACTGAGGGATCTGAAGCAAGAGAAGAAAGTTATCAACCTTGAATGTTAGAAATATGTCCCTGCCAGTAGGGAGGAGAATAGATGGTGTGAGGAAAAGTCTGAAGGCAGATTTCTAGGCAGAAGACATGGCAATAACATGGGCAAGAAATGAGCTGGGCCTGAACTAACACAGCAGCAACAGAACTTATTAGGTGTTGATCTTTGGGACATGACGAGCTAACTGCTGGATAGCTAAAATGGCGGTAGATGCATTGACTAAGGCAAGGAAGGCAGATGGGGAGGAGGATAGAGCACCACAGGAAAGATAATGAGTTAATTTTGGATTTGTTGAATTTGAGATACCTGTGGAACACCCAGGTGGAGAAGACTGTTTGTCAACTGGTTATGCAGGTCTAGCTTCCTTGGTAGCTCAGTTGGTAAAGAATCCGCCTGCAGTGCAGGAGACCCGGGTTGGATTCCTGGGTTGGGAAGAGTCCCTGGAGAAGGGAATGGGCCACCCGCTCCAGTGTTCTGGCCTGGATCGCAAAGAATCGGACACGGCTGACCAACTTTCACTTTCACTTTTTGTGTGGGTCTAGAAATCTGGAAGTGGTCCTGCTAGAGGCAGAGATTTGGGAGATCACCAGTGCATAGGAGGAAGAAGAACCTGGAAGATAGACAAGGTTAATTAGAATAGTTGAGGTGGATGGACAGGCAGTGAGAAGCAAAGCCAAAGAAGCCCAAGATGAGAGGTCTGAGATAAATGGGAAAGTTGTGGCTCTCAGAAGTCCAGGGGTTGAAAATTTCAAAAAAGAGGGTATCTCAGAGAGGAAGGTGAGATAAAGACTGCGTAGTAACTTCTGGATTTGGAAGTCAGATCGTTGGTGAGTTTGCCATAGCAGTTCCAAAGAAGTGATAGGAGCGGGTTCCAGATTGCAGCAAGCTGAGAAAACCAAGGGCAGCAATTAGACTTTCCTTTTGGAAAATTCAGTTACAGATAAAAAGAAAGGTGACATTATTGAGGCCAATGTCACTTTTGTTTTTGTTTTTTGGTTTTTTTAGTTGATAGAGATCTGAGTACCAAGTGCAGATGGGGTGAAGCCATCCCCTCCTGGACAGCTTCCTAGGGACCATGCCGTGGATCCAGCACCTCTGTTGTCTTCCAAGCCCTCGTTTCTGCCTTCTCTAGTTTTAATAGAGCATTTTACATGATTCCTTGTTGTCTCCTCTCTTGGTCTATTAATTATACTTGTTTAAAAATATATTTAAGCGTTTTCCTTAGGGTTTGCAATCTACATTTACAGCTAATTCACTCTAATGCTTCACGGGTAGTGCAAGTATTTCATAACAGAGTATTATCAATGGCTCCCTCCTATTTCTTATAACATTGCTATTATTTATTTCACTAATTCATAAACTATAATCGCTGAAAGCATGGGTTGTATTAGTAAGTGAATCATGTAGTGAAAATTTATCATTTGGAGTAATCTTTCTCACAAAGTTATTTGTTATGCTCTATCCAAGTGACTCAGTGGTAAAGAATCTGCCTGCCAATGCAGGAGACACAGGAGACCTGAGTTCAATCCCTGGGTCAGAAAGATGCCCTGGGGAAGGAAATGGCAACCCACTCCAGTATTCTTGCCTGTAAAATCCCATGGACAGAGGACTACAGTCCACAGGGTTGCAAAGGGTCAGACACGACTATAATGACTTGGCACAGCACCATTTCGTATTTTATTAGTGTTGGTGCTTTTAAACATATGTGGTTTCTAGCATGATGGCTTTTAAAGACAAGATGTGAAATAGAAGAGAAAAATTCAGATCGAGTTTACGATGAAAATTTCAATCTTTTGAAACATCTCATTGTACCTGAGGACAATGAACTCAAGTTGTTCTGTCCCTTTGTGCACTGTATTAAACAGCTTACAAAGTAAACAATGTGTCCCTGCAAATTGCAGGGACATATAACTCCACATCCCAGTCATTTTGACAAGTAAGGTGGCTGATTATTTTATGTGGCTATTAGAATCTTGAAACAGAGTAAAACTGTTGTTTAAAAAACGTCACAAACAAATGGTATCTAACTAAACTTAAAAGCTTTTGAATAGCAAAGCAAACCATAGACACAATGAAAAAACAACCTATAAACTTGGGGAAAATGTTTGCAAATGATGCTACCAACAAGGGATTAATTTATATATATATACATAATATATAATTTATATTTTATATATATATATATACACAAAGCAGCACATACAGCTTAATGTCAAAACAGAACAAATAAAATAACCCAGGGCAGAAGACCTAAATAGACATTTCTCCAAGGATGACATACAGATAGCCAGCAGTCACATGAAAAGATAATTAATATTGCTAATTATTAGATAAATGCAAATCAAAACAATTTTCACACCAGTCAGAACTGTTGTGTCTGACTCTTTTTGACTCCATAGACTGCAGCACACTTGGCTTCCTAGTCCTTGACTATCTCCCGGAGTTTGCTCAAACTCATCACCATTAAGTTGGTGATGCCATCCAACCATCTCATCCTCTGTCACTCCCTTCTTCTCTTGCCTTCAATCTTTCCCAGAGTCAGGATCTTTTCCAATGACTCGGCTCTTCACATCAGAATGATCCCATCAAAATGTTTATAGGACTTCCGTGGTAGCACAGTGGATAAGAATCCACCTGTCAATGCAGGAGACCCAGGTTTGATCCCTGATCTGGGAGGACTGCGCACACAGGAGCAACTAAGTCACAACCACTGAGCCCTTGCTCTGCAACCTGTGCTCCGCAACAAGAGAAGCCACCACAATGTGAAGCCCGCACACCACAAGGAAGAGCAGGCCCTGCTTGCTGCAACTAGAGAAAGCCCAGAGCAGTCAAATATAAATAATGTGTGTGTGTGTATATATATATATATATATTTTTTTTTTTTTTTAAGAGAGATGTGCTTTAAAAAAAAAAGTCTACAAAGAATTTCCCTGGTGGTCCAGGAAGATTTCACATGCTACAGGGCAACTAAGCCAGATGCCACAACTACTGAGTCCATGCTCTAGAGCCCACGTGCTACAACTGCTGAAGCCCACAGGCCCTCCAGCCCATACTCCACAACAAGAGAAGCCACTGCAATGAGAAGTTTGTGAACCACAGCTGGAGAGTAGTCCCTGCTCACTCCAACAAAGACCCACTGCAGCCAAAAAGTAGTCTACAAATAATAAATGCTATCGAGGGTGTGGAGAAAAAGGAACACTCCTACACTGCTGGTAGGATGTAAATTGGTGCAGCAGCTGCAGACAGTATCGAGGGCCCTTAAAAAACTGAAAATAGAGTTACCATATGATCTTGCAATTCCACTTCTGTACACATATCCAGAAAAAAACTCTAATTTGAAAATATACATGCACCCTAGTGTTCACTGCACCACTATTTACAATAGCCAAGCATGGAAACAATGCAAATGTCCATTGACAGATGAATTAATAAAGAAGACATGATACATATATATGGTGGAATATTACTCAGCCATAAAAAAGAATCAAATAATGCCATTTGCAGCAGCAGGATGGACCTAGAATTTATCATATTAAGTGAAGTAAGTCAGACACAGAAAGACAAATATCATATGATATTATTCATATGTGGAATCTAAAAAAATGATACAAATGAACTTATTTATGAAACAGAAATAGACTCACAGACATAGAGAACAAGCTTACAGATACTAAAGGGGGTACTGAATTTGGGATTAACATATACATACTACTATGTATAAAATAGATAGACAACAAGAACCAACTGTACAGCACAGGGAACTATACTCAATATCTCATAATAACCTATAATGGAAAAGATATATATATATATACACACATCCATATATACATATATGTATATGTACATATATGTATGTACTGTATGTTTGAAAACTAACACATTATAAATTAACTATACTTCAATAAAGATAAGAAAGAAAAAAGTCAAATTGGTAAAAATGCTCAGGAAATACCTTATTTAGTAGCTTTTATTTATTGTCCAGAAAGGGAAAAATCACCCAACAGTATAATCAGTCAACATATTAGTGACATGTAACATCATGCCAACAAAGCTTTGTGTGATAAACCGAACAACAATTGTTTGTCTAGCCAGGTTGATGAGTCAGTAGATTTTACCAATAAATGTCTTAGCACAACATTTGTAAGATTTATAAATAAAAATGAAAGTTAAGAGCTGTTTTTTGTTTTTTTTTTTTTTTTTTTTTTTTTTGCTGCTGCTGCAAAGAGCTCCCTAAACAAGTCAAGACCAACCTACTTGTAATATTTTGTCTTTGTACCTGAAGAACTGTGTGACCATTTGTAATGAACAAGCCCATCAACGGTTATCTCCAGGAAAGGCTTTGCCTCTAATGAGCAAAGAAAATTCTGACTTTGTTCACAACATACTGTTTTTCTTCATGGAAAGTGCTGATGTCAAAGCCTGTTAAACAAGAAATTTTAAAAGTCTAGACAATGTGATAAAAACCACCAACTTTATTAAAAAGAGAACAATTCATTCGAGAATATTTTTTAAACTGTGTGAACATCTGGATAAAGAGCACATAAATCTGCTACCAACAGGAATTTAGTGGCTTAGCAGAGAAAGAATTCTCAGCAGGAGTTTAGGTTAAAAGATGAACCATAAAATCCCAGAGAAAACATTTTGACTTCGAGAGATAGGTTCTTGGATTGAAAAGAAATGAAAATTTGACAAATTATGTTTCAAAGGGAAATAGTGACGTGTTTCCACTGTTGATTAGGTTTGAAGGTAAGGAAGGGTCTCTGCAAGCCTCACATCTTATTGAAAACCACTTAGCAAAACCACAGAATCTCATTGAATCACAGTCCCTGTGTTGGGGCTTCCCTGATGGCTCAGCCAGTAAAGAATCCACCTGCAATGAAGGAGACACAGGAGAAGCTGGTTCAGTCCCTGGGTTGGGAAGATCCCATGGAGAAGGAAATGGCAACTCACTCCAGTATTCTTGCCTAAAAAGTCCTATGAACAAAGGAACCTGATGGGCTACAGTCCACAGGGTCAAAGAGCCTCAGACATGAATGAATATGAGTATGCACCACAGACAGTCCTTTTATGCCCAAGGTATGACTCAAGCAACTCACACTCCTTGAATCTTTTGCTCAGCCCGAGAACTGTACCTTTAAGGGAAGAGAAGGAAGACTTCCCTTGTCTCCTTTCTCTTCTCTTAAACCACTTAATCCATTAACCCATGTTAAGAATCTGCCCTCTATGGCAGGGATTCCCACCCCTGGTAGAGGAACTAAGTTCCCATATGCAACTAAGCCTGCACTTGGCAACTACTGAGCCCACTCATGGAAAGATCCTGAATGGTGCAACTAAGACCTGATGCAGTCAAATAAAAAAATATAAATAAATAATAAAGTCCACTTTAATAGATTAAAAAAAGAGAGAGAGAGGACTTTTTGAACTACAGTTTATATATTTAAATGAGGTTTACAAGTTCTGGATTCCTTTGAAAAAATAGGACTGCACTATTCATGGGAAGGGGGCTTTCCTGATAGCTCAGTTGATAAAGAATCTGCCTGCAATTCAGGAGACCCAGGTTCGATTCCTGGGTCAGGAAGATCCCCTGGAGAAGGGAATGGCTACCCACTCCATGGCCTGGAGAATTCCATGGACTGTATAGTCCATAGGGTTGCAAAGAGTCAGACACAACTGAGTGACTTTCACTTTCACTTTTCATTCGTGGGAAAACAACGATCATTTTGCTGAAGTGTTTAACTTCTCTTAAATGTGTAGATCAGATCAGATCAGTCGCTCAGTCGTGTCCGACTCTTTGCGACCCCATGAACCGCAGCACGCCAGGCCTCCCTGTCCATCACCAGCTCCCGGAGGTCCTCAGACTCGCATCCTCGTCAGTGATGCCATCCAGCCATCTCATCCTCTGTCGTCCCCTTCTCCTCCTGCCCTCAATCCCTCCTTGGAGTCCCTTGGACTGCAGAGATCAACCAGTCCATTCTGAGGAGATCATCCTGGATTTCTTTGGAGGAATGATGCTAAAGCTGAAACTCCAGTATTTTGGCCACCTCATGCGAGAGTTGACTCATTGGAGAAAATGTGTAGATAAGCTTTGCGTATTTAACCAGTGTCAGAAATTGTCTCATTTTAGTTGAAAATGAAATCTCAGTGTTGGACCAGCAAAAAAAAAAAAAAAAAGCACATTTCAGTTAAAAGGTAAATTTCATTCTTTAGTTTTAGTTTCATAAAGAATAGTTTTAATGCTTTTATATAGTCTGATAAAAGAGATCATGCAATTTGCAATATAGTTGTAATTTTGCAGTTGTTAGGCCTGTATGGGAGCTTGATCATGTCACTAAGGAAGGAAATCCTTTCATATAGTGCTGAATCAAGCTGTCTTAGGTCAAGATTTTTTTTTTTTTTGGCTGTTCTACATGGCTTGTGGGATCTTAGTTCCCCGACCAGGGATTGAAACCAGGCCCTTGGTAGTAAAATCACAGAGTCCTAACCATTGGACCACCAGGTAATTCCCTCTTAGGTCATATTTTTATTCATATTGCTTGGTTTATAATTTTTATAACTTTTCAGCATTGTCAATACATTTCATGTTATAAATAATATTAATTAAAATAATATATGATCTTCACATAAATTAAATCTACTCCCCCCTTTAAAAAAATTAAATTTCATTTTGTATTAAGCTAGTTATTTGACAAAAATATATTATATTTGCCTCATGAGTTTTAAATATTTATGACAAGGCAATAAGGAGATAAATTTCAGGAAAAGTAAGCTAATTTTAGCTATTTGATTCTTTTGCAAAGACATGGTTAAAAGAAACTTTAAGTGAGGAAAACAAACACTCTTGCACATACCATACATGACATACTAACCTCATTAGAATATCATTTAGTAGGAATTTCTGATAAGAATTTCAGAATAGTTGGTTAAGATAAAAAATCAAGTAGGTTTTATGAGTTAACATCTCTGGTCAGTAGGAAGAACCACACAAAATAGTAGACTAATCAGTTAGTTAAAATAAACGGATCCTCAAAAAAGTATTTATTCTCTACTCAAAAAAATCATTGGAAGTTATTACTGGGTTGTTGTATCTACAATTTACTGATCATGATGAAACTGTGTAACCCATACTGGGACTTGAACCTAGTTGGCCAGGACCTGAACCTGGCCAAAATCCAATTTGGGACTCAAAGGCTGTCAAAATCCTTGATCTTCCAACTGAGATCACAAACTTGGTTTCAGCACTTAATGAAGCTCAGATTCCTAATGTTTTATCGTGGAAAGAATTGAGTGAGAGATAAAGTGATAGGTAAGAAGTGGATTTATTTAGAGATACAAACAGAGTGTGGATAATTTCAGAAGGAGAGAGTGGCCTTGAAATATGGTATGGTTAGCTTTTATGGGCTGGGTAATTTCATAGGCTAATAACTGGGTTTCCCTGGGGGTTCAAATGGTAAAGAATCCACCTGCAATTCCGGAGACCTGGGTTCGATCCCTAGGTTGGGAAGATCCTCTGGAAGAGGTCATGGCAACCCACTCCAGTATTCTTGCCTGGAGGATCCTCATGGACAGCCCCCTGGCAGGCTACAGTCCATGGGGTTGCAGAGTCAGACATGACTGAGTGACTAAACACACACAATGACTGGGAGGGTTATTCAAACTATTTGGGGGAAGGGATGGAGATTTCCAGGGGTTGGGCCACCACTCACTTTTTGGTCTTTGATGGTCAGCCTTGGAACTGTCATGGCACCTGTGGAAGTGTCATTTAGCTGATGTGCTACAATAAGCAAATACTGAGGCTCAGGGTTGCATGGAAGTTGACTCATCATCATCTTGGACCCATTTGGTTCTAATCAGTTTATATTATGTCCTTGGGCTATGCCATTCTTTTAAAGTTTGTGCCCTGCCCACTTCCTTCCTGTTTCAATGCTAATGTACAATGTGTGCATGCTCAGTGGCTCAGTCATGTCCAACTCTTTGTGACTCTGTGGACTAAAGCCCACCAGGTTCCTCTGTCCATGGAATTTTCCAGACAAGAATACTGGAGTGGGTTGTCATTTCCTACTCCAGGGAATCTTCCCAACCTTGGGATCAAACCCACTTCTGCATCTCCAGCACTGGCAGGTGAATTCTTTACCATTGAGCCACCTAGGAGCTGTAAGGGGAAAAAGAAAAAAATTATATACGCATTCTCTGAAAATTATTTCAAGAGTTCCTCCAGAGGGAAAAGGTTGAGAAAGATTATGTGAACCTCTGTGTGGTATCTGAAAATTGCTCTGTGCCTTTTCTTCTCAGTACAAAATGTTCTATAGGGCCTATCACTGAAAATTCTTTAAAAAAGAAAAGATGAATCATGTTCATGGCATCCTGTAGTAAATATATTGTGATATGTCACAACGTACAGAAAGTAAAATAAAAGGTATATCACAGGGTCAGTTGACAAAGTTGTTAAAGAGAAAACCAGGGCCCAAAGTGGCATCACTTTTACTAAAGCCCAGGATACCAAACCTAGATTTAATACCTGACCCAATTTTAGCTTCAGCTTTCCCCAGGAATGTCATCTTAATGGGCCAGTCTAGGGTTTTCTAATCAACACCAGTGAGGTAATCTGGTGGGCCCTCTCCCTACCCACACCCCACCCCCAGAGGAAGAATGCATAATAAAAGCTGTTTTGTTCCCTTCTCCACAAAAGAAGATGGCTTGGCCTAAAATAATCCTTTGTTTTCTTTTGCTAATCCTTTCTTGTTCCATTCTTCTGGTTATAAAAACCTCCCATTCTGTACAACTCCAGAGAGTGTCTTTCTCTTCATTAGATGGGGTGCTGCTGATGAATCACTGAATAAAGCCAAGTAGATCTTCAGATTTACTCAGTGGAGTTTGTTTTAGGCTCACCTGGTGGGTCAGTTGTAAAGAATCCGCCTGCCAATGCAGGAGACATGGGTTCGATCCCTGGGTTGGGAAGATCCCCTGGAGAAGGGAATGGCTATCCACTCCAGTATTCCTGCCTGGGAAATCCCACGGACAGGGGAGCCTGGAGGGCTACAGTTCATTGGGTGGCAAAAAAGTTTTACATGACTGAGTGACTAAACAACAACAATAACAAATACTAAAAAGATTAATTTGTTAAGGATAGATAATTTTAATTTATATATTGTGTAATACTGGAGTGGGTTGCCATTTCCTCCTCCAGGCAATCTTCCAGACCCATGTCTCCTGCATTGGCAGGTTGATTCTTCACCACAGTGCCACCTGGGAAGCCCATATGTGTAAATTATATATTAAAACCACATATAATTTTAATACTTTTTTCCTGTGTCTTAACAGATCATTTTAATAACTTCTTTCTGTATTCTAGCAGATCAAGGGCATACACACTCACTTTGGAAACTACTGTCTTAATCACAGAATTCCTAGTCACACCCATATATCTAATGTCAGTTGATGTTCAACAAAGGTGCCGAGACCATTCAATAGTGAAAGAATAGTGTTGTCAATAAATGATACTAGAAAATTGGATGGCCACAAGCAAAAGAAGGCAATTGAACCCATAACTCACACAATATACAAAAATTAATTCAAAATGCTTTAAAGATCTAAATATAAGAGATAAACCTATAAAACTCTTAGAGGAAAACATAGGGGTACATTTTGATGACTTCAATTTGGCAGTGGATTCTTAGATATGACTCCAAAATCACAAGCAACAAAAGAAAAAAATACATAAGTCAGACTTCATCAAAATAAAAAAAAAAAACTTTTGTACTTCAAAGGACATTATAAAGAGAGCGAAAAATCCACAGAATGGGAGAAAAATATTTGTGAATTGTATCAAAATTGAGCAGGACCCTGCAGGGCCCTCCTGGGTACAAGTCCCTCTGTTTCCCCTGTTTCTTGTTTGTAGAAAGAGGCTTTAGTTTTCAGGCCCTTCATTAAGTTCCAAAGCGCAGATTCAACGCAGTTATTAATAAGAAAGTGAAGGAATGCAGATAGAAAGAAAAATCAGACAGGCACAGAAAGCAATGATAGCTTAGACAATTGTTTATTGTTCAGTCACTAAGTTATGTCTAATTCTTTGTGACCCCGTGGACTATACCAAGCCAGGTTCCTCTATCCTCCACTATCTATCAGAGTTTGCTCATTCATGTCCATCAAGTCAGTGATGCTATCTAACCACCATCATCCTCTATTACCCACTTCTCCTCCTGCCTTCAATCTCAAATTCATGTCCATCAAGTCAGTGATGCTGTCTAACCACCATCATCCTCTATTACCCACTTCTCCTCCTGCCTTCAATCTTTCCCAGTATCAGAGTCTTTTCCAGTGAGTTGGTTCTTCACGTCAGGTGGCCGAAGTATTGGAGTTTCAGCTTCAGCATCAGTCCTTCCAGTGAATATTCAGGGTTGACTTTCTTTAGGATTGACTGGATTGATCTCCTTGCCATCCAAGGGACTCTCAGGAGTCTTCTCCAACACCACACTTTGAAAGTATCAGTTCTTTGGTGTTCAGCCTTCTTTATGGTCCAGTTCTCACATCCATACATGACTACTGGAAAAACCATAGCTTTGACTCTATAGACCTTTGTCAGCAAAGTGATGGCTCTGCTTTTTAATACATTGTCTAAGTTTGTCATAGCTTTTCTTCCAAGGAGTAAGCATCTTTTAATTTCATGACTGCAGTCACCATACACAGTGATTTTGGAGCCCAAGAAAATAGTCTGTCACTGTTTCCCCATCTATTTGCCATGAAGTGATGGTACCAGATGACATGATCTTAGTTTTCTGAATGTTGAATTTTAAGCCAACTTCTTCACTCTCTTCTTTCACCTTCATCAAGAGGCTCTTCAGTTTCTCTTTGCATTTTGCTATTGGAATGGTGTCATCTGCATATCTGAGGTTGTTGATATTTCTCCCGGCAATCTTGATTCCAGCTGAGCTTCATCCAGCCTGGCATTTTGCATAATATACTCTTCGTATAAGTTAAATACGGAGAAGGCAATGGCAACCCACTCCAGTACTCCTGCCTGGAAAATCCCATGGACGGAGGGGCCTGGTGGACTGCAGTCCATGGGGTCGCTAGGATTCGGACACGACTGACTGACTTCACTTTCACTTTTCACTTTCATGCATTGGAGAAGGAAATGGCAACCCACTCCAGTGTTCTTGCCTGGAGAATCCCAGGGATGGGGGAGCCTGGTGGGCTGCCATCTATGGGGTTGCACAGAGTTGGACATGACTGAAACAACTTAGCAGCAGCAGCAGCAGCAGCATATAAGTTAAATAAGCAGAGTGACAATATATAGCCTTGGTATATGCCTTTCCCAATTTTGAACCAGTCTGTTGTTCCATGTCTGGTTCTAATTGTTGCCTCTTGTCCTGGTTTCTCAGGAGGCAGGTAAATTCTCTTGCTTTTTCTATGTTTTAGTGGATGTTGGCAATTTGATCTCTGGATGTACAAGCTGGATTTAGAAAAGGCAGAGGAACCAGAGATCAAATCACTGCATAAGTGTGTCAAAATTACTCAAGATTTGGGAATTAACCATCTGAAAGGATTAGAGGAACTTACACAGGGCCAGGAACTAGGCCTGTTCCTATTAGCCAAATTGGATAGCCTCATAATTTATGGCACACTGGGTAGAGTACTTAAAAGGATCTCACCTCAGTAGTAAAAAATAATTAACCTTTGACTACACATGGCCCTGGTCTCATCCAACAATTGTAAATTGAAAGGATCAAAGTGTTTCCAATTATCTTAACTGCATTCCAAAACAAAGTTCAGAGATATACACAAGGATAAAAATAGCCACCTCCTAACAAGGCAAAACCCATAATGTCTGGCATTCAATCAAGAATTACTACACATACAAAGAAGCAGGAAAATATGACCAATGATGATGAGGATTGAATCAATAAATCAAAACCAAACCAGAATTTACACAGTTGTTAGATTAGCAGTCAATGACATCAAAGAATTATTATAACTGTGTTCCATATGTTCAAAAACTTAAGTTGAAACATAAAATGCATTTTTAAAAAACACCTAATTGAATTTGTAGAGATCAATACTATAGTGTCTGAATTGGATGTCGTTAATGGCAGATTATAAATTAACATAAAAAGATTAGTAAACATCAAAGCATAGCAATAGAAGCTATCTAAACTGAAGCATAAATTTAATAAATAATTTAATAAAAAAAGAACAGAAAATCAGTGATCTTTAGGGCATCTTCTAGTAGCCTAATATGAAAGTAACTTGAGTCCTCAACAGATAGGATTGGGGATCTACAAAATACTTGAAGAAGCATTGGTCAAACTTTTTTTTTTTCACATTGATGAAGAATATGAATTCAAAGGTTCAAGTAGCTTGACGAACCCCAAGCACAATACAACAGTAACTACACCAAGGTAATCATTGAAGTGAAGTCGTTCAGTCGTGTCCGACTCTTTGCGACCCCATAGACTGTAGCCTACCAAGCTCCTCTGTCCATGGGATTTTCCAGGCAATAGTACTGGAGTGGATTGCCATTTCCTTCTCCAGGGAGTCTTCTGACCCAGGGATCGAACCCGGGTCTCCCACACTGTAGACAGACGCTTTACCCTCTGAGCCACCAGGGAAGTCCTAGGTACATCATTATCATTTTACAAAAAAAAAAAAAAGTGATTAAAAACAACCAAGAAAAGATACAAGTTATGTAGAAAGAAACACCAGGTTTCTTTTTGGAAACAATACAAGTTAGATGGCAGAGAGCAGCATGTTTAAAATACTAAAAGAGGAGCTTCCCTTGTAGCCAGTGGTAAAGAAAGAGGTTAAAGTGTCTGCCTGCAATGAAGGAGACCTGGGTTCTATCCCTGGGTCAGGGAGATCCCCTGGAGAAGGAAATGGCAACCAACTTCAGTATTCTTGCCTGGAGAATCCCATGGACGGAGGAGCCTGGTGGGCTACAGTCCACCGGGTCCCAAAGAGTCAGACACGACTGAGCAACTTCATTTCACTTCAATGCTGAAGACACAGGTTCCATCCCTGGTCCAGGAAGATCCCACATGCTGCAGAGCGACTGAGTCGTTGCGCAACACTACTGAGCTTCAGTTACTGAGCCTGAGTGTCCTAGAGCCCAAGAAGCCCAAGCACCACAATGAAGAGAAGCCCCTGTTCACTGCAACTAGAGAAAAGTCATGCAATCAAAAGTAAATAAATAAATAATGACCTTCTAATCTCAATTTATAGCTGAGGAAACAAAGTCACAGAGAAGTAAATGTCTCACCCAATGTGAAGGGCCAGCTCATTGGAAAAGACCCTGCTGTGAACAATTGAGGGCAGGAGGACACAGTGACAGAGGATGAGATGGTTGGATGGTATCACTGACTCAACGGACATGAGTTTGAGCAAACTCTGGGAGATAGCGCAGGACAGGAAAGCCTGGTGTGCTGCAGTCAATGGGAACGCGAAGAGTTGGACATGACTGAGCGACTGCACAACAGCAACAACAAAGGCCCAACGAGTGGGAGAACTGGGCTGGAACCCCAAACTTTTGACTCATGTTCTATGCCCTTTGTGCTTCTTCATCTTCTTCCACTTTCAACTATGGACTCTCGATTTCTTTTAAAAGGCTCTCTGCTTAATCTCTCCCATGATTTGACACTAATACTTTCATTAGTTGTTATTTTTTTTTTCCCCCTTTTATTATTTGCTATGTTGCTGCATATCTCTGGGAGGAGCAAACCCATGTGGTCTGAAGAAAATTTTAATAGCCTTTCCTCCCATCCTGAACATGACTTATTAAAATGACCTCTTTTGATAAGACCACCCTATCCTAATTTATAGTTCTCAGGTCTTGTTTTGCTTTTGTTTTCTTCCTGTGGATTGAGTTGCTTCAGTATCATTGTGGTTCTTATGATCTTTTTTCACTTTTTTCCTTTTCTTTGGGCCCTTGAGGATAAAAACTTTCCCTCATCCCCATTTTGCTTTGTAAATTCATATCTTGTTTAAGTTCATTTTGCTTGTTTTCCATATTCCTACTGTTATAGTAGCGGATTTTTTTCAAAACATTCATATTCATTCCATTTTCTTTATAGAACCCTCCTGCTTACAAATTACAAACTATCATGTGAAGTAAATCATAAGTAGAAATTGCAATGGTGATTCTGCAATGATGTCTCCCTAAAAGGGTGAAAGCTTTTGCCAGGCGCAGGAAATAAAACCGATATGACATCAAATAAAAAAAGAAACTTGAAAATAATTTTTTAACTTAAAAAAATACTGGACAAATAAGATATCATCATCAGGATTAGCCATTAACTAGCATTACTGATTAATTAACTAATGTTGAACTTTAAAGTAAACCATAAAGGATAGTTACATGTATATTACAGTTAAATTAAATGCTGCTTTGTTGGTGACACAGAGTTTATCCCTGTCCTAGAATTCCTTTCCCAGAATCACATGCCAGAAGATAGTTTTAAAAGTTAGAAAACAATTGAAATGATAACAAAACACATGAAACATTCTGATTAATGTAATGTTCATGTAAAATAAAATGTGCTCACTTTCATGCAATATATAAATTTTATATATAAAATTATGTATATAATATATACATATCTATTTTGTTGTTGCTGTTTAGTCATTTAGTGTCCAACTCTTTTGGGATCCCATGGACCTTAGCCTGTCAGGCCCCTCTCTCCATGGGATTTCCCAGGCAAGAATATTGGTCTGGGTTGCCATTTCCTTCTCCAGGGGATCTTCCTGACCCAGGAATCCAATCCAAGGCTCCTGCAATGCAGGCAAATTCTTTACTGGCTGAGCCACGGGGGAAGTACTGGCTGGTACTTCAGGAGCCTTGGGTTGGATCTCTGAGTCAGGATGATCCCCTGGATAAGGAAATGGCAACCCACTCCAGTAGGCTATAGTCTATGGGGGTGGCAAAGAGTCCAATTCTTTGCCACCCCCACGGACTGCAGCACACCAGGCTTCCTTGTCCTTCACCATCTCCCAGAGTTTGCTCAAATGCATGTCCACTGAGTCAGTGATGCTGTCTGTCTCATCCTCTGCCGCTGTCTTCTCCTCTTGACCTCAGTCTTTCCCAGGGTCTTTTCCAATGAGTCAGCTCTTTGCATCAGGTAGCCAAAGTACCAGAGCTTCATCTTCACTGTCAGTCCTTCCAATGAATATTCAGGGTTGATTTCCTTTAGGATTGACTGGTTTAATATCCTTGCTGTCCAAGTGACTCTTAAGAATCTTTTCTAGCACAATTAGAAAACATCAATTCTTTGGCACTCAGCCTTCTTTATGGTCCAACTTTCATGTCCTTACATGACTGCTGGAAAAACTACATATATGTATATATATATATATACATATCAGATCAGATCAGATCAGTCACTCAGTCGTGTCCAACTCTTTGCGACCCCATGAATCGCAGCACGCCAGGCCTCCCTGTCCATCACCAACTCCCGGAGGTCACTCAGACTCGCATCCATCGAGTCAGTCATGCCATCCAGCCATCTCATCCTCTGTTGTCCCCTTCTCCTCCTGCCCTCAATCCCTCCCAGCATCAGAGTCTTCTCCAATGAGTCAACTCTTCACATGAGGTGGCCAGAATACTGGAGTTTCAGCTTTAGGATCATTCCTTCCAAAGAAATCCCAGGGCTGATCTCCTTCAGAATGGGCTGGTTGGATCTCCTTGCAGTCCAAGGGACTCTCAAGAGTCTTCTCCAACACCACAGTTCAAAAGCATCAATTCTTTGGCGTTCAGCCTTCTTCACAGTCCAGCTCTCACATCCATACATGACCACAGGAAAGACCATAGCCTTGACTAGGTGAACCTTTGTTGGCCAAGTAATATCTCTGCTTTTGAATATGCTATCTAGGTTGGTCATAACTTTCCTTCCAAGGAGTAAGCGTCTTTTAATCTCATGGCTGCAGTCACCATCTGCAGTGATTTTGGAGCCCAGAAAAATAAAGTCTTACACTGTTTCCACTGTTTCTCCATCTATTTCCCATGCAGTGATGGGACCAGATGCCATGATCTTTGTTTTCTGAATGTTGAGCTTTAAGCCAACCTTTTCACTCTCCACCTTCACTTTCATCAAGAGGCTTTTTAGTTCCTCTTCACTTTCTGACATAAGGGTGGTGTCATCTGCATATCTGAGGTTATTGATATTTCTCCCAGCAATCTTGATTCCAACTTGTGTTTCTTCCAGTCCAGCGTTTCTCATGATGTACTCTGCATATAAGTTAAAGAAGCAGGGTGACAATATACAGCCTTGACATACTCCTTTTCCTATTTGGAACCAGTCTGTTGTTCCATGTCCAGTTCTAACTGTTGCTTCCTAACCTGCATACAGATTTCTCAAGAGGCAGATCAGGTGGTCTGGTATTCCCATCTCTTTCAGAATTTTCCACAGTTATATAAATATGTGTGTATATATATATATGTGCGTGTATATACATATGTGCATGTGTGTTTATATATATATATATATATATAATAAAAAAACTTATTTTTAAGACCCTAAGCCAGAATCATCCAGTTAAGCCACTCCTGGATTATTTGACCATAGAAATTAAGTGGAACAATTAATGTTTGTTGTTTTAAACTCTTAAGTTTGGGGATAATTTGTTATATAGCAGTAGATAACTAATACAGCAACTCTATCATGACATTTCCTCCTAACCCTTTCTGGGTCCAGATGTCTGACTAACAGGAGAAGACCAGCCCAGGAAATTGTTCCAGAGTTTTCATTATTGGGAGTTGTTGGATCAAGGCTTTATCACTTCTTCTCTCTTTTTTTTTTTTCTTTAACTAATTTTTTTTATTTAGGGTATCTCCATCTTTTCACCCTTAGCTAAAACTCATTTATAC
Organism: Tragelaphus eurycerus; assembly: GCA_935064755.1. Classification (NCBI taxonomy): domain Eukaryota; kingdom Metazoa; phylum Chordata; class Mammalia; order Artiodactyla; family Bovidae; genus Tragelaphus; species Tragelaphus eurycerus. The sequence goes on along the minus strand of CAKXYN010000070.1, from coordinate 11,044,537 downwards.
ACGTAACTAATTTAATATCTTGCTAAGGTTTCACAAAAGAGGAATGACGGCATGACACGAGTGACATTTTAAATGTGACACTTTTAAATAAGCATCAATTAAATGGTACAAATGTATCCCAGTTTTTATAAAAGAGAAGTATGTTGTGAGCTAAAAAGCTTAGACAGACCTGTGATCTATATTTTATACTTTAATACGAATTTTAGGACATAAAATGATATTCTCCATTCAAATCCACATTATCTGAAACACAATATTTATAAAATAAACAGCTCCTGCAACAAAATCAACAACAGAAGAGTTGTTTCAGATCAGATCAGTCACTCAGTCGTCTCCGACTCTTTGCGACCCCATGAACCGCAGCACGCCAGGCCTCCCTGTCCATCACCAGCTCCCGGAGGTCACTCAGACTCGCATCCATTGAGTCAGTGATGCCATCCAGCCATCTCATCCTCTGCCGTCCCCTTCTCCTCCTGCCCTCAATCCCTCCCAGCATCAGAGTCTTCTCCAATGAGTCAACTCTTCGCATGAGGTGGCCAAAATACTGGAGTTTCAGCTTTAGCATCATTCCTTCCAAAGAAATTCCAGGATTGATCTCCTTCAGAATGGACTGGTTGGATCTTCTTGCAGTCCAAGGGACTCTCAAGAGTCTTCTCCAACACCACAGTTCAAAAGCATCAATTCTTCGGCGTTCAGCCTTCCTCACAGTCCAGCTCTCACATCCATACATGACCACAGGAAAGACCATAGCCTTGACTAGGCGAACCTTTGTTGGCAAAGTAATGTCTCTGCTTTTGAATATGCTATCTAGGTTGGTCATAACTTTCCTTCCAAGGAGTAAGCGTCTTTTAATCTCATGGCTGCAGTCACCATCTGCAGTGATTTTGGAGCCCAGAAAAACAAAGTCTGACACTGTTTCCACTGTTTCCCCATCTATTTCCCATGCAGTGATGGGACCAGATGCCATGATCTTCGTTTTCTGAATGTTGAGCTTTAAGCCAACCTTTTCACTCTCCACTTTCACTTTCATCAAGAGGCTTTTTAGCCCCTCTTCACTTTCTGCCATAAGAGTGGTGTCATCTGCATATCTGAGGTTATTGATATTTCTCCCGGCAATCTTGATTCCAACTTGTGTTTCTTCCAGTCCAGCATTTCTCATGATGTACTCTGCATATAAGTTAAATAAACATGGTGACAATATGCAGCCTTGACGTACTCCTTTTCCTATTTGGAACCAGTCTGTTGTTCCATGACCAGTTCTAACTGTTGCTTCCTGACCTGCATACAGATTTCTTAAGAGGCAGATCAGGTGGTCTGGTATTCCCATCTCTTTCAGAATTTTCCATAGTTTATTGTGATCCACACAGTCAAAGGCTTTGGCATAGTCAATAAAGCAGAAATAGATGTTTTTCTGGAACTCTCTTGCTTTTTCCATGATCCAGCGGATGTTGGCAATTTGATCTCTGGTTCCTCTGCCTTTTCTAAAACCAGCTTGAACATCAGGAAGTTCACGGTTCACATATTGCTGAAGCCTGGCTTGGAGAATTTTGAGCATTACTTTACTAGCGTGTGAGATGAGTGTAATTGTTCGGTAGTTTGAGCACTCCTTGGCATTGCCTTTCTTTGGGATTGGGATGAAAACTGACCTTTTCCAGTCCTGTGGCCACTGCTGAGTTTTCCAAATTTGCTGGCATATTGAATGCAGCACTTTCACAGCATCATCATTCAGGACTTGGAATAGCTCCACTGGAATTCCATCACCTCCACTAGCTTTATTCGTAGTGATGCTTTCTAAGGCCCATTTGACTTCACATTCCAAGATGTCTGGCTCTAGGTCAGTGATCACATCATCATGATTGTCTAGGTCTTGAAGCTCTTTTTTGTACAGTTCTTCTGTGTATTCTTGCCACCTCTTCTTAATATCTTCTGCTTCTGTTAGGTCCACACCATCTCTGTCCTTTATCGTGCCCATCTTTGCATGAAATGTTCCTTTGGTATCTCTGATTTTCTTGAAGAGATCCTTAGTCTTTCCCATTCTGTTGTTTTCCTCTATTTCTTTGCATTGATCACTGAAGAAGGCTTTCTTATCTCTTCTTGCTATTCTTTGGAACTCTGCATTTAGATGTTTATATCTTTCTTTTTCTCCTTTATTTAAATTTTTTTTAAATTTAAAAAAAATTGTTGTTTAAATTATTTGTTTAAATTATTTCTAATGGTCATAGTAGAGCCAATTTTCCTCATATTACCTATGAGGATTTAGCAATCTCTTTAGGTTACTTGAATATAACCAAGAATGTCATACTGATAAGTAAATATTACATATTAACTTAAACATTCAAGATAAAAGGACTGACTTCTGACTTAACCTAAACCCAAAATGAATTTTGAAAATATATTTTAAAATACCCTCCCAACCACTCTTAACACACTCCTTTATATGTTCACACAGCATGTTTCAGGAGTTGTAATTTTCTGTGCTTCCACAGGTCTTTCTACTGGGGCAGTCATCAATCATCTTCTTTCTCAATATATGTCTTTGCATTAATCCTTGCCATTTGCCGGGCCAAGTATCTGTCTCTTGCTGACATTAAGTTTCTTCATTGCTCCGCTTGGCAAACTTGTTCACTGTCTCATGCGGCCTCTCCTGTTCTTTGCCTGTCTCTTGGCATTCCTCTGTGATTCTGTGTTTTGCTCCCAATGATGCTTCAGAACTAGAGGGTTTCTCTGGGTTTCTTTCTTTGTCCTTTTCCATGTCTCTCATTTTACTGGCTCTTTCCTGGTTAACAAACCTATCCTTTGCCCTAGAATTTGGGCTGCTTTCCTTTCTGTCTCGATTTCTTTCTGAAGATTCAACAGTGACTTCTCGTTTTTCTCTATCTCTATATTTATCACTGTTTTCATATCTTTCTTTTCTTGCTTTCACATTGCTCTTCCTTTTCTTTGCTTTTCTCTTCCTTCTCGCATCCTTTCTCATTGTGTCGGTCATAATTATTTCGTTGTCTGTGTCTTTCCTGTTCTCTGGAGGGGTATTTCTCCCTGTCTTTCTCCCTTTTCCATTCTCTGTCATTTCTTTCTCTCTCATCTCTTCCCCTCAGTCTCTCTTCTTCATGCCTCTTCCAGTGGGAATCTCTGTGACTGGACTCTCTGTGCCTATGGGAATCCTTTTTTTCTTTTCGAGAATCACGGTCAGTGTGATAGCTGTCCTGCTCCCTGGCTGGTCTCTCTCGGTGTTCATCTTCCCTTTTCTCATGGCCTCTTGACCTGGAACTTTTTGTGTGGCATTGGGTGCCATGTTCTCTTTCCTCACTAGATAACGGTGAGCGGGCAGGATTCCTGTGATGCTTGGAGTCATTGCTTAGGGTCTCCATGCCCTTTTCCCTTCTGCAGTTCCCTTTATCTTCCTCCGTTTCATCATTCTCACTGCTCTTAGCATCAAAGTCACTGTCTGCATCTGGGTTTTCCTCTACTTTCACACCACTTTGGCGAATGCAGTTCTCAGGAGGTATTCTGCTCGCTGAACTTACTTCATCAGAGTATCCTTTTGATTTCTCTTCTTTTATCCCAGACCTGGCTTCACGAAAGCTGCATGTAGGTACTTCCTCTTCACCAACTGCTTGATTTAATAGGTGCCTATAAAATCCACTGAGATCTCTCTGCTTGGTTACATCCAAACGTGCTTCAAGTGCAGCAGCTCTTCTTTCCCTTTCTTCCTCTTCAGCTCTTTTCTGCAGTTTTTTCTTATAAGCAGATGTTACGAATGCCTCTTTATCATCAAATTCTCCCTTTTCCATTTCTCGTTCTCTCTGTATTTTCTTTTCCATTCTTTTTTCCTGTTCCTTTTTTCTAATTTCAACTGCTTTCAGTAAGTTGTGAATGTACTTGGGCTTTCGTTCTTTTCCCAACAGCAATTTGGGGTTACTTTCTTCCTTCTTTTTCTGCATTTCATCATAAATACTGTCATATTCATATACAGTAGAATCTTCTGCAAGAGCCTTCTGAATTTCAAGTTTGGTCTGTTTCATTGCTTGCTTCTTGGCAGCTTCCCTCTGAAGGCTTTCACTCACGGAGGTAGGTGTTTAAGGAAGTCCGTCAGGATGTGACTGGAGCTTGAGGCGCACAGGGCCGGAGACGTCGCAGACCCGGGACCCGGAGCAGCTCAGAGGCGGTGAATAATAGCTCTTCAAGTCTCATCATCATCATCATCAGAATCATTCCCAAACACTGAAGGTTTTTGCAAAACAGGGTGCAACTGCTGTGCCTTCTTTGGCAAAATAAGCCCATACTGCCTGCCCGGAATCGCCATCTTGCTCCCGTCTCCGCTGAACGTGGCCGACGCCGACGTAACGCTGCTGAAGACGCTCCACTTCTTCTCTAACAGTGTGTTGAATCTTAAATTTTACTCTTAGTGTGAAAGTGTTAGTTGTTTAGTCATGTCTGACTCTTTGTGGCCCCATGGACCATAGCCCACCAGGCTCCTCTGTAGATGGAATTCTACAGGCAAGAATATTCGAGTAGGTTGCCATGCCCTTCTCCAGAGGCTCTTCCCGACCCAGGGATCAAACCTGGGTCTCCCACATTGAAGGCAGATTCTTTACTGTCAGAGCCACCAGGGAAGCCTCCTAAGAAAGGCAGATGCCAGGTGTAACACTAATGCCCTGACTTGGAGTTGTGGCTCAGCTGGTAAAGAATCTGCCTGAAATGTGGGCGACATGGGTTCGATCCCTGGGTTGGGATCGATGCTCCCTGGAGAAGGGAATGGCAACCCACTCCAGTATTCTTGCCTGGAGAGAATTCCATGGACAGAGGAGCATGATGGGCTACAGTTCATGGGGTCACAAAGAGTCGGACATGACTGAGCACAGCACAGCACTATACTACTTAAACATTGTGCTAAGTTGGGATAAGTGAAGGAAAGAGAAAATTTAAAAGAAACTTGTAATTTAGTTATGGAGTATGATGAAATCAGCTATTTTTCTGTTTCCCAAAAGGGCTACTGTCGCTTTAAATGTAGTATGATGCAAACCACTGAAATCACACACACACACAAGCTCGAGTGCTATAACTTGCCAAGAAAAAAAAGTTGTTAAACTGGTAACTTAGGTCAGTAAATAAAAATTGCCAAACAGACTCTCTGCCTGAGATGGCTATGGGAAAGGGTAAAATTAAGATGAAGTTTTCTAACTGGCTGAATATCACCTTCTGTTTGGTGGGAAATATATAATAAGTTATGGCTGTTGACTATAAAAGTGTCCTACGTATATTATACAGAGAAATGACTGGAGAGCAAAGTAAGAGAGAGGTTGAAAAATTCTGGAAGAAGTTTCCCAAGAAAGATGAGTTATGGCTGTTGACTATAAAAGTGTCCTACGTATATTATACAGAGAAATGACTGGAGAGCAAAGTAAGAGAGAGGTTGAAAAATTCTGGAAGAAGTTTCCCAAGAAAGATGAATAAAACCTGTCACCATTACAGTTTACTTCAGAAGTTTGTAGATGTTTTACTTCTGAGCCCAGGAGTAGTCACATAGAACCCTTGCCAGAAAAAAAGTAGTAAACTTGACAAGCTGCTCACAAAAGGACTTAGTTTAAGTAAAACTCCAGGGAAATTTGAAAATTGCAGAGTTTCACAAATAAGAAACCACAAGGCAAGGAATCCTCATGTATCAAGGAATATAGATACACAAATGTGTGCATGGGCACATATACTATATATAATATTTTTAGTAAGATATGCTATAGAAATATCAACTCTAGATGACTTGAATTTGAAGTTGTTTTAGTTTATTTTCTGCATTGGATTTGGATGTCTAATTTTAATATTTCAGGCAGAAACCTACCATTTAATTTAGGAGAGACACCTTCTTCTGCTCCTGCTGCCTTTGACTTCAAGAATATGCAGCACTGTTTATCACCACCCGGTAGCACTGTCCAGCATCTGCAGAACAAACTCCCACTTTACAATCTGTTCATTTCCACGGGCCTTTGAAAATTGAGAGCAAATATCATGACAAGATTGCTTTATGATGGACACATAGAAAATGTTAGATGATAACTTTAAAAAGGATATTTGTTTATGAACCAAAATAAGCAATGATAAATTTTATCTGCAAGAGTAATCCACAGGTGACCTACTGTGGAGCACAGGAAACTCACTTAATGCTCTGTGGTGACCTAAATGGGGAGGAAATCTTAAGAAGAGGGGATGTATGTAGTGACCGATTTTCCTTTCTTGGGCTCCAAAATCACTGCAGATGGTGACTGCAGCCATGAAATTAAAAGATGCTTGCTCCTTGGAAGGAAAGGTATGATAAACCTAGATGGTGTATTAAAAAGCAGAAACATCATTTTGTCAACTGTACAGTCAAAGCTATGGTTTTTCCAGTAGTCATGTATGGATGTGAGAGTTGGACCATAAAAAAAGCTGAGCACCAAATTGATGCTTTTGAACTGTGGTGCTGGAGAAGACTCTTGAGAGTTCCTTGGACACAAAGGAGATGAAACCAGTCAATCCTAAGGGAAATCAACCCTGAATATTCATTGGAAGGACTGATGCTGAAGCTGAAACTCCAGGTCTTTGCCCACCTGATGCAAAGAGCTGACCTATTGGAAAAGACCTTGATGCTGGGAAAGATTGAAGGCAAAAGGAGAAGAGGGCAGCAGAGGATGAGATGGTTAGATAACATCACTGAGTCGATGGACATGAGTTTGAGTAAACTCTGGGAGATAGTGGAGAACAGAGGAGCCTGCCATTCTGCAGTCCATAGGGTCACAAAGAGTTGGACATGACTTAGCAACTGAACAACAACAAATAGCTGATTCACTTTGCTGTACACCTGAAACTAACACAACATTGTAAAGCAACTTTACTCCAGTGAAAAGTAATTTAAAAAAAAAAAAAAAAGAGTAATCCATAGGAGACAGAGATCCAAGAGGGTCCCCATGGTGTGGGGAGGCTTCAAGGAAAAATCGTCGTATAAGCTATTCTCTGAAGGGTAGGCTCAGACTTCAGGGGATTGAAAAGGGCATTAGATTAGGAGAGAGGTGTGAGAGGAAGCAAGGACAATGTGAGCAGAGAAAGTGAGGAGACCCATTTAGATCAGAACTAAAGGTTCATTCTGGCAAGGAATTTAGAGAATAAAAGGGTCAGTAGTGAGCAGGACAGGAAGGTTATCAGATTTAGTAAGTGGGCATTGCTCAGAAATCCCTAGAAATGTTATTTCAGGAGACTGGCAGTCACAGACAGAACTAATTATTATTTATAATATATCATTTGATTTTTTATAAATTATATTCTTCATTGCTTCTCAGGAAAAATAAAATTACTATCCTGAAGATCTCTATAGGTTTTTATTCTTGTGTTTGGGAAGGAGTAAATATGGACAGGGGCTTCCCCAGTGTCACTAGTGGTGAAGAATCTGCCTGCTAATGCAGGAGACTCAAGAGACTCGGGTTTGATCCCTGGGTTGGGAAGCTCTCTTGGAGTAGGAAATGGCAACCCATTCTAGTATTCCTACCTGGGAAATTCCATGGGCAAAGGAGCCTGACAGGCCCCATTCTATGGAGCTGCAAAGCGTCAGACACAACTGAGCGACTAAGCACACACAACACAAATAAGAACAGGATTGCTGCTAAGTCGCTTCATTCGTGTCCGACTCTGTGCAACACCATAGACGGCAGCCCACCAGGCTCCCCCATCCCTGGGATTCTCCAGGCAAAAACACTGGAGTGGGTTGCCATTTCCTTCTCCAATGCATGAAAGTGAAAAGTGAAAAGTGAAAGTGAAGTCGCTCAGTCGTATCCGACTCATAGCGACCCCACGGACTGCAGCCTACCAGGCTCCTCCGTCCATGGGATTTTCCAGGCAAGAGTACTGGAGTTGGGTACCATTGCCTTCCAGGATCTTTTCTTTTTTTTAGTTTTTATTATTATTATTTAACAGAAGGGAAATTTTAAACTGAAGTGACTGTAGAATTTAAGAAACTATATTCCTTTTCATCTAATTAGAATTTTAAAATGGTTTCTTGTATCAAAGCTAAACTATCTGACCTCCCTTTGTAACATTCATTGAGAATTCTGATTTTGTAAAGTACAAGATATGAATAAATGAAATTGAGTACCAGGATCTTTAGTCCTGATAGATGAAGTAGCTAAAAAATCTCCCTTTATATTGATCATTTAAATCTAAAAACTAAAATTTGTCTTAAAATCCCAATGTTTTAAAACAGGAAAAAGATTTTCTGGCCCATTGGACTCAGAACAAGAGAAATAGATTTTAATTATTGTGCCATCAATACACACTCCTTGAGGAGACCTGTCAGCTTCAGTGTAAATTTCTCTGGTTTTTCTCACGGCACTGAACTCAAGTCTTCATAAGGAGAAACCCCCTTCTGTCTCTCCTTTCTCCAAGTGCCCTGTTCCAACTGCTATTACAGATCCAACCAGAGGCTCCATGGCAAAGCAGATGGCTTTTGCTTATGTGTTGGGAAAACACGTCTCGAGGACAGAGAGCAAGGTACGTCAGATACCCACTTTGTGTTTGTTTCACATCACAGGTGGATGAATGCACTTATAGCTAGAGATGGGAGGAATGCCCCAGAGATGACTGGATGAGAAGAGTTCTATTTGTTTTTATCATTTTATTTGTTTTTGGCTGTGCTGAAACTTTTCTTGGCTTCTCTTGTTTCTGAGCATGGGCTCTAGAGCATGAGGGCCTCAGTAGTTGAGGCACATGGGCTCAGTAGTTTCGGCTCCCCGTCTCAGGAGCACAGGCTCAATAGTTGTGGTGCACGGGGTTAATTGCTCCGAGGCATGTAGGATCTTCCGGATCAGGGATCGAAGCTGTGTCCCCTGCATTGGCAGGCAGATTTGCACCACTGAGCTGCCTGGGAAGCCCAAGAAGAGTTCTATTTGAATGCAATCCTGTGTTTTATTTGGTTGTACCTTCTTGGACAACCATAATGAGGAGTTGTTTTGGAAAAGAGAGTTTAAATTATCCACATTTCTTGGCATCATGAATCCAACCATAAATAGACAAGATAAAAATTATGTGGATGAGCTTATTGAAATTTAAGATGTAAAATTAAGTTTTACCTCCTGATCTCTTGGAATAGCGTCACACTCAAACCAAATATGGGAAAAAAATTAAAATGATGGACGTTTAAAATTTGTGTAATTACTAAATTCTCCAGAAGGTTTCAGGGCACTTACAATAAAGACAGAAAAATCTTGTTCTTTATTACATTTTTATTTATAGAATTTTATTCTAACTTAAGTTGTAGTGACAAAAGATGCTATACTTTTCCTCCACAACACAGAAGACACTGACCGTTTTTCTTTTGTTTGAATCTGTAAGAAAAGGTGGCAGTAGTTACAGTCCCTGACTATAATGAGATGAGACTTAGGGAAATAATGAGTACAGTTTGTACATGGGAAGAATGTGAATTACTGAGCAGGCAGCCTCTAAAATGGGCTCCAGGGACCCTGCCTCCTTTTATTCTTGCTTTTGTGCAATCCCCGAACCTTGAGTGTGGGCTAGATCTAGTGCTGTGCGTCTAACAAATAGAAGGCAGGAAAGGTGAAGGATGTCACTTCTGAGATTAGGTTAGAAAATCAGGGTGACTCCTCTTGCTCAGCCTGTCTCACTGATTCATTCACTGGAAGCCAGCCACCGTGTGGTGAGCTGCCCAGTGGAAAGGAACTGAAGGTGGCCAACAGGTAGTGAGGAATGAGACCTGGGTCCAACATCCATGAAGAATTTAATTCTGCCAACAACCACAAGATCCTCCCCTAGTGGGCCTTCTGCCAGCCAAGCTAACACCTTGACTTCAGCTTGGTAAGAAACCTGGAACCAGGGGAGCTACCAAAGTGTTTTCAGATTCTTAACTCACAAAGCCATAAAATCATGTTTGTTGTTTTAATTGTTAAGTTTTGGAGTAATTTGAATATAGCAATAGATAACTTACATTACCCTCAAGTAGTTTATGAGCCAATTAAACATACAAACATATAAATAAAATAAATATATAAATAAAGAAAATAGGGACTTCACCTGTGGTCCAATAGTTAAGATTCAACCTTCCAATGCAGGAGGCTCAGATTCAATCCCTGGTCGGGGAACTAAGGTTCCACATGTCATATGGTGTGGCCAAAAATTTTAAAACAGAAAATAGTTAACACATAGTGCTTATTACTTGCCAGATGCTTTTTAAAGCAAAAGACGCTTACTCCTTGGAAGGAAAGTTATGAGCAACCTAGATAGTATATTTAAAAGCAGAGACATTTTTGCCAACAAGGTCCATCTAGTCAAGACTATGGTTTTTCCTGTGGTCATGTATGGATGTGAGAGTTGGACTATGAAGAAGGCTGAGCGCCAAAGAATTGATGCTTTTGAACTGTGGTGTTGGAGAAGACTCATGAGAGTCCCTTGGACTGCAAGGAGATGCAACCAGTCCATCCTGAAGGAGATCAGCCCTGGGATTTCTTTGGAAGGAATGATGCTAAAGCTGAAACTCCAGTACTTTGGCCACCTCATGTGAAGAGCTGACTCATTGGAGAAGACTCTGATGCTGGGAGGGATTGGGGGCAGGAGGAGAAGGGGATGACAGAGGATGAGATGGCTGGATAGCATCACTGACTCGATGGACGTGAGTCTGGGTGAACTCCCGGAGTTGGTGATGGACAGGGAGGCCTGGCATGCTGCGATTCATGGGGTCGCAGAGTCGGACACGACTGAGCGACTGAACTGACTGACTGACTGACATATATTGTTTAATTTCATTCTTACAACAACTCTATGAGGTAAATATTATTACTATCACCATTTTATAAAAGAGGAAATTGAGGCAACAAGAAGTTAAATAGCTCGGTCATGGTCATATAGCTAGTGGAACTGAGATTCAAACTCAGTTTGGTGCCAGAGTTCAAGTTCTTGGTCACTTGCACTGTTTCTGTTCCACTTTATGTACCACAATAGAGGTATGTTGCTTCTACAGGAGTAGCATGTCATCATCATCAACATGTGCTCAACCATGTCCGATTCTTTGCAGTCCCATGGACTGTAGTCCCCCACGCTCTTCTGTCTGTGCAATTTCCCTGGCAAGAATACTGGAGTGGGTTGCCATTTCCTCCTGCAGGGGATCTTCCCAACCCAGGAATAGAACTCAGGTCTCCTGCATGTTTTGGTTTGCAGGTGGATTCTTTACCACTTGAGCCATCAGCATTGGAAATGATTATATCTGTAAGATCAAGAAAGGGGTCAGAAAGATTCAGACACCTGGGAAGTGTTTCAAAGATGGAAGTAAGGCATTTCAGGCAGATGAAATAGCATCTGCTGAGGTATGGGGGCAAAAGACTTGCCCCCAGGACACATTCCATTCAAATGTTTCAAATCAGTATATGCACTTCCTTATATCCTGACCTTTATTTCTACTGGTAAACATTACTCTCTTGGAGTTTTAATAAAGTGTTACTCTTAAGAGGAATGCCTGATTTTCAACCAAAGGTAAAGGCAGGAGCTCAGAATAAGTTGAGCTTGTTTCAACAAACAAGATGATTTAGGGGATTAGTAACCAAGTCATTGGTCTTTGGCAGCAACAGAGACTCACTGTTTACGTACTTCCCATGTGCTGTCCATTAGGGAGTATGATGCTCTCCCTGCCCTTCGGAAAACAAGGAAAATCAATCATAAGTTTAAGAACTGCAATCAGAGTTTCTACATTTAAATGTAACTTTAAATAACCTTGCATGAGGCCCAAATAACCTATTGATAATTTGATAGGCAAAATGGAGAAGACAGAAGAAGGGGGATTAAACATAATTTAGAATTAATCACTAAGACTTCCCTGGTGGCTCAGTGGATTAGAATCTGCCTGCCAATGCAGGGGACACGGGTGTGATCCCTGGTCCGGGAAGATTCCACATGCTGCAAAGCAACTATGTCTGTGCACCACAACCACTGAAGCCCACTTGCCTAAAATCTGTGCTTCGAAGCAAGAGATGCCACTGCAATGAGAAGTCCAAATACTGTAGCTAGAGAGTAGCCCCTGCTCACTACAACTAGAGAAAGCCTGGACAAAGCAACGAAGATTCAGTATAGTCAAAAATAAATAAATAAATAAAATTATTAAAACAGAAAACAAATGTTGATGAGGACACGACTGAGCGACTGATCTGATCTGATCTGATGGAGAAAGGGAAACTGTACTTAAATTAATCACTGGAAAAAGGAGCCAGGTAAACCTAAAACCAAGGAGAAGAGGCTCTAGATACAATAATTAGAGACATAAATAGTAGTTGCCTTTCTGCTTTATTACCATGTGTGCATATGTGCTCAGTAACTCAGTGTTGTCTGACTCTTTGCAACTCTTTGGACTGTAGCCTGCCAGGCCCCTCTGTCCATGGAATTTCTCAGGCAAGAATACTGGTCATTATTATTCTCAAAAGGCCAGTTAAAATTTTTTTGAGATAATTACGGATTCCGATGCAGTTTAAGAAATAATGCAGAGAGATCCTCAGTTCAGTTCAGTTCAGTCGCTCAGTCGTGTCCGACTCTCCGAGACCCCATGAATCACAGGACGCCAGGCCTCCCTGTCCATCACCGACTTCTGGAGTTCACTCAGACTCACGTCCATCGAGTCACTGATGCTATCCAGCCATCTCATCCTCTGTCGTCCCTTTCTCCTCCTGCCCCCAATCCCTCCCAGCATCAGAGTCTTCTCCAATGAGTCAACTCTTCACATGAGGTGGCCAAAGTACTGGAGTTTCAGCTTTAGCATCATTCCTTCCAAAGAAATCCCAGGGCTGATCTCCTTCAGAATGGACTGGTTGCATCTCCTTGCAGTCCAAGGGACTCTCAAGAGTCTTCTCCAACACCACAGTTCAAAAGCATCAATTCTTTGGCGCTCAGCCTTCTTCACAGTCCCGCTCTCCCATCCATACATGACCACAGGAAAAACCATAGCCATAGTCCAATATAATAACAAGGATACTAACACTGGTACAACGCATCAAATACACTTAGTTTTAACATGTATGTGTGTACGTGAATTTGTACATGTGTACGATGAATCCTACTTCTATGCTAATCTATCACATAAATAGAGTTGTGTGGCTTTTTTTTCAGTCAGTGTAATTCACTAAGATGTATCCATGATATCATGTGTATCAACAGTTTAGTCCTCTTCACTGCAGAGTAATATTTGGTGGTATGGATGTACCACAGTTTGTTTAATCCGTCACTTGTTGAAGGGCATTTGGGTTGTGTCCTGTTTGGGGCTATCACAAAAGTAAAGCTTTTATGAACATTTGCATACAAGTTATTTTTTGTGCTGATCTGGAATAAATGCCCCAAGGTACAACTGCTGGGTTACAGGATGAGCAAGTTCAGTTTATAAGAAACTGCCATAGTCTGGTCCAGAATGACTGTACCTTTTTCCCATCTTCAGTGTGTGGGTGATCCAGTTTGTCTTCATCCTCACCTGCATCTGGCATATTGCTACATTTTGTTTTAGCCATCCTGATAGGTATAGAGTGATACCTCATTGTGGTTTAAATTTGTATCTTGCTAATTGCTAGTTTTTCCTTTTTCTTGTTTTTAAAAAATGTTATTTTATATAGGATTAACAAGGTTGTGTGAGTTTCAGGAGTACAGCAAAGCGAAGTGCTCAATTTTCTGTGATAACCTACATAGGAAAAGAATTTGAAAAAGGATAGATAGATGTATATGTATAATTGCTAATTATTTTTGAACAGCTTTTTATTTGTTTATTTGCCATCTGTAAATCCTTTCCAGTAGTATGTATATCCATGTCCTTTTCTTCTCTTTAATATTTATTTATTTGGCTGCATTGAGTCTTCTTTGTGGCATGGGCATGAGAGATCTTAGTTGCACCATGCAGGATCCAGTTCCCTGAGCAGGAATTGAATCCAGCCTCCCTGCATTGGGAGCAAGGAGTTCTAGCCACTGGACCACTAGACTCCCTTTGCCTTTTTTCTGATTGGACTGTTTTTTCTTTTTTAAACTGGTGAGTTCTGAGAGTTCTTTATGTATTCCAGAAACAAGTCCTTTGTCAGATAACAAGGTTTGCAATTATATTCTGTCTATAGTTTGTCTCTTTATTCTCTTTGCAAGATCTTTCCCAGAGCAAGTTTTTAATTTTGATGAGGTTCAATGAATAAATTTTTCATTTTATGGATTATACTTTTGGTGTCAAATAAACATTCTTTGCTATCCCTGTGTCCCAAAGATTTTTTTGCCAAGTTCTTCTTTTTTTTTTTTAAGTTTTAGATGACCTGTTTAACATTTAAGTCCAAGATCCATTTGGAGGCAATTTTTGTAAAAAATATTTGACTTAGATTGAGATTCACTTGCATTTGGCCTATGAATGCCCAATAACTCCAGCTGTATTTGCTGAAAAGGCTATTCTTCCTCTTTTGAATTTTTTCTAAACCTTTGCTAAAAATCACTCGGGCATATTTGTGAGTCTATTTCTGTTCTCTATTTGTATTTCCCTGAACTATCAGTCTATCCCTATGCCAGTATCATACAGTCTTGGTTACTGTAGCTATATATTTAGACTTAGCATTGAATAGAATGACTTATCCTAGTTCATTCTTTGTTTTCAAAATTATCTTAACTATTCTAGGTGTAGCACTTTTACATATAAATTTTGTAGCAAGCTTGTCTATGTTATACCTTGCTGAGATTTTGATCAAAAGCACACTAAATCTATAGTAATCAATTTAGAAAGTATTCATATCTTTACTGAGTAATCATACATTACACAAATACACTGTGTTTATCATACAAACACAGTAAAAATATATACAAATATATCATACAAACACAGTATGTTTATCCATTTGTTTAGGTAGCTCTTCAGTTCAGTTCAGTCGCTCAGTCACGTCTGACTCTTTGTGACCCCATGAATTGCAGCAGGTTGGGTATCTGTAAATGTTGATCAGATTCTGCTAGTTGTCAGTGGTGTTAAGTTCTTTCATATCTTTGCTTACTTTCTATCTAATTGTTTTACTATTGAAAGAAGGTTGCTGAAGTCTTGGCTATTAATGTGAATTTGTCTATTTCTTCTAGTTCTATCAGTTTTTGTTTCACATAATTTATAACTCTGTTGTCTGGTGCACATGTGTTTTGAACTGCTGTGTCTTCTTGGTGGATTAATCTTGTTATTATGATATAAGGCCCATCTCTACCTCCAGTAGTTTTCTTTGCTCTGAAGTCATCTTTATATGATATTAATATAGCTACCCCTACTTCCTTTCAATTAATATTTGTATGATATGTCTTTAAAATGCTTTTATATTCAGCCTGTGTATACGATTATATTTGAAATGAACTTATTGTAGATATCATATAAGTTAGGTCCTGGTTTTTAATCCCCTTTGCCAATCTTGTCTTTTAACTGGTATTTTAGACCATTCATATTTAATGTAACTAATGATATGTCAGAGCTTAAATTTGCCATTTTATGTTTTGCTTTCTGTGTCTTTGTTTTCTATTTCTCTAGTTTCTTTTTTCCAGCCATACTGTGAATTACTTGAACACTTATAAAGAATTCCGTTTTGACTTATCTACAGTGTTTTTCCTCAGCTTTATTTAAATATAACTGACATATATAACATTGTGCAATTTAAGAGGTACAACATACTGATTTGATACATTTATATATTGCAAAATTATTACCACTGCTATGTTTTTAAAATTAATTATTTTAATTATGTGTTTAAGATTTTGGCAAAATACACACTAACATAAAGTTTACCATATTTAATCATTTTAAGTATGCAATTCAATACATTCACCATGTTGTATAGCCATCATCACTATCCATTTGAGAACTTTTTCATCATTTCAAACAGAAATTCTCTACCCCTTAAACAATAACTCTTGCTTTTCCCCTTATCAATAGTATTTTTAATTTTGCTCTTTGTATATATTTTTTAGTCACCACTCTGCTGCTGCTAAGTCGCTTCAGTCGTGTCTGACTCTGTATGACCCCATAGATGGCAGCCCACCAGGCTCCCCCATCCCTGGGATTCTCCAGGCAGGAACACTGGAGTGGGCTGCCACCTCCCTCTCCAATGCATGAAAGTGAAAAGCGAAAGTGAAGTCGCTCAGTCATGTCTGACTCTTAGCGACCCCATGGACTGTAGCCCACGAGGCTCCTCCATCCTTAGGATTTTCCAAGCAAGAGTACTGGAATGGGGTGCCACTAGGTATTATATTATACATACCTATTAAGTTCTTACTTGTTGTTTAGTTGCTAACATGTGTCCAACTCTTTTTGTGACCCCATGGATGGCAGTCCACTAGGCTCCTCTGTCCATGAGATTTTCCAAGCAAGAATACTAGATTGAGTTGCCATTTCCTTCTCCATATCACAGTTTACTTGCGTCATTTTATCAATTCAACTTAAACATAAAAACCTCACTTCCCTTTATGTCTTTGTCCTCCCTGTTAATATGATTGTCATAAATATTTACTCTACCTACATTTAGAACCACATGAAACAGTGTTATAATTTTTGTTTTCAGTGCCAATTTAGAAATTTAGAAAACTCAAGAGAAGGGAAGTCTATTGCACATACCAACATTCTTGCTTATTATGTTCTTTCTTTCTTATATTCCAATATTATTTTTGGTATGTCTGTGGGTGATTTTCAATGGATGTAGAATGCTGGGTTGACAAACCTGTCCTTTTAGTACTTGAAAAATGTGCCACTTCCTTCTGACCTTCATGGTTCAGATGAGAAATCTGCTGTAATTTGTATTGGTTTTCTTCTCTACAAAATGGTGTCATTTGTTTTTGGCTGTTTTCAAGATATTTTCTTTATTTTTCGGAAGTTTAATTATCATATGTCTTGAAGTGGAAATCTTTGGGTTTATCATACAGTCTTTGGTATTTGTTCAACATCTTGAAATTATAGGTTTATATCTTTGCCAAATTAGGGAAGTTTTCAGCTATTATTTCTTTGTATTTTCAGTCTTACTCTCATTCTCCTTTCCTTCTGTGATTACAGTGATATGATTGTTACTTAAAAAATAATATCCCACAGTCCCTGAGACTCTGTTCATTTTTATTCCAGACTATTTTCTATTGTTTAGATTCAATAAGTTCTATTGATCTGTTCCTCAAGTTCACTGATCCTAACCTCTGTTATCTTCACTATTTTTGAGCCTAAACAGCAAGTTTTTAATTTTACTTATGTATTTTTCAGTTCTATAATTTGTTTCATTCTTTTAATAGTCTCTATATCTTTGCTGAATTGTCTTTGTTTCAATAAACTTTGTCAGTGATTGCTGAAGTATTTTTATGATAGCTTTAATATATCAATAACCTCAGATATGCAGATGACACCACCCTTATGGCACGAAGTGAAGAAGAACTAAAAAGCCTCTTGATGAAAGTGAAAGAGGAGAGTGAAAATGTTGACTTAAAGCTCAACATTCAGAAAACTAAGATCATGGCATCTGGTCCCATCACTTCATGGGAAATAGATGGGGAAACAGTGGAAACAGTGTCAGACTTTATTTCTTTGGGCTCCAAAACCACTGCAGATGGTGACTGCAGCCATGAAATTAAAAGACACTTACTCCTTGGAAGGAAAGTTATGACCAACCTAGATAGCATATTCAAAAGCAGAGACATTACTTTGCCAACAAAGGTCCGTCTAGTCAAAGTGAAGTCGCTCAGTCGTGTCCAACTCTTTGCGACTCCGTGGACTGTAGCCTACTAGGCTCCTCTCTCCAAGGGATTCTCCAGGCAAGAATACTGGAGTGGGTTGCCATTTCCTTCTCCAGGGGAGCTTCCCAGCCCAGGGATCGAACTCGGGTTTCCCACATTGCAGGCAGACGCTTTAACCTCTGAGCCACCAAGGAAGCCGTCTAGTCAAGGCTATGGTTTTTCCTGTGGTCATGTATGGATGTGAGAGTTGGACTGTGAAGAAAGTTGAGTGCTGAAGAATTGATGCTTTTGAGCTCTGGTGTTGGAGAAGACTGTTGAGAGTCCCTTGGACTGCAAGGAGATCCAACCGGTCCATTCTAAAGGAGATCAATCCTGGTGTTCTTTGGAAGGAATGATGCGAAAGCTGAAACTCCAGTACTTTGGCCACCTCGTGCGAAGATTTGAAGTAAAGTGGAAGTGAAGTCGCTCAGTCGTGTCTGACTCTTTGCGACCCCATAGACTGTAGCCTACCAGGCTCCTCCGTCCATGGGATTTTCCAGGCGAGAGTACTGGAGTGGGTTGCCATTTCCTTCTCTGGAGGATCTTCCTGAGCCAGGGATCGAACCCGGGTCTCCTGCATTGTAGGCAGACGCTTTACCGTCTGAGCCACCAGGGAAGCCTCATTGGGAAAGACTCTGATGCTGGGAGGGATTGGGGGTAGGAGGAAAAGGGGACGACAGAGGATGAGACGGGTGGATGGCATCACCTACTCGATCGACGTGAGTTTGAGTGAACTCCCGGAGTTCGTGATGGACAGGGAGGCCTGGCGTGCTGCAATTCATGGGGTCGCAAAGAGTCGACACGACTGAGCGACTGAACTGAACTGAATGTAATTATCACGGGCTTATCCAGGTGGCGCTAGTGATAGAGAACCTGCCTGCCAATGCAGGAGATGAAGACATGCAGGTTTGATATCTGGGTTGGGAAGACCCTTTGGAGAAGGAAATGGCAAGCCACTCCAGTATTCTTGACTGGAGACTCCTATGGACAGAGGACCTGGCAGGACAGGATTGCAAAGAGTCGGACATGACTGAAGCAACTCAGCGCTAATGTAATTATCAGATAATTCCAACATTTGATTCATTTCGTTGGCATCTGTTGATTGTCTTTTCTCATTCATTCATATTGTGATTTTTCTAGTTGTTGGACGAGTAAAAAAAAAAATCACATCGTGGACATTCTGGATAGTATATTTACAGTGCTCTGGGTCACATTTAATCTTCTTTTTCCTTTAGAGCAGGCAGTCCCCTATTGAGATTTAATACATGGGCTGCTGGGTATGTATGTTTAGCTTCCAAGCCCTGCCAACGCACTTTGGCAAAAGTGGAGCCCGGACTCATACTGCCTTGTTGCAAAGAGGTAGGGTGGAAGTTCAGCACTCCCCTTGCTCCCAGTGGAAGGGTGGGGGGTAACAACTCCCAGTGTCTTGTTGCCTCTTAACCAGGGGTATAAACTCAGCTCCCTGCTCAATCTGTTGGTACCACCTGCTGGGGGAACTGGAGCACCACCTGCTTTTGCCAGGCAGGAGACAGAAGGTCAGCTCCCTACTCTGCCTTGCCAAAACCATCCTGCAGAGGAACTGGAGCGCTGCCTCCAGGTCCATGGATTAAGGAGAGTTGAGTGGAAAATTATGTCCCTGCTCAGCTCTGCTGATACCATGCTAGGGGGTAAAGGATGCAGTTTTCTGTGTTTGGCTGGAATAGGATGGATATTGCCAACAAAGTTTTCAGTGTTAGGCCATCCCTTTTCCCATGCTTTGGTTAGGAAAAAATAGGCTTTCTTGGAGCCTTTATTGTGTGTGTCTGTTTGTGGTGCCGAGTGGGAGTCTTTTGCCGTACCCCATCTGAGATATGGGGGCTTCCCTGATGGCTCAGTGGTAAGAACTCACCTGCCTATGGAAGAGATGCAGGTTTGATTCCTGGGTGAGGAAGATCCCCTGGAGAAGGGAATGGAAACCCACTCCAGTATTCTTGCATGGAAAAATCCCATGGACAGAGGAGCCTGACAGGCTACAGTCCATGGGGTTGCAGAAGAGTCAGACATGACTTAGCAACTTAACAACAACGACAACAACTGAGATGTGGGAGAAAACCTGTGAATTAACCACCAGGTCATTTCAAGTCCTAACATCCCTATACTGCCCAACTTCTTTCTACCCTTCAAAATATTCCTTTTTTTTTTTTTTTTCTGTGCTATGTCCAGGTTTTTTTTTAGAAACAACCTGGAGGAATGGGATTAGTTTGTGTTTGTGGAACTGGAAGTCTCAAAAGGCCATGTCTTAAGCCCTTGCTTAGTTTACTGTCTGGAGTTTCCCCCAGGTTGTCAAAAGTCATGAATCTTGTACGTCAGCAATTTACAACCTAGACTCTGCCCTGAACAAATGCGGTAAGAAAAGGCAACCCACTCCAGTATTCTTGCCTGGAAAATTCCATGCAGAGAGGAGCCTGGTGGGCTACAGTCCATGGAGTGGCAAAGAGTCGGACATGGCTGAGCGTGCACGCATGCACACAAGATACATAAACAGATGCATCAAATACATAAGAGGAAATAACAGCACCCTGGATTTTTATAGGGCTACCCCACCCCAGTACTCTTGCCTGGAAAATCCCATGGACGCAGGACCCTGGTGGGCTGCAGTCCATGGGGTCGCTAAGAGTCGGACACGACTGAGCAACTTCACTTTCACTTTTCACTTTTATGCATTGGAGAAGGAAATGGCAACCCACTCCAGTGTTCTTGCCTGGAGAATCCCAGGGACGGGGGAGCCTGGTGGGCTGCCGTCTATGGGGTCACACAGAGTCGGACACGACTGAAGTGACTTAGCAGCAGCAGCATGGTTTATGTATTCTTATACATTTGCTAATTACATGTATACATTTACCATATAAAACACATTTAAATTACTTTAGAAATAAATATATATAACTCAGTGATGTTGCAAGGTGGGTGGAGTAGAAATTGTTATTTAAAAAAAATAAGACTGTTGGGTTAAAATTGTTGCCAAAGGTGTAAAAGCTGGCAAGTAGCAGTGTTACAATTTCTGTGAATTTTAGCCCTAGACTCCTATTACCTAACCACGTTACTTAGAGTAAATGATCCTTTGTGTTATTAGGAACCACATGCTTAACAAGTAATTATGGAGCATAATTTTGCTTTTCGGAGGTAGAGTGCTAATGGGTTTTGGAGTCAGACAGATTTAAATTCAAATTCCAGCTCCACTGTGTATTAGCTGTCTGATCTTGCAGAAATCCCTCTCTGCTTCAGTTTATTCCTCTGTAAAATACAGGTAAAATAATATTTACTTCCAAAGTTGCTTCTGATAATCATATATTTAAAGCAAAGTGCCTGGCATACTGTAAGCACTTGATAAATGGTAGGTATTATTACTGGAGTAAATAAACAAAGCCAAAGAGGGGAAAAAACACCCATTACATTTTTGCAATGAGGAAGTAGAGATTCAGAATCAAAATTTTCTAAAGCAGGGAGGGGGAATTCCCTGGCGGTCCAGTGATTAGGACTCTAGCTTCCACTGTAGGACACATGGGTTTGATACCTGGTCTGGGAACGAAGACCCCACAAGCCACAGGGTGTGCCTCCCACCCCAGAAAAAAAGCAAGCAGGGTGTATCTATCTATTCCTGCTTGGTTGTGTAGTGCCTCACATGTTGTCTAATAAACACTGGCATCTCTGTAACTTTAGAACTGGAAGGGACTTAAAGGTCATCTATTTCAAGCTTCTTATTTTATAAACAAGGAAACTGAGGCTGGGCGGGGTTGAGTGAATTACTTCAGAATTACAGTGCTATCACCCTTCCTGCTACACCTGTGAATCACACAAAAGAGTGAGCAGGAAACAAAGTATAGAAAGACACCCAGATTCCAGAAAGAAAATGATCAGATTAATAAAACCTGTGGGACCAGGTCCAAAAGGTATAAAGACCCCCTCTACAGGGCGTAATACATGAGGGCAGTGCCTGCATATCATCTTCACAGAGATCTTTAAGGGAGTATCTAAACTAGAAGGTGGGCTTCCCTGGCGGTTCAGTGGTAAAGAATCTACCTGCCAACGTAGGAGACACAGGTTCGATTCCTGAGTTGGGCAGATTCCCAGAAGGAAATGGCAACCCACTCCAGTATTCTTGCCTGGGAAATCCCATGGACAGAGGAGCCTGGCGGGCTACAGTCCATGGGATCACAAAGGAGTCAGACACAACTCTGGGACTAAACAACAACAAAACCAGAAGGCAGCCAATGAGAAGTGCCCTGGCCTCCAGAAGGGGTGAAGACCACACTGGGGATGGCTTTGCTGTTGAGAGGCTGTCTTAAACAATCTTTAGTGGTGCTGAAAGAGGGTGGTAGTGGATACAGAAGAGGCGTTATTGTCAACACTGCCTACCAGTAGGTCATAATGGCAGGCAAGGTATAATCCAGCCAGCCAGCAAACAGGCATGTAAGTGGCAATATGCCCCAAACCACACAGGAGATATAAAAGAACTGAAAAACATTCTGATCAATACTTTTGCTGGTAGTTATGCTTTTACCCATTTCTTAAATTAGTCTTAGCAGCAATTTCCAGAAATGTCTCATGTGGAGATTTCTTTTTTTTTTATGGCTTGAGAATGATGAAAATTGATTTTTAAATAAATGATGAAAAGGAGTGTTATTTTCAAAATCTGATATTTCATAATAACACATTTTGTCAATTTAACCTTACTTTTTTCTATTGGCTGTCAACTAGAACAGTCAGGAAATTAGCAAGGTCTCTTTCACAAAGTTTTTTTTTTTTTTTTTTACAATTATAAACATAGTCTTTCTTACTCATATCTGAAAGTGCATTTTGCATAAAAAGCATATTTTAAAAGTTTTCTTTATAGATTCTCAAATTTGAAAGATGAAATTTTTACTTTTTCTATCTTGTGTCTGTCTACTTTCAAGCATCTAAGAGCAAGTCAAGATAAAAAAAATATGTATGAGATATACTGAATAAGGGTGAATGCTAAGCTATAGTTATGTATAACAGTTACTAAACA
The DNA here is from genome assembly GCA_935064755.1 of Tragelaphus eurycerus. Classification (NCBI taxonomy): domain Eukaryota; kingdom Metazoa; phylum Chordata; class Mammalia; order Artiodactyla; family Bovidae; genus Tragelaphus; species Tragelaphus eurycerus. Next base: position 11,021,772 of record CAKXYN010000070.1, on the reverse strand, counting down.
TTTGGAAAAGATGTCACAAGCAGTTCTGAAAACTTTTTGTTAGAGAAATGTGTGTGCTTAGTCACTCAGTCGTGTCTGACTCTGTGACTCCTTAGACTGTAGCCCACTAGGTTCCTCTGTCTGTGGGATTCTCCAGGCAAGAATACTGGAGTGGGTAGCCATTCCTTTCTCCAGGGGATCTTCCCGACCCAGGGATTGAACCCAGGTCTCCTGCATTGCAGACTGGGTCTTTACTGTCTGAGCCACCAGGGAAGCCCCAGAGAAATGTTGAAGACAATAAAAACAGTCTACAAAATAATTCTAAATAATGAGAAACATCCTTCATCTATGGGCCTATCTGTATATGCAAGAAAAAGTCTGGAAATTCATCCCAAGTGTTAAATCTATTTTTTTTCTGGGTTTTGGGGTTTCACTGGATGATTATTTCTGTTAACCTATTTGTATTTTCTAACTTTCTAACAAAGAAGATGTATTTTGGTCATAAAAGGATTTTTTTCCCCTTTCTTTGGATTGTTTTGTTAAATGTTACAGAGAATGGAATTTGGGGTGGAGGGGAGGACCAATGCAAAGTCTAGAATGATTGCATATGAAACAGTCTCTAGATTGAACAAATTATGCGGGCAGGAGCTCAGTTGATACTGGATGGGGTTTTTGTTTGTTGGTTGGTGTTTGTGTGTTAGTGAATTATTTTTTGCTGTGTGGTAAAAATTTTTGCTGTGTGGTAGTCATAGAAAAATAATTTGCAGTTGTTCTGAAAATGGAATTTTTCTGCTATTACTTCTAGAGAATTTTCTCTGAGAAATCAAGGTTTAGGCTGAAAGCAATTATGCACTAGGTAGGAAGGGCCAATACAAAGGAAAAAGGTAATAAAGATCTCTGCCCTTACAAGTACTATTTTTCTTTCCTTGGTTAAATTTGCAGTCTATTCTCCTCTTGTTGGGCTTCCCAGGTGGCACTAGTGGTAAAGAATCTACCTGCTAATACAGGAGTTTGATCCCTGGATCAGGAAGATCCCCTGGAGGAGAGCAGGGCAACCCACTCCAGTATTCTTGCCTGGAGAATCCCATGAACAGAGAAGCCTGGTGGGCTACATAGGGTCGCAGGTCGGAGAGGACTGAAGCAACTTAGCACGCACACACACCTCTTGTTTATCTTCTTTCCTTTAACAAGTACCTAGGGCACTTTTTCTGTGCTGATCAAATCATGGGAGAGAAAAGAAAATTCATCTATGACCTAGGAGCTAACAATCTAGTTAGAAAACAAGGGACATTTTGGAAAAGTTAACTAAAAATATGGGGGCAGTATGCACTTAAGCGTTAAATGGCTTAACAGAGAAGTCCTCCAGCAGTTAAAGGAGCAGCTGGTAACCCTTAGGGTCATGGTCTAGATCAGAACTGTTCAACTGAACTTTCTACAGTAAAAAAAATGTTCTGTGCTGATTAACACAGTAGCCACTAGCATCTGTAGTTACTGTGCAGTTGAAATGTGGCTGGTACAACTGAGAAAATGAATTTTAAAAATTTAATTTAAATAGCTACATAGGGTAACTTCCCTGGTGATCCAATGTCTAAGACTCTACATTCCCAATTCAGGGAGCCCGGGTTTGACCCCTGGTCAGGGACCTAGATTCTGCATGCCACAACTAAGACCTGGTTCCACCAAATACATAAATAAATATTTAAAAATATAGCTACATATGGCTGATGATTACCATATTGAGGAGTGACAGACCAAGATCTAGAAGGTATCAGTAGCGAAAGATATTAATAGTAATAGGATTTGTCTTATTACTTGAAGAAAGAGAAGGATTTGAGTAGCTGAGGATAAAGAAAAGCATTCTAGAAGAAAAAGCATGACGAAGCTGTGCTTAATTCACCCTCAAAGTATAAAAGTGCCCAGTGGTTGGATGGGGGATTGTGATGTTCTGCTATGCTGAGCAGACCACACAGCTAAGACTCAGGATTTGAAGCTGCAGGTAATGGGAAGTCTTGATTATTTCTCATTAGTGGATAATAATAGCTCTTACCATATACCCAGCATTATATTGAGTGCCTTACATGGATTGCCTGATTTAATTCTTATAATAACTTTTTCAGGAGAATGAAGATTATTATTATTTTTTTTTGAAGATTCATTTGATGGCACTGTAGAGGTAAGAGAAGCAATTATAATCTTGGAAGGATGACAAAAATACTTATGAAGGGACTTCCCTGGTGGTCCTGTGGTTAAGACTCTGCCTGCCAATTCAAGGGACATGGGTTTGATCCTTGGTCCATGAACTAACATCCCACCTGCCATGGGACTACGAAGCTCATGAGCCACAGCTACTGAAGTCCACACACCCTAGAGTCTGAGTTCCACAACAAGAGATGCAACCTCAATGAGAAGCCCATGCACCACAACTATAAAGTCTGCTTGTAGCAACAAAGACCCAGCACAGCAAAAAAAAAAAAGGTACTAATGAAGGTGAGGCTCAGATGGTTAAGAATCTGCCTGCAATGCAGGAGACCTTGGTTCCATCCTTGGGTTGGGAAGATCTCCTGAAGAAGGGAATGGGCATCCACTCAGGTTTTCCTGAGGTTCCCTGGTGACTCAGACAGTAAAGAATCTGCCTGCAATGCAGGAGACCTGCATTCGATCCCTGGGTTGAGAAGATCCCCTGGAGGAGGGCATGGCAACCCACTCCAGTATTCTTGCCTGGAGAATCTCTATGGACAGAGGAGTCTCGTGGGCTATAGTCCATGGAGTCACAAAGAGTCAGACATGACTGAGCGACCAAGCACAACGAAAGTAAAGGAAGCAGAAACTGAAAAGCCTCATTTAAGACATTAGGAAGTTAGACTCAATACAGAACATGCAGAGAATATATGGAGGGTGAATGGAAAAGGGAGTGAGACGATCTGTATCCCTAGGCAAACTGATGAGGACATCTGGAAAGCACCAATAATTCTGGGGTGACTGAAGGCAGGTTACTTAGTGAAGGGATCTTGAGAAGGATATAGGTGGCAATGGAAACAGGTCAATGGGGTCAAGGAATCTGATGGAGGAAAGATTTTCAAGAACCCTAGAGGTAAGTTAAGGGCTTCCCAGGTGGTGCAGTGTAAAGTATCTGCCTGTCAATGCAGGAGATGCAAGAGACATGGATTCAATTCTTGGTCAGGAAGATCCCTGGGGGAGGTAATGGCAACCCACTTCAGTATTCTTGCCTGGGAAATCCTCATGGACAGAAGAGCCTGGTGGGTTGCAGTCCATGGGGTCACAAGGAGTTGGACACGACTGGGCAATTGGGCACACACACTCATATACACACACACACAGGTAAGTTAAAGATGAAGATGGTGAGGTGGCATAGGAAAATGGGAAAGTTAAGGTAATGCAGTCAAGAGGAGGAGAGTCAGTTTTGAAAGGGAAATATGGATTCTGGTTTTGACATGTTCATTGGAGGTAACGAGTTCTCTGGATGATGATGTTTTGCTAGTTGGGGGGAATGTGAAGCTAGTTCATGAGAACAGATCAGGACAATTTTAATTTTAATGTGCTCTCAAAGGACAGCAGGTAGAGAGAAAACAAGGTTGAGAATAGAACCTGGGGTGAACGTCCATCCATATAGGTGACTAAATGAGAAAGAAGAGCCAGTTAGAGAGAAAGGGTGACTGAACCATACTATGGCAATGCCCTGGAGGCCAAGGAAAGATTTTAAAGGTGATGGTGATTTGTAATTTTCATGTGTTGCAGAGAGATCAAGGGGAAAAAAAAGTGAGAAAAGGGTGACTGAGCTTATCAAGGTGATCCTTGGAGAAACAGGAGGAACACATGTAGAGGATCTGTTTAGGCAGTTTGGTCTTGAAAGAACTGAGGAAAAGGGAAACAGATTGAGAAGGGTTAAATGAAGGTTCCCCCTACATGACCAGGTCAGGTGACATCTTAGGAAGGGAGAAGGGCCTCTTCTTCCTTCTGGTACTTGACAACAGTTCACCAAATGGATGGTATCAATAGACACATTTTGAGGAGAGGATTCTCAGGGAAGCAGGATCAGGGTCACCTGCCAAGAAAGAAAGGAGAATGGGCAAGGGAGGGAAGAGAAAGGAGGTATGTAACAGCCAGAGTTGGGGCTGCCCTTGAGAATCACCAAGAAATAAAGGATTGGGTGCAAGATCAACATGATTCCCTGACTAAACTGCCATCTCAGATTTATTCCTGGGAACTGACATCAATAGTAACAAACACCACCACCATTCATCATGTGGTTATCATGTGCTGCTTTCTGGGTGTTTTCATAAGTTATCTCACTTAACTTTCCTGACAATGGAGCTGAGTATTATTAATCCTAATTACTTACAAATTACAAAAAAAGGAAATTGAGGCTCAATGAGATTTTACCTAAATTAAAAAAAGAAGATAGCATACCATGTCTCCAGGCACTATTTACTGCACAGAAAACACAGGCAAGGGGGCTGCCTTATTGGGAAATCTATTGAAGAGCTACAGACAGAAAAGTAAAGGAATAAAACTAGGAAAAGGTCTTTTTTATTCCATTACGCATTCTTTGAGAACCAATGGGATATAAATTATTCCCCAACATCAGTACTAAAAATAAAAGCACGCCGTGAGCATATTTTCCCTTCTACAACTGGAACAATTCCGGGAACCCAGTATTTATTAGTTGCTTGTCTGAGTTAATAGTTTCCAACTCTCAGAGTTTAATTTTCAGATTAAAGAAATCATTGTCACCTAATCTTCGGAATAACATTTTAAGTTGTTAAAATTATAATATACTAAATAAAAATGAAAAAGAATAAGCCATTGAATACGAATAAAGGCTCACCTATGTAAAAAAAAATTGAATCATCATTTCAGATTTTAATAATGGTGCGCAAAGAATAAAACCGATGATACAATTGATATTATAATAAATGACATAGCAATGGAGGAGGGAGTGCGGTCTGGGGAGGACCATCACTGTGACAAGGGAGCTAATTTTAGGATGAGAAGGTAGAAGAGTTTTCCAGGCCAAAGAAAATGCAAGTACGAGGCAAGCAGCAGTTTGGCTCCTCCTCAGCTGCAGCTCAGTGAGCGATTAGGTATAGACCAAGGTTGGAGGCACCACCGCCGAGTCAGGGAAGGATTTACGCAAAGGGGCTAACTCCAACCTATTCAATGGAATAAGGCGCCGAAGAGGCAGGGGCCACACTGCCCCAATCTCCGACTCGAGTTTCCTGTCCGCGAAGCTGCCCGTCTTACACGCAGGGTAAAGCAACTGGTCAGGAGAGGCTCCAGGCCCAGGGGCCAAAGGGCCGAGGCCTGCGGAGGTGGGGTGGGGGTGAGGCGTGTGACCTCCTAGTGTCGCAAGAGTCGAGGGAGCACCGCAGGCTGCGCCCGGTCACCAGGCACCCTCTTCTCCTGCCCCACAACCACCCCCGCCTTTCATTCTCGTTAGACGCCCTCGCCCGTAGCACCTCCCACCCCGTCCGGCCCAGCTGGATTTTCCTCCCCGGGGCGGCGAATCCGTCTTCCAAAACTTTGGAACGACCGTACCCCCTTGAGTGATGGGGAGATGAAATAATACAAGGCTAGGGCAAAGTCCTACAGGAAGTAGACCTCTTTATCTCTGCCTTGTTTTCCCTCATGGCTACACCCAAAACGCCTAGCTTCCCGGGATGCTCTCCAAGTCACCCCCTCCAACAACGAGTCTATTGGTTTGGCCCTTAGTCCCGGATTGGCTGAAGGGTTACGCCTCGGCCCGGGAATGGAGGACGTTGGGTCCTTACATGTTCCCGGCGCCCATTGGTTCGTTTTCCCCGTTTCTGGGTGGAGTCGCTAGGGCCGGTTTCCACCCACTTGTTTATGGAGCGCGTAGTTGTAGCGCTCTCGGAGCTCTGGGGCTGTCTCTAAAGTTCTCAATTTAGCTCTTTGGACCAATTGGGTGCTGGCTCCACCCTTTCCCGCTCCCTCGCACGCCTCCCGCGTGGTACGGCCCAAACCTTTAGAGCGGCGGCGCGAACGGCTGTGTTCCTCCGCCCGCGCTCGCCTGGCTGACCCCCCTCGACGGTGCGCTTGGTACGGCCCGCGCCGCCTCCTCTAGCTGGGGTGGTTGCCCCCCTCGGGTCGGCGGCGCTTGGTGCCGCCCGGGAGAACCAGGTCATCGGTCGGTTCCCGTGAAAACAAAAACAATCGGCGGCGCCGCTGCGGGCAGCCGAACACGGCGAGCGGGGAAGCCGGGGCGCGGGGCCGGGTCTGACCAGCGAGCGAGAGCAGCGGCTACGCGCCGGGGCCGGGGCGCCATGGGGCAGGCGGGCGCGGGCTTCGCGAGGCTCCCCTGGCGCCAGGGCTAGCTCCTCCGCCGCCTCGGCCTCTCGCGCCGCCCGCCTGGGGGACGAGGAGCAGGACGCGGCCTCGGCCGGGCCCGGGCCGAACGGCTGCGGACACTCGGGAGCCGAGGAGCAGAACACCGCCACCGCCGCCTCCGGGATGGATCAGTGCGTGACGGTAGAGCGCGAGCTGGAGAAGGTGCTGCACAAGTTCTCGGGCTATGGGCAACTGTGCGAGCGCGGCCTGGAGGAGCTCATCGACTACACGGGTGGCCTCAAGCACGAGATCCTGCAGAGCCACGGTAAGGCGGCCCGGGTGGTCGCGCGGGACCAGGCCCACCCAACCCGAGCCCCTCGGGCCCAGGCGGGCCAGGAGGGTGCCTGCGGGCGGCCAGACCCGGCCTTCCCCGGGGCGCCGAGATCCCCAGGCCCCTCTGACTTTTCCTCCTCCTCTCCCCCCGAACTGTCTCGAACCTACCCCGATCTCGTTGTTAATTAAAAGTGAGCGGGAACCCATCCGGAAACTAATTCTGGAGCCACGGGTTCCATCCAGGGTTAAACCCGGACACGGGGCCGGCTCGTCGCACCTGCAAACTGCCTCCCTCCCGGGGTGGGCGCCCCTAGTTAATTGCCTTGGGCCCGAGGATCCGGGCGAGGAGAGGGTCAGTGCAGAGAGCCCCACCCCTCCTCCTCTTCGCCCCAAACATTTAGCCAGGGACTGACTTTCCTCGTCTTTCTTCATTTTTTTAAAATTAGAAACTCGCATGTTATTCTTAGCTGTGGGTTAACAAAACAGCCGCTGCTTCAACTCCATAATTTGACTCTCTGTAGAAGAAGCCTTTCAACCCCGCAGCGGCACTGATGTGATTCCTAAGAAACTAGCTAAATCAAACTGTTAAGCTCTCCCAGTTGAGTCTGCGATGAGACTGGAGGTAGCCTCCCCAGAAACACATTGTGGAGCAAGTTGTTAGTTACATGCGTTACCTGGTCAAGTTTTTACTTGTTTTCCTTTCAGAAAGCAGGTTTTCAATGGAAGATGTTTCTTCTCTATTATTATAGCCCTAGGCCCTGGGGGAAGATACTTAGCTGCAGTTAACTTGTGGAAGCTGGGTGGGATTCTTTGGGTTTGGATTCTTTAAATAACATGAAAAGTCTGGTATTCTTTAGGTTAAAATATCTGTAGTGATGATTCTTTCTGAGCAAGAAGTAATGGACTTCATGGAATGGATTTGTTGAGTTTGGGGGCCCTACTCAACTCAGAGGTTGAACAGAAATCTTTGATAAGGAAGGTTTGGTAGCTGGGGTCACATGTGGACACTGGATCAAGTGTGGTTGAGGACAGTGGCACTGGCTGAACTTCTTTCCAACTCTCCTTCTTTCCTGTACACTTTCCTTTCCCAGACTGCTTTCATTTGAGAGTTAGTGCTCATTCATGGTGCCTGTGTGCGTGGCTCAGTCGTATCTGACTCCGCACCTCCATGGACTGTAGCCCACCAGTCTTCTTTGTCCATGCAAGTTTCCAGGCAAGAGTAATGGAGTCGGTTGCCATTTCCTCCTCTGCGGAATCTTTCCGACCTAGGGATTGAACTCGTGTCTCCTGCACTGGAGGGTGGATTCTTTACCACTGAGCCACCTGGGAAGCCCCATCCATGGTGAGGGAGTCTTATAACAGCATCTCATCCTGGACACGGCAGTCACTTGTGAACTCCAAGAAAGAAGCAAACCCAGTGACCATGGTGGGGTTAGGACTTGAAATATGAACATGAAAAAATGAGCAGATCTAGATGGCTGCCTGCAAGGGGGAAGTAGATGTGGGGTAGGATGGGTCTCCTGGAAAGGCTCTGGTGAACTTGGTTTGGGACAAGTGAGAAACTGAAGGACTAATGAAGATAGTCAAGGGCATCATGTTTCCTATTGGCTGAAGATGCATAGATGGAGTTTGGGAGCAAAGTAAGGTTTAAGATGGTGAAGGAGATCATTAGATTGCACAGAGGAAAGACAGTAGGGTCTAACCGAAGCCTTAAACTCCCTTGAAGAGTGGAGGTCCTGGAGGTGCCAGCAGAAACAGAAAGGGCAGGCTTAGAGAGGTTGGTTAGCTGGTGTTTGGCTATTGGGACCAATAGTCAGTGACCCTCTTTGCAAGCAGTTTCATAGAATTGTTAAACTAGATGACTAGGAGTTAAGAAAAATAATACAGATTGAGATGAGAGGGGCTGCTTAAGTAAGAGGGCTGAAGGTGTGCCCCCTCCGCCCCTCATCTGGAGAGGCAATCTTTTTGTATCGTTAGAGACTGAAAAGGGACTTCCCAAGTGGCGCTGGTGGCTTCTGCCTGCCAATGCTGAAGACAGAAGAGCTTCAAGTTAGATCCCTGGGCCAGGAAGATCCCCTGGAGGAGGGTATGGCAACCCACTCCAGTATTCTTGACTGGAGAATCCAAGGAGCTTGGTGGGCTACAGTCCATAAGGTCCCAAGGGCTGGACATGCTTCACATGCAAAGACTGAAAAAGGTAGGAGTAGGTGAAGGGTGTAGACTTGGAGAGGTGGAAGGAATGATTCCATTTTTAAGGAACAGGTTGAATATTGAGGGCTTTCAGAGTCTGAGAGAGAAGATGCTATGCTAAGTCACTTCAGTCATGTCCGACTCTGTGCAACCCCATAGACGGCAGCCCACCAGGCTCCCCCGTCCCTGGGATTCTCCAGGCAACAACACCAGAGTGGGTTGCCATTTCCTTCTCTAATGCATGAAAGTGAAAAGAGAAAGTGAAGTCACTCAGTCGTGTTCGACTCTTAGCGACCCCATGGACTGCAGCCCACCAGGCTCCTCCGTCCAAGGGATTTTCCAGGCAAGAGTGCTGGAGTGGGGTGCCATTGCCTTCTCCGGAGAGAGAAGATAGAAACTATTAAAAAATCCCTTTCTTCCATGAGAGAGAGAGAGAATGAGCATATTAATTGAAGGTGAATGTGATTTGAACTTCATTTTAGGGGATTTGGATAAATCCCAGATGGATAAAATAATTTTGAGAACTTGCTGAAGCAGGAATGTGTTTTAGACCTCTTTGCTTGGGACTTTTCAAGCAACTTATGGTCAGAGGGTATTAGCCACAGAGTTTGCTGTGTTGTTCAAACAGTCTGATGTGAATTGTGGCATTCCTGCCTATTTTTTACCTTATCTAACAAATTGCAGTTTTATATTGACAATCTCTTTGATTTTCTTTAATTCTTTAAGAATAGGATTAAGAGACTAAAGAATTCTCCAGGCAAAAATACTGGAATGCATTGCCATGCCCTTCTCCAGAGGATCTTCTCGACCCAGGGATCGAACCCTGGTCTCCCACATTGTAGGCAGATTCTTTACTGTCTGAACCACCAAGAAAGCCCCTAAGAGACTAAACGCACCAATAAAACATGAAAGAAAAATAAATACCACAAGTACTAGGTCTAGTTTTCAAAATAAAATCTTCTTTCTTATGATGTTCTATTGTATGAAGACAACAGATATCATGTCTTGGTGTCTGGAAGATAGTATTTTTCAAAGCAGATGATTTCTAAAGTTCTCTGCAGACAATGTGGGTATTACATTGAGTCTTAAGTATACCCTTCTTAAAGCTATATGGACTGAAATCTGATTTTGGAACTCTATTTTCAAGTTTAAAGGAAGTTTTCAAAGCTCTGAATATGCCTATCTGGGCAAGTGATCTGGTGGTTTCTCATGACCTGATGGAGGGGCTCCATTTGGCACCCTCTATAATTAGGCTTATTATAATAAGCTCATTCTTTGGGTTCATTTGTGATGATATTCTTGTAAGAATGTGATATGAATAAAGTAGAATCATGGGGACTCTACAGATCCCCCAACATTGCATCACACTGTTGGTGAGTGACTGCCTGATTCAGTAGTGTTCTTTAGTGAGGGCCAGGGGGTCAGGTCAGTTTTTGAGGTTGAATTACATTTTCTTATGTTTAAATTTCTCTTTTCTAAAGTTGTGAGCAGACAGCTATACCACATGAGGATGGTTAGGATGGCTTGTGGTAGAAACTGATCAACCATCAAAGAAAACCCATTGACAACCGTGGTCTCCTCGCACCACCCTTGTTCCAGATCGTGACGTGAACTCTGCCCAGAGGCAGCTTGCCTGTTCTCCCCTAAGATCCTCTCATCTGCTCTAAATTGCCCCACACAGCATTTCCCTAACTCTGGGGGAAGAGGAGAGCACTCTTGTCATTTAGTGTATCCTTCTTTCAGTGAGAGTTTCCCTGTGAGCATAAAGTTTGCTGTAAGATTTAATACAGTCGATGCTGCTGGTGATTGTTCTCACTCTGCCCTTGATCTCATTTGGATGATGCCCTGGTTCTTCTCAAACTTCACTCACACATGCACACTCCTATTTTTCAGGTAGATTCACAGTTTCACTTTAGTAGATTTATCCTCATTCTGGGCAATAATTATGAAGTCCTAGATTTGGTATGTTAGGTATAATCAACCTTATATTAAATATGTTAAAATACTTCACATACAGCTAAAGTCAGCATTCACATCATTGGTAGGGGAACCACACTTTGGACAGCCCTTGATTAACAGATAAGTGGTATTAGATACATTTTGGTGATTTGCCTTGTGGGTATTTATTGTTAACTTTTGGGGGACGGCAAGTGTATTTATATTTTGTTAATAGCACTTCTGTAGTGGAAAGGAAAACATAAAAGAATCATAAATGATGTATTGCTAATATTCAAAATTCATGTTTGGTGATAGAAAATTAGGCTGGAACAACTGGGTAACTGTTTTATTACATGTATATAGTATACTTGAAAAAAAATTACAGTGTTTATAAGTGTAAAGGATGTACAATATTTAATGAAATTGTTATTTTGGAGCTGTTATTAAAGGGAGTTCGAATATGGTTTCTGAAAGTGATTGTCAAGGAATTTTCTAAATTTAAAATTGTATTTCTTTTGAAAATACATTTAAATGGTATAAATTCAAATGATAAAAAGGATATCCAGTAAAAAAAAAAAAAAAAAATCCCCCTCTCAGTCATTCTTATTCTCGGACCACCTAGCTGTCCATCTTACAGCCAAAAATTTGGCTGTTTCCATCAGATCAGATCAGATCAGTTGCTCAGTTATGTCCGACTCTTTGCGACCCCATGAATTGCAGCACGCCAGGCCTCCCTGTCCATCACCAACTCCCGGAGGTCACTCAGACTCACATCCATCGAGTCAGTGATGCCATCCAGCCATCTCATCCTCTGTCATCCCCTTCTCCTCCTGCCCCTGATCCCTCCCAGCATCAGAGTCTTCTCCAATGAGTCAACTGTTTCCATAAAAAATTTTAAGGTTCAGGGAAATGATAATTTATCAGTGTTTATTTTTTCTCTAAGGCATTGGACGTGTAGTTCTGCATACTGTGATTTAGGCTTACTTAGTATTATCACAATTTGCAAGTTGGTAGAGATTGTTTCTTTTGTGGGTGCAGTCAATGTATATTATCTGCTAAAACTCTGTGTGTTTCTGTGTGGTCTGACACTTAGAGTATGATCTACCTTTATCTCTATGGTGAATCAAAGAGAATTTAATTGCAGAATTGCTTCTTTTTTTTGTTTTTTTTAATTTGAGAGGGATAAATGAGAAGTAAGCAATTAAACATGAAAGAAAAAGTAAACTAGATGGTCACATTTGTGATATAGTATTGGGTCAGTAGACAAAAAAACCAGAGGTCCAGGGTTACATGTTAGGTATAACTAACTTTACATTCTAGAATATGAATTGTATATATTACATATATATTGAAAAGTATGCTTATTTATATATGTGGATTCTCTGCTTTTCAGCGTCTACCAGTGTTGAGTGTCTGTGTTGAACTAATTGTAAAAGGATCAGGGTTTGGTGGACTAGTGGTATGTCTTACTTAGTTATCCTTATTCTTTGGTGTACTTTGAGTAGGCTGCATAGCTTGGTCCCCCATTTGTTAACTAAACTTTTTTGCTAAGTACAAGACACTCTTGAAAGAATTAATGCTGTTCAAGTTTTGAATAAAATTTTATATCTCCATTTAGCATCTAATCTGGAAAGTAGCAAGATAAGTAGGTCAAAAAAGTTTGTGTGAATTAGCCATTATTCAAAAACTCAAAGAAGAGAATAGACCAGTCACCGATCTACTTGGGCTATTTTATAGATGGTGAGAATCATAATAATAGGCTAGCGTTCGTGTTTCCAGTAGGGGTTTAGAAGCAGGTTTGTCAGCCATTCCTTTCCAGGCTCATTTAGGAGGTAACTCTGTCATCTGGCACCTTACTCATTCAGACTTCTGTATCACTCAGGATCCTTTTGGTTGCAGGTGGCAGAATGGTTTTAATTAAAATGGAATTTGTTGACTCATAACTAAAAAGGCTGGGGATAGGCCAGTGGCTCCTGGGGCACAGAGGGTGTCATGAGGACTGGTTTTGTTCTCTTCCTCTCTTGGCTGCGCTTTCCGCCATGGTTGGCTTCTCCTCAGCAGAGCTTTTTCCACATGGAAGCAAAGATGGCCTATGGACTCATGTCATTCTTGTACTGCTTGTAATCCCAGAGACGGGGACATGCTTGTTTTCTGTATTTCCAACAAAATTACTAGGGACTATTTTTATTGTCCTAGTTCAGATCAGTAACAGGCTGCTGGGGGGAGTCCAGTAGCCACCTTGGGCTGTGCTTCCCAAGTGTCAGAAGATTCATGACCATGTGATGCGCTGTTGCTCAAATAAAGGAGAGAGCTCTAGAAAGGAAGACTTGAAGTGATAGATGCCCGCTGTAGTTGAGCCAGCTGCCAGTTACATCGATAACAGTATTCTTTGAGATGGTTTCTTGATTAGCCCAATCTTTACTTCTCAGCTTTCTTCTTGACTTCTAACTGTAGTGTTCAGATAATTCAAGCCCTGAGTTGCTGGTATGACTTCATGTGTAGACTCTGAGACTACAGCTTGATTCATGTTACCTTTGGGAACTTACTTGAAATTACTTTAATGCTTGGTATAATAAAATCATTTTCCTAAGGTTATCTTATCTCCTGAGTAGTTTCTAATTCTAGATAATAACCTCGGTAAGGGGGAAACTTGCCCACACTTCTGTGATACTATCTTACTAGAGTTAATAGAGAAATTGCTGTTGTTTTCATGTTGCAGTCACTTAGTAGTTAGCATAGTGAAAGTGATGTTTTAGGCAGACTGCTCTTCACTTGGGATATTGAAACTTGTTTTTATTTGGGGCCCTGCTTCTTCATCTGTAAAATCATCTGTAAAATGACCCCAGGAGGCAGTTGTGGGGAGACCTGGGGAGTCCTGGCCATAAGCTATATACTTGGAGGGCTGTGGTACTCCATGTTACTCCCCAAAGTTGAATACTGGGGAGGTCATAACTCTCAACAGAGCGTTTCTTCTGGCTTTCTTAGATTATGTGCTAGTCTAACAGCTCAGAGAACAAGAGACTAGAATCTCTGGCAGCACTTGAGGCTTTTAGAAATAAGCTTGCACTGTTTCGGTTTAGTGATCGTATGGCTGAGCTCAAAGTGGTTCTTTGGGAACACTGTTTGGGAAATCCATATGTCTTCTTTTGCCAAGTCTTTCTCCACCTAAGAGGCCTGGGGCACAGGATGTGCTGTATCTGTGCAATCCATATAGATTTAATATCTTCTTATTGGTCTGCGAAGATGTTTGGGAGGAGATAAAGAGAGACTTTTTAAAAAAGAAGCATGGTGTGCATGGCCTCAGTCCGCCAGGAAGGTAGAGGCTAGTTGAGGAGACAAGATGTGTCTGTGCTTGTGGAGAAGAACATAAAGTTTTGTCCTTGAGCTCAGGAGATCTGGATTTGAATCCTTGTTCTATCATTTCACTGCCTCTCCGTGTGTGTGCGTGTGCGTGTGCGTGCACGCACACACATCTGTGCGCAGTTGGGTCCAACTCTGCCACCCCATGGACTGCAGCCCATCAGGCTCCTCTGTCCTTGGGATTCTCTAGCCAAGAGTACTGGAGTGGGTTGCTATTTCTTCCTCTGGGGATCTTGCTGACCCAGGGATGGAACCCACATCTCTTGTGTCTCCTGCATTGGCAGGTGGATTCTTTACCACCAGCATCACTTGGGAAGCCCTCACTGCTTCTACAATCTCACTTAACCTCTTTCCTCCTCAGTAAACTGATAGCTTATGTCATGGGTTGTAGAAATTAGATAGTATGAACAGGCTTGGAACTCTGTAAAACAAGATTTACTTGTTATTTTTAAGGTCTGTACCTTTAAGCAGTGTCTTAATCGAGACACTGGGTTTAGATATCTTTATTACTGGTGTATGTTAACTACCATTGTATCCAGTGGTCTGCTTAACACTGTTAGGAATATTCAAAAAGTATCACACAACAGTCTTCAAGGAACTTTATTTGGATAATGAGGCCAGAGTTTTACAGTTGAGAGGGAAAACCATGGCTGTGGAATAGTACACAGCATAATATTAAAGGGCTTCCCTGGTGGCTCCGACAGTAAAGAATCTGCCTGCAATGCAGGAGACCTGGGTTTGATCCCTGAGTTGGGAAGATCCCCTGGAAGAAGGTATGGCAACCCACTCCAGCATTCTTTCCTGGAGAATCCCCATGAACAGGAGCCTGAGGTCGCAAAGAGTTGGACATGACTGAATGACAAAGCACACAGCATGCTTGATATTATTAGATAATAGTGCGTCTGGTTGGTGTAAATGCTATCAGTTTAGAAAAATGGGAAGAGAAGGAGCCCTTAGAACGAACTGCTTAGAGGTGTGCTGTTTCAGTTGCACTGTAGAGCGCTTGGTCAGTAGTTACTAATCCCCAGTTGTATGTGAAACTGGGCTAAATCTTGTGGGAGTTACAGAGGACAAGCAGTCATCCTCATGCTGCAAGCACATTCTGAGTAGTTGGGGAGGTGAGCCCAGTTTGTTTTTACAGTGCGAGGCCATGTGTGTACGATAAATGCTGATGGAAGGATACCAACAACAGGGTGGGATTTGAGACAGGGACAGGCTCCTCTGACTTGTGGGCAGTTTCAGTAACAGAGACTGAGTGAGGAGAGGAGGAAGATAGGATGGGGTGCTGGGAGAGGAGGTTGGCAGGAACAAAGATGCAGAGGAGTGAGGGTATAAGAGGCATCCTGGGAACAGTGAAGGATCAGAGTGGGGAGGTAGGATATAGAAGAAAGAAAATTAAGCTTGACTCAGGTTTTGTAGAGTCAAGGCTGTCAGGGAAGTTGGTAAACTGAGAAGATACTGAGAGACTTGGGTTGGAGGCGCTGAACAGGGAAGGACAGGGACATGATCTGAGACCAGTTAGCATTTTGGGTGATTGGAGTGGGAGTGAAGTTTGACTAGAGGCAGAAGACTAGTTAAGGTTCCTTGTCAGCGTGCGCCTGATGAAATAGGGGCCTATTCTGGGGTAGTGGTAGAGATGTAGAGACCCAGGTGTGCAGTCTCCTAAGGGAAGAAATTACCAGGACATGGTGCAGAATAGGAGAGAAGGGCTGGAAAAATCAAAGGTTCATCTAGGGTTCTGAGCATGAATGACAGACAATTACAGAACCAAGAGGGAAATGGGAAGTTCAGGAGAGGGGAAGGTAGAAATTTGGGTTTGATTTTAAAATAAGAAACCCATATTCAAATGCTATAAGAAGCCCTATCTGGTTCATCTATTAATTTCAGAGATAAATAGATGTCTCGATTAATTCTCTGTATTTCGAATTTGAAGGACGTGAACAGGCTCTCAAAATATCTTGTTGTTTAGTCACTAAGTCGTGTCTGACTCCTGCAACCCCATGGACTGTAGTCCGCCAGGCTCCTCTGTCCATGGGATTGTCCAGACAGGAATACTGGAGTGGTTGCCATTTTCTTCTCCAGGGGATCTTTCCGACCTAAGGATTGAACCCGAGTCTCCTGCATTGGCAGGCAGGTTCTTTACCACTGAGCCACCTGGGAAGCCCCTAAAAGTATCTAGCAGACATCTAAAAACTTGTTCCTACATCTTCCTTCTCCTCTTCTTTTATGGCCAGTTCTTGCCTCACAGACTATTGTAGAGCCCTGCTTTCTTCCCCATGCCCATCACATTGGTCTGGCTCTCTGCTCCAGGAGGACTATTAGTCTGTGCCATGTCGCTTAGCTCTTAAAGATAAACTGAGGTGATTTGTTTTCTCTTGTGTTTGGACTTGCACCCACCTTGGCTGTGATTTGGTGCAGCGGATCCGAATACCCATCTGTGAATCTACCTTTGGGGTGGACGAACAAATGCTATTCTTTCCTTTACTATGTACATTTGCCAGCTGTTAATATACCAGAAAGTTTATTTTGTTTTCAGGGTGTACTGCCTCTAGGGGGAAAAAAAAAAAACAAGAGTGTTTTCTATTTGTGCCTTTTCCTGCTTCCTCTGAGTATGTCTCGGTTGAGTGGTTACTGTGTCCTGAGTGCCAGGGTGGCTCATGAGAAGCCCAAACCTCAGCAGGCCACAGTTTGGCTTGCTACTTGGGCTTCCCTGGTGGCTCAGACAGTAAGGATCTGCCTGCAATGCAGGAGACCCGGATTCCATCTCTGGGTTGGGGAAGATCCCCTGGAGAAGGGAATAGCTACTTACTTCAGTATTCTTACCTGGAGAATTCCATGGACAGAGGAGCCTGTTGGGCAACAGTCCTTGAGGTTGCAAAGAGTCAGACACAACTGAGTGACTGACGCTAACTATGGTTTGCTACATACAGTATGAAATAGCCCTTTATTATTATTTTTAATACCAACCTTTTTAGAGTTTCAAGTTTTTGTTTTAATATCTTGCAAGCATATCCACTCACCTTGTCAATGACTTTTTTAAAAATTTTTAACTGGAGGATAATTGCTTTGCAGTGTTGTGTTAGTTTCTGCCATACATCAACACGAACCAGCCATAAGTACACATATATCCCATCCCTCTTCAACCTACCTTCCAACCCTGCCCTCCATCCTACTCCTCTAGGTCATGATGGAGCCAGTACCAGGCTGAGCTCCCTGTGTTATACAGCAGCTTCCAGTTAGCTACCTATTTTACATGTTGTCAATGACTTCTTTAGAATCAGTCTTATCCTTGAAATTGAGACGGTGTAGTACACAATGTATTATTTTTCTATTCATTCAGTGAATAGTTATTGAATGCCTAATATGTGCTGGTTTCCATGCTAAACATGGGAAATTAAATACTTACGTTTTCTACCTTCAAGTAATTTCATGGGAGTGATAAATAAATATTTACAATGTAGTGTGGAACCCTGGTAGAGAAGTACAAGAAGCTATACAAGCAAATATTTTTCTAATTTACTGTTTCCAGGTAGCTAATGGACATAAATCCTGAAATGGATAGACAGTGAAGCTAAGGGCAAAGCTTGAAGTCTTAACTGGGTTCTATAGAAACAACTTAATGTTGTATGCTTAGTTGCTCAGTCGTGTCTGACTCTTTGTGACCCCATGGACTGTGTAGCCTGCCAGATTCCTCTGTTCATGGGATTCTCCAGGCAAGAATACTGGAGTGGGTTGTCATTTCCTTCTCCAAGTAATCTTCCTACCCAGGAATCAAACCCATGTCTCTTGGTCTTCTGCATTGCAGGCAGATTCTTTACCATTGTACCACCTGGGAAGCAAGGTAAAATCAGTTTTGGAGTTAGCTCACATATGTGTAATTTAGTTTGGCAGATGTCTGATTTTGGAGGAGACCATGCCTATTCTAATTTCTGAGAATACCATGCTTAAATTTTGTATATAAAAGGTACTGTTCTCTTGAACTGAAAGGAAAAGTATCTTTAACTTAGACCAACTGTGTATGTGGATTCTTTGCTTGGATTTAAGATCGATTATTGCCATACTAATTGTTTTGCTTGTTGAATCAAGTCAAATAATAAAAGTGACCTTAAAAATAATACTTCTGTGTTAGAGCCACTTTGGAAGATGGTTTGGTGTTTTCTTACAAAACTAAACATTATTCTTACAATAAAAGGCAACAATCAGTGTTTGTTGATATTTACCCAGAGGAGTTGAAACTTACCTCCACACAAAAACCTGCACCTGGACGTTTATGGCAGGTTTATTCATAATTGCCAAAGCTTGAAGACAACCAAGACGTCCTTCAGTAGATGAATGCCTAAAGTGTAGTTACACCCAGACAGTGGACTAAATAAAAAGAAAAGAACTTTCAGGCTGTACATGTGTGGAGGCAGGGTATACTGGGAAATCTCACTGCCTCCCTCTCAATTTTGTTGTAAGTATAAAACAGAATTGAAAAATAGTCTTTGGAAAAAATATTTGTGGTGACAGTAAAAGGTGAGTGATTTCTTTTCATACTTGTGTGTGGGCCGAGTCCAGGGAGCTTTATCACACTGCCAGACACACTTGGCACAGGACTGCATCCTGGGTAAAAAGTGACCAGTCTCCTAGTGGCCAACATGGATCCCAGCGTTCACCTTCAGCTCTGGTTGTTATGGTAAAGATGGCTGTCACAGGAACTGCCCAGTTTTACTTCTAGGAACTGAATCCAGTTAGTTTTCTTTGATAGAGAAGCAGGTTTCTATTTCTCTTAGAAGCAGGTTTTGTTTTCAGACAAGTAAATGGAAAGAACGTTAGGCCTCTCCCTTTAGGACTTAGAAGTTTGGTCTCAGTCGGTTTGGTGATTACAGGGATTTCCAAACCTGTTTTTACCTTTGGCTGCTTTCCACCGGATCCATTTGAAAATGCATTAGTGGAATCCTTCTCTCTGAACAGGGCTTTCCTGGGGTTCTCTTTCAGATTATGCCATTATACTTTTCTTGTGCTTCCAGATACTTTGTAGAAATTATTCTCCTTGGGGCATACTGAAAACTCAGTGTTAATTAATTGACCTTATATTGTTCCTCACATCTATGATTTATAAACGTAGCAAACTTGAGTCACTAAAATTTGAAAATATCAATGGATTTTGAGTTTGGGGCATAGAAGTTCAACTGGCAAATCACAAATGACTTCACTCCAGCTTGAGCTTTGCTTTTGTGTTCCTTAACCTTTTGTTTGTTGTCTCCTGATTGTAGAAATAAACATATCCAGATGTTATGGTTTGCGTTTTTAGGCTTTTTTAAAAAATTAAGTTAAAGTTCACATACCACAAAATCACCCTTTGAAAGTGTGAAATTCACTAGCTTTTAGTACATTCAGAGTTGTGTAGCCATGCTATGCTATGCTAAGTCACTTCAGTCGTGTCCGACTCTGTGTGACCCCATAGATGACAGCCCATCAGGCTCCCCCATCCCTGGGATTCTCCAGGCAAGAATACTGGAGTGGGTTGCCATTTCCTTCTCCAATGCATGAAAGTGAAAAGTGAAAGTGAAGTCGTGTCTGACTCTTAGCGATCCCATGGATTGCAGCCTAACAGGCTCCTCCGTCCATGGGATTTTCCAAGCAACCATTATCTAATTTGAGAACATTTTCTTCACTCTGGGAAGAAACCTCCTCTCATTCACAGTCATTCTCCATTCCACACTTCTCCAGCTCTGGCAACTATGAATCTCCTCGCCTGTCCTGGACATTTCACATAAGTAGAATCAAGCAATCTGTGGCCTTCTGTGTGGCGTATTTCAACTTACTGTTTGCAAGGTTCATCCATGTTGTAGCATATATTAGTGCTTCCTTCCTTTTTATAGCTGAATAATAGTCTGTTGTATGGACTTGCCACATTTTGTTTATCCATTCATCATTTGGGTATTTGAATTGTTTCTATTTGGGGCTATTAAATGCTACTGTGAACATGTACAAGTTTGTGTATGGATGTATGTTTTCATTTCTTTTGGGCCTGGCATGCTGTGATTCATGGGGTCACAAAGAGTCAGACACGACTGAGCAACTGAACTGAACTGATGTACCTACATGTGGAATTTTTGGCTCATATGGTAACTTTGTTTAACTTTCTGAGGAATGTTTTCTACAGCTTTTGCACTATCCCTCAGCAATATATGTGGATCTAAACTCTCCACATTCTTGTCAACACTTATTATTGTCATCTACCTTTTTTCATTATAGCTATCCCAGTGGGTGTGAAGTAGTTTCTGACTGTAGTTTTGGTTTACATTTCCTTATTGATTAATGATGCTGAGTACCTTTTCCTGTGCTTATTGGTTATTTGTATATCTTTTCTTTTGGCCATGCCACATGATTTGTGGAATCTTAGTTCCATGATCAGAAATTGAACCTGGCTGTGCCAGTGAAAGCACCAAGGCCTAACCATTGGACCACCAAGGAATTCCCACTATATCTTATTTGGAAAAAAAATCTATTCAAATTCTTTGCCTATTTTTAATTGCATTGTTCATCATGGAACAACCGACTGGTTCCAAATAGGAAAAGGAATACATCAAGGTTGTATATTGTCACCCTGTTTATTTAACTTATATGTAGAGTACATCATGAGCAACGCTGGGCTGGAGAAAGCACAAGCTGAAATCAAGATTGCTGGGAGAAATATCAATAACCACAGATATGCAGATGACCCCACCCTTATGGCATGAAGTAAAGAAGAACTAAAGAGTGTCTTGATGAAAGTGAAAGAGGAGAGTGAAAAAGTTGGCTTAAAGCTCAACATTCAGAAAACTAAGATCATGGCATCCGGTCCCATCACTTCATGGGAAATAGATGGGGAAACAGTGTCAGCCTTTATTTTTCTGGGCTCCAAAATCACTGCAGATGGCGATTGCAGCAATGACATTAAAAGACACTTGCTCCTTGGAAGGAAAGTTATGACCAACCTAGATAGCATATTCAAAAGCAGAGACATTACTTTGCCAACAAAGGTCCGTCTAGTCAGATCAGATCAGTCCCTCAGTCGTGTCCGACTCTTTGCGACCCCATGAATCGCAGCACGCCAGGCCTCCCTGTCCATCACCAA
Source organism: Tragelaphus eurycerus (assembly GCA_935064755.1). Lineage (NCBI taxonomy): Eukaryota > Metazoa > Chordata > Mammalia > Artiodactyla > Bovidae > Tragelaphus > Tragelaphus eurycerus. The sequence continues at coordinate 11,000,564 of CAKXYN010000070.1, read as the reverse complement.
TTCCCGGAGGTCACTCAGACTCACATCCATCGAGTCAGTGATGCCATCCAGCCGTCTCATCCTCTGTCGTCCCCTTCTTCTCCTGCCCCCAATCCCTCCCAGCATCAGAGTCTTCTCCAATGAGTCAACTCTTCACATGAGGTGGCCAGAATACTGGAGTTTCAGCTTTAGCATCATTCCTTCCAAAGAAATCCCAGGGCTGATGTCCTTCAGAATGGACTGGTTGGATTTCCCTGCAGTCCAAGAGACTCTCAAGAGTCTTCTCCAACACCACAGTTCAAAAGCATCAATTCTTCGGTGCTCAGCCTTCTTCATAGTCCAACTCTTACATCCATACATGACCACAGGAAAGACCATAGCCTTGACTAGGCGAACCTGTGTTGTAATGTTCTGCTTTTGAATATGCTATCTAGGTTGGTCATAACTTTCCTTCCAAGGAGTAAGCGTCTTTTAACTTCGTGGCTGCAGTCACCATCTGCAGTGATTTTGGAGCCCAGAAAAATAAAGTCTGACACTGTTTCCACTGTTTCTCCATCTATTTCCCATGCAGTGATGGGACCAGATGCCATGATCTTCGTTTTCTGAATGTTGAGCTTTAAGCCAACCTTTTCACTCTCCACTTTCACTTTCATCAAGAGGCTTTTTAGTTCCTCTTCACTTTCTGCCATAAGGGTGGTATCATCTGCATATCTGAGGTTATTGATATTTCTCCCAGCAATCTTGATTCCAACTTGTGTTTCTTCCAGTCCAGCGTTTCTCATGATGTACTCTGCATAGAAGTTAAATAAACAGGGTGACAATATACAGCCTTGACGTACTCCTTTTCCTATTTGGAACCAGTCTGTTGTTCCGTGTCCAGTTCTAACTGTTGCTTCCTAACCTGCATACAGATTTCTCAAGAGGCAGATCAGGTGGTCTGGTATTCCCATCTCTTTCAGAATTTTCCACAGTTTATTGTGATCTACACAGTCAAAGGCTTTGGCATAGTCAGTAAAGCAGAAATAGATGTTCTTCCGTCTAGTCAAGACAATGGTTTTTCCTGTGGTCATGTATGAATTTGAGAGTTGGACTATAAAGAAAGCTGAGCGCTGAAGAATTGATGCTTTTGAACTGTGGTGTTGGAGAAGACTCTTGAGAGTCCCTTGGACTGCAAGGAGATCCAACCAGTCCATCCTAAAGGAGATCAATCCTGGGTGTTCATTGGAAGGACTGATGTTGAGGCTGAAACTCCAATACTTTGGCCACCTGATGCAAAGAGCTGACTCATTGGAAAAGACCCTGATGCTGGGAAAGATTGAGGGTAGGAGGAGAAGGGGACGACAGGATGAGATGGTTGGATGGCATCATCAACTCGATGGACATGGGTGTGGGTGGACTCTGGGAGTTGGTGATGGACAGGGAGGCCTGGCGTGCTGCCATTGATAGGGTCGCGAAGAGACCCTTATCTGATGTATGATTTGCAAGTGTTTTTCTCCCATTTTGTGGGTTCTCTTTTCATTTTCTTGGTAGTGTTTGAAGCACAAAAGTTTTTAAGATTTGATGAAGTGAAAATTGCTCAGTCACGTCCAACTCTTTGCGACCCCATTGACTGTGTAGTTCATGGAATTCTCCAGGCAAGAATACCAGAGTGGGTAGCCTTCCCTTCTCCAGGGGATCTTCCCAACCCAGGGATTGAACCCAGGTCTCCCACATTGCAGGCAGATTCTTTACCAGCTGAGCCACAAGGGAAGCCCTTGTTTTGATGAAGTCCAACTTAATTGTCTTTTTGTCTGGTTGCTTTTGGTATCATATCTAAGAAACCATCACCCAATCCAAGATCAAGAATAAACCCATTTTCTTACAAGAGTTTGATAGTTTCAGCTTTTAATTCCTGTCTTCATTCCAATTTGAGTTGATTTCTGTCTGTGGTATGATTTTTTTGCAAATGAGTAACTAGTTATTCCAGCACCGTTTGTTGAGTATGACTTTCATTCTTAACTGTTTTCTCCCCCTTACTTTATTTACCATCAATCTGTATACTTACATTAGTAGCACCTGCAAATGTGTGGGGTATGTAAGACTGTGGAGTATACAGTTTAAGAACTTGTCTTCCCTTTGGTTCTTACATCTAGTTGAGACTGATGATGGTGTATATATCTGCAATTGTTAAATGGTGTTTGATTCTGTGCCAGAGGAGTGGTGGAGAAAACAGAATTCATTAGGAATTGAGAAGACTGAGTAAGTCTGTGGGCAAAAAGAAGTTCAAAGAGAAGATAAAGCCATTGAGGTTGCTGCTAAGTCGCTTCAGTCGTGTCCAACTCTGTGCGACCCCATAGACAGCAGCCCACCAGGCTCCTCCATCCCTGGGATTCTCCAGGCAAGAACACTGGAGTGGGTTGCCATTTCCTTCTCCAATGCATGAAAGGGAAAAGTGGAAGTGAAGTCACTCAGTCCGACTCTTAGCAACTCCATGGACTGCAGCCCACCAGGCTCCTGGGTCCATGGGATTTTCCAGGCAAGAGTACTGGAGTGGGGTGCCATTGCCTTCTCCGCCATTGAGGTTAGATAAGGTTAGATACAAAAAGAGCAGAAATGGCCAGAACAGAGCTTACTGAAGAAGCAATTAGGTTCTTTTGGCCCAAAGTATGTATAGGACATGTTTTCGACAGATGTAAATTTTTTTCCTGGATTACCAGGTCTTCCCTTAGCCTAAACTGCGTCACTAGAAATTGGAAGCACCTGATACATACTTTGTGCAGTTGTGTTTAGAAATAAGGGCAATTTCTGTTTTGGTCACCCCGTATTGAATTGGGTACCTTATGGATACATCTTCTGTTTACTTCTCTCAGTGGTTGTCGCAAATGTTGGAATGCTTTCCTCTGTAGGGAAGGAAAAAGTAATTTTACATCTACCCTTGCAAGTTCTTGGCTGAGACGACTCCTATAATAAAAAACAGACTAGAGAAAAGCAGTTTGTTTACATGTATACTTCATGTGCATGTGGGAGATGCACTCAGTATTCCAGGGAGTAGTGAGTAACTCAAAGAGGTGGCTTAGAACTCAGGCTTACAGACCAGCTTCAGCTAAAGACACAAGAAAGGTAGGTGTGGGTAGGCCAGTAATGGGGAGGTTAGCAGGAAAAGCACAGTAAACAGGGGTTAGGTTTTTTATGTAGATCTAAATCTGAGCTTTCATAAAAAGTTCTTGTGATTTAGGAGAAGGTAATGTCAACCCACTCCATTATTCTTGCCTGGAGAATCCCAGGCTCCCAGAGGAGCCTGGTGGGCTGCTCTCTGTGGGGTCGCCCAGAGTCGGATGTGACTGAAGTGACTTAGCAGCAGCATTCTTCTCTTCCTCATACAGAGATACCCTTAGAAATGGAGGTTAATTTTATACATTTAAATTTCCCTTATAAAAGGGTCACTTCTACTCTGTTTTCAGAGCTTCTCCTGTGTTTGTTGTTTCTCAGAAATAATAGCTCAAGATCATCCGTATGCCAAAAGGCTATTTGGGGATGGCATATTCTGTTACCCTTCCCCCCTTCATTCAAGTTTTTGCCCAGATGTCACTTCCTCAGTGAGGCTTACCACGTCCCCCTGTTTAAGATTACAGTGGCTCAACCCACAAACAGTCTCCACTTGTTTTATTCTGGTCCCCCACCCCTGCCAGGAGCACGTATCCTCTTTTGCAATGTTGTGTAATTGACTGACGTCATATTTATCTTGCTCACCAGAAGTTATGGTTTGCTGGGATTTTTGCCTGGACACAGCTGTACCTGTCACATAATTGAATGCTCAACAAATAGCTGTTCGATGAACGAAGATCCTAAGACTGCTTTTACTTTTGGGCTATTCTCTTTCAAGTTCTTGGGCCCTACCCCAGACCTCTTAAATCAGAAACCCTGGAGATGTGGATCCATCTACTTTGTCTTACTAGACCTCCAGATCGCTCAGATGTAAATTATACTTTTAAGAACCACTCAGTAAGATTTCAGGAGCTAGGTCTGTTGCTTACAGGTGTGGATGTGTAGGTCTATACTTGAGGTAACTGACAAGTATTACTGAATACAAATTCAGAGAGACAAAGAGAATACAAATAAAGAGAACAATCTCTTTTCGGACCTCTCTTTCTCTTCCTCCTGCTGCCTTTTTCTGAGGAGGTAGCACAAGGAAAGAGGATATCAGCTGTCGTAACTTCCTGTTGATTTATCAAGGAAAAAGTGTCCCCAAGACTACTTTGTTGTTGTTTAGTCCCTAAGTTGTGTCCGATCTTTGTGACCCCCATGGACTCCTGCACACCCCACTTCTCTGTCCTTCACCATCTCCCAGAGCTTGCTTAAACTCATGTCCATTGAGTCAGTGATGCCATCCAACCATGTCATCCTCTGTTGCCCCCTTGTCCTGGCCTCAGTCTTTCTCAGTATCAGGGTCTTTTCCAGTGAGTTGGCTCTTTGCATCAGGTGGCTGAAGTATTGGAGCTTCAGTATCAGTCCTTCCAGTGAATATTCAGGTTTGATTTCCTTTAGGATTGACTGGTTTGATCTCCTTGCAGTCCAAGACTACTGTAGATTCCAGTAATACAGGAGGAGGCACTGGACTTAACAGGGAGTCACACTCATACTTATGGCTAACATTTGTTACAGCAAAAAGGTACAAGACAAATAGCCAGGGAAAAAAGCACACAGGGCATTGTCTAGAGGAAACCAAGAGAAAGCTGCAAAGAGTCCTCTCCCGGTGGAGTCACACAGGGCATACTTAATTCCTCTGTCATCAAACACTAACAAGTGTGAAGTGTTATGGTATTCCCTGACTCAGTGGTAAAGAATCCACCTGCCAATACAGAAGACACAAGTTCGATCTCAGGGTCAGGAAGATACCCTGGAGAAGGAAGTGGCAACCCACTCCAGTATTCTTGCCTGGGAAATCCCATGGACAGAGGAGCCTGGCCAGATACAGCCCATGGGGTTGCAAAGAGTAAGATACAGTGACTAAACAACAACGTGAAGTGTTTATCTCCTAGGGAAGCTCGTTTGGAGACATAGTCTTCTGGTGTTTACTGGGTACTGTCACGTAGGCACCCTCTGTCTAGCAGATACCAAAATTCCAGACTCCCAGAAGAAAAGCAGTTCAGCACAAACCACATTTTACAAACAATTTAGGCACAGCAAGCCATTCACAACCAGTTAGAGTGGTAGGAACCCTCCTGAAATCCAGATTCCCGGATGCCCACCAGAGACCAACCTTGCAAGCCAGTCTGAGGCTGCTAATGCTTAGAAAGACCTGCTTGCAGGGTGGGCCCTTGGCCGGCATCTGGAAACTCGAAGTTCCAGAGAGTTCCTCCCACCCTGACTGGTAGGGATGGCTCACTGAGGCTTACAGGTGGGGATATATAAACTCTTTTTGCCATGTTTACCATTTCTTCTTATTATCCGAAAAAGTTTGTTTTTCTTCTTCATGTAGAATATAAAGCAATTAGACTTCTCTCTTCTTAGGAAATTCAGTAATAAAATGTTGTGGGAATGACTTGGACAGTTTAAGTGGATTGAATGAGTTTATTCACTTAGACATATTTTCTTAAAAATGACTTGGCAGTATTATTCAATTTAGTAATTACATAAGTGATTTATGTCATAGTAAAATTTTAAAATGTATTCCAAATGATGCAAAAATTAAGCTAGCTTTCTTACTGTTCATTTGAAAAATATCACCTCTGGCTGTTACCCTCTCTTTCAAAGTGGAAAGCTGATTTTTCTTCACATCTACGTTTTCATCTTCCAGAGGGCCAGTGTGATGACTTGCCATCTTTGGGTTTACTTTTGTGAATAGCCAGTCTTCTTTCTTTCTTTTTTTATAGGTCAAGATGCTGAATTATCAGGGACACTTTCACTTGTCTTGACACAGTGCTGTAAGAGAATAAAGGATACTGTTCAGAAGTTGGCCTCTGACCACAAAGACATCCACAGCAGCGTTTCTCGGGTTGGAAAAGCCATTGATAAGGTATGGAGTTGTCTGGAGTGTTTGGTGTGTTCTAGATCATCTACCATTTCCCATGACCACTTTCATCACATTAGCTTTCTCATTGTTTGTACTATTTCTTTCATCCTTGCTTTTAGTAATATGGTTTTACTATGGTACTCTTAAAGTTCCGTGTTGCTGTTATTTCAAAAAATAAGAATAAAAGCAAACCAAAAACCTTCTCTTTTTATAGCCTTTTTAAAAAAAAACCCATTTTCTTGTATGATGACCACTCCTAGTGTCAAGGTGAGTCAGTTTCCAAATTTTTAACTTACTCTGAGGGAGTTTGTTTATAGAAGTAACTTTTCCTACTTCCTGAGTAACTCCCGGGGTGTGACTCGGCCTCTGTTATGGGATGATTGGGGTAACAAAGCTTGCATCTGTCTGCCCTGCATCATCGTAGTCTCCTTGTCTTCCTGTGAGCTTACTGGTCACTTTGCTCCAGTGTTGTTTGCTGTGTGAGTGGGTTGGTTGCCAGCCAGCAGAGCCGGTCACTTGAGTGATTTTCTTGTGACATCTCTTAAATCTTTGACTTGGAGGTTTGCTTATAAGCGGTTGCCATTTTTAGCACTGGGCCAGTTTTGCCCTTGGAGTTCTTAGTCTTTCTTAGTAGAGCCCAGGAGAAGTGGCTTAAAGTTACTGTGTGATACCTCGGAGTGTTTCAGCTATTGGGGAGTGTGTGACTGGTTGTAGATATTTTTGTTCACACATTGTAAACTTCTGGGAGAGTAGGAAGAAATTTTGGGGAGAACTTTTTGTAGCAAAACATGTCTTATGAGGGGCTCCATCTGTATACATGAGGATAGTAGCTGTAACATGGACACTCGTGGAATCCAGAGAATGGCTCTTAACTCACGCGCAAACCTAACTGTTAGAGATAACTATAACACAGATGCTTTTTTTTTTTTACTTTACAATATTGTATTGGTTTTGCCATACATCAACATGAATCTACCACGGGTGTACATGTGTTCCCCATCCTGAACCCCCCCTCCCACCCCCTCCCCGTACCATCCCTCTGGGTCATTCCAGTGCACCAGCCCTAAGCATCCTGTATCCTGCATCAAACCTGGACTGGAGATTCGTTTCACATACGATATTATACATGTTTCATTGCCATTCTCCCAAATCATCCCACCCTCTCCCTCTCCCACAGAGTCCAAAAGACGTTCTATACATCTAACACAGATGCTTTTAAGGAAGTATTGCTAACTTGTAGGTATGGTATGACAGGACTGAACAGCTGGGGCTCTGCAGATCGTTTGGGTAGCTGGGCCTTCAGACGTGTTAGTGACCTTCGGGAGAGCTCTCACTACAGTGAAAGAGGCCGAAGAAGTGGTATTGGCTGCAGTGGTCCCATTTTGGGATCTGTGATGGCGGTTGCCAGCAGAGGCTGGAAGGCAGTGAGTGTTCTCTGAAATAGCTCCAAGGTTGTGGGGCCTGTCTGTTAACTCTGAGGATGTAAACAGGGCTTTGGAAGTGGCTTTGGCTTCAGACGTTTTAGAGACTGTGGCGTCGTATGTCTTCAGTTGGTGCCTGAAGTGATTATTGGTGTGTACTGACTCAAGGACCTTCTGGAAGAGTGGGGTTGGGGGTGCTTTAGAGATGATCTTAAATCACTGTGAGTGAGGAACTCTCTTTAGGGTTCCTTAGGGTGGAGTAACTACTGGTGATGTTTAGGAAGCTTCAGATATTGGCGGCTGCCAGTGACCAAGGCATTCTAGTGATGGTTCAGACCCCAAGAGGTTCCTGGCAGTGACCACTGGGCTGCCCGCAGTTATGACGGTGTGGGGACAGGCAGAACCAGAAGATGCCAGGACAGTGAGAGTAGCTGAAGCCTCCGAAGCAGCCAGTCAGAGAAAAGATCCCAGGTTCCGGAATAGGTGGGGATGCCTCGCAGTCATACCTCGTGTGTGTTCTCCTGGCTACCGAGATCTGGGATTTGGGACTTTGCATGGTGCCGCTGGTGGGGGGCCATGTGCCCGCATTTCCTAGCTTATGTCTTGTCTGATCCTAATTACCATCAGTGTTAGTCCCTCCATCTTGTCCGACTCTTTGCAACCCCATGGACCGTAGCCCGCCAGGCTCCTCTGTCCATGGAATTCTCCAGGCAAGAATACTGGTGTGGGTTTCCATTGCCTTCTTCAGGGGGTCTTCCTGACGCAGAGATTGAACCCAGGTCTCCTACATTGCCTGTAGATTCTTTACCGTCTGAGCCACTAGGGAAGCCAGTTATCATCAGAGCCCTCTTTTGCTCTTGTCGCCCAGCTACTGGTGACTTACTAAACATGTCTTCTTCCAGATTTGGCAGGTCTTTATACATATTCATAAGGGTTGTCATGTTTTGGCTAATTTTTGAGACAAAGCATTTAAATGTAGTTGGTGCTGGAAATGGAAGTATCTTTTTGAAAGTGGACGACAAGAGATCCATATAGTGAGTAACCTACATTTTGACCTTTTTAGTGGGGAGGTATTTGAGGTGAATATTGCTGATTAAATATTTTAATTTATTCATTTCTCTTTTGGGTATATTTTTCATGTACTTGGAAGTTATAAGGGCTTTTACAGATTTTTTTGGGGGGGTGGGGGTAGTTTTATATGTTCCTGTGAAAGTAGTTTAGGTTCTAGGTGACCTAGCTTCTAGATTCTTCTGATCTATCATGAAATGACACCATTAGGTTGATCCTGGGGTAATTTGTTGAATTATAGCCCTGAGGCACAGCCAAAAGCTTGGATGTCTTAGCGGAGTTCTATAACATTTTTCAGTGTATTCTCTTCCTTTTGGGGGGGTTAAGGGGCGGCATCTACTTAGCCTTAGCTGTAAAGGAAGCTGTTACCCCTCTAGAACTACCCAGACCGTGTACATGAGCTTCTCGCGCACCTGAGGAATTCTGTGTTGACAGATATTGTCCAAGATTCCATTGGTTTGTAAAGTCTTCCTGCCCTGCTAGCTTGCACCTTGTAAATTTGTGCAAGCTTCCGGGGCTACCTGTCATAAAGGCTGGGTGGACTCTTGGGTTGGCGAACAAACAGGATGAAGCCGAAGCCACTGTGGCTTAAGCCTACATATTGCAGTAAACAGCCTTGAGTAATAAACTGGAATGTCGTCCAGCAGCCTGTGAGCACCATGTTATGGGCACATGTTCCCACCCTGCTGAGAGGAGGATAGTAAGGAAGCTGGTGACTCGTATATGAGCAGGCTGGTGGTTGAGTGAGGAACTTGAGTAAATTTTTGACATGCTTAAAAAATTTATTTTTTCCTTTAATGTTTCATTGCTTCCTTTAAACTTTTTTAGTCATCACTTCCCTGAAAAGGTATGCAGAAAAGTTTATGATGTTAGGCAGGACACTTTCTGGCTTTTAATCATTGCCAACATAAAAAATTATTGAAGATTTCTGCTTTAATGTGTTGATAGTTTTCGGATGCCTGTAGTATAATCATAATTTAAAATAAATATCAACCGCTGGGTTCTGTAGCCAAAAAAATGTTTTTTGTTTTTTAGTAAAAACAAATGTGTTTTTTATTTCCTTCTCTATTTTTAAGAAAATCTAGAATTCTTTCCTATTTAGGATATTTTATTTAATGTTTTACTTAGTCTTTTGACTTTTTTTAAGTTTAATTCCTAAGTAAGAAAAGTCAGTAAAACTAATTACTGCTTTAGACTTCTGTGTGTGGGTGGATGAAATAATGCTAAGATTTAAGTATCTAACATTTGCTGTGGGACAGTTGAAAGTGAAAAACAGTATATGTTCTTTAGAAAATTGTGGTGTAGTTTATTCGTGTAAGGGTGCTTTTTGTACATGTCAAAGAACTGGAAAGATTCTGAGGCAACATAAAGTAAGTTTGCGTAGGACAGACTGCTGCTGCTGCTAAGTCGCTTCAGTCATGTCTGACTCTGTGCAACCCCATAGATGGCTCTGCTTACTAATAAAAAGGAAAGAGATGATCATTGAGTTCTTGATTAAGGTTGTGGAGTTGATATTTTATTTTATTTATTCATTCTTTTACTTTTGGCTGCTCTGGGTCTTCGTTGCTGTGAGTGGCTTTCTCTAGTTGCAGCAAGTGGGGGCTACTCTTGGTTGTGGTGTAAGGACTTCTCGTTGTGGTGGTCTCTCTGGTTTCAGAGCACGGACTCCAGGCACACGGGCTTTGGTAGTTGCAGCGTGCAGGCTCAGTAGTTGTGGCACCTGGGCTTGGTTGCTCTGAGGCATGTGGAATCTTCCCAGATCAGGGATCGAACCTGTGTCCCCTGCATTGGTAGGGGGATTCCTGTCCACTGTGCCACCAGGGAAGTTCTGTTTAGTTGTTTTTAATTTTTAAAACATTGTTTATTTTTTTGGCCACCGCACAAGGCATATGGGATCTTAGTTCCCTGATCAGGGATTGAACCTTCGCCCCCCTGCATTGGAAGGCAGGGTCTTAACCACTGGACCACTGGGGAAGTCCCTGGAGTTGATATTTTTACATTTGACTTGTGAGAGTGGGTAAGATTTAGCACAGCAGAGCAGTGAGGTGTGGTCTTCTGTGGGGCCAGGCAAGGAACTGAACAGCTGAGAAAATGCTTGACTCCTGTTAAAGAGTCTAAGGGACTAACTTGACGCGAGCGGCTGCTCTTGTCAGGCAAGGTCAGGCTGGGGAAAAGGCAGTGATGGAAGGCCTAAAGATTTGATCCAAGGAGATTGGGGAAGAAGAGAGGGAATGATAAAAACATTTGAGGATTTGTCTACCCTCCTTAAATAGGATGAAATTAGACTAAGGAGAAGGCAGAAAATGTAGCTCTCACTTACGGAGTATTGACCATGTTCCACATGCTGAGCTGAGAGCGTTACATACATTTAGATGGCTTCCCACGTGACGCTGCTGCTGCTAAGTCACTTCAGTTGTGTCCAACTCTGTGTGACCCCATAGACGGCAGCCCACCAGGCTCCCCTGTCCCTGGGATTCTCCAGGCAAGAACACTGGAGTGTTAAAAGAATCCACCTGCCAATGTAGAAGACATAAGAAACTCCAGTTCAATCCCTGGATCGGTAAGATCCCCTGGAGGAAGGCATGGCAACCCACTCCAGTATTCTTGCCTGGGAAATCCCATGTACAGAGGAGCCTGATGGGCTATAGGCCACTGGGTCGCAAGGAGTCGGACATGACGGAAGCGACTTAGCACGCACATACACGCATAGCCCATGATATGTGTTAGTCGCTCAGTCGTGTCCAACTCTTTTCCAGCCGCATGGACTAGTCTAGTCTGCCAGGCTCCTCTTCCAGGCTCCATGGAATTCTCCAGGCAAGAATATTGGAGTGGGTTGCCATTTCCTTCTCCAGTAGCCCATGATACAAGCACATTATTCCCTTTTCACGTGTGAGGAAACTAAGATTCAGAAATATTAAGTAACGTATCCCAAGGTATGCAAGTGGTAGATCAAGGTTTGGGAAACGGTTTCACTCAAGCATTTGTTCTTAAACACTGTGCTGTACTAGGAAATCAGGCCATTGCAGGGCTGGTAATGTTTTAAGGGGGCAAATAATGGTTAAAAAACAACCCTTTTTGTAAACCACTTTTCCTAAACTGATCTTCTGCCACTACTAGATGGAGCATATGCATTGGTGAGGCAAAATGATGACTGTGTTTAAAAAAATGGTGTAAGGCTCTAAAAAATGAAATAGAGAACACTGTAGTTCTGAGTGAACCTTTTATATATAGGTCTTTCTGGGGTGTAAGAGGAGAAAAAAGTAATGGCATGAGAAAAGTTTTTGCATTTAGCCTTAAACAATAGTTAGAGTGGGTGAGGTCAGCTAACTCTGAAGTACTATTATTATATAATGGATAAATCCTTATGTCGTAGAGAGATGTTACTGTTCATCAAGGAGGGAAATGAAAAAGGCTAGAAAACTTACTCTGAGCGAGGCGAAAAAGAACTGAGTTCTGAAATATAGGCAGATAATTTGATACATGTATTGGGTAGAGTTTTCAGAATTACTGAAAAGAAATGGCTAACAAAGCTGTAAAAAGATCACAGTGATTAGAAGCTAGGAACAAATTCCCTAAAAATAAAATAAAACATCAGACTAACCACACCCCCTAAAAAAGTTACTAGTAAGACATTTAATAAAAATCTCATATTTTCTCCCATTCTGAGGGTTGTCCCTTTGTTTTTGGTTTCCTTTGCTCTGCAAAAGCTTTTAAGCTTAATTAGGTCCCATTTGTTTTCATTTTCATTACTTTAGGCAGTAAATTGAAAAACATCTTTCTGTGATTTATGTCAAGTGTTTTGCCTGTGTTTTCCTCTTAAGTTTTATAGTATCTGGCCTTGTGGCATTCAGGTCTTTAATCCATTTTGAGTTGATTTTTGTGTATGATGTTAGAGAGTGTTCTAATTTCATTCTTTTGCTTGTCGCTGTCCAGTGTTTGCATAGTACCTTTTTTTTTGTTGTGTGTGAAGTAGTAGATAACTTCCCAAGCTGCATGGGGCCAGAGTCCAGGTCTTCTTCTTCTCAGTTAAATGTTCTCTGCAGTACCCCTTTCACTGCTGCTACTGCTGCTAGGTAAACCAGATTAACTAGGTGCTTGGAAGGGAAATTGATTCCTCGTAGGTGCAACAAGAGCACATTGTTATGTCACATCCCAGTTTTTCTACCAAAGTCGATGGAGAAGTTTTTTAAAAATTAGCAGTATTAAAGAATTGGCAGAGACTTCCCTGGTGGTCTAGTGGGTAAGACTCCTTGCTCCTAATGCAGGGAGGCCGGGTTCCATCCCTGGTCAGGGAACTAGATCCCACATGCCACAACTTAATAGTTCTCATGCTGCAACTAAGACCTGATGTAGCCAGATAAATAAATATTAAAACAAAAAAAGAATTGGCACTTAGGCGTTAAATCAAATACTGAGTTTTATCATGTACTTCTTTTGTCACTGCTTACTCAATAATTAAAATTTCATAAAATGTATCTCAGAAAGGGATTGATTTTGGATGGTGAGCAGTGAAAGCCAGTCCTTAAGTCTAATCAGTTCATAAGCATGTTTAAGCAAACAGGTAGGGTGGTTTGTTTAGATTTCAGTCTTGTAAGGATCGTCTAAGTTATTTACTTCTCCTTTGTCTAGCCTCCAAACTTTAAAACCTTTAATCCATTAAAAATGTGAATGATACTAAAAGTACATGAGATGGTATACATATTTGTGTGTCCTGGATTTCTCTAAGCTGTAATATCTTCTCTAGACAGACACACCCTTGAATATGTGCTTTTTATCTTTTGAAAATGTGCCTTCACATTTAAGAACATTCTTCCATGCTTTTTCTTTTCTTTTCCTTTATAAAAGAAAAAATGGAGTAAAACAGAAGTGCTGATAGACAGGTGTTTCTCTTCACTATCTACTTCTTGGCTGGTTTGCGATGCTGCTGATTTCCTGGGCAGCCATGCAGATGAGTTTGGTCACTTAGCAACAGGGCCTGGAACTGATCCTTGCTCTGATGCAATAGTAAGAATGTGCACTTATAACAAAAGGAGTTCTCATACTATATTGTGTTTCCTCGACCTCTTTTTACAATTTTAGCTTTAATTTTTACTACATGTGAGCAGAAAATAAGCTATGAAAAAAATTTACTCACCCACTTTAGTGGTTTAAACTGCAAGATCTAAATGATAGAAGGGAGCTCAGAAATTTTCATCTAATGCTTTGCTTAGTCATGCTTAGTTGTGTTTTCTAAGACTAGCAAATAAGTTCTAGAACTTAAATGTCGTACAGATGTCTTGAGTGTAAGGGTTTTCGATTTTTCTTAGCACCAGTATAGTAGTGAAATAAAATTATATGAAGAGGATCCTTGTAAAAGAAAACATTTAAACATTTGTTAGACTGTTTTAAATTTTTCTAGATGATAAAAATTTACTTTTGGTTTAAGTGTATGAAGGAAAGATTTGGAGGAATTGTTTTGTTTGAGCAGTTACTGTCTGGTGGTAGCTATTAGAATTATGACTAAATGTAAATGTATACTGCTGAAAACAACTATTTTCATATGGTCTGTGCTTTGGAGTTGACCATTGGGTCTTCCAAAGTTCGTTCTTTCTTTCCTGCTGAATAATAGACACTTGATTTGTTGGGGGTTAATGCGATTGGGGAATAATCAGTAAATGAATCAGTAGAAATCTGAAGGTTGTGTTTGGATTGAATGAGGTTGATAGGTCAGTGAGAAATCTTAGTCTCAATGATTCTTGCCTATGGAGTGCATGCAGACATTTAGAGAGTTATAGACAGATTCCTGCTGCTGCTGCTAAGTCGCTTCAGTCGTGTCCGACTCTGTGCAACCCCATAGACGGCAGCCCACCAGGCTCCCCGTCCCTGGGATTCTCCAGGCAAGAACACTGGAGTGGGAGGAGGAGCTAAGATGGCGGAGGAATAGGACGGGGAGAACATTTTCTCCTCCACAAATTCATCAAAAGAACATCTAAATGCCGAGTAAATTCCACAAAACAACTTCGGAACGCCGGCAGAGAACATCAAACACCCAGAAAAGCAACTCATTGCCTTCTAATAGGAGCGCGACTGAACAAGTGAGCCTAAAACAAAAAAAAAAGAGTGTCCACCACCGCCCTCTTTGTATCAGGGTGGAAATCAGACACTGAAGAGACCAGCAAGCAGAAGAAGCTATAACAGAGGGAACCGCTGTGGAAGTGACAGGCAATAAACTAAAACCCCGTGGTTAGTACCAACTACAGAGAAAGGGGCCTATAGATCTTGAGAAATTTAAGCCGGAACAAGGAACTAGCTGAAAATGAACTGAACCCACAATACCCTCAACAATAACAGAGAAAGTCTTATATATATTGTTGCTATTTTTACCATCATTATTTCTTTTTTCTTTTTTTTAATTAATATATTTTTTATATATTTTTTATTAAAAAAATTTTTTTCTTAAATTTTTTTAAACTTTTTTATCCTTTAGTACTCCTTTAATTTCCACTTTTCGAACCTATTATTACTTTGTAAAAGCGACCCCTTTTTTTTTCTTTCTTTTTTCTGTCTTTTCCTTTTTTTTCTTTCCTTTAACATTGTATTTTTGAAACTCCAAACTCTGCTCTAGATCCATAAGTTTAGCTTATTGGTAATTGCTATCAATTTTTTACCTATTTATTTTTTTTATAACTTTTGTGACTTTTTTTTTGTTTTCCCTCCCTCTTTCTATCTCTTCATCTTTTCTTCGACATTGTATTCCTGAAACTCCAAACTCTAATCTAGACCTTTAATTTATGCTTCTGGTATATGTAATCAAATCCTGCCTATTACTGACTGGATGTGTCTCTCTCCTTTTCATTCCCTCCTTTTACCCTCCTGACCACCTCTGTCTCCTTCCTCCCTCTTTTCTTCTCTGTATAACTTCGTGAACATGTCTGAGCAGTCCAGTTGTGGAGTGCAGTATAGAAGGAGAAGTTTTTGAGACTACTGTAAAAATAAGACCGATAACTGGAAGCAGGAGGCTTAAGTCCAAACCCTGATCCCACGGAACAGTAATTGACAGGAGCTCATCAAATGCCTCCATACCTACACTGAAACCAAGCCAATATACAGGCTACCCAAAGTGACCCCAAAATCATAGACATCTCATAACTCATTACTAGACACTCCATTGCACTCCAGAGAGAAGAAATCCAACTCCATCCACCAGAACTCCGACACAAGCTTCCCTAACCAAGAAACCTTGACAAGGCAACTGTACAAACCCACATACAGTGAGGAAACGCCACAATAAAGAGAACTCCACAAACTGCCAGAATACAGTAAGGACACCCCAAACTCAGCAATTTAAACAAGATGAAGAGACAGAAGAACTCCCAGCAGGTAAAGGAACAGGATAAATGCCCACCAAACCAAACAAAAGAGGAAGAAATAGCGAATCTACCAGATAAAGAATTCTGAATAATGATAGTGAAATTAATCCAAAATCTGGAAATCAAAATGGAATCACAGATAAATAGCCTGGAGAAAAGCATTGAGAAGATGCAAGAAAGGTTTAACAAGGACCTAGAAGAAATAAAAAAGAGTCAATACATAATGAATAATGCAATAAATGAGATCCAAAACACTCTGGAGGCAACAAATAGTAGAATAACAGAGGCAGAAGACAGAATTAGTGAATTAGAAGATAGAATGGTAGAAATAAATGAATCAGAGGAGAAAAAAGAAAAACGAATTAAAAGAAATGAGGACAATCTCAGAGACCTCCAGGACAATATTAAACGTTACAACATTCGAATCATAGGAGTCCCAGAAGAAGAAGACAGAAAGACCATGAGAAAATACTAGAGGAGATAATAGTTGAAAACTTCCCTAAAATGGGGAAAGAAATAATCACTCAAGTCCAAGAAACCCAAAGAGTCCCAAACAGGATAAACCCAAGGCTAAACACCCCAAGACACATATTAATCAAATTAACAAAGATCAAACACAAAGAACAAAAGCAGCAAGGGAAAAACAACAAATAACACACAAGGGAATTCCCATAAGGATAACAGCTGATCTTTCAATAGAAACTCTCCAAGCCAGGAGGGAATGGCAAGACATACTTAAAGTGATGAAAGAAAAGAACCTACAGCCCAGATTATTGTACCCAGCAAGGATCTCATTCAAATATGAAGGAGAAATCAAAACCTTTACAGACAAGCAAAAGCTGAGAGAATTCAGCACCACCAAACGAGCTCTCCAACAAATACTAAAGGACATTTTCTAGACAGGAAACACAAAAAGGGTATATAAATTCGAACCCAAAACAATAAAGTAAATGGCAACGGGATCAAACTTATCAATAAATACCTTAAATGTAAATGGGTTGAATGCCCCAACCAAAAGACAGAGACTGGCCGAATGGATACAAAAACAAGACCCCTACATATGTTGTCTACAAGAGACCCACCTCAAAACAGGGGACACATACTGACTGAAAGTGAAGGGCTGGAAAAAGATTTTCCATGCAAATAGGGACCAAAAGACAGCAGGAGTAGCAATACTCATATCAGATAAAATAGACTTTAAAACAAAGCCTGTGAAAAGAGACAAAGAAGGTCACTACATAATGATCAAAGGATCAATCCAAGAAGAAGATATAACAATTATAAATATATATGCACCCAACATAGGAGCACCGCAATATGTAAGACAAATACTAACAAGTATGAAAGGAGAAATCAACAATAACACAATAATAGTGGGAGACTTTAATACCCCACTCACACCAATGGATAGATCAACTAAACAGAAAATTAACAAGGAAACACAAACTCTAAACGATACAATAGACCAGTTAGACATAATTGATATCTATAGGACATTTCATCCCAAAACAATGAATTTCACCTTTTTCTCAAGCGCACACGGAACCTTCTCCAGGATAGACCACATCCTGGGCCATAAATCTAGCCTTGGTAAGTTCAGAAATATTGAAATCATCCCAAGCATCTTTTCTGACCACAATGCAGTAAGATAGATCTCAATAACAGGAGAAAAACTATTAAAAATGCCAACATATGGAGGCTGAACAACATGCTCCTGAATAACCAACAAATCACAGAAGAAATCAAAATCTGCATAGAAATGAATGAAAATGAAAACACAACAACCCAAAACCTGTGGGACACTGTAAAAGCAGTCCTAAGGGGAAAGTTCTAAGGGAAAAACAAAAGTCCTAAGGGAAAATTGGAGAAGGAAATGGCAGCCCACTCCAGTATTCTTGCCTGGAGAATCCCAGGGACAGGGGAGCCTGGTGAGCTTCCGTCTATGGGGTCACACAGAGTCGGACACGAATGAAGCGACTTAGCAGCAGCAGCAACAAGGGGAAAGTTCATAGCAATACAGGCATACCTCAAGAAACAAGAAAAAAGCCAAATAAATAACCTAACTCTACACCTAAAGCAACTAGAAAAGGAAGAAATGAAGCACCCCAAGGTTAGTAGAAGGAAAGAAATCCTAAAAATTAGGGCAGAAATAAATGCAAAAGAAACAAAAGAGACCATAGCAAAAATCAACAAAGCCAAAAGCTGGTTCTTCGAAAGGGTAAATAAAATTGACAAACCATTAGCCAGACTCATCAAGAAACAAAGGGAGAAAAATCAAATCAATAAAATTAGAAATGATAATGGAGAGATCACAACAGACAACACAGAAATACAAAGGATCATAAGAGACTATTATCAGCAATTATATGGCAATAAAATGGGCAACGTGGAAGAAATGGACAAATTCTTAGAAAAGTACAACTTTCCAAAACTGGATCAGGAAGAAATAGAAAATCTTAACAGACCCATCACAAGCACGGAAATTGAAACCGTAATCAGAAATCTTCCAGCAAACAAAAGCCCAGGTCCAGACGGCTTCACAGCTGAATTCTGCCAAAAATTTAGAGAAGAGCTAACACCTATCCTACTCAAACTGTTCCAAAAAATTGCCGAAGAAGGCAAAGTTCCAAACTGATTCTATGAGGCCACCATCACCCTAATACCAAAACCTGACAAAGATGCCACAAAAAAAGAAAACTACAGGCCAATATCACTGATGAACATAGATGCAAAAATCCTTAACAAAATTCTAGCAATCAGAATCCAACAACACATTAAAAAGATCATACACCATGACCAAGTGGGCTTTATCCCAGGAATGCAAGGATTCTTCAATATTTGCAAATCAATCAACGTAATACACCACATTAACAAATTGAAAAATAAAAACCATATGATTATCTCAATAGATGCAGAGAAAGCCTTTGACAAAGTTCAACATCCATTTATGATAAAAACTCTCCAGAAAGCAGGAATAGAAGGAACATACCTTAACATAATAAAAGCTATATATGACAAACCCACAGCAAACATTATCCTCAATGGTGAAAAATTGAAAGCATTTCCTCTAAAGTCAGGAACAAGACAAGGATGCCCACTTTCACCATTCCTATTCAACATAGTTTTGGAAGTTTTGGCCACAGCAATCAGAGCAGAAAAAGAAATAAAAGGAATCCAAACTGGAAAAGAAGAAGTAAAACTCTCACTGTTTGCAGATGACATGATCCTCTACGTAGAAAACCCTAAAGATTCCACCAGAAAATTACTAGAACTAATCAATGAATATAGTAAAGTTGCAGGATATAAAATCAACACACAGAAATCCCTTGCATTCCTGTACACTAATAATGAGAAAATAGAAAGAGAAATTAAGGAAACAATTCCATTCACCATTGCAACGAAAAGAATAAAATACTTAGGAATATATCTACCTAAAGAAACTAAAGACCTATATATAGAAAACTATAAAACACTGGTGAAAGAAATCAAAGAGAACACTAATAGATGGAGAAATATACCATGTTCATGGATTGGTAGACTCAATATAGTGAAAATGAGTATACTACCCAAAGCAATTTATAGATTCAATGCAATCCCCATCAAGCTACCAATGGTATTCTTCACAGATCTAGAACAAATAATGTCTCAATTTGTATGGAAATACAAAAAACCTCGAATAGCCAAAGCTATCTTGAGAAAGAAGAATGGAACTGGAGGAATCAACCTGCCTGACTTCAGGCTCTACTACAAAGCCACAGTCATCAAGACAGTGTGGTACTGGCACAAAGACAGAAATATAGATCAATGGAACAAAATAGAAAGCCCAGAGATAAATCCACGCACATATGGACACCTTATCTTTGACAAAGGAGGCAAGAATATACAATGGATTAAAGACAATCTCTTTAACAAGTGGTGCTGGGAAAACTGGTCAAACACTTGTGAAAGAATGAAACTAGAGCACTTTCTAACACCATACACAAAAATGAACTCAAAATGGATTAAAGATCTAAATGTAAGACCAGAAACCATAAAACTCCTAGAGGAAAACATAGGCAAAACACTCTCTGACATAGATCACAGCAGGATCCTCTATGACCCACCTCCCAGAATATTGGAAATAAAATCAAAAATAAACAAATGGGACCTAATTAAACTTAAAAAGCTTCTGCACAACAAAGGAAACTATAAGCAAGGTGAAAAGACAGCCTTCAGAATGGGAGAAAATAATAACAATTGAAGCAACAGACAAACAACTAATCTCAAAAATATACAAGCAACTCCTACAGCTCAATTCCAGAAAAATAAATGACCCAATCAAAAAATGGGCCAAAGAACTAAATAGACATTTCTCCATAGAAGACGTACAGATGGCTGACAAACACATGAAAATATGCTCAACATCACTCATTATCAGAGAAATGCAAATCAAAACCACTATGAGGTACCATTTCACACCAGTCAGAATGACTGCGATCCAAAAGTCCACAAGCAATATATGCTGGAGAGGGTGTGGAGAAAAGGGAACCCTCTTACACTGTTGGTGGGAATGCAAACTAGTACAGCCACTTTGGAGAACAGTATGGAGATTTCTCAAAAAACTGGGAATAGAACTGCCTTATGATCCAGCAATCCCACTGCTGGGCATACACACTGAGAAAACCAGAATTGAAAGAGACACGTGTACCCCAGTGTTCATAGCAGCACTGTTTACAATAACCAGGACTTGGAAGCAACCTAGATGTCCATCCACAGATGAATGGATAAGCAAGCCGTGGTACATATACACAATGGAGTATTACTCAGCCATTAAAAAGAATACATTTGAATCAGTTCTAATGAGGTGGATGGAACTGGAGCCTATTACACAGAGTGAAGTAAGCCAGAAAGAAAAACACAAATACAGTATAATGACACATATATATGGAATTTAGAAAGATGGTAACAATGACCCTGTTTACGGGACAGCAAAAGAGACACTGATGTATAGAACAGACTTTGGGTCTCTGGGAACGGGAGAGGGTGGGATGATTTGGGAGAATATCATTGAAATATGTATAGTCTCATATCTGAAACGAGTCGCCAGTCCAGGTATGATGCCTGATAGCGGATGCCTGGGGCTGGTGCACTGGAACGACCCGGGGGGATGGTATGGGGAGGGAGGAGGGTTCAGGATGGGGAACACATGTATACTTGTGGAAGATCCATCTCGATGTATGGCAAAAGCAATACAATATTGTAAAGTTAAGCAAAATAAAATTTAATTAAAAAAAAAAAAAAAGAACACTGGAGTGGGTTGCCATTTCCTTCCCCAATGCATGAAAGTGAAAAGTGAAAGTGGAGTTGCTCAGTCGTGTCCAACCCTCAGCGACCCCATGGACTGCAGCCTTCCAGGCTCCTCTGTCCATGGGATTTTCCAGGCAAGAGTTGGTAATAAATTCTGTCATCCTCTGATACCATTCCTTTATTCATTTGATTAGCCTTTTATCTGCGGGAATAAAATATGGGGGAAATCTGTGACATTGTTACTGAACCCAGGTCTGACTGTGTCCCAATAAAGAGGTTGGTGAGAAGGAAAGTTTGCTTTATTTTGGATGCTGGCAGTGGGAGGTGGAAAATGCTTGTCTGAAGGCTGACTCCCCACCCCCAATTAGGGGCAGGAGCTTTTATAGACAGAGGGAAGGGCTCCATGCAGAAACAGCGCAATTAGCTCTGACAGTCATCTTGGTCATCAGTGGTCTAATCGACATCATCTTCATTGTTTTAAGAACAGTTAGTCTTCCACTTTCTGTTAGTCTTCACAGAAAGTGAAGAGGGGCTAAAAAGCCTCTTGATGAAAGTGAAAGTGGAGAGTGAAAAGTTTGGCTTAAAGCTCAACATTCAGAAAACGAAGATCATGGCATCTGGTCCCATCACTACATGGGAAATAGATGGAGAAACAGTGGAAACAGTGTCAGACTTTCTTTTTCTGGGCTCCAAAATCACTGCAGATGGTGACTGCAGCCATGAAATTAAAAGACGCTTACTCCTTGGAAGGAAAGTTATGACCAACCTAGATAGCATATTCAAAAGCAGAGACATCACTTTGCCAACCAAGGTTCGCCTAGTCAAGGCTATGGTCTTTCCTGTGGTCATGCATGGATGTGAGAGCTGGACTGTGAAGAAGGCTGAGCGCCGAAGAATTGATGCTTTTGAACTGTGGTGTTGGAGAAGACTCTTGAGAGTCCCTTGGACTGCAAGGAGATCCAACCGGTCCATTCTGAAGGAGATCAGCCCTGGGATTTCTTTGGAAGGAATGATGCTAAAGCTGAAACTCCAGTATTTTGGCCACCTCATGTGAAGAGTTGACTCATTGGAGAAGACTCTGATGCTGGGAGGGATTGGGGGCAGGAGAAGAAGGGGACGAGAGAGGATGAGATGGCTGGATGGCATCACTGACTCGATGGATGTGAGTCTGAGTGACCTCCGGGAGTCGGTGATGGACAGGGAGGCCTGGCATGCTGCAGTTCATGGGGTCACAGAGAGTCGGACACGACTGAGCGACTGATCTGATCTGAGTCTTCCATTCCAGGATTGGTTGGTTCCCGTTTGCTTGAGGCCACTTTTTGGGATTCTGCAGCTGTGTCGTGGTTACAGTCTGGTCATCATGTAGTTAACTTCTCTACCTGCTGGTGGCTTCAGTATCTACAAGGGCAGCTCACAGGATATGGCTCAGAATATTATGTATAGCCTTTGAAAAGAAACTAAGGGTCCCTGACTATGCTTAATGACTAAACTGTTATTATTTGGTCTCCTTTGACTGTTTTCTTTTGTTTCTGCATTTTCTCACTTCTCTGATTAAACTTAATTCTTTGGCTAAAGTTTTTCCACAGGCAAAAGGCAGGCTGAGGACATGGGGGGCGAGGCCCTTGGGCCCTGGTCCGTTTCACCATCAGTCACCCTTGTAAGGCCTGTACCCCACCCAGTCCAGAGGAGGAACAAGGCAGCAGCATCTTCATTTCTAGTGTTCTGATTGTCATAGACAGCATAAAGATGTAATAATTAGCTTAAAGGTATTGATAAACTGCTATAAAGTCATCTCTCAACAGGTAGAATCTGGTAAGCAGATTGCATGAGGAAAGTAGAGAGCCACACCAAGCAATTCTGATTTTTTTCAGTGCTAGATATAGTCTCTTCAGTATGGGCATGGACGCTATTGCCTTAGCATCTAGGTACTCTATATTATTTCATTCTTTAGATTAAGTACCAGGCCAAGAAAGAGGTCTATAAAAAGAAAAGGAATAAAAATTTAAGATTCTGAGAGTAATTTTGCTTTTTTGTGTTTGAGTTGAGTAATTCCAAATGTTAAATGTGTATATTTAGTTTTAGGCTACTGACTTAACATCTTAAAATAGATAGATCTTTAAAGAAAAGTGGGCTGAATTTTGAAGAGGAGAGCTGTGCTGTGTTGTGGTGATTGTAAATAGTATGTGGTGTGCAGTTCTATTGCGGATTACTTACCACCTGTTCTTATGTGCGCTGTACCATGCTTAAGCAATGATTAACTAAGGATTGAATTAATAATTTCAGTTTAAACATAAATTAATTAAATTTATGTGCTTAAAAAACAATTCAAGAGGCTTATCAGGTTAACACCTATGAAAGATAAGAGAGTGGAAGTAAAATTGAACACAGAAAGCTTTCAGAGGTGGATTGGCCAGTTTCTTTACTCTTGATGTTTCAAGTTGCCTTCTACTGGGGTAATTTCCCCTTTGTCAGAAGAACTTTAGCAGTTCTTTTAGAGCAGGTCTTCTTTCAACAAATTCAGCTTCCCTTCATCTGAGAATGTCTTTATTTCATCTTCATTCCTGAAGGATATTTTCACTTGATATAAAATTCTGGGGTTCAGTTCTTTTAGTACTTGAAAAATGTGTCACTTCTTTCTGGTCTCTGCATGGTTTCTGTTGAGAAATCTGTAGTCCTTTTTTTTTAAAATATGAATGTATGATAACACATTTACAGGAGACTTGGAAAATACAGAACAAAATTGTATATGGTTCCACTATATATTACAATTATTTTTAAAGTATATAAATTAGGATTTTTAGTTGAGAAATCTGTAGTCATTTGAATTATAGTTTCCCTTTAAGCAGTGTATCGCTTTTCCCTACCTACTTTCAAAATTTTTCTTGGTCTTTAATTTTTACCAGTTAGATTCTGAGATGTCTGAGTTTGGATTTCTTTGAACTTATCCTTTTAGGAGTTTGCTGAGCTTCTTGAATCTGTAGATTTATGTCTTTTGACAAAGCTGGGAAATGTTAAAAAATTTTTTTCCCTACACTACACTCTTCTCTCTCTAGCAATCCATTGACATAATGTTAGATCTTTTGTTATTGTCTTACAGGTCCCTGAGATCCTATTCATTTTTTTTTTCAGTGGATCTCCACTGACTTTTGTGCTGTTCACCTCTATTCTGCTGTTAATTACATCCTGTGAGGTTTTTTTTTTTAAAAAAAAATATTTATTTATTTGGCTGTGCTGTGTCTTAGTTGCAGCATGGGAGACCTTGATAGCCAGGGATTGAACCCAGGCCCCTTGCTTTGGGAGCAAGGAGTCGTAGCCACTGGACCACCAGCAGTCCCCATCCACTGAGTTTTTTTAAGTTTTGTTTTAGTGGTCACTGCCTTGTTGGGCTCAGACTCCAAGTTCTGACGATCCTTCTCTGAGTTGTAGTTTCAATGTCAGCTTATTTGCAAAGCCATTACAGAGCTGTTCAGACATGTCTTGTTAGTGTGCAAACCAGTTGCCATTCTAGGACCTGGAAGCTAGGTCTGACCCCTAGTTCCTCTTTCAAAGTCTGTGCTGTGCCACTGAGGGTCAGACCCATGCCTTTGCCACTTGAGGGCAAGCCCAGGGGTTCATAAACAACTCTGGATGGGAGTGTTACATTTCTGAGTTTCTTCCTTTCTCTGATCTCCCTGCTACTTTAGAGTTCTCTGGAGCTTCCTATTTAGTCATCCAGCCAGAGAACTGGGCTTTATATACCCTGATCAGTTCAGTTCAGTTGCTCAGTCGTGTCCGACTCTTTGCAACCCCATGGACTGCAGCACTCCAGGCTTCCCTGCCCATCACCAACTCCCGAATCTTAACTCAAACTCAGATCCATCGAGTCAGTGATGCCATCCAACCATCTCATCCTCTGTCGTCCTCTTCTTCTGCCTTCAGTCTTTCCCAGCATCAGGGTCTTTTCCAATGAGTCAGTTCTTTGCATCAGGTGATGTACCCTGATCCTCTGTATTTTATCATAATTCTGCCTGTATCTGGGGCTACGAGGTAGAGGGACAGAGAGAAAAGATGCAAGAGGAGTTTTGGCCCCTCTTTCTTGGGACCGTCACTCCTCTGATTGGAGAGAAAAGATCCCTTCCCTCAGAGTTTTAACTTGCCTACTGTGGTGGATTTCCCAGGTGGTGCCTAGTGGTAAAGAATCTGCCTGCAAGTGCAGAAGACATAAGAGAAGTGTGTTCGATCCCTGGATCAGGAAGATCCGCTGGAGGAGGGCATGGCAACTCCAGTATTCTTACCTGGAGAATCCCCATGGACAGAAAAGCCTGGTGGGCTACTGTCCATGGGATTGCAAAGAGTCGGACATGACTGACTTAACACGTGCAGAGTTCTGAAGATCTGCCGAGTCTTATTTCCTGCTTATTCAATCAAACATAATCTAGGTACTGCTGTGAAAATTATGACACCATTTCTTTCTTTTTTTTATGACACCATTTCTTTGGGTGGGGGGAAAAGCTTACAAATGCTTCTTATTCAGAACAGAAGCTTAACTGCAGGCTGCCTTGAGCTAGGGGTGCAAGAAAATAGGAGGAAAAAAGCATGTGATTTATCTCCACCCCCTTCTACATGATAGGAAAACCCACTCCTGTTCCTCATGCAGCCCTGGAGGGCTTCTCCTGGAGGTGCCCGCCCTGTTGTGGGTTTTGGTTGTACTACCTCCAAACTGAGAGAGAGATGTTGGAGGGAGGAAAGTAGTAAGCTCACCTTCAGTTCTTTGCCTTCCTCCCCAACCCAGTTTCTGCTGTTCAGAGTTGCCTCGAGTAGCCACTCCCTTCAGTCCTGATTTTGGAACTGCATTCAGAGAGTCAGGGTGGGGTATACTTGCTTGATCTTACCCAGAACCAGAACCTTCAACACCCTCTCTTTTTTTAATAGATTTTGACGAAAGCCTTTAGCTGGCTATAAAAGGAATGTTTGCTCTTTGTGTAAGAGTGGTTATCTCCAGTGATAATCTCTGCTAGTACTTTATATATTCTTTTCACATTTGTTCTGTGAGCATTTGTGTAAGCTTTTTTTAAAACAGAAATGGTGTCATTAAAAAAAGAAATGGTGTCATAATTTCTGTAGAAGTTGCTTTTTTTTTTCACTTAAGGGTAAGAACATTTTTCCATGTTAGTAGATATAAAACAATGAACCTTACTTTTTAATTGTGAATAGTGAGACTAACAGAGTAGTAGCTACCATTTCATTGCACCAATAAGGGAGCATATTAATTTCCAAGAGCTGCTATGACAAAGTACCACAGACTGGGTGGCTTACACAGACATTCTTTTCCCCACTGTTTTGGAAACTATAAGTTCCTGATCAAGGTGTGGCAGGCAGGGTTGGTTTCTTCTGGGGCCTTTCTCCTTGATTTGTAGATAGGCATCTTTTCTTCATGTCATCACATGGTGTCTTTATCTGCTTGGGCTGCCATGACAAAATTCCATTTAAACAACAAAAGTTTATTTTCTTCTGGTTGTAGAGACTGGGAAATCCAAGATCAAGGTGCTGGGCAGTTCACTGCCTGTTGAGGGCAGGCAACCTTCTTCCTGGCTGGCAGATGAGCACCTTCTCCCTGGGTCCTCATGTGGTGGAGAGGGAACAGATGAGCCCTGGTGTTTGTTCCTTGTCTCATAAGAACACTGGCCCTAATGGATGAGGGCCCCACCCTTATGACTTCATTTAACCTTTATTACCTTCTCCCAGACTCTGTCTCCAAAGCCAGTCACACTGGTTTCTAGGGCTTTGATGTAGGAATTTGGGAGGGACACAGACATCCGGTCTACAACAGGTAGTCTTCCTTCTGCACCTGTATGTGTCCTGCGTGCGTGCATACTCAGTCGCTTCAGTCATATTTGACTCTTTGCAACTCTTGTGAACTGTAGCCCGCTTGTCCACGGGATTCTCCAGGTAGAGATACTGGAGTGAGTTTGCCATTTCCTTCTCCGGGAATCTTCCCGACCCAGGGATCAAACCTGTGTCTCTGAGCCTCCTGAATTGGCAGGCGGGTTCTTCACCCACTAGTGCCACCTGAGACATCGTTCGTCTTGGATTAGGGCTCAAAATGGTCTCCTTTTAACTTCATAAGGTGCTGGGAGTTAGGACTTGAACACCGAAATTGTGAGAGGATACAATTAAGTCCATAAAAGTAGTTTCTCTACTTAAGCTGAGGCTCAAATATCTTGAGTGATTTGGCCAAGAATGGCAACCCACCCCAGCCAGTATTCTTGCCTGGAGAATCCCATGGACAGAGGAGCCTGGCAGGCTATAGTCCATGGGGTCGCAAAGAGTCACACACGACTTAGTGACTAAACCACCACCACCACCACACAGCTAGTTGGATGGACCAAGATCCAGACCCTGGTGGATTGGCTCCAGAGCCTTCTCTCTGAGCCATCTGTCCAGTCTCTTTTTCCCCAACCCCCACCTTGGCACTGCAATTGTTGGGATAGGCCAGGGATTATTGAATAATCCTATGTTGGATATAGGATTATTATATATTATATATAATAATATATAATATGTATATATTATATATAATAATATATAATATGTATATATTATATATTATTTTATATATATTATAATATATATTACATATATATATTATTATATATATATGGAGAAGGCAATGGCACCCCACTCCAGTACTCTTGCCTGGAAAATCCCATGGACGGAGGAGCCTGGTAGGCTGCAGTCCATGGGGTCGCTAAGAGTCGGACACAACTGAGCGACTTCACTTTCACTATGTTGGATATAATGGCTCTTCTTTTTTTCCTATTAGACAATGCTGCATTGAACATGCTTTTGCAGTTATCACTGCACACCTGTGAAAATATTGCTGTCATATAATGCCTAGAAATCAATTTATTTACAGAATCATTATAAAGTTTACTTTTCCAAAATACCCTCAAAAATGAAAACATTTGCCCTTGCAGCAATAATGAATGAGAGTGGGGGTTTCAGAAAAGAACAGTGGAAAAGACTGCTTCCTGTCATCAGCTGCAAACAAATTGGAATTGGGGACTTACTGGAGGTGTCACAGAGTTAAACAAAGGTGGTGGTTTCTGTCAAGGTAGGTGGGGTGAAAATGTATCAAGTGATGCATCCTGGTCAATTCATGACTCGGTATCTTGCCTTTCAGAATTTTGATTCCGACATCAGCAGTGTGGGAATAGACGGCTGCTGGCAGGCAGACAGCCAGAGGCTTCTCAATGAGGTGATGGTGGAGCACTTCTTCAGACAAGGAATGCTAGATGTTGCTGAGGAGCTCTGCCAGGTGAGGATGAAATGAAAACAAGGGAGATCCTTGGGGTTTTTAAGTCTTCTAGCTGTAGGTAGATTGTTACATTTTAATCACCAGTGCTGACCTCAGTTTACTAGGAAGTCTCTCTCCTTTTTTTTTTTTTTAAACTTGGTTAAAAATTATAGTCCTAGAACTTGCTATTCAAATTATTTCCTTATTCTTGCCCCAGAATGTTGGTCCCAGGTCATCAGTCAAGGGTCAGAAGTGGTGCTACTTTTCCAAACATCTCCTCTTTTGTTTTTTGGGAGGGAGCAGTGCATTTTACTTAATTTTTAAAATCAGTTTATTATTATTATTTTACATTTGATTTACAGTGTTGTGTTAGCTTCAGCTATACAGCAAAGTAAATCAGCCGTATATATATATATATCCACTCTTTTCTGGACTCCATTTCCATATAGGTCATTACAGAACACCAAATAGAGTTCCTTGTGGTATACAGTAGGTTCTTACTTGTTACCTCTTGTATATAGTACTGTGTATGCTCAGTCATTTTAGTCATGTCTGACTCTTTCTGACCCTGTGGACTGTAGCCCACCAGGCTCCTCTGTCCATGGGGATTCCCCAAGAATACTGGAGTGGGTTACCATTTCTTCCTCCAGAGGATCTTCCCCACCCAGGGGATTGAATCCTTTTCTCTTAAATCTCCTGCACTGGTCAGTGGGTTTTTTACCACTAGTGCCATACAACATCTCTTTGATAGGAAGGGTAGTATAGCAGAGAAGAGGACAAAGAAGATTATATTTGCTTTTCTAATCTGGCCCAGCTTAAAGAACTTTATCAAACGAATTTCAAGCTAAAGTAGACATGAACTTAGAACAGTTTACCAATACCATATAGTCATAATATCAGCAATATGTATTAAGTATTTACTCCCAGCCAAGCCCTGAGTTTATTCTTTACTGCAACCCTATGAAGAAGAAATTATTTCCCCCATTCTACAGATGAGGAATCTGAGGTCTAGAGAAATAACCTGCCCAAGACTGTACTGCCGGGGTCCAGCCCCGGTTGGATCCAGGGATTCCCTCAGGATGATGGTGTCGGTGATTAGAATAGCGATAGCTTAATTAAATATTAATTAGATATATAAAGAGTGGTTAAATAAGGATAGCTCAGTGAGAAAATTCAGTGGAGAAAAGAGGCTGAATAACTTGGTTTACGTGGAAAACCAATGAAACTCCAAGACAAGGAGTTTGCATCACCTACGTAGGCTGCAGGCGTCCTCTTGTTCTCCCGAAGGAGAGGAGACACTAAGGCCTCCCCAGTCAGATCTTAGAAGCCCAGGCAAAATTAGTAGGCTTGACGAGCCTCCATGCTCCAGATGGGAATTCAGCCAGAAGGTGAGAGAAAAAACTACATGGGGAGACCAAGCTTCAGTGAGCAAGGCCCATAGCTTTATATGGGCCTTTTATACCCTAGGCTTTTATACCCTAAGTTGCACATAGAGGATAATAGCGGGTGTGAAATCATGCAAAGTCAGCAGTCTTTGATCCTTATTGAGATCAGCCTTTCTTTTCTGCAAATTTATCATATACAAATGGTTTAGGTGATTTACATCATCTTCTGGCCAGAAGGCCTGTTAACATTTTATGACTCTGATAAAGGTTTGTCAACCATAAGACTTATTTTCTCTAGGAGTAATTATTTTAAAGTTTGGCGCCATGCTCCGAAGGTGTTAGATAAAGTTGCATTCCTATGCAGTGGGTTTACAACAAAGGAAAGAATTTATTACCTTAAGGGTCTAAAGTTGTTAACACCAAGGCCACTACTTATTTTTTCTACATACCAACTATATTAATTAATACACTTCTAAGGATACAATACACGGGATGTGGAAACTTGGCAGCAAGCACGGGCTCAACAATGAAATCTTCTAGTAGTTCTATTCTGACAATTTCTAACTCTCCTAGAGGCTCTATACTATTTGAATATCTTAAGCTTCCCATGCCTCTCCTGGTTGGGAGACTGTAAATAATCTTATGCATAGCTGTAGGAGTCTGGGTAAACCTGTCAGGCAAGTTAGAGAGCCATCGAGGTGTTTGTGAACTAATACACTCTTGTCACGCCCAGGAACTTTATTAACTGGAGCTATAAGTTAACTCTTTTTCAGAGAGAGAGATAGTGGTGGGGGACAGCCCCCCGTAAAGTCAGAGGTATAGGTGAGAGCACAAAGCAGTAAAGTAGGCAGACTCTGGTTTTGGGGGTAGATGCTCGAGAATTTCCAGGGGGACTCCTGAGGCTTGATCCCGCCTTTGCGTATGTCGAGCCTCCTTCCTCATGACCTTTGCCACGGGCACAGTTCCTCACGCTGGCTCCCGGCACCGTACAGGTTCTTAGTGGAGGATCTTGGAGTCAGTTCCATTTCATGTGTCTTCAAACTCTCTTCTGTGGCTTACATTTTGTGCTGTTGTATTTTTCATTTAGAAGAGTGAAGGACCATAGGTTCAAATAATTTAAAAGTAGTCTGTAAACCAGACCCCTAATCTAAGACTTTGCTATTTTAAACAATTTAGATAAGTAGTAACTCAAGTCTTTCTCTATACATTACAGGATTCTGTGTCCATATAAATTTCCTAAAATAAATTGTGTCATTTAAGATTGTTTGTTTACAAGTATCAGAGACCAAAAATATCCATGGCTTAAACAAAATGAAGTTTATTTCTCTTACACAAGAATAGGAGATAGTAAGCCATCCATGACATATATGGTAGCCACACACCATGAAACTCTTAGGGATCTCAGCTCCGTTTAGCTCTGCTGTTTCTAAGGTGACCCCTGTCCTCATGGTCCAAGGAAGCCAGAAACCCAGCTTGACCTCTTTGTATTCCAGGAAGGGACAAACACATATGTTTGTGTTTCATTGGCCAGCACTTAACATTTTGCAAAGCCCAGCTTTATTCCATATGCTTATGTGCCCAGCTAAAATATGGGGTTTACTACTGTCACAGGAGGAGGAAGAGGGATACTGGGGCTTAGTCCTCAGTCTCTGCCAGAGAAGTATATGTTAAAAAGAAACTATCTTTAATGATTTACCTCACATTTTATAATGTAGAATATGCTTTTACTGTATCTCTTTACTCTGACTTTTGCTAACAAAAGTTCTTTTGATTTTTTTCAGGAATCTGGTCTTTCTGTAGACCCAAGCCAGAAAGAACCATTTGTGGAGTTAAATCGAATATTAGAAGCATTGAAAGTCCGAGTTCTGAGACCTGCTCTGGAGTGAGTTACTGAGTTTGTTTTTCTTTGAATACTTTGCGAGAACTCTGTAAGAAAATGGAATTAGAAAACACGTTGAAGATTTTGAGATCTCTCTCTCTTAATCTCATGTGGGGTAGACTTCAGAGTAATCAAGGGAGAATTATTTTATTTCTTTTAGTCGAGTGCATTTGGGGGATATGCAATTGGAGAAAATGGTTAACACTCATTTCACTTATCAGTTGGTCTGAATTCCCATGAGAGAAGAGGGTTTCCTGTAGCCAGACTAGCTTTATAACTGAAGTACTGTTGTTCAAGGCATCTGAATTTGATATTTGAACTTGCAGAACGTGTGGGGTTTGGTATACATGGAGAGAACAAACGTTGTGGAGTTTTACTCTAATTACCATCATAAAATAGTTCACTGTGAACTTGTCATTGATGTGAATTCTATGAAATTACTGGGTTAGCTCTGTTAAGTATTATCCTAGAACAGGGTCAAGGACAGGTTTTCATATAGAGCCAAATAAGTATTTTAGGCTTTGCAAGCCACATATGGTCTCTGTTGCATGTTTTTCTTTATTTCATTTTATAACCTTTTAAAAAGGTAAAAAAAAAAAACCAAACCCACCTTGGCCATGTGGTATATGAAATAGACAGCAAGCCCTGTTTGGCCTATGGCCATGGTTTGCTGACCCCTGTCCTAGAATTTTTTAATGTGATGAAAATCACGTTATTTGTTTTAAAAAGGAAGAAAGGAAAGCTACAAAGTATTAGAAAGAATCTGGGTAATAAAAGCAGTGATATTGTTGTGAGGGTACAGCCTTAGAATTGTAGTATTTTAAAACTGGAAATACGTGAGCACATTGTTGGTGCCAAGTCGCTTCAGTCGTATCCGACTCTGTGTGACCCCATAGACAGCAGCCCACCAGGCTCCCCCATCCCCAGGATTCTCCAGGCAAGAACACTGGAGTGGGTTGCCATTTCCTTCTCCAATGCATGAAAGTGAAAAGTCAAAGTGAAGTCTCTCAGTCATGCCCAACTCTTAGCGACCCCATGGACTGCAGCCTACCAGGCTCCTCCGTCCATGGGATTTTCCAGGCAAGAGTACTGGAGTGGGTTGCCATTGCCTTCTCCGAGCGCATTGTTATCAGGGGGGAAATAATAGTTTGGAAGATCCTTGATGAGTTTTATAAAATACACCTTTTTCCCTTCTACTAACCCATTTAAATCTTCATAGCTTAGTTTTTTCTGTTTCTCATCATTTCTCAGTTCTTAGGAAGTTCTGAAAGTTCTAAAACCAGCCTAGATGAACAGGCAGAGATAGTAAAGGTCGCTCAGTCATGTCAAACTCTTTGCGACCCCATGGACTATACAGTTCATGAAATTCTCCAGGCCAAAATACTGGAGTGGGTAGCCTTTCCCTTCTCCAGGGGATCTTCCCAACCCAGGGATCAAACCCAGGTCTCCCTCATTGCAGGCAGATTCTTTACCAGCTGAGCCACAAGGAAAGCCCAAGAATACTGGAGTGGGTAGTGGATCCCTTCTCCAGCAGATCTTCCCGACCTAGGAATCGAACTGAGGTCTCCTGCATTGCAGGTGGATTCTTTATCAACTTTCCCTGAGCTATCAGGGAAGCCCTGACAGAGATAGAGTCCTATGTAAATTTACAAATTACAAATTTCTGTATAATTTATAAATACCAGGTAGCTCATTTATTTTAATTATTTAAAGATATAAATGTCACCCAGCACCACTGTGTACTATGCACATCACTTTTTAGTTTATTTTTATAATGGATTTTTTTAGCAGGTTTTACTGTGACACACCCTTATAAGATGAAATTTAATCAAATGCCTCAAACACCCTCTTAAATATGGCAGTCACTCTTGTCTCTACTTTCATATTCCACCTAAATGATTAAACTCTAAAGAGAGATTGAGGGAGCCTAAATATAAAAGTGTGATGGGTTTCTCAGTTGTTTTATAGTGATTTAGAAATGATATATAAGGTGTTAATTGAGGCAGTATTCATTTATCCATTAATTTCTCAGATTTTTCATCAGATTTTTGTTGAGTGCTTATTACTATGTATCAGAATACTAAGTATTTGGACTGCCTTAGCCCTCAAACTCGGAGAAGGCAATGGCACCCCACCCCAGTACTCTTGCCTGGAAAATCCCATGGACGGAGAGGCCTAGTGGGCTGCAGTCCATGGGGTCGCTAAGGGTCGGACACGACTGAGTGACTTCACTTTGACTTTTCACTTTCATACATTGGAGAAGGAAATGGCAACCCACTCCAGTGTTCTTGCCTGGAGAATCCCGGAGACGGGGGAGCCTAGTGGGCTGCCGTCTATGGGGTCACACAGAGTCAGACACGACTGAAGTGATTTAGCAGCAGTAGCAGCAGCCCTCAAACTACTCAAGGTTTTTTCCTTTTAGACTGAGAAGTTTCATAAGACTCTCTTAACTGTGTACTTTTTCTGAAAGATCTCAAGTTTCTTACTGGTAACTGTATTATATATATCAGTTATTTCTGTAAATGTCTTTTGTTATTTGTAGCCTTAAGCAGTGCCTTTCAGGCAAAGAAAGGACTCATTCCATCTGCCTGGCAGTAACAGTGGAAATTTCTCTGCAGTCATTTCTTAGTATCCATGGGACATTGATTCCAGAAACCTCTGTGGATACCAAAACTCACAGATGCTCAAGTCCTTTATGTAAAATGGCTTGTTACTTTTGGCCCTTTGTATTTGAGGTTCTGCAACAGTGGATGCTGAGGGCCAACTGTACAATAAAAATGTTCTTGTTACATTTTCCTGGGAATAGTGCCACGTTAAATACCTGCACGTGGGATATAGTGATAATTACAGTTACGTCTCTTGGAGTGCTTATTATTAATATATGCCTCATGTTGTTCTAAGCGGTTTGTATGTATTAACTTATCAGTCCTCATAATAACCCTATGAAGTAAGTACTCAGTTTACCAAGGAGGAATTAAGCCTGGAAGGTGCTCCATGGGAAAAAAAGGATATGGAGTCAGAAGGTTAATTGAGGAAAGCTTCATGTGGTAGTCTCTAGTACTCTCCTCTAAAAGATTCACTTTAGCATACTAGGTTCAATCCATGGGCCAAGAAGATTCCTGGAGGAGGAATGGCAACCCACTCTGGTGTTCTTGCCTGGAAAATCCCATGGACAGAGGAGTCTGGTGGGTTAGTCCATAGGACTGCAGAGAGTCAGACACAACTGAGCCACTAAGCACATAGCACCCATGTGGGCAAGCACTCACGTACTCAGCTTGAATCAAAAATTTAAAAATGTGGGAACGTGAGTTTCCAGGATTCTGGTTCATAAACACTAGAGAGAATCTTTCATATTTCACATGTGGCATCTTTTCTTTGTACCCAGAAGGATCGTGGAAGCACCCAGGAGAGAAAGAAGGAGGTGAGAACATGCAACAGTTCTTTCAGGTAGCCTGGCAGTTGAGGCAGAGGCCAGCCAGAAAGGTTAATATGGCTGGAGTTGACTAGATGGGAGGACTAGATGAGAAGGAAGTCTGGTGAGGGCTGTCAGCTATTAATTGCAACCAGTAAGACGATGGAAAGAAGGTGATAAAGAAGGATGATACGGCAGAGAGAAGCGACAGAAGAACAACTAATTATATATACATTCAGGATCCTGCGTACTTTCTTGCACCTGCCCCTGTATTTCTGAGTTTGTGTGCATATTTTCCTCCTCACTCTCCCTATTTTTTGAGTTCCTCTTGGCACCTTGCAGAGTGCTTGTTTCATTGTAGGCATTCAATAAATGATGGAATAATTGGAAGAAGAACTTTGAACAAACATGCCCTCCTTCATGTGGCAGATAGAAGCAAAGTCAGAAATAACTAGTGTCGATGGGAGAATAACAGTAAGTTAATATGACGAGGTGGAGAAAATTAGAAAAATAGAAACTGTCCTTGCAGACATGTACCAGTTGTTGACATTTTGAAAGTGCTATCTTGAGGGGAAGCCAGATGGTTGCCTTCCCAAAAATGTTTCAAAAAGTAATATTGCCTTGGTGGATTTGCCATGGATTTGACTTTGAACCTTGCATACTTGGAAACCCATTTTCTATTTCCTTGAACACCCAAAGCCAGGCCCAGGGGCCTCATAGCACTTGTTTAGAGGAATTTGCAGTTCTGTTTGCAAAGCTTCAGGGGAATGCCAAAAGGAAACAGAAACTAACTGAATGATTATGAGATGTTCTAGAATTTTTTCACAGAATAAAGAGTATTTCAGTAGTCTAGACCACTGCAGAGTTTTAGATTGAACAGGCCATGAACAGTGCAGGCAAGCTTTGAAATATGAGAGGACTCCATCTCTAAGCTTAGCAATTAGGTGAAGCTGGAAGTAAAAGCCACAGAGGGGTGTGAGGTGAGCTCGCCATTGTGGTTTCTTGGCAGTGTGTGTGAACAGTGCTTTTGAAGTGAAGAAATTACTTGCTGAAATTAGAGAAATTGTGGTATCAGTGACTAAAACACTGTTTATAAGCAGAGAAAAGTTTTAGAAAATGGAGGTTTTAGAAAAGTTTTAGAAAAGCCAGCAAGGATGTGTGGTCACAGAGCCTTGACTACTTCTAGAAAAGAGTGACAGTGGTTGAGCTGTTTCTGGTTGTCTGTTTTGTTATTAGTTTGGTCTTCCTGCAGGTGGCAGTCTTGCCAACTCAGGCACTTTTAATAGCCACATAAAACCACAGAATAAAGGCTCTGATAGGTGTCGCCTGTACCATTGGAGAAAAGGGATCAAGGTTTGAGCAAGTTGGGTTTTTCTCCCCTCAGTTCGAGCATTTTTGGTTTGGTTTTCTTCGTTTTTGGTTTTGTTGAGTGCTGTGTGCTCGATCACCTCCGACTCTTTCCACCCTCATGGACTGCAGCCTGCCAGACTCATCTGTCCATGGGAGTTCTCAGGCAGAAATATTAGAGTAGGTAGCCATTCCCTTCTCCAGGGGATCTTCCCAACCCAGAGAAAAAACCCAGGTCTCCTGCATTGCAGGTGGATTCTTTATCGTCTGAGCGCTGGCTCTTTTTAATTCTGAATGGGCCAAAGAGGTAAGTTGAGGAATGGGATACAGTTTTAACTCACTGTGTCTATGCATTGAATCCAGTGGAAAAAGAGCAACTCTGTTAAAAAGAAGCTAATTGAAAATGGAAAGAGGTGCCCAGTGGAAAGAAAATAGGAGAGAAGAAAGGCCAATGGAATGTAGAGGCCAAAAGGGCTGGGGAGGCGGGGGGAGGGAATCTGGTGTGAGGACATCATTTTCTGTTGTCTGGCTGAAATTTTCATGAAGTTGCAAGGACGGTCAGTGCTTCTCAGGAGGAAGAGACATGGCCATCTCTTATCTGGATGCATCATCACCAAGGACCTGAGGATTATTGGAAACAAGGGGGTAAACCATGACTACAGAGAGACTGAGAATCTTATTTTTTAAAGAAGAGAAAATTGAAATAATTATCCCTGAGAGGAAGTGTTTAAAAAGAATAAGGAGTTGAACTAGGCCAGAAGGGGAGCTAAGGGAATTTGTTCTTATAAAATGCTGATATGTTATTAATTTAGGCTTATCAAACACTTGGTTTTGTGGTGGGAAATTAGCATTAAATAAGGCAATGTCATATTTAAGTACTTTATTAAATAATCACCAGTCTGTAGAACTGTACTGTCCATCATGCTGGCCACACATGACATCTGTTAGGCATGCCCACCACACTCTGTGTGACTAAGACCCTCGTGTAAAAGTTAAGTGTGAATGTGGTGGTTTAAAGAGGTTCAAATGTGGATCACCGCCCTTTGTATGGTTTGTTAAATAGCATGTAAGAAGGACAGAGATTCACACCAGCTCTGAGACGAGTGAAATGTTTGTAGTTCCAGCGATGGATTCAACCCATACCTGAGGAGTTACCGTTTGCGGGTAACCTCAGAAATGAAATGTTTAGCTATCCTAAAGCAAAATGATAGAGTTCCTCACTGTTTTGGGCTGAACTTTGGTTTTTGCCGATCTCTGAATCTTTTAAGCCCTTGATTTGGTCACCAGTAACATGCAGCCACGTCTGCCCCTGTGGAGTAATGCCTGCCGTCATTTCCCTGAGCTTCTGCTTTTACCCCCAGGAAGATAGCCCCAAGATAGATAGAAAAGAAGGTATTTGTGAGCCTTTTAAAAAATGCTGTGAGACTTAGAGAATGAACTTATGGTTGCCAGAGGGGAGGGATAGTTAGCGAGTTTGGGATGGACGTGTACACACTGCTATATTTTAAATGGATGACCAACAGGGACCTCTTGTACATCACATGGAACTCTGCTAAATGTCATGTGGCGGTCTGGATGGGAGGAGATTTGGGGGAGAATGGATACATGTATGTATATGACTAAGTCCCTTCACTATTCACCTGAAACTATCACAGCATTGTTAATGAGCTCTACCCCAGTACAAAATAAAAAGCTCAAAAGGAAAAAAAAATGCTGTGAAAGATCATAGTGGACTGTGCCGTAGGAACTGGCTAGAGGCATTTTTCATTGGGAAAGATTCTGATGCTGGGAAAGATTGAGGGGAGGAGGATGAGATGGTTGGATGGCAACACTGGCTCAGTGGACATGAGTTTGAGCAAACTCAGGGAGATAGTGAAGGACAAGGAAGCCTGGCGTGCTGCAGTCCGTGGAGTTGCAAATCAGCCACGACTTAGCAGCTGAACACCACCACCAACCAGAAATAGAAACCAGCCCAGGCCGGCAGGATGGTGGGAGGAGAGAGGTGAGCAGACCAGTGCTGTCCGTTAGTCCTGGGAAAGAACAGCTAGCTTGAAGGTGGAATCTTGTTTTAATTATTTTTGGATTAATAAGGAAATGCTAAACATGGAACGAACAGTGGGCCAAGTCCCTTTGGAGCCTGACAGTGAAGATAATGAACACTTCCCATTTCTGTGTGATGATTGTGGGATGTGGGTTGCCTCTGACTTCATCACCTAAGTAAGTGGTGGTGTTTGGGGGTCTTTTTATGGACGAGGCCCAGAAGGTCTCTTTATTAGCGCTACAGTGAACCAGAACTGTGACATAGGTGACCTTACTGGGTGTCATTTTGTTTGGTTCACAGTGTTTCTCTAAACCCGGAGTGGTTCCACAGCTGGCGGTGCTCTTGTGGTGAACACTGGGAGATTTGGGAGTAGATTTGTTTTTTAGAAACTACAGTAAAGCTAATAATTTACCTGAATGGGTTACATTTAGCTTGCTAGTTATAGTGTGCGTGCATGTGTGTGTTTGTGTGTTAATGTTAGTTGCTCAGTTGTGTCTGACTCTTTGAGACTCCATGAGCTGTAGCCTGCCAGCTCCTCTGTCCATAGAATTCTCCAGGAAAGAATACCGGAGTGGGGTAGCCATTCCCTTTTCCCCGGGGTCCTCCTGACCCAGGGATCAAACCACAGTCTCCTGCATTGCAGGCGGATTCTTTACCATCTGAGCCACCAGGGAAGCCGGTTATAGTGTAGTGGGTGTTAGTGTTTTAAAAAATGAAAGGTCAGAAGTCTTCTGCCAGAAGTGCCATGAACCAGAATACAGCACTCCATTCCTTCATTAACTGTTTTGGGTTATTTTGTCTTTCTGTTGTGTGTCTTCGATGCTGTGTAGACAAGTAGTTTTTGGTGCCGATTGTAGTTTTGTGCTTTTGTAGTTTCATGTGCTTCATTGTTTTGGGATTTGATGATTTTCAGGTTAATTAAGGTGGTGACTCTCTTCTACCCCTTACTCCTGCTCAGTGAATCAAACACCCACATATTCAGTGTGAACTTCTAACAAAGAAAACTCAAAGATTCTTGAAGGGAGTTAGCTGGTACATGCTGATTCCCAGAGAGTTGTTTTTAGAAAAATCAAAGTAACACTGAGTATTATATGAAAGTGCCCAAGTAACTTTTAGATTGTCACTTTCTTATTAATGATTTTAGAGAATATTATGCTTATCTATTCAGTAAACACATACTAAGTAGCTGATTATTGTCGATTTGTGCCAGTCTCTGGGCTCACTGCTTTAACTTGCCCCCTCGTTTAATGCTCATAACACTGTGAGTTGCCCCCATTTTATAGTAAGGAAACGGATGTGAGTGCATTAAGTAACAGGTCGCCACGATTCACACCACAGAGCCAGCATTTAAATCCATGCATGTTTGGAGAAGGAAATGGCAACCCACTCCAGTAGTCTTGCCTGGGAAATCGTCGCAAAGAGCCAGACACGACTTAGTGTCTAATGACAACATTTGGCTCTACTGACCTGCTCTATCTTGTGCCCCTTCACAGTAGGGGTGCCGAGCTGAACAAGGCAGAACCCCCCCGCCTTAAGAGACCATCCTCCCAAGTGGATTGTGAGAGGTTTGAATAAAAAACATCTAGAGTTCAGTGGATGAAGAGATTATTAGGAAACTTACAGAAAATGTGGTAATTGAGCCTGGGCCTTGAATTTTTCAGTTCTGTTCTCAGCTACTCAGTTTGTTCCATTGTACTTTTGTAAAAATACAACTGCTCCCTACACTGGGAGAAGGGACCATGGCTTCTCATTTCATGGAAGGAACAAGCGTTCTTGCCAAACCCGCTTTGCTTCACCTAAACGCGTCGCTGGTGCTCCAGGTTGCTGCGTCAGGTTGTCTGAATATGTTCGCATGTTTTTCTTGGCCTGCACTTCTCTCTGCCTCCATTCTGTTCTCAGCAGCCCTCTTAATTTCCTCCTTTGATTCTTCACACTGCATCACAAATGCCTCCAGCTCACCCTGTTGGCCCGCCACTGGGTTCTTCTCCTGCCCTGTGTTGCATAGCCTCCCCTCTGGGATTTTCAGCCTGCCCTCCTCTCGCAAAGAAGAATGGATGCGGCAGAGACCTCAGTGATGGCAGACCCAGTTCCTCAAGCTTCTTTCTTCACTGTACCACTCCAGGCCATCTTTGTCTTTATAAAGTAACCTCTTGCCTCTGAAATCCTGGTTTTTTTTCTCTCCTATTTCTTTTCTCTACCAAACCTGTGGGCAATTCTCGCTGCACAATTCCCAGTATGCCCAAATTTCACCACAGTTTAGTGAGATAACACCAATTCCCCAGCAACACAGTTCAGATTTCAGTCACCATGGTATATTGTGAGTAGGTACATAAAATACAAACTTCTCTGCCAGCTTCTCAGTCGTGGATCACAACATAAATAACAGATGTGCAGCGTGGTCACGGCCAGTCACGTCACTGCTCTTCAGTCTCTTGGTGCTTGGTCAAGGATATCTGTTACTCAGTTCACCCTCAGACAGCAAGTGTGTGGCTCTATTGCCTCCTCACCTCCTGGTAATAAGCCCACGTGACATATTACAGAAAGGGATCATTGAAAGACAGGCTTGGATAACAAAGATGAATTATTAGAGGTGAAATGGAATGCATTGAGGATGATTTGAAAATGATGACAGCAAGGGAAAGCTGGGATGAGAGCTAGACTTACATGAAGCTGTGGTATGAGGCGTATTGAAAAGTCCCATGGGGACCTCCCTGGTGGTGCAGTGGCTAAGATTCCATGCTTCCAGTGCAGGGGGCCTGGGCCTGGGTTCAGTCCCTGGTCAGGGCACTTGATCCCACATCCAGCAACTAAAGATCCTGCATGCCTCAACTAAGATCCGATACAGCCAAATAAATAAATATTAAAAAAAAAAAAGAAAAGTCCTATGAATGTAAAAACCAAGTTGAAGTTGCTTCAACACTTTTTAATGTAAATGGCACTAGGAACAGAAAGCTGCTTGTGGTTTAAATGATGGAACATTTACTTCTACTTTGGATTGAAGACTGTAAAAACAAACAAAAACCCAAAAAACCTCGCCATTCTGGGGACTTCCCTGGTGGTCTAGTGGTTAAGAGTCTGCCTTGGTGTTACAATTGGACTGCATTAACCTTAGTGCCAGTTAAGGATCCAAGGCTTACTTAAATTTAAGTAAATATTTCTAAGATCCAAGTAATTAGTATTTTTAAAAATTACTTTGATTTTGAGGTCAGAGGAGCTTCATGATTAGACTCTAAGATGCGGCTGCATCAAGAGATTGATTAGAATATTGATATATGGATTTGTAGCCCTTTGGGGAAGGATAGGATCCAGTGAGGGCTTCCCTGGTGGCTCAGACGTAAAGAATCTGCCTGCAATGCAGGAGACTTGGGTTCCATCCCTGGGTAGGGAAGATGTGCTGGAGAAGGGGATGGCTACTAACTCCAGTATTCTTACCTGGGAAATCCCACAGACAGAGGAGTCTGGAGGGCTGTAGTCCAGTAGGTCGCAGAGAGTCGGACGTGACTGAGCAACAAGCACACATACAGGATCCAGTGAAAGTGCCGTCTGTGAAGTCTAATGCCAGTCAACTGATGCATTACAAGTAACTTGAAACATTTTACTCTCTTATTGGGTTGACTC
Organism: Tragelaphus eurycerus; assembly: GCA_935064755.1. Lineage (NCBI taxonomy): Eukaryota > Metazoa > Chordata > Mammalia > Artiodactyla > Bovidae > Tragelaphus > Tragelaphus eurycerus. The sequence continues at coordinate 10,958,511 of CAKXYN010000070.1, read as the reverse complement.
ATAAGTTCATTTGAGATTTCCATAGCATCTTAATGGAAACACCTGAACAAACATATTGGCCAACTCAATAGTAGAGTAACTCAGTTTAGATTCTGAGGGTCCTTAGTGAATTGGGTTAAATGGGGAATGTCTAACTGAAGATCAGATTAGAGAAGAATGTGATACTCGACATCTTCTACATGTTAATATGTTTAGAGAAATAAAGCAGTATTTCTTAGCACTTGCTTGCAAATTTGATCTTAACCGCTGGCTGATAGACTTTTCTGCTTTAGTGCTAGCCTCTAACTGGTAATCCCGGCTCAAGATAGTAATTCCAACTTTTGTAGTACAGAGGCTGATGCCACTGAACTTTGGGTCATTCAGAACTGCATATTGTTCTTTCTGTCATTAACACTGTTGGTACAGACCTTTCTGGCACTGTGATACACTACATGATATTTTTATAGCTTTATCTGCCTGGTTAGATCAAAAGCATCTTGAGGGTAAATACCTATGTTTACTATTTTTAATCTAAAAGCAAGTAGCACAGAATCTTCCAGCAGTGCAATGTTGTGTTATTTTCTGCTTTCACGAAAGTGAATCAACTATATATGTATGCACGTATCCCCTCTTTTTTGGGTTTCCTTTTCATTGAAAATTTAAACATAGATGATTCTCCTTCAGAATCTTCTGATACATATATAAACATAACAGTTTAACAGGACGAGTAGTGGATCTAGACAGCCAGTAGTGAATCTCATGAGTGATGTCGGCTTCAACGTGTGTCCTTGTACAGTTCCAAATATGTCAGAATCGATCTTGTCTTGATGTAAAACCTTATTAAATAGTAATTTTCATCTAATTTAATGTTTTTCTTTCTTTCACTGGCTGCAGAGCATCTTTTGTTATAGTTTATCTTCTTTACAAAGCCTTTGGTCCTAAGGGTTGATGTTACCACCAACTTCCACAAGATGGCAGACTAAACCCATTTTTGTTGTTAGGTTTCACACCACTTTTAAAGTACATGCCTGTGCTTTTTATTACTGTTAAATCGTTTTTCCTTTTTCTTTAGATGGGCAGTATCAAACCGAGAAATGCTCATAGCCCAAAACAGCTCCTTGGAATTTAAGCTACACAGACTCTATTTTATTAGCTTGTTAATGGGTGGAACTACAAATCAGCGAGAGGCGTTGCAGTATGCTAAAAATTTTCAGCCATTTGCCCTAAATCATCAAAAAGGTGAGTCTAGAGTCAGGGTTTTAATGGTTGAAACAGGACTAAAGCTGCCACTGGAATTTGTTTGACTAGATGTAACATGTATTTGCTAAGAAACTGAAACAATTGTAGATGATAATCACTTAATTAAAAAGCTCTTGACTGGTTCTAGAACAGAAGTAAAATATTAAAGCCTCTTGATTGAGGGAATTCCCTGAAGGTCCAGTGGTTAGGACTCTGTGCTCTCACTGCCAAGGGCCCCAGGTTCAATCCTAGTAGGGAAACTAAGATTCTACAAGCCATGTGGCAAGGCTTAAAAAACAGAAAGTCTCTTAATTGAAAACCCAGAAAGAAACTTTACATTTTGGAGGATTCTGTTAAACTAAGAGGAAATAAAGTGTGTTCTTGCTCCACCGCTTGCCCCGCCACCCCCGTGCTGCTGCTGTCACACAGCCAGACGTCTGAAGGCACACCAGGGTGGCGGCACTGAGCCCCAGGGGTCAGTGTGGGGGCTGGCTGGGTTTACAGCCAAAAATAGTGATGGCCCCACTTACGACACAGTGGTTACTCCTCCGGACAATGGTAATCATACTGTGCTGTAAGAATAAAATAATTATACATTCAATATTTAGTGCTTTCCTTTTCTTGTTTTCCTCTGTGCTGGTTCTTTAAAAGACAGCAAACTTAAGGACCAGAATTTTAAAAGACATTAAGTTATTTTTATGCCATGTGCACTGGGGAAATTCTTGCCTTTTTCAGTGTATGACTTGCAAAATCTTGTTTCAAGCGTGAGCATCTACACCTCCAAATCGCTGCTGCTTCTGTTTAGACATTCAGGTCTTGATGGGGAGCCTCGTGTACCTGAGACAAGGGATTGAGAACTCACCGTATGTTCACCTGCTTGACGCAAACCAGTGGGCTGACATCTGTGACATCTTCACCCGGGATGCCTGTGCCCTCCTGGGGCTCTCCGTGGAGTCCCCGCTCAGTGTCAGGTATGGACATTGTCCTGTCTAGTTTTTGTTTATTTTTGAGGGTTCCCTGTGCACTACAGTTGGTTCTCGTTTGTTAACTGTTTTTACATAGTAGCATGTATATGTTGATCCCGATCTCCCAGTCCATCCCATCCCCCCTTCTCCCCTTATCCCCCTTATCCGTAAGTTTGGTCTCTACACCTGTGACTCTTATTTCGAAATACTTTGCAGATAAGCTCATCTCTACCATTTTCCTAGATTCCACATATGTACATTATATGCGTAGTATATATTATATATAAATTATAAGTATATGTAATTATATATAATATATATTATAAATTATATAAAATATATAAATTATATATAATACATTATATATGTCATACATTATATATACAATATTTGTTTTTCTGACTTATTAATTCACTCTGTGTGACAGTCTCTAGGTCTATCCGTGTCTCTGCAGATAGCACAATTTTGTGCTTTTTAATAGCTGAGTAATATTCTATTGTATATATGTGTCCTGTCTGTTTTTGAAACGTTCATCACATCGATCAGTTCTGCTTAATTTGTGGTCTAGTTCTTGATGTTTAAAGCTGAGAGAACGTTTGTCTTTCTAAAGAAGAGTATAGTTGGTATTTCAGGAGATCATGACACTTGGCGACAGTTTTAGAGGAGCAGTTAGCAGAGTGTGATCCTTTGGGGGTCTCTGAGAGCCCTTCCCACTGTGTTTACATGGTGTGTTCAATAAACTCCATGTTTGAGTTATGAGCTAAAGAACTAGTTGCTTTTTCCTAGAACACAGTTTTTACTTGAAAATCTGAAACACTACAGTTATTCACACTCGGACTTTTGGCAGACATCTATTCAGATGAGTGAAGTGGGCCTCTCATGTCAGGGAAAACAACTGGTAGTATCTTTTGCCACAGTGATGAAATTTTTAAGCTAAAATAGAAATTTGGGGAAACTTGAACCCACCACTGTGAGCTTGACAGCTTCCCAGTGCTTAAAGACATTTCTGATGAAATTGGTGGTGATAATAATTTCAATTTTTTGATACATAATAAAACGTGCTAGCTCTTAGAAGAGTAGTATGATCTTACAAAATCACGCATGAGTCAAGGATTCATTCAGAGTTCATTTAGTAGAGCAGAGTACAAAAAATACTCGACGTAACAGCAAGGATTCAGATTCTACTTTTTTTTTTTTTTTATTATTTATTTAATATTTTTTTAGTTGCAGCTCATAGGATCTTTAGTTGCGGCGTGTGGGATCTAGTTCCCTGACAGGGATTGAACCTGGGCCCCTCGGCATTGGGAGCACGGGGTCTTAGCCACTGGGCCAGCAGGGAAGTCCCTGCAGCTCACCTTTTTAACAGACTGCTACTTGGTGGTGTTTCAGTGAGGCATTCAAGAAGGAAGATCCACAATTATATGAAAAGGCAGTTAAAGTGCTACGTATCTGTGTGAGACTGGATTTTTTTTTTTCCACTTCAACGGAAAGAATACATTGCAACAGACAGTGCAGAGGAGGGTATAAGAATCCAGTTGTCTTCTGTTAAACCAGCGGTTAGAAAGATACGCAAAACAGACAACGGTGCTGCTCTCCTCACAAGGTTATTCTTGGTTTGGAAAATATAGTTATTTTTTGTGAGAATGTTATCTATCACATGTAATATATTTATTATTTTCAACATTTAAATTTTAAACATTTCCCAATTTTACTTTCTAATACAGTAAATAATGATGGAACCCACAAAACCAAACACCCTTTGAGATCCCTAATGTTTCAGCCTGTAAAGGGGTCCTGAGATCAAAAGGTTTAAGAACCTGTTTCAAGCACTGACTCTTGCAGCCCTTCGATTCATTTGATTCCTCTAGTGTTTTGAATCCCTGCTCCGTCCAGGCATCCAGTGGACACAGAGATGAATCGGGGCAGCCTGTGTTCACAGGGGTCAGGGTCCTACGTAGGAGACAGTGCAGTTCACTTTAACGTGCTGTGGGGCTGCAGGGTCAGGTTCCCTGGGACAGACCTGAAGTGGGGGGAGACAGACGTGCAGGAGGTTTACTGGGGTCACCGCCTGCAGCGAGCGAGAGCAGCAGGATCAGGCGGAACTCTGAACTCTGTCACCAGAGGCCTCAGCCCACCCCTGCAGCACTCCGGAGCTGTGGTGGCCGGTAGAGTCATCCCAGTTGGGACAACTTCTGTATCATCAGGTGCAGCTGTCTTAGAATGTGACCCTGGTCAGGTCGCTTCCTTCAGGTGAGGGCAGTCTTGAAGAGGGACTCAGCAGAGTTGACTGGACTCAGCAGAAAGTTGACCGCCAGCACTTGCAGATCTGAGAAGTGTATACTTCTCCCCTGGCTCTCCAGGGTGATCCAGGTCTGGAAGGGGCTGTGCAAGGAAACGTTGAGAGTGTCATTAATGCTAAGAATTCTGTGGGGGGCCACAGTTCCTGAGGCACTAGCCTGCTGTTTCCCCTTTGCCTGGCAAAGAAATCCACTCTCCTTCTCCTATGCTTGAAAGAAAAAAAAAAAGAATGTGCATGTGTGGACATGGGCACACATGTATGTGTACACACACTACTTCAGCAAAACAGAGGGCTTTATCATACCTAGAATCCAGTGGGACCCTCTGCACACAGCATGAAGGCTGGAGGAATTGGTGTTGCCTGGGACCAAGCTTTCTGCCACCTGGCCTGGCTTTAACATTTCCTCTTCTGCCCTCCAGTTTCTCAGCAGGTTGTGTGGCGCTGCCAGCTTTAATCAACATCAAAGCTGTGATCGAACAGAGGCAGTGCACTGGCGTTTGGAACCAGAAAGATGAATTACCTGTGAGTGCCATTTCCTATTGGTTATTACCTCTCCCATCAAGAGAAGAACGTGGATGTGATGGATTTTAAATGCTTATTTTGCCTTTTAATCAGGAAATTTTATTGTAGCCATTTGACAGGGATTCTTTTATCTGTATGGAGACATGATTAAACAGTAAAAGCAGGGTAGGTAGTAGTGTTAGCCATTCAGTCGTGTCTGACTCTGTGACTCCATGGACTGTAGCCTGCCAAGCTCCTCTGTCTGTGGAATTCTCCAGGCAAGTATACTAGAGAGGGTTGCCATTCCCTTCTCTGGGGGATCTTCCCCACCCAGGGTTCGAACCCTAGTCTCTGCATTGCAGGCAGATTCTTTACTGTCTGAGCCATAGGTACATTTTGGAGGCATTGGAGTTTTCTTACCATTTTGACTTAGAGCAGCAGCGACAGCTAGTGACGGAAAAGGTCAGAAGGGGGAAAGGTGGATATACTGAGGCATGAGCGGTGTTCTAAGTGTTGTTGATTTAAAAAAAAAAATGTATGAGAGTTGTGAGTTAAGTTTTATTGGGGATATAATGAGGACTGCAGCCTGGGAGATAGCACCTTAGATAGATATGAGGAGATGCAAGGATTGGGCTCAGAAAATCAGTTTCTGAAAAGATTTAACTATCTGAAGACCTGTTGCACCAGTTTTCCTGGAGCACAGAGTGCCTCACTCCTGTTCTCCACCCTGCACTACCCTTCAGGGTGTCTGGAAGGTCAGCATCCACTCTAGTCACTTGCCAGCTCTGTCTCTTCTCAGAGCGGTAGTTTGTCCATCTCTAAAATGGGACCATCCTTCTCTTTATGGGGCTGTTAAAGGCTAGATAGAGATAACAGAGGAATGCTTAGAATAATATGGGACACACAGTAGGTAGTCAGGTTTTGTTGCCGTAGGAGTTATGACATGGAAGCATAACATAGGTCATTGTGTGTGTGTGTGTGTGTTCTGTGTGTGTGTGTGTGTGTGTGTGTGTTTCCACCAGGCCTCTGACAGTAGGCACTGTATCTTTGACAGGAATTCTCATTCCTGCCTGACCTGGTCACGGATCCCAAAGGCCACAAATATGTATTTAGCTTTTCGCTTTTCTCCTGCCACCTCTGTGTGCAGGTTTTTCTGCAGTTCCCTTGTAATTCCAGCTGATAATTGTCAGTTGCCCCAGCTTCTCAGAGATCAGTTCTGATGAAAGGCACAGGTGCACGCCCAGTCCTGAGTGTGGTCAGGACACAAGCAGTGCCCCACATGGCAGCTGCTCGTTGAAATGAGTGAGAAGAACTTGAGCCTCCCCTCGCTTTGCTGAGGCAGGTGCCTGCGAGAACCTGGCTATTTCCCAGTTGTATTGTCAGTGTCTGATGCTTGCACCCTAGAACAGAGCGCACTGAAATCTGAATTCACCCGGCGCCTGTGTGTCAAAATAAAGCATTTGGGGGTTGGGGAGAATGATCTGGTTATTTTATCTCGGGATCATTGTTACACTCTGCCATACTTTCTTAGAAGAGTCTGGGCAATATAGACTTTTCTGTTGATAGCCATTTGAGATTTAGAAGAAGAGAAAACAGAAAGAAGTGCTGTTTGTGAAGCCTCTGTCACATGCTTACCACTATGCTAAGGTGATTTCATAGCTTTTGTTTTGTTCACTGCAGAGAGAGAGAGTTGATAGAGTGCTCTGGGCACAGATGGATGGGGTGTGAATTCTCTGGCTGAAATTTAGTTTGAAGCCCTTGTTTCAGGTGGTTTCTCTGGACAGTTGCATACAAAACACGGGAAACCCAGATCTAAAGCCCACACAGCAATAAACAATATTTAGTCTGCCTTTAATGAATTAGCACACTGAATTGTATCAGTGTGTTGTGAAAACCATCAGCATTTCTGGTGAGTTTATTTATTTGGCCATGCTATGCAGCATGTGGGATCTTAGTTCACTGACCAAGGATCAAACCCCTGCCCTGGCAGTGGAGGCACAAGCTCTAAGCACTGGACTGCCAGGGAAGTCCCTTGGTGGGTTTACTCTTTCGTACATCTTGATGAATCTTTAAGAGTGTTTGACTTCCAGAGTATTGCCTTGCCTTTGACCTTTGCTTTCAGGCATTAGAATTTGGTTTGCTATATCGTGTTATAAATAATTTTGAAGATTGATTTAGAATGATGAGGTAATACTTTGAGTCCCGAAGACTGTCCGTCTTTGAGTTAGTTTAGAAGAGTGCTGTAAAAAGTTACCTTCGTATGAGCAGGTTTGATGAATGTTCTTTGCTGCAGAGTGCATACTGGCATGTGGATGGTTTCCTGAAATATAACTTGAATCCTTTACCTTTTTAAAAACAGATTGAAGTGGACCTTGGTAAAAAGTGCTGGTATCACTCGATATTTGCCTGTCCTATTCTTCGTCAGCAAACAACAGATAACAATCCACCCATGAAACTGGTCTGTGGTCACATTATATCAAGAGATGCCCTGAATAAAATGTTTAATGGTAGCAAGTAAGTGTCTTGACTTTTTAAATGTTAGTAATATATATATGTGGAACTTGTTGGGGCAATAAATAATAAATAATAAGGATAAATAAACATAGCTAGAGTTTAGAAGTATATAGATTTACTTATTTAGTGGGTGGTATGTGATCTTTTCTCAATCTAAAGACTGAGAAATTTGTTCAAGAATTTATTAGATTTTAAAAAACAGTTTGGAAACCCTACTTCTAGCATAGGCAGCTAAAGAATTTCTCATTGGAGTTCATTTCAGACCCTTTACAGTGAAATCTTTTCTTTGAAGAAAAGGCCCTGAAGCTGTTTGTGCCCTTCTCAGCAGCTGAGTGCAGGTGGATGGCAACTTGGTTCAGACCATGCTGGTTTCTGATGCCACCATAGCATGTCGTGTGCCACCACAGGCATGTAGGCCACTCTGGGTTGGCTGCGTGCCGTGTAGGCCTAGCAGCTGGCATCAGTTTTGCTGCACGTGTGTGGATTGTGACACCAGTACGTCTGAAAGTCATTCTGAGATCAGATCAGATCAGTCGCTCAGTCGTGTCCAACTCTTTGCGACCCCATGAACTGCAGCACGCCAGGCCTCCCTGTCCATCACCAACTCCCGGAGGTCACTCAGACTCACATCCATCGAGTCAGTGATGCCATCCAGCCATCTCATCCTCTGTCGTCCCCTTCTCCTCCTGCCCCCAATCCCTCCCAGCATCAGAGTCTTGCAAGCTAAACCTTGGAGGAAAAAAAAAAATTGAATTTGCTTCTGAAACCCCAAAAGCAATTTTCAGAACAGTTGTCTTTGTTTTCAAAATACTTTTCACTGATTGCCACTGAAGAATTGCCTTGCAATTTAGGGTCTGGTTTGGTTGGTGTTTATTTTTAACTCTTCAAAGCATGGCTGTTCTATTAAGGGAAAGCACAGTTATAGATGTGCACAAACAAGCATATCTGTGAGTGTAATTGTTACAAGATGCTCTAACTAGATAAAAATTGAATGCTCAGTACTGATCCTGTTTCTTGATTCAATGTTTTCTTTCTTGTCTTTAGATTAAAATGTCCATATTGTCCAATGGAACAAAGTCCAGGAGATGCCAAACAGATATTTTTCTGAAGAAATAACGTTAGTTTGCAATTTGTAAGTGAAACTGAACGGAGGGTGCATTTCAGAAGAGAACGTTCCATTTAATGCAGCTAACCAAGGACTCCCGTGTTTCTATAAGCTAACGCTCCAGAAACTTTGCCAACATCTTAGTGTGTACGCACGGTGGGGAGTGCTCCAGTTGGATGTTATCATAGGGCTTTATTATATTCTTGGTCTTCATTTCTGATCAAGTAAATACACCAGCAGTTGTCATTCAATGCAGGTTTTTGTACTTAATTATATGGTGATTTTTTTACTTTTTAAGAGCAGAAACAGAAATTTACCTTCCTGCCATGTGTTTAATAGTTCTCCTGCTTTTACTTTTGTCATTCTCCTGATAACTGTAAGCCTTGAGAATGTTTGTGAAGAAGTTTTATTCCCTGTTATGTAACATAATTCAATGAAAATCCTTCAGAAAACAAGTTTGATAAACTGAATTGTGGTTATGAAACTTTGCAGGGTTTTATTTTTGTTTTGCTTAAGGAAGAAAGCTGTGATAAATTGTGAATTTGCTTTCTGATAGTTTCCTCTGCTCCAGCTCTCACTGAGAAGTCAGCAGACCTGCACCTGAGCTCTGCTGGTGGCCCCAGCAGGCTGCCTGTTGCAAAATTCCATAATGAATTTATTAGCAGGTCGGCGTGACCAGTCTTCCACTAGAACAGAGTGGAAGCAGTACTGTTGTTTCTTTGCTTTTATTGCCAAGAGATGCTTGTTTTAAGAGTGTGTTCAATAAAACAAAATTCTAATGTTAGAAGTGTTAAGTTGACATTTGCTCTCTTGGTCTTGGTAGCCCTCTTCTCTGAAATCTGCCTTCAGGACTTGGCTGTGTATATTGCATTTGTATATCATTGCAGACACAGTGTTGTGCATGTGTGTGTACATATATATATATACATGTGCACCAGCATCAAACATTGTGTATCTGGAAGGGAAGAAGCATGTTCCAGTCCTCAGATGCAGTTATCAGACTCATCACTTTCAGTCCTTAAAGTTAGAAATTAGCAAATTTTCTGTAGCACAGAATGTTTATTGCTGTTTTTTTGTATTTGAATAGCATCCTGTTCAATGCCTCTCTTCTGCAAAACGTATCATCTCATTGACTGTGAATCTGTATATTATTCTGATGGATACAGATAATGATCGTTTCTCTTGTGAGGTATCTTCATTTAATGCACTGTCTGGAAATAGCCATGCGTGAGAGTCTTTCTCTGTATGATGAACTACAAGGAAAAGACGTCTGTGGACGCAATTCTGACTTAAACCCATGAAGTTACTTCATTTTGAGAATGTCATATGGAAATCACCAAATACTTTGCAACTCTATATCATCTGTCTCAGAACTGACTATCAATATAGGAAAACTTCCACGAGACTATGAAGAAAGGAGACGACACGGAAGCAAAGAGAAACGTGACGCTTCACATTTTAAACTGCAGACTGACTTCGTTTGCGCGGGCGGGGAGGAGGGTGATACCGGATTTGGTGCTCAGTTATTGGAAACTGGCAGCATTTGCTGTCATATATACCAGCCTGGATGGTTCATCCTGAAATATTTACCCGGGAGAGCTGGGATTTGTGTGTAAATGAAGGGGATACTGCTTGGTTGCTGTGTGTGGTCAGGCTGATGGTGAGGGTTGTTACTGTATGCTGTGGGGCTGAGCCAAGATTTGATTGGCCGGTTCAGTGCTCACTTTGCCCGACTTCCTGCTTTGGCCAACTTACGGCTCAGCTCCACAGCTCTCATGTTGGAACCCTCTGTCTGGTAAAGCAGTGAAGGAAGAGAGCAGAGAGTAGCTCCTCGGACTCCAGGAGAAGGTAGAGAACTCCAGGCAACACGGGCCGAGGATGTAAAAGTGATTTTATATTTTTTTCTTTCAGTTAAACCCAGAGTATCTTTTTTATTTTTTTTATTTTTTTACCTTTTGCTCACTAGGCCAGATTTAGTTTTAGTTACAACTTATTCTCACCTTTCCACCTCAAACACCCACACAACATTGAGGCTTTGTGTAAGGTTCCTACATTACTGACATTGCTCTGGAGGCCAGTGGTATGTGTTTTTGACAGCCAGACCCCACAGCAGCTGCCTTAGGCCCCTTTCAAGAAGAGAAGCCAGAAAAAGCTCCGCTTTGTCCCTCTCGCAGTGTTGGCAGCCCCATTGACAGTTTTCTGTCCAGCTCGTGAAACTTTAGACTATGCTTTAATGGAAGCATCTGATTTTGCATTTGCCCATGCAGGGTCCTTGTGGTTCCCACTGGGCAGGGTTAGGGCCAAAAATTTGAAACTGTTGATCTGATAATTTAACATGCAAATGATGTCTTGTGACCTTCTATAATTAAACATACAGACTTAAAATTCACTGGTGACTAAATGTGAAGGAAAGAGGTGGATTTGAAGAGACCAGAGCTTAACCAAAGATACGGAAATGCAGCACGCTGCCCTTTCAACTCTAGAAACACCTTCCCCAATGGTGGCAGGACCAGGTCGTCCCTGAGACTGTCAGTGCAGTTGTTGCACTCTGCTTTCTCTTGAAAAAGGTCGTGATAGAGCCAAGGATTTTACAGTCAGATTAATGATAACAGTGTGCATTTAAAACAGAATCTGAGTGATTTCTTAAATCTCTTGAAAACTATTTCCATTTCCCAGGCTCCGACAGAGGCCATGGAACTATGCTAAACCAATAAAACCTTATCAGATCCTTACAATAATTCTGATTTAGAGCCACTGTGCTTTCAAGTACACACTGAAGTGCAGTGGCAAAGATTGTCTTTTGATCTTTTTTCTCCTTTGTGCAGTCATCACTGATGCCATTTCTGTCATTTTAGTGGTGATTTTATGATACTTCTAATACATAAATGAACGGGTATTGGTGCCTCTTGATTTTTAAAATTTTGAAGAGAAGAGCCACCTCATATTCATAGGGTGTATGAGTATCTTGTGAGTGTATGAGCATTTGATTGAACCTAAGAAAGTGATGAAGCAAATCTTACTGATTTTTCTGTAGCAGCTGATGTATACGGACACACTAAAACCCACATCTCATTATGTGGGGAATGAAGATCCTTTTTTTTCTCTCCAAGTAGTCCCACGGGCTATGCAGTTTAAGTTCAGTGTATTGTATGCTGTGAGTTATTTTCCACCTCGGTGATTTCACCCTCTGGGACAGTAGATTTTGCAAAAACCAAGAACTCTTGGTTTATCTGCACAAGGCAAGCTGCTGGTAGACATTAACCCTCCGGTTTTCCAGCTCAATCTCTGATTAAGTGGATTGACAGGCTGGCCAGTCTGCTTAGTCAGCTGACTCAGGTTAATTTCAGGGAAGGCATGGAGGCATGTTTGGTTAACTTCATCACTAGGCTGTGTAAGGTGAAGACACAAACCAAATACCTTTCATTACTTATCTCTACTTGCATCATCTTTGCGAACACTAGAATGCTGTGGTCTTGAGGGAATGTTATTAGCAAAGAACACGCAGAGGATTTGGTGCTTTGTAAGGCCGTCCAGCGGTGGCAGGCTTTTTGCAGCACAGTGGCGTTTACCATAACCAGGTACAAACTTCACAAACTGCTTATCGAAGGAGAATTGAATAGATACCAAAAATAGAATGACAAGTGTATTTTAATTGCAGATGAGGCAATTAGTTTTAGGGCAGGTTTTTCTGCTGTTGATTTTACTTCAAGACGTAGGGAGAGAAAACAGTGTCATTTTCAAGACATTTCCCGCTACAGTTTTAAACTGTAGTGAGCATATGCTTCATTTACTTCCAAAGAGGCAGAAACAGCTGGAATTGGCTTATAGCACATGCTTTGTGTGATGTTATGGGTGATGACCTACACTCTTATTTTAGCAGTCACTTAATGTTCTCCAGCAAGGCAGATGTGGGGTTCACTAGGACTTAGTGCCTGATGTTTTTCTTTGGGAAGGAGTGGGAGTGAATGTATTGGGGATGGGAGGGTAGCAGGAGAAGAAACGGGAGGATGAGTGAGTGTGCATGAGTCTGAAGTTCACCATTTGCCCCCACCTGTGTGTGCTGAACAGGTATTTAATGTATTTTGCTCCTGACTGCAGTGTGCATGTATTTTTTTCCCCTCCTCCATGTTTTCTAAACCTACACTTAAAAAGATTCATCAGATCATCTTTTTCAGATGGCTCAGGATTGCATTTCTTTTGCTTACCCTGTGCTCTTGGGTTCTATAGTATTTCTATAATTATGTAACAATAGTGTTGCACTGTAATCTATCATATAGAGCTATATGTATGGAAAATTTTGATCAGTTTTTTTTTTTTTTTTAAGAAATGTATTCTGTTTGCAAAGGCACAATAAAGTTGCATCTTATAGACTATAGGCAATAAAGCTAACAATAAACCTTATTTAACACAAACCATATTCACATTCTCTGTTCATTTGATCTTGAGAAAAAGTCGAGCGTATCTGGTAGTTTCAGGGATCTCATTTTAACTTAAAAGGTTCTGATATATTTAATTTATAAATTTCAGACATATAATAGAGTTTTGGGAAACTATAAGAAATGCTTTGTTAATGTGTGTATTCCTATGTAAAACACATGGCTTCTCTTGTGTATATTTTTCAAAATTAAAGAAATGCACATTTGAAAAGTATTTTGTGGAACCAGTCTGTATAAATGTGACAGGTGCCAGAGGCAGGATGGAGGGAGGGAGCACCGAGGTGAGAGAGCATTGCTATCTGCCTCTGCTGAGGGTCTGCATGTAAAGAGTTTAAGAAAATATCTTTGTCACCATCTCATCCTTTTCCTGTTGCTACCAGCAGTGTGAGAGGAGGTGTTGGCTGGGCACCGTCCCCAACTTCTAAAGAAGGGGGATTGGGTTGATAATTATAGGTTCCTGCCCCTCATGCTCATCCTGTGGGTGCCTGGGACCCCCTGACCAAGCAGACAGTGGGAAGATGCACCCAGAAACAGCAGCCGGTGGCTACACCCAGCTTTGCCAAGGAGGAACAGAGGACGCATTGTCTGTCTTCCTCCATGACACCCTGAGGTGGTAGAGATACAGAGTCTCATTGTGCTGCTTCTGTATTTTCTGAGAGAGAAAGACTCATTCTCATCAGATATTTTCTGATGAATCCCACACCCAGTGGCATCTGGAGCTAGGAGATCCAGGAGGTACAGATGAAGCCTGGCATCGCCACCTATCCCTGCAGCATTTGGGGTTTCTCTAGATTCAAAGTGCAGCCTTCCCTGGTGGCTCAGTGGTAAAGAATGAGCCAGAGCAGGAGACATGAGTTCAGTCCCTGAATTGGGAAGGTCCCCTGCAGGAGGAAATGGCAACCACTCCCAGTTTTCTTGCCTGGGAAATCCCATGGACGGAGCCTGGTGGGCTACAGTCCTTGGGGTGGCAAAGAGTCGGACACAATTTAGCAACTAAATAAGAGCAGCAGCATCACCTGAGAGCTTTTAGAAATGCAGAATTTCAGGCCTCAGCCCAGACCTACTGAATCCGCACCTGTGTGCTCCTGAGAAAACTTTCTTCACAATGAGTTCCCTGGATGCTCCCTTATTTTGTCTCATTGACCTGGGAGTTTTTGCAGAAACTTAACAAACTGGCTGGCAATTTGCTATGTAAGTGAATATTGAAACATCTCCAGTGAATAACGTTTGGATAACAAAAGCAAACTCGGGGAGATAATGATGGACAGAGAAGCCTGGCGTGCTGCAGTTCATGGGGTCACAAAGAGTTGGACATGACTTAGCAACTGAACAACAATAACCAAAAACGTATTACTATGTCTCTGGTCACTAATCTGTTGTATGTGCATGCATGCTAAGTTGCTTCAGTCATGCCCAGCTCTTTTTGACTCCAGGGATGATAATGGAATGATCCATTCACAAAGCTTTTCACTGCCAAAGGCCCACAAGTCTGCATTTTCACTGCCAGAGGCCACAAGTCATGAGGCACAGCCAAAATAAAAAAGGAAGCCTTGCACTAAGGGATGATAATGAGATGATCCATTCACAAAGCTTCGTTGAAATCACTGTTAATATGTATGATAATATTTTTTTCTCTTTTTCCAAAAACTTTTTCCTTGCAGTGGGATGTGCTGCTCCTGTGAGTCTTCCATACTAGCAAATGTAAAATAGCTAAACATTAGAAGCACTGTCTTAAGCAAGGGCACTTGTGTGTCAGGGAACTTCTTGTTTCCTTAGCTATGTTTTCCTCCAGCTCAGAAAAGTGCAAAGTGCTTCAGGCTAAATATTGGCTTGTGCAACAGAATCCATTAGTAATTTAGGCAGATGTGTGCCTGGGAAATGCAGAAAGTAACATAGTATGACAGCTTCAGTCATTCAACATAGAAATATTTTTTTTTCTTAAGTGCCAGGAATTAGGAAGAAGCAGAGTCCTGAGCCCCCAGGAGCTTATGGACTGCCAATAGGTGCAGAAAAGTAGAAGAGAACCAAGCCCCTGTAGTGTGGTCAATGCCCACCAGTGACCTAACTACTGCAGGATGACGGGAGGGAAGAGAGAGGTGAGACGTAATGATGCGACGGGGGGAGGCAGGGTGGGAGCGAGTGCAAAATCTTAAGTTCCCCAACCAGGGATTGAATCGGTGACCTCAGCAGTGGGAGCTTGAAGTCCTAACCACTGGACTGCCTGGAAATTTCCTGATTTGTGCTTTTTAACTTACTTTAATTGAAGTATAATTGCTTTACAATGTTGTGTTAGTTGCTGCTGTACAACAATGTGAATCAGCTGTAGGTGTTCATATATCCTCTGCCTCTTGAGCCTCCTTCTCACCCCCACCCCCATCCCACCCCTCTAAGTTGTCAGCACTGAGCCGAGCTTCCCGTGCTCTATGCTGCTAAGTCACTTCAGTCGTGTTCAACTCTGTGCGACCCCATACACGGCAGCCCACCAGGCTCCGCCGTCCCTGGGATTCTCCAGGCAAGAACACTGGAGTGGGTTGCCGTTTCCTTCTCCGATGCATGAAAGTGAAAAGTCAAAGTGAAGTCACTCAGTGGTGTCCGACTCTTAGCGACCCCATGGACTGCAGCCCACCAGGCTCTCCCGTCCATGGGATTTTCCAGGCAAGAGTACTGGAGTGGTAGGTTCCCATTAGCTATTTATGTGTTTTTAAGGTCCACTCTGGCCACAGTGGGATGAAAGGTGGTTGGGGAGAGGATGTGGTTATAGATCCTGGGAGGGCTTGTTTGGTAGATAATGAAGGTGAGTGTGAGTTTTTGTTGAGCACAGTAGGTCCTGCTGGGCAGCATGGTGAATAAGACAATCTTGGTCTCTCCTCTCAATGAGGGTAATCTGAGAGAAATTAAATAAAAATGCAGCAAGATGTTTTTGGCACATACAATGCTCGAAAGTCTCTTTCAATACAGTGAAGCATTAAAGTGTTCTTGTCTCTCAAGTGCTGGGACTCCTTGCTCTGATTGTTCTAAAAATCACTCTCATTTCTTCCTATTGTCTTCACATTTTGGGTGGGTTTCTACCTTCTCCACACTCTCCTTACTTCATTGGCTTCCTACACTATGTGAGCTTAGTGATGTTCTGCCAGCCTCCTGTAGGGATTCACCTTTTCACTCCATTTGGAGACCACATTCAGCCACCAAGCAAGTGCTGCTTTTCAAATGAAGGACTTGATATCTTTTCCTGTCAGAAGTAAAGATGTGCCTTAAAAAGAAGTGTGTTATTTGTTAGCATTCAAGACTGTTTGGGAAGCTTTCCCTTCTGAACAGATTAGAAATGACATATATATATCACCATGTGTAAAGTAGACGGGTAGTGGGAAGTTGCTATGTAACACAGGGAGCTCAACTCAGTGCTCTGTGATGGAGGTGGAGGTGGAAGGCTCAAGAGGGAGGGGATATATATATATATATATATATATATATATATATATATATATATATATATATATATAAAGCTGAGTCATGTAGAGCAAAAACCAGTACAAGAAGATGAGATGGTTGGATGGCATCACTGACTCAATGGACATGAGTTTGAGCACACTCTGGAGATAGTGACGGTCAGGGAAGCCTGGCATGCTGCAGTCCATGGAGTCACAGAGTCATACATGACTTAGTGACTAAACAACGCCCAATTTTTAAAAAATGCATTTCAGGTTTCCTGTTGTAGCACAAGACTATGTTGCTTTTAGTTAATTTAGATCAGTGAGCACATCAGGCCTGCAGAGGAATTTCACAGAAAATTATTACATTGTCATGAAAACTTTGAGAGGCGGTTCTGGAAATCTGGGCTGAGGGCCTGTGTCTGTGTTGGTGAGTATCAGCAGCACACACGCAGTAGGCTGTCAAGATTTGTGTAGTGGCTTCATGCCATGAAGGGACCCACAGTCTTGCCGTGTGGCCTGTTTCAGCTCTGATCATGTCTGTGTTCCAGGCAGCAAGGAGGAAGCAAGGGGGGAAAGAACAAGCTTCCACCTAGGTTAGCCCTTTTGAAGTCTTTCCTGGAAGCTCTACCCAGTGACTTACTAGCCACACTTGGCTGCAGGGAAGTCTGGGTAATGTAGTCTTTGAGCCAGGCACATTGCTGCCTATAATAAAAGGAAGGTTCTGTTAGGAAGGAAGAAGGGGTGAATGGTTGTTTTACAAAAGTAACTTGTGGTCTCTTCCACAAGATGCACTTAACTGTGCATCTCAGCCAGGTAACAGGTGAAATTTCATTCACAGAATGGAATTAAGTCATCAATACCAGTAGTCAATGCAACTTCTTACCTGTCTTGAGATGTGAGACAAACAAGTTTGCTATTACTGGAATATCTCCTTGACACACATTTCTTGGCCTCTGGTGGTATTCATGGTAGAAGCAGGAACCTCACCCTAACTACAGACAAAAGCCCTATTCTACACTTGTTCTAGAACATTCTTCTTGCGATGTATCAAATTTCAGAGCCAATGATGACCTTTGTTTTCTATCTTGGTATCTGTGTAGGTAAAAAGTGTGCATCTTGGTTTTGAGTTGCTTATAAAGCTTTAAAGCATTTTTAAATGCTCTATTGGAAGACCCTATTTTATTGTATTTTGCTTTATTGTGCTTCACAGATACAATGCTTTTTTTTTTTTTTTTTAAGCAAATTGAAGGTTTGTGGCAACCCTGCATCTAGCAAATTTACCGGTGCCATTTTTCCAAGAGCATTTGCTCACCTTGTGTCTCTGTCACATTTTGGTAATTCTAGCAATATTTTAAACTTTTTCATTATTATGTCATCTGTGATCAGTAATCTTGGATGTTACTGCTGTGACTTGCTGAAGGTTCGGATGATGGTTAACATTTTTTAGCCACAAAGTTTTAAAAATTAAGGTATGTGCCTTTGACTATGGTATAGTATAAACATTACTTTTATATGCACTGGGAAATCAGAAAATTCTTGTGATTCACTTTATTGCAGTGGTCTGCAACCAGATCCACAATATCTCAAGTATACCTGTATTTGCCTAATTTTAAAATTAAAGACAGACTATAAAATAATCAATATAGCAGGGCATTTAAGAGTTTGGAGTATGGGATTAAATCTGAGTTCAAATCCTGATTCCACCAAATTCCAGTTGTGTGATCTTGGGCAAGTGATAGAAACTTCCATCCAACTTCCCTGGTTGTCCAATGGTTAAGAATCTGCCTCCCATTGCAAAGGACACAGGTTCGATCCCTGGTCCAGAAAAATTCCACATGGCGTGAGGCAACTAAGCCCATGAGCCACTGTTTCTGAGCCCACACTCTAGAGTCCACTCACTACCATTAGAGAAAAGCCGGCACAGCAGTGAAGACCCAGCACAGCCATAAATAAATAAAGTCTATGACTTTAAAAAAAAAAAAAGAAACTTCCTGTCTATGCCTTAGTTGACGCATCTGTAAAGTAGAATAATAGTTTCTACCTCATGGTTTTGCATGCATGCTAAGTTGCTTCAGTCGTGTCCTACTCTTTGTGACCCTATGGACTGTAACCTGCCAGGCTCCTCTGTCCATGGGATTCTCCAGGCCAGAATCCTGGAGTGGGTTGCCATGCCCTCGCTCCTCCAGGGGATCTTCCCAGTCTGGGGATGGAACCTGCATCTCTTACGTCTCCTGCATTGGCAGGCAGGTTCTTTACCACTAACACCATCTGGGAATCCCCACCTCATGGTTTTGATGAGGCCTAAATGAGATACCTCAGAGAAGGCAATGGCACCCCACTCTAGTACTCTTGCCTGGAAAATCCCATGGATGGAGGATCCTGATAGGCTGCAGTCCATGGGGTCGCTGAGTTGGACACAACTGAGTGACTTCACTTTCACTTTTCACTTTCCTGCATTGGAGAAGGAAATGGCAACCCACTCCAGTGTTCTTGCCTGGAGAATCCCAGGGACGGAGGAGCCTGGTGGGCTGCGGTCTATGGGGTCTCACAGAGTTGGACACGACTGAAGTGACTTAGCAGCAGCAGCAGCAAATGAGATACCTGGCCCATGGTGAATGCTGAAGAGTGGGTAGGTAGGTTTTATTTCATTAAGCCAATAAAACATGAGACACATGGCATATGCAAATCATAGCTCAAAGAGAGCAGGAAAGGGGAACTAATAGCTGGCATCTTAGAGGTGAACTGGGCCCACAGGGACGGGGCCTTCAGTAGATGCTGAGATGACCAGCAGTAGAGCACAAGCTTTTCATACTGTTTCTTCTGTATGCCTTGCTGGAGAATATTAAGTGACTGCTAAATATCAATAACCTCAGATATGCAGATGACACCACCCTTATGGCACGAAGTGAAGAGGAACTAAAAAGCCTCTTGATGAAAGTGAAAGTAGAGAGTGAAAAAGTTGGCTTAAAGCTCAACATTCAGAAAACGAAGATCATGGCATCCGGTCCCATCACTTTATGGGAAATAGATGGGGAAACAGTGGAAACAGTGTCAGGCTTTATTCTTTTGGGCTCCAAAATCACTGCAGATGGTGACTGCAGCCATGAAATTAAAAGACGCTTACTCCTTGGAAGGAAAGTTATGACCAACCTAGATAGCATATTCAAAAGCAGAGACATCACTTTGCCAACAAAGGTTCGCCTAGTCAAGGCTATGGTCTTTCCTGTGGTCATGTATGGATGTGAAAGCTGGACTGTGAAGAAGGCTGAGTGCCGAAGAATTGATGCTTTTGAACTGTGGTGTTGGAGAAGACTCTTGAGAGTCCCTTGGACTGCAAGGAGATCCAACCAGTCCATTCTGAAGGAGATCAGCCCTGGGATTTCTTTGGAAGGAATGATGCTAAAGCTGAAACTCCAGTACTTTGGCCACCTCATGCGAAGAGTTGACTTATTGGAAAAGACTCTGATGCTGGGAGGGATTGGGGGCAGGAGGAGAAGGGGACGACAGAGGGTGAGATGGCTGGATGGCATCACTGACTCGATGGACGTGAGTCTGAGTGAACTCTGGGTGTTGGTGATGGACAGGGAGGCCTGGCGTGCTGTGATTCATGGGGTCGCAAAGAGTCGGACACGACTGAGTGATTGAACTGAACTGAAAATGAGTGTAGGTCATCACATGAAACAAAGCATGTGCTATAAGCCAGCTATTTCTGCTTCTTTGGAAGTAAATGAAGCATATGCTCACTACAGCTTATAACTGTAGAGGGAAATGTCTTGAAAACTACACTGTTTCAAGGATGATAAGACTCTTGCCACGCAGTGAGGGTGTGGTGCTCAGGATGCCAGGCTGAAGGAAGCTTCTCATCACGCAGTGCAGAGGCTGTGTCCATCTGAGACTGAGCTCTTGTGAGATGTGTATGGCAGAGATCCCTGCATATACATAGTACAGGGACCCCTCAGGAATGACTATTGTGTACCCCTTTTATGGATATAAGAGAAGTTAGAAGAATCAGACACGAGTGGCTGTGTTCAGAGTGTAACTGGTACAACAGTAATTTTGACAAGTTTAGTACACATTCATTTTTTCAGGATACGTTTGTTACTGTATTCCAGAAGCTGTTCTAGGCACTGAAAAAAATACATATATTCTTGCCAACAGCCTTTTGAGATAGGGACTATTGTTACCTCATTTTACAAGTGAGGAAACTGAGGTATTGAGGCATTGTCATTTGCTGGAGAATGCACAGTTAATTTCTAGCACAGCCAAGAAGCTGCTTTCAGTGCTTCTGCATTTAACCTAATCTCTGGTAATTGAGGCCTTCTGCAGTTCCCTTTGGTGGAGAAGAAACGGTTCAAGTCTCCTTTTAGGAATAGCTTGTAAAATCATGGCTGTCGTAAAATTGGCTATTGTAAAATCATGTGCAGGAAAGATTTGCGCACAGGCCTAGCGCAGAAGGGAGGGGCAGCTTCTTGCTGGTTAAAAAAAAAAAAAGAGAGAGAGAGAGAAAGTTCTCTTTGACCCACTTGCTGAAGTGTCACAGGGGATTTCCGCAGGGTGGGCTTTCTTAAAGCAGTTTAAAAGCTGGAAAAAAGAAACAACCAATTTATCTTTTTCTTCAACAATTAGACTATGGTCTTGATAAGAGAATGCATCCTGATTAAATGTTGAAACTGGATTCTGGCCAGCTTAACCAAGCTTACTGCATAGTATAAAAGTGATTTAAGTTCCTGTTTTTCGGGGTCCAAAAATGTGTTGTGGGCATCTTTCA
The DNA here is from genome assembly GCA_935064755.1 of Tragelaphus eurycerus. Lineage (NCBI taxonomy): Eukaryota > Metazoa > Chordata > Mammalia > Artiodactyla > Bovidae > Tragelaphus > Tragelaphus eurycerus. Next base: position 10,937,274 of record CAKXYN010000070.1, on the reverse strand, counting down.
CGTAGGAAAATTGGTAAAAACCAGTGCTTCAGGCTACAGATTGGCAAGTAAAAAAAAAAAAAGACTGCTGGGACTGAGGCCTCCGGCTCTGAACTGTCGGTCCTCCTGCACGTGTGGAATGAGCGGGCTGGATGTCTGTGGTCTCCAGTGAGCCCTGAGCCTAGATTCACAGCCCACCCCGGCATGCCTTAGGCCTCCTGCTCGGTACACTGCTGCTCTAGTTTCTTCCTGGTCTCGAGGGCCAGTTCTAATGCTTGCTTTTTCCTGTGTTAATATTTTTAATCTCCAAATTGTTGTTTTACGATTTTATTTGTGTTGAGTGAAGAAGTCCTTTCATGTGTGTGTCAGTTTCTCAGTCGTGCTGACCTTTGCGATCCCAAGCACTGTAGCCCACCAGGCACAGATTCCTTACTGTCTGAATCATCAGGGAAGCCCACCCCCTTTCGTGGGGGATATGAAAAAAAAAATCAGGGAGTATTTAATCCTTTCTGGAGCCTCATGGCTCCCAGTTGCTCACTCCTGAGCTGCAGGTTGGAGAAAAAATGTAGAAGAATGTAGCCCAGAAAGAATGTGGCCCTTTTACTGTCCCTCCCTTTGAGGAATGCTCCTCCTCACCTCTTTCAGGAAACACAGAGACAGCCCAGAGCCTGCAACCCACTCCAAGCTAGGCCTCTGTCCCTCCATCCCCATTCTGGTTAGCTTGATAGGTTAGGGAGGAGGGGTCAGAGCCAGATTTTGTCTTGAAGAAACCTTCCCAGTTTCTCTTCTGCTTTCCCACACTGATGACACTTTTTCCTCTAGATTTTGTTCTCTAAAAGTAGACTGCTTTTTAAAATTAAGGCCGTGGAAGGCCATTTCTAGAGGGCAGGGGAAGTTCTGTTTCTGATGTGGTGCCAGCTATGTGACAGTTCATTGAATAATGACTTGGAATTGTACGCTTACAGTTGGTGCACTTTTCCATATGTCTATTTCACCTGAGGGACAAAATGAACATTTTGTGATTTATTACGAGAGGAGTAGTGACTCGTCTGTTAGCAAGGAAGAATAAAATGAAGGAAGATGAAACAAGAAGAGACGAACTGATTTTGCTTGATGCGAAAATGGGGAGTCTGAGGTGAAAGTGGGCAGTGACCCAAGAATTTTAGGTATTTGTCCTCAAGATGTCTGCAACTTTTTAGTAGTATTTGTTATTACAGTAGTGGAAGATTGGAAACAATGAAATATCAAGTCATGGTTAAATAATGGCACAACCAAAAATGAAATACTACTTTGCTATTAAGAAGTAAGCCATAAATGTTTGTTTATTAAAGCCATTTATAAAAGCATAGTGCAATCCCATTTTTAAAAAGTTTTTAAATTATATATTTTATATGTAGGCACAGAAAATAATCAGGAGGAATGTAGCCCATAATATTAACAATGGATTATCCCTGAGGTAAAGAATTACGGATGATTCTTACTACCTTAGCTACATTTTCTTCCCCAGTGAGCGTGCATTTTTTGCAGAACACAGTAAGAAAGGAAATGCCTTGTAGGGCTGCAGCTGGGCTCGTAGCCTCCTCACCAGAGAGTCTGCACATCCCCTCAGCTGCTAGCCTGGGGTGGCCAGGGCCTGTGCCAGCTGCTTGATCACAGTTCTCCCTTTACAAACTATAAAAACTCACCGATGACCCAGGAGCATGTTTGAATGCAGAATCTCAATGTTTAGAGAGACTTGAACTCCATTCACCTTTCCTAACATTCCAATCATGCTTGCAGAGGATGGCCTCTCCTCTTTCATGGGTCCTTCTGCAACACAAGGGCTGGGAGAACCATCTCCAGGCTGGGATTTCCCAGAGATTTTCTTCAGAGGTCAGGTTGCTCATTTTCCAGGGTTCAGTTCACGCCTTCCACTTCATTGGAAAAATTCCTATTATCTGTATCATTTCACGCTTGATTATAAAAAAATAATCTGATCCTGTTCAGCAGTATCACAGAACTCTGTCAAGTTTTCTTGTCCTATTTGATTACCTCATTGAGGCTCTGGGTGCAGTCATGGGTCTATCACAGGTGCTTCAGAAATAACTAGTTCTCTGAGGCTTGAGATCCAGCTCCCCACGCTGAGACAGAGGCCTCCAGAAGAAAGACCTCAGTTGTGTGGAGCCCTGCTAGGACTCTGATCCAGCTGTTCCCCATCTCTGGGCCTCAGCGTCCTCCTTTGTAAAATGGGTGGAGGAGAAGTTGGGGCTGAGTGGGTGCCGAGGCCCCCACCAGTTCTCACAAACAGGTTCTGAGAACAGGGCTTGCGGTAGCTCTGGCCCGCCCGCCCTCTACCCCAGTATGGGAGCACAACAGCATGATAACCCTTGTGGTATGCCTTAGACACGAATGTCTTGTTTTGTATCAAAGTAAATAATAAAGAAAAAGTAACTCTTTCCACCCCACCCCCATGAAAAATAATAATGAGAAGGAAGGAAGCACGGGAGAAATCGAAAGGGAAGGATCTCAGGAGAGTTCTCAGTGCGAAGTCTTGTAGTGGCTGTCACACGGGGCCCATCGCCATGTTAGACATATCTCTCTGAAAGGTTGGGCTTGCCTCCTTGTCGGACCACAGGCCTGAAAGAGAGGTGGGTGACTGTCAGTGCAGCAAGAGCCCCTGAAATTTGATGCAGCATCCACTCATGTCTACCCACACACACCCCCACCAGCTTCCCAGCCTTCAGGGGGGGTCTGAGGACTTGTCCCCAGGCCACCAGCATGGGACTAGGTGAAGGACCTCAGCAACCCTGCCAAGAACTTTCCTTGTGCCATCTTGAGATGAGAGGCTGGAGAATGTGCCCAAGGTCACGTAGCTAGGAGGGGTTGCAGGCAGCATCTGAAGCTAGTTAGTCTAGCTTCTTGGAGACTTTGTCAAGGTCCCCATGGAGGTGTGAGAAGCAAGCTGATAACCAAGCCATCATCTGAGTTGATTCTCAGTCCTTGAGAGGATCACAGCGATAGGGGAGGATATGAATGAACCACGGTCTGTCAGTCAAGTAGAGCTACTTTACCTAAAAGTCCCTTTGATAACCCAAATTTGATGTGTTAATTCACTACTGGGCTAGCACCTTCTAAATGGGCTGATTCATCGTGAGTGTCATGTCTATACACACCATCCTCCAAAACATCTGGGTTGAAGCTGAGCTGCCCTTGGTCATCACTGAGCTTATTAACTCAGGTGTGTAAACTTCTCATAGTTTTAATCTGCATGGTTTTGTATTTTGGGACAGAGTTTTATTCTCAGTTACTCATTTCAAAATTTCAGAAAAGAGAGATAACGGATGATTCTCCTCTAAAAATGTTCCAATATTGAAACTGCTAAAAAATCCTTCTCTGCTCTTAAAGGGTATCCATTGGTATATCACCTTTAGTTATATGCATTGGAAATTCATTACATTTCCATTGTTAAAAAATAACAATGTATAAGACACTGAACTTGGGTTTCTGCAGAGAAATATCAAGGAATGTGAAATGCAAACCTCAGGTATAAAACTTGAAACATTTTCATCTACTGAAAGGAATTGGTGAATAGAGTTGGTTATCGTTAACCCCCTCTGCCCTGGCCCCCAACCACAGAGAGGAACCTGGGCTTTGAACAGAAGTTGCAACTCTCCTGCTTGCTAGCAGTATGGCTTCAGACAAGTCACTAAAGGTCCTAAGCCTCAGTTTCCTCATCTATAAAATGGTAACCACACTGACTACTTTAAAGGTTGTTATGAAACTTGAAACTTAAAAACTTTATGTATATTCATATATATAAAGCACTGGTAAACTTTAAGGTTGTTATGATTGAGTTGGCCAGAAAGTTCATTTGGGTTTTGGGAAAAACTTAAATGAACTTTTTGGCCAACCCAATATTATTGATGGGTGGATCAGTGGTAAAGAATCCACCAGCCAAACAGCAGATGCGGGTTCAATTCCTGGGTCGGGAAGATCCTCTGGAGAAGGAAAAGGCAACCCACTCCAGTATTCTTGCCTGGGAAATCCCATGGACAAAGGAGTCTGGTGGGCTATAGTCCATGGGGTCGCAAAGAGTTGGACACAACTGAGCAACTAAATAACAGTATTATTGATAGCTAACGTGTAAGCATGACTCTGCCACCTTGACTAGATTTCCTGATCTCTGAGCCAGTAATCTGTGAGATGGCACTGTGGTGTTCCCCTAATGGGTTGCTGTGAGCATAAGGAATTCCCTGGGTGTGACTCCCATCACTGTGCTGGGCTAGAGAGGGCACCTGCTAGATGTTAGGGCAGTGCTGCCTCAGTCTAAGCTGGAAGGAGAAAGGAGACTGAGGCCTCTCTTTCAGACACCATTTTTCACTTATGTCTTTTCCTGATCATGTCAGAATGATCATGGGCTGGAATTGGATGAGGGAGTCACTTGAACTGCCAGGTAGTTCTTTGCCTCTATCCCTGACTTCCCCTTCTTCCCCCTCCAGTCCTTGGCAGTAGATCAAGGCCCTGAGTTGCCACAGGGAAATGAGCAACTGAGGCCATTTTTTTTTTTTTTTAATCAAGTGATATTTGGTTCAGGTGATAAAACTGACTCTCCCCTCCCACCCCCAAAAGCTAGACCAAACCAATGGGAAAATAAAAAAAGTTTTCTTAAGAAAACAACAAGACTCGGACTTCCTTAATAGTCCAGTGGCTAAGACTCTGTGCTCCCAATGCATGGAGCCCAGGTTTGATCCCTGGTCAGGGAACTGGATCCCACATGCTTGCAGCTAAGAGTTCACATGCGCTGCTAAAGATCCTGTGGGCCACAGTGAAGACCCAGTGCAGCCAAAAAAAAAAAAAAAAAAAACTTTAAAAAGAAAGAAATCAATATTTATGAAAGAAAGAAAGAAAACAAGATTCAGACGGAATCGTTCAGACAAAAGAACCTCGGCTTCCCAGGTGGTGCAGTAGTAAAGAGTCCACCGGCCAATGCAGAAGACAAAGGAGAAGTGTGTTCCAGCCCTGGGTTGGGAAGATACCCTGGAGGAGGAAATGGCAACCCACTCCAGTGTTCTTGCCTGGAGAATCCCAGGGACAGAGGAGTCTGGTGGGTGTCCACTGGGTTGCAAAGAGTCAGACATGACTGAGCACACATAGATATAGGATTAAGTGGGGGAATACTTCAGGTTAGGCCAAATAAGATGGACATTTCCTGAAATCACACTGCTCTTTCCATTAGTCCAGCTTCGCCCCCATGTCCTCCCCAGTGTCACCCTTCCGCCTGCATCTGTTCAGACACTATAGTAACTCCCTGGACCTCAGGACTCTGCTGCCATGGCCTCTGTCTGGAAAAGATCCCCACCATCTGCTGCCTGGAATGAGCAGGTCCAGAGATTATAAGAGACTCACCTGGGACATTTGCAGACACGTCTTCGGTTCCCTGGTTAAGGAAAAAGAAGGGGTAAAATGATTATCTCACCACGACCAACAGTTCCAAACATGATTTCTGCTTCACTTTTCCTGTTTATTTAGGATTATAAGTTTTTTCTAGTGTGGCTATGACTATTTTTTTCAAAGCAAACAATAACTACATCAACATTATAAAAAATACATCATAGGTGTTTGGTGGTCAGGTGTATAGGACTCCACACTGCCAATGCAGAGGGCCAGGGTTTGATCCTTGATCAGGGAACTAGATCCTACATGCTAAAACTATTAATAAAAGAGCCCACGTGCTACAACTAAAACCCAGCACAGCCAAATAAGTAAATATTTGGAAAAAATACATCATAATAAAGTAAACTTGTAAAATGACAGTGCATAATAATGATTGACACTGAAAAGAAGATTAATTTACTAAGACACAAGCTATAAAGCATAATATATTTACATTTTATGGTTTTAATAATTATTATTAAAAGTAAAAAATTGAAGTATAGTTGATTTACAATATTGTGTTAGATTCAGATGTACAGTAAAGTGATTCAGTTTTTATATATGTAAATATATGGGGCTTCTCTGGTGGCTCAGATGATAAAGAATCTGCCTGCAATGCAGGAAATCCAGGTTTGATTCCTGGGTCAGGAAGATCCGCTAGAGGAGGAAATAACAACCCACTGTAGTATTCTTGCCTGGGAAATTCCAGGGACAGAGGAGCCTGGTGGGCTACAATCCATGGGGTCCCAAAGAGTTGGATGTGACTGAGGGAATAACACGTATACATATATATGTAAATGTATATATACATGTATATGTAAATAAATATTTCAGGTTCTTTTCCCTTATAGATAATTACAAGATATTGAATATAGTGCTATGCAGTAAGTAGCATTTAACTCTTGAGAACTGAGGTGAGGTCTTCTTTCCCACTCCTCCTCACATCAATTTAAAAAGCATTGCAAATACAGACGTGGGTGAACGTGGGTTAGTACGGCCACCTGCAGTAGGATCCAAATTGGGGTGGGGGCTCACAAGGAGGGGGCCAAGGATAAACCACTGCCTGTAGTGGTTTTGACCCAGGCTTCCTGGGCACTGGTCCCCTGGCCACAGCCCTGCCCCCATCCCCATCCCAGGCATTTGTAATAAGCCCAGACCTGCGGGCTTTGCGGGTGGAACACCCACCCCTGCCGCTGCCGCTCCGGGGATGGGGCTCTGCCTTCCTAAAAACTTCCCGGGGTGTGGAAAGAGAAGGGGTTTTCCCCGAGTACTCTCTCCAGGAAAGACATAGGCAGTGCCTGGCCCTGAGGTGCAGCTCAAAGTTCCAGAAATCCCAACCCAACTGAACTGCCCGCAAGGGCTGCCTAGAGCAAAGCGCTGCAAAAATCGGGCTGTCTTCCCGCGCGATTCCCCAGGACTTACGGCGGTAGCAGATGCCTGTGATGACCAATGACAGGAGAAGGATGGCGCAGGTCCCGACCAAGGGAGCCCAGATGTAGATACTGCAGGCGAAGTCCGGCCGGCTCGTGTCCACTGACGACACAGAAGACGCGGACACTTAGGAGAGGGCTCGGGATCACCCCCGCCCCCCCCGCCCACCTCGACCCTGGGAACCGCCCCCGCCCCCGCGACCCTATCCCACCCCGCTGACGCGGACACGTCCCTTTCCCGGTTCCGGCTCTCGTTTCCCCACAGCTTGGGCTGCTAGGAAGATCAGTGGGGCCCCGGCGAGGGCCTTTGCCGCGCCCGCCTCACCTGCGCTGCCCGCCGGGGTCCGGCACACCTCTGAGCGCGGAGAGACCGACCTAGTCTGCGGCGCGCTGGTGGGCGCCCGCGTGGATGGCCGCATCGCCGGCGTGGTGGCGGGCTTCGCTGCGGGTGCAACGGAGAGTGGTTAGGGGCCGCGTTGAAGCTGTGGCCACGAACCCTTCCCTCCTCTCCGCCAGCCTTTGCCAAGGGGGCGCTCCCTCCGGATTAGCCACTGGAGGAGCCGTAGAGGCTCAGCGGAGCTCGGCGCTCAGCGCAGGGAGATGCTGAAAGACCACCTGGTCGTCTGAGTGCAGTGGGTGCCTTGGACATGAACACGGAGGCCCGTGCCCCTCCGCCCGGCCTCTCTCCAGGGCCCCACCAGAAACCTCGAGGGCTTGGAGGAGGCAGGGGTGGGACGGTGGGACACCCGCCTTCTACTGACCAGCAGAGAGAAGCTCAGATAATTGAAATGCAATAACTTGCCCAGGATCATACTAGCCCGGAACTCGAGCCCAGATCAACCAGACCTAAAAAGTCACCTTGAATCACTACCCAGTCGCACCCTAGCCTCAGTTTTCTCCTTTGTGAATTGGGAACAGTATCTAAGTAGCCCCCAGAGGCTCGAACCCCAAGAGACTCGAACATAGCGGTGTCCGTGTGAAAAACGGACTCAGACGTGAACCCCAAAGCCCACCCGGGGCGCCCGAACCTGGCAAGAAGACAGGCACGAAGTTACTGAAGTACAGGATCGAGTTGCTCACGACCGAGCAAAAATAGTAGCCTTGGTCCTCCTGGAGGAAGCTGCTCAGGGTGAGCTGGAATTTGGTGCCGGAGACCCTGGCGCCGGAAATGTGTCTGGGGTCCAGTCCTTCGGCTAGCTTGACCCGTTGCGGGGAGATGTACGTTAGGAAGGTGGGTCTGGGGTCGTCCCCGGGTATCTGGCGGAGCCAGGAGCACCCTGAGGTCATGCCGGACTGCAGCAACTCGCAATGCAGCTCCACCTTCTCGCCCAGTCTGGCCTCCTTCTGCATCGGCGACATTCGGAACGAGAGTGACCCGAGGACCTTGGCGGCATCTGCGGGACACGGGCAGCGAGACTGAGCCGGGAGCCCCGTGCCTCCCCCCGCCCGACCGCCCCCCCATCCCATGCCAGCCCCGCCCCCGCTTCCCCCAGGGGGTCGCCAACTCACCGAGCAGCAGCACGGCCAGCGGCAGGATCAGGGCGGTCAAGAGTGAGGCCATGGCGCGCTCCCCGCCGCAGAAACTCCGAGGCGCGCAGGAGCCGGTGGATCACCGACCCGGCCGGGGGAAGTTTCGCCCTTCGACCGGCCGCCGAGCCCGATTTCGCATTCGGAGGATGTGATGTCACTTGAAGCCCCGCGGAGAAGAGAGTCGCCCTCCTTTTCGCGGTTGTCAACCTCCAGCCCAGAGAGGGGTGGGCGTGTGGGGGTCCGTGAATTGGGGCCGTCGAGGCAATCTGGCCGGGTGGAGAACTAGGACAAGGATTGTTGGACGTGGCCCTTGGAAGGGCTCTCTTGTGGGTGTGACAGAGGCAGAACATAGAAATGAGAGATTTCTAGAAGGGAGGGTGAGCAAGCAGAAAGGCAAGAGAAATGTCCACTTCCTTTGACCTCATTCAAAGTGGCCCGGGCACCGACAACTTGGGGCTTTAGATCCCCCCGAATTGGGCCCTGAAGGCTGAGACTAAGAGGAGTTAGTGACTGGCCCACGTCTGGGGAGCTCGGACAGGGGAATCCAGGTCCACAGAGGAAAAGACCTTCCTTCCATTGAGGAGACTTCCACCAGTCAGCCGGTCAAGCAGTGTGTGGGGCTTGTGATTTTCTGCTCCTCATGCTCTTTCCTCAGCAGTTAAACCTGGCCACCACAGCCTCATTCCTTCGAGGCCTCTGCAGCAGCCTCCACACTAGCCCCTATTCCAGCCAGTCCCCCAACCACACTGCTGTGAACAGTATTCTCCAAAAGGGAATGTGATGGTGTCACTCTTGAAGCCTCCTGGTGACCTGCAGGTCTGCGTGGAAGCTCTGCGTGGAAGCTCAGCCCTGCCTTGGCTTGGAGCCTCTGAGTGCTGGTTCTGCCCAGCCTTCTGCCCAGCCTCCTGCCCAGGCCCCTGCCCTGGTCTTTTCTATTCACCGCCCACTACATGCCCATAACGCACGACTGATGGTGCTCTCAGTTGTGTCCGACTCTTTGTGACCCAATGGATGGTAGCCTGCCAGGTTCCTTGCCCATGGCATTTTCCAGGCAAGAATACTGCCAGCGGATTGCCATTTCCTACTACAGGGGAATCTTCCCAAGCCAGGGATCAAACCCGGTCTCTTGTGTCTCCTATGTTGGCAGACAGATTCTTTATCACTAGCGCCACTGATGATCTGAACTGTGGGCTCCCCATGCTGAAATGCGCTTCTGTTTCAGCCCCTGGCCAGTTCCCAAACCTTGGGATCTGAATCTCATTCTTCTGGCTCTGGGTGCTCGGCAGGCACATGTGTCAGTCTGGGTGGAGATGGTTCTTCCTGTCTGAACCTGATACACACTTGGCCCCTTCCTTTTTTTGTCTGCTGCTGCCCTGAAACCTTCCACCCCATAGTGGGTCCCCTTTCTCATTTCTTCCGGGTCTTCCCACTTTGCATCCCATAGTGCAGCGATCCCCAAACTTTGACATCAGGGACCAATTTAGTGGAAGACAACTTTTCCACCGACCAGAGGCAGGGGATGGTTTGGTGATGATTCAAGCACATTTTATTTATTGTGAACTTTATTATTATTATTACATCAGCTCCACTTCAGATCATCAGGTGTTAGATCCCAGGGGTTGGGGACCCCTGCCACAGTGCATGCCCCTCAAGCTGCTGCCCCCTGTTTCTAGAGACAAACCACCTAGTGTTATCTGTTCCATGTGTCTGTCCCATCTATGAGGTCTGCCAGGTGGCTAGGCCTATGTCCCAGACACCCTCCCAGATATCTCATGTCATATCACGGCAGGCTGAGCTATGTTTGCAGAACTGCAAAACTCCTTCATGGAGTCTGAGCTTGAGTCTTGGATGGGATTTTTTTTTTTTTTAACTTTGATGTCAACACCTCCCTTTATGGGGTCTGAGCTTGAGTCTTGGATGGGGTTTTTTTTTTTTTTAACTTTGATGTCAACCCTCTCCCTCACCCTCTACCCAAGGCGTCTGAGGTACTTACTCTAACACACACCATTTAACGTTATATATTTAGAGATTTTTTTAAAGTATCTTTTAAGTTACAAAAGTTATATATTATTGAAAAACTTCAGACAATACAAAAGAAGAGTATGGGGAAGTTTCCCTGTCTCAACTCTCCTCCCATCGTCCATTCTCTAGAGAAAACCACTTATGTGTGCCCCTCATATATAGTCTATGCACAAACAGATGCTTATACATCATTTTAGACACATGGTTGTACTATACACATATTTTTTGCAACATTTTTTGTCTAACAGTAGAAGAGGAAAGCTTTTCATGTCAGCACCTGTAGATCCACCCATACTTCTAAAGGGACATATTTTATATGCTTAGTCATGTTTGACTCTTTTTTTGACCCCAAGGACTGTAGCCCACCAGGTTCCCCTGTTCATGGGATTTCCCAGGCAGGAATACTAGAGTGGGTTGCCATTTCCTTTTCTGGCATTTTATATGAGTGTCCCATAATTTAGTTTCCCTATTAACAGACATTTAAGGAGTTTCTCAATTTTTAAAAAAGCACTTCTTTACTTATTGGGTTGTGCTGGGTCTTAGTTGCAGCATGTGGGATCTAATTCCCTGACCAGGGATGGAACCCCTGTGGAATCTTAGCCACTGGACCACCAGGAAAGTCCCAGCAGTTTCTCAATTTTTCCAATTACTAGTAAGGCTGTAGTAGATCCAGGGCATCTATGTCATTGAGCAATCACTCATGTACATGGAACATTTTCAAATGGAAGACTAGGGAGGTTGAGGAAGGAAAACCCTTTGTAATGATGGATATGACTATGGCACACAGCAGTGGTTCCCCTGGCATACCAATATGTGTGTGTGTGTGTGTGTCCCTGGCTGTGTAGACAGAGAGCTGTGCCTTAACTCATATGAGTGAGGGTCACAAGGAAACAGCCAAGTCCAGATAGGCCACTGACAAGGCAGTCCTCATTTTAGATAATTTCCCATTTTGCTTCATCTCTGTTCCCATTGCAGGAGTGTTAAATGGCCCTTTTGGCCAGGGTGCTGTCAGGAGGGAGGTGAAGAGGATGGCTGGCCACAAAGGTGCACCTTGCTGGTGGAGGAAGCATTGGAGGGGAGCCAGAGTCAACCTGCAGATATTTGGATCTTGGGGACCAGGTTCCTGAAGATGACAATGCCCAGATTCTGGGGTACAAAGCTTGAACATAGAATTGTCCTATCCCACTCTCCTGGAAGTGAGCTGTAACTGGCATGGAGGTCTTCTAGCCTTGCTACTTAGAAAAGTGTCAACCAGGGGGCTGGCAGCCCCCTAGTGCAGAGCATGACAGAGGATGGGGGGATGTCAAGGCAACATGTCAAACCCACCAAGGAGGCTCTGTGACCCCATTGTTATTTTTCAGAGAGCTGGTAGATTTTCGGCATAACCACAATGACATCCGCCCTGTCACAGACAGAACAGATGCAACTGTGCACGTTCTGGCGATGCTTGTTTGCTGTAGGGCCAGGTGTGCAGAGGGATGGGTGAGGACTGCCAGGTGAGCTCCACATCCCACACGGGCACTCACAGGGGGTGGATGAAGAAATGGGAGCAGCCTCACTCTCAAACTCCTTATTTTTAAACACATTCAGGGAGTGACAGGGTAACAGAGTCACCAGTTTCTATGACAGAGAGGCTAGCACTCTTCCAGTGCTTCTGGTCCCTTTCAGGGAAGATCTTGTCCTGCTAACCTGATCTGTGCTCCATCCTGCCAGGGCTTTCCATGGTCCCTTAGAAAACACCAGTTTTTATGCTGATTTAAATAGGTCACCAGTTTCTAGGCCCAATTTAAGCAGGTCTTTATTTTTCTCAAGGTATATGTTATTTTTTTAAAGATTTTTTTTTTAATGTGGCCCATTGTAAAAGTCTTTATTGAATTTGTTACAATATTGCCTCTGTTTTATGATTTGGTTTTTTTGGCCATGGGGTATGTAGAATCTTAACTCCCTGACCAGGAATCGAACCCACACTCCCTGCACTGAAAGGCAAAATGATACCCAATGAACCACCAGGGAAATCCGAAGGTATACGTTCTTAAACCAAAGAACTACTCAGTGGTAAAGAAACCACTTGCCAAGCAGGAGATGCAGATTCAATGCCTGGGTCAGGAAGATCCCCTGGAGAAGGGGGACCCACTGGCAACCAAAAATACTGGCAACCCACTCCAGTATTTTTGCCTGGGAAATCCTATGGATAGAGGAGACTAGTGAGCTACAGTCCATGGGATCGCAAAAGAGTTGGACACGACGGAGCATGCACACACATATTAATTAAAGACCTATTCAGAATGTGTAACTGGGTGGGGTACTGGTAGGAAATTAGTCAGGGCCCTGTGCCCCAGCTCCTAAGATGCTGACCCAGGGCCAACCTGGGAGATATTATCATCTCCTGGAAGGGAGTTAGCTTACTTGGGCCTAGAAAGGTCTTTGAACTCTAGAAGTATCAGGGCCTTGCTTTATCTCAATCACAAACACCTGTTAACTCTACCTCACTTCTGCCATTCCCACTTTTCTCTACCCTCAACCCCCCAAGTTCAGCTAGGCAATTGTCATCTCTTATCTTGACATTTTGCAGTGGTCTTCTAACTGACCACCCCATTTCTACTCTGGTCTCTTCCTGTGCTCCTGGTCCCTTTCAGTGAAAATCTTGTCCTGATAATCCTGTGCTCCATCCTACAAGGGCTTCCTATGGTCCCAGGGGGAACACTGGGTGATCCTGAATGTTGTTGGAGGCCTGCCCACCATCTTCATCTTCTCCTGTTTGCCTTCTTCACACCTCCTAAGCTTGGTGTCTCTTGGTTTCTCAAAGAGACCTTGCTCCTTTCCACCTCAGTGCCATCAAACATGCTGTTCTTTTAGCCTGGATTGTTCTCAGCTCTGCTGTCTGCTTAGTAATCTCCTCTTCCTCAAGTCCCAGCCCAAGCGTCTCCTCCTTCTTGGGCTCAGTCCCTTACCCACCCTTCCCCCTGCTCCTAGGAAGGACAGACCATAGGCTTCTTGGTGTCACCTGGACCTTGGGCATTCCTAGACTGAAGCACTTTGCACAGCAGTGGTTTATTTGTTCGTCCAGCTCGATGACCAGAACCTTGGTCCCTTGAGGAAGAAACCTCATCTTGTTCATGGTTGTTATCATGGTGCCTAACAGGACGTGCTACACATTTGGTCTTCAAGAACCTTGTTTGGTAAAAGCTAAATCAGGTAAAAGCAGAGTAGAGCAGACAAGAAGATGTGGAGACAGTTCATTTCAGATAAGAGTGCTCAGGAAAGGCTTTACGAAGTGGCTGGCTTGTAGATAAAGTAAGAATAGGGAGAGAGGTTATTTTTAATGAGGCATTTAATACATTTCCCTGGTGGCACAGGGGACAAGAATCTGCTGGCATTTCAATGAAGGGGACACAGGTTTGATCCCTGGTCTGGGAAGATTCCTCATGCTTTAGAAAAACTAAGTCTGTGTGCTACAACGGCTAAAGCCCGCATGTCTAGAACCTATGCTCTGCAATAAGGGAAGTCATCACAATGAGAAGCCCACACACTGCAACCAACTTGCCACAACTAGAGAAAGCCTACACGCAGCAATGGAGAGCCAGCACAAGCAAAACTTAGATAAATAAATATTAAAAAAAGAAGAATGAGGCATTTGACTCCTAATCAAGATAGTGCTAATACCATGTTTTAATACGTAGTAATGGTATGGTTGAAGGTAGAAGGAGGAGAAGGAGGAAGGGGAGAAGATAGACTCATTCAAAAGCACAGTGAATATGTCCTCAATGTAGGGGTGGAAGCAGGGCTGAAATCAGGAGCCAGGGGCTCTGTTCTTGAGCCCGTGTCTAGAGGGTCCATCTTGAAGCAGTGGCACTGAGGGTTTGACTTCTTCAGCTAACAGGGTCCCAGAGTGCTTCATCTCTGGAGAGAGGCTGAAGCCAGGCTCTCTATTTGAAACAGGAGGTTGGGTCAGGATTCCTCAGTGAAAGGTTGGGGCAAGCTGTGCATTTTCCATAGTCATGGCTCATATGGGGCTGTGTCCCTACAGTGATGGCAGGGCAGGCCAGAGGCTGCAGTCACCTGATCTCCAGTGTCACCACTGAACAGAGCCCAGAGCCGCTAGAATAAGGCCTGGTTCTAACTGTTGCCCTGAAAAAAATAAGAGGATGGAGTATAAAGAGAGAGTGAGTTTTTGCTTTTTTTTTTTTTTTTGTTAATTTTCATTGTGTCACTGAACTTTATTACCAGTGTCATCATTTCTGCCTACAGCTGCTGAGAAAAGGAGAAACTGACATTTACTGAGCACCCTTAGTGGTCTAGAACTTGGCAGGATTTATGTTAAATCTCATGTGGGTTTAGTTCACCCTTTTTTCAGAGAAAGAAACTGAGGTTCAGAGATGTGAGAATAACTTACCCACGGTTGCACAACTAGTAAATTGTGGAGGTGAGATGGAAACCCAGCCTGGCTCCTAACTGATCCTTTAGTCTCACATTTCCTCTCTCTCTCCCTCTCCAACAAGAGAGATTTTTAAAGTTCCCATTCAAAGTGAGATTATATACACACTGAAAATTCAAAATACATGTAAAGATAACTTACTAAAATTGGGATGGGAGCTCACTTCAGAAGAGATACAAATTACAGAGCAATCTGAAAAGAGTTTAAAACAGAAAAAGAAGGTATAGAAAACGCAGAAATTAAACAAGAACAAGTGAAAATGATAAATACTGAGAATACTGGAAATAAAATCTGTATATAGTTTAGATATAAACTAGGATACACCCTACACTGGACAGAGTTGAAGGAAAATTAGTAAAATGGAAACTGGCGCTGAGGAACTAACACTGCAACGCGAGAAGATACAGAAACAGTTTGAGAAGCTGTTGAGAAGTGGATGAGCACTGTGAAATATTCAATAGAATTTCAGAAAGAAGAGAATAAAGAGAGTGTGGAGAAGGGACACTGGAAGAGATCTTGGCTGTAGATTAAAAGACACAAGTGCTTGGATCAAAAGGGCTCCCAAAATGCCAAACAGGATAAGTAAAAAGATATTCATCTCTGAACATACAAAGTTGAACCAGAAGACTTCAGAAGCACAGAGAGGAAGGCAGCCCAGGAGGCCAGAAGAAGTTGAGATAATATTTAAAATACCCTTGGGAGAACCTTAGACACAGCTTGGATGGGGTGAAGAGAGTAAGAACCTGATCTGTGATGGGAAAAACCCACACGTCTGTTGACAACTTATAATGATGCTGTGTCATTCTCTTGGTGCAGACACACGCTTGCTGTAAAGTTGGGGGCCAGCTTGCTACAGATCTTTAATGTCAAGAACATTCAAATGGAAGCATCCTGAATACAACTGGAGAGGCAGGATTTGCGTTTGAGAGAGGGACCAGGGCTGGGAATCCAGCCTGTGCAAGATTGTATTCATTTAAGTTGTGAGAGTGGGTCTGATTGCAAAGGCAGGTAGAGCAGAAAGGAGAAGCAAAGGAGCATATTGAACCTTTAGGGAAGGCGCATTTTTAAGGAGAGGGAAGAAAACATTGGCAGTAATTCAGGTGGTGTAGGAACTTAAGGATGGGGCTTCAGAGGTAGCAATCCTTTATGGAGAGGTGGCTGCTGTGGATTTGGGCTATAAAGGAGCTTTGGGAGGACATGGAAGCTTGGGACGACTTGAATGCAGCCTGTGGCAGGAAGAGATTGTAAGCCTGTGTTCAACACCTGGCCCACTAAGGACATCGACTCCCACATGTTTGTCAGAGGAAGACTCACAGGTAAAGAGGGAGGTGGGGGCAGGAGGGTGGGCTGGAGAGAGCAGGGAGCTAGAGAAATATATGAAGTGATGTTGATCTCTGGATTTCATTTATTGTTCATTCACTTAAATGTTTCTTCCATTCACCCTTTAATTTTAAAGAAAGCATTTGAACACAGAAAAATAGAGCAAATAATATAAAAACACCCATAGGCTCCCCAGAAAGCACCCCTTAAAACTAATGTGTTAGCATTTTGTCACATTTGCTTCAAATGAACATTACAGATAAAATTGCACATCCTCAAATACCTTGCCTCCTGTCCAGAAGCACCATCTGGGGTCTATCAGTTATGAAATTTGGATGTTACATTTCCAGTCATGTTCCTGGATTTGTCTGTTTCTCCCTTTAAGTCTATCCGTTTTTTGCCTCTCATATTTTGAAGCTTTGTTGTTGGGTGCACACACATTTAGGATTGTTCTGTTTTCTTGGCAGATTGACCCTTTTATTGTTACAAAATGTCCCTCTTTTTCTTTGATGATACCTTGTTTTGAAATCTAGTTTAATATTCACATGGCCATTCTTGTGCTCTTATGTTTTCTGTTTGTTTTTTCTGGTTTGTTTTATTTTGTCCTTAATTTTTATTTTGAGGATAATTGCTTTACCGTGTTGTGTTGGTTTCTGCTGTACAATGTGAACCCGCTGTAAGTATATGTATCCCCCTGTCTGTTTTCTGTTGACTTTTTTTAGTTTTTGAGGAACCTCCTTACTGTTTCCATAGTGGCTGTACCAGTTTTCATTCTCACCCACAGAGTATACACATAATTTTAAGGGCATTGTTTTCCAGATCCTCAAAGCCTATTTATCCTTTTTCCTGAGATGGATCTGCCCAAGAACAAATGCCATGGTCTAGTTTTCGCAGATTCTCTTTCTCCACTCCACCTTTCACGATTGCTCTTTTTTCCTGCTTTAACACAAAACAGCAGACCTCCCAACCTCCTGTATCTTACTGTGGTGCAAAGAAAAGAGATACATGCACCCCTATGCTCAAATAATTTTCATTTAATGTCTATTTGCTTAGGAATTGACAAAGAATGCATTTCTTTTGAGAAGAGTCTCTGAGATGCTGGAAAACAGGACATTGGGCAGAAATGCTGGAGGCTGAGCTCCTTTATGTCCATCTCCTGAGCCTCAGCACTCTACCAACCTCTCTACTGTAGAGCTGGAGTTCAGAGAGAGACAGGTATTATGGGATGCACATTAACATGTTCATTGGAGAACTTCCCTGGTGATGCTGAGGATAAGAATCTGCCTGCCAATGCAGGGGACACATGTTCGATCTCTGATCTGGGAGGATTCCACATGCCACAGAGCAACTAAGCCAGGGACCACAACGACTGAGCCCATGCTGTACAGCCTGAGAGCCACAACTACTAAAACTCGTGCATCTAGAGCCTGTGCTCCACAACAAGAGAAGCCATCGCAATGAGAAGCTTGAGCATGGTAATGAAGTGTAGCCTCTGGTCACCGCAACTAGAGCAAGCCCATGCAGCAGTGAAGATACAGTACAACCAAAAATACATTAATTAATTAATTAACTTTAAAAATACGTTCATTGGAATTGCAAAAGGAATCAGACTTCTTTTTTAACAGAAGGTACATCCGCTGGATCATGGAAAAAGCAAGAGAGTTCAGACATCTTTTCTGCTTTATTGACTTCCCCTTGACTGTGTGGATCACACGGATTCTGAGGATGGAACGACCACCTGATCTGCCTCTCTGTCGGTCAGGAGCAATACTGTCATGGGCAAAGACTGGTTCCAAATAGGAAAGGAGTAGTCAGGCTGTTCACATGTTTATAACTTATATGCAGAGTACATCATGGAATGCTGGACTGGAGAAAACAAGTTGGAATAGTGCCGGGAGAAATCAATCCTAGTAGCAGATACACCACCCTTATGGCAGAAGTGGAGGGCTAAGCCTCTTGATGAAAGTGAAAGTGGAGGGAAGGTTGGCAAGCTCAAATTAGACGAGATCATGGCATCTGGTCCCATCACTGCATGGGAAATAGATGGGGAACAGTGGAAACAGTGTCAGACTTGTTTTCTGGCTCGATCACTGCAGATGGTGACTGCAGCCAGATGACGCTACTCCTTGGAGGAAAGTTAGACCAACCTAGATAGCATATTCACAGAGACATACTAAGTTCGCCTAGTCAGGCTATGGTCTTTCCTGTGGTCATGTTGGATGTGGGCTGGACTGTGAGAGGCTGGTGCCGAGATGATCTTCGTGGTGTTGGAGAGACTCTGAGGTCCCTTGACTGCAGGATCCAACAGTCCATTCTGGGATCAATCCTGGAATTTCTGGGATGATGCTAAGCGAACTCAGTATTTGCCACCTCATGCGAAGAGTTGACTCATTGGAGAAGACTCTGATGCTGGGAGGGATTGAGGGCAGGAGGAGAAGGGGACGACAGAGGATGAGATGGCTGGATGGCATCACTGACTCGATGGATGCGAGTCTGAGTGACCTCCGGGAGCTGGTGATGGACAGGGAGGCCTGGCGTGCTGCGGTTCATGGGGTCGCAAAGAGTCGGACACGACTGAGCGACTGATCTGATCTGATCTGATCTGAAGCCTGATTTGCTAGTTGGTTTGACATTGAAGCCTGTGCCAATGAGGATAGTTGGCAGTTTTTTGGTTTTTTTTTTTTCCATGAATCAAATGAGAGAAACCTTTAGATCCAAAGTTTTGGTGAAAACAAGGTGGAAAGCCTTTGATAAGATAAAAATTTTTTTTTGGTAAATTTTCATGGCAATTAAAACTATTTATATTTCCTCAACCATTTCTAAGTTCATCAAAGTAGGCAACTGCTTTTCAGTGAGAGAGGGACAGTAGCTTTGTCAATAGCTACTTGAGAGGCTATAGTATAAAGCCTATTTCAGTGACTCCAGAAACTGAGAAGTGAATAAGTCTAAAGATATGACCAATTCACATGTAGGTCAGTGCTTCTTGAGCCTTTGATTCCAAAGCAATTGAAAGAGGACCTGCTAGAGTTGGTAAGTGTTATAGAATGACTTATGTTCCCTGTCCCCTCCCACCACTCACAAAAAATTTACATGAGTGAAGTCCTAATCCCCAGTACCTCTGAAGTTGACCTTTTTTGGAGATAAGGTTTTAACAGAAGTAATCAAGTTAATCGGAGAAGGCAGTGGCACCCCACTCCAAACTCTTGCCTGGAAAATCCCATGGACGGAGGAGCCTGGTAGGCTGCAGTCCATGGGGTCACTAAGAGTCGGACATGACTGAGCGACTTCACTTTCGCTTTTCACTTTCATGCATTGGAGAAGGAAATGGCAAACCGCTCCAGTGTTCTTGCCTGGAGAATCCCAGGGATGGGGGAGCCTGGTGGGCTGCCGTCTGTGGCGTCACACAGAGTTGGACACGACTGAAGCGACTTAGCAGTAGCAGCAGCAATCAAGTTAACGGGCGTCCTTGGCCTCTCAGACAGTAAAGAATCCACCTGTCATCCTCCTGCGATGCAGGAGACCTGGGTTGGGAAGATCCCCTAGAGGAGGGCATGGCAACCCACTCCAGTTTTCTTGCTTGGAGAATCCCACGGACAGAGGAGCCTAAGTGGGCTACAGTCCATGGGCTCGCAGAGTTGGACACAACTGAGCAAATAAGCACTAATCAAGTTAATGGGCTTCCCAGAAGGCACTAGTGGTAAGGACTCTGCCTGCCACAGCAGGAGACACAAGACTGGGTTTGATCTCTGCGTTGGGAAGATTCCCTGGAGAAGGAAATGGCAACCTGTTACAATATTCTTACCTGGAAAATTCCATGGGCAGAGGAGCCTGGTGGGCTACAGTCCATGGGGCCACAAAGAGTTGGGCATGACTGAGTGACTGAGCACACACACAATTAGGTTAATATGAGGTCATGACGAGGGGTCTTAATCCAGTTTAACTGGTGTCCTTAAAAAAGGAGAAATTTGGATACAGGCACACAGCCAGGGAGACCATCAAGTGGAAATAAAGACATAGATAGAATGACTCTTCTACAAGTTAAGGAACCCGGAAGACAGCCGGCAACCCACTAGAAACTGTGAAAGAGTCATGGAACAGATCTTCCTTTCAACGTTCAGAAGGAACTAATGTAGCCAACCCCTCAATCCTGCGTTTCTAGCTTCCAGAACTGCGAGATAACATATTTCCGTTGTTTAAGCTACTTAGTTTGTGGTACTTTGTTAGTTGCAAACTAACGAAGCAACTAATAAATCATTACAACTGCATTTTGATGATATATCACTATTATGGGGTTATTGTTGGTTTTCTTTGGCCAAAATTTTTTTGAAAAAGTGAAAAAACTTAATGACTCTGCTGTAACCAAGTGTTAGTGTTAGTCACTCAGTCATGTCTGACTGCAACCCCGTGGACTGCAGCCCGCCAGGCTCCTCTGTCCATGGGATTTTCCAGGCAAGAATACTGGAGTGGGCTGCCATTTCCTTCTCTAGGGGATCTTCCCGACCCAAGGATCAAACTTGGGTCTCCTGCATTGTAGGTGGACTCTTTACCATCTGAGCCACCAGGGAAGCCTGTTGTAACAAAATCAACTATTTCTTTGTGGGAACAAAATTTCTCAGTGCTTACACTGTGTGAAAAAAACAAAACAAACAGAAAACTAATTGATGCTGAATCCTGTCTCATTCTAACAATAGGTTATATTATCCCATGGGTTCATAAACTAAGTGGACCCTATTCATCTCATTAAGAGCTGAATTTCCCCTCCAATTTACTTTTAAATAAAGCTTATTATTTTGAGATGATTATAGATTGACATTGCAATTGTAACAAATAATATAGACAGATCCTATGTATCCTCCACCTATTGGTAACATTTTGTATAACTATAGTACTTTACCACCATAGATTACCTTTTATGTTTAATAATTATTCTTTAATAATTTAAACTTTTATAATTTATAATTAATTTTATTTGTGATTTGTTATTTTTGAGTAATTGTGTACTATGTTACAATGGTGGCATAATTTAAATTTTTAGTACTTAGGAATTTATGGTTCTAGAAATTTAAAACTTCAATTTGTCTGCTTTTGTGGGGGCAGAGAAGTATGATCAATAAAAGTTTTCAAGCATAAGAACATATCATATTAGAATAAATGTCTATGGAAGAAGTGGGATAGAATTCATAAGTTTGAGGGGAAAAAAAGAATGATGGAAAATTTCCAAAAGTTAAAGAACTTATTCTTATATTTTCAAAATGGGTGAGTACTGAAATAAAGTTGATATATAATTTGTTCTATTAGGAACAAAAAGGGTGATGTAAGGTTTTATTTTAAAATATTTATGGGGAATTCCCTGGCAGTTCAGTGGGTAGGACTCCTGGCTTTCACTGCCAAGGGTGAGAGTTCAATCCCTTGTTGAGGAACTAAGATTCCAAAGCCTGTGTGGCCAAAAAAAAAAAAAAAAAAAATTATTTACAACACATTGGAAATTATGTACTTTACAAGTATTTATGATGGAAAGTGTTTGATGTCAAATTAAAACTGAGTAAAGAAGTATACCATATTCACAGCAATATTATTCACAATAGCTAAAATGTGGAAGTGACCTAGATGTCCACTGATGGGTGGATGGATAAGCATAATGTAGCATATACGTACAATGGAATATTATGCAACCTTAAACTGGAAGGAAATTTGACATATACTACAGCATGGATAAACCTTGAGGATGTTATGCTAAGTGAAATAAGGCCATCACAAAAAGACAAATACTGTATGCTTTACTTAGGGCTAGCCTGGTGGCTTAGATGGTAAAGAATCTGCCTGCAGTGCAGGAGTGGAGAAGGCGATGGCACCCCACTCCAGTACTCTTTCCTGAAAAATCCCATGGACAGAGCAGCCTGGTGGGCTGCAGTCCATGGGGTCACAAAGAGTCAGACACAACTGAGTGACTTCACTTTCACTTTTTACTTTCACGCATTGGAGAAGGAATGGCAGCCCACTCCAGTGTTCTTGCCTGGAGAATCCCAGGGACGGGGGAGCCTGGTGGGCTGCCGTCTATGGGGTCGCACAGAGTCGGACACGACTGAAGTGACTTAGCAGCAGCAGCAGCAGTGCAGGAGACCACAAAGTACCTGGAGTAGTCAAAATCAGAGACAGAAAATAGAATGGTGGTTGTTGGGGGCTGGGGGGGGAGGGGAATAGGGAGTTGTTGTTTAAAGGGTACAGAGTTTCAGTTTTGCAAAATGAAAACTTCTGAAGGTGGATGGTGGTGATGGTTGCACAAGAATGTACTTCACACTGCACATTGAACTGTACACTTAAAAATAGTTAGGATGGTAGATACTATATTCTGTGTATTTTATTACAAAAATTTTTTTCATGAATGGAGCACAGTCTTTCATATTTGGGAGGATACAAGAGAAGTAATCAATCTGATTTTGGTATTGAACATATGCTGATCTCCATGTGTAGAGTCTTCTCTTGTGTTGTTGGAAGAGGGTGTTTGCTATGACCAGTGCCTTCTCTTGGCAAAACTGTATTAGACTTTGCCCTGCTTCATTCTGTACTCCAAGGCCAAATTTGCCTGTTACTCCAGGTGTTTCTTGACTTCCTACTTTTGCATTCTAGTCCCCTATAATGAAAAGGACATCTTTTTGGGGTGTTAGTTTTAGGTCTTGTAGGTCTTCATAGAACTGTTCAACTTCAGCTTCTTCAGCTTTACTGGTCGGGACATAGACTTGGATTACTGTGATATTGAATGATTTGCCTTGGAAATGAACAGAGATCATTCTGTCGTTTTTGAGATTGCATCCAAGTACTGAATTTCAGATTCTTTTGTTGACTATGATGGCTACTCCATTTCTTCTAAGGGATTCTTGCTCACAATAGTAAATATAATGGTTATCTGAGTTAAATTCACCCATTCCAGTCCATTTTAGTTTGCTGATTCCTAAAATGTCAACGTTTACTCTTGCCATCTCCTGTTTGACCACTTCCAATTTGCCTTGATTCATGGACCTAACATTCCAGGTTCCTATGCAATATTGCTCTTTACAGCATCAGATTTTACTTCCATCACCAGTCACATCCACAACTGGGTATTTTTTTTGCTTTGGCTCTGTCTCTTCATTCTTTCTGCAGTTATTTCTCCACTGATCTCCAGTAGCATATGGGGCCCCTACCAACCTGGGGTGTTCATCTTTCAGTGTCATGTCTTTTGGCCTTTTCATACTGTTTATGGGGTTTCAAGGCAAGAATACTGAAGTGATTTGCCATTCCCTTCTCCAGTAGGCCACGTTTCATCAGAACTCTCCACCATGACCTGTCCATCTTGGCTGGCAGTACACGGCATGGCTCATAGTTTCATTGAGTTAGACAAGACTATGGTCCATGTGATCAGACTGGTTAGTTCTCTGTGATTGTGGTTTTCATTCTGTCTGCCCTCTGATGGAGAAGGATAACTGGCTTATGGAAGCTTCCTGATGGGAAAGACTGACTGAGGGGGAAACTGGGTTTTGTTCTGATGGGTGGGGCCATGCTCAGTGAGTCTTTAATCCACTAGAATCTTAAATTAAGTTTTAAATTAAAGGTTAACAGAATCTTTAATTCTGTTGATGGGCAGGGCTGTGTTCTCTCTGTTATTTGACCTGAGGCCAAACTATGGTTGGAGGTAATGAAGATAATGGTAATCTCATTCAAAAGGCGCCATGCATGCACTGCTGCACTCAGGGTCCCCAACCCTACAGTAGGCCACTGCCGACCCACACCTCCACTGGAGACTCCTGGACACTCACGGGCAAGTCTGGGTCAGTCTCTTGTGGGGTCACTGCTACTTTCTCCTGGGTCCTGGTGCACACAAGGTTTTGTTTGTACTCTCCAAGAGTCTGTTTCCCTAGTCCTGTGTAAGTTTTGGTGGCTCTGTGGTGGTGTAAATGGCGACCTCCTCTAATAAGGTTTATGCCATACCCAGGTCTACTACACCCAGAGTTCCTGCCCCTGTAGCAGTCCACTGCTGACCCATACCTCTGCAGGAGACACTCAGACACCGTTCTGTCTCAGTCTCTGTGGGGTCTCTGGGTCCTGGTGCACACAAGATTTGTTTGAGCCCTCTGAGCGTCTCAAGTGGGTATGGGGTTTGATTCTAAACATAATTTCACCCCTCCTACCACCTTTCTGGGGCTTCTCTGCCCTTGGACATGGGGTATCTCCTTAAAGTCACTCCAGCCCTACACAGCTGCCACTGCAGTTGGTGATGGATATCCCCAAGAAAAAGACTCTACAAGTCTGGACATCACCAGATGGTCAATTCTGAAATCAGATTGATTATATTTGTTGCAGCCAAAGATGGAGAAGCTTTATACAGTCAGCAAAAACAAGACCGGGAGCTGACTGTGGCTTAGATCATGAACTCGTTATTACAAAATTCAGACTTAAATTGAAGAAAGGGAAAAGCACTAGACCATTCAGGTGTGACCTAAATCAAATCCCTTACAATTATACAGTGGAAGTGATAAATAGTTTCAAGGGATTAGATCTGATAGACAGAGTGCCTGAAGAACTATGGATGGAGGTTTGTGACTTTGTACAGGAGGCAGTGATCAAGACCATCCCCAAGAAAAAGTAATTCAAAAAGGCAAAATGGTTGTCTGAGGGGGCTTTACAAATAGCTGTGAAAAGAAGAGAAGTGAAAGGCAAAGGAGAAAAGGAAAGATATACCCATTTGAATGCAGAGTTCCAAAGAATAGCAAGGAGAGATAAGAAAGCCTTCCTCAGTGATCAATGCAAAGAAATAGAGGAAAACAATAGAATGAGAAAGACTAGAGATCTCTTCAAGAAAATTAGACCCCAACCAAAAGACAGAGACTGGCTGAATGGATACAAAAAAAGACCCCTCCATATGAATGAAACTAGAACACTTTCTAAACATACAAAAAAAAACTCAAAAGGAAAAGAGCAAAGTAAGAAGAAACCAAAAACCCTAGAGGAAAAATAGGAAAAACTCTCTGACAATACAGAGATCTCACCCACCTCCCAAAAGAAAAAAAAGAACAAAGGGACCTAATCAAACTAAACTTTTGCACAAAAGAAACTAAGCAAGGTGAAAAGAAGCCTCAGAAGGGAGAAAAAAAGAAAGAAGCAATGAAAAAACTAATTCAAAAAAACAACTTCTAAGCTCAATCAAAAAAAGACAATCAAAAAATGGGCAAAGAATCAATAACATTTCTCCAAGAAGACATACAGATGGCTAACAAACACATGAAAAGATGCTCAATATCACTCATTATCAGAGAAATGCAAATAAAACCACTATGAGATACCATTTCACGCCAATAGTATGGCTGCTATCCAAAATCCACAAGCAAAAATGCTGGAGAGGGTGCGGAGAGAAGGGAACCCTCTTGCACTGTTGGTGGGAATGCAAACTAGTACAGCCACTTTGGAGAACAGTATGGAGATTCCTCAAAAAACTGCAAATTGAACTGCCTTATGATCCAGCAATCCCACTGCTGGGCAATACACTAAAAAAATAAGAGACACCTGTACCAATGTTCATAGCAGCACTGTTTGCAATAGCCAAAGTGGAAGCAACCTAGATGTCCATCCACAGTGAATGGATAAGCAAGCTGTGGTACATATACACAATGGAATATTACTCAGCCATTAAAAAGATAAAATTTAAAAAGATTTAAAGAGGGGGATGGAACTGGAGCCTATTATACAGAGTGAAGTAAGCCAGAAACAAAAACACAAATACAGTATACTAACGCAAAAGGAATTTAGAAAGATGGTAAAAAATAACCCTATTTACGAGACAACAAAAGAGACACTGATGTATAGACCAGACTTTTGGACTCTGGGACCAGGAGAGGGTGAGATGATTGGGGAGAATAGCATTGAAATATGTATAATATTATATCTGAAATGTATTAATTGTTCAAACTAAACACTATCATGTTACAATTTGTTCATACTAGATGTTTGTAATGTTTCTGATAATCAATAAAAGAGATTCTTGATTAAAAAAAAAAAAAAAAGAAAATTAGAGATACCAAGGGAACATTTCATGCAAAGATGGGCTCAATAAAGGACAGAAATGGTATAGACCTAACAGAAGCAGAAGATATTAAGAGGTGGCAAGAATACACAGAAGAGCTATACAAAAAAGATCTTCATGATCCAGATAACCACTATGGTGTGATCACTCATCTAGAGCCAGACATTCTGGGATGTGAAGTCAAGTGGCCTTAGGAAGCATCATTATGAACAAAGCTAATGGAGGTGATGGAATTCCAGTTGAGCTATTTCAAATCCTGAAAGATGATGCTGTGAAAGTGCTGCACTCAATATGTCAGCAAATTTGGAAAACTCAGCAGTGGCCACAGGACTGGAAAAGGTCAGTTTTCATTCCAATTCTAATGAAGGCAATGCCAAAGAATGTTCAAACTACTGCACAATTGCACTCATCTCACACACTAGTAAAGTAATGCTCAAAATTCTCCAAGCCAGGCTTCAACAGTAGGTGAACTGTGAACTTCCAGATATTCAAGCTGGATTTAGAAAAGGCAGAGGAACCAGAGATCAAATTGCCAACATCCGCTGGATCATTGAAAAAGCAAGAGAGTTCCAGAAAAACATCTACTTCTGCTTTATTGACTATGCCAAAGCCTTTGACTATGTGGATCATAACAAACTGTGGAAAATTCTAAAAGAGATGGGAATACCAGACCACCTGACCTGCCTCCTGAGAAATCTGTATGCAGGTCAAGAAGCAACAGTTAGAACTGGACATGGAACAGCAGATTGGTTCCAAATCAGGAAAGGAGTATGTCATGGCTGTATATTGTCACCCTGCTTATTTAACTTATATGCAGGACACAGCATGAGAAATGCTGGACTGGATGAAGCAAAAGCTAGAATCAAGATTGCTGGGAGAAATATCAATAACCTCAGATATGCAGATGACACCACCCTTATGGCATAAAGCAAAGAAGAACTAAAGAGCCTCTTGATGAAAGAGAAAGAGGAGAGTGAAAAAGTCGGCTTAAAGCTCAACATTCAGAAAACTAAGATCATGGCATCCGGTCCCATCACTTCATGGGAAATAGATGGGGAAATGGTGGAAACAGTGACAGACTTTATTTTTGGGGGCTCCAAAATCACTGCAGATGGTGACTGCAGCCATGAAATTAAAAGACACTTGCTCCTTGGAAGGAAAGTTATAACCAACTTAGACAGTATATTAAAAAGCAGAGACATTACTTTGCCAAAAAAAGTCTGTCTAGTCAAAGCTATGGTTTTTCCAGTAGCCATATATGGATGTGAGATTTGGACTATAAAGAAAGCTGAGCACCGAAGAATTGATGCTTTTGAACTGTGGTGTTGGAGAAGACTCTTGAGAGTCCCTTGGACTGCTAGATCCAAGCAGTCCATCTTAAAAGGAAAGCAGTCCTGAATATTCATTGGAAGGACTGATGCTGAAGCTGAAACTTGAATACTTTGGCCACCTCATGTGAAGAACTGACTCATTTGAAAAGATCTTGATGCTGGGAATGATTGAAGGCAGGAGGAGAAGGGGATGACTAGGATGAGATGGTTGGATGGCATCACCAACTCAATGCACATGAGTTTGAGTAGGTTCTAGGAGTTGGTGATGGACAGGGAAGGCTGGCATGCAGCAGTCCATGTGGTCACAAATAGGTGGGCATGACTGAGAGACTGAATTGAACTGAAGAGAAGATTTGATGACAAATGCCACTGTTTACTTCTCTAGTCCTCTGTTGATGACTTTCGGTTGTTTTTAGGTTTTGCCATTGTAAACAACACTGCAGGGAACATCCTTCTACATGTACTCCCTAGAGTCCATATACAAAATTTTCTCTAGTGTATCAACCTGGAAAAGGAGTGACTTAAGGAAGACACTGGCCTTGAGAGAAATGATGACTTGAAGCATCTCCTTCTGTTATCCCCGTGTGTGTGCTCGGTTGTTCAGTCGTGTCCAACTCTTTGCAGTCCTATGGACTTGTAGCCTGTGAGGCTCCTCTGTCCAGGCAAGAATACTGGAGTAGGGTGCCATTTCCTACTCCATCTTACCCTCATCAGTTCAGTTCAGTTCAGTCGCTCAGTCATGTCCAACTCTTTGCGACCCCATGAGTCGAAGCACACCAAGCCTCCCTGTTCATCACCAACTCCCGGAGTTCACACAGACTCACGTCCATCGAGTCAGTGATGCCATCCAGCCATCTCATCCTCTGTCATCCCCTTCTCCTCCTGCCCCCAATCCCTCCCAGCATCAGTCTTTTCCAATGAGTCAACTCTTCACATGAGGTGGCCAAAGTATTGGAGTTTCAACTTTAGCATCATTCCTTCCAAAGAACACCCAGAGGACTGATCTTCTTTAGAATGGACTGGTTGGATCTCCTTGCAGTCCAAGGGACTCTCAAGAGTCTTCTCCAACACCACAGTTCAAAAGCATCAATTCTTTGGCGCTCAGCTTTCTTCACAGTCCAACTCTCACATCCATACATGACCACAGGAAAAACCATAGCCTTGACTAGACGGACCTTTGTTGGCAAAGTAATGTCTCTGCTTTTGAATATGCTATCTAGATTGGACATAACTTTCCTTCCAAAGAGTAAGTGTCTTTTAATTTCATGGCTGCAATCACTGTCTGCAGTGATTTTGGAGCCCCCCCAAAATAAAGTCTGACACTGTTTCCACTGTTTCCCCATCTCTTTCCCATGAAGTGATGGGACCAGATGCCAAGATCTTCGTTTTCTGGGTGTTGAGCTTTAAGCCAACTTTTTCACTCTCCACTTTCACTTTCATCAAGAGGCTTTTTAGTTTCTCTTCACTTTCTGCCATAAGGGTGGTGTCATCTGCATATGTGAGGTTATTGATATTTCTCCTGGCAATCTGGATTCCAGCTTGTGCTTCTTCCAGCGTTTCTCATGATGTACTCTGCATAGAAGTTAAATAAGCAGGGTGACAATATACAGCCTTGATGTACTCCTTTTCCTATTTATTCACAAAGTTCTTTTCAAAGTAATGATACCCGGGGAAGGCAATGGCACCCCCACCCCAGTACTTTTGCCTGGAAAATCCCATGGACGGAGGAACCTGGTAGGCTCCAGTCCATGGGGTCGCTAAGAGTCGGACACGACTGAGCGACTTCACTTTCACTTTTCACTTTCATGCATTGGAGAAGGAAATGGCAACCCACTCCAGTGTTCTTGCCTGGAGAATCCCAGGGACGGGGGAGCCTGGTGAGCTTCCGTCTATGGGGTCACACAGAGTCGGACACAACTGAAGTGACTTAGCAGCAGCAGCAGCAGTGATTGTATGTTTATAAAATGGCATAAATGTGTTGTATGCATAAATCTGTTAATTAAATTTTTAATAAACATTTATTATAGAGTATTTCATAAAAAAAAAAAAACAAAAACAAAGTAATGATACCTGCTTATACTCACACCAAGCTATGGATGAATTTCTGTTTGCCCACATGCTTTCTAATTCTTGGTTTTTCCAGTCTTTTCAATTCAGCCAATCTGATAAGTGTGAGTTGGTATCTTATTGTTGTTTAAATCTGTATCTCCTTAAACATGGTTGAGATTGAGCCTTTTTTCAGATGCTGGCCATTTAGCCTCTTTCCCAAATGGCCCATTTGCTTTCCTTGTCTTTGAGTGTCAACAGTGTTTAAGTAACTCCCTCACACCAGGTGCTGTCCCTGCCTTCTAGAACTCACATCACTTAAAATGAAAATATCATTGGTGCTTAAAGAACCTGCTTTCTTTTCAATCAGTTGTTTACTACTACTAATTTCAACAATCAAATGAGACTTCAGCTCTTCTGTCTGTTCACAGAATCCAGAGTCCTTCTGTATTCACAGTTCAGGCTCTGGGAAAAAAAACTTGGTGGAGCAAAATAAACTATTAAAAGCTTCCGCCCCAGGCGATCCCGGGTTGGGAGCCCGGGGGGCAATCCACTCCAGTCTACTGCCTGGAAATCCCTGCGGGGGTGGCTGTCCTGGGGTCGCGTCGGTGGCGCTTCACGTTCACGTTCACGTTCTTTCTGTCCTCTGCCCCACTTGCTCCCCCCACTTCCTCCTTTTTCACCTCCTCTTCCTCCTTCTTTTTTTGATGAGATGATTTGTTGCCTGGAAACAGTTTACCCAAAATAGAAACTTTAAAAAGGCAGTGGAAATTTTTCTTTTTACACAAGAGGGTTAATTCTTTTATTTGGCACATCCGTGAAGTAACCTCAGCTCAACCAGTAAGTTTTACATGGTCACAAACTATGACTTTGCGGGTGGTCAGCGCCCTGGGCAACTTTCCGAGGGGGATCCGCGTTGTGTTCTTGGGTCACCCGTGTGGTGAGCTGTGGAAGCTGGAGGGCAAAGCAGTGGAAACACTATAGGAGGGGGGACAACTGTGTCAAGAGCTAATCAGCAGAACCAGAGGGCGGGCCCTATCAAAGGCCCCCAGAGCCTGCAGCATGGAGACCCATTTATCAGAGCCTTCCCAGGGAAGAAGAGGAGGGAGGTGTGGACCTGGAAAGAGGGGGGAAAGGCAGAAAGGGCAGAGCTGGGAAAGGAAAGAAAAGGTGAGGGAAGTTGAAGGCATTCTCCTCCATTCTCTACTGGTCCTCCAGATTGCCCGCCCCCCACCAAGTCCCCTGCCTTTGTTGGGTTTCAAATGATGGGGTTTAGAGGATTTCTTAAGGTGGTTTGCACCTTCTCAGTTTAGCAGGAAGGAGAGAGATGAGCTGCTTGCTACACACCTCAGACACTGGGGTAAAGCGCCCCTCAGGAATGTCCCTGCTTACGTCCAGAGGACAAGGTATGAACTAGGATCTCCCCTGGGCTCCAGTCAGGTTCTTACTGGGAAGGCAGAGCCAGCGACCCCCGCCCTCCCTCCCCCGCGGTTATGCAGTGGAGAAAAGTACAGGGAGCTGGGGTGTGGGTGGGGTTTGCCGTGGGTGTGGGGACAGACAAGGGAACACGTGATGATACCACGATGAGGGTGCCAGGATGTGGTGGGTGCAGCCCCCGGACAGGAGCACTAGGAGCCCAGCCCCCTGCCGCCCCCATTCAGGTGGGGTGGGCACTGGGGAGGGGTATCAGAGCGACTAGAGCTAGCTGTGCCTGAACTCAGCATTCCTGGAGGCGAAGAAGCAGGCATGATGGCATTGAGCGGGTGGGTGGGGAGCCAAGCTGCAGGCAGGCAGTGTTTCCAAGGCGCAAGGCCGAAACACCTCTCAGTGTGTCTGGGGAAGCCAGCACCCCGGAGGGCCAAACTTGGCAGAGGTCTAAAAAAGCCACACCCATGCATCCAAGGTCAATTGGTGATCTCCCTCCACCGTTTCCCCTAAGAACTCCTTTCTTTTTTTTTTTTTACTGGAGACAGACAACCCTGATCAGAGGCAGGCAGCAGATTTATGCTCTTACTCCAGGAAAACAGTGGCCCCAAAGGGGAGTCAAGTCCTGACCTTGTGCAGCTGCACGAATAGGGCACAGAGCCCAGCGCATAGCACTGGGGTAGAAACTGGGGCCCTGCGGTCAGAAAGATGAAGAAGCACCTGAGGGGCCCTGAGTGGGGCCGAGGTGGGGCCAGGAGAAAGGAAGGATCTAGAATCTGGACCTGGAAGTGAGCTCATAGAAGAGACCATCCAACACATTTTTATGTTATGTGAATGTGAATGTGAATATGAAGTCGCTCAGTCGTGTCCGACCCTTTACGACCCCATGGACTGTAGCCTACCAAGCTCCTCTGTCCATGGGATTTTCCAGGCAATAGTACTGGAGTGGATTGCCATTTCCTTATAGAGGAAGAAAATCGGAGGCTCAGGGAGGGTGAGCAATTTAATTCAGGAGGCAGTGACTGAGCCCGGACCAAGTAATCATGACGCTGCCTACCATGCCCGAGCATTGCTTGCTCAGGATAAAGTCTAATGCCCCGCTCTGTCCTGCAGGGGGCGGCGTTGCTTTAGTTTGGTCTAGGTTGAGAGTTGGGGACTGCAAGGAGATGCAACCAGTCCATTCTGAAGGAGATCAGCCCTGGGATTTCTTTGGAAGGAATGATGCTAAAGCTGAAACTCCAGTACTTTGGCCACCTCATGCGAAGAGTTGACTCATTGGAAAAGACTCTGATTCTGGGAGGGATTGGGGGCAGGAGGAGAAGGGGACGACAGAGGATGAGATGGCTGGATGGCATCACTGACTCGATGGATGTGAGTCTGAGTGAACTCCGGGAGTTGGTGATGGACAGGGAGGTCTGGTGTGCTGCGATTCATGGGGTCGCAAAGAGTCGGACACGACTGAGAGACTGAACTGAACTGAACTGAGAGTTGGGGAGGGGAAAGGAGGGAGCTTACTCCTTGAAAGAAAAGCTATGACAAACATAGACAGCGTATTAAAAAGCAGAGACATTACTTTGCCTATGAAGGTCCATTTAGTCAAAGCTATGGTTTTTCCAGTCATCATTTACGGATGTGAGAGTTGGACCATAAAGAAGGCTGAGTGCCAAAGAATTGATGCTTTTGAACTGTGGTATTGGAGAAGACTCTTGAGAGTCCTTTGGACTGCAAGGAGATCAAACCAGTCAATTCTAAAAGAAATCAACCCTGAATATTCACTGGAAGGACTTATGCTGAAGCTGAAACTCCAGTTCTTTGGCCACTTGATGTGAAGAGCTGACTCATTGGAAAAGACCCTGATGCTGGGAAAGATTGAAGGCAGGAGGAGAAGGGGGCAACAGTGGATGAGATTGTTGGATGGCATCACCGACTCATTGGACATGAATTTGAGCAAACTCTGGAAGATGCTAAAGAACAGGGAAGGCTGGCATGCTGCAGTCCATGAGGTCACAAAGAGTCGGACGTGACTGAGCAACTGAACAACAACAACAAAGGAGGGAAGAATTTTGAATTTAGTTTGTGCTTGCCACCTGCAAAACTGAAGCTGGTTCATGTTTCCTCCCAGCCAGCTGGGGACCAGCCATCTTTAACGCCCCCACCCAGCTGTCCCCCATCAGTGATTTTGGACCTCGCCTTTCTCAGGATTCCCACCCCAACTCCGAGGAGTCCTATTACAGGCTCCTAGCAATGGCACCCCACTCCAGTACTCTTGCCTAGAAAATCCCATGGATGGAGAAGCCTGGTGGGCTGCAGTCCATGGGGTCGCTGAGGGTTGGACACGACTTGAGCAACTTCACTTTCATGCATTGGAGAAGGAAATGGTAACCCACTCCGGTGTTCTTGCCTGGAGAATCCCAGGGACGGGGGAGCCTGGTGGGCTGCCGTCTGTGGGGGTCACACAGAGTCGGACACGACCGAAGTGACTGAGCAGCAGGATTCCTATTGGAGAAGGAAAAGCAAACCCACTCCAGTGTTCTTGCCTGGAGAATCCCCGGGGGGGAGCCTGGTGGGCGCCGCTGTGGGGGACAACAAGGGGGAGCCTGGTGGGCTGCCATCTATGGGGTCGCACAGAGTCGGACATGACTGAAGTGACTTAGCAGCAGCAGGATTCCTCTTTTCTTCCTCCCCTGGGGGATGGTGTGGAGTGGGATGGAGGGTAAGACTTGCATTTGACTGAGGATCAAAAGACAGGTTAAAAATGGAATTTCTGGCTCCAGATAGAGGGAGGCCAGGATATGCTTCCTGTAGACTCCTAACCTCCCCATTCCCTCAATATCTACCAGTAAGTCCCTGTCCTTAGAAATAAAATGTTGATGCTTTAAGGGTGGAGTGAATGCATGCATACATGCTAAGTCGCTTCAGTTGTATCCTACTCTTTGTGACACTCTGGAATGTAGCCTGCCAAGCTCCTCTGTCCATGGGATTCTCCAGGCAAGAACACCGGACTGGGCTGCCATGCCCTTTTCCATTAAGGATGGAAGTTCAGTTCAGTTCAGTTCAGTTCAGTAACTCAGTCATGTCCTATTCTTTGTGACCCCATGAATCACAGCACACCAGGCCTCTCTGTCCAGCACCAACTCCCGGAGTTCACTCAGACTCACATCCATCGAGTCAGTGATGCCATCCAGCCATCTCATCCTCTGTCGTCCCCTTCTCCTCCTGCCCCCAATCCCTCCCAGCATCAGAATCTTTTCCAATGAGTCAACTCTTCACATGAGGTGGCCAAAGTATTGGAAGGAGTCCTCAAATTGAGAACCTCTTTCTTCTCTGTGTTAGGCTGCAAGTTCTCCCAACTCTCCTTCGCTCATTTGTCAAAAATGAAAAAGGACCTGACACGAGATCCTAGGTCATGCCCAGCTCCGGGAGCCCCGCCCGGGACTGACCCGACCGCTGTCTGATGGACCCCTGGCTTGGACAACGGGACCAAAGAGCAGAGGGGACACGGATGGGGTACTCTCGACTGCTCATCCGGACCTGCATCCCCGAGTTGGGGTGGGGATCGGGACCGAGGGGAAGGAAGGAGGGAGGCACCGGGCAGGAAGCCAATGGGGCAGGGGGCTCGAGATGTCCTGGGGACAGGTGGAGCGCCGGTCCCTGGTGACTCCCGCCCGTGGGACGCCGAGGTCGCCGTGCAAGGAAAGGTCTAGGCAGCGCTGGGCTCGGGCTGGTCCGGGGGAAGGGAAAGGCTCAGAGCACTTGGTGGGAGGTTACAGGGGCCAGGGCTTCTCTGAGGTTCCTTGGCCCGGTTCACCGATTTCGTTTGGCTCTTGGCTTTAGTTTACATGGAAGGCCCAGCCCGGCGCTGGGCGAAGCTTGGAACCAGAGCCCCTTGGTCAAATCATGTCCTGCTGTCAGGAACTAGCAAGTACCTCGGCCCGGCCTGTTTCTTCTGGTGATGTCAGTCTCCTTTTCTGGTTCCTTACATGAACCCCGAGCTGATTAGATACAGAAATGGAGTAGGGGTCGGGGTCAGGTGGGTGCTGCAGGTGCCTCCCCATCCCCCGCCCCTGCACTGACCTTGTGACTCTAGCACATCCCTAAATTACTTTCTGCCTCAGATGGATGCCATCAATATTTAACCCCAAAAGGTCTGCCTGTTTTTCTAGGTTAAAACGTCTTTTGGGGAGGGGGAGGAATACAAAAGAAAAAGTAATTGCTCATAGTGCCAGTGTGGAACTATGTGTGTTTGTTGAGATGCTCAGTCCCATCGAACTCTTTGCACCCCGTGGACTGTAGCCCACCAGACTTCTCTGTCCATGGAATGCTCCAGGCAAGAGTACTGGAGTGGGTTCCCATTCTCTTCTCCAGGAGATCTTCCCGATCTAGGGATCAAATCCTGGTCTCCTTCATTGCAGGTAGATTCTTTACTGTCTGAGCCACCAGGGAAGCAATCTATCTTAACATTTTGGTGTATTTATTTGTGGTCTTTCGTTTGAACCCTATCTGTTCAGTTCAGTTCCGTCGCTCAGTCGTGTCCGACTCTTTGTGACCCCATGAATCACAGCACACCAGGCCTCCCTGTCCATCACCAATCCCGGAGTTCACCCAGACTCACGTCCATCGAGTCAGTGATGCCATCCAGCCATCTCATCCTCTGTCGTCCCCTTCTCCTCCTGCCCCCAATCCCTCCCAGCATCAGAGTCTTCTCCAATGAGTCAACTTTTCGCATGAGGTGGCCAAAGTACTGGAGTTTCAGCTTTAGCATCATTCCTTCCAAAGAAATCCCAGGGCTGATCTCCTTCAGAATGGACTGGTTGGATCTCCTTGCAGTCCAAGGGACTCTCAAGAGTCTTCTCCAACACCACAGTTCAAAAGTATCAATTCTTCAGTGCTCAGCTTTCTTCACAGTCCAACTCTCACATCCATACATGACCACAGGAAAAACCATAGCCTTGACTAGGCAAACCTTTATGCATTAAAAAATTTTTTCCCATTATTGTCATATTTTCTATTTTATTGTAAAAAGGATGCTGTTTACAATTCTTTTATCATACACAGTTCTCTTCTAACATGTTCTTTATGCATCTCACCTGATCTCTGCATAATATTCTGCTCATGTTTTGCCCAATCAGTCCCCAATTAGTAGGGCATCTAGGTTGGGTTCATTATGATACAGTGGTTTCCAAGTAGTGTGTAATTTAAAATTTTCTTTTTTAATCATCCTGAATGTTTGTTGAAAATGTTATAGTTTTTTTAAGCTTGTAGATTTTTTTCCCATTTGCTTTTCATTTTATTGTCTGGTGATCTGAAGATGTGGCTTGTATTTGTGCTTTTGGAATTTATAGAGCTTTTGATTGATGATTAATTTAAAAAATAACTTTAGGCATAGTTCTGACTGACCGAATACAAAACTATATTAGATCAAGGTTAGTAAATATATATTACCCATATTTGCTATGTTCTTGATTTTAATCTACTTGATTTGTTAATTTCTGAAAGAATTATAAATTTTCAAAATATGTTTATGAATTTACCATTTCCTATTTACATGTCTAACAGATTCTGCCTTACATATTAATTAAATTTTTTGTTCAAGCTTTATTGAGATATGATTGACATATAACATTGTGTAAGTTTAAGATGTAAACAATGTGATGGTTTGATATACATATATATTTCAAAATCAGCACAATAAAATTAGTTAACACATTTATCACTTCATATATTTACATTTCTTTCTGTGTGTGGGTTGAGAACATTTAAGATTTACTCTCTTAGCCACTTTCAAACATCCAAGATAGTATTATGAAGTATAAAGAATTAAGTATTTAGTATAAATACTTAATTATTATACTTAATTTAGTATAAAGTATAAAGAAGTACAGTATTTCCCCAGAACTTCTTCATCTTATAGGTAGAAGTTTATACCCTTTATTTTATACCCTTCCTTATTTTAAAGTAATATTCTGGATGTAAAAACCACATGGCTCTTGAGCTGATAAACAAATATGCATAGTGGTATATGTATCTTTTTATACATTTCGAGTTATTTTCTTGGTCTGGATTTTCAGAAGGAAATGGCCTTGAAAGCCAAATTGGCCTCTTAAGGATTTGACAAATGCACACTGTTGGCTGCCACATGGTCAGCAAAATTTATAAAAAGAACATGAATAAATAAGAGTAAGAATCGCAGATGCTTTAAAAATTTTGCTTTGATTTTTATTGAGGTTGACTTTTTTTTTTCTGTAGGTCTAATCAGTTCAGTTTTCTTTTTTTGTGAGTGGATTGTCTGTTCTTGCCCTTTTATGCTTCTTTTTTCTAACTTTTCATTTGTGGAGGTTAGTCTCTTCCAGCTCTTACATTCTAAGAATTATGTTTGCAATGGCACCTCACTCCAGTACTCTTGCCTGGAAAATCCCATGGATGGAGGAGCCTGGTGGGCTACAGTCCATGGGGTCGCTAAGAGTCAGACACAGCTGAGCAACTTCACTTTCACTTTTCACTTTCATGCATTGGAGAGGGAAATGGCAACCCACTCCAGTATCCATGCCTTGAGAATCCCAGAGACCAGGGAGCCTGGTGGGCTGCCGTCTATGGGGTCGCACAGAGTCAGACACGACTGAAGTGACTTAGCAGCAGCAGTAGTAAGTGTTCAGTTGCTCAGTCATGTCCAACTCTGAGGCTTCATGGACTGTAGCCCCCCAAGCTCCTCTGCCTATAGGATTTCCCAGGCAAGAATACTGCAGTGGGTTTCCATTTTTGTCCAGGAGATTTTTCCAACCCAGAGATCTAAACTGCATTGGTGTCTCCTGCATTGGTGGGTGGTTCTTTGACACTAGTACCACCTGAGAAGCCCAGGAATTATGTTTATTGTGCCATAAAACACCTTTTTGAAAAATAAAAGTCCATCCCTTCAAACCTGATACCCTGAATCCACCCTGACTGCCTCTCTCCTTGCTGCCCCCACACCTGAGCAAGTATTTCAGGGTGGCACACAAAGCGGGTAGGCGTTCTGGGGGCCCAGAGCTTATACAATTGTGGGAGAGATTTCTTTAACTTATACTAAGAACAATGAGAGGACTTTCCCAGTGGCTCAGTGGTAAAGAATCCACCTGCAATGCAGGAACCACAGGAGACCTGGGTTCGATCCTTGGGTTGGTAAGATCCTCTGGAGGAGGGCACAGTAACCCACTGCAGTATTCTTGCCTGGAGAATCCCATGGACAGAGGAGCCTGGCGGGCTACAGTGCAGTAGATCGCCAAGAGTCGGGCACTACTGAAGCGACTTAGTATGCACACAAGACAGTGAGATTTTTAGGACTGGTTGAGCTGAAATACAGGGAAAAGTGAAGTCCAATGAGATTACATGATTTTCCTGGAATTGACAGATTCCTGTTCTAATGGCCCTCAGATAAAGGGAGTGATGCTGGGGAAGTGGGGTAAGGTGTGGGGAGCTGAAGTCCTTTTTTTTCCAGGACTAAGAAAGAAGAGGAATGGCCCGGGTTGTCAGACCAAGTAGTTCCATCGATTTACAGTATCCCTTCAGCATCCCTTTAATGTCCATGTGCTCAGTAGAGATGACCCTGCTTTCATTTCTCTATCAGTAATTTGTGTCTGCTCTTCTTTTTTCTTGGTTAGCCTGGTTAGAGATTTATCAATTTTATTGATCTTTTCTGAGAACCAGCTTTTAGTTTCCTTGTTTTTCTCTATTATTTCTGTTTTTAATTTCACTGATTTCTGCTCTAATTTTCTTTTCTTCTGCTTGCTCGAGGCTTAAATTGTTCTTCTTTCTCTTATTTCCTAAGGTGAAAGCTTAGACTTTTTATTTTAGATCTTCCTTCCTTTTTAATATATGCATTTAATGGTATAAATTTGCCTCTAAGCACTGTCCTTGCTGCATCCCACATATTTTGATAAATTGTGTTTTCATTTTCATTTAGTTCAATGAATATTCTTAAATTTCTGGGGACTTCCCTGGTGGTCCAGTGGTTAAGAATTCACCTTCAATCAGAGGACATGAATTCGATCCCTGGTCAGGGAACTAAGATCCCACATGTCATGGGGCAATTAAGCCCAAGCCCCAACACTAGAGAAGCTTGCTTGCTGCAAGGAAGAGCTGGTACACAGCAATGAAGACCCAGCCAGGGGAAAAAAAAGAAGCAGAATATTCTTAGTTTATATTAAGACTTATTCTTTGACCCATGTGATATTTAGATGTATGTTGTTTAATCGCCAAATAGAATATATTATTCAGATAGCATTCTGTTAGTGATGCTAGTTTAATTTCACTGTCTTCTAAGAACATACTTTGTATGGTTTCTATTCTTTTAATTTTGTAAAGATATGTGTTATGGCCCAGAGTCAGGTCTGCTTTGGTGTGTATTCCATGTGAGCTTGGGAAGAATGTGTATTCTGCTGTTGTTTGATGGAGTATTCTATAAATGTCAATTAAATCAAGTTCTTTGATAGTGCTGTGCAAGTTAACTCATGATGGTTTTCTGCCTGCTAGCTCTACCAGTTACTTACAGAAGGACATTGAAATATCCAACTATAGGGACTCCTTTGGTCCAGTGGATAAGACTCCAAGCTTCCAAAGCTGGGGATGTGGGTTTGATCCTTAGTCTGGGATCTAAGATCCCATAAGCTAAGTGGAGAGGTCAATTGAAAAAAAAATCCACAACTGTAATTGTGGATTTGTCTGTTCCTCCTTACGCCCTCTCAGTTTTTATCTCAAATCTTTTGATGCTCTGTTGTTAGGTGCATTCATGTTAAGGATTGTTAAGTCTTCTTGGAGAATTGACCCCTTTAATAATTTGTAATGACCCTTTTCAACCTTGTTAATTTTCTTTGTTCTGAGGTCTGTTGTGTCTGATTGCAGCTTTCTTTCGATTAGTGTTAGCATGCTAAAGCTTTTCCATTCCTTTACAACTCATCTGAGTCTTTTCACTTAAAGTGGGTTTCTTGTAGACAACATATGGTTGGGTCTTGTATTTTTATGTTCCGATGATCTCTAGGCAGTTTTGGAGGAGGGAATGGGGATGAAGTCAGTACTAATATTTATTTCTTGAAATAAAAAAACAAACAAACTGGAAAAACGTTAAACTTTCTAAATCTGACAGGGGTCTCTGTGTATTTATTATATGACTTTCAGTACTTTTATTAGACATGTTATACAATTTAAGACAAAATTTTTAAAACTCCATCGTCTTTAGACATTTAATAGAATAATTACATGTAATAAGTACCTTCTGTGTCCTATGAACTGCTTGAAGTACTGGCAATTCCAAGGTTAACGAAGCAGCTGTTTTCTGGCCTTGAGTGGGGGTAGGATTTAGGGTATTGAAAAATAGCCAGGGAAATCATATATCTGACAAGAGGTTAATATCCAACATATATGGGCTTCCCAGGTGGCTCAGTGGGTAAAGAATCTGCCTTCAATGCAGGAGATACAGTAGATGAGAGTTTGATCCCTGGGTCAGGAAGATCCCCTGGAGGAGGACATGGCAACCCACTCCAGTATTCTTGCCTGGAGGATCCCATGGACAGAGGAGCCTGGTAGGCTATAGTCCATAGGGTTGTGAAGAATTGGACACAGCTGAAATGACTGAGCACACATACATCCAACATATTTAAAGCATTCATACAACTCAATAGCAAAAAAATTGAACAATCCTATTAAAAAATATGCAGAGGAACACTGAATAGACAGTTTTCCAAAGAAGACATACAAACGGCTAATAGATACATGAAAAGGTGCCCAGTGTTACCTATATCAGGGAAACGCAAGTCAAAACCACTCCAAGATTTCACCTTGCTTCTGTTAGAATGCTATTGTCAAAAAGACAGAAAAAAAAAAAAAAAAGAGACAGGAGATAGCAAGTGTTGCTGAGAATATTTAGAGAAAAAGGAACCCTTGTACACTGTTGATGGGACTGTAAATTGGTGCAGCTACTATGGAAAATAGTATGATGGTTCCTTAAAGAATTAAAAATAAAACTACAATAAGATCCAGCAATTCCACTTCCGAGTATTCATCCAAAGAAAACGAAACCACTATCTTGAAAAGTTATTGGTATCCCCATGTTCATTAAGTATTATTAAAGTAGTCAAAATATGGAAAAAACTTAAGTGTCCTTAAATGAATGGATGGATAAAGAAAATATGGTATATATAAACAGTGGAATAGTATGCAGCCACAGAAAACAAAGAAATCCCGCCATTTGCAACAACATGGATGGGCCTTGAGGGCGTTAACAAAATGCAGTAAGTCAGAGAAAGCTAAATACTGTATGATCTCACTCATATGTAGAATCTAAAAACACTGAACAAAGCAAAGAAAAGATTAGCAGTTACTAGAGGTGGGTAGTGGGGAAAATGGATGAAGGGGATCAAAAAGTATGAATGTTCAGATGGAAGGATAAATAAACTCCAGGCATATAGTGTACAGCATGGTGACTATAGTTAACAACACTGTACTGTGTATTTGAAAGTTGTTATGAAAGTAGACCTAAAGGTCTTTAAAAAGTTCTTATCATAGAAAAACTTGTAACTGTGAGATGAGCAATGTTAACTAGACTTATTCATCATTTCACTATATGCGTATATCAAAGCATTATATTGTATACTTTAAATGAATGTAATAATTTATGTCAATCTTATTTCAATAAAACTAAAGAAAAAATAGCCAGGATCACTTGCCCAGCATCACATGGCCGCTCAGGTCTGCCAGATACCAGCCTCTGTCTTAACTACTGAGCAGTTCTGTCTGCTCCCAGGGCTTCCACCACTTCCCTTCCAG
Source organism: Tragelaphus eurycerus (assembly GCA_935064755.1). Taxonomy (NCBI): domain Eukaryota; kingdom Metazoa; phylum Chordata; class Mammalia; order Artiodactyla; family Bovidae; genus Tragelaphus; species Tragelaphus eurycerus. Next base: position 10,895,496 of record CAKXYN010000070.1, on the reverse strand, counting down.
TCTTACCTCTTTTTCTGAACCAGTCTGTGTAGCTGGACTTCATTAGTTTGAAATCTGAGAAGTTGAGGATTCATTACTTTGAGAATTTCTTCTCAAATAATTCAATTACTCAGACTTTCATCAGGTTACACAGGCTTCTCCCAAGTTTTTCCACCAAACTTGCAGCCTTGCATCTCCTCAAAGTCTTAAAGAGCAGCTGGGTTATTTCTGGCACGTGTGTAGTAGGTAAAGAAAGCATTGGAGTCAGGTCCCTGGGGGTTGAATCCTAGCACTTCGAGTCATTAAATGCTGTGTGATTTCAACCATGCCGGGGAGCCTCTCTGAGCCTCAATCTCCTCATGTGTTAAAGGGCTCATTAAAAGTGCTGGCAGCTGAGGGGACCCAGTGGATGGGAGCTTTATTACCCATCTTCATCTTGTGGTGATGAAGCAGCTGGGGTCTAGGCCCGCCAGGTCTCACTTGAGCTGAAGCACTCCGGGTTCCTTCACCCCTGGCTACTCTGGGACATGGGGTGAGCTGGGGCTCACTGCCTTAGGGCTTGGTAACTGAAAACTGGAGGACTGTTTTCAAGCCAGTGTGGACCCCCTAAGTGGAACATCTTCCCTCCCAGGGCAAACCACTTCAGAACCCTTGGAAAATTCCGTTTTCAATTTTAGCAAGACCACGACACAGTAGGGGAAAGCCCCCACAATAGCGAGCCCTCCCAAGTCAGAGTCCACATGAGGGGTGGGGTTGACCTTGCTCTCTGCCCCTTGCTTCCCACACCCTTCCCTTCCCACCGTTACCCCCGTCTAGCCTTCATTATTCTTTTGCCTTTTCCAGCTCTGCTTCTCTCTTATTTTGGAGAACTACTGACTGCTCTTAGGTTCTGGGTTGTCCCTCTGCCCTCTGCTTGCATGGGGGTGGGGTGGGTTCTGACCAACAACTTTGGGGAAGAGCAACTCAGTGTAACCTACTTAGATTACAGCTAGTAAATAATCCTGCCCTAAGGGTTTGACTTAGCAGCAGCAGCAGCAAGGGTTTGCTGATTTTGTTTCCAAGCACCAGATACCCTCCTTGGTATGCAGGCAATGCAGCAAATGGAAAAAAGAAAAAACCTTAGGGTGGGTATCTGGTGCCTGAAAACAAATTTAGCAGATCCTTGGGGCAGGATTATTTGCAAATGGTAATTTAAGTACATGTTTCCCTGGTGGCTCAGACAATAGAGAATCTGACTGCAATGCAAGAGACCAGGGTTCAATCCCTGGGTAGGGAAGATCCCCTAGAGAAGGAAATGGCCACCCACTCCAGTATTCTTGCCTGGAGAATTCCATGGACAGAGGAGTCTGGAGAGCTACAGTCCCCGGACTTACAAAGAGTTGGGCACAACTGGGTGACTAATACATACACACTGCTTCTGCTAAGTCACTTCAGTTGTGTCCAACTGTGCAACCCCATAAACGGCAGCACATATATATACTGGAGGGTAATTGCTTTCCAGTATTGTGCTGGTCTCTGCCGTACATCACCGTGAATCAGTCATAATTATATATGAGTTCCTGCAGTGTTTCTAGCATAAGTTCAATGCTTTAGTCTATAAACAGAATAGCAGGAAGGTCTGTGTACTACAAGGAAAGCTGTTCCACCTGGGAAACAGTTTTAAAATGCTGCATTCTAAGTCACGATCCTTGAAAGAAGTAAGTGATAAGATAGACTTCATTGAAATGAAAAACTTCAGCTCTGCTAAGACAATGTCAAGAAGAGTGCTAAGATAAGCCACAGACCGGAAGAAGTATTTGCAAAAGATGCATCTGATAAAGGACTGTGATCCAAATTATACAAAGAACTTTAAAAACTCAACAGTAAGAAAATAAACAACCTGATTAAAATAAGGGCCACAATCTTAACAGATACCTCACCAAAGAATATATGAAGAAGGCAATTTAGCCTGAGAAAAGATGCTCCACATTATACATTATCAAGGAAACGCAAATAAAAACAATAATGAGATACCACCACACAATTATTAAAAAGACCAAAGTCCAAAATATTAATACTGACATCAAATGCTGGTGAGGATGTGGAGTAACTAGTGAGAAGGCAAGATGGTACAACCACTTGGAAAACAGTTAATCAGTTTCTTTCAGAACTAAACGTATTTTAATCCTATGATCCAGAAATCATATTCCTTGGATTTACCCAAAGGAGTTGAGAGCTCATGTCCACACAAAAACCTCACAGAGATGTTTATAGCAGCTTTATTCCTAATTGCCTGATTGGAAGCAATCAAGATACCCTTCCAGCTTCCCTGGTGGCTCAGATGATAAAGAATCTGCCTGTAATTCAGGGGACTCAGGTTCAATCCCTGGGTCAGGAAGATCCCCTGGAGAAGGGAATGGCAACCCACTCCAGTATTCTTACCTGGAGAATTCCATGGACAGAAGAGTCTGGAGAGCTACAGTCCATGGAGTTACAAAGATTTGGGCACAACTGGGTGACTAACACACATACAAACCCATATATATATACTGGAGGGTAATTGCTTTACAATATTGTGCTGATTTCTGCTGTACATCACCGTGAATCAGTCATAATTATATATGAGTTCCTGCAGTGTTTCTAGCATAAGTTCTATGCTTTAGGTCTATAAACAGAATATTGGGAAGGTCTGTGTACTACAAGGAAAGCTGTTCCACCTGGGAAACAGAGCTTTAAAATGCTGCATTCTAAGTCATGATCCTTGAAAGAAGTAAGTGATAAGATAGACTTCATTGAAATGAAAAACTTCAGCTCTGCTAAGACAATGTCAAGAGAGTGCTAAGACAAGCCACAGACAGGAAGAAGTATTTGCAAAAGATGCATCTGATAAAGGACTGTGATCCAAATTATGCAAAGAACTTTAAAAACTCAATAATACGAAAATAAACAACCTGATTAAAATAAGGGCGACAATCTTAACAGATACCTCACCAAAGAACATATGAAGAAGGCAATTTAGCCTGAGAAAAGATGCTCCACATTATACATCATCAGGAAATGCAAATAAAAACAATGAGATACCACCACACACTTATTAAAAAGACCAAAGCCTTTTTAATATTAAAGACCAAAATATTAATACTGACAACATCAAATGCTGGTGAGGATGTGGAGCAACTAGTGAGAATGCAGCATGGTACAACCACTTAGGAAAGCAGTTTATCAGTTTCTTTCAGAACTAAACATATTTTAATCCTGTGATCCAGTAATCATATTCCTTGGGTTTACCCAAGGAGTTGAGAGCTCATGTCCACACAAAAAACCCAAGGAGTTGAGAGCTCATGTCCATACAAAAACCTCACAGAGATGTTTATAGCAGCTTTATTCCTAATTGCCTGATTGGAAGCAATCAAGATACCCTTCCAGCTTCCCTGGTGGCTCAGACGATAAAGAATCTGCCTGTAATTCAGGGGACTCAGGTTCAATCCCTGGGTCAGGAAGATCCCCTGGAGAAGGGAATGGCAACCCATTCCAGTATTCTTACCTGGAGAATTCCATGGACAGAGGAGTCTGGTGGGCTACAGTCCATGGGGTTGCAAAGAGTCGGACATGACTGAGCAACTACAACAGACAAGATACCCTTCAGTTCAGTCAGGTCAGTTCAGTTGCTTAGTCGTGTCTGACTCTGTGATCCCATGGACAGCAGCACACCAGGCTTCCCTGTCCATCACCAACTTCCGGAGCTTACTCAAACTCATGTCCATTGAGTCAGTGATGCCATCCAACCATCTCATCCTCTGTCGTCCCCTTCTCCTGCCTTCAAATTTTCCCGCATCAGGGTCTTTTCAAATGTGTCAGCTCTTCGAATTAGATGGCCAAAGTATTGGAGTTTCAGCTTCAATATCAGTCCTTCCAGTGAACATTCAGGACTGATTTCCTTTAGGATGGACTGGTTGGATCTCCTTGCAGTCCAAGAGACTCTCAAGAGTCTTCTCCATCACCACAGTTGAAAAGCATCAATTCTTCGGTGTTCAGCTTTCTTTATAGTCCAGCTCTCACATCCGTACCCTTCAGTAGGTGAATGGATAAATAAATTGTACATCCATAAAACGGAATATTATTGAGCACTACAAAGAAAAAAGAGCGCTAAAAAGAAATGAACTATCAAGACATAGGAAACAAATGCATATTATTAAGTAAAAGAGTCAATATGAGAAGGTTCCAACTATGTAACATTTTGGAAAAGACAGAACTATAGAGACAGTAGAAAGACTAGTGGTTGGCAGGGATTAAGGGAAGGGAGAAAATTAAGGGAAAGGAGAGAGAAACAGGAGCACAGAGGATTTTTAGATTAATGAAATTACTCTACATGACATTATAATGATGGATATATGCCATTACACATTTGTCCAAACCTATAGAATGTACAACACCAAAAGTGAATCCTAATGTTAACTATGGACTTTGGATGATAATGTTGTGTCCCTGTAGGTTCATTAATTGTAACAAATACACTACTCTGGTGGGGGATGTTGATGAGAGGAGAGGCTAGTCTTCTGTCGGAGCATCGAGTATGCAGGAAATCCCTGTACCTTTTCAATTTTGCTGTGAACCTAAAGTTGCTCTAAAAATATAAAGGCTTTGAAAAGTGTGGCAGTCATCTAGTACCAAATCATATCAATATTGAAAAAATATTTCCCACCCATAAGTCACCAGGGGGGAGAAATGATACCTATTGTAGATGAAAGTGGTGTAGAATTGGAACTTGTGATGGTCTGAAAAGCAACTGATACCAAGTATTAAAAATTATAAAAATATTTATACCCAGATGCCTAGTAATTCCAATCCAGAAAAATTATATATATACAATTTTTATATACTGTATACTCCAGATTGTATATAATCTCCAATCTGTATACTCCAGATTGTATATAATCTTAGACTTGGTACAGCAGGATATGAGATGTTAAAGGTTGAAAACAACTGGAATGTTCAAAAATAAAGGGTCATTAAATAAACTGATAATCTGTTGATACAATTTTAAGCATTACAATTATGAATCATAATTATAAAATTGTATAAGAAACTGCTTATAGTATAAAGACATATATAATAAATAAGAACATAAAAAAACATAAAAATATGTATGTATATACATATGTATAAATATATATATATGTATAATAATATACGGAGAAGGCAATGGCACCCCACTCCAGTACTCTTGCCTGGAAAATCCCATGGATGGAGGAGCCTGGTAGGCTGCAGTCCATGGGGTCCCTAAGAGTCAGACATGACTGAGCGACTTCACTTTCTCTTTTCACTTTCATGCATTGGAGAAGGAAATGGCAACCCACTCCAGTGTTCTTGCCTGGAGAATCCCAGGGACGGGGAGCCTGGTGGGCTGCCGTCTATGGGGTCACACAGAGTTGGACACGACTGAAGTGACTTAGCATAGCATAGCATAGCATAATAATATACATGTGTATAAACATACGTATATAAGTATGTGTTAAATGAAAACATATACTCAGTATAGAACACAGACTCATGCATGCTCAGTCATGCCTGACTTTGCTACCCCCTGGACAAGGGCTCCCCAGGCTCCTCTGTCCATGGGATTTTCCAGGCAAGAATACTAGAGTGGGTTGCCATTTGCTTCTCCAGGTGATCTTCCTGACTCAGGCATTGAACCCATGTCTCTCGCATCTCCTGCATTAGCAGGCAAATTCTTTACCCCTGGGAAGCCCATACTCTTTTAGATGAAAATACATCAAGATGCTTCTTCCTCACTCTTTTTTTCTAGTTTCTAAGTCTCTGCCATGTATAGTACCATGATTGTATTACTTTTACAAATGGAAGACTTAAAAATAACTCACTTTCCTTCTTGGGAAGAGATGCTCAGCACAAAGCCACACTCCACCCTGAAACAGCCTTCAGAACTGGGCTTCTGTCTTTTGGGGGGCTTAATCAAGTAGTACATGTGTTGCTTTTGCTCCATATTGTCTGTCATTTATTCATATGTTGTTTCAGAACTTTCCAGTTTAGTATATTTATGTCTTTCCCACAACTATTATAAGTTTTAAAAATTGTGGCAAAGTGTATATAACAAAATCTACCACGTTAACCGTTTCAGTGTACAGTTCAGTGGTGGTAAGTACATTCACATTAAAACATTGGCAGCACCGATCTTCAGAACTTACTCATGTTCCCGTTGAACACTAACCTCCCAGAGCTTCTCCAGTGGCTCAAGGGTAAAGAATCCACCTGCTAATGCAGGAAACTCAGGTTCGATCCCTGGGTCAGGAAGATCCCCTGGAGAAGAAAATGGCAACCCACTCCAGTATTTTTGCCTGGGAAACCCCATGGATGGAGGAGCCTGGTGGGCTACAGCCCGTAGAGTCACAAAGGAGTTGGACAAGACTTAGCAACTAAACAACAACTAACCTCCCTCCCCTCACTGTTCTACTTTCTGTCTCCATGAATTTGACTACTCTAGGAACTTCATATATGTGAATCATGTAATATTTATCATATTCCACAATCACTTTTTAAAAATCCCCAATCATTTTCAAAGCTCAGACCAAGTCTCTGATTCATTTTCATTTTAAACATATTGCATCTTTGCTCCTTTATGTAAATACTGTAGTGCTATGCAGAGCGCTGAGCAACAGCTCAAGAAACACATGTGGTCTTTGCCTCAAAGGCTGACACTGTAGTGGGGCAGAGGGAACAGGAAAAACACAGAAAGTCAGAATGTGAGAAGTGCACTGAGTGTATCTAGTTGCTCAGTCGTGTCGGTACTTTGACCCCATGGACTGTGGCCCTCCAGGCTCCTCTGTGCATGGGGTTTCCCAGGCAAGAATACTGGTGTGGTTGCCATGTCCGCCTCCAGGGATCTTCCTGACCCAAGGAGCGAATGTGCAGCTCCATCTCCTATGTCTCCTGCATTCCAGGCAGATTATTTATGCGCCGAGCCATGTGGAGACAGTGAATTTTGTGGGGGGAGCTTTACAGAAAACCGAAGTGTTGTAGGATGAGTGGGGGAGGTGTCCCCTAGGATGAGGGGAGGAAAAGAGGAGCCCTGGGGTGTCCAGGCAGAGGGAGTGGGGCACAGAGTGTGAGGAGGAAGCAGTCTTTGTGCAGTGTGTGTGTATATGTGTGTGTGTGCGTAGGGGTCCTGGGAGTGATGACCTGGGATATTGGGGGAACAGTGGTATATTCTAGGTGTGGTGGGAGTTTTGAGGAAGAGGCCCAGATGAGAAGTGCCCTGGGCTTGGCCAAGTGCACAGCCAAGACTAGGAACAAATGCCACTACTTCGTGTGGGGAGTTCACGCTGCCACACTATGTACCTGCACGACATCTGGGTCCAGGTACCCAGGAGCCCCTTTTCTCAGACACCAAGGCTGAGGCACAGATGAGTGCAGTCTCTCACCTGGCATGGCTTTGAGCCTGGAATCACCAGTTTGTTCCACACCCTCATTTACTGCTGAGGGGTTGTGAGTACAGTAACTGATGTAGGGCAGGGAGGCTGTTGTTCTAATTTGTAGGAGTGAAAACAGGCTTAGGGACCAAAAGCCACCTTGCACAAGGTCGAGCAGAAAGTGAGTGAAGGCTGAATAAGTGATCGGATGAAGGATAGAATGAAAAGAGAAAAAAAAATTGTATCCACTCATCCCTCATTCCCTCACTCCCCCTTCCCTCCCAGGGTCATGGGTGTTGCGGTTCACCACTCCACTGTGGGATGGAATCGACAGAGCGAGGCCTGTGGAGAGAGGAGAGGAGAGGAAGGGAGAGCACAGCCCACCACAGGGGGTGAAAAGATTCTAGATTCTTCATTGTATGCTTGGGCGTCATTTCTCTTGATTCTTACCTACAGTCTCATCTAGACCTTACTGTAAATGCAACTTTATGTTCTGTTTTTCCATTGTGAAAGAAAGTGAAAATGTTAATCACTCAGTTAGTCCTACTCTTTGTGACCCCATGGGCTCTAGCCCGCCAGGCTCCTCTGTCCATGCGATTGTTCAGGCAAGAATACTGGAGTCGGTTGCCATTCCCTTCTCCAGGGTATCTTCCCAACCAGGGATGGAACCCTGGTCTCCTGCATTGCATGCAGATTGTTTATTGTCTGAGCCAGCAGGGAAGCCCATTGGTTATTTGCATGAACACTCTGAGTCTCTTAAAAATATCTTTATGACAGTTGTTGAGTGTTGAATAATTGCCAAGTAAATGGACCACAATGTATTAAAATGTTCTCTTAGCATCAATTATTTGTGTTGTTTTGATATTTCTGAAACATGTGAACCATGTTACTAATATTAAATAAAGCTAATAATACCGAGAGTAGTCTCTCCTAAGGATTGAGCTCCAGTCTGTGTTTCAAAGGTCTGAGTGGTTTATTTGGGTGCTGTCGGTTTGGATCTTCCAAGGTACCTAAGGCAGCTGTGGGCCTGCCACAGAGGACAGAGCTGGGACACGGCATCTGTGCTTGTAAGTGAACTTGTTCGTCTTACCAAACAGCTGCTGGAGGGGAAGGGGCCGCCCTACATAACGTCCCCACATAAAAGAGACGGGTGTGCAGGTGGGACCCTGGGTGGCAGCAACTCCACCTGACTCCCCTTGCTCGTGCATGGGTGGCAATGGCCTGCCTTGAGCATCCCCCTCCCCACCGAAGCACTCCTTGGGTCATTCCTTTTAACTCCCCTTGGGAAAAGTCCAGGGTACAGGGACCTTTGCACATTTTAATCTGACTTCATCTGAAGTGCAGCCGCAGGGTCCTTAATTGTCACAGCAAACCCCAGGCACGCAAAGCCAGAGGCTTGTGGCTGGCCTGCGGTCACTGTGATCAGCCATGATCACGCTGCAGTCAGAACATGGTGGGTGCTCTGTCCTAGTGGATGATGCCCTGAGGCTCTGGGGGAGACCCTGACCTGGGAGCCTGGGCTCCAGCCTGCTCAGTCTCCTCCTTACTGGCTGATGCCCATGGGCCAGACCCCTCTGGGAAGAAAGTAACAGAAAATATACAGGAGAAGAAAAGTACCATGACCAATCTTGGTGCTGCCTCTAAGCCTGAGTACCCAGCAGACCATAACTGAGGCATGGGAGCTTTCCAGAAAGGACCACCTCCGTGGGGGTCAGCTCACCTCCTGCCCATCCACTGTCACCCTCTACTGCCTTTACTGTGTCAGGCCAAGTGACTCAGCATGTGTCCGTCAGCTACCTGCAAAGTCACACCGAGAACAGCCATGATCCTGTCCTCAGGGAGGGGATGCCGCTCGGTCATGAACAGGAGCACGTATCTGCATGGGTGGACATCACTGGCTGGAGCTCTTGGAGGAAACATCCAAGACAGCTCGCCCAAATTCTGATAACTCTGTAGACCCAGCAAGCTGAGGCACTCATGTTTTTAGGTAGTTTTTTAGGAAGTATCATTTATCTTATACTGATGTGCCCTTGAAACCCCGGGAGGAAATGTGGTCTTGTGGGGAGCGTCGGTGCTGGTAGCCTGCGTTGTCTTCTGAGCTCTGCCACTAGCTGTCGGAAGAGTCCATCTGGGCCACAGGAGTGAAGAGGCGGTCACACCTGCCCCCTGCTTAGCTAGCTCACTACCCTGGTGGTGTGGCAAGGTGATGGAGATATCTCCTCCCAATCAACAAAACACAGAGTGACTCTAAAATGGTGATTTTCTTGCAAAAAATGGAATATTCAGAGAATCTGACATGTGTGGGCTTGTTAGTGAAGAGGAAACAAGGGCCATGGATCAACTCATACCATTGAAAGTGCTGGGCCAGGGGAGCACCAACAGATATATTGGGAAAGCAAATGACCCAGGAAGGGTGGCTGTACTTCCTTAAGTACAGGTGGGAGCATTGCTTAGGCCCTACCACATGGAAAGAACCCCAACTCACCTTCTCAACCTTCTCTGTATGGGTAGCTTACTGGGTCACTGTTGGGTGTGAAATGTGGCAATTAAAAATACTCACTTCCTAAAATGGAGACCAGGTTCAAGATTATTCTTTGATATAATACAGTTTCACTTGCGTTGCTGTTGGCTTCCTTGTGTGGGCTAGAAAGCGATGGAGTGACAGCGGGCACATTGGGAATCAGCCATGGAGATGGTCACATGTGGATATAGCTGTGAATTTTGAGGGGTTCTTGAAGAATGCAGGGTCTTCCTTTGAGAAAAAAGGAATTCCATCAGTGGAATTGTTGCAGAAAGGGGGACCCCTTCCAGGGCCCAAAAGGAGGCTCTTGTCTAACACTTGGAAATGAATTGTCTGAGGAGACACATGTGCAGGCAAAGCAAGAGACTTTATTGGGAAGGGGCACCCCCGGGTGGAGGGCAGCAGGGTAAGGGAACCAGGAGAACCGCTCTGCCACATGGCTCACAGTCTCGGGTTTTACGGTGGTGGGACTGGTTTCCTGGTTGTCTCTGGGCAATCATTCTGACGGCCCTTTCTGGGGGTGCACATATTGCTCTGCCAAGATGGATTCCAGTGAGAAGGATTCTGGGAGGTGGTAGGACATGTGGCATCTCCTTTGACATTTCTCAAATTCTTCCTGTTTGTGGTGGCTTGTTACTTCTGTGTTCCTTATCAGGATCACTTGTCATAAAATAACTCACAAAAATGGTTACTATGGTGCCTGGCCAGGATGGGCAGTTTCAGTCAGTGTGTTTACCCAGCAGAATTAGTTAAATGGGAGTTGGGTTGCCCAGAAAATGTGAGATCCATGTCACAGAAGATATTTAAATGGGAGGTGGACGAACTCTTGGCAAGGTTGTTGTAAAGGGTGTTCAAGTATTAGGGTGCTGAAAAGATTCATTTGGGATTTTCTGTAACACCTTATGGCCAACCCAATATTATTTTGGAAGCTGAATTCTGTGGGCTTTCAGTTCCTTTCCCAACATAGAGATATATATCTGAAGGATCAGACTTTGCCAGTTGCAAAGATTTTTGAATTTTAGTTGCAGTTTTCTGCTGCTTTAGCCACAAGTAAAGTAGGGAAGGAGCCCACCGCATACCTACTATGTAGGGATCATGTATGAACTCTGGGACTTTGTATGGTGAGAAGATTGGGTAAGTTTATGCAGGACCCAAGTTTAACCACACTTGTACTAGTCTCTATAGGTTGGGGTGGGGGACAGGACATCACACTAGGTGGCACTGGGTGGTGGTGTTTGAGTAAAGTCCTTTCTTTGCCATTTACTATCCAGCCTGGTATGCAGGTCAGGAAGCAACAGTTAGAACTGGTCATGGAACAACAGACTGGTTCCAAATAGGAAAAGGAGTACGTCAAGGCTGCATATTGTCACCATGTTTATTTAACTTATATGCAGAGTACATCATGAGAAATGCTGGACTGGAAGAAACACAGGTTGGAATCAAGATTGCCAGGAGAAATATCAATAACCTCAGATATGCAGATGACACCACTCTTATGGCAGAAAGTGAAGAGGGGCTAAAAAGCCTCTTGATGAAAGTGAAAGTGGAGAGTGAAAAGGTTGGCTTAAAGCTCAACATTCAGAAAACGAAGATCATGGCATCTGGTCCCATCACTGCATGGGAAATAGATGGGGAAACAGTGGAAACAGTGTCAGACTTTGTTTTTCTGGGCTCCAAAATCACTGCAGATGGTGACTGCAGCCATGAAATTAAAAGACGCTTACTCCTTGGAAGGAAAGTTATGACCAACCTAGATAGCATATTCAAAAGCAGAGACATCACTTTGCCAACAAAGGTTCGCCTAGTCAAGGCTATGGTCTTTCCTGTGGTCATGTATGGATGTGAGAGCTGGACTGTGAAGAAGGCTGAGCGCCGAAGAATTGATGCTTTTGAACTGTGGTGTTGGAGAAGACTCTTGAGAGTCCCTTGGACTGCAAGAAGATCCAACCAGTCCATTCTGAAGGAGATCAATCCTGGAATTTCTTTAGAAGGAATGATGCTAAAGCTGAAACTCCAGTATTTTGGCCACCTCATGCGAAGAGTTGACTCATTGGAGAAGACTCTGATGCTGGGAGGGATTGAGGGCAGGAGGAGAAGGGGACGACAGAGGATGAGATGGCTGGATGGCATCACTGACTCGATGGATGCGAGTCTGAGTGACCTCCGGGAGCTGGTGATGGACAGGGAGGCCTGGCGTGCTGCGGTTCATGGGGTCGCAAAGAGTCGGACACGACTGAGCGACTGATCTGATCTGATCCAGCCTGGGGACTGGATGGAGCTTGGGCTTAATGTCCTGCTTATAAAATAGCAAGAATATGTCTGTGCATAAGGGGTTAGTTGAGACAGTGCAGGTAAAACAGTACAGTACCAGGCACATGTATGTGTGTGTGCTTGCACACAGTTGTGTCAGACTCTTTGTGACCCCATGGACTGTAGCCTGCCAGGGTCCTCTGTCCATGGGATTTCCCAGGCAAGAATACTGAAATGGGTTGCCATTTCTTCCTCCAGGGGATCTTCCCAACCCAGGGATTGAACCCACGTCTCTTGTGACTTCTGTACTGGCAGTCACATTCTTTACCACTGAGCCACCTGGAAGCCCCACCAAGCACATAAGCGCTTAATAAAAGTGGAGATAGTGACTGGCAGTTGAGGTAGAATCGAACATCAGTAAACAATGTGTGAAGACGTGGGTCATCTGGTAACTTTAAACTCATAAGTGAGATTGGAGGCAGGCAACCCTCCTCTGAGAAGTAGAAATGTGTATACGAGTGTGGTCAGACCCACAGACAACTTTTAAAAATAGGTCCATAAAGTCCATAACCTTATTGATATGTTGGAAATTTTAAATTTCTTTTGATGATTTTTTTTTTCCTCTCAAAGGAGATTTTTGCAGCTGTGGGGGATGCTGTTTTTGAGCTCAGTTTAAAGGGTAAGATGCCTTTCTGACAGCCCTGGACTCAGAGACATGAAATCTTCAGGGTGGCTGGAGACGGTGAGTCTGTGATGTTTGCAGCCAACATATAAGTGTGAAATTCTGTATGTTTTAAAAGTATGTTTAAATTAGTATGTTTTAAATAGGTACAGCCTGAAAAAACATTATTTTCTTATTTTTCAAAGTCATGTATCTTTTAAGAGAAAATTTAGGATATAACAAAGCAAAGAGAAGAGGAAAATTAAAATATTCATACAGTTCTATGCCCAGAGATATAACCGGCAACCTCTGCTATGGCACTTTCAAGATTCTCTGTCTTAAAAATGGGACCATGTTCTGGATGCTCTGATAATTCTTCATAGCTTTTTAAAAACTTTTTTTAAGCAGTAATTTTTGTCATTATACATTCTCCTCATATATATTTAAAAGAATTAAAATTGCTTACTGTTTCGTCTGGCTATAAATGTAATACACAGATGGAAGCAATTCACATGCATAAACAAGACGGTAAAAACCACCTGTAATCTGCCCCCTCCCCCAACCCCTATAACAATCTGACTGAGCATCTTGGCACATAGTCTTTCTGACTCTCTTTTTAATATGTCTTTTTTATACACAGATAATCCCCCTCTCCTCCAAAATTGGGTTCCTATAACATTTGCTGTTCCATGAACTTCTTTTTAAATTTGAAAATACATTGGGTACAGACATAGAAAACAAACTTTTGGTTACCAAGGGGAAAAGGGAAGAGAGGGACACATGTGAAATTTGAGATTAACAGATACAGACTACCATATATAAAATAGATAAACAACAGGACCTACTGTAGAGCACAGGGAACTGTATTCAGTATCTTGTAATAACCTATAATGGCAAAGAATCTGAAAAATAATATGTATATACATATAACTGAATCACTTTGGTGTACATGTGAAACATTATAGATCAACTCTACATCAATAAAAAATAAAAAACAAGCAAATATATTGTGACTATCTTTCCAGTTATTAAGCATTCTTGCATAGCATCGTTTTAGGGGCTCTCTTTACAGTGTATGGATGTATTATTTTATTCCACTGGTGGATATTTAGGTTTTTAGCATGTTTACAATATGCTTACAATAGCATGATGCATATCTTTGCTGTTACTAATCCCTCTGTATAGCCATAATCACCGTTTCATGATATAATTCATAGAAATGGAATTGTTGGGTCAAAAAATATAAACAGCTTATGTCTCCTGATACATGTTAACAAATTGCCCTTCACAGTGGTGGCACCAGTCTGCATTCTGAGCCATGGAATACAACTGGGCTCATGTATCAGCATTCTCATCTATCTAGAATATTATTTTCTGCTATGATCAGATGAAATGCATTTTAAAAATGAATTCTTATTTTTTGTTTACTTGTTTAAACAACTTCAGTCTATATTAGAAACAAATTTGTCTTTAATTCTTGAAACAGTCACTTATTGAAACCACCTGAAATTTCTTTTGGTGCAAGATGTAAAAGGCTAAAACTTCCTCTTTCCCTAATAGTTACCAATTGTCTCAACACCCTTTATTATAGAATATTATAGAATCCATTCTCTCCCTGTGTATGTGAAGGCCACTCGTAGCATGTAATCCATGTATTCTCCTGGGGTCTGTTCTTTGAATCACTGTATTTTAATTATTGGGATTAGTAATTGTAAATTGACCAGTATGTGTCTAGGAGCTGTTACTTCCTTCAGGAGGGAGAGGCTCTCACTTTTGAGAAAGAAAACTTTCTGATTCTAAAAAGATGATTGAGTCACATTCTTCTATCTCCGCAAAATTTTCCCTCTGTTGGGACATAAGGATGGGAAAAAAAGGCCACCACAGTGAGGAAACAGGAATTCAGAACATGACCAACCAGTAACAAAGCTTCTGTGAAAGCTTAAGCTCCCCCAGTCCCCGGGAGGTGGAGGGTCATCACAGAAAAAAAAAAAAAAACTAAAGATCAGCCTCAGGGATTCTGACACTTTGAGAAGTCAGCTAGATTCGGGGACCCTGATGAGAAATTAAAAACTATGAGTTTTTAAGTTTTTAAAGAGTTTTTAAGGGTTTTAAGGAGATCATGAAGGACAGGGAAGCCTGGTGTGCTGCAGTCCTTGGAGTCGTAAAGAGTCAGACATCACTTAGTGACTGGACAACAAGAGTTCGGGGAGATGAGGGAAGTTGTATTCTCCAGCTTTTAGGAAAAATAAATAACTTTTTAAAAAGGATCAAAGAACCACGTCTCAGTAAGTCAACAACTTCATTGGACCAATATGCTCAAAATGCATCTTTTTGAACGCAGAAACTCTTGTTCAGCTACTGCAGTAACAAATTCTTTCTGTGGAAAAAAGTACAGATGAGTGGAAATTGTGCTCTATCAGCTCTACCGTGCTTCTGAGTGATCTGAGTGTTCACACCACGAACCCACAGCCGGAGCATCACAGCCCATGGCGGGAGGCGAACTGTAATTATAGATAAATTTAGAAGAGAAAATAAGTTTCCTGGAGTGACTGGAAAACTAAAGCTGGAAAGTAAGAGGTGATATCATTTGAGGATGAAGGACACAGAAACATCAAGTTTTACCAGCACAGATAAGCCAGTTTAGAGACGCTGAAGGCCAGCTGGGGCTCTGTGATGTTGCTACGGCTTGTCCCATTGCCGGTTCATCCTTTCTTATGGCTCCCTCCCTGCATATAGCTTTGTAAATTGCCCCAAATGCTTTTGGAAATTCAGCAGTGCCCAAATAAATAAAAATATTGATTTTTAGGTGCTTTCTAATGTATTGTGAAATTGAATTTTAACAGTCAAGGTAATTAAAATAAAAGAAGGGTTACTTTTGTTTTAATCTTTCATTATTGAAATGAAACTAGTTCCTCAGTGCTTTTTAGCGCTTATGCCTCATGTTGGTGGTCAGGCAGGTATCCTTCTATAGCGGTATTTATTGATAGCTCCTCATGCAATCATATATGCTCAGCTATACATCTGAGAAGGTTTTCTACAGGTGATTATTTGCTTTATAGAAATAGGGTCCTTTGGGGGTTTTTGGCCATGCAGCTTATGAGATGCTAGTTCCCTGACCAGGGATGGAACCCGTGCCCTCTGCATTGGAAGAGCAGAGTCCTAACCACTGCACCACCAGGGAAGTCCCAACATCATATTTTAAATAACTCTGTTTTTGTTTTCTGAGGATCCCTGGTGGTCTTGCCAGATCACTCTTGTAAGTCATTCTTTTGATGACTATGTGATATTTTGGGGTGTGGATAGATCACAGTTTATTTAGTGATTCCCCACTCATTAGCTTGGGGTGGTCTCCACTTTTTATGTTGCCCAAATAAAGGAAACTGAAATAATCATCTTTATATATTTATTCTGAGGTAATGTGCTTTTACTTTATAGGAGAGCTGAGTATGTAATTTATATTAGACATTACTAGGTTGTTGTCATTGTTGTTCAGTCACTAAGTCGTGTCCTACTCTTTGCAGCCCCATGGACTGCAGCATGCCAGGCTTCTCTGTCCGTCACTCTTTCCTGGAATTTGCTCAATCCTGGAATTTGCTCAAATTCATGTCCATTGGGTTGGTGATGCCATCCAACCATCTCATCCTCTGTTGCCCTCTTCTCCTGCCCTCAGTATTTCCCAGCATCAGGGTTTTTTCCAATGAGTTGGCTGTTTGCATCAGATGGCCAAAGTACTGGAGCTTCAGCTTCAGCATCAGTCCTTCCAATGAGTATTCAGGGTTGATTTCCTTTGGAAATGTCTAGTTTGATCTCCTTGCAGTCTAAGGGACTCTCAAGTCTTCTTCAGCACTACAATTCAAAAGCATCAATTCTTTGGCACTCAGCCTTCTTTCTGGTGCAACTCTCATGTCTGTATGTAACTACTAGATGTTACTAGATACCGCTAAACTGTTTTCTTGAAGTTTCCAGTGTTTCATAATACTATGGGCAACGCCTCTGAGGTTGTCCACATCCTCTCCAGCAGTGAGTGGTATCCTGCATTTACATTTTCACCCAGTGACTGTTTGTATGTAAATAACGGATTTCCATTTTCTGGAAAATGTATTCTTAACCATGATGGAGTCACAACTCATTCTATGAAGATGAAATTTTGCTGTAGAGGTGATGGCAGGAGATGGAGAACAGTTTGAATTAACCCTCCTCTCATAAACACACAGATACACGCAAAGGTCTTAGTTTAGTTTGGCTGGATACTAAAGGCAGAGTAGGGAGGCAGTGGGGAGATTTTGTGTTAACATCAGCAGAGTCTGATCAGGTTCAAGTATGAGGACAGCTGTCTATTGAAAGGCCTTGTCTGTCAATAATCAGGAATATGTTCCATGGCAAATACACTGACCCACTTCATTTGCTACATATACACAGAAGCACACTCAGTCGGAAATTACATAGATGAAACCCCAATGGCATCGTTCTCTTTTCCGCAGGTTAGCTCCTTATCTGAGCTAACAGACTCCTGGCACAGAAAGATGTGAACAGCCATTGGAGGAAAGACTGGCTCTTGTTTGAGCCCCAGTGCACTTTTCTTCTTGCTTTCTTCAACCCTCCACACGACTGGGTGGGCCTCCAGAGATGGGGTTCTGAGTTTCTGAGTTTGAGTGGGGTCCAGAGAAGGTCTTCCACAAAGGTCTGCTTCTCTTGTGGGAGTCATTTTTCTTCCTATCTCCCAATCTCCCTGGGTCCCCGGGCTTGGCTGAGGCCTGGAGTGTGGCGAGGGGGCAGAGACAGGAATCACAGCACCCCTTTTGCCTGGCCTGTCCCTCCCCTGACAGCAGATCTAGCCAAGCCGCCAGCTTTCTGCCCACAGGATGCTGAGGGGCTGCTGGGGGAGGGGAAGTGCTGGGGAAGGGGGGCCTCTGCCACCTGCCAACACTTCAAATCTTCCCGTTTTCATTTTGCCCCCACCCAACCACAGAGACCTCCACAAATCTATTGTGAGCAGCTGTAAACCCTTCTGTCAGTGGAACACAACTCTTTTTATTTTATTTTATTTATTTTTAATGTTTATTTATTTACATATTTGGCTGACTCAGGTCTTTAGTTGCAACACATAGAATTTTTTTTAAATTAATTTGTTTATTATAATTAGAGGCTAATTACTTTACAATATTGTGGTGGGTTTTGCCATACATCGATATGAATCAGCCACGGGTATATATGTGTCCTCCCCATTCTGAATCCCCTTCCTACCTTCCTCCCCATTCCATCCCCCTGGGTTGTCTCAGCACACTGGCTTTGAGTGCCATTTCATGCATTGAACTGGACTGATGATCTATTTCACATATAGTAATATACATGTTTCAGTGCTATTTTATCAAATCATCTCACCCTCACCTTCTCCCACAGAGTCTAAAAGTCTGTCTTTATATTTATGTCTCTTTTTCTGTGTCACATATAGGGTCATCATTACCATCTTTCTAAATTCCATATATATACATTAATATACTGTATTGGTGTTTTTCTTTCAATTTACTTCACTCTGAATAATAGGCTCCAGTTTCATTCACCTTATTAGAACTGACTCAAATGCTTTCTTTTTAATAGCTGAGTAACATTTCATTGTGTATATGTACCACAGCTTTCTTATCCATTTGTCTGCCAATGGACATCTAGGTTGCTTCCATGTCCTAGCTATTGTAAACAGTGCTGTGATGAACCTTGGGGTACACGTGTCTCTTTCAATTCTGGTTTCCTCAGTGTTCATGCCCAGCAGTGGGATTTCTGGGTCGTATGGCAGTTCTATTTCCAGTTTTTTAAGGAATCTCCACACTGTTTTCCATAGTGGCTATACTAGTTTGCATTCCCACCAACAGTGTTAAAAGGGTTCCCTTTTCTCCTCACCCTCTCCATCATTTATTGTTTGTAGACTTTTTGATAGCAGCCATTCTGACTGGCATGAGATGGTACCTCATTTTGATTTGCATTTCTCTGATAATGAGTGATGTTGAACATCTTTTAATGTGTTTGATAGCCATCTGTATGTCTTCTTTGGAGAAATGTCTATTTAGTTCTTGGGCCCATTTTTTGATTGGGTCTTTTATTTTTCTGGTATTGAGCTTCATGATCTGCTTGTATATTTTTGAGATTAATTCTTTGTCAGTTGTTTTGTTTGCTATTATTTTCTTCCATTCTGAGGCTGTCTTTTCACATTGCTTATAATTTCCTTCATTGTGCAAAAGCTTTTAAGTTTAATTAGGTCCATTATTTATTTTTGCTTTTATTTCCATTACTCTGGGAGGTGGGTCATAGAGGATCTTGCTGTGATTTATGTCAGAGAGTGTTCTGCCTATGTTTTCCCCTAGGAGTTTTATAGCTTCTGGTCTTACATTTAGATCTTTAATCCATTTTGAGTTTATTTTTTTGTATGGTGCTAGAAAGTGTTCTAGTTTCATTCTTTCTCAGGTGGTTGACCAGTTTTCCCAGTACTACTTTTAAAGAGATTGTCTTTTCTCCATTGTATATTTTTGCCTCCTTTGTCAAAGATAAAGATGTCCATAGGTGTGTGGATTAATCTCTGGGCTTTCTATTTTGTTCCATTGATCTATATTTCTGTCTTTACGCCAGTACCACACTGTCTTGATGACTGTAGCTTTGTAGTATGGCCTAAAGTCAGGCAGGTTGATTCCTCCAGTTCCATTCTTCTTTCTCAAGATTGCTTTGGCTATTTAAGGAATTTTATTTCCATACAAATTGTGAAAGTATTTGTCCTAGTTCTCTGAAAAATACCATTGGTTGCTTGATAGGGATTGCATCGAATCTATAGATTGCTTTGGGCAGTATACTCATTTTTACTATATTGATTCTTCTGATGCATGAACATGGTATATTTCTCCATCTGTTTGGGCACACAGAATCGTTAGTTGCAGCATGTGGGATCTAGTTTCCTGACCAGGAATAAAACCCAAGCCCCCTGCATTGGGAATGTGGAGCCTTAGCCACTGGACCACCAGAGAAGTCCCAGAACAAAGCTTTTTGTGAAGATATGAGTCATGCCATAGCCTTGTGTTCCCATCAGATAGGTGTTTACTGGTGACTTGTTTACTGTCTGTCTAGGGCCAGCTCAAAGGTGCGGGGAGTGATGCCTCAAAGGCACTCACTCTGACATCATCCAAGTGCTAGCCTTCTTTCTGTCCCGGCCCCCAAAGATGATGTAAGCCCAGGGTTGGTGCCAAGAGTATATTAGGTGCTCAATTAGCATCTAATAAGTTGAGTTTGTGTTCTCCAGAGGGTTTGTGGATTGTACTTGGCAGTAAACATTGAGAAAGTGGAGAAGTTGAGTCCTTGCCACTCTGGGATGCCCAGAGACGTTGGGTGGGGGATCCAGGAGAAGAGGTGCTGGCGGGGGTTGGGGGGCCGTGTAGAGAGAGAGGGCAGTGCTTCTGGCCCACTGACATCAGAGCACTCTGCCTCTGGGCACCTGAGGCCTCCTAGGTGAGCCTTCTTGTTTGTTTTTTTTGTTCATTCCCTCTGGTCCCAGACCTTGGGAATGCTGAGCATCTGGGCAGGTGGCAGTACAGGGCCAGAAGGCTCCCACAGTCCTCAGTCCCCTCACTCCAGGAAATGAAGGATTGGCTCCAGCCTAGAACCTCTTTTGTAGCAGACATGAGTCTAGAGGGCTGGGAGGTGTCACCCTGGCCACCCTTCATCCCAGCACAGGGCAGACCAGCACACAAAGGTGCTGGAGTTAATATATTTGAAGCTGCAGCAAGCAGCCTAAGGAAGAGAGCATCATGAACTGCACAGAGAGAACTGGGCGATTTCTTCACATAAATGAGGAGCGGGAAGGAAGATGGTCTGCAATCAATAATATATGAAACTTGAGACTGTCATATACAGTGAAGTAAGTCAGAAAGAGTAAAACAAGTATCATTTATTAATGCATATGTATGGAATCTAGAAAAATATTACAGATGGACCTATTTGCAAAGCAGAGATAGAGACACAGATGCAGAGAACAATGTAAGGCTACCATGGGAAAAAGGGGTGAGATAAATTGGGAGATTGGAATTGACATGTATACACTATTGATGGGCAAAGTAGTAAAGAATACATCTGTCAAGCAGGAGATGCAGGTTCAATCCCTGAGTTGGGGAGATCCCCTGGAGAAGGAAATGGCAACCCATTCCAATATTCTTGCCTGGGAAATCCCATGGACAGAGGAGTCTGGTGGGGTCGCAAATGAGTTGGACAAGACTGAGCATCTAAATCACCACCATCGCATTATTGATACTATGTACAAAATGACTAAGCGGAATCTACTGTATAGCACAAGGAACTCTACTCAGTGCTCTGTAGTGACCTAAATGGGAAGGAAATCCAAAAAGGAGGGGATACATGTGTATGTATAGCTGATTCACTTTGCTGTGCAGCAGAAACTAACATGACACTGTAAAGCAACTATACTCCAATGAAAATCAATAAAAAACAATCATATATGAATTGAGATAAACTCTAAGATGGGGTGGTGGTTTAGTTGCTAAGTAGTGTACAACTCTTGTGACTCCCTGGACTGTAGCCTACCAGGCTCCTCTGTCTATGGGATTCTCCAGGCAAGACTACTGGAGTGAATTGCCATGCCCTCTTCCAGGGGATCTTCCCAACCCAGGAATTGAACCTGGGTCTCCTGCATTGCAGGTGGATTCTTTACCAAATGAGCCACCAGGGAAGTCCTAAGAAGAGGACCTGCATGTAAAAGGCAGTCAATGAATGGAAAAAAACAGGACTCTGGAGAGCCAGTGAGACCTCGCAGGGACAGAAGTGCCCTTTTCAGCATTTTTGCTTTCTGTTTGATAAGAATCACATGTGTCACACGTATTTCTGGGAATCCCAAACTCATCAGTGTTGAGGCCTATGGTTTCCTTCTGTTGGGGTTGATGCACAGAGCTTTGCAGCGGGAGGACTCTAGGAACCAGTGACTCACAGCCACCAAGGAGTGTTGCTGACGATCTGAGGAGGTTTCCCAAGAAGCAACAGAGGAAATCTCTTTCATCCTCCATACCTGGAAAGGCCCCTGAACACAGGGCTCTTTCTCTCTTTCCCTTTGACTGGGGTGGTAGATTCAGATCAGCTCTGCAGCCCACACTGGGGGGCCAGGGATCACGTTCTGAAAACAAGTTGCTCACTTCCTACAGGTAGAGAACAGCCGGTAGGGAGCGGGGGTGGGGCTGAGTCAGGATGTAAGGGAAGGGGATGTGAGAGGGGATGTGAGAGCCTCCTTCCTCCTTTGAACTTGGCCTCCACTGGGGGAGGGGACACACCCTTGCTTCCCACTGAGAGGAACTGGGGGAGGAAACCAGCATTGCCCCAGACCCTCCTATCTGTGGTCATTAAAGGCCAACAGCAAGATCAAGAAGGAGATACCACTGGAGCCTCCATTTCAAAGGAAAGAACAGGTTCACAGAGGCCAAATAGCCTGCTCAAGGTTATAGAGCTGGTAGAGTAAGACCCTGTTGTCCAGCCACCTCAGTGTATATCACTGATTTCCATTGTACAGATTTTTAAAAATCATGATTTAATAACAAATCCTTCATTGATGACTATTTAAACTGATTCCAGTTTTTTTAATATTACAATCAACAGAGCTTCTTTTAACAGAACCTGTTTCTTTTTTCCAAGCTTTTTCTTTCTCCCCAATTATAAAAGTAATAGGTGATTGTTGTGAAAAAAAAAAAAAAAATTTCACAGACCATAGAAATGTATGATGCAGAAATGGAAATTCCCCAGTATAATTGCCATTAACAGTTTGGAGTCGATCTTTCCAGACCTTTTTTAATACATATAGGAACAAACATGTCCAGAGGTCTCAATATATTATTAGAGAAAAAAAAAATCAAGCAAAATGATTCTATGTTCTGTTTTATATTATACATTATATTTTATAAAATTCCAAGTTTTGGTTTAGAAAGTACATGCAGAGGGACTTCCCTGTGGTCCAGTGGCCCAGTGCAGGGGGCCTGGTTTCCATCCCTTGTTAGAGAACTAGATCCTATATGCCCCAACTATGAGTTCACATGCTGCAACTAAGTTTCCACATGCTGCAACTCATACCTAGCACAACCAAGTAAGTAAAAAGAAATAAATTTTTAAAAAAGATAAGACAGAATTTTTAATAAATAAATAAAAAGTACCTGGAATTTTTAATAAATTTTTTAAAAAGTACATTTTGGAAGAATAAGAAACTTTAAAATACCAATTTTACACATTTCTGCAATGTTCTGTACTTGGATTTTTAAAATCTCTCTTTATAGAAGTATAATGTACGTCTATTTCCATAGCTATATATGAAAGTTGAGGGCTTCCCACATGGCTCCGTGGCAAAGAATCTGCTTGCCAATGCAGGAGATGCGGGTTCAATCCCTGAGTCAGGAATATTCCCTGGGGAAGGAAATGGCAGCCCACTCCAGTATCCTTGCCTGGAAAATTCCATGGACAGAGGAGCCTGGTGGGCTATAGTCCTTGGGGTCGCAAAAGAGTCAGACACGACCTAGGGACTAAGCCACAATATGAAAGTTGACATCTCATGACTATACAGCTGTATGACTTTTCACAAACTGAATATCCCCTGGGACCAGCTCCCATATGGAAAAACAAAACCTCTGCTCCCTTCTCATGATCATCCTTGCACCAAGGGTACCCATATCCTGACTTCTAACTTACATACATTTGCCTGTTTTTTTAAATCTGTGCTTGAATTTTAACAGTGACCACGTATTACATTTAAAAAGAGAATAATCTGGGACTTTCTAGGCAGTCCAGTGGTCAAGACTCTGTGCATCCACTGCAGGGGACTCAGGTTTGAGTCCTGATTGGAGAATTAAGATCCCACATGCCTCACAGTGAGGCCAAAATAAATAAATAATAAAAAGAGAATAATCCATACAGATGTTAAAATAGATGCAGATGTAGCGGTCATCATTTGATGGCAGTGAATAGGCATCAGTTCTTTTCTTCACAGCTACATGGAGTCCCTTGCACAGCATTTGATCTAACCGGCTCTTTTTAAGGGACATTTGGATTAATTCCAAGTTTTGGCTCACAGGCAACACACCAAGGAACAACCTAATGCATATTTCTATGCCACATCACTTTGGGATGTGTTTCATTAAGATACATGCCAGGATGTGTTTCTTTAAGCTACACACTGACAGGTGAAACTCCTAGTCAAAAGATAGCTAAATCAAGAAACATTTTTGGATATTTTGCTGTAGCAGCCCTACAGAAAGCAATAAATGCTCTGTTACTTCTTCAAAACAAGAGTCAGGGGCTGAGTGCAAACCTCCTCACCGCAGCCTCCCTCACTGGCAGTCAAGTCTGTACAGCTGGCTCCCAAGGCAGATGGAGCCCAGGTGGCACCAAAAACAGAGGCCCCCCACCCCCACACAGACCCCCAAACCTCACTCCACGAGAACGTGCAAACAACTAAACACTACCACAAAGACAGCGGCTGGGACATGCAGTTAAATAGCAGAGCTCGGAGAGGGATGAGGCCGCTGAGGCCTGCTCTTAACTTCCTCTGCGGACAGGGTGTGACCTTCAGAGAGGGCATAGTGCACATCTGCGCCTTAGTCTCTTATTAAATAGGGCATCTCGGAGCTAAGTGAACCCTGGAGGACTCCGGTCCAGGCTTCCCTGGTGGCTCGGATGGTAAAGAGTCCACCTGCAATGAGGGAGACCCAAGTTCAATCTTCCTGGGTCAGGAAGATCCCCTGGAGGAGGAGATGACAACTCACTCCAGAATTCTTGCCTGGAGAATTTCATGGACAGAGGAGCCTGGTGGGCTACAGTCTGTGGGGTTGCCAAGAGTCAGAAATGACTGACCGACTAACACTACACTTCTAAATAGGGCATCTTGGAGGAAAGTGAACGCTGGAGGACTCTGGTCTAGATTAACCCGGCCCTTTCCGCTGATCTGTCAGCCTCAGAAGACAACCTGTTCTGTTGACCTCATAGTTGGTGGGCAGAAAACGTTTGCTTCTCTTCCGCACTTGCTTCGTCTAAGCCCTTCTGACTCCCGTCCACTACAACTAGACCTGCCCTGCCCTCTGACACCACAGGAAGCCTTTCAGATGCCAGATGTTTCACTCCAGCCTGAGTCACAGTCACATTCTGTGGCTGCCAGAGGCCTCTGCATGGAGCCTGGTTTGTCATTGCCCTTCTTAAATTACACCTCCCAGCCCAGGGCAGGCTAGGAAATGCAGGTGGGACTCTCCTCCTTGACCTGGGTCATGTGCTTCTATTAACATGGCCAAAGTTGAATTCTTCTTTGGCCCGACAGTTCTTAAGTTGCTCAAGTGCAGGCTGGGAAACTAAGATAAGATTCAGGGCTCTTATGACTCCTCCATTCCAGCTCAGCATCTTCTCCCTGTAGCTTTCTTCTCTGACTCCTGAAGCTGAGAGACAGTAAAATATTAACGGACATGCGGCAGAGACCCTGAGGTCTCTCACCTTCTCCTCTCTCTTTTTATTTTTTGATGTGGGTCATTTTTAAAGTCTTTATTTGGTTTGTTACCATGCTGTTTCTGTTCTATGCTTTGGTTGTTTGGCCAGGAGGCATGCAGGATCCCAGCTCCCCAAAATGGGGAGACTGAACCCCTGTCTCCCGTGTTGGAAGGTGTAGTCCCAACCACTGAATCACCAGGGAAGTCCCTCTCACCTCTTCTTTGGTGCAAGTTCTCCTGCCTCATGGCCAGGCGTCCCCAGGGTTCCATGCTCAGTAGAAATGAACAGGTACTAGTGAAAGCAGTTTGGGGGCTGGCTCTGGAGGCACCTGCTTCTTGGCTGTAGGTGCCCTTGGGTGCTTCCATCCCCTCCAGGCTTTCTCTACAGCTACAAAGAGGACTACGGCATGTTTGGGGGCAAATGAGGGTGGTGCTAATGGTAAAGAACCCTCCTGCCAATGCAGGAGACGTAAGAGATGTGGGTTCAATTCCAGCTTGGGAAGATCCTCTGGAGGAGGAAATGGCAACTCACTCCAGTATTCTTGCCTAGATAATCCCATGGACAGAGGAGCCTGGCAGGCTACAGTCCACAGGGTTGCAGAGTAGGACACAACTGCAGCAACTTAGCATGAACACACAAGAATCTTGATGCAGAATGAAGCCATAGTCATTTTAACCTCGTTAATTTTAATTTCTTTTTAACTGAGCACTAATATCTTTGCCGCATAGATGAGCTTTTGTGCATTTACATCACAGGAGCCATCTGCATTTTTTACCCAAGACTTTATTGTTACAACCAAGATATTATCATAAAAGGAACAGCGAGCAAGAGAAGAAATATATAAACCATGGGAGAGCAGAAGTGAAAGCTGAAGAACTTCTAGTGGGAGATCAGAGGGCCTCTTGTCTCCCAGACCACAAGTTCCCGGGCCCAAAGGAGGTCCTCAGAAACTGAAATGACCTTGAGAGCCAGATCAGCCCCTTGGAAGTCTCATTTCCAATCTGGGTCTGCTCTCAGGGGCCACCGTGTGGAAAGGGTTAGCCCTGGGAAGACCAAGGGGACCCATCCGATCACCATCCCATGAGAGATTCGGGTCTCAATGTCATTGCCCTACCTGGGCAAAGAAATGTGGTGGCTGGACGGTCAACACAAAGTTCCCAGCCCAACCCAGGCTGAGTTACAGGAGCCAGAAGTGGTGCACTGGGCGCCATTCTGTACTCAGTCGTCCAGAGTGCCTTGCAAGTAGCAGGAAGTGCCGTGGGGTTCTGAAGCCTTCTCTCTAAGACTGCCAGTGATCATGTAACAAGCAGATTCCATGCATGAGGCCCATAGAAAGAACTTGCAGTAGTTAAAAACAGGCAGCTTCTGCAGTTTCAGTGACATTTCCACGGCCGAGTGGGTCCATTCTCTCTCATTTTTTGGATCTCGCTCATCACTGACCAATGTATTTTTGTAGCGGGACACCAGAAAACATATTCTCTGGTCACTTGTAAAACCTGAAAACAACGAGAAACTTGTGAAACCACTTATTTTCAGGCAAATGCTATTGAATTTCCTGTAACAGAGATAAATAGCTCCTCAGGATTTAGGACTCCAGTCCCAGTAAGTAGCCTACAGCCAAGAGTTTTGTGTTAGAATGTTTTTAAGACCCATCTTTGTCATTAAAGAAAAATTTAAAATACCTGGAGAAGGAAATGCCAACCCATTCCAGTATTCTTGCCTGGGAAATCCCATGGACAGAGGTGCCTGGCAGGCTACAGTCCATAGGGTGGCAAAGAGTTGGACATAACTTACCAACTAACACTAACACTTTCACACTCAGGATGGATTTTCTAGCTCCAAGTCACCTTCTGAGGAGGGTGTGTTTACCTATGGGTATGTTTCATATGTTTACCTATGGGTAAACATAAAGACTATTGTTTAAGACACACACAAAAAATTAAAATGCTTAAAAAAGTGCAGCCTTAAGAACTCTAGCTTTGAATAGTGTTA
Source organism: Tragelaphus eurycerus (assembly GCA_935064755.1). Classification (NCBI taxonomy): domain Eukaryota; kingdom Metazoa; phylum Chordata; class Mammalia; order Artiodactyla; family Bovidae; genus Tragelaphus; species Tragelaphus eurycerus. Next base: position 10,868,198 of record CAKXYN010000070.1, on the reverse strand, counting down.
CCTCTTGCGGTGCCTTCTAAGATAAGTGATTCACCCATGTGCATTAAGGGACCAGAGGAAGATGACCTGCTGATGGATGATTTTCTAAAGCCAGTTAGCAGGTGGGGAATATCTGCCCCAAACTGCAACCTGAATTTGTAACAGCTGCTCTTTGAGGCCCAGGGACTATTTCATCCACACCTGGATCATGAGAGTAAACCCAGAGGTGGTTTCCGAACTTCTTTTAGCCTCAGACCCTTTCGTTCAATGACATCTTACAGGTAAGTGTAACTATGGGCAATAGATGAGAGGGGAGCTGTTTGGAATGAAGAGGGTGAAGGGGCTTGGGTCCCCCCTAGGGCCTCCCCCAGCCCCTTGCTCGCCTGACCTGATCCTCAGAACCCCTGGGTTTGCCACAGCATGAGGTCTGGCAACAGACTCCCCCTAAACTGGCATCAAATCACCAGGGGAACAAATTTTAAAAAGTGGTGGGAGGGAGGCAGAGTCACAGGCAGTACCTCGACGGGGAGACATTTTCCATAAAAGGTCACCGCAAGGAAGACATGAATGAAACACATTGGAGGTCTAGGGTGAGACAAAAACTCTTAAGTTACTGTCTCCTAAATGTGGGGGCACCCCACTCCAGTACTCTTGCCTGGAAAATTCCATGGACGCAGGAGCCTGGTAGGCTGCAGTCCATGGGGTCGCTAAGGGTCAGACATGACTGAAGTGACTTCACTTTCACGCATTGGAGAAGGAAATGGCAGCCCACTCCAGTGTTCTTGCCTGGAGAATCCCAGGGACGGCGGAGCCTGGTGAGCTGCCGTCTATGGGATCGCACAGAGTCGGACACGACTGAAGCGACTGAGCAGCAGCAGCAAATGTGGGGGAGTTTCTAAATCTAGCACATGAAGTAAAAATCGCAGACCATCAAAATGATCATCGAAGGACTTCCCTGGTAGTCCAGTGGTTATGAATCTGCCTGCTAATACAGGGGACATGGGTTCGATCCCTGGTCCTGGAAGAGTCCAGCTGCAAGGCAACTGAGCCTGTGCACCACAACTACTGAGCTCATACTCTAGAGCCCAGGAGCCCTAGCTACTGAAGCCCACGTGCCCAGAGCTTGTGCTCTGAAGCTAGAGAAGCCACCACAATGAGAAGCCTGTTCACCACAACTAGAGAAAGTCTGCTTGCAGCAATAAAAACCCAGTACAGCCAAAAAAAAAAAAAAAATTATCATCAAAAAAATATGAAATGTAGCAGGCATGTTAAAGCAACTATATAATACATGTATGCTGCTAAGTCGCTTCAGTCATGTCCGACTCTGTGAGACCCATAGACGGCAGCCCACCAGGCTCCCCTGTCCCTGGGATTCTCCAGGCAAGAACACTGGAGTGGGTTGCCATTTCCTTCTCCAATGCATAAAAGTGAAAGTGAAGTCGCTCAGTCGTGTCCGACTCTTAGCGACCCCATGGACAGCGGCCCACCAGGGTCCTCTGTCCATGGGATTTTCCAGGCAAGAGTACTGGGGTGGGGTGCCATTCAAATACAATGTGTATGATAATGTAGAACATACAGTATAGTGAGTATATTTGAAAATTTATAGTTTCAGAATATTTAAAAGTACATTGTGGTCTTCCCTGGTGGCTCGGTGGTTAAGAATTTGCCTGCCTGTCAGGAGTCGGCTTGGATCAGCGCTCCACCCATGACAAAGGTCATGAGGAAGGAGGCTCGGCATATGCAAAGGCGGGATCTAGCCTCAGGAGCCCCCCCTGGAAATTCTCAAGCATCTACCCCCCAAAAACCAGAGTCTGCCTACTTTCTGCTTTGTGTTCTCACCTACACCTCTGACTTTACAGGGGGCTGTCCCCCACTACCTTTCTCTGAAAAAAGAGCTAACTTACAGCTCCAGTTAATAATTCCTGGGTGTGACAGTTTTTCAACCTACAAACTCCTTTGGAAATCCTCTAGCCTGCCTGAATAGGCTTTTCCGGCCACATGTGATTGTTCAGTTTTCCGGCCACATGTGATTGTTCAGAACCTCCCAACTGTGAGAGGCATGAGATGTTCTAAACTGTATAAGTACAGATTCCTTTGAGCAGTTAAAAGATTGATTAGAAATTGTATCGGTGAAGGGTTTTTCACTTGTTGGGCCAATGTTTGCTGCTAAGTCTCCATATCCCTTACCTACTGTGTCCTTGGCAGTGTATTGATTGATATAATTGGTTTATAGAAATGCAAGTAGTAGCTTTAATGTTTGTAACCTTGGACCCTTGAGTTAATTCTTTCTCTTGTTATAACCCACCACACCTTTGCTCTATAGAAATGCAACTCCAATGCCTTTGGAGGGTGGCGTCTGACTAATCACCTTTAGAGAAAAATAAGTTTTCTGAAGAAAGGGTCTTAAAATGTTGACAGGTCTCCGGGCCAGAAGATGATGCAAATCACCTAAACTTTTGCATATGATAAGTTTGCAGGAAGAAAGCCTCACTTACTGCATGACTCTACCCCTTCCCCCATTATCCTCTATGCATAACTTAAGGTATAAAAACTACTTTGAGAAATAAAGTGTGGGGCCTTGTTCAGCGAAGCTTGGTCTCCCCATGTCGTTCTTTCTCTTACCTTCTAGCTGAATTATTCAGCCTCCTCTCTCCATAAAATGTTCTCACTGAGCTATCCTCATTCTATTATCTAATTAAAACTATTGTATCCTGATCCTCACTGATGCCGTCTACACCTTGAACTCCCTGGATCAGCCGGGGCTTGACCCCGGCACCTGCCAATGCAGGAGACACAGGTTTGATCCCTGATACAGGAAGACCCCTCTTGCCTCAGGGCAACTAAGCCCAGTGTGCCACAACTACTGAGCCTGTACTCTGAAGCCCAGGAGCTGCAACTACTGAAGGCCGAGAACCCTGGAGCCTGTGCTCCACAAAAGAAGCCACTGCAATGAGAAGCCCTCACACCACAACTAGAGAGTAGCCCCTGCTCACCTAACCTGGAAAAAAGCTTGTGTAGCAATGAAGACCCAGCATAGCCAAAAATAAGTAAATAAATAAAAACAAACATTTAGAAACTACTTTGTATGTTGCACATCTGAAACCATTATAATATTGTATGTCATTTATAATCAACAAGAAAACATTTTGTGTCTTGGTTGTTGGGCTCATAAAATCGTCTTTTGTAAGTAGCATGAGCTGGTGCTTGGACTCCAAGAATACAGGAGCTGAGCACTTGGAAGGTGTTTCCCCAGTAAGTCCTTGTAATAGCCATGTGGTTGTTACTGATGTCCTATTTTATAGATGAGGGATCAGAGGCTCAGAGAGGTGAAGTGACTTGCCTGCAGTCACAGGGATGGTGAGTAGCAGACAGAATTCAAACCAAGATCTGCTTGAATGAAGCCAGAGCTCTTGATCCTCAATCTAGGGGCAGGAACTTTCTCTCTCTCTTTTTTTTTTCTTTCCAAACACCTCTACATAGAGGGGAATGTAATTAATGAGATAGGTAGATGTGAAACTATCTCTGTTTTGAGGCAGAAAAATCGGTCCAAGCGCACAGCCCATGGCCAAGTAGTGGTCCAGAAGCCCTTCAGTATGGAAGCAGTAAGCAGCCTTGGCTTCTGCTGGAGCTTACACAGTTCGGTGGGCCTAAAGAGCAAGCTTGTTGCCCCTGTGTCTGTATAACTCAGCCGGTGGGTTTGCTGACTCCTGAGACCCAGGTGGGGTCGAGTCCAACACACAACACTAGCCAGGAAGGAATTCCACTGCCCGTAGGGGTCAACTGACTTGTCTTCAAGTTCCATTCTGCTCTCTACTGCCCCAAATGCTTTGAGCAGGTCTTGATCTGTAAACATAACCCTCTTATGTCATGCAGGACCAGGTTTAATGAAATAACAGGGGGCAAAAGTTTGGGATATCCTTCTGGTTCTAACCAAGCAGGAGTTGATTGTTTATTCAATAACCTATAGTGGAAAAGCGGGGAAGGCAATGGCACCCCACCCCAGTACTTTTGCCTGGAAAATCCCATGTACGGAGGAGCCTGGTGGGCTCCAGTCCATGGGGTCGCTGAGAGTTGGACACGACTGAGCGACTTCACTTTCACTTTTCACTTTCATGCATTGGAGAAGGAAATGGCAACCCACTCCAGTATTCTTGCCTGGAGAATCCCAGGGATGGAGGAGCCTGGTGGACTGCCATCTATGGGATTGCACAGAGTCGGACATGACTGAAGCGACTTAGCAGCAGTAGCAGCAGCAGGGGTTGAACCAGAGAAGGCGATGGCACCCCACTCCAGTACTCTTGCCTGGAAAATCCCATGGACAGAGGAGCCTGGTAGGCTGCAGTGCATGGGGTCGCGAAGAGTCAGACACGACTGAGCGACTTCACTTTCACTTTTCACTTTCATGCATTGGAGAAGGAAATGGCAACCCACTCCAGTGTTCTTGCCTGGAGAATCCCAGGGACGGGGGAGCCTGGTGGGCTGCCATCTATGGGGTCGCACAGAGTTGGACACGACTGAAGCGACTTAGCAGCAGCAGCATAGTGGAAAAGAATTTGAAAAATAAACTATATATAACTGCATCACTTTGCTGTACACCTGAAACTAATCAGTTCAGTTCAGTCACTAATGTAAATCAACCATATTGCAATTAGGAAAAAAAAGAAAAGAGTTCACTGTTATCCTCAGAAAAGCTAAGAGCTAAATCTTACCACACTCGACATAAACAGCTAGCCAGTGTTCTGTTTGCTTAGTTTCCCTCTTTGCCTGAACTCCATCACCGCACCTACTTATACAGTGTGTGAGTCTTTGAAGGTGGTGCCTGGCTGGGGCTCCTCAGATGCCTGTGAGCAGCCGCCAGGGGTGAGAAAGCCAGAGCCATACCCAGGGCTACAGGCTGGGCACTTTTTCAAGACCTCAGCCACTTACTGTTTTAAGAGACGAAGCCGGGCTCTCCTCTGCAGGCCTGGAAGGAGAAAACAAAAGTGCTGGTTTGCGGGGGACTGACCTGATAAGGGTTAAATCCTGGGGGCTGCCTCGCTATGTGATTTCAGCTTGAGGCCCTCTTGCCTCGCTATGTGATTTCAGCTTGAGGCCCCCCTTTAGCTCTCTGTCCCGCCTTCCTCAAGAATGTTTTTTACAATCTTAAGACTCCAGCGAGTCTGGCTTGAGGCTACACCTCAAGGAGCAAAAACCTTTTGTATTGCTAATGTAAAACCAGGCCTAGAGATAAACAAGAGTCTTGTATGTCGAATGTCACGTACTACATGGTACAAATATGAGCATCAATAAAGACTGGGATCGGTCCAGTGTTGTCCGATCCTCTCAACCCCATCTTGCTTTCATTCTTTTCTTCTAAGCTCCTCGACAGCAGGGTTCCTGGGGGTTTCGCCTTACTAGCGCTGGCCGCGGCACTGGTTGATATGGGTTGTGAACTGCAGATACCAAGCCCCAGAGAGCAAGCAGAGTGATGAGAAGGAAAGCCAACGCCTAGAACCACTTCTTTTGGTTCCAGGCTCTGCTCCAAACATTTCATGGGTTTTAACTCCTTTAATGCTAGGAGTTGAATTTTATTACCTCATTTTGCATATGGGGAAACTGATCTAGAGAGTGAGTATGTAACTGAGTAACTTGTTTAAAATCCTGTAGCTAGTGAGTGAGTGTTTGTGTGCCCTTGAATGCACCATCTTGCCCTTCACGGCAGGTCACAAAGGAGAGGCTGTACAGACAGGTGGTCTTAAACCAGAGCTTGTGGACTCTGGGGGTGTGCAAGATTTCCCCTTGGGATGTAAGAAGGAAATATAAGCATGTGTATTTTCATGTTTATCTCATCCTTTTTATTTCTGAAGAACATTTAATAATATACACAGTATTGAGTTGGCCAAAAAGTTCATTTGGGATTTCTGTAAGACGGTACAGAGAAATCTGAATGAACATTTTGTCTAATGCAACATATTAAATAAACCCAGCTAACATAAATGCTAATAATTTATTAAATAAATATTTATAAGTATATATTAAGTATATACATACATATTAAAAATACAGTTAGTTGCAGTTAGTATTTATAATTAAAAGATTTTTTCACTGATGAGTTCATTGAGCAAAATGTTTGCAGACCCCTGAGCTCTAATGGGTCTTAGAATGAAATAAATGGATCCTTTTTTGGGTGGCAATTATATGCAAAAGTGTGCACACCATGCATTTCCCTGTAGAGGGGTCCATAATTGTGATCATATGTTCAAAGGGGTCTGTGACTTATAAAAGAGCCACTGACCTAGTCCACGTTCCAGTGGGCCAACCCTTCTCATTTTATAGAAGCCCAGAGAGGGTGAGTGACTCGCTCAAGCCCAGAGTGGCACCAGTGAGCAGAAGAGTCAGGAGTAGAGTCTGGGGCTCTGGGCTCTTGGCCAGCTGTGCTGGCCTTCCCTGAAACCACCCTGAAAGTGAAAGTGCTAGTTTCTCAGTCAAGTCTGACTCTTGTGATCCCATGGACTGTAGCCCACCAGGTCCTTTGTCCATGGAATTCTCCAGACAAGAATATTGGAATGGGTTGCCATTCTCTTCTCCAGTGGATCTTCCCAACCCAGGGATTGAACCCAGGTCTGCTGCATTGCAGGCAGATTCTTCACCATCTGAACCACCAGCTCCCCTGGGGGCCCGTAGACGGAGGTGGTCCTACCCCTGAAGTGGCTGAGAACAGCAAACCATCTCTGAGTTTCCCAACAGCCTCAGGGGAGGATTTCTAGTTCTGAGGAGTGAAATGCAACCCCCAGTGTAATTTCCGTGCACAGTTTCCACCCCAACTGCTCCTGGGTGTTCCTGCTGACAGAGTACACGCCCTGGGGCAGGACTTTACAAAAACAAGCCTGGGAGGTAGGTAATATGGTTACCCTGGGTGGGGCCGCTGAGTCTCAGCGGGGCCAGGGCATCTGCCCGAGTCGCTAGATCAAGGGTTGAATTCAAATCCAGGTTTGTCTGACTCCAGAGATGGGTGGTCTCTGACTCCTGTAGCTTGGCCTCAGGCCAAGAATCACTTCTCAGACTTATCATGGGTTTGGGGTTGGAAGAGCAAACTTCCCACCACCTGCCACCTGCCCTGCTCCCCTAGAGAAGAAAGGACCCTCGGGGACACATCCAGCAGCAAAAGGAGTCACCATGAAGACCCAGGCTTGCCAGGTGGCTCAGTGATAAAGAATCTACCTGGAGAAGGAAATGGCAACCTACTCCTGTATTCTTGCCTGGGAAATCCCATAGACAGAGGAGCCTGGCAGGCCAGTCCTTGGGGTTGCAAAAGTAGAACACGACTGAGCGACTGAGCAAACACATGTATGTGGCGGCCAAGAGGGCATAACTTACAGCGCAGGTGGATGGCCACACCCAAGGACACCAGAAGAATCAGGACTCCGGCTGCCAGGAGGCCGATGATGAGCGGGGCACAGGACAGACCTGGAAAATACACGTATGTTGAATGAACATTTGAGACGTGCAGGTAAACACAAAGAAGGAAAAATCCACAGGAAGCCCCACCCACCACTCAGAGAATACCACTTTCTCTGTGTTTTTAAAACTATATGTGCTACAATGAACACTGGGGTACATGTGTCTTTTGCAATTATGCTTTTCTCAGGGTATATGTCCAGCAGTGGGATTGCTGGGTCATAGTGGTTTTATTTTTAGTTTTTTAAGGAATCTCCACACTGTTCTCCATAGTGATTGTATCAATTTACTTTCCCACCAACAGCACAAGAGGGTCCCCTTTTCTCCACACCCTCTCCAGCATTTATTGTAGACTTTTTGGTGATGGCCATTCTGACCAGTGTGAGGTAATGGGAAATTGCTGTATAGAACGAGAAGCTCAACCTGGCTATCTGTCATAACCTAGAGGGGTGGAGGGAGGTCCCAGAGGGAGAGGACCTGTGTACACCTGTGACTGACTCATGCTGATGTATGGCAGAAGCCTCCACAACACTGTAAAGCCAACTATCTCCAATTAAAAATAAATTAAAAAAAAACTATATGTGATGTGTCTATGTAAATTACATATGTGTATTTGCAAATTAACAATGGTAGTTACTTCGGTGAAGGAGCTACAGTGAAAATATATTCAGCTATTTCTTCTAAAATTAAAAATTTTTTTAACAAATAATAAAAATCCCATTACCAGGCATGCAAATTGTCTCTCATTTTGAACAAAAGTAGCTACTGAGTTTATTAACTGTTTAAATTTGGATGTGGGACCTGAAGATTGGGCTTCTCTGGTGGCTCAGATGGTAAAGCATCTGCCTGCAATGTGGGAGACCCAGGTTCGATCCCTGGGTTGGGAAGACCCCCTGGAGAAGGAAAAGGCAACCTACTCCAGTATTTTTGCCTGGAAAATTCCATGGATGGAGGAGCCTGGTGGGCTACAGTCCATGGGGTCGAAAAGAGTCGGACACGACTGAGCGACTTCACTTTCACTTTCCTGAAATTTTATATATGAAATGATTTCAATATGTTTAAAGAGCCTAGTGAAAGAAACCAGGCATGAAAGACCATATACCATATGACTCCATTTGTACGAAATGTTCAGGAGAGATGAATCTATAGCAACAGAATGTAGATTAACAGTTGCCAGGGGCTGGGAGGGGGGACAGAGATTAACTATAAATAGGCACAATGGATCTGAGAGTTTGATGGAAACGTTCTAAAACTAGTTCGTGGTGACAGTTGCATTACTCGGTAAATTTATTAAAAATCACTGAGTCATGCACTTAAAATGGGTGAATTTTATGACATGCAGATTATGCCGGGATAAAGTTTTAAGTAATGGAGGTGGGTATAAGCTGCAGGGATGTGGAAGGTAGAAAGACCCCTTTCTTCTGGGCGGAGAGGGGTCAGGGGCGGCCTCCTGAGCTATGACCTGAACTAGAGACCTAGACACAGCTAAAGGTCCTGGGTGAAGTGTGATCACCTCCCCACAATGTGACTCCAGGGAAAGCTGCTGCTTGCCTGTGCACCACAACTAGAGAGTAGCCTCTGTTCACCCCTAGAGAGAAAAGCCTGTGCAGCAATGCAAACCCAGCACAGCCAAAAAACAAATAACAACTTAACAACAGAAACAAAGAAAAATGCTGCTGGGAACATTCGTGTGCAAGTGTTGGGCAGATAGATCCTTCATTAGGGGCACGGGTAGCTTAGTGGTAAAAAAAATCCGCCTGCCAATGCAGGAGATGCAAGTTCAATCCCTGGTTGGGCAAGATCCCCTGGAGAAGGAAACAGCAACCCACTCCAGTATTCTTGCCTGGGAAAGTCCATGGACAGAGGAGCCTGTTGGGCTATAGTTCATGGGGTTGCACAGAGTCAGACATGACTTAGTGACTGAGCACTGAGTCCATTAAGTTTTGTCCTGTGACAATTTACGAGTGTGTCCCCCACTAGAATATGAGCGATTGGAAAACAGCACTGCTGTCGCACTCAGCTCTCCTTTAGACTCCAGCTCAGGGCTAGAGAAACAGGCTAGAGTCCACACTTGTGAAGAGTTTAGGGAAGGAAGGGAGGGAGAAAGGGAGAAAGAGTGTTGGCTGTGCTTCTGAGAATCCGGAGGAAGGGGAGAACTCACGTTTCTGAGTCACTGGGTTTGGGACCGGACGGCACACTTTCTTTTTAGGGCTGGTCTTCTGGGTTGGCTGGGGAGAGGTAGGAAGTACATCAACTGCAAAAACAAGCAAGACACATGTCTTAGCCAGGTAAACCGCAGGTGGACTCAGAGACAAAACTTACAACTGTATGTCTGTTACTCAGGTATTAAAATCCTTCTCAGTGTTCCCTCGGAGAAGGCAATGGCACCCCACTCCAGTACTCTTGCCTGGAAAATCCCATGGACGGAGGAGCCTGTAAGGCTGCAGTCCATGGGTCACTGAGGGTCAGACACGACTGAGTGACTTCACTTTCACTTTTTACTTTCATGCATTGGAGAAGGAAATGGCAACCCACTCCAGTGTTCTTGCCTGGAAAATCCCAGGGTCGGGGAGCCTGGTGGGCTGCTGTCTATGGGGTCACACAGAGTTGGACACGACTGCAGCGACGCAGCAGCAGCAGCAGCAGCAGCAGCAGCAGTGTTTCCTAGGCTGTCAAGGGCTTGAAGGTCACAGATCAATGGGATTTTTGATCTAGTAATTCTCAGATGGATCTGAGGGCTCAGAGATGGAGGTCAACTTGGTGTCTTGGAGAGAGGGGCTCTGGAGCCATCCAGATATGAAAAGAGCCCCAAGACCCTTGATCAACCATTGTGTGGACTGCAAGGAGATCAAACCAGTCAATCCTAAAGGAAACCAACCCTGAATATTCACTGGAAGGACTGATGCTGAAGCTGAAGCTCCAACACTTTGGCCACCTGATTTGAAGAGCTGACTCACTGGAAAAGACCCTGATGCTGGGTCAAAGGAGAAGGAGGCAGTGAGAATGTGATTAGAGAGCATCACCATCTCAATGGACATGAATTGAGCAAACTCCAGGAGATAGAGGACAGAGGAGCCTGGTGTGCTGTAGCCCTGGGGCTGCAAAGAGTCAGACACGACTTAGCAACTGTACAACAGTAATGACTAGGGGCAAGTCCTATCGCTTCTTTGTGAGATGACCCCCATCTCCTTTCTAAGGTGGTTGTGAGAATGACAGGGAACAGTGAGCCCAGCAAAGTGAGTGGTATGGATGGCTTCATCTCGCTGAAGGTCTTGAGCTACATCTGGAGTCCCCTAGCCCTTGGCACGACCAACCCCCGAGCCCTCCTCCTTGTGCGAATGGAAGAAGCTGGAAGAAAGGAGGTAGTGCCTTTTTCTGGACAATACCAAGCAGGTTGGGAGGTTGTGTAGGTTGAGATTTTCTTTCTCAGCCTCAGTGGTTAAGAATCTGTGCTTCCACGGCAGGAGGCACAGGTTCCATCTTTGGTCAGAGAACTGAGATCCCACATGCCTTGGCACTCAATGAAAAAAAAAAACAAAAAACAAGCAAACATATGTTATCAGAAGGACCTATAGACTAGTCTCAACCTTTAATTTCAAAGGTGAACACTAGTGATGTAAGGGACTAACCTCTATGAGGCCCCATAAAGGAAAGGGCCTGGCTGGGGTCCGCAAGTTCCTCTCCTGACTCCTGGTGGGTAACGCCTACTCTAATACACTGTCATATGACTGAAGTGGTGGGACAGGGCAGGCGGACAAGCCCACAGGGTAAAGGGAGACACCCGAGGCTCGAGAATCCAACCCCCTGCCTCTGACAGTTGGGGAAAGACATTTCACTGATTTTCTGCAAAATGGTAGGAGAGGGAATTGTGTGACACGTGAACTTGGACTCTAGAGTCAAGGGCACTGGGAGGGGCAGCCAGTGTTTGATCCTTTGGGTCTGGCATCTTTCATATAAAATGTTGACTCTTTGGACCCTCACCACCCTGAGACATGGGTAGTAGAGAAATTGTGCCCCCTGCTCTGCATGATCTGGGGGGTTTCAAGAAGACCCAGCTAACCAGAATTAACCCTTACCAAGCTCCTACCTCATGCTAGCAGTTGTGCCAAGCACGTTAGCTTAAACTGACAACTTTGGGGATGGGCACTAGTTTCTCCATTTTATCCCCAGAAGCCTTGGCTCAGAGGGTTGAAATAAGTTCAAGTTGCTTATTTGAACTTGCTCAAGTTCAAGAGCCAATAAACAGCAGGGCCAGCATCTGAGCCAAAGAATGCCTGTATTAGATTCTCATGCCACACATTGCCTAAGGGGCGAATGTATTTTGACAAAAAGTTAAGCGCGGGAACTTCCCTGGTGGTCCAGTGGTCAAGAATCTGCCCTGCAATGCAGGAATCATGGGTTTGATCCCTGGTCAGGAAACTAAGATCCCACATGCCGTGAGCAGCTAAGCCCACGTGCTACAAATAACAAATACTGAGCCTGGGCTCTCTGGAGCCTGCCCCACACCTAGGAAGTCTGAGCACTGCATCAAAAGAGCCTGCGTGATGCAGCGAAGATCCCACATGCGGCAACTAAGACCTGATGCAGCCAAACAAATAAATAAATAAATTTTTAAAAGTTAAGCACCTCAGGTCATCAGGGTGTTGAAGGAAACGGTTGTAAAGGGGGAGAACGGCCTTAGTCTCATGTTCTGAAAGCCTGGGAGGAGCCCGGCCCTCAGCTGGGGTGTCTCAGCCTGGCCTTCCCTTAGGCCTTTTAGTCCTCACTGCTCCCGAAGTGTTCATCTCCCTCCTTCCTACAGGCTCCTACTGGGGCAGTGGTGAGCCTGCAGGGGGCAGGTCTACAGACCCCAGTGGCCTGGGGCTGTTAGGAGGTTTGTGGGGGAACTTGTTCTATTTTTTTGTTTTAAAATTTTTGGCCACACTACGCAGCATGTGGGCTCTCAGTTCCCTGACCAGGGATTGAACCCGCACCCCGTCTTGGGACCATGGAGTCCTAACTGCTGGACCACCAAGGAAGTCCCACCTTTGGATTTTAATGTCTTCTTGCCCAGAGTCAGGAGTCCTTTATTATTCTTGATTACCCACCCTCACCTTCCCAGGTGGCGCTAGTGGTAAAGAACTCACCTGCCAATACAGGAGACTAAGATACATGGGTTCGATCCCTGGGTCAGGAAGATCCCCAGGAAAAAGGCATGGCAACCCACTCCAGTATTCTTGCCTGAAGAATCCTCATGGAGAGGAGCTTGGCGGACTATAGTCCACAAGGTCGCAAAGAGTTGGACACGAATGAAGTGACTTAGCATGCACGCACCCAGTTCAAATCTCCCCACTTCTCTCCTCTTTGGAAGTGGCAGGACTTTTGAGTCCATGGTGTCTTGAGGTGCCTGAAAAAAGCCTGTCTTCCCCCCAATACTTTCTCTACCATCCAAGTGTATGGTAAGTTGATTTAGTCGTGTCCAACCCTATGAGACTTTAAGGACTGTAGGCTGCCAGGCTCCTTTGTCCATGGGGATTCTCCAGGCAAGAATACTGGAATGGATTGCTCTGCCCTCCTCCAAGGGATCTTCCCGACCCAGGGATCAAATCCACATCCCTTATGTCTCCAGCATTGGCAGTCAGGTTCTTTACCACTAGCATCCAACAGTCCTCTTTAAACTGTCCCGAACTTTCAGCCAGAGGGTGAGCTCTTGCTCTGGAGTCCCCACACCCGGGGAGATGCTATGGTTGCGAACATGTGCTTTGGGGAGAGAGTGCCATTCCCAGGGAGCCAGGCAGAGTCAGGAGGTTGGAAAGAGCAAAGCCAGGAGTGGGCAGGTAGTGGAGGAGGTGGGGGGAACTTCTGAAAGCCAGTTTTTCTTATTTCACCACCCACCTTTCTTAGCCCCTGAAATCACTTGAGTGGAAAATGTGAGGCTTATAGAGACAAAAGCAATAAACCAAACCCAACCCCCAAACTCAGAAGAGCCTAATGTTCAATACAAGAATCAGTTAACACCCATCCCTCCAGGGATGCCTCAGCTTTTGGTGCAAGAGTTCTCCCCATCCTCCCCACCTCCTGGAGGATTTAAGACCCAGGGCAGGAAAGGACAGTTTGGGAGTTTGGGATGGACACAAACACACTGCTGTATTTAAAATGGATAACCAAAAAGGACCTACTGTGCAGCACAGACGACTCTGCTCAATGTTATGTGGCAGTCTGGATGGGAGGGGAGTTGGAGGAGAATGGATACATGTTCGTGTATGGCTGAAACCCTTTGCTCTTCACCTGAAACTATCACAACATTGTTCACTGGCTATACCCAACACAAAATAGAAAGTTAATAAAAAAAGATCAGAGGCTGGTGACATGTGAAGAGGGCATCACTCTGGCTTGTGTCTTTGTAATTATGTTGCTATGTCTGCACCTCCCATGCCGAGTGGTCCAATCCATGGGGGGCCCCTGTCACTCTCGATGCTCCAGCCTGAGACGATCTCAGGTGAGAGGGAAGCAAGACAGTGGGAGGCCCGCTGGGGGTTGGCCTTGACTATGAGTTAATCTGGGGAGGGGTCTGAAGCCAGACGTTGGCCTTTGAGAATTCTTTTACACCTTTGACAGTTAAATCCTCACTGTCCCACACAGCAGCCACCTGCCACATGTGCTACAGAACACATTAACGTGGCCAGTCTGCCTTGAGATGTGCTGTGCATGTAAAACACCTATCGAGCACTTAGTACGAAAAGAAAATATAAAATATATCAGTAATTAATTGCATACTGATTTCATGCTGAAATAATAATAGTGTCCATAAACTGGGTTAAACAAAATGTATTATTGAAATTAATTTCACTTGTGTCTTTTGACTTTTTTTGAATGTGGCTGCTTTCTAGAATTTTTTTTTTTTGTCAAGGTTTGTGGGATCCTAGTTCCCTGACCCAGGATTGAATCAGGGTCCTAGGCAGTGAAAGTGAGGAGTCCTAACTGGGCCATCAGGGAACTCCCTAGAAAATTTTAAATTACATCTGTGGCTCGAAATGTATTTCTACTGCACTTGCTGACTAAACTTCTGAGGAACTGAAGCTTCTAAGGGCCAGAGGGAATCAGGGAGGTCCTTAGCAGTCCCATGATACAGATGGGAAAACTGAGGCCTGGGGAGGGGAGTGACCTGCTCATGGGCACATGGTAAATTTGGAGCTAGGTCTGAGGTCTAGCCTCCTTGCTCCCTGCAACTCTGGGCATGGGTTCAAGCCACGGGCCCCCATGCACAATGTGAATGCTCTTGTTGGGTATGTCCAGGCAGCAAGAATATTCTTTCCCTGTGGGCACACTGGGACGGGACTTCTAGCAGGTGTTGGGACATGGACCAATCCAGCCTCAGCCTCAGATGGGCCTAGAATGCCACAATGTTACTGGAAGAAGCAGAAACGCTCCAAAGCATCTCATCTCCAATGGGAATCAAACAGCACCTGCCTCCCAGTGTGGTCGATAGCATGAAATGAAATAACTACATACAACCTTTGCACCAGCTTGGCTCACTATTAACAGTAGTATTTTAGAGAACGAGGCTTATGGTTGCCAGGGGAAAGGATGGGACGGAGGGATAGCTAAGGGGAGTTTAGGATGGACACCCACTGCTATATTTAAAGTGGATGACCAACAAGGACCAACTGTACAGCACTAGCAACTCTGCTCAGTGCTATGCGGTAGCCTGGATGGGAGGGCAGCTTGGGGGAGAATGGATACATACATATGTATAGCTGAGTCCCTTTGCTGTTCACCTGAAACTATCACAATATTGTTTGTTAATCGGCTATACTCCAATACAAAATAAAAAGTTTCAAATACAGCTTTCAGTCATCAAAAAAAAAAGACCAGTAGTGCTGTTGCTCCTGGAAATCAACCCTTCCCTCTGAGTAGGGCTCGCTGAGAATGGGAGCTGTCCCAGGACATGGCACGCACTCAGCACCCAGTAGGTACTCAGTGCTCATCTGCAGCACTGAGCCAGATTCTTACCCACACTCAGCTGAGTTCCCGTCCCAAAGATCAGGTTGGGCATCCCAATGATCATGCAGAAGTAGACACCACTGTCGGCAGGCTTCACACTTTGGAGCTTGAGCAAGTTCTGGGGGGATTTCCAAGCACAGTCAGCTTCTCCAGGTCCACCTTCTTGCCATACACAGTCTTTTTGGACTCCCAGTAGGCCAGGAACTCATAGTGACTGTTGTTAGTGCTTAGGGCCTGGCGCAGCCGCAGCCAGTAGATGCGTGTGTTAGAAGGTGAGGTTTGGGTTTTACAGGACAGCATTGCCATCTGGTTGGTCTGAACCATCAAGGATGCAGGGGTCTGCACGAGGGCCAAGCTGCCATGCAGAGCTATGAGAAGCAGAAAGAGCAGAGACCATCAGCACCTTTTCTTGGCCAGGGTTGTGGGGTTCCAGAGTCAAACATGAGAGGAGAAGAGATGAGAGAGCCTGCCCAGTTGCAGGGCCCAGGGGCTGTGTGAAATACGGCTGGTAGTTCCCCAGGACTGAGAGCACCCCATCCACCAGGGTGATCATCTATCAGGCAGGTGTTCATGATGCCAGCCTGACAAAGGGGACAGGGGAAAAAGTGCCACTTGTTGACTGCATGCTTCTATGCCTGGCTCTTGGCATAAATTACCTCCATCAAGCTTCAGACTTACTTTAGGATTTTTATCACCACATGAGGAACTGAGAGAGTCATTTCCTAGGCAGGTTGATAAGGAGTCTAGGGGTCCCCAAGGAGAGAAGGATCTGGAATTCTCAAGGAAGAAGAAAGGACAAACTTTTTTTCTTTCTCCACATTCCTTAGGATTATATAACAATAATGTATTCTGCCTAAGGACAGTCTCTGGATTAAACCTTCTGTTATCTGATAATGTAAATTATGGGAGTAGACCTGGTCTTTACAGGTCTTTGCAGCCAAAGATGGAGAAGCTCTATTACAATCAGCAAAAACAAGACCAGGAGCTGACTGTGGCTCAGACCATGAACTCCTTATTGCCAAATTCAGACTGAAATTGAAGAAAGTAGGGAAAACCACTAGACCATTCAGGTATGACCTAAATCAAATCCCTTATGATTATACAGTAGAAATGAGAAATAGATTTAAAGGCCTAGATCTGATAGATAGAGTGTCTAACGAATTATGGAATGAGGTTCGTGACATTGTACAGGAGACAGGGATCAAGACCATCCCCATGGAAAAGAAATGCAAAAAAGCAAAATGGCTGTCTGGGGAGGCCTTACAAATAGCTGTGAAAAGAAGAGAAGCGAAAAGCAAAGGAGAAAAGGAAAGATATAAACATCTGAATGCTGAGTTCCAAAGAATAGCAAGAAGAGATAAGAAAGCCTTCTTCAGCGATCAATGCAAAGAAATAGAGGAAAACAACAGAATGGGAAAGACTAGGGATCTCTTCAAGAAAATCAGAGATACCAAAGGAACATTTCATGCAAAGATGGGCTCGATAAAAGACAGAAATGGTATGAACCTAACAGAAGCAGAAGCTATTAAGAAGAGATGGCAAGAATACACAGAAGAACTGTACAAAAAAGAGCTTCACGACCCAGATAATCACGATGGTGTGATCACTGACCTAGAGCCAGACATCCTGGAATGTGAAGTCAAGTGGGCCTTAGAAAGCATCACTACGAACAAAGCTAGTGGAGGTGATGGAATTCCAGTTGAGCTATTTCAATCCTGAAAGATGATGCTGTGAAAGTGCTGCACTCAATATGCCAGGAAATTTGGAAAACTCAGCAGTGGCCACAAGATTGGAAAAGGTCAGTTTTCATCCCAATCCCAAAGAAAGGCAATGCCAAAGAATGCTCAAACTACCGCACAATTGCACTCATCTCAATTACTTTACGCTAGTAAAGTAATGCTCAAAATTCTCCAAGCCAGGCTTCAGCAATATGTGAACCGTGAACTTCCTGATGTTCAAGCTGGTTTTAGAAAAGGCAGAGGAACCAGAGATCAAATTGCCAACATCCGCTGGATCATGGAAAAAGCAAGAGAGTTCCAGAAAAACATCTATTTCTGCTTTATTGACTATGCCAAAGCCTTTGACTGTGTAGATCACAATAAACTGTGGAAAATTCTGAAAGAGATGGGAACACCAGACCACCTGATCTGCCTCTTGAGAAATCTGTATGCAGGTCAGGAAGCAACAGTTAGAACTGGTCATGGAACAACAGACTGGTTCCAAATAGGAAAAGGAGTACGTCAAGGCTGTATATTGTCACCATGTTTATTTAACCTATATGCAGAGTACATCATGAGAAATGCTGGACTGGAAGAAACACAAGCTGGAATCAAGATTGCCAGGAGAAATATCAATAACCTCACATATGCAGATGACACCACCCTTATGGCAGAAAGTGAAGAGGAACTAAAAAGCCTCTTTATGAAAGTGAAAGTGGAGAGTGAAAAGGTTGGCTTAAAGCTCAACATTCAGAAAACGAAGATCATGGCATCTGGTCCCATCACTGCATGGGAAATAGATGGAGAAACAGTGGAAACAGTGTCAGACTTTCTTTTTCTGGGCTCCAAAATCACTGCAGATGGTGACTGCAGCCATGAAATTAAAAGATGCTTACTCCTTGGAAGGAAAGTTATGACCAACCTAGATAGCATATTCAAAAGCAGAGACATTACTTTGCCAACAAAGGTTCGCCTAGTCAAGGCTATGGTCTTTCCTGTGGTCATGTATGGATGTGAGAGCTGGACTGTGAAGAAGGCTGAGCGCCCAAGAATTGATGCTTTTGAACTGTGGTGTTGGAGAAGACTCTTGAGAGTCCCTTGGACTGCAAGAAGATCCAACCAGTCCATTCTGAAGGAGATTAGCACTGAAATTTCTTTGGAAAGAATGATGCTAAAGCTCAAACTCCAGTATTTTGGCCACCTCATGCGAAGAGTTGACTCATTGGAGAAGACTCTGATGCTGGGAGGGATTGGGGGCAGGAGGAGAAGGGGACTACAGAGGATGAGATGGCTGGATGGCATCACTGACTCGATGGATGTGAGTCTGAGTGACCTCCGGGAGCTGGTGATGGACAGGGAGGCCTGGCGTGCTGCAGTTCATGGGGTCGCAAAGAGTCGGACACGACTGAGGGACTGATCTGATCTGATCCTGTCTGAGGACAGTGTTATCTTAAAATGTAAATTATGGGAGTAGGTCTGATGAGGTCTTTACAGCCTCCAGACATTCTTTGGATTATATAACTTCATTGTTAACACTAGCAAGCGGGTACTCTTTCTGCCCCCTTCTGATGCCTATGTCAGAAGCTTTCTCTATCTCTTTTATATTTTAATAAAACTTTATTACACAAAAGCTCTGAGCGATCAAGCCTCGTCTCTGGCCCCGGATTCAATTCTTCTTCTTCGGGGGCCAAGAATCCCGGTGTCTTCGCGTGATTCAACAACAACCTTTCATCTTGGGGGCTTGTCCAAGATCCTTCAGGACAAGGTAAGGATGCTTAGAGCTCTAGTTCTTTGTTCTTTTAGCAAACACGTTTTCTGTTGTGCTTTACTAACTCTACTGTGTGCTTGTGTGAATGAATGGCATGCCCTGCGTGAAGCAAGTAAGGAGCCCTGCTCTGAGGTTCCACGGTGATCTCATAAGGCTTATGGCAGAAACTTGTCGGGGGTTATACCAACCTGCCAATGCCAAGAGGCACCCAATGTCTCCTTGGAGAACCAACCAGAAATGGGCAAAGCGTGTGGACTGAACTCTCCTTTCTCGGTCAAACTTTTCGGTCTCTTTGACCATTTCATAACTCCTTGGAATTAAAAGCACTAACCTAATCTATTGGATCATAGACTTTCAAGGGTCTTGTGATCTATACTGTTATTGTGTACTAAGGCTTAGGTCCCAAACTTGGATTGGTAGTCAAGAAGGTGCCTAGCCTTGCTAAATTCGCTAGGAATCAAAAGTTCAGAATCTAGATGGAGCTCTAGCTTGACTGCAGATTTTTTTTTTTTTTTTTCCTTTGGTAACGCCGGCTCTTAGTGGATCAGAGGAGGGTATTATACTGGTGTGGTGATGCTTAGAAAGAACATCTCAGTTTCATGTTCGTGTCGATCTTACTGTGGTCAAGAAATACTTAGGGTCGTGCACAGGCACTCAGGTGACAAATGTTTCCCCTAATAGTCTTAGCTTGGGAGGCATTCCAAAAGGTTACTCTGGTGGCTTTAGAGGCAAGCAAGGTTAAAGGTGAAGAGATGGACGTCAAGAAGAGACACTATCAAGTCTACCCCTGGTACATCCCCACCCCATCTCGGTGGTAGAACTGTGAGGGACGAGGACTGCGCCTGCGTAGGTAAGGGACAGACTAAGTCTGACCAGAAAAGAAAAGCTTGTGGTGTAACGTCTGTCTACACCTCCATCTAGAGCAGGGAGGGATGCCTCCGGTAGAAAAATGGCGCTGGTCGCTTTTTTTCTCTTACAGATGGGAGCTAACAATTCCAGCCTCACTCCTTTGAACTGTATCCTGAAAAACTGGGATAGATTTGATCCCCAAAATAAGAGATGAGATAGAAGACAGGAGACATAGAAAGAAGAAAAACAGATTTCTCCGATCTATCCCTGAGATCATATGCGCAAAAAAACCAGAGAGACTGAGGAACAGCCACACAAGCTGTTGCCAGTTTATGAAACACCCACTGAGAAAAATAATCAGTCCGTGAGAGTTAATAAGCCTTTCTCTTATCAAGAAATACAAAGACTCAAGGAAGATCTGGGAGACTATTTAGAGGACCTGGAAAAATATATTAGAGCTTTTAAAGGTGTTACTCTGCTTTATGATCTCACTTGGAAGGATGTGATGTATATCTTGGGACAAACGTTGACTCTCGAGTCAAAGACTCGAGTTTTGGGAAAAGCGGTTGCTTATGATAATAAATCAGTAGAGAAGAGAGAAAACGAGATAGCAGCCCTCCCCGCTGGGAATCAGGCGGTCCCAACTATAGAACCAGACTGGGACTACAACACAGCTAAAAGAAGATGGGATCAGAGTCATTTTGTTAGATATATTCTTGAAAGAGTTAGGCAGGCGAGTTCTAAGCCTTTAAACTACGACAAATTGGCAGACATAGAACAGGAAGAGAAAAAAGCTCCTGATAAATTCCTAGATAGACTGAGAGAAGGCCTTCGCAGATTCACTGAGATTGATCCCGAAAGAGGAAAAATTGATCTTAAAGGATAGATTTCTCACTCAGTTGGCTCCAGATATCCGCCGTAAGCTATTAAAATGGGCCTATAGACCAAATCAGTCTTTAGATACTCTGTTACAACTGGCTCAGACAGTCTATTATGGTAAAAAATATGAAAAAAAAAAAAAGACAAAGGAAAAGGCGAAAGCCTTCTCCATGGCTATAAAAAATGTTCTTAAACAGCCTGAGAAAAATGCCCAGAGGGGCCCAGGTGAAAAGAGATGGGATTGCTATTATTGTGAAAAGGAGGGACTCCTCAAGCAGGATTGCCCTCAGGCATCTAAGCCACCCCCAGCTCCATGTCCGGTCTACAAAAGACCACACTGGAAGAGAGACTGCCCCCAGAGGTGTAGGTCTCCGGGGTCGGACTCTCAAGACAATCAAGACTGAAGGTGCCCGGGGGTCCCCACACAAGCTCCCGTTATAATTACATCTGAAGAACCCCAGGTATTAATAATTGTGGGGGGGCCAATCCGATTTCCTTTTAGATACTGGGGCAAATTATTCTGTGCTTACTGAAGCCCCTGGCCCACTTTCTTCCCGATCCGCTTCCGTAATGGGACTGTCTAGACTAGCCAAAAAGTATTATTTCAGTTATCCTTTATCTTGCAGCTGGGATTCTGTGCTGTTTTCGGACGACTTTCTGATCGTGCCAAAATCTCCCTCACCCCTTTTGGGACGGGATATACTGAGCAAGGTCCATGCCTCTGTTTTCATAAATATGGAGTCCTTCCTTTCTCTCCCTTTAGTTGAACAAAATGTAAATCCTAGAGTATGGGCTGATGGAAAATCTGTGGGTCGAGCACAAAAAGCTATTCCTGTAGTTGTTAAGCTCAGAGACCCACAAATATTTCCACATAAAAAACAGTATCCACTGAAAACTGAAGTTAAAAAAGGGTTAAAACTCATCATCAAAAATTTAAAAGAACAGGGACTATTAATTCCCTGTAACAGTCCTTGCAACACTCCTATTTGGGGTATAAAGAAATCAAATAGTAAATGGAAACTAGTTCAAGATTTACAAATAATAAATGAGGCTGTAGTTCCTTTACACCCCGTGGTGCCTAATCCTTATACTCTATTGTCTGAAATTCCTGAACGGGCCAAATATTTCTCAGTAATTGATTTAAAGGATGCCTTTTATTCAGTGCCTTTGGTGGAAGAAAGTCAATTTCTATTTGCCTTTAAAGACCCTACACAGCCAGCTTCTCAGTTAACCTGGATAGTTTTGCCCCAAGGATTTCGCGGCAGTCCTCACTTATTTGGACAAAGTTTGTCACAGGATCTACAAGACTTTAATAGCTCTGAAGCGGTGGTGTTACTGTATGTAGATGATATTTTGCTCTGTGCTGAGACAGAGAAAGCTTGTTCGCGAGCCTCAAAAGATTTCTTAAACTTTCTAGCAGGCTGTGGTTACAAGACATCAAGAGAAAAGGCTCAGCTTTATAAACAATCAGATATCTGGGCCTAATCCTATCAGAAGGGACTAGGGCCATAGGCCCTGAGAAAATTAAACCTATACTAAATCATCCCCTACCTATGACTTTAAGACAATTGAGAAGATTTTTGGAAATCACAGGTTACTGTCGCATTTGGATTCCGGGTTATGGGGAACTTGCCCGGCCTTTATATAAACTTCTAGCTGAAACTCAGCAGGCCCAAACCAACAAACTGGTTTGATCTCCAGAAACTCAAAAGGCTTTTAAGGTTCTTCAGACTGCTCCCCTGCAAGCTCCAGCTCTGAGCTTGCCCACAGGGTCAAAATTTAATGTCACTAAAAGAAAAGGTGTGACACTGGGAGTTTTGACACAACCCCGAGGGCCTCACCAGCAACCTATTGCTTATCTAAGCAGAAAATTAGATGTAGTTTTCACGTGGGTGGCCCCACAGCCTAAGAGTAATTGGGGCAGCGGCTTTATTGACACCTAAAGCTTTAAAAATAATTAATAGACGAAACCTTACTGTACTGACTTCTCATGATGTGAGTGGAATCTTAAATTCTAAGGTTAATATTTGGATGACAGACAGTAGGCTTCTTAAATATCAGTCACTGTTGTTAAAAAGACCAGTAACTAAGCTTAAAGTTTGTGAAAATTTAAATCCTGCCACTTTCCTTCCTGAGAAGGAAAATAAAACACCTAATCACGATTGTTCTCAATTCCTAACTTTAAACTATGCAGCTCGGGAGGATCTAAAGGAATACCCCATTAGACAATCCTGACATGGAAATATTTACAGATGGCAGTTCTTTTGTTCAGGATGAAAAGCGTAAAGCAGGTTACGCCGTGGTGACTGATGAACAGGTTTTGAAAACAAAATTTCTCCCCCAGGGAACCAGCGCTCAGCGGAGCTTGTGGCTCTGACCCGAGCTCTAGTGTTAAACAAAGGACAGCGGATGGGCCTGATAATCTATGTGAGTCTACTTCTGCTGACTCCAAAAATCCTGAGTCTGCCGTTTGATCCTCAAGACAAAGCCTTCCTGTCCTGGGCTCACTCCTACGCTACATTCCATAATCGGTCTAACTGCTGGGTCTGTGGAACACTCCCCTCTTCATCAATGGAAGGCTTCCAGAGGTAGACATCTCCACTTCAAAGAAAAGACTTTCTCCAAGTCTGTGAATACCTTCGACAACAATCACATGCGATGCCTCTTCTTCATCTGATGACATCTACCAACCCTAAAATAGACTGGTGCAACACGTTGCACTTTAACTATGGACATAATGTGACTTTTAATTTCGATTTTAACTTGTTTTAATGACTATGTTTCCTGCATCTGTAACCGTATAACTAGATTTGTTTTTAGCCACATGAAAGCTTTTAAGTTACAAATGATTGCTCAAACTCCTGCTACTGTTACAGCTTCCTCCAACCACTATTTGGGGCTCCTGGATCAGCTATCCTCAATATGAAGACTAGGAAAATATGTTGCCTCACCAATTTAGGGACAACGCCCCTTGTCAGCTCAAAAACAGTTATGAAATGAAAATGATGCCCTTTTTCCCTAGGCAACATAATTCTCCCAAAAAAAGAGGGGGAGATGAGAGAGTCATTTCCTAGGCAGGTTGATAAGGAGTCTAGGGGTCCCCAAGGAGAGAGGGATCTGGAATTCTCAAGGAAGAAGAAAGGACAGACTTTTTCTTTCTCCACATTCTTTAGGATTATATAACAATAATGTATCCTGCCTAAGGACAGTCTCTGGATTAAACCTTCTGTTATTTGAAAATGTAAATTATGGGAGTAGACCTAGTCTTTACAAGGATGTATCTTGCCTGAGGACAGTGTTATCTTAAAATGTAAATTATGGGAGTAGGTCTGATGAGGTCTTTACAACCTCCAGACATTCTTTAGATTATATAACTTCATTGTTAACACTAGCAAGTGGGTACTCTTTCTGCCCCCTTCTGATGCCTATGTCAGAAACTTTCTCTATCTCTTTTATACTTTAATAAAACTTTATTACACAAAAGCTCTGAGTGATCAAACCTTGTCTCTGGCCCCGGATTAAATTCTTCTCCGGGGGCCAAAAATCCCGGTGTCTTCGCGTGATTCAACAACAACCTTTCAGAACTGAGGCCTGAAATGCCTTCCTCAAAGTCCTGCTTACAGCTAATAAGTGACCCAGGAGTCAAAGTCAAGGATGCAGTCTGAAGCCAAAGCTGGTTGCCTTCCACCTTGTTCTGTGGCCACTCTATGAAGACTTTCAAAAGGTAACAGGTGGCCTAAGGAAACCCAGGTCAAGCTCAGAAAGGAGCTCAGAATTACTGGCCGAACACCTGGCTGCTCTGGTCAACCTATAAGAGGACCAGTCACTGTCACTGTCCAGACAGTGACAACAACCAGCAAGGGGAACTCACTGTCCCCCATAGACACAATCCCAGCCCATTACTCCCCAAGCCAGTAATTGGTCTCTGCATCCCCATTCCCGAGTGGAGGGACAGACACCCCAGAAGAGGTGCTGGGAGTTGACATCAGTCTCAAATAGGAAGCCCCTGCAGGCAGGGCCTTGATCAGGAGACCCAGAGCAGAACTCACAGACCTGGACTTGAACCCTGCTTGTGCCCCACACCAGTTGTGGCCTCTCCGGCAAGTTGTGGACCCTGTCTCCTTCCTGGAAAAGGAGGGCGGTTTGATGCTGCTGTCTTGCCTACCTCCCAGGCTTGCTGTTGCTCTTCAGTGTTGTTGAGTGTCTGACTTCTTTTGTGACCCCATGGACCTTAGTCCGCCAGGTTCCTCTGACCATGGGATTCTCCAGGCAGGAATACTGTACTAGCTTGCCACTTCCTTCTCCAGGGAATCTTCCTGACCCAGGGATCGAACAGGGGTCTCCTGCATTGGCAGGCGGATTCTTTACCACTGAGCCACCTCCAAGACTCAGAATGTCCAAAAAAGCACTGCAAACTGAACCTCACTGTACTCGGGTAAATCATCATCTATGTGACACCTCTCAGCAGTTGCTACTGGAGGCAAATGAAATCTTAAGGAGAGAATTAGAAGGGGTCCTTCATGACCAAGTCCACCAAACGGAACTTGACTTGGTAAAGCTTTCATTTTAGTTGTGGGGCAGAGAAGACTCTGCAGACCAGGACCTAGATCCGGGAGCATTGAGGCCCAGAGAAGATATGGGCCTGGATGGGCAGAGGATGTTTGTGTGTGCATGTGTGTGTGTGTGTGTGTGTACCCAAGCCTTTCCGAACCCACATTCATTAGAAAAGACCCTGATGCTGGGAGAGATTGAGGATAGAAGGAGAAGAGGGCGACAGAGGATGAGATAGTTGGATGGCATCACAGATTCAATGGACATGAACTTGTGCAAACTCCGGGAGATGGTGGGGGACTGACTGTGAGGCCTGGTATGCTGCAGTCTGTGGGGTCACAAAGAGTGGGACATGACTTGGCGACTGAACAACAAGCCCACATTCATAATCCTACCTGGGTCTCAGGCTCCTTGGCCTTGACCTTCTCTAACACTGAAGAAGCAAACTTCTGGACTGTATCACAGATCACTCTGAGCTTTTACTCCCACTGAGAATGAAAAGATACCTGGGGCTCAAGTGGCTATTGAGCCTCCTCTCCTCTCCCTGAAAACCATGCTGCCTTTTTAGCAGAGTAGAGAGTCTTCATTGTTGGGGGTCATTGACCTCCTGGGGAAGACAATAAGAACCAGATAGGGATTTCCCTGGCATCCAGGGATTAAGACTCCACCCTTCCACTGCAGGGGACACAACTTGAATCCCAGTTGGGGAACTAAGATCCCGGATGCTGTGTGGTGCAGCCAAAAGTAAATAAATTTTAAAAAAGAATTGATAATGCCAATATTTAGCAAACTGTGCTGAACATGGTTTATTCATTATCTCATTTATTCCTCACCAAATTTTTCGGGAGGAAATAACATCTATTTTACACACAAGGAAACAGAGGCTCAGGGAGGTTAAGGACTTGCTTAAGGTCATACGGCCTCTATGTGGTAGATTCAGATTTAAACCCAGGTCTGGGACCCCAAAACCTAAGCTTTGTGCCACTCTCTGAAATGAGGAAACCTGTGATCCTCTCTAGGATCCTGGTCACGGGCACCTGTGCACACAGTGGGGCTGAGAATACACAGACGCCCCAGGCCCTTCTAAGAAAGCCCCAGTGGGACCGCTCCAGAGACAGACAGGTCAGAGGGGCTTTGGGGTCTTTGTGTAGGTCCTTGCCTTCGTCCTGACTCGAAGACTTCCTGGCCCAGACACACCCTGGTTTCTCTCGTGCCCACTTGCTTTTCAGCCCCTGGAGACGGAACCCCTGGCTGTGGTCGAGTCCCGGGGCCAGGCCTTGCCACACGCGTGGTCTCATTTGATTCATTTCATCGTCTCAGTCACCTGGTGGTCCCACTCAGAGGGACCTGCTCTTTCTAAAATGATCCGCAGTAACTCTAGTCGCTTTGAATGGCCTAGACTAGCTTCTGCTAGAGATGCCATTGAGTTCACTAGGTCAGAGCCAGGCTGGCAGGCCGTGTCACCTTGGCAGGAGGACCAGTTTGGGAATTTTTGGATTAGAGAGCAAATCAACCACAAGTTAGTGAGCAGTTTAGAGTGGGGAGGGATTTCTTCTACAAGACAGACTGACTGGGCTGGCCAGAGGGACAGACTCCCTACTCTGTTCTCGTTCCAACATTCCAACTCCATCCCTGCCTGTTCTGGAAGCTACACTGCCCACAATACCCACCCCAGGGAATATTCAGGAACCAAGTCACCCTGAGGGAGGACCCTGACACACCTGTCTAAAAACTGGCAATAGCCTGGTATTTGGCGAACTGTCCTACTAATACTTCCCCGGAAGTAATCATAATGTGTCTGTGGAACCCTGGGCCAAGAGATGGGCACCAAAGCCAGAACTGGGGCCCTGGCATATGTCCTTCCTCTCTGGACCTCCCCATCTCTCTTTTCTTCTTTTCCATCTCCTTTAACTCTTCCTCCTCTCTTCCGGTCTCTGTTTTCCTAGGTTCAGGCTTTGGGGGCAGAGGTGGCCTCAATGCAGAGGCTCCGGGGACTCCTGGGGGTAGTGGGGTCCCTGGGAGGTTTTCCATCCCCAGGGACCGAGGCTGCCTCCCGGATGCCCCACAGATCCGGGATCTGGGTACGGCATCCTGCGGGGACAGCTTTCCCTAAACTTCACGCCTCAGGCTCTTCCCGGGCCCAACGCAGAGTCCTCGTATCCAGCCTCGCGCCCCCAGGGTCTCCCCGCCTTACCTGCCAGCTGCGCGGCGAGGAGGAGCCACAGCCGCGCCTGCATCTTGGCTTGCCCGGGACACCCGGTCCCGGCGGAGCTCGGCTGAGAAGGTCCGGGCGGGGCAGTTGGGGGCGGGGTGGGGGTGGAGGAGGGAGCGGGGAGCAGGGAGGGAGGGCCCTGGCCGGGGAGAGGGCGGGAGTCTGGTGTGAGGAAGGGGAGGTCTCCGCCCTCATCCTCCCGGCATTTCAAAGGTCTTGGCTGCGTTTCCAGTAGGGAGGCTACGCCGCTGTCCCGAGCCAAGTGATCCGTGCGTGTGGGATCGCCTTCTACCCTGGGAGGTTAGAACAGGGTCATGACTCCATGTGACTCCAGATGAAGCAGCTGAGGCTCAGAGAAGTCAGGGTGCTCAGGAGGGTCCCTCGAGAGTGCTGATGGAGCATGATCCTAACTCTGGTCACTTCCTTTTTAAGTCGTTCCTTAACCCAGAGAGCCTTCTGGGTGCCCCTGGGCCAGCGGGGCCTGGAGTGACCAAGACCCAGGCCCTGCCCTCAAGAGCACACACTTGAGAGGGTGAAAGAAAGCTAACTAACAGTGACACAGAGTTTGATGCTGAGAAAGGTGAGCTGGGGCGCCGGGCTGGGCCAGGGGCACATCCAGACCTTTACCTTCAGAGTCCGGAAGAGCTGATAAAATTATCACGCTCTCTCTACCTTCCTCACACGTGTAATTTCTGTTAAAATAACACTGAAATGGGAAGTTTGCAGCTGATCAACAAAGCTTCCCTGGTAGCCCAGGTTCGATCCCTGGGTCAGGAAGATACCCTGGAGAAGAAAATGGCAACCCACTTCAGTATTCTTGCTAGGGAAATCCCCTGGACAGAGGAGCTTGGTGGGCTATCGTCCATGGGATTGTAAGAGTCAAACACAACTTAGTGACTAAACCACCACTACTATACCTAGGATTATAATTGTTATGTTATGTAGTAATTATGTATTTAACTTTTTGAGGAGTTTTTACAGCTATTTTTATAGCAGAGGATGAGATGGCTGGATGGCATCACTGACTCGATGGACGTGAGTCTGAGTGAACTCCGGGAGTTGGTGATGGACAGGGAGGCCTGGTGTGCTGCAGTTCACGGGGTTGCAAAGAGTTGGACACGACTGAGCCACTGATTTGATCTGATCTGATGCCATTTTACATTTCTACCAACAATGTATGAGGGTTCCAGTTTCCCCACATCCTCACAAACACCTGTTACTTTCTATTCTCTCTCTTTTTTTTTTAAATATATCCATTCTAGTGGCTGTGAGGTAGTATCTTATTGTGGTTTTGATTTGCATTTTCTTAATGACTAATGATGTTAGAAATCTTTTCATATGCTTCTATGCTTCTTGGCTATTTGTATTTCTTATTTGTATGTCTATTCAAATCCTTTGCCCATTTAAAAGTTTAGGTTTTATTTTTGTTGTTGAATTTTAAGAGCTCTTTATATACTCTGGATACTAGACTCTTCTCTGATACATGATTTGCAACTATTACCTCCCATACTGCTAGTTGTCTTTTCACTTAGTTAATACTGTCTTTTAACGCACAAAAGTTTCAAATTTTGATGAAGTCCAATATTTCTATTTTTCTTTTGGTCTTGTATTTGGAATCAATTGCTGAATACAAGATCATGAAGATTTACCCTGAAATTTTCTTCTAAGAGTTTTATAGTTTTAGCTCTTATAATTCAGTTATTGATCCATTTTGAGTTCACGTTTATATACAGTGTGAGGTAGGGGTCTAACTTGATTTTTTTGCAAGTGGATATCTAGTTGTTATGGTGTTATTTGTTGAAAAGACTATTTTTCCCCCATTGAATAATCTTAGTATGCTAGTTGAAAATCAGTTGACCAAAGGTATGGGATTATTTCTAGACTCTCAGTTTTGTTGCATTGATGTATATGTCTACCATTATGCCAGTAACACATCATTTTGATTACTGTAGTGTAATGGCCAATTTTATGTCAACTTGACCAGACCACAGATACCCAGATACCTGATTAAATATTACTTCTGGGTGTGTCTGTGAAATTGTTTCTGGAAGAGAGTAGCATGTGAATTAGTGGGCTGAGTAAAGTAAATGGTCCAACCTAGTGTGAGTGAGTAGCATCCAGTGTGTTGAAAGGCTGAGTGGAACAAAAAGGTGGAGGGAAGTTGGATTTGCCCTCCTTCTGCTTGTCCATCTGTGTTGAACATTGATCTTTTCTTGCCCTTAACACTCCTGGTTCTCAGGCCTTTGGACTGGAACTGAAATCTACACCATTGGCCTTCTGGCTCTCAGACCTTTCTTTGAGCAACAAAACCCAATACATGTAGTTGTGTAGTAAGTTTTAAAATGGAGACATGTGAGTTGCCCAGCACCATTCTTTTTAAATATTTGGGACCCCTCATATTTCCACATGAATTTAAGAATCAGCCTTTCCCTTTCTGCCAAAAAAAAAAAAAAAGATGTTGAAATTTTAATTGGATTTGCCTTGAATTTGTAGATTGCTTTGGGTAGAATTGCCATTTAAACAACATTATGTTTTCTATTCCATGAACACAGAACGTTTTTTCATTTATTAAGATTTTATTTATTTTTGTTTAGCATTTTCTTTTTATTTCAGTGTACAAGTACTTCACTTTTTTGGTTAAATTTATTCTTTGGTATTTTATTTTTTTAGATGCTATTGTAAGTTGAATTATTTTCTTCATTTCCTTTTTAGATTGCTAATTGTTGATGTATAGAAACACAACTGATTTTTGTGTATTGATCTTGTACCCTACTTTGCTTAATGTTTATTAGCTGGAATAGTTTTTTTGTGTGTGGATTCTTGGAGATTTTCTACATATAGGATCATGCCGTATGAGAACAGAGTTTTCCTTTTCAGTTTGGGTGTCTTTATTTATTTTTCTTATCTAATTGTGCTGGTAAAACTACCAGTATAATATTGACTAGCAATGGATGAAAGCAGATAACCTTGTTTCATTTTTGATCTTAGGAGAAAGCTTTCAGACTTTCACCATTGAGTATAATGTTGGCTATGGTTTTGCCATATACGTGTTGATGAAGTTCCCATATATTGCTAGTTTTCTGAGTGTTCTTACCAGGAAAGGGTATCAAATTTTGTCAAATGCTTTTTCTGTTTTCATTGAGATGATCATGTGGCTCTTTTTTCCTTTTTCCTATTAATGTGGTGTACTACATAGATTAATTTTCTTATGTTGAACTCTGCATTTCTAGGATAAATACCACTTGGTCATGATGTGTAATCTTTTTAATATGTAGCTGGGTTTGTTGTTGTTTAGTCTCTAAGTCATGTCCTAGTCTTTTGCAGCACCATGGACTATAGCCCACCTGACTCCTCTGTTCTTGGAATTCTCCAGGCAAGAATACTGGAGTGGGTTGCCATTTCCTTCTCCAGGGGATCTTTCTGACCCAAGGATCAAAACTGTGTCTGTATTAGAAGGCTGATTCTTTACTGCTGAGCCACCCAAGAAGCCTGGGTTCAGCTTGCTAAGATTTTGTCAAGAATTTCTGCATCTATATTCATAAGGGACATTTGTCTCTAGTGTGAGCTTTGTGCTAGTTCGACCACCGAGCTGCTTTGGCTTGTGAACGCTTTGAGAACTGAAGCCATTCCTGTGCTGTAGTCAATGCGGCAAAGGTATTAATGACTGTGAATCATCAAAGCTGAGCCACATTTCCAGTTTTACTCTCCAGCCTCTGCAGGCTGTGCTGACCTAGAAAAGCTTTCTTGCCCTCATGCCTTCCATTCAGCAAACAAGTAGTTTTCTCAATCGTATGCTGGAAATGACATATAATTTTATCTTGGGGGACGATGATGTAGACTCCTGAGCTTTCTAGTCAAGAACTTTCAAGTTAAGGAGCTCGAGATGATGTGAAATACATCTGAAACAGCTCAGTGGTTATTGCCTCCTGATGAAGCAAAACTAGCTTGGATCCTCCTAGAACACCCTCACCATTCAGCCTAAATCTTTTCCCAGGGACTTCCCTGGTGGTCCAATGGCTAAGACTCTACACGCCCAATGCAGGGGACCTGGGTTCCATCCTTGGTCAAGGAACTAGATCCCACATGCCAAAATTAAAATATGGTGCCACCAAATAAATAAAATATATTAAAAAAATTAAAACCTTTCCCAACCTCCAGACACAGCTTTAGATATAACTACCTATTCATAAATTCTTCCCAGATTGCCCATTATTCCTGATTCGAATCTTAATCTTATCTCATACCGCAACATGTCAGCCTGTAAACTCTACAAGGTGTGGTTTAGGCTGGTGTTTCCCAACCATTTGTTATTCACCTCTCACTTTTATTTTTCCAGATTATGTCTTCCAGGGTTGCATTTTCTTTAAATTGACTTTTAAAAGAAAAGCTTGAGTAAATTTTTTATATTTTTAAATTTTTCTTGGAATATAGTAGATTTATAGTGCTGTGTTAGTTTCAGCTGTACTGAAAAGTGTATCAGTTATACATGTGTGTGTGCTCACTCAGTCATGTCCGACTCTTTCTGACCCTATGGACTGTAGCCCACCAGGCTCTGTTATCCATGGGATTCTCCAGGCAAGAATACTGGAGTGGGTTGCCATTTTCTCCTCCAGGGGATCTTCCTGACCCAGGGATTGAACCCACAGCTCTTGTGTCTCCTACATTGGCAGATGGATTCTTTACTACCAGTGCCAACTGGGAAGCCTATATATATATATATATATATATATATATATATATATATATATATATCCATTCTTTTTTAGATTCTTTTTCTATATAGGTCATTTCAAAGTATTGGGAAGACTTCCCTGTGCAGTACAGTAGTTTCTTATTAGTATCTATTTATATATAGTACTGTGTATATGTCAATCCCAGTCTCCCAGTTTATCCCCCTCTGCTTTCCACACTGGTAACCATAACATTGTTTTCTACATCTGTGACTCTATTTCTTAAATTTATTTTAAAAAAAAAATTCTACTAACAAGTGCCATAAATGGAAGGTAACTGCTACATATACCATACAAACAAAAGCTGAAGTAAGCAGGGAGGTTAACAGCCCTGGAGAGGGGTGTAAAGACACACCAGCACTGAACGGAGCCTTTCTCCTTGCTGAGCAAAAGGAGAGGATGAGAACTAAACAGTGCACCACCTTCTCCTTGGGTCACTTAATGTAGTTTGAGGCTGTGTTCGTGCATCCCTTAAGGTAACATTTGGAAGCAAGGGTGGGAAAAGCACTGGGTTGGGTGTCACAGAACCTAGGTTGGAATCAATACTAGGATCTTCCACTCCATGAGGTCTTGATTTCCTTCTCTGGTAAGTGGAGGTTGAGATACCAGCCTTGGGGATTTACCTGGTGGCCCGCTGGTTAAGAATCCACCTTGCAATGCAGGAGACGTGTGTTTGATCCCTGGTCGGGGAACGAAGAACCCACAAGCTGTGCAGCAATGCAGCTAAGCCTATATACTACAGCACTACAAGATGAGACACCATATGCAGCACAGAAAGATCCTGAATGACACAGCTAAGACATGATGCAGTTAAATAAATCACTAAAGATTTTAAAAGACATAAAATTGGACACTTTAAATATGTATATGTCAATTATAGCACAACAAAATTATTAAAACATATTCAACTTATTAAAAAAATACCAACCTTACATGTCTCACTGGGTTGTCTTTAGGGACAAAGGAAATCAGGGACTTGATTTTTAATTGTTCAGTTGAACTCGGAGGCTAAGTCAGGCATTCTCAGAGGGAACAGAAGCCTCTAGGAGGGGGCATGTCCTGTAGACATAAGATTGATTCAGTGTTTCGGGTAGGGAGAAGGAGCTACTGGCATTTGTGTGTGTTGTGCATGCGTGCTCAGTCATGTCTCTTTGTGACCTTATGGACTATGGTCCGGCAAGTTCCTCTGTCCATGGGATTCTCCAGGCAAGAATACTGGAGAGGGTTGCCATTCTCTTCTCTAGTGGATTTTCCCGACCCAAGGTTCAAACTGGCAGTTGGATTCTTTACCACTGTGCCACATGGGAAGCCTACTGGTTTTAAGCAGTTGGGAATGAAGGATATCAGATGTTCTTCCCTGATAGTTCAGTTGGTAAAAAATCCACCCACAATGCAGGAGACCCCGGTTCCATTCCTGGGTTGGGAAGATCTGCTGGAGAAGGGATAGGCTACCCACTCCAGTATTCTTGAGTTTCCCTTGTGGCTCAGCTGGTAAAGAATCTGCCTGCAATGAGGGAGATTTGGGTTAGATCCCTGGGTTGGGAATATCCCCTGGAGAAGGGAAAGGCTACCCACTCCAGTATCCTGGCCTGGAGAATTCCATGGATATAGTCCATGGGATCACAGAGTTGGACAGGACTGAACGACTTTCACTCACCAAACAACAAAAAATGGATGCTCCCACAGCCTGCAAGACTCTCAGAGGTTCCTCCAGATCCACTTCCAGGTGACCTACCTCCTCATCATGCCCCCATCCCAGAAATGAGCTGTATTTTATACATCAGCAGAAGCTTCCTTCTCTCTTTTCTTCTTTGTATTTCACTTGTATTTCATCCTCTGCTTTATCTTAAGGCCTAGAACAATGACAAGAATTCAATATTTTTTTCACTAAATGAATAGATAAATGCTTATTTTCCTATTGTGTTTTTACATTTTTTTTAATATAAAATGGTAGAAGGTATTTGTCTTTTAGGATTATATCATTCAGGGCCAAATCAAGAGACAAACCATACCACTAATTTGAATAGGGAAAATTAGATATAAAGAATTTTTAACTAATAAGAGGTGGTTAACAAGAATCCTCACTGGGTTCGATCCCTGGGTTGAGAAGATCCCCTGGAGGAGGGTATGGCAACCACTCCAGTGTTCTTGCCTTGAGAATCCCCATGGACAGAGGAGTCCATGGGGTTGCAAAGAGTTGGACACAACTGAGTGATTAAGCACAACAGCTAAAAGAGGTATAAAAAACCTGAGGCAGGGACCGGCAAGCTTCTTGTGTAAAGGGCCAGGTGGTAGATAGTTTAGGCTTTGTGGAGTAAGAGGCACAATCAAGAATATTATGTAGCTGCTTATAAAACAACACAGAAAACAATTTTCCACTATCTTTGTAATAACTGAGTACAAGCTTTGCTACTAAAGTTCTTTAATGAGAAGAATAGGATCCACTGCTTTGGGATAACATTCTGCTACTTTGGGGTTCAAATGTGAAAATCGTCCTTAGATGGAGGGGTGTGCAAATACAAGAGAGGGCTGGATTTAACCTGCAGGCTGAAGTTTGCCCGCCCTTGATCCCTGAGGGAGGAAGAAGGTAGGAGGGACTGAAAAACTGGAGAGGGTCTCCTGTGACCCAGGTTCAGACCTCTGCAGAAAGAACATAAATGCCCCAGGCTACACAGTCTTTCAGTAATAAAGAAATATGTCAGGGGCATGGGCTGCCACTAGATCACGCACACAAAGTCAGGGAGTTGCTACCACGAAAAGCTGGTAAGCTGGGAAAAGGAAAAGTCCCTCCAGCTCCCGGTTTATGGTGTCCCTCCAGCGCCTTCTACTGGCAGAGACTAACAAGACAGCTGGCAAAGGAGACTCGTTCATTGGGTCAGTTTTTAAAGCGCAAAGAAGATGCTTGGAGCTAAGAGGCAGTCATTTGATAACTGCACAAGAGATACTAATAGAGAGTGTTGCGCATATTATTTTCCCAATCTGTTTCTTACCTTTAAAAATATTTTTTTTTTGTTTCAAAGGTCAGGACTTCCCTGATGGTCCAGTGGCTAAGACTCCTTGCTCCCAATGCAGGGGGCCTGGGTTTGATCCCTGATTTGGAACTAGATCCCACCTGCCACAACTAAGAGTTCTTGGATGCAACTAAAGATGCCACACGCCACAACAAAGATCAGAGATCCCAAGTGCTGCAACTAAGACCAGGTGCAGCCAAATGTCGACTTAAAAAATGCACAATGTTAGAGTTGCAGGTTAAGTTTTATTTTGGGCAAAATGAGGATTGCAGCCTAGGAGACACCATCTCGGATAGCTCTGCGAAACTGCTCCAAAGAGGCAAGAGGAAAAGGGGAGTATATATATGATTTTTGCTGAATGGGGAATACATGCAATCAAGCACATATTTTTCCAGAATGTTTCTACTAGTCTCATGAAGCTTTTGTTAGTCAAGAGAAACAGTCATCACGATGAAGGATTTAAGTACTTTTCTAGATATGGGACAGTAAAGCGTCTGCCCACAATGCGGGAGACCCAGGTTCGATCCCTGGGTTGGGAAGATTCCCCTGGAGAAGGAAATGGCAACCCACTCCAGTATTCTTGCCTAGAAAATTCCATGGATGGAGGAGCCTGGTGGGCTACAGTCCATGGGGTCACTGAGCGACATCACGACTTCACGACCATTAGATATGGGAAGATGCAAGAATTAGGCTTATCAATTCAGCTCCTGATAATATCTAACTATCTGAAGACCCATCCTGCTAGTTTCCCCATCCCCACACCAGCACAGAGTGCCTCATTTCTGCTCTCCACCCTGAACTCCTTTCAGAGAGTGTTAAAGATCAGCAGCCTCAGCAAAACAGGATTTACTCCTTACAGAGGTAGATGGCAAGTGCCCACGGCAAGTGCCAATTTGTAGTTGACACAAATAAATAAAAATTTTAAAAAAGATTGATCTGTTAAAAACAACAATAAACCAGTGAAACAAATGATAATCTTTCATGCTCAAGGAAATGGAGTCAGAAGAAACTCTGGTAAGAGGATTCATTTTTACTTCCTTCTCTGTAAGAAAATGGTATTTGGATTCTTTTTTACTTTTAATGATAGACTAGGATTAGTTAGTTCTAGCACCCTGATCACTAAAGAATAAATATTTTGATTAGAAACTAAAAGTTGATATAAGGAGTAAATCCTTCAGCATTGATTTCTTAAACTCTATATTCTTAACATAGTGTACCAGTCTTTTCCAACCCGTTTCTTCTTTTGTACTCTAAAACATTTTCATTATGTTGTTTGATGAGATAGATTCACAAGAAAACAGAGATGCCCGAAGTCGATCCAACTTTCAGCCAATCAGGTCTGCCATGTGGAGACTCCCCGATGTAAACCTTGCTGACGCTGGTGCCTGGCTGGGTCTCAGCTTTGAGAAAGGGACACAGCAGCATGGATGGTATCATCTTGCTGGCTTACATCTATATCTTGAAACCAACTGGGTTTTATATTTGATATATTTGAACAGAGTCAGAGGTGGGGATCTAATTTTATATTCTTTGAAGTGTTGTTGCAGGAATGGGACCCCTTCTAGGGCCTGAGGTTGGGCTCTTGAATAACACTTAGAAATGAATTGTCTGAGCTGACAAAGCAAGAGACTTTACTGGGCAGTGGCACCTGGGTGGTGAGCAGGAAGGTCAGGAAACCCAGGAGGACTGCTGTGCCACATGGTTCACAGTCTCGGGTTTCTGCGGTGATGGGATGAGTTTCTGAATTGTCTCTGGCCAATCACTTCCTCAGGGTCCTTCCTGGTAGCATGTGGTTCACTCAGCCAAGATGGAATCCAGAAAGAAGTATCCTTTGGAGGGAGGATGGTGAAATATATGGACTGGAGTCTCCTCTGTCCTCTGACCTTCCCCGAGTTCTTCCGGTTGGTGGTAGCTTGTTAGTTCCAGGTTTCTTACTGGGACCTCCTGTTATAAAATAGCTCACGTAAGTGACTACTATCTTGCCTGACCAGGGATGGCTGTTTCAGTTAGTGTCTCCCCTAACAGTATGGCCGATGAATTGCTTCAATACCATGTAATCCAGTCTTTCCAATGGCTCCAAATCATTTAATATCCAGGGCCCAAATCCCATGTCTCAGTAACAACCGCCAAGGATAGCTTCATCCCACAAGTCCCACTCTTGGGCGCTGTGTTTGCCAGGATGCTTCTTCTCTCTATCGGACCTTCTCCTCTCCTTCCTGATGTCCCAGTCGTGAGTGCTCTTCTTTCTGTGTTTGTACTTCTCTGTGCTGCCTGGCTCCACCTTGGCCTTCCTCCTATTCTCTTTGTAGGAATCTTCATCCTCGTGGTTCTTCCTCTTCCACTCTGCCTGCTCCTCGCCACCATGTCCTCCTCCTTCCTTTTCCCTGGATCTTCTCTTCCAGCCTCTGTCTTGATCTCTATCTTGATGGATGCTGGTGAGGTGCTTTGAGATGCAGCTAGCCTCATCTTTGTGTTGTGTGGCATGGGGACCAGTGGTCATTCCTTGCACAGGAGGCCTTGGAAACCACCAGTTATTGAAGAAATGGTCATGTTTTTTCTGACAGTGACTTACAGGTTCCAGTCTTTGTCTCAAGTGATGACTACTGGACAGCGGGGATGAGTGGCTTTCCACTGCTTTTGGCCTTTTGTAGGAACCACAGGACTTGTGGGGCTGCCTGAACGGGAAGCCCTGCTCCAGAACTGGAGGTCTGGATGCTGTGTGGTCACTTTCTCTGTATACAGAGTCTTCTGTCCCCTTTCTAAAGCAAACCTCTGGCTTTAATCCTCTGGCTCTCTGCTTTCTGATGTAATCCTGAAGTTCATGTTGAAAAGAGTCACAAGTCTTAGAATTTTCCATTATACTGGCTATGGATGAATCTCTGCCAAGGAAGATGAAGAAAAACTTTCTGTTAATTGTTTTGCTATAAATGTATGCTTTTTCTTTGAAAAGATCAGGTTGTCAAATTTCTAGTGAAGATTATATGATTATAATCATGTACTATAAATACCATGTAGCTATTGGTTTTGAAAATATATGTATATTGAAAATATTTATGTATTTTGTATATATATTTTGAAAATATTGATTTAAAAAATATATGTAGCTGTCAATACCATGTAGCTCTTGATTTCAAGACAAACACCCCAATCAAAAAATGGGCAGAAGACCTTAATGGACATTTCTCCAAAGAAGACATCACACTGGTCAGAATGATCATCATTTAAAAGTTTATGGATAACAAATGCTGGAGAGGGTGTGAAGAAAAGGAAATACTCTGACACTATTGTTGAGAGTGTAGTTGATGCAGCCACTAGGCAATGCAGTATGGAGGGTCCTCAGAAAACTAAAAGTAGAATTACCATATGATCCTGCAATCCCACTCCTGGTCATATACTGGACAAAACTGTCATTCAAAAAGGTGCGGGCATCCCTATGTTCACAGCAGCACTATTTGCAATAGCCAAGACATGGAAACAACTTAAATGTCCATCAGCAGATGAGTGGAAAAAGAAGTGGTCTACATACATACAACGAAACACTGCTCATCCATTAAAAAGAACAAAATAATGCCATTTGCAGCAGTATGGATGCAGCTAGAAATGATCATAGTAAGTGAAGTAAGTCGTGAAAGAGGAAGACAAATACTGCATGATATCACTTATATGTGAAATCTAAAATATGGCACCAATGAACCTAGGTACAAAACAGAAACGGACCTATAGACATAGAGATCGGACTTGTGGCTGCCAAGGCGAGACGGGGAGGGAGCGGGATGGACTGGGAGTTTGGGGTTGGTAGATGCAAACTACTATATTTAGAATGAATAAACAACAAACTCCTACTGTACAGCGTGAGGGACTATATCCAGTCTCCTGGGATAAACCATAATGGAAACAAATATTAAAAATGAAATGTATATATGTGTAAAACTGAGTCACTTTGCTGTATAGCAGAGACTGTCACAACATTGGAAATCACTTATACATCAATAAGAACATATGTGGTTTTGACATAGACTGAGAATCATAAAATATAATGGACTAAGAAAATGTGTCCTAAAACACTGTAAATTTGAGGATCTGGGAATATATCGTTAAAAAGATTATTTATTTACGTTTGGCTGTGCTGGGTCTTTGTTGCTGTTTGGGCTTTCTCTAGTTGCAGCGAGTGGGGGCTACTATTCGTTGTGGTGCCCAGCTTCTCACTGCAGTGGCTTCTCTTGTTGTGGAGCGAGGGCTCTCGGGTGCTCGAGCTTTAGTGATGGAGGCACTTGGGCCCAGTATCTGCAGCTCCCGGGCTCCAGAGCACAGGCTCAGCAGTTGTGGTACGCAGGCTTAGTTGCTCCGAGGCATGCGGGACCTTCCCAGACCAGGGATGGAACCCCTATCTCCTGCACTGACAGGTGGATTCTTTACCACGGAACCACCAGGGAAGCCCTGGGCATATATCATTAATGTCTAAAATTTATCAGTGGTTATCACTAGGTTCAGGGATTATAGATGATTTCAGTTTTACTTGTACTTTGTGTTTTTTTGCCGTAAATAACACTACTTGTATAATAAAAAAAGAAAGTCAAGTCATTTTAAGAAAGCAGAGAGAACATCAGGCAAACAAATTATTCATAAATTCTACAAAAACAGAACTGGCTAGTCCTTGTATTATGTGCCAAGAAAGAGATAAAAGAGATCTTGAAACATGGTCTCACACACACACCACACACATGTGTTTTAATCTCATAGGTGGGGCAAAAGAACAAAGATTCTACTTATTGTGATAAAGTCTAGACCTATTCTTCTTCTTCTTCTTTTTTTTTTTTAACAAATGAGAAACTGAGTTAGAGTTTAAATAACTTACTTAAGGTCACACAGCCAGAAAGTGGATGAGCCAAAAATTGAACCGAGGCAGAGGGTCCGGAGCCTGCTCACTTAACTACTCCAATATTGGTACCAACCTTGTAGGTGTTATGAGGACTAGAAGAGTGATGGGTGCAGAGACACTGGTCAGCGCCCATCAGCTATTAATGTTCTCATTAGGAAGCTGGAATGATGGCTAGCAGCATTTAATGTGTTACTGGTGGTCTAGTCTGAGAACTTTGTCTCTGTTAAAAGTTAAAAAAAAAAAAAAAAAAAAAGAGTCACAGCAGCAATATACACTCTAAAAATCAAATAGTGGATTTCGGGCTTCCCAGGTGGCTCAGTGGTAAAGAATTGATTCCTGGTCTGGGAAGACCCCACATGCCTCAGGGCAAAGAAGGGCAACTAAACCTGTGTGCCACAACTACTAAACTGGAGCTCTAGAGCCTGTGCTCTGCAACAAGAGAAGTCACTGCAATGAGATGCCAGTGCACCGCAACAAAGAGCAGCCCCCACTTACCGAAAGTAGAGAAAGCCCGAGCACAGCAGTGAAGACTCCTGGCAGCCATAAATAAAAATAAATAAAATTCCTTTTTAAAAAAACCTGAGCTGATTTCTCTCTCCAGAGGTAACTACTGGACATATTACTATTTTTGGGGTGCCCATGGACTGAGGCTCGCCAGATTCCTCTGTCCATGAGATTTCCCAGGCAAGAATATTGGAGTGGGTTGCCATTTTCTTCTCCAGGAGATCTTTTCAACCCAGGGATTGAACCTGTGTCTCCCACATTGCAGGCAGATTCTTCACTGAGCCACCAGGAATGCTCTATATTATTGTGTTCCTGAGGACTAAAACTCTGATCAAACAGGCGGGAGGTCAGACTGTGCATTCTGGTTTGCAACTCAGCTTTTCTTCCCAAACAATGTATTCAGACTCATTTTCTACTTCAGGGCACAAAGTTTGTACCTTATCTTTGTGGGAGCTCCTTGGTATGACAGAACCGGCACGGACTGTGATTCTTTAAAAAAACAAACAGGGATTTCCCTGGTAGTGCAGTGGTTAAGAACCTGCCTTCCAATGTAGGTTTGATTCCTGGTGGTGGGACTACAATCCCACATGCCAAGCAGCAACTAAGCCCACACGGTACAACTAGAGAGCCCCCCAGCAGCACTAGAGAGAAGCCTGTGCAAAGCAAGATCCAGCACAGCTAAAAAAAAATTATATATATAATTCACTTAAAAAAATCAGATCCCAAACCTTATTCAAAAGAAATACATACAGAGGAGGAGCTAAGATGGCAGTCGAGTAGGACGGGGAGAATACTTTCTCCTCCACAGATCCATTAAAAGAACATTTGAATGCTGAATAAATTCTACAAAACAACTTCTGAATGCCGGCAGAGGACATCAGGCACTTAGAAAGACAATTCATTGTCTTCAAAACGAGATTACAAGCCCTGCGGTAACTCCTTGTGCGGAGAAGTGGCGTGGACACCAGCATTTGCTGTTAGCAAGCAGGGGCTGGGCTAGGAGGAGCCGTGTGGCCCGCACCGCCTTGAGAAAGGATTTGGCCTGGCTATCTCAAGTGCTATCTGAGCAAAATAACCAGACTGTCGGTTATCTACTGCGTCCGGGGCCAGCCCTAACTTAGGACACCACCGGGACTGCATATGGAACAAGGGACTGCACAGAGATGGCCGGCTGCAGGCCGTCCCACTCCGGTGACAGGCAGCCAGGGCCAGAGGCGGGCAATCGCAGCCCTAGAGAGACACTGTCTACAGAACTGTAGGTAGGTTTCTGTGCTGAATCACGCTTCTTGGGGCTCTGGATGGTCAACATCTGCCTGAGAAAGTGCGCCTGTGGTATACCCAGAAAACTGAGCAGCGGGGAGGCGATAAGTCGCAGCAGCTGCGCTGGCTAAACACTTCATCACCTGCGCTACTCGGATCTGGGAAGGGCATAAAACGCAGACTCAACCGAGTCTATGCTTCTGAGGATTATGCAAGTGCCTGAACCTGGCTGGTTTAGATTTGGGTGTTCATCTCTGCCCCCTCTGTAACAGGGCAGAGATCAGATATTGAAAAGACCAGTACACCGCCTCAATAAAGAGAATTCAACAAACTACCAGAATATAGTAAGGACACTCTAAACTTGGCAATTTTAACAAAATGAAGAGACAAAAGAATACCCAGCAGCTAAAGGAACAGGATAGATGCCCACCAAACCAAACCAAAGAGGAAGAGATAGGGAATCTACCTGATAAAGAATTCCGAATAATGATAGTGAAATTAATCCAAAATCTTGAAATCAAAATGGAATCACAGTTAAACAGTCTGGAGACAAGGATTGAGAAGATGCAAGAAAGATTTAACAAGGACCTAGAAGAAATAAAAAAGAGTCAACACATAATGAATAATGCAATAAATGAGATCCAAAACACCCTGGAGGCAACAAATAGTAGAATAACAGAGACAGAAGATAGGATTAGTGAATTAGAAGATAGAATCCTACAAATAAATGAATCAGAGGAGAAAAAAGAAAAATGAATTAAAAGAATTGAGGACAATCTCAGAGATCTCCAGGATAACATTAAACGCTACAACATTCGAATCATAGGAGTTCCAGAAGAAGAAGATAAAAAGAAAGACCATGAGGAAACTTGAGGAGATAATAGTTGAAAACTTCCTAAAATGGAGAAGGAAATAACCACTCAAGTTCAAGAAATCCAGAGAGTCCCTAACAGGATAAACCCAAGGCGAAACGCCCCAAGACACATATTAATCAAATTAACAAAGATTAAATATAAAGATCAAATATTAAAAGCAGCAAGGGAAAAACATCAAATAACTCACAAGGGAATTCCCATAAGGATAACAGCTGATCTTTCAATAGAA
This sequence comes from Tragelaphus eurycerus, assembly GCA_935064755.1. Classification (NCBI taxonomy): domain Eukaryota; kingdom Metazoa; phylum Chordata; class Mammalia; order Artiodactyla; family Bovidae; genus Tragelaphus; species Tragelaphus eurycerus. The sequence continues at coordinate 10,825,334 of CAKXYN010000070.1, read as the reverse complement.
ACTCTCCAAGCCAGGAGGGAATGGCAAGACGTAATTAAAGTGATGGAAGAAAATAACTTACAGCCTAGATTATTGTATCCAGCAAGGATCTCATTCAAATATGAAGGAGAAATCAAAGGCTTCACAGATAAGCAAAAGTTGAGAGAATTTAGCACCACTAAACCATTTCTCCAACAAAAACTAAAGGACATTCTCTAGATAGGAATCACTAAAAGGGTGTATAAATTCGAACCCAAAACAATAAAGTAAATCCTATTTATCAATAATTGCTTTAAACGTTAATGGGCTGAATGCCCTAATCAACAGACAAAGACTGGCCGAATCAATACAAAAACAAGACCCCTATATACCTTGTCTACAAGAGACAACCAAAAGACTAAAATGGGTCAAATGGATACAAAAACTAGACCCCTATATGTGTTGTCTACAAGAGAACCACCTTAAAATAGGGGATATATACTGACTGAAAATGAAGGGCTGCAAAAAGATTTTCTATGCAAATATGGACCAAAAGAAAACAGGAGTAGCAATACTCATATCAGATAAAATTGACTTTAAAGATCTTAAAAAGGTGACAATCAAGGTTATACATAACGACTTAAAGGAACAATCCAAAAAGAAGTTATAACAATTATAAATATATATACACCCAACATTGGAGCATTGTTATATCTAAGACAAACATTAATTGGTATGATAGAAGAAATATACAACAACACAATAATAGTGGGAGACTTTAATACCCCACTCACACTTATACAATCAGGCTGTAATAGACAAAGTAAAGAGGAAAACATATTCACTTATGAGCCTCAAAAAATTCAGTTCACCCAGGAGAGTTAAAAAAAAAAATAGACTTCTTTGTTCACTCTGTAAAGGTTTATTGACTATTTTATGGGTCTGGTACCACTTTCGGTAGTAGGGAGGAAGAAGTGACAAAGGTGATCCTGTCCTAAATAATATATTGTGGTAAAGATAGACCTACCAATACAAAATACCAAGATGTGCCTAAGATGAGGACACCCAAACTGGACTTTTAGTTTCCTGAACTTTTCATTTCCAGATCAAACCTCCTAATATAGGATGAATTCTACATGATTTTTTTAAAGTGTTCTTTGTGATTAAAAACAGAAAGCCATTAGTTAAGAAATTACATATACTCCTCCCCACCATCACTCCCCTTCTTTCTTCCCATTTCCCTCCCACCCTCATTGATCCTTTTCTTTGTCCATTTTCCCCTGCCAAAAAAAAAAAAAAAAAATCCAAGTGTGAGATGGAAGTAAATTAAAAAAAAAAAAAATCAGATCCCTGAAAATTTAGGTCCTCCTAATTTTTAGCTATGATCAACAAAGCAGCAGTATTTTGCAGACACTGACTGAGCGACCTGGGTCTGTGGGGCACTGTAGTGCTGCCAAGTGGCACTAGGGGTAAAGAGCCTGCCTGCTCATGTAGGAGATGTAAGAGACTGCAGGTTCAATCCCTTTGCCAGGAAGATCCCCTGGAGATGGGCATGGCAACCCACTCCAGTATTCTTGCCTAGAGAATCCTATGGACAGAGGAGCCTGGCAGGCTACGGTCCATAGGGTCTCACAGAGTTGGACATGACTGAGCAGCTGAGCAGCAACAGCAGCAGTAGGGTGCTGGCCCAGAGGTGGGCTGCCAGGCTAAGGCCCTCCTCCTTGGGAAGGATCTGCTCCTCAAACATTCTTCATCAGGAAGAAAACTTCCTCCCCTAAATAGAACCTGGGAGGGGTTTGAATTTGTAGGCGAGGGGTTCAGTTTTTTGTGGGGGGGGTTCAAACTGATTCTGGATTTTGGTGAGGTGATTTCAGAGAGGCATCCAGTCATTTCCTTATTGTGGAAGGATGAAAGTAAAAGTGTTGGTCACTCAGTCATTTCCAACTCTGCAATACCAGGGACTGCAGCCCTCCAGGCTCCTCTGTTTATGAAATTCTCCAGGCAAGAATACTGGAGTGGGTTGCCATGCCCTTCTCCAGGGGATCTTCCCAACCCAGAGATTGAACTGAGATCTCCTATGCTATGCTAGTCCTTCAGTCGGTCCCCGTGTGACCCCATGCGGCAGCCACCAGGCCCCCCGTCCCTGGGTTCTCCAGGCAAGAACACTGGAGTGGGTTGCCCCTTCTCCATGCATGAAAGTGAAAGTGAAAGTGAAGTCGCTCAGTCGTGTCAGACTCTTCGCGCGACCCCATGGACTGCAGCCTACCAGGCTCCTCTATCCATGGGATTTTCCAGGCAAAGTACTGGAGTGGGGTGCATTGAGATCTCCTACATTGTAGGAAATTGTAGAAACCCAAGTCGCCTGCATTCTTTACTGCCCGAGCCACGAGGGTGGAGTGCAAAGCCCCTGAAAGGACTCACCCCGCCTCCGCCGCCAGGTCACAGGTGGGATCTGAGAGCGTTTAGGCAGGTTACAACTCTGGGCAGGTTTGAATCTGGAGTCAGGCTGCCACTTATTCATGCTGTTGACTTATGTCAATAGTGAAGAACAAGGAAGCCCAGCGGACTGCAGTCTATGGGATCACAAAACTTAGACTTAGCGACTAAACCATCACCACCACACCTCCTAAATATGCAACATAAACAGCCTTAACAAGCACTGGTAACAGAGGGGTGTGGTCCAGACCTGTCCACTGGGAGGTGGGTGGGAGGGGACAGGGCTGGGGAAAGCAGGCCCTGTTTATATAGGGCTTGGATATAGTCATACACAGAAAACGTGTGCACTGTGAGATCTGCCAAGCCTGGCCTGTTTTACCTACTACACACCCCTAGAAGCTACCTAGAGTCCTTCTTCCTGGCTACCAGCTACCCAGTCTAACCCTGGTCTCTTCACCAGTGCCACATATCAGCCTCCATCCCTGAATCCTTCTCCAGGAAAAAGCAGCCAGAGAAATATTTTTAAGTCAATCTCATTACAGCCGGCACTCCTTGCTGTGCTCTGTATCTACGAATGTGAAATCACGAATACCAGAGCCTGACTGTATTCATAGCCTGAGTCACATTCATTATACAAGAGACCTGAGCATGGGGGCAGGGGCATCCTGGGACCAATTCCCACAGACCAAAGGACAACTGGATGTCTCCTCCAGCCAAGGCCCTCTGTTTCTTACTGCTCTAAAATTGTCCTTTGTCCCATGGCTCAGCTGGTAAGGAATCTGCCTGCCAATACGGGAGATGTGAGAGACATGGTTGGATCCCTGGGTCAGGAAGGTCCCCTGGAGAAGGAAGTGGCAACCCACTCCAGAATTCTTGCCTGGAAAACTCCAAGCACAGAGGAGCCTGGTGGGCTATAGTCCATGGGGTCACAAAGAGTCACTCAGGACTGACCGAGTGAGCATGTGCGTGCATGCGTGCACACACACACACGTACACACACACACACACACACACACACACACAAGTCCCCAGGCCACCCAAGTCTGACTTCTACCTACTCCTCAGTCTCAAGTACCAGCTGCAACTGCTGTCTGCCTTTCCCTTTCTGCACCCCACCCCCACAGCCTTTATAGAATCCATGCTCCCTCTGGTCTCTCCCCCCAGCCCCCATCAGCTTCTTCCTTTCTTCATGGTCTGCTAAGTTATCCCTTTCCAGCCTACTTCTCCACCTCATCTCTGGTCCTCTGGCTTTGTTTTTAGTTGGGATGCTCTATATTAAGATAAACTTGGCTACACCATAGAATAGGAAGCAAAATTTGTTAAGTAAATAATAATAATACCACATCTAGTTAAAACCAAGCCCTCGAAGACATTTCCTTCTGCTCAGAGCTCACATCATTTCCTCTCCCCTCCCATTGCTCTCACCCTCGGAGTTGGAGATTCCAGTCCACTTTTCTCCCAGGGAACTTGTAGGAGTTTGGGGAGCTCGAACTGCCTCCAGGCTCTCCATCTCCCTCCACTCCTGTCCTTTCTTCCATGGTTCAGAGCAGAACCCTAGGAGACACTCGCTGGTCCCTACCTCACCGGGCAGCACCATCACAAGTCCTACTTGCTCTGCAGGACTGGGGACTTCGCTGATAGTTCAGCGGTTAAGGCTCCCCCTGCTTCTAATGCTGGGGGCCTGGGTTTGATCCTTGGTCAGGGAACTAAGATCACACATGCCTGAGGCGCCCCTTGGAGCCACACACACACAAAAAGCATCCAGGAAGGGAGCATTTCTTTGCATGGAAGCTGCTCCTGCAGGGGGCGGGACCACATTTCTGCTGTATCACAGCTTTGTTGCTGATGTCTTTAACAATAGTCTTTATGTTTACACAAAGCTGCACAAAATGAGGTGGTTCCTCAAAGGGTGATTTGGAAGTAGGAAATCCATCCTGAGTGTCAAAGTGTTAGTTGCTAAGTCATGCCTGACTCTCTGTGACCCTATGGATTGTAGCCCACCAGGCTCCTCTGTCCATGGGATTTTCCGGGCAAGAATACTAGAGTGGTTTACCATTTCCTTCTCCTCACTGTCCCTTCTTAATTGGCCTTCTAGCTTCTACTTCATGAGTCTGTTTCCAAACCAGCAGCCAGAATAATTTTCTTTGTTTGTCTAAACTTTTTATGTTTTAAATTATGAAAATATGATTGCTATAACCTTCTACTTCTATGTATATTCATCATAGTAATTTTTGAGAGTTTGATATTGAAACTCCAACTAAAAATCATCATTTGCTCACTTAAAAAAAAACAATTGTAATATAGTGGAACTATATGTAACCTTGTTCTGTATTTTCTAAGTCTCCTGCAAGTGTATTATCTTACAGAATACTTGCAAAATAATTCTTTGAATGTATGTAATCCTGATCAAACCATCACTCCTCTGCTCAAAATCCCTTGGGTGTGCTTCTTTCCTAAGAAGGAAGCCCAAACCCCCAAAGGTGCCTACAAAGCCCAGCCACTAATGGTTGTCTCACTTATCTGAAGTTTCTGGTTTCTCTCTGATAACCCTCCCCTTGTTCCTCCTTTCTAGCCTTCCTTCTCCCTGCCAGAGGGGATGCGTGGGCGCCCTTTAGCTCAAGCTCTTGGACTATGGATCCCAGGAGAAGACTCACCTTTCCTGGATGCTGCATCTGACATAGATTTTTAAGTTGAAAAATTTGGTCTATTTTTCATCTTAACCACCCTCCGATAGAAATCCCTCACCAAAGGAATTCCCTGGCCATCCAGTAGTTAAGCTTAAGTGCTCCCACTGCGGGGGGTGCGGGTTGGATCCCTGGTTCGGGAACCAAGATCCCACATACAGTGCAGAGTGGCCAAAAATTAAAAAAAAAAAAAAAACTTTTTTAAATTAAAAAGGGTTTCCCTGGTGGCACAGTGGATGAGAATCTGCTTGGCAATGCAGGGGACAGAGTTCCATCCCTGGTCCAGGAAAATTTTGCATACCATGGAGCAGCTAAGGCCGAAAGTCACGACCACTGAGCCCTAAGTCTGTGCTCTGCAATGAGAGAAGTCCTCGAAACAAGAAGCCCATGAACTGCAAGAAGAGTAGCCCCTCCTCACTGCAACTAAAGAAAGCCTGGGCAAGGTAACGAAGACCCAGTGCGGCTAACAAAAACAAAACAAAAATTGGAAAAGAAAAATATTTCAGCAAGCAGAGATTCCTTATTCACTGCTGTCTTATATCAAATTGTGCTGACCTAAAAGACTCTGATGCTGGGAGGGACGGGGGCAGGAGGAGAAGGGGACGACAGAGGATGAGATGGCTGGCTGGCATCACCGACTCGATGGACATGAGTTTGGGTAAACTCCGGGAGCTGGTGATGGACAGGGAGGCCTGGCATGCTGCAATTCATGGGGTTGCAGAGTTGGACACGACTGAGCGACTGAACTGAAGCGTGTGCATGCTCAGTCGTGTCCAACTTTGAATTTTGTGACCACATAGACCTGTTGCCCACCAGGATCCCCTATCTGTGAACTCTCCCAGGCAAGAATACTGGAGCAGGTTGCCATTTTCTCCTCCACGGGCTCTTTCTGACCCAGTGATTGAAGCCGAGTCTTTTGTCTCTCCCGCGCTGGCAGGTAGATTCTTTTACCACCACGCCACCTGGGCCAAGGTAGATGCCTAATCACATACTTGCTGAATGAATACGGGAGTGAAGAAAGGCCTTGACCTCTCTCCACACTTCGGCCCCACAAGTCCAGGTGCCCTGAGAAGCCCAGATCCAAGGAGTCCTACCTGCCTTAACCGTGCTTCCCACCCAGCATCCTCCAGTTTGCCCCTTAAGCCACCACCTCTCCCAGCTAGCACGCCCACAGCCATCAAACAGGAGTCAAAAAAAAAAAAAAACCCAACACATTTGGCTCACCTTTTCCCTGGAATCACCACCATGCATGCACTAGTTTACTGAGAGAAATTTCCACAGGTGAAATCCTATTTCTCGAGCCTACAAGTCTTTGGGGTCATGTAGAAGACCTGTGGGCCTACAGAGAGCAGAGTTTTGCCGCCTAGTACCTCAAAAGGAAAGAAAGGAGGGAGGGAGGCAGGCAGGAAGGGATCCCTAGTCAGGGGTAGGTTTTACTCAGCTCCAGGAGAAGAAGCTCAACTTCTTTGCAGCTCAAACGTCTCTGCCAGATCCCCTGGAAGCAGGGAAGCTGGGAAGCAGGAAGCCACGCCTCTTTGTCTGGGGATTTCAGGTTTTAGAATCTCACCATCTCACAGCTCCAGGCTATCAGGAGAAATAAATCCAGTCACAGAATTTAAGGTGATTTAGGAACACTTAAAGAGATGGGAATACCAGACCACCTGATCTGCCTCTTGAGAAATCTGTATGCAGGTCAGGAAGCAACAGTTAGAACTGGTCATGGAACAACAGACTGGTTCCAAATAGGAAAAGGAGTACATCAAGGCTGTATATTGTCACCGTGTTTTTTTAACTTCTATGCAGAATACATCATGAGAAATGCTGGACTGGAAGAAACACAAGTTGGAATCAAAATTGCTGGGAGAAATATCAATAACCTCAGATATGCAGATGACACCACCCTTATGGCAGAAAGTGAAGAGGGGTTAAAAAGCCTCTTGATGAAAGTGAAAGTGGAGAGTGAAAAGGTTGGCTTAAAGTTCAACATTCAGAAAACGAAGATCATGGCATCTGGTCCCATCACTGCATGGGAAATAGATGGAGAAACAGTGGAAACGGTGTCAGACTTTGTTTTTCTGGGCTCCAAAATCACTGCAGATGGTGACTGCAGCCATGAAATTAAAAGACACTTACTCCTTGGAAGGAAAGTTATGACCAACCTAGATAGCATATTCAAAAGCAGAGACATTACTTTGCCAACAAAGGTTCGCCTAGTCAAGGCTATGGTCTTTCCTGTGGTCATGTATGGATGTGAGAGCTGGACTGTGAAGAAGGCTGAGCGCCCAAGAATTGATGCTTTTGAACTGTGGTGTTGGAGAAGACCCTTGAGAGTCCCTTGGACTGCAAGGAGATCCAACCAGTCCATTCTGAAGGAGATCAATCCTGGAATTTCTTTAGAAGGAATGATGCTAAAGCTCAAACTCCAGTATTTTGGCCACCTCATGCGAAGAGTTGACTCATTGGAGAAGACTCTGATGCTGGGAGGGATTGAGGGCAGGAGGAGAAGGGGACGACAGAGGATGAGATGGCTGGATGGCATCACTGACTCGATGGGTGTGAGTCTGAGTGACCTCCGGGAGCTGGTGATGGACAGGGAGGCCTGGCGTGCTGCGGTTCATGGGGTCGCAAAGAGTCGGACACGACTGAGCGACTGATCTGATCTGATCTGATCTGAGGAACACTTAGGGCTTCCCTTGTGGCTCAGCTGGTGAAGAATCTGCCTGCAGTGAGGGAGACCTGGGTTTGATCCCTGGTTTGGGAGTATCCTCTGGAGAAGGGAAAGGCTACCCACTCCAGTATTCTGGCCTGAAGAATTCCATGGACTGTATAGTCCCTGGGGTCGCAAAGAGTTGGACAGGACTGAACAACTTTCGCTTTTTCTTTCTTTCAGGAACACTTAAGCTCATCGCCTTGGGACACAGTCTCAAATCTAAACCTTATTATTCTATCCTGTTTGAAGAGTTTAGTTTGAAATATTTTAAAAATAAAGCAAGCCATTCTCAAATCATAAAATATAACACACAAGCAGAAATGTGCACCATCAAAACCCTACAGCATGATGATTTATTACAAAGGAAAAGTTTATTAAACTACAGTTTCAGCTGGTAAATAAACACTGCAATGCCCTGGCTCCTTTATTAATCTTAACTCCCCAACTGTGTGATTTTTATGGTCATGTCATCCTTGCTCTTTATCACTCAAATATAAATCTCAACTTATGATAGTTTTACCTTTTTCTTGGTTATAACTACATGGAATCATATCACATACAGTTCTTTTGTTCTGAATTTCACCACAGTGCATTCATTTTCATGGTGGTATGGAATTCCAGTCTAAGAAAAAAATATACATACATACATACATACATACACACCACAGTTCATTTATCCATTCATGGGCATCATGAGGGTTTCCAGTCCAGGGCCATTTTTAAACAACACTGCCATGTATATTTTTACATACATCTCCAGATATACTTCAGCTTGCATTCCTATAGGCTGTATACCCAGTAGAGGAATATCTACAATTACAGTCTACACGGTGTGACACATTAGTTTTATCAGACATAGTCCCACACTGTAGGACACTGTTTTTTATCAGACACTGTTTTTCAAGTGGTTCTATCAAGAGGTTAAATCCTTCCAGAATCATTTGAGTGCTTCACATTCTTTCTATACTTGGAACTATCTGGCTTTAAATTCTGTATTTAATTGCAACAATTAGAATCAACAGTATTTCCATGTGCACAATGATACTGAGTACCTTTCCTAATATCTATTGACCCGTTGGATTTTCTCGAGTTCTCAAGTGAGTTCTTCGCTGGGTCTGTGTGTATGAGATCTCCTACTCTGACTGGCATCTTCATTCTCTTGGCAGTATCTTTTGATGGACAGAAGTTCTTAATTTTAATGTTGTTAAAGTTAATAATTAAACAGCACTTTCTTGTGTCATATTTAAGATGTAATTTCCTAACCTTAGACCAGAGTTTCCCTACCTCAGCACTACTGACATTTCAGTTTAGGTAACTTTTTGATGTAGAGGTTGTCCTGTGCATTATACAACGTTGGACAGCATCCCTGTTCTTTACCAGCTAGATGACAATTGCAACATCTACCTCAAGCTTTTCAAATTAATTAATTTTTGGCTATCTAAATTGCAGCACATGGATCTTCATTGGGTGTTTGTTGTTGACATGCGGGATCTTTAAGCTTGGCTTAAGTACACTGCTGTTTCCCTGGTGGCTCAGTGGTAAAGAACCTGCCTGCCAATGCAGAAGATGCAAGAGATACAAACTATGTTGGGAAGATCCCCTGGAGTAGGAAATGGCAACCCACTCCAGCACTCTTGCCTGGAAAATTCCATGGATAGAGGAGCCTGGCAGGTTACAGAGCACGGAGTCGCAAAGAGTTGGACACAACTGAACAATTGAGCACACACACCAAATCAAATCCCAGACACAGAGTTTTGGTAAAGTAAAGATAGCTTTATTGCTTTGACAGGCAAAGGGAGATACATCAGGCTTATGCTTTGAAAAACTATGTGCCAGGGAACTTGAAGGTTTTTATAACAACAGGTCAAAGCTGGGGTCTCTGAGAAGAATAGGGTGTGAGCAGGGCTTGTACTCCCTTAATCTCATCTCAGGTGGGTGGTTTCCTAATCTTGATGTGTTTCTGTGGTTCCTTCAATCTTGCCTCAGGTGTTTCTTTGGCTGTTCCTCCCTTGATTATGGGTTTCCCTGACCGAAATCAGATTGATTATATTCTTTGCAGCCAAAGATGGAGAAGCTCTATACAATCAGCAAAAACAAGACCAGGAGCTGACTGTGGCTCAGACCATGAACTCCTTATTGCCAAATTCAGACTGAAATTGAAGAAAGTAAAGAAAACTACTAGACCATTCAGGTATGACCTAAATCAAATCCCTTATGATTATACAGTGGAAGTGAGAAATAGATTTAAGGGCCTAGATCTGATAGATAGAGTGCCTGATGAACTATGGAATGAGGTTCGTGACATTGTACAGGAGACAGGGATCAAGACCATCCCCATGGAAAAGAATTGCAAAAAAGCAAAATGGCTGTCTGGGGAGGCCTTACAAATAGCTGTGAAAAGAAGAGAAGCGAAAAGCAAAGGAGAAAAGGAAAGATATAAACATCTGAATGCAGAGTTCCAAAGAATAGCAAGAAGAGATAAGAAAGCCTTCTTCAGTGATCAATGCAAAGAAATAGAGGAAAACAACAGAATGGGAAAGACTAGGGATCTCTTCAAGAAAATCAGAGATACCAAAGGAACATTTCATGCAAAGATGGGCACAATAAAGGACAGAGATGGTGTGGATCTAACAGAAGCAGAAGATATTAAGAAGAGGTGGCAAGAATACACAGAAGAACTGTACAAAAAAGAGCTTCAAGACCCAGATAATCATGATGATGTGATCACTGACCTAGAGCCAGACATCTTGGAATGTGAAGTCAAATGGGCCTTAGAAAGCATCACTACAAACAAAGCTAGTGGAGGTGATGGAATTCCAGTGGAGCTATTCCAAATCCTGAATGATGATGCTGTGAAAGTGCTACACTCAATATGCCAGCAAATTTGGAAAACTCAGCAGTGACCACAAGATTGGAAAAGGTCAGTTTTCATCCCAATCCCAAAGAAAGGCAATGCCAAGGAGTGCTCAAACTACTGCACAATTGCACTCATCTCACACGCTAGTAAAGTAATGCTCAAAATTCTCCAAGCCAGGCTTCAGCAATATGTGAACCGTGAACTTCCTGATGTTCAAGCTGGTTTTAGAAAAGGCAGAGGAACCAGAGATCAAATTGCCAACATCCGCTGGATCATGGAAAAAGCAAGAGAGTTCCAGAAAAAACATCTATTTCTGCTTTATTGACTATGCCAAAGCCTTTGACTGTGTGGATCACAATAAACTATGGAAAATTCTGAAAGAGATGGGATACACCACCTGATCTGCCTCTGATCTGTATGCAGGTCAGGAGCGAACTGGTCAGGAAAAAGACTGGTCCAAAAGGAAAAGGAGTACGTCAAGGCGTAGTCACCATGTTTACTATAGAGGTCATCAGAGAAGCGGACTGAGAACAGGTCAGCGAGTCATCCTCAGTCAGATACACCACCCGAGAGGGGGCCCTCTGATGAAGTGAGTGGAGAGGAGGGCGCTCAACGCGGATCAGCATCTGTCCCATCACTGCTGGAATAGATGGGAAACAGTGGAAACAGTGTCAGACTTTTTTTCTGGGCTCGTCACTCGTGGTGACTGCCGATGACGCTACTCCTGGAGGGAGACAACCTAGATAGCATATTCAAGCAGAGCAACTACACAGTCGCCTGTCAGGCTTGGTCTTTCCTGTGTCATGTTGGATGTGAGAGCTGGACTGTGAGAGGCTGAGCCGAGTGATGCTTGCTTGGTGTTGGAGAGACTCTTGAGGTCCCTTGACTGCGAGATCCACTCCTCTGGGATCATCCTGGATTCTTTGGAGGAATGATGCTAAAGCTGAAACTCCAGTATTTTGGCCACCTCATGCGAAGAGTGACTCATTGGAGAAGACTCTGATGCTGGGAGGGATTGAGGGCAGGAGGAGAGGGACGACAGAGGATGAGATGGCTGGATGGCATCACTGACTCGATGGATGCGAGTCTGGGTGACCTCCGGGAGCTGGTGATGGACAGGGAGGCCTGGCGTGCTGCGGTTCATGGGGTCGCAAAGAGTTGGACACGACTGAGCGACTGATCTGATCTGATCTGATCTGATCACAATAAACTGTGGAAAATTCTGAAAGAGATGGGAATACCAGATCACCTGACCTGCCTCTTGAGACACCTGTATGCAGGTCAGGAAGCAACAGTTAGAACTGGACATGGAACAACAGACTGGTTCCAAATAGGAAAAGGAATATGTCAAGGCTGTATATTGTCACCGTGCTTATTTAACTTATATGCAGAGTACATCATGAGAAATGCTGGGCTGGCAGAAGCACAAGCTGGCATCAAGATTGCTGGGAGAAATATCAATAACCTCAGATATGCAGATGATACCACCCTTATGGCAGAAAGTGAAGAGGAACTAAAGAGCCTCTTGATGAAAGAGAAAGAGGAGAGTGAAAAAGTTGGCTTAAAGCTCAACATTCAGAAACTAAGATCATGGCATCTGGTCCCATCACTTCATGGCAAATAGATGGGGAAACAGTGGAAACAGTGTCAGACTTTATTTTTCTGGGCTCCAAAATCACTGCAGATGGTGACTGCAGCCATGAAATTAAAAGACGCTTACTCCTTGGAAGGAAAGTTATGACCAACCTAGACAGCATATTAAAAAGCAGAGACATTACTTTGTCAACAAAGGTCCATCTAGTCAAGGCTATGGTTTTTCCATATGGTCACGTATGGATGTGAGAGTTGGACTGTGAAGAAAGCTGAGTGCCGAAGAATTGATGCTTTTGAACTGTGATGTTGGAGAAGACTCTTGAGAGTCCCTTGGACTGCAAGGAGATCCAACCAGTCCATTTTAAAGGAGATCAGTCTTGGATGTTCTTTGGAAGGACTGATGTTAAAGGTGAAACTCCAATACTTTAGCCACCTCATGTGAAGAGTTGACTCATTGGAAAAGATTCTGATGCTGGGAGGGATTGGGGGCAGGAGGAGAAGGGGACGACAGAGAATGAGATGGCTGGATGGCATCACCAACTCGATGGACATGGGTTTGGGTGAACTCCAGGAGTTGGTGATGGACAGGGAGGCCTGGCATGCTGCAATTCATGGGGTTGCAAAGACTATGGACATGACTGAGTGACTGAACTTAACTGAAATGATCAGTTCAGTTCAGTCACTCAGTCCTCTTTTTGACCTCATGGACTGCAGCACACCAGGCTTCCCTGTCCATCACTAACTCCCGGAGTTTACTCAAACTCATGTCCATCGAGTCAGTGATGCCATACAACCATCTCATTCTCTGTTGTCCCCTTCTCCTACCACCTTCAATCTTTCCCAGCATCAGGGTCTTTTCAAATGAGTCAGTTCTTCGCATTGCATGGCCCAACTGTTGGAGTTTCAGCTTCAGTATCAGTCCTTCCAATGAATATTAAGGACTTATTTCCTTTAGGATTGATTGGTTGGACATCCTTGTAGTCCAAAGGACTCTCAAGAGTTTCCTCCAACATCACAGTTCAAAAGTATCAATTCTTCAGCGCTCAGCTTTCTTTATAGTCCAACTCTCATATCCATACAAGACCATATGGAAAAACCATAGCCTTGACTAGACAGACCTTTGTTGGCAAGGTAATGTCTCTGCTTTTTAATATGCTGTCTAGGTTGATCATAACTTTCCTTCCAAGAAGTAAGCGTTTTTTAATTTCATGGCTGCATTCACCATCTGCCATGATTTTGGAGCCCAGAAAACAAAGTCAGCCACTGTTTCCACTGTTTCCCCATCTATTTGCCATGAAGTGATGGGACCAGATGCCATGATCTTAGTTTCTGAATGTTGAGCTTTAAGCCAACTTTTTCACGCTCCTCTTTCTCTTTCATCAAGAGGCTCTTTAGTTCCTCTTCATTTTCTGCCATAAGGGTGGTATCATCTGCATATCTGAGGTTATTGATATTTCTCCCAGCAATCTTGATGCCAGCTTGTGTTTCTTCCAGCCCAGCATTTCCCATGATGTACTCTGCATATAAGTTAAATAAGCACAGTGACAATATACAGCCTTGACATATTCCTTTTCCTATTTGGAACCAGTCTGTTGTTCCATGTCCAGTTCTAACTGTTGCTTCCTGACCTGCATACAGGTGTCTCAAGAGGCAAGTCAGGTGATCTGGTATTCCCATCTCTTTCAGAATTTTCCACAGTTTGTTGTGATCCACACAAAGACTTTGATAGTCAAAGCAGAAATAGATGTTTTTTTCCCTGAAACTTTCTTGCTTTTTAGATGATCCAGTGGATGTTGGCAATTTGATCTCTGGTTCTGCTGCCTTTTTTAAAACCAGCTTGAACATTTGGAAGTTCATGGTTCATGTACTGTTGAAGCCTGGCTTGGAGAATTTTGAGCATTACTTTACTAGTGTGTAAGATGAGTGCAATTGTACAGTAGTTTGAGCATTCTTTGGCATTGCCTTTCTTTGGGATTGGAATGAAAACTGACCTTTTCTAGTCCTGTGGCCACTGCTGAGTTTTCCAAATTTGCTGGCATATTGAGTACAGCACTTTCACAGCATTATGTTTTAGGATTTGAAAGAGCTCAACTGGAATTCCATCACCTCCACTAGCTTTGTTCGTAGTGATGCTTCCCAAGGCCCACATGACCTCACACTCCAGGATGTCTGGCTCTAGGTGAGTGATCACACTATCATGATTATCTGGGTCCTGAACGTCTTTTTTGAACAGTTCTTCTGTGTATTCTTGCCACCTCTTCTTAATATCTTCTGCTTCTGTTAGGTACATACCATTTCTGTCCTTTATTGAGCCCATCTTTGCATGAAATGTTCCCTTGGTATCTCTAATTTTCTTGAAGAGTCTCTAGTCTTTCCTATTCTGATGTTTTCCTCTATTTCTTTGCATTGATTGCTGAGGAGGGCTTTCTTATTTCTCCTTGCTATTCTTTGGAACTCTGCATTCAAATGGGTATATCTTTCCTTTTCTCCTTTGCTTTTTGCTTGTCTTCTTTCCACAGCTATTTGTAAGGTCTCCTCAGACAACCATTTTGCTTTTTTGCATTTCTTTTTCTTGAGGATGGTCTTGCTCCCTGTCTCCTGCCCAGTGTCATGAACCTCCATCCATAGTTTATCAGGCACTCTATCAGATCTCGCCCCTTAAATCTATTTCTCACTTCCAGTGAATAATTCTTAGGGATTTGATTTAGGTCATACTTGAATGGTCTAGTGATTTTCCCTACTTTCTTCAATTTCAGTCTGAATTTGGCAATAAGGAGTTCATGATCTGAGCCACAGTCAGCTCCTGGTCTTGTTTTTGTTGACTGTATAGAGCTTCTCCATCTTTGGCTGCAAAGAATATAATCAATCTGATTTCGGTGTTGACCATCTGGTGATGTCCATGTGTAGAGTCTTCTCTTGTGTTGTTGGAAGAGAGTGTTTGCTATGACCAGTGTGTTCTCTTGCACCCCAGAGCCCACCAGGCTCCCCCATCCCTGATTTTCCAGGCAAGAACACTGGAGTGGTAGCCTTTCCTTCTCCTGCTTCATTCTGTACTCCAAGGCTGAATTTGTCTGTTACTCCAGGGGTGTTTCTTGACTTCCTCTTCTCCCTCATTGTCTGTACTCCAGGTGTTCTTGACTTCCTAGTTTTGCATTCCAGTCCCCTATAATGAAAACGACATATTTTGGGGGTGTTAGTTCTAAAAGTTCTTGTAGGTCTTCATAGAATTGTTCAACTTCAACTTGAAGTTGAAGCTGAAGTTTCCCTGATAGCTCAGTTGATAAAGAATCTTCCTGTTACACAGGAGACCCCTGGTCAATTCCTGGGTCTGGAAGATCTGCTGGAGAAGGGATAAGATACCCACTCCAGTATTCTTGGGTTTCCCTTGTAGCTCAGTTGGTAAAGAATCCACCAGAAATATTGGAGACCTGGGTTTGATCCCTGGGTTGGGAAGATCCCCTGGAGAAGGGAAAGGCTACCCACTCCAGTATTCTGGCCTATAGAATTCTGTGGACTGTATAATCCATGGGGTCGGAAAAGAGTCAGACAGGACTGAGCGACTTTCACTTTCACTTTCTTTCCCTTAATTCTGTTCAGTTCAGTCACTCAGTGTGTCCAGCTCTTCACAACCCCATGAACTGCAGCACACCAGGCCTCCCTGTCCATCACCAACTCCTGGAGCTTGCTCAAACTCATGTCCATCGAGTTGGCGATGCCATCCAACCATCTCATCCTCTGTCTCCCCCTTCTCCTCCTGCCTTCAATCTTTCCCAGCATCAGAGTCCTTTCCAGTGAGTCAGTTCTTTGCATCAGGTGGCCAAAGTATTGGAGTTTCAGCTTCAACATCAGTCCTTCCAATGTATATTCAGGACTGATTTCCTTTAGGATTGACTGGTTGGATCTCCTTGCAGTCCAAGGGACTCTCAAGAGCCTTCTTCAACACCATAGTTCAAAAGCATCAGTTATTCAGTGCTTAGCTTTCTTTATGGTCCAATTTTCACATCTATACATGACTACTGGAAAAACCATAGCTTTGAGTAGATGGACCTTTGTCAGCAAAGTAATGTCTCAGCTTTTTAATATGCTGTCTAGGTTTGTCATAGCTTTTCTTCCAAGGAGCAAGCATCTTTTAATTTATCTATTGATCTGCCTCTTGAGAAATTTGTATGCAATTCAGGAAGCAAGAGTTAGAACTGGACATGGAACAACAGACTGGTTCCAAATAGGAAAAGGAATATGTCAAGGCTGTATATTGTCACCCTGTTTATTTAACTTCTATGCAGAGTACATCATGAGAAACGCTGGACTGGAAGAAACACAAGTTGGAATCAAAATTGCTGGGAGAAATATCAATAACCTCAGATATGCAGATGATACCTGGTGGCTCAGACGGTAAAGCGTCTGCTTACGATGCGGGAGACCTGGGTTCGATCCCTGGTTTGGGAAGATCCCTTGGAGAAGGAAATGGCAATCCACTCCAGTACTCTTGCCTGGAAAATCCCATGGACAGAGGAGCCTGGTAGGCTACAGTCCATGGGGTCGCAAAGAGTCAGACACGACTGAGCGACTTCACGTTCACGTTCACCACACTTATGGCAGAAAGTGAAGAGGAACTCAAAAGCCTCTTGATGAAAGTGAAAGTGGAGAGTGAAAAAGTTGGCTTAAAGCTCAACATTCAGAAAACGAAGATCATGGCATCCAGTCCCATCACTTCATGGGAAACAGATGGGGAAACAGTGGAAACAGTGTCAGACTTTATTTTTCTGGGCTCCAAAATCACTGCAGATGGTGACTGCAGCCATGAAATTAAAAGACGCTTACTCCTTGGAAGGAAAGTTATGACCAACCTAGACGGCATATTAAAAAGCAGAGACATTACTTTGCCAACAAAGGTCTGTCTAGTCAAGGCTATGGTTTTTCCTGTGGTCATGTATGAATGTGAGAGCTGGACTGTGAAGAAGGCTGAGCACCAAAGATTTGATTCTTTTGAACTGTGATGTTGGAGAAGACTCTTGAGAGTCCCTTGGACTGCAAGGAGATCCGGCCAGTCCATTCTAAAGGAGATCAGCCCTGGGATTTCTTTGGAAGGAATGATGCTAAAGCTGAAACTCCAGTACTTTGGCCACCTCATGCAAAGAGTTGACTCATTGGAGAAGACTCTGATGCTGGGAGGGATTGAGGGCAAGAGAAGGGGATGACAGAGGATGAAATGACTGGATGGCATCACTGACTCAATGAATGTGAGTCTCAGTGACCTCCGGGAGTTGGTGATGGACAGGGAGGCCTGGCATGCTGTGATTCATGGGGTTGCAAAGAGTCGGACACGACTGAGCGACTGATCTGATCTGATTGTTCAAATCCACCTTTTGGAACTCAAGCTAGGCCATGGAGGCTGGAGCCTTGCCTACAAGAAATGGGGGATAGAAAGGCTCTCCAAACCTGGGAACTCTGCACGTTAGAGAGTTTAAGCCTGCTCATTGCATGACAGGTCAATTAACTGAGAGATGAGGTGTTTAGGCAAATAATACTTTATTCAGAAAGCCAGCTGACTGAGAGGATAGCAGACTAATATCTCAAATTAGCCATCTTATCCAGGTCTGGGTGCCAGTTTCACAGGTGGGCTGGGTCAGATTCTAACAAAGGCACTTTAACAATTGGGTAGAGATTAACAATTGGGTAGAGAGACAGGATTCCCTGACACAGGCTATTATGTATGATTATAATAACAAAAGCAGCAAAAACAAAGGTTAAAGTCAAAGAAACAGATCCATCGTGGAGTCAGAATTGGCTCTTCCCTGCTACAATTCCCCATTGTCAATGTCCATTCCACAGTCTTGTTGGAAAAGGGATTGACGACTGTTCTAACTGCTTTATCAGATGGATCCATCCAAGAGTGTCTGCTATCGGTGTTCCAGTTGTTGATATTTGTCTTATTCTGTTCCTATTTGGAATGTGTCTACTTTACACCTGTAGACTTAGAAATATTGGACATATAACCCAGGAGGCAGCATCTCAAGTTAAGGAATTATGTGCTTTTCTATGTATGGGAAGATGCAAGAGTCAGGGCTCGTTAAACTTATTTCCTTGATATGTACCTCAGCTGTCTGGGGCCTGTAATCCTGTATTTTCATATCCTGAATTTCCTCGGGGTTCATCATAGGTAGTGGCTGCAATCTGATGACTGCCTGGTGGCAGGTATTCTCCTTCCTCCATTTTCTTAGGGCTCATCCGCTCCCACTGGAGGGCTGAAATTGCTGATGATTGACAAGGCAGGAAGTATTCCATTTCTCAGACTCTCCCCTCTTGGTTGGAAATTTGATTAATATTTAGGAGACAGTTCATGATCAAATTTTGTCTCACAGTGCTAGGAGGCTCATCCCAGATTGGGTGAAAGCTCTTGATATGCCACTCCAGGTGCTAAATTTTGGATTAGACCCCAGCCATAATGAAGATTCTCTGGATCTTGTACCTAATTATGATCCAGCAGACATTTTCCCTTGTTGCTTCTTCCCATACCTAGAATCAAACTCTTACATTTATTTTATGTTATATTTTTAGTCATTTAAGCTTTGTTGGAGGCCTGGTTACACACTGGGTATTACAGGAGACAACAGTCTTATAAATTAGACAAGATATAAGTAATGCAGCTAGTACCATTGACAAAGATGAAGTGCAACAGGGAGGCACGAAGCACAAACAGTTTGAAAACAAAGAACAAATTAAAACAATGATTAGTATAACTAGCTGTAACCCAGTTGCAACAGTCAAGCAACCAAAGGAGTCATAACTGATTTAATGAGTTATCCATAGTTTCATGGTCCAGGCTGTACACATTTTACCCATGGCTTAACCTTTGAGACAAGCAAATGTTGCTCGCAGGATCAACCAAATAGAGAGAAAAAGATAAATGTTTCAATTCTTACAAAGGTATGATTTACCAAATTATTATAAGTCATAATTAGCTTAAGGGGGAGATTTTCCTTACTCTTGGAAAATACAGATTTAAACCAGTAATTTTTAAGATAGAAGCCATAAAAATTATAACCATATTTACCAGTTCACTCAGTTCTATGTAACTAAATTCCCTGGGCCACCAGGAAGTCCCTACCCCCATCCCCCGCCCCAGTTTTAACAACCAAAAAAAAGTCTCCAAATATTGTCAAATATCTCCTGGGGAGCAATATTTGCCCAGACTGAAAACCATTGCCATAGATCATAAAGATATATTCTCACAGAATGTCTTGCAAAAAGCTTCATGAATACATGATTCAATTGGAATTGATTTTTGTCCAAGCTGTGAGGCAAGCATTCTATGTCATTAGTTCTCCCTTGCAGATATCATATTTTTTCAACACCATTTATTGAAAAACCTATCTTCCTCACTGTTCTGTAGTGTTGCTTTTGTTACATTAAAAAACAAAATTCAACTAAGTAAACTGGAAGATCTAATTGGCTTTATTTGATAGTCTGACAGTTATCCCTTCTAGCAAATAGAAAGGAACTCTGAGGACCTGAACAAAATGGAAGGCTTTCATAGACAGAAGGAAGATGGGAAGAGGAAGTTAAGATTGGATTATTTTAGGCAAAGTCACCTCCCTTAGAGAAAGACGGGGGGCTTTAGGCAGATTACATCACAGGAGTTGATCGGGTAATTCTAGATTGATTGGTTTAAAATTCTACTCCTGGGAGGGGCCTAAACTAATCACAATGGGGCTTAGCCCAAGGGACTCCATTTTGGGCTTTGGGGCTTTTTGTTTGTTTGTTTCTTAACACTTTTATAAACAGCATTTATTCTACAGAGTACTCTGAAGGAAGAAAGATATGTGCAGCCATTTGCGTTCATTAATATGAATGCAAACGTTCTTTTTTGTCCTGAAATACTGAAAAGGCGAATGTGTCTGGTAGAAAAATAATCCTTAAGAGTTACCAATTAGAAAACAGCACTTTTCAAAACAGATTTTTCTTTTCCTGGTAGAAAACAAAACAAAACTCTGGATTATGGGGAAGAAATTAAACAAAGTCTAATCAGTTGTTGAGGTGCCTTAACACAAAGTTTTGCCCCTTAAACCAATTTGTCAAAAGCCGTAAGTGGACTTCTCTGGTGGTCCAGTGATTAAGAATCTGCTAAGGCACGGGAGTTGATCCGTGACTCAGGATGATTCCACATATGTCTCAGGGCAACTAAGCTTGTGAGTCAAAACTACAGAGCCTGAGTGACCTAAGAGCCCATGCTCTGAAACAAGAGCAGCCACAGCAAGGAGAAGCCTACACACTACAACTCGAGAAAACCTGTGCACAGCAACGAAGACCCCCGCACAGCCAAAAATCAATCAGTAAAATAAAAGAATTTTTAAAACTTTTTAAAAAAAGCATGAAATGTTTAAAATCTAAATATAAATAAACAGACATTACTGCTCTATTAGTAACACAGTTTCAACAACTTACAGTAACACTTTTGGTGTTCTTCCAGAAATAATACCTCTTCTTGGCACCCTTATGGGGTACACGTGCAGGAGAGCTTCAACTGGAACTGTGATTTACAACCTCAAGTCCAACCTCTCACAACATGACACCGTCCACAACACAACAAATACACCAAAACCAATTGGTTAAAAGAAAAAAAAGTGGGTGGAGGAGGCAGGAGCACACGACAGCCATTATGATGTCCTCCTGAAACCCTTTAGAATAGAGTAGATGTTATTAAAGGCTTCATAAATTTCACTTCTGACTTTAGCACCTGTTAACACAACTTTTCCAGAAACAAAAATAAGGAGAACAATTCTCGGTTTGATCATTCTGTAAACTAAACCAGGAAATAACTCTGGCTCATAACTAGCGAACTGTTGGTGGCGAAGCACAAGGGCTTCTAACCTTATGGGGAACTTCACATCACAGCTCCCCACCATGTTCTGAATCTTGAAGTCCAAGAACTTAGCTGGAAAACCCAGCTTCTGTATGATTCTGGCATATTTTCTTGCTGCTAGTCTAGACTGTTCTTCACTCTTGCCTCCTGTGCACACCATCTTCCCAGAACTGAATAAAAGTGCAGTGGTCCGGGGCTCTCTTATTCTCATGATTACAGCATCAAACCTCTTGGGATTATATTCAGCGTTTCGAGCAAGAAGGACAATACTCTTTAGGTCAAGTTTACAACCAAGATTCACTGTGCATACAATATTGTGCAGCTGTGGCTCCAACTCAGCGATCTCTGAGGCTGGCATGGCAGGGGTCATGGAAGTCATGGGGGTCATGGGGGACGGATACAGGGGACTGGTACCCAGCAAGGGTGCAGTCATAAGAGGCTGTGAGTCCAAGAGCTGTGGTGTCTGGTCCGAGGCCTCCTGGGTTGCCTGCTGGGACGTCGTCGAAAGCTGACCTGTTGCCACCGTCGCCTGCTGCTGCTCCTCCTCCTCCGAAGTAGACAGACCATCGGTGCTCTGAATTGGCTGTGGAGTCAGTCCTGTGCCATAATGCATCATTGGACTGAAGACAGGGATTCCAGGACTCATGGCACCTTGAGGGCAGGCCAGATACTGGTCAAACGGAGATAGGCTATCATTCCGATCCATGATGTCACTTTCTTCTTGGTGAACCAAAACCTTCAGACTGGAAATTGCCTAGGAAAGTGTTTAGTCTTCCTGGAGCTAGTCTAGCACACTCTTCTCAGAGACCGACTTCTATTACCAAAAGCTCAGTTCTTCTGTACATCTGCATCGAATCAAATCCCAGAGACAAGTTTTGGGTGAAGTACAAAAGAATAGCTCTACCACTTCACCACGCAAAGGGAAATGCACCAGGCTTCTGCCATGAAAACCTAGAACTTGAGGGTTTTTATACTGGTGGGGTCTGACAAGGTTAGTGTGTGTGGAGGGCTAGCACTCCCTTAATCTCATCTCAGGTGGGTGGTCTCCTACTTTTGATGAGTTTATCTGGTCCCTTTAATCTTGCCTCTTTTGGGTTCTTGGCTGCTCTTCACTCTATTAGCAACTGTTCCCACCTGCCCTTTGGAACTCAGGGAAGGTCATAATGACTGGATATGGGTATACTATGTTCCTCAATGCAGTCTAATAAGCATACAAGTGGACTTCCTTCCGTTTCTTAACCTCAAGTTCAGTTGAGTTCAGTCACTCAGTCATGTCCGACTCTTTGCAACCCCATGAACTGCAGCATGCCAGGCCTCCCTGTCCATCACTAACTCCCGGAGTCCACCCAAACTCATGTCCTTCAAGTTAGTGATGCCATACAACCATCTCATCCTCTGTTGTCCCCTTCTCCTTCTGCCCTCAATCTTTCCCAGCATCAGGGTCTTTTCAAATGAGTCAGCTCTTCAAATCAGGTGGCCAAAGTACTGGAGTTTCATTCAACATCAGTCCTTCCAATGAACACCTAGGACTGATCTCCTTTAGGAAGGAGTCCAACGGACTCTCAAGAGTCTTCTCCAACACCATAATTCAAAAGCATCAATTTTTTGGCGCTCAGCTTTCTTTATAGTCCAACTCTCACATTCATACATGACCACTAGAAAAACCATAGCCTTGACTAGGTGGACCTTTGTTGGCAAAGTAATGTCTCTGCTTTTTAATATGCTGTCTAAGTTGGTGATAACTTTCCTTTCAAGGAGTAAGCGTCTTTTAATTTCATGGCTGCAGTCACCATCTGCAGTGATTTTGGAGCCCAGAAAAATAGTCAGCCCCTGTTTCCCCATCTATTTGCCATAAAGTGATGGGACGGGATGCCATGATCTTCGTTTTCTGAATGTTGAGCTTTAAGCCAACTTTTTCACTCTCCTCTTTCTCTTTCATCAAGAGGCTCTTTAGTTCTTTTTCACTTTCTGCCATAAGGGTGGTGTCATCTGCATATGTGAGGTTATTGATATTTCTCCTGGCAATCTTGATTCCAGCTTGTGCTTCTTCCAGCCCAGCGTTTCTCATGATGTACTCTGCATATAAGTTAAATAAGCAGGGTGACAATATACAGCCTTGACGTACTCCTTTTCCTATTTGGAACCAGTCTGTTGTTCCATGTCCAGTTCTAACTGTTGCTTCCTGACCTGCATACAGGTGTCTCAAGAGGCAGGTCAGGTGGTCTGGTATGCCCATCTCTCTCTTAACCTCAAAATTCCACTTAATGTTACATTATACAAAGCAGTGTGGTGTGTGTGTTATTTGCTTGGTTGTGTCTGACTGTTTGTGACCCCATGAACTATATAGCATACCAGACTCCTCATCACTCATCGGAAGGCAGTGTGCCTGCCTGGGATGTAGCTGACATGAATTAGTCATGGAGGAGGAGGTGGCTTTGCAGCACCCTGCATTCAGCAGGAAAACAGCAACGCAATGAAAACAAGGCTGCAGGGCTGTGCCCAGCTGAGGGGCGCCATTCAGGCTCGCTTCCTGCTCCCACCTTGCCAGCAACCTTGGGCGGGAAGTGAAATGGAGTGAAGTCTGGTGGGGAGACCTGGGAGGGCAAGACAAGCAGGCCTGGGCAGGAGCTCACAGGTGCTGGGTTCAGGCCGCTCTAGATGAAAAATGAGGTCCCCTTGTGGCAGAGCCTGCTGCTGAGCTCCATTCCATTCTCCCAAATGGAGGGGAACCTTTGAGATCACCCGTTTCAACGCCCTCCTTTTCTGCTTAGAAACCACTCATTACCCCCTTTCCTACCAGACCAGGACAATGACCTCATTTTTCAAGTGAGGCCTGTGCCCACCATCACCTGCTTAATCTCTCATATGCCCTGAGGCTGGGACTCCCTGCTTCCCTTCAAGATCTATGATAAACGCAGTTCCTCACCCTTGGCCCCTCCAGAAGACAGCACCTATGTACCACATGCCCCCAACTCCACCCAGGAGGCTTCTCCTAGATTCCAGCTCCCTAAAAGGAGGGTGGGGTGTTTCAAACCTCAGTCCTGGAAGGAGAGATGACTGGGCTCCAGAGTAGCCCTGGACAAACCCATTTCTCAGAGCCTCAGCTTTCTTCAGTCTCTTCCAAGGAAAATGGCGGGAGTATTGCAGCTCCCTCTGTGGTAGCTGTGGGCATGAGGTATACAAGGATGTTCAATATTTGCCAGGACCTGGGGCCCATGTGGAGTCCCTTGTTATTAGGGACTCTGTTCTCCAGGTGATCTGTGGTATATTGATTTGTTTTGGACATCCACCCTGTCTTTGAGGGCTGTCCTTTCCTTTGGCCTGTTTGTCTGTGGAGGGCCATACGCTGTACTCCCAGAGGAGTCAGCTAAGTCGCTGAGTGCCCCTGCATCCATTGCTGGGGGTGTGTGTGAGGGGTCAATTGAGGCATGTGGGTCTTCGTTGCCTAACCAAGGATGGAGCCCACATCTCCTGGTTTGGAAGGAAGATTCTTAACCGCTGGACCACCAGGGAAGTCCCGTGCTTTGGATTGTTTTTGCTCATCTTTTATCACCTTCTTGCAAGGTGTAAATTTACTTTTGTTGGAATATCTTCATTATTCTCCTTCCTACCCTGTTCTTTCTGTGGTGCCTATACTCTCTTGTATTCCTTTTAATGATTTGATTTTGTTTTCTTTTACTATTTTCCCCCTCTATTGTCTGTCAAGGTCATTATTTAGTAACCATGTCTGGCTCTAATTTGATGCTCAGTGAATGCTCAATGAATATCTTTGACTAAAAATTAGAATTACTTTTTCATTACTGCATTATATTTTAGTTTTCTTGGAATTGACTACTGTCTTTTTCAGTTGCATAATTGGCCATTTTATTCTAGAGTTCTTTTTCTGTTTTGTGCCCTTTCTGCTTTTTCTCTTTAAAAATACTAATTTGACTGTGAAAAGTGAAAGTGAAAGTGAAGTCGCTCAGTCCTATCCGATTCTTTGCGGCCCCGTGGAATTTGACTGTGCAGGGTCTTAATTGTGGCATGTGGGGATAGTTCCCTGCCCTGGGATTGAACCCAGGCTCCCTGCATCATGAGCAGGGAGTCTTAGCCACTGGACCTCCAGGGAAGTCCATTTTAACTTTTCTTAAAGTTTTAACTGTTTTCTTAATCTCTCTCAGCCTTGTTTGAAGTGTTACATTAGAGTTTTTAATCTGCTTTGTGTTTGCATTTTTTTTTTTTTTTGGTGTCTTCTTGTCAAAGTATCGAAAAAGCAAGAGAGTTCCAGAAAAACATCTATTTCTGCTTTATTGACTATGCCAAAGCCTTTGACTTTGTAGATCACAATAAACTGTGGAAAATTCTGAGAGAGATGGGAATACCAGACCACCTGATCTGCCTCTTGAGAAATCTGTATGCAGGTCAGGAAGCAACAGTTAGAACTGGTCATGGAACAACAGACTGGTTCCAAATAGGAAAAGGAGTACGTCAAGGCTGTATATTGTCACCATGTTTATTTAACTTATATGCAGAGTACATCATGAGAAATGCTGGACTGGAAGAAACACAAGCTGGAATCAAGATTGCTGGGAGAAATATCAATAACCTCAGATATGCAGATGATACCACCCTTATGGCAGAAAGTGAAGAGGAACTAAAAAGCCTCTTGATGAAAGTGAAAGTGGAGAGTGAAAAGGTTGGCTTAAAGCTCAACATTCAGAAAACGAAGATCATGGCATCTGGTCCCATCACTACATGGGAAATAGATGGAGAAACAGTGGAAACAGTGTCAGACTTTATTTTTCTGGGCTCCAAAATCACTGCAGATGGTGACTGCAGCCATGAAATTAAAAGACGCTTACTCCTTGGAAGGAAAGTTATGACCAACCTAGATAGCATATTCAAAATCAGAGACATCACTTTGCCAACAAAGGTTCGCCTAGTCAAGGCTATGGTCTTTCCTGTGGTCATGTATGGATGTGAGAGTTGGACTGTGAAGAAGGCTGAGGGCCGAAGAATTGATGCTTTTGAACTGTGGTGTTGGAGAAGACTCTTGAGAGTCCCTTGGACTGCAAGGAGATCCAACCAGTCCATTCTGAAGGAGATCAGCCCTGGGATTTCTTTGGAAGGACTGATGGTAAAGCTGAAACTCCAGTATTTTGGCCACCTCATGCAAAGAGTTGACTCATTGGAGAAGACTCTGATGTTGGGAGGGATTGAGGGCAGGAGGAGAAGGGGACGACAGAGGATGAGATGGCTGGATGGCATCACTGACTCGATGAATGTGAGTCTGAGTGACCTCCGAGAGCTGGTGATGGACAGGGAGGCCTGGCGTGCTGCAGTTCATGGGATCGCAAAGAGTCGGACACGACTCAGTGACTGATCTGATCTGATCTGATCTGATTGTCAAAGTATTTTAGTTCATTTTTCTCTTGTAACACTCTGTATGGCTAGATCATATTCTCCTCCTCCTTTCCAAAGTATAAATGGAATGTGTTGACCTGGACTACTGTGAGGACATTTCTGTGGAGAAGGAATGCCCTGGGTACCTTTTCCAGTTTCATGGCTCGAGGGATTCTTCTTGTTACAGTGAAGGGCTCAAGATATGGTTATTTCTCTGCCATTCGGAGTGGAGCTTGGTTCAGAAAAGTTTTTCTGTTGTTTCTTACAGGCCAGTGGGGCTTGCCTGGCAAGGTGGTATTCTCACCTCAGATGTTGTATTTTGCTGTTGCAGAATTTTCTGAGTTCGTCATCTGGCACCTTCCCCTGCTCCCTACTCTTGGAACCTTTTCTTTCCCTTACCTCCAGTGCTACTTCCCCGCCCAATTTGGTTTTTCAGCCTAGCAGTTTTCTTTTCAGGTAAGATTTTGTCTTTCTTGAAGGAAATATTTGCTGGGCGTTTCTAAAGTCCACAGTGCTAGATGGCCATGACACTATTTGATCTCTTGATACACCTGTTGCTGGTTTTATACTCATTAACTCAGAGCCTGTGATGACTTCTCTCAGTTTTCAGCTCTTCTCAGACCTGTTAATACTGTTTGGTTCAAATAAACCCAAAACAATACCTGGGTTAGTTTGGGTCTGGGTGGTGGCAGTGAAGATGGAATTGGACAACAGGAGAGATAATTTGGAGGTAAAACCATGAAGAATCACTGATGGCTCTGATGTAGAAGAGAGTTAAGTGTGATTTTAGTGATTTTTTGGCTTGAACAATTAAGATGGTGTTATTATTGGCAGAGATGGGGGAAGACTGGGGGAAGAATGATTGCTGAGAAGTGTGTGCTCTTTTGGTGTTCTGCTTGGAAATAGCAACAAATGCAGTTGGTTATGAGTCCAGAACTCAGGGAGAAATCTAGTCTAGAAACAAATTTAGAGGTTACCATCTCTGTCAGTTTGGGTTGCTTTAAACACATTATCATAGACTGGGCTGCTCAGCTAGCTCTCTGACCTTTTTTCTTTTTTAAATAAGTACTTGTGGTCCATCAGCTGAGAGAAAGGGGGCCTGTATGGGAGGCACCAGGGAGGAGGTTTGAGGAGAGAGCGGAGAGTATAAAAGACATCTCTGAGGGTGGGAAATTTACTAGGGAAACGTGATGGACTGGAGGTTGTGGTCATTAGTTTAAAATAAAATGGGTCACCTATGCCCTCTCCCTTCTCCACTTCCTTCCTTTCTTCTTTGCTATTTGAGGCCCACTGAGGTAGGAGGCTAGGCAAGGTGGGGACCCAGAGAGGGTTCAGGGCTGAGTAAGGCAGCAGCCTAACAAGGGTGGGGAGACTGGTTACATGCAGAGGGTTGAGCAGGTGAAGGGAATGTGTGTGTGTGTGTGTGTGTGTGTGTTTGTGCTTAGTCACTCAGTTGTGCCTCTTTGTGACCTCATGGATTGTAACCTGCTGTGCTCCTGTGTCCTTGGAATTCTCCAGGCAAGAATACTAGAGGGGGTTGCCATTCCCTTCTCCAGGGGGTCTTCCCAATACAGGGATCAAACCTGGGTCTCTTGTACTGCAGGCAGATTCTTTACTGTCTGAGCCACCAGAAAGCCCCAAGGGAATATATAATAAAATATAAAATAAAAAAATCACATTAGCAAAATAATGTTAAAGTTAATATTATAATATATATGCACAACATTGTAGAATGCAAAGAGTTTCATATCATGGCATCTTCTTGTTATCCAAGGCATTTTAGAGGCCATTGCTTCTAGTTATATTTAGTAGTGAGGAAAATAAAGTTGAGAGACTTCCCCAAAGTCACATAACAACTTGAAGGCATAGCTGAGACTAGAATTCTGGGATTCAGATTTCCAGGTCACTACTCTCTACGACAAAAGAGCAGTGCTTGAATACTTGATATGTTTATCACAAAAAAGGGGATTATCAGAATGGAAAATACTGGTCAGGAAAGAATAATCTAATGCCATTTAATCCCCCAGTTTCAACTATTTGGAAAAACTGTGGCCATTCACAGATTTCTATCCATAAAGTGGGTTTAAATTTACTTGGCTATTGCTCTTCCAGAAGAAAATATTCATCAAATACGAACAGATCACTGACACAAAACAAAACAAACAAAAAAAATGTAGAAATTAGATTTTTATTATATTATAAACATTTCCAGAATATAAACTGATTTTATATCAAGACTTTTTAAAAACTGTAACTTAAGCTTATTATAATGTATGTCATTTTCCACTTTTCAATCTAGAATATACTGCAAGTTAGATCTAACAGAGGAAAAATATCTATCTAAATTGTTTCACAGAGAAAACTAATGAATATAAAAATACCCACCCCAAACTAAAACCCAATCAAGAAATAGATTCTGTTAAGCCTATTAATCCTACTTAAATATAAATGACCTCCCAAGGGAAAAATACTTCCACCATCACAGCAACCAGATGAATAAAAGCAGAGCCACTCTCGTTAAGGGAAATTACATTATGTATAAGAAAAATGTAGTAATGATTTTAGAAAATGAAAAATATTTCCATGTTGGATAGCAAGCGTACTCTGTTTCCTGTTCTCTTAGCCTTTGTACCTGCTCATGTGAGAAGAGAAATTTGAACACGAACACTGTAAAACCAAGCTTCTCAACTATTAGTTTAACCCTGGGGGAACCAGTGCAAGAGCTTCAAAATCCAAGGATAGACTGGTCCCAAAGCATTTCCTCCTCTGTCCTTTCTTGGCCTTGTTCCTTTTTCTCTTTTCTGCGCTTACGTTCCTCTTTCTTAGAGGCTACATCTCGGCTTTTTTTCTCCTTCCGGTTCTTAAGCTTTTCTGTACTGACTTTGACTGTTTCTGCCTCCATTTTGCTTGTTTGGATGCTCTTGTATTTGTCTAAATCTATTTCCTCACAAGCTTTTTTCCTCTTATGCTTGGGCCGCTCCTCCTCTGGCTTTTCTCTGCCTTCCTCTGTGTGCCTTTTCCTCTTCTGATGTATGTGTTTATAACTAGCCTGATGGGCACTGGCACTATTTTCTGAGGAGAGGTGCCTGTAAACTCCAGATTCTACACTGTATGAGCTACAGTTAGACTCGTGCTGACTAAGGTTTGGGGGTACAGGTTTTCCTGAGAAACAGTCCCTGGTGAACTGAGAGTAGCTCAGGGAGTCTAGTCTCAGCCTGCTGTCATGAGCTGGTAGCCACTGAGGTAACTGCTTTTCCACTCTTTGTGAAATACTGCATGATCTTGGGTAGGTTTGGACGGTTTCATATGGGAGTCTTTGCTCAAACATTGTACACCTGGGTCTAGAGTCAACCTCTTCTTTGTACCCATAGGTCTCCAAATAATCCTCTCTCATCTTCCTGAAACAAGTCTTTGGCTCTAAGCCTCTGGCTTTCTGCACTTTGATATAATCTTCAAGTTCATCTTGAAAAGAGTCATATGTCTTCTTTGAATGCTTCATTAGCTTGACAAGGGATTCTCTGTGGGTAGAAAAAATGGGAGAAAATTCTTCTTACTAGATTATTTAATTCTGAATATTTCCTTTACTCTTGAAGAGTCTCAAAAGACAAAATAAAGAAGCCCCTTCCCCATTCCAAAATTAAAATCTACTTTGGTATAAAAGTTAAATATGACATTATATGCCAAAAAGGAGCATAAGGAAGTCAAATATTGCCTACGCCACTCACAAGTAATTTTATCCTTCTCAGAAGTGAGATGAAGGAGGCAGAAAGGAGCTGACATGTATAATTCTTTTGTAGGGCTAAAAATGTAAGGCTTTGTAGGGATGTATGGATAGAAGGACTTCTACATCCATGGTGAGTGGCCTGATCTGAGTGTTCAAATAATTTCTAAAGTTCAGATTCTTGAACACTGTTGTCTAAGAAAAGTAACAAACCATTGAGAGGTAATTTTAAAAATCTTTTGTTCACTCAAAATAAAATAAACATACATACTCACCAGACAACAGTATTATAAGACTTAACAATAAAATCGTAAAATGGTTTGGGAATGCTGGAAATTAGAAATCCAGCTGAGACAAAACTACTCTTAGGTATAGGGCATGAGAAAAGATGAGGGAACAGAGTTCTGTATCTTCTGCATAGGGAATTGGATTTCATTCCGTTACTTCTGATTGGTGAAAAAGACATTCTAGAATGCCTTCTGGTTTGTTCTCTATTAAAGAGCTGGTGGGAGGGCTAAGAGGGAAATGGAGGTGAAAGCTCAGAGTGGGTAGGGATTTATGTAGAGAAAAGTTTCAGAAGAAATTTCAAGCAGATATGCTAATCTTTGTTTGCTTGCTTTTTGGGGGATGGGGCAGTACAACTACTATGTCTCTTTCTGTCCCCACCTCAAATCCTGCATTACAAATATAGCAGAAAATGTACTTAGTATGAGAAGATAATATTTTTGGTGATGTGCTTTATTTCCAAAAATTATGAGGCAGTATAACCCATGTAGTTCCTTCCTTTAACAGAAACAAGTCTGACAGCAATCTAGAGTCACCAATGATCAGCTAGTTTTACTGGCAATTTGAGATGAAAAAGAAAGTCTAAATGAAGCCTAATTTGGTGAGCCAGAAAATTTAGTTCCTATTCAACTTAAATAGTAGAAAAATTCTGACTAGAGCCAAATGTAACATAATTATTAAACAGGGGCAAAAAAAAAAATGTGACCAGACACTTCAGAAAAGAATATACACAAATGGACAATAAGCACATGAAAGATGCTCGATATCATTCACCATCAAGTAGATGTTAATTAAAACCACACAGCAATACCATCATGCACTCACTAGAATGACTGAAATTAAAGAGATTGGTGAGGATATAGAACAACTGGAATTCTCAAATGTTGCTGGTAGGATATAAAATGGTACGACTACTTGGAAAATAGTCTGGTAGTTTCTAAGGAAGTTAGACATACACCTACCATATGATCCAGTTATTCCACTCCTAGATATTTATCCTAAAGAGAAGGAAGTATATGTCCACATAAAGACTTATACTTGAATATTCACAGCAGTTTTATGTGTAATAGCCCCATAAAGGAAAAAAACACCCAAATATTGATCAATAGATAAATGCATAAATCAAACAGTGGTATATCCATATAATGGAATCAATGATAAAAAGGATCAGACTATTGATACACTTGACAAAATGGATGAATCTCAAAATAATCAAACTGACTCCAAAAGCCTGAGAAAATAGTACATAATACATGATTCCATGTACATAAAGCTCTTGAAAAAGGAAAACTAACCTATAGCAATACAGTGGTTGCCTGGGAAAAAGTAGTCAGGAAAAAGTAGGAGGGAGCTCAGCTGGTAAAGGATCCGCCTTCAATGCTGGGGACCCTGGTTCCATTCCTGCGTCAGGAAGATCTAATGGAGGAGGGAATGGCAACCCATGCCAGGATTCTTGGGCTTCCCTGGTGGCTCAGACAGTAAAGAATCCACCTGCAATGCGGGAGACCTATGTTTGATCCCTAGGTTGGGAAGATCCTCTGGAGGAGGGCATGACAACCCACTCCAGTATTCTTGTGTGGAGAATCCCCATGGACCGAGGAGCCTAGCTGGCTACAGTCCATGGGGTTGCACAGAGTTGGACATGACTGAGCGACTCAGCACAGCATTATAAGGGACATTTCTGGGGGCATGGATATGTTTACTATCTTAACTGTGGTGATCATTTCATCAATACATATGTTTCAAACCTATCAAATTATATATCTGGAATATGTACAGTTTCCTGTACATACCTCAACTATACCTCAATAGAGCTACTTTTAAAAAGTCACTAATAAAATTAAAAAGATGTTGATCATTGTCAAAACTGGATGATAAGTACAGAAGGTGTCATAATACTGTTTTCTCTATTTTTATATTTAAAAATGTTTTATAAGAAAAAGATTTTACTTCATACTCACAGGATGGCTATAATTAAAAAGATAATAAATAATGTGCTGGCAAAGAGGAGGAAAAACCGGAGACCTCATTCATTCTTGGTGGGAATATAAAATGGTACAGCAACTTTGGAAAACAGTTTGGCAGTTCTTCAAAATGTCCAACACAGAGTCACCACATAACCCTAGCAATTTCACTCCTAAATATATACCCAAGAGAAATGAAAATCTATGTCGACACAAAAATTTGTATAAAAACGTTCATAGCAGCACTATTACTGAGGGCTAAAATTAGAAACAATCAATGTTCATTAGCTGATGAATGGATAAACACAATGTGGCAATTCACACAATGGAATGTTATTCAGGAATATAAAGGAATGAGCTATTACAAAATGGTATAACATGGATGAAACTTGAAGACATGCAGAGTGAAAAAAGCCAAACCCAAAAGATCACAGATGGTGCAGAGATCAATGAAGAGGTGAACTGAACCTTACCCTTATCAGACTGAGACCTTGGTGGAGAAATCTGATCATATTCACTCATTAATTAGTTCCGTTTTTTAGCATGAACTTTCTCCAAATAGCGAGACTGTGCAACAACCGAGGAGCTAAAAACCATGACAGCAGAGATTTTAAAAATCTATTTTTGCCCAATATTCCACTTCCCTTTACCTGAAACCAAGCAATCTTTTCTTTTTCTCTTAAAAAAAGTTAAACTTGCTTTGAGGTTTGAAGTTTGAAGTAATCGAAGGTTAACTGCTCTACAATATTGCAAGCACAATCTTGTTATAATGATTAAATAATTCAAAGTTTAGAATTACATCAACATAAATCAATCATCTGAAAACTCACAAAATGCATCTTCAATTTCTTATTTTGCTTCCTGTAAATCTGAAAGTAAAGCCAACTTTTTGAGTGTGTGTTTTGTGCTGTGCTTAATCATTCAGTGTGCAACCCCATGGATTGGAGCCTGCCAGGCTCCTCTGTCCATGGGGATTCTCCAGGCAAGAATCCTGGAATGAGTTGCCATGCCCTCCTCCAAGGGATCTTCCCAATCCAGGGATCGAACCCAGGTCTGCATTGCAGGTGGATTCTTACTGTTTGAGCCAAGAGGGAAGCCCAGTGTGTATTTTACCCTTGAAAAATAAATAATATTGTTTATTTTAGAGAAAGTGATCCAGAATTTATACCTCTGAATTTGAAAATAGCACTTGTGAGTTTTAGTTTATTTACTCAGAAATTTTACTATATTTAGTCTGAACTAAGAGTGTTATACTTTCGCTTGCTTTCAAATCAAAGTATTAGTATAACATATATAAATAATTCAGTATAAATTATGTATAATATGTATAATGCTTCAGTATAAATAACGCTAACAATTGAGATGTCCTTTATTTTCAACCTACCTCATAATGTGAAATCCATTATGATTCAAATTATGGCACTAGTTCTTATAAGCCTTCTACAAAAGGTATCTGTAAAATGTTCAGTCTTTGCTCACTCAACGTGGTATCTATGAATAAAATAAGGGCAGGTAAGACATTTACGATAATATTTTCAATCTTCAACCCTGTATCATTTCATATACCGTATCAAATCTTAACTTCTCAAGTTAAGACTGCTTACAAGGCTAAAGTAATAGCTTTTTGCTCATTTGAATGGCAATTTCAGCATGAAAACATTTAGTAAGCCTCTGATATTGCATATGAACTTGAGCAAACTCCAGGAGACAGTGAAGGGCAGGGAAGCCTGGCATGCTACAGTTCATGGGGTCACAAAGAGTTGGATATGACTTAGCGACTGAACAACAACAATAATGTATTTTTTAGTTCCGAAAATACTTCTTCTCTGAAGGAGAAGTTACTGGGGCACATTACAGTAGGACTCTGGACTTGAGGGAAATTACCTGGGGCGGGCATCCAGCTTTAGTACTTTGTGTCTTAGAGCATACATGTTTCTGATTTCTGATCTTTGTAATTGTTAAAATCCCAGCGGTAGCATCTCTCTCCCCATGTTGGCTGACTTCCTCCATCTGGGACTTAATGTAATTGATTTACTTTTCTAAATGCAGGACTTTACACTTTATCCTGTTAAAGGTTTAAGCCACCATTCTCATCTCTGAGGATCTTAAAATTCAGAGTCTTTTAATCTTGGTATTTGCTAAAATACTAGTTATAATCTAAAATGGTACATAGTTTTGACAATTTCTTTAAAAGTTAAACACCTACTATAGGATCCAGTCATTTCACTTATATGTATTTGCCCAAGAGACATGAAAACATGCCCATGCAAAGACCTGTACATGAATACTCATAGCAGCTTTATTTCTTATAGCCAAAGACAGAAACAACTCTATCAGCAGGGAAATGGGTAAGAAAAGTGTGGTATATCCATAAAACAGAATTATTCAGCGGTGAAAAGGAACAAAATAGCAATACATACAACATGGATGAATCACAAAATAATCAGGCTGAGTAAAAGACATAAGAGTACCTACTGAGTCTACTTATAAAAGTTCTACAAACACAAATTAATCTGTAGTGATAGAAAGCAGATTAGTGGTTGCCAGGCACAAGGATGGAGGGAGAGATAAATTGTAAAGGAGCAGGAGAAAAGTGTTCAAGCTGGTGGAAATACCTGGCATTTTATGAAAGTAGTTTCATGTCAAATACCTGCCAAAAACTCATTGTACACTTTTAATGAGTGCTGTTTACTATAAGTAAAGTAAACCTCAGTAAAGTGTATGAGAGGCGCTTAAAGTTCTAAAAATGAATGTTTTGGGAAAAAATTCTACTGTAATTTGTTAAACTGGATATGTAACTGTGTGTTAGTCACTCGGTTGTGTCTGACTCTTTGTGATTCCATGGACTGCAGCCCAACAGGCTTCTCTGTTTGTGGAATTATCCAGGCAAGAATACTGGAGTGGGTTACCATTCCCATCTCCAAGGGATCTCTTGGACCCAGTGACTGAATCCAGGTCTCCTCCATTGCCGGCAGATTGTTTACCGTCTGAGCCACCATATATATATACACACAGATATTTGGCCAAAGAACAAGTGGGGTCTTAGTTCCCCAACCAGGGATGGAATCCATCTGTGTGCCCCCTGCAGCAGAAGCACAGTCTTAAACACTGAACTTTAGGGAAGTCCCTAAACTGGATCTTTAAATGTTGGCTTTGTTTCTAGGAAGATCATCCACCTAACATAGCTTAAGCCAACTATGCAGTACTGGTTGCCACACAATGTTAATTTTCTCACTGCTTCTAGGAGCTAGACATAGGGACTCTAGAGTCAGTTCTGGCACTTATTATATAGACTTGGTCAAGTTTTTCAGGTATTGTGGATCTTAAGGAAATTAACAAATGTAAAGTACTTAGAAGAGTATATGGCACATAGTAAATGCTGTACAACTGGGCTGTTTTTATTGTTATTAGGGATTTCATCCATTCAAGTGAAATGTTTTTCCAACCAATTATTCCAGTAACTGTGTGCTCAGTTGCTTGTCGTGTCTGACCGTTTGGGACCCTAAGGACTGTAGCCCACTAGGCTCCTTTGTCCATGGGACTCTCCAGCCAAGAATACTGGAGTGGGCTGCCATGCCCTCCTTCGGGGGTCTTCCCAGCCTAAGGATGGAACCTGCATCTCCTTTGTCTCCTGCGTTGCAGACAGATTCTTTACCCACTGAGCCATCTAAAAGCCCATTCCAGTAACTACAGAAA
Organism: Tragelaphus eurycerus; assembly: GCA_935064755.1. NCBI lineage: Eukaryota > Metazoa > Chordata > Mammalia > Artiodactyla > Bovidae > Tragelaphus > Tragelaphus eurycerus. The sequence continues at coordinate 10,789,185 of CAKXYN010000070.1, read as the reverse complement.
GCCAAATGAAGAAAAGATTATGGCCACACAGGTCAGGAGTGCCTGACAGGAGTACCTAATTCTTTGCATTTCAAGTTAACTATTTCAGAAGGACCTTTTTATTTTTAAATGAAAGGTCAAATTCCAACTTGATTCTTATTATCTTTTCTGATTGCTGATTTTAAACCAACTCTTATAAGATTTCAGTTTATGTCCTGTGTTAATGTTTGCTATATGTACTTTGATGTCTAAAAGAATGGAATGTCAAGCAGAAACATCCAATCTATTTACAAGTTGGTATTAGGTCTCAAGCAAGAAATAGTTTGTTTCTTCTGAAACTCATTTGGAATATTTTTCTCAGATTAGGGTTAATTTTTGTAAAAAATCTAGCAAAATTCTGAAAACTTGATGTTCCTATTTGTACATCACAAGTCTAGTTATAGATGACTATCCACAATGCCATTCACTTCCAGGAAAGATATAGTATAAATAGAAAGAAAACGTAATCTTTTATTTGGAGAAATGAAACTATGCACCTTGCTATTCAATATCTGTACAAGGCTTGGTCTTATTTCAGTAATAATAGGTAAAGCCATTGCAAAAGCTAAAGTAATAAAAACACTGCATGTGAACTACTAAGTATGAAAAATGAAAAGTATGAATTACTTGCAATTCAAAACTGTCTAAAAAGGCTTAGTATTTAATAAAATACTAAGAACCACTCCACTGTTCCTAATTCTAGTCTTGTCAGAAAATTTGTTACATCCCAATCATCCTTTCAGGGGCTTCCTTGGCAGCTCAGATGGTAAAGAAACTGCCTGCAATGCAGATCAGGTTTGATCCCTGGGTCGGGAAGATCTCCTAAAGGGAATGGGTACCTTCTTCAGTATTTTTGCTTGGAGAATTCCATGGATAGAGGACCCTGGGAGGCTACAGTCCATTGGATCACAGAGCTGGACACCACTAAGCAAGCATAAAATCACCCTTTTAGAAATTAACTTTTCCATTGTATGTGTTTTTAATATGCCACAATAGGTTTAATAGATTGATGAGTAAATCAACTCAATCTGAGTGAAAAGTTTGCTAAAAATTTTCATACCCACAGGACACTGATTTGTGTTGTGACATGACATTAAAACTTATTAAATATCTTTAATCACTGAAGAAAAAAATGTTTGAGCAAAATTAGAATGTTAATTTGGCAAGTTTTAGGTGTAATTAGTTTCCCTTTAATGAACTCTTCTTTAAATATATCAAATAAATGACACAGTACTACACTTTTACATAGAGTTCACTAAGCATTAAAGGACATTTTCCCCACCATTTGCATCTTCTCTCAGCAGTTATGTATCATTTACTGTACTTTGTTAAAGTTATCCAGAAGTATTTTATTTTTTATGCAATAGTTAATAGTATTTTTTTAAAATCTCAATGTCTAATTGCTTGTTACTAACCTTTACAGATAGTATTGGTTTTGTATATTAAACTTGTACTTTGTGTCCTTGCTAAACTCACTTATTCTGAGTTTAAGTAGCTTTTCCAAAATTCCTTGGGGTTTTCTACATAGATGATTATTTGTTGTTGTTGAGTTGCTAAGCCATGTCTGATTCTTTTGTGACCCTGTGGACTGTGAACTGCCAGGCTCCTCTGTCCATGAAATTTCACACTGGAGTGGGTTGCCTCTTCCTTCTCCAGGTTATCTTCCCAACCCAGGGACTGAACTTTATTCTCCAGCACTGCAGGCAGATTCTTTACCACTGAGCTACCAGGGAGCCCATAGATGATTAGATCAATAGTATCAGCAAACAAAGACAGTGTGATTTCTTCCTCTCCAATCTGTAAACCTTTTTTCCTTTCCCGACTATACTGGTTAGGACGTCCAGGTCAATACAAAAAAGAACTGGTGAGAACAGACATCCCTGTCTTGCTCCTGGCTCTTGAGGTTGGCAATCTTTTAATACCATTAAAACCTTAGGGACGACTAGAGCACAGCAGGTATCAGGAAAGGGGTTCCCAACCCCTGGGCCACGGACAGTTAACTGTCACAGCCTCTTAGGAACAGGGCTGCAAAGTGGAAGGTAAGTGGCCTGTGGCCAAGCAAAGCTTCATCTGTATTTACAGCTGATCATCGCTTGCATCCCCCAGTCTGTGTAAAAATTGTCTTCCATGGAACCGGTCCCTGGTGCCAAAACAGTTGGGGACCACTGTTTTAGGAGACTAGGTAACCGATTCTGTTCTCTTAACCAAAGTATGTTGCTTTATTCCTTTTTACCAGAGGGTCAAATTCCATTTAAGAAGTTTTGAGAGATGCAGTGTATACTTTCTAGCATTATGAATATTCTTAACTGAGTTAGTCATTAACCTTGCCTTTTCAGGAAATGAGATTAGTATGTGACCTATGAGTTTGCCATAGAACTGGATGACTTATAGTTATTTTACACTAATACAATCACAAAAGTAACAGGATTTGCTATGGCCCATTTCCAATGACAAAACATAAAGGAATTAAGAAAATCATTAATTGGGATTACTGGTTACAAATGTAATATAAACTTTATTTCTATTTATTTTGGTTGTGCTGTACAGATGGCGGGATCTTAGTTCCCTAACCTAGGCCCCAGCAGGAAAAGCACTGATTCCTAGTCATTAGATGGTCAGGGATTTCCTGTCTTTACTTAAACTAAGCCTTTGGTAAAGAATCCACCTGCAGTGCAGGAGACCTGGACTTGACTTGTGGGTTGGGAAGACCCCTGGAGATGGAAATGGCAACCCACTCCAGTATTCTTGGCTGGAAAATTTTATGGACAGAAGAGCCTGGTGGGCTACAGTCCATGGGGTCACAAAGAGTTGGACCTGACTGAGCACACACAAATGTTTTGAATATCAATCATTGTAAGTAATCTATGGCTAGCTAGTTCAAGGATCTTGACTAGATCAACTAAGAAATTAGTTTTACCTGGACCCAAAGCAGACATTCTGAGTTAGAATGTTATCAAATACGTGCCAGTCCTTCCAAAAGGTCAGTAAATGTGAATAGGTCAGTAAGAATGATCATGTCCTAACATAAGAACCTGGTTAATGGGAGGGGATCTAAATAGTTTCTGAATAAATATAAGGGCTTATTAGCTTGATTTTTTGTCATTTGTCTCAAATCTCTGAGAAAAAACAAAGGAACACTTCAGACAATTGCTATGTAAATGAGTTAGATTCAATAAGCAGTTAGAAATGTTCTTCATTCTCAAAATGAGTCTAATTTTCTTTTCTTTTAAAAAGCCAGATAAGAAAGAACTGTTTGCTGTTGTTTTATTTCTATTGATTTCTTAGGAATATTATTATTCTGAAAAATGTTTTTAACTGTCAAAAATATTTGAGAAACTTCTTTTAATGAATTACAAAGTGTCCTGGAAAATCTTACTACACTTTCATCATAAATGTGATGTATATTTCTTTTCAAGTAAGTCTGGTCATGTGGTATTTGAGTTTTTGTGATTGAATCTAATTTCTGAATTTCCTATTTGTAATTTATACCTTCTATATATTCCCTGCTTGCAAATTCTTAATCCTTACTGACCTTTATTATCAAGCCCAGTATAAGAGAGAAGCTCCTTCTTAAGTATTACAGCTATAGGTGAAAATCAATCTGGAGTTTTAATAGTCCTTTCAGGATCTTGAAAAGGAGAGTGGAATTTAATAATTGAAAGGATGACAATTCTTTGACACCTTTTGGAGGAATCTTAATAAAAAAAGATACTGGCTAAGTACTAGATTTTTTTTTTCTCTTCCAGCTCATGTGCAATTGGAAATTACATTAAGCGTTTATAAATATCTAAACTAAAAATATACCGGGTCCAGTACTCTTTCCTGGAAAATCCCATGGACGGAGGAGCCTGGTAGGCTGCAGTCCATGAGGTTTCTAAGAGTCAGACATGACTGAGCGCCTTCACTTTCACTTTCATGCATTGGAGAAGGAAATGGCAACCCACTCCAGTGTTCTTGCCTGGAGAATCCCAGGGACGGGGGAGCCTGGTGGGCTGCCGTCTATGGGGTTGCACAGAGTTGGACACGACTGAAGTGACTTAGGAGCAGCAGGAGTGTTTTACATAGCATATCAAATATTTACCATTTGTTAAGTAGCAGTTAACTGAATAATAAGGATATTTACTTAAAAGTGACAAGAGGTAATTTTTAAGTAGTAAATTCTATTTTCCAAATCCTAACAAAATCTCAGCTGTAACTCCAAATATTTCATTACTCTTTGAACATCATTTGATAGCCATTGTAAGTCAAAGTTTCACGTTTTATAAACTGCTGTTCTAGTACACAGCCAAGCCAAACCAGTTCATAATTTTAAAGCTGGCGAGGTCCTCTATTTGGTTAGTGCAGACTTCCTCAACCTTGACACTGACATCTCGTGTAGGATTATCCTTTGTGGAGGCTGTGGTATGTCTATGTTGGTGCCCTGTGCTTTTCATGTTGTGTGTGGCATATCTGGCATCTAGCAGATACCAGTAGTACTACTGCTCACCAAGCTGTTCCTTGTCCAGTGGCAAAAACCAAGAAAAAAAGTCTCCAAACACTGCTAACTGTCCTCTAAGGTAGGGGTGGGGCAAAAGCATCTGTTTGTGAAAGTCACTCAGTCGGGCTAGTCCAACTCCCCTCCCCACAGTTGGCAAAACAAGTTCAGAAAGTTTGGGACTTGGTGTCATAAAGCTAGTTGAGAAATTAGCACTAGAATCTATTTAGTCAAGACTCCTATGCCCTCATAACCACCTTGAAGCAGTATAGAAAGGTAATTGCCTGCCAACACTTTGTTTTGAACTGATTTTGTTTAGTCTTTAGTAACTGCACATATTCAAAGTCATTGCAAAAAAACAAACAAAAAAAAACCCACTCTGGCAAAAAGCTGTTTTTTTTTCCTCCCATGAGAAACTGTTTCCAAATTTCTGTGATGTGGCTATGAAAGCTAAACTGAATTGTAGTCTTGACATCATAATAGCTCAGGCTTGTTAGTGAAAGGCAGGAAGTTTGGTATGAAAGCAGAAAATTCAGATTTTATTTTTTTAATCTCAGAACAGTAATACTAACCCAGGCTGATTGAAGACACTAAAACCTAGTCTTCTAAAAGTTGCTATCACTAAGGTACTTAATGAAACATCATTTGGTTGCAGTTTCTGATTTCCATTTTTAGTGAATGGAATTTATATAAAATACTTACAAAATGTTCTAAGAAATTTATAATATTTTACTGTTTTGTCACTCCTTCAAGTGAAAGGTATAAAAGATTATTTAAGAGTACACAAAAATAGAGTATACTGTGGAAGATGAAAATAAAAATTATTTTAATGAAGTTACTATATTTACTGCTGTCCCTCAGGAAAAAGGAAAATTAAATTATCCAACAATGTTCTGGCTTCCACCAAAAATAATGTTCTCATTTTGTCTCTCTGGAGACAAAAAGCAACATGAGGCAACACTGCAAATACTAAAAATTAACTATGAAACTGAAGATGGCTCAATGTTCTACTAGAATCTTCTGCAGTGGGATCAAGCTCCACGATCCAAAATCATTTCAAAACTGCCTTAAAGCCTAAACTCATAGTTTGGAACCAGCAGTTCGTTTGTACTTGTAAGTTCTTACAGTACTTGTAGGAACTCAAACATTTCTTAGATCAAAATGGTCAAGAAGTAGCTCTTTGTTTTAGGGAAAATGAATTGGTGAAAACTAAAAACTCTAGGCAGGTATATTCCTTTCAAACTTTTGCAGAGACTTGACCAAATTTTAACATGGTCAAGTTTGAATGAACCAGCCCCATCGTTGAGCTCAGGTATGGAAAGGCTCACCGCTGTCAAAAAATATTCACGGTTTGTTCTAGCCAACACCTGATGAGGTTCCTGGCCTCTCTTTCATACAGTTCTTACTAAAGGGTTTACAACTGCGAACTCTATCTCAGGCTCTTTGAAATGTATTTGTCTCCTACAGCTCGGGTGTGTCTGAGTCTCACGGACCTGAAAGTCATTCCTTTGAAATGTGATGATCATGTATTTCAGAGCCAGTCTCCCAGTTTCTGTGGGAAAACAGAATTCTCACTTCCGTAATTGCCAGCAAGCTGACACTGCCCAACCCTTTGTAATTCTGCACTTCCCCGACTCTACCTGAACCCCACCTTTCCCCATTCCTTCATTTAAGACCCCCAGTCACTTCTGCGAAAAGTCGGAATGGAGCTCAGTATTTTTCCTACTATCAGTAACTGAATAAAAGTTGTTTTCGCCGCCCTAACTGAAGTCCTGCTTTGACACTGGCAAGTACCTATTAAAACTCACACCACTATCAAGATGAGCTTGTAGACCTTGGAGGCTTGTTTTAAAGGGTGTTATCCTCAAAAAACCCGGGGAAACTCTGCGAAGTAATCCCTCAAAAACTTCACCCCCTCTTCTCTTCCTCCAGGGCCCCAGGAACCTTGGGCTCGCGTGTTTACTTCCTATTCTCCCCAAATTCCGACTCCACTTCTCCCTAAGTGTGAGTGAGGTCTCCACTTTCCAGGATGTTGAATTTCACTCCGCGCAGGTCTACGCCCTTCCGCGTCTGGGGCCTTTTCTCTCCTTGCCTCTGTCCCCATTACATCCTCCCCTTCCCTCGCCCTGACACTCTGTATCTACAGCCTCGGCCGGGTCGCCTCTCTCCCGCTCCAACCTCAGCTCCCCCGGCAGCGGAGACGTCCCTTCTCCCTCCGCGATCCACGTGGGAGCCCGGCGCCCGTTTCCCAGGGGTGACGGGTGGGGAGGGGAGCGGAGAGCCTCAGGTCCTGTCCGGTCCGCCATTTCGCACTCTCCGGGCGCGCCGGGCCTTTACCGGGTCGCAGGATGGAGGGGCTAAAGGCCCGGGCCGCCCCCGCCGCCGGGGCGGGAACTCACCTTCTCTGAGGCAGGGGCAGCGTCTACAACTACTGTCCCCCTCCCCGCCAGCGCCGCCAGCCCGGGGATAGGCCGAGGTGGAGGTGGCGGAGAGGCAGGGACAACCACTGCCGCACCGCCGCCTCCGCCGCTGCCGAACAGGCGGGGTAAGAGGAGGAGGAGGAGGAGGCGGAGACCGGACTTCCTGAGGGGAAGTCGCCGCCACCACCAGCGGCTGACTGGACGGAACCGGGGACCATGGCGGCGAGGCGCGCTACTGCGCTTGCGCAGTCTCCGGGCTCCACGAAAGCCCCGCCCTCCCGGTTGCCTTACCCGCTCAGTCCGTCACTTCGCGAGTTCTCTTCTACTCTGGCTTGCATTAGCCTTTCTTTTGCTGTTCCTTGGTGTTCCTTGCTGTTTATTAGTCTTTTGCTGTTCTTTGGTGATTTCCCTGGTGGCTCAGTCGGTAAAGAGTCTGCCTGCAATATGGGAGACCTGAGTTCGATCCCTGAGTCGGCCCGGGAGCCGATTCCCTGGAGCAGGACAGGACAACTCACTGCAGTATTCTTGCCTGGAGAATCCCATGGACAGGGGAGCTTGGTGGGCTACAGTCCATGGGATCGCAGAGAGTTGGACGCGACTGAGTGACTCACTTTCACTTTCTTTGTTGTTCCTTGGTCTCTCCATGGGCCTTCCCAGTTGGTGCTAGGGATAAAGAACTCGGCTACCAATGCAGGAGCCACAAGAAACACGGGTCTGAGCCCTGGGTCGGGAAGATCCCCTGGAGGAGACAATGGCAACCCACTCTAGTATTCTTGCCTGGAGAATCCCATGGACAGAGGAGCCTGGTGGGCTACAGTCCATGGGGTCACAAAGAGTCGGACAGGACTGAAGCGACTTAGCACGCACCCACCATTGGAAGAGAGGAAAAACTCCTGGGGCAGCTCACCTTGGGAGAATCTGAAACCAATTAGGAAGCCGGTACCCGACGATCCTACATTCAGGGCAGCAAAGGAGACACAGATGTAAAGAACAGACTTTTGGACCCAGTGGGAGAAGGCGAGGTTTTGAGAGAATAGCACTAAATCATGTGCATTACCATATGGTAATCATGTACATTACTATATGCACTTGTACCAGTGCAAGTTCAATACATGAGTCAGGGCACCCAAAGCTGGTGCTCTGGGACAACCCAGAGGGATAGGGTGAGGAGGGAGATGGGAGGAAGATTTAGGATGTGGGAGGACACGTATACTTGTGGCCGATTCATGTTGCTGTATGGCAAAAACCCATCACAATATTGTAAAGTAATTATCTTCCAATTAAATTAATTGAAAAAAACCACCTAGGACTTTCCTGGTTCTGTAGTTAAGAATCCACTTTGCAAAGCAGGGGACTTGGGTTCAATCTAATATCCCACATGCTGAGGAGCAACTAAGCCTGCCCGCTGCAGAGAGTCCATGTGCAACAAGGCAAGGTCCTGCATGACACAACACAGACCCTGAGTGCTGTAACTAAGACCAGACATAGCTAAATAAATACAATTTTTAAAAAATCAGAAAAATACATGCCTTCCTCCCTTACCGGTTTTCTTTGTTAGAGCCTTTAACACAGGGTGGAAAATCCTTGGTCTTGATATGCTGTCATCATTGCTCCGTAAATGACCTCTTTCTCTCTCCTTCTGACACTTTCAGTGTATGCAAATATACATACACACTGGTTCATTTCATCCTCTAATTCCCTATCTCCCAAGGAAATTAATACCCTATTTGTGGTCATTTCCTTTCATATGAATATAATATATGTGATAAAGATATACTCATTTGAAAGGGATATATGTGTGACTGGGGAAAAAAGTTTCGATTATTTTTGAATTTCATAAGATTTATGTCTTTCTCTAGCAGTATTCTGGTACTTGTTTCACTTGCTGTTTTAAGGTACATCCAAGCTGTTGCATATACGTGTAATTTACTCGTTTCGTTGCTGTACAGTATTCCACCCATCTCTCAGTTGATGGGCACGCCCCCTGGTGCACTGTGCAAAAGTTTCTCTTCTGTATGTTCTCCTTTCCTGTCAAACTAGCATTGCCTAATTTCAGGTTCTCAGTATCTTTTGTTAGAGCTGGGGCAATATCTGCCTTATTTATCATCATTCCTGATTTTGTTACTGAAAGTGGGTTCTGGGCTGCTTGCTGCTCAAAAGTCAACAAAGAGGCCAGTTTGGTGGGAAGGAAAGTTTTCTTTATTTCAGATGCCAGCAAGGGGGAGATAGGGTGGAATCTGTGGAAAGACTAACTCCTACCCTTGACAATATGGACAAGAGGTTTTATAGACAGGGAGCGGCTCCATGCAGAAACAGCACAGTCAGCTCTGACAGTCACCTTGAAATTGGTCATCAGTGGTCTGACCAGTGTCATCTTGATTGTTTTGTGTGCTGTGCTTTGTTTGCTCAGTCGTGTCTGACTCTTTGCGATCCCATGGAGTGTAGCCAGGCTCCTCTGTCCATGGGGATTCTCTAGGCAAGAATTCTGGAGTGGGTTGCCACGTCCTTCTCCAGGGGATCTTCCCAACCCAAGGATCGAATCCAGGTCTCCCGCTTTGCAGGTGGATTCTTTACCATCTGAGCCACCAGGGAAGCCCATGAATATTGGAGTGGGTAACCTACTTCTGCAGGGGATCTTTCTGATCCAGGAATTGAACCAGAGTTTCCTGCATTGCAGGCAGATTCTTTACCAGCTGAGCTACCAGGGAAGCCCCCTGATTGTTTTAGGTACAGTTAATCTTCAGGGTAGGTTTGTTCCCATTTCCTTGAGGCCAGTTCTTGGAACTGTGGCAGCTTATGTCATGGCCTACAGTCTGGTCAGCATGTAGTTAACTTCATCTGGGGGGAGAAGTATCTATAAGACAGCTCACAGGATATAGCTCAGAATATTATCTATACCTCTTGAGGAGGAACTAAAGGCCCGTGACTTTGCTTAATGACTGCATTATTATCATTTGGTCCATGGAGTCGAAAAGAGTTGGATAGGGCTGAGTGACTGAACAACAACAGGAGTTATTCCACAGACAAAAGGCAGGCTGAGGACACGGTGGCGTGGGGGATGGCAAGGACCATGGGGTACTGCTACATTTCAGTTTCACCCTCCAGTCTACTCTCGGTACTGCCAAAGGGTACTACCTGGAAGTCATTACTGGCTCTTCATTCAGTCAAACATGAATACTGTACTACTGGGCTTCTGTGCACCTCCCTGATCTCATTATCTTCCCAGTGCTCTCATTTCCCCACCCTGCTTTCACTTTATGATTCAGCAACATTAAACCTTTACTGAGTCCCATAAACACCATGCATAACTCAGTTTATTGCATCTGCCACTTCTTCCTGAAACACCCTCTCCCTACTTCCAAATGAATTCCTCTTTTCCTCAGAAGTAAACACTATCCTGAATTCAGCATTTCTTATTCTCATGCTCAAAATTCAATAAAGAGGCCAGGTTAGTGTAAAGGAAAGTTTTCTTTTTTTTTTGAATGCCAGCAAGGGGTGAGGTAGCCTGGTTCTTTATATTTTTACTATATAGATATGTATCCCTAAGTAACATGACATATTACTTTGCATGATTTAAAACTTTACATAAATGTTATTTTGCTTACTATTTATTCCCCTGCAGGTTCCTTTTTTCACTTACTATTTTTTGATATTAAACCTCTGTTGAGTTGTGAGGTTATAACTGATTCCCTTTCACAGCATCCATTGTATGAATATACATGAGCTATCCATTCTCCTGTCTTAAGACTTTGGGTTTATTTCCCATTTCTAATTTTATAGACAATGCTGCTTTAACTTTCTTGTTCAGTCTCCTTATGCTCACATGTGAGAATTTCTCTGGGGGGTTATACTTAGGAGAGGGACCTACTTTTTAACTAGGAAGTCTCAGTAATACTCACCTCAAAGGATGTTGTGAAAGCAATATGAAGTAATGCAAATAAAGCACAGTTTCAAGCACTCAAACAATTATTTTTGCTGTATATGAAACACTGGACATAAAGGGTGAGATAGTCTGGTGACAGAGGATAAAGTGAAGTATAATATGTGTGCTTCTTTAGCTCCCAGAATACTGATTGTAATTGTCTATACAATATCATGCTGTTTCTTTACCTCCATATTTCTGCTCTGTCCTTGGGCCTGAAAGGTTCCCCTCACCCCCACACTTATCTTTGTCTGCTACTTCTGAAGCCTTTCCTGATTTCTTAGGCTGCCATTACTGCTCTTTCCCCTTTGCCTTGTACATCGCTATATGCATGCATATGTGCTAAGTCATTTCAGTCTCACTCTTTGCAACCCCATGTACTGTAGCCTGCTAGGCTCTTCTGTCCATGGGATTCTCCAGGCAAGAATACTGGAGTGGGTTTCCATGCCCTGTTCCAGTGGATCTTCCCAACCCAGGGATCGAACCCTCGTCTCCTTTGGCTCCTGCGTTTCAGGCAGATTCTTTATCACTGAGCGACCAGGGAAGCCGCCATTTCCTATAATTCTCTCTAAATGGTCAATGTCTTAGATATCAGGCCTATATTTCAAAAAAAGTGTTTTTGTTGGAGTAGAGTTGCTTTACAATGTTGCATTAGTTTCTGCTGTACAGCAAAGTGAAACAGCTGTACGTATACATATATTTGGGCTTCTCAGGTGGCGCTAGTGGTAAAGAACTGCCTGCTAATGCAGGTTAGATATGAGACTCGGGTTTGATCCCTGGGTGGGGAAGATCCCCTGCAGGAAGACACAGCAACCCGCATCAGTATTCTTGCCTGGAGAATTCCATGGACAGAGGATCTTGGTGGGCTACAGTCCATGGGATCACAAAGAACTGGACATAACTGAAGTGATTTAGCATGCATACATATACCACTCTATTTTGTATTTCCTTCCTATTTAGGTCACCAGAAAGCATTGAGTAGAGTTCCCTGTGAAACACTGTGGGTTCTCATTAGTTATCTATTTTATATATCATAAGGGCCTACATTTTAATCATCTTTGTGTGGGGACACTGAGTATAGTGCCTGGTAAAATGCCGATAAATGCATGTGGAATGAGTGCCTTCAGGAACTCTTGAGAGGAAAGCAATTTGAGCTGAGAATTTTAGGAGCTGAAGGAAGAAAGATGGAAGCAGGAGTGCTACTTTAGTAAGAATTCAGGGACCAGAGAGAGTGTCAGTTTTGTCAATGATGTAATTTTATAGGATTGCTATTGTTGTTTTATAGTTACTAGGTCATGTCCAACTCTATTGCGACCCCATGGACTGTAGCCCACCAGGCTCCTCTGTCCATAGGCTTCCCCAGGCAAGAATACTGGAGTGGGTTGCCATTTCCTTCCCCAGGGGATCTTCCCAGCCCAGGGATCCAACCTCTGTCTCCTGCATTGGAAAGTGTATTTTTTTTTACCACTGTGCCACCTGGGAATCCCGATTACACAGGATATAATGGACTATTCAGGAGGGAACCTGCTCCTCTCATTCTGGAATGTGAGGGCTAGGTGTGCCCATAAACCTCTTTGATCCTATGATTATGAAATGATAATGCATCAGCCAGTGAATGCACTTGAAAACAGTGAGCAACCCCTGGCTTATTTAACACGGCTAGGCGTTAGCTACTATTAGTCTAAAGCAGGATTGGCAAACATTTTCTGTAAAAGGCCAGACAGTAAATATTTTTGACTTTGTGGGCCATGTGGTCTTTGTTGCAGTTATTCAACTCTGGGGCTATAGTGTGAAAGAAGCCATAGAAAATATGTAAACATATGAGTATGGCTGCTTTTTTTATATGATTTATCGTTACTGAAACTTGAGTTTCACATAATTTTCAAGTGTCACAAAATATTCTTTTGATTTCTCCCACTCTACCCCAGTGCCAATCATTAAAGAATGTACAAACTGTTCTTAGTTCACAGGCCTAAAGGAAACTTTTCGAGCCCTGGCCTAAATGAATCTTAGCTCTGGGTACAAAGGAAGGTCGAAACCAATGATAAAGTGCTGTACTTTTACTAAAATAATATGGGTGTAGAGTTTCTCCCCTGGAGTAGGAAATGCAACCCACTCCAGTATTCTTGCCTGAAAAATCCCATGGACAGAGGAACCTGGTGGGGTACAGTCCACGGGGTCGCAAAGAGTCAGATATGACTGAGTGACTGAGCACAGTTTCACAGTGGGGAATGAGACAAGTTGGGAGATCTGGGAACTTTTGCTAAAATGCTTGTGCCTGGACACACCTCTCTTCCAAACAGCAAAATATAAAGAAACTAGGACTAAAATTAACTGCCTGCATGTGCATTTGGGGTGAACTCTGGACAAAAGATACAGAGAGACCAAAAAACCCAACTGCCACTTTAGAAGAACCGGGAGCAAAAACTTGGTGTCAGGAACAAAAGCAAGGTACAGAGCATGCCCTCTGCCCACAACACCTAAGCCACCCCTCCAGCCCAACCTCTGGACACATCCCTACCCTCACCCCAAATAAGGAACAAGCTTGTCCCCTCCCTAGGGGAGCAAGCAAGCAAGGGAACCTGTTGTTTATTCTTGCTCTGCCCTACTACAGCAGGGGCCCCAATAAAGCCTTGCCTGGAAAAAAAAAAGGTCTTCAAAAAAGATTTAAAATCTTGCAGCTCTCTTGATTTGCCACTAGGTGGTGGTCCTATAGGTGTGTGACTGAATCTCACCAAAAGGAAAGATTGAACGGTGGATCAGCTGCCATATTAACACAGGCACACAAACTGTCTCGGTGGTTCAAAATCATTAGTCTGGGTTTCACTGACATCTCCACCTTCACACTTACTTCTACATATTCCTTGAATTGTAGCATATCCAACTGAGGGGAATGTAATCACTCTCTCAAGGCCTCTGAGATTATTTGGTCAAAAATTCAGGATAATAATATGAAAACAGAATATGGTTAGTAAAGATTTTGGGGCTGCGATGTGGAATCTGGGAACAGATTCTATCCAAGATGAAAGTTAACCAGTGGCAAATGATCATATTGCATACCTTAAACTTATGCAATGTTATATACCATTATCTCTCAATGAAGCTGAAAAAAATAAAGTAAAATACAGGGGTAAATAACAAATGAAAAATAAAAAACAATAACAATGTCTTACAACTTATTGAATAAAATAAGAATCTGAGAATCTATACCATAAATTAATAAATACATATATAAATTAGAAAAAAAAAAGAGAGAGAGAGAGAAAGTCTCAAGAATACTGGAGTGGGAAGCCATTCTCTTCTCCAGGAGATGTTCCCAACCCATGGGTTGATCCTGGGTCTCCCATATTTCAAGCGGATTCTTTACCATTTGAGCCACCAGTGAAGCCCCCCCACCAAAAATATATAAATTAAAAAAAAAGTTAACCAGTGGAGCTTATAATAAGGGTTACTTGAAACCCATGTTTAGGCTTATGATGTTATGCTAATAATTCTTTCCAAAATAGGCCCCAGTCTTGGCCACTTCATGTTAACTTCTTCTTCTGTTGAGGTGCAAGACTGGGGACCCAGCAATGGTTGCCCCACACTTCTTTAGGGTGCTGCGTACTCAATAGCCATAGTAATGTCCTTGGTATGTGTGTATGGCCTGAGTGGGGAGGGGAGTTCAGCTAAAATCGAGGTAAATGGAACTGAAATGGAGCAGGACCCTACAGTCCTTACCACCTTCTTCCCCTTCATCGTCCCACCCATGTTCTCTGCTGACCTTTTGTCTGTGGAAAAACTTCAGCCAAATAACACGTCCAGGGGCTTCCCTGGAGGTCTATTGGGTAAGAATCTGCCCACCAACGCAAGGGACAATTTCTGGTCTGGGAAGATTCCACATGCCATGGGGCACATAAGCCCACGTGCCACAACTACTGAAGCCCTCTTGCCCTAGCGTCCATGCAGCAAGAAGCCGTTGCAAAGATAAGTCCGTGCACTGCTATTAGAGAGTAGCCCCAGCTCTCCTCAACTAGAGAAAAAAACCTGAGTGCAGCAAGGAAGATCAATGCAGCCAAAAATAAATAAATAAATTGTTTTTTTTAGAAAAGAATAAATCTAGTCAGAGAAGTAAGAAAATGCAGAAGCAAAGAAAATCAGTCAAAGAGACCAAATAATAATAATGTCATCATTAAGCACAGCTAAGGACCTTTAGTTCCTTCTCAATAGCTATAGATAAAAATCTGAGCCATATCCTGTGAGCTCTTATAGATACCAAAACCCCGACCAGGTGGAGAATTTAACTATATAATGACCAGACTGTAGCCATGACATAAGCTGCCACAATTCCAAGAACTGGCCTCAAGGAAATGGGAATAAACCTACCCTGGAACTGAGGATTAACTGTACTTAATCAAGATGACCCTGGTCAGATCACCGATGACCAACTTCAAGATGACCGTCAGAGCTGACTGCTGTTTCTGTTGTTTCTGCATGCAGCCCCTCTGTCTATAAAAGCTCTTGTGCCCTATTGTCAGGGGTTGGGGAGTAGTTGACCTTTGGACAACCATCCGCCTTCCTGACCCCTGGTTGCCAGCAACCAAAATAACGCAAACTGTTCTTTCCACCAGCCTGGCCTCTTTAATGGTTTTGGAGTGGCGAGCAGCTGGATCCCACTTTCAGTTACAGAATCACCGTAGTCATTTTCATCATCCCCTTGTCTGCAGTCTCCTAACTCAGCTGGTACTCGTGGGACCAGTGGTCCTTTGACTTGTACAATCGCATTTTTCTTTCTTTCTTTCTTACCACCCTTCTGTATCTGTTAATAGATACATCAAAGAAAGAGACTGGATGGCTATTAAAATCATTAACAATGGGAAAGTTTCCATCTTCTTGGAGCAGAAAAGTGCTCATGAGAGATAGGATTGTGAGGGTCTGTGAAGCTCAAGTTTACGATCTTAACCTTGATACCACATTGCCAAATGGTTATGTCCACTCTGGACCCTCATTTGCTCTCTTAAGAAACGTGGAATGAATCTACTGCTTCTTCCATGCTTTGATGAATGACGCTGAAGAAAGCTCTCATGTCCTTCTTGAATCTGTTCTGGTTAAACATTAGAGCGATAAGAAATCCACTAAAAACTCTAGATGTGCTTTTTCTGATGATGAAGACCAGCACTTTTCAATGGAGGCTGTTCCACTAGTTAGGGGCCATCTTAGAAATGTGGAGGGGGTGTTTTGGTTGTTATGATGATTGTGGGGTGCAACTGACATAATGTGGGCTTCCCAGGTGGCGCAGTGGTAAAAAATCCATTTGCCAAGGCAGGAGACGTGGGTTTGATCCCTGGGTTGGGAAAATACTCTGGAGTAAGAAATGGCAACTCGATCCAGTATTCTTGCCTGTTAAATCCCATGGACAGAGGAGCCTGGGGGGCTACAGTCCATGGGGTCGAAAAGAGTCATACACAACTGAGCACGCACGTGCAAGCACTGGCTTACTGTTGGCAGAAGTAGGGCTAGGGCCAGCAAGAAAGGCTGGGATCCCAGGGGAGAATTGAACTGCAGGTGGGTAGATGGGCAAAAAGCCTTTGCATAGGATTTGTGTTGGTGTTTGATGCCGCAGGGCCCTGTGCTCCCTTCTCCATCACCAGCCTGATAACTAGAGTCAACATCCCGTGTCTCACCGGTCCTGGCCAGAGATGCCGGATGTCCCAGGAAGTAAGCAACAGCCTTGTGCTTCAAATATCTGGATATTCATTTCACTTATGTAAAATCATATTTATAATTATCTGAATCTAGAACACTGACTTATATAATCATAGATCAGTTTCTGTAAATTTTTTAAAAAGCTAGGTCCTTTTATTTTTTAAATAGTATTAACATTATATAAGCTAGTTTTTTTTTTTTTTTTTTTTATGTTGTTGTTCAGTTGCCAAGTTATAGTATCCAACTCTGAGACCTTCATGGACTGCAGCATGCCAGAGTTCCCTGTCCTTCCCTGTAAACGCCTATCTCCTGGAGTTTACAATGAATATATGTTATTTTATTATAATTTAACTGTCATTTTTCCTTTTCCATTACTAGGTTAGATCAGAGTCTTAGTCCATTTGAGTTGCAATAACAAAATACCAAAGCCTGGGTAGTTTATAAACACCAGAAATTTATTTCTTACAGTTATGGAAGCTTGAAGTCCTAGATCAGGGTGCCAGCATGTTTGGATGCAGGCTCCTTTTCAAGTCACAGAATTCTCCCTGTATCCTCACATGGCAGAAGAGAAGGGCCGAGGCAATCTCTGGAGCCTCTTCTGTATACAAGGCATGAATCTCATTCATGAGGTTTCACCTTCATGATTTAAGGATCTACCCAAGCCCCCACAGATTAATACCATCACCTTTGAGGGTGAGGATTTCTATGTATGAATTTGGATGTGCAGGGACAAATATTAAGACTTTGTGAAGTGAACCTGTTAGTTGCTCAGTCATTTCTGACTCTTTTGTGAGCCCATGGACTGTAGCCTGCCAGGCTTCTCTGTCCATGGAATTCTCCAGGCAACAATACTGGAGTGGGTTGCCATACCCTTCTCTAGGGGATTTTCCTGACCCAGGGATCGAACCTGGATCTCCTGCACTGCAGGTGGATTCTTTATCATCTGAGCCACCAGGGAAGCCCCAGAGGAGTTAGTAATCTATGTTTTTTAGGTTCAAGAACTAACACATTATATTCTCTATAAATTTAATTTCATACATCAAAAAGGATTTTATATAATATTTACTCTAATGTAAAACAAAGTATAATACTGTATGTGTTAGTTTCTATTGCTCTTTTTTAACAAATTACTTAGTGATTTAAAATAGCATAAACTTATCGTATTAGAATTCAGTTGTCAGAAGCCAGAAATGGAGGGTTCACTGGGTTTAAATCAAAGTGTCATCAGGGCCATGCTCCCCCTGGGGGCTCTTGGAGGAGCAGCTATACCCCTGCCTTTTCCAGTTTCTAGAGGGCACCTGCATTTCTTTGCTCATAGCTCCTTCCTCCTACTTCAAAGCCAACTATATAGCATCTTCAAATGTCTCTATGACTCTGACCTTCTTACTTCCGTTACATCTCCACCTGACATTGACCACCCCCAACTCCCTCTTATAAGGATTCTGATGACTTCACTGGGCCAACTGGACAATCCAGGCATAACCTCCCTCTCTCAAGAGGTTTAATTTAATCACACTTGCAGAGTCCCTTTTGCCATGTAAGATAATATATTCACAGGGTTGTGGGGTAGGACCTGAGTATCTTTGGGGAACCATTATTCTGTCTACCATGTTTTAAAATTTATTTATTTAGGCTGCACTGGGTCTTTGTTGGTTTGTGTGGGCCTTCTCTAGTTGTGGCGTGCTGGCTTCTCATTGCGGTGGTTTCTCTTGTTGCAGAGCACAGACCAAAGGTAATGCCTGCTTCAGGAGTTGCAGCTCTCAGGCTCAGTAGTTGTGGCACAGGGGTTTAGTTGCTCCATGGCATATGGAATATTCCCGAACCAGGGACTGAACTCATGTCCCCTGCATTCTCATCCACTGCACCGCCCTCTACCATGTTTTAATAATATAATCTTGTTGTTCTGAGAAGGTTGAGACTCACCGTTGAAACTAAAGCACCAGGCTTGATGCTCCTTCTCTCTTTCTGACTTCAGGCAGGTAGATGTCTTCCTTGACCTTGGGTTGGGCTGAACCTGTGTCTAGAGGAGAGTGAGATCATCTCTACCAGGCAGAGCTACTGGCTCCCAAGGGTAGACCCTGGCTCTTGCCAGGCAATGTGGATGCAGACATTCATTTGAGACTAACATGAAGAACTCCTATTTAATCGCTCCCCCCGCCCCCCAAGAGCATGTGATGTTTACTTTTGGGGCACCCAATTTTAAATGTCTTAATGTGTTTTACCCTTTGGGATAGATCAGAGTTCGCTGAATTATTCTCTAGTTCCAGGCACTATGTGTTATGACCTAAAAACTGGGATACATGGAGAGAGTTTCCCAGGTGGTGCTAGCTACCTGCCAATGCAAGAGACACAAGAGAATTGGGTTCAATCCCTGTGTCAGAAAGATCCCCCGGAGAAGGACATGGTAACCCACTCCGTATCCTTGCCTGGAGAATCCCATGGACAGAGGAGCCTAGCAAGCTACCATCCATGGGGTCGCAAAGAGTCAGACACGACTGAAGTGATCTAGCATGCATGCAAGGTCTGACAGATGATTCTCCAGCTGCTTCCAAGAGCAAAGAAGCATCAGGAGATGCAATTGGGTTGAAGACACATTAGAATTTTGGATGTATCTTGATGGTTTTGGGGAAGAAAATGGACAGAATAAATAAAATAAATTTGCTATCATTTATTAAGTTCTGTATGAACACAGCCAAGTGCTGTGCCATATCCATTGTACGTATTATCTCATTTGCCAGTGAGGTAGAAATTATCACCCTTGTTTTATAGGTACTATCTCAAAGTTGTCCTGCTAAGTTGCTTCAGTCACGTCTGACTCTTTGCGATCCTATGGACTGTAGCCTGCCAGGCTCTTCTGTCAATGGGATTCTCTAGGCAAGAATACTGGAGTGGGTTGCCATTCCCTTCTCCAGGGGATCTTCCTCACCTAGGGATCGAACCTGGGTCTTTTATGTCTCGTGCATTGGCAGGCAGGTTCTTTACCATTAGTGCCACCTGGGAAGCCCGTGGTCCTAGAAGGCTCAAAATTCAAATGCAGACCTGTTTAACTCAGAAGCCAGTGCTTATAAACTAGTACACTTACAGAAACCCAGAGCACAGAAATCCGTAAACAGATGCATCCCAGAAACTAAAAATATTACCTGGAAGATAAGCCATAGCTCCAGATCTGCAAGTGTCTTTCTTTTCAACCTCAGTGAGAGCTGTCTGATGATCAAGATGAGCGGCCTCCAGTGTGCAATAGCTGGGATTTTAGACAAATCCTTCCAATGTCCTCATTCCTAGGAAAGAAGGTATTGGTACTTTTCTGGTAGCAGACATAAAGTGTAAGGGAGATTTGACAGAATGATAGATATGAGGGCTTTCTTCTTCAAAGCCAGCCTCCTTTCATAACACATCCTGTGGTCCAACATACCTACATTCATCAGAGAATGCTCAGACCTCCATGCCCTGGGAGGGACACTGTGGGAGAGCCAAGGAATATTAGACAAGAGGGAGGCCCCTTGGAGCCTAGAGAGTACTTAGTCTCTCAGTCATGTCCAACTCTTTGCAGTCCCATGGATTGTAACCCGCTGGGCTTCTCTGTCCATGGGATTCTCCAGGCAAGAATACTGGAGTGGGTTGCCATTCCCTACTCCATGGGACCTTCCCGAGCCAGGGATTGAACCCGACTCTCCTGCTTTGCAGGCAGATTCTTTACTGTCTGAGCCACCAGGGAGGAGAGAGGTTATATATATGGCAAAGGGTCAATTTACCATCTGTTACTTTCTGCCAGTAGTCTACCCATGGAGGAAACAAGGGCCCCATCTCACTTGAGAAAGTCCAAATCTGACAGCTGAAGGGTCCCAGAGCAGCAAGCATCACCTCTCCTCTTCTCTTGGACCACTTCAGCTGTCTCTGCTTTGGATTGACAGAGGCATCTGGTTGCTAAAAATACCCTACTGACCAAGTGCTGCCCATTCCAACTAAAGCTGAGCACGACTGCAATCCAGGACTTACTACTCCTTGCAAAGGAACTTTTCCAAAGTTTTCAGGCCCAATTTGAGAAGCACACCCGCCCATGGTCTTTTTCTACTTTGTCAGCTTGGCTGGGCAGTGGAGGGGATCCTTCCTGGGTCACTGTCCTCTGGCCTGCCCCATCCCGGTCTCCAGGAAAAGAAGCAGAAGGGGGAGTGAGAGAGGGCCCAGGGGCTGGAGTGGGTAGGGAAGGGGAGGTGCTTGTCCATTTATAGACTTGCTCTTTGGGATGCCGAAGGTGCTGAAATAGCTGCGAGGACAAGGGACTTGGCTCAGTTTTAAATATCTGCCGAGCTGCCCGAAGACTCTGAGATGACAATAGGGGGAATGGAGAATGTGGAGGTCTTCACTGCTGAGGGCAAAGGCAGAGGTCTGAAGGCCACGAAGGAGTTCTGTGCTGCCGACATCATCTTCGCTGAGCGGGCTTATTCCGCTGTGGTTTTTGACAGGTATGGAATGTGGGTTGTTGCCTTCCTTCCTCCTGGTGATTTGGCCAGTGCCAAACTCTCAAATACTTTGCTCTCAAAATTGAGGGAGAGTAGCGCTGACATATATACACCACTGTGTGTAAAATAGGTAGGTGGTGGGAAGCTGCTGTGTAACACAGGGAGCTCAACCTGGTGATATGATGACCTAGAGGGGTGGGGTAGGGTTAGGGTGGGAAGGAGACGGTATATGTATACATATAGCTGATTCACATTATTGTACAGCAGAAGCTAACACAACATTGTAAAGCAATTATCCTCCAATTAATAAAAAAATAATCATGGGAAGGGATACAATTCATGTGGCTGTTGATAATGACAGGTACATGCACAGCTGGCATTACTTTCTCTGCATGGGATTTGCCCTGGTGCCTAGGAGGGTTGCAAAGGTGATTGAAGGCTTTAGGGCATACGCTCAGGACAGTGGGCTTCCCTGGTGGCTCAGACAGTAAAGAATCTGCCTGCAGTGCAGGAGACCTGGGTTCAGTCCCCGGGTGGGGAGGATCACTTGGAGAAGGAAATGGTTATCGACTCCAGTTTTCTTCCCTGGAGAATCCCATGGACAGAGGAACTTCGCAGGCTACAGCCCGTGAGGTCGCAAAGAGTTGGACATTACTGAGTGACTAAGCACAACACAAGCACTCAGAACGTAAGTGAACTTGCCCAAGTGGGAGTGCTGTGAGTGGAGATGGTGGAGGGAAAGGGAAGGAAAAGGAGGTGTGGTGTCTAGGAGACATTCTTCTATGGAAGGCTCCATATTTTTCGCTTCTGAGGTGTAATAGATATATTAGAAGATTAAGTAATTGCTGAGACTTTAAAAAAGTAATTGCAAACACACAAGTAACACTGGAATCCATTTACCTTTGAAAATTAGAATATCACCAATGACCTGTAATCCTGTTTCACCTTTCTCACCCCAGGTCCCAGTTCCCTCTGTCTTTCCTCAGAGGTAATCCTTGTTTTAATTTTAATGTGTTTCCTTCTAGAATATTCTTGTACTATTATATCTCTCTACATATAGAAATAGATATATAGATAGATAGATACCTATATATATATATCTGTACTTATCAAAATGCATAGCTGTAGTTTGTTTTTTCTTTTTTAACAGAAATGGCAATATACTTTTTTTTTTCCTGGCCACACTGTGTGGTTTGGGGGAATCTCAGTTCCCTGACCTGGGATTGAACCTAGGGCATGGCCACGAAAGCACAGAATCCTAACTACTAGGTCACCAGGGAACTCCCAATAATATACTTTCGATGTTTTCCTTGAACTTGCTCCTTTCACTAAACAATATGTTTTGATATTTATCCTCATGGGAACTGTTAAGTCTATAGCCACTTCTTTTAAATCGTCAAAGATCTGTGGGTTTTTTTTTTTTCTTTTTTGCCCACATGTAGATCTATCCATGTTGATCCATATGCTATATGGGCCACCAATTTTAACTGCTGTGGGTATTTTACCATATGAATATATGAACTTTCAAAAATCTATTGCCCCGTTGAGAGACATTTGGTGGTTTCCAATTGTTCATAAAAACAAATGTTTCTGTGATTGAAATCCTTGACCATGTCCACTTGCATACATGTGTGATTATTCTCTAGGCGAACTGGCTAGGAGAGAAATCACTGTGCCTTGGGATGCACTGTTTTCCATTTTAACAGGCCCTCCGAAGAGAATCTATTAAATTTACATTCCCATTTCCCTTACAGTCCTGTCCATACTTGACCACCACTCTTTTGCATGCATGCGTGTTCAGTTGCTTTAGTTGTGTCCGACTCTCTGCGACCTCATGGTCTGTAGCTCGTCAGGCTCCTCTGTGCATGGGATTCTCCAGGCAAGAATGCTGGAGGGGGTTGCCATACCCTCCTTCAGCGGATCTTCCCGAACCAGTAGTAATAATCTTTATTTTTAAAAAACCCTCCACTGTGATAACATTATGACAGTATTCTCTGAGCCCCCAAATTGGGGTTGATGACTGACACTGATGTGGTCTAAATTAAGATGGTCTCTGATAATCTAGATTTGGTGGTTGACTCACTGTATGGCCATCCTGAGAATAGGCACAGCTCTTCAGAGATAATTTAAGAAGCATTCAAATTCTCGTTTCTTCCTGCCCACCAAGACCTTCAGGGAAAAGGCTGTGAAGGGAGTATATGGCTAGCTACAGCTGAGGGATTTGGAGAGGCAGAGATGACAGTAATACTTCCTCAGGGGGGTGTGTCTTTATTTACTTGTGTGGGTGTGTTGGGGGCAGTTGAGGAATCAATTGGACTCAGAATTAAGACAGAAAAAGCTAGAAACACAGGGACTCTGAACAATGATCTTAGTGCTACTACTGAGTCGCCACTAAAAGTCGCCACTTTTATAGAACATCCATGGGTGTCTTCAACTCCGTAAAAACCAGTATTGCCAATCAGTTTCCCTTTCACGAGTGTCCGAAGTTGTGTGGATTTTCCTTCCATTACAAGAGTAAAACTTAGGAAGAGAAAAATATATCTTCACATGAAGCTAACATTGACTTGGTTGTCTACTTCCTTCCAGCTTATTTTAAAACGTTGTTTATTCACTAAGTTGTGTCTAACTCTTTGTGACCCCACAGGCTCCTCTATCCATGGGATTTCCAAAGCAAGAATACTGGAGTGTGTTGCCATTCCCTTCTCCAAGGGATTTTCCCAAGCGAAGGATTGAACCTGAGTCTCCTGCATTGGCAGGTGGATTCTTTACCACTGAGTCACCAGGGAAACCCATTTTAAAACAAAGGTTTCATTTATTTGTACTATTAGTTGGGATCTTATCTAAACTTCGAGCATGCCCAGTCATGTCTGACTCTTTGGGACCCCATGGACTATAGCCCAAGAGGCTACTGTCTGTAGAATCTTCCAGACAAGAATACTGGAGTGAGTTGCCATTTCTAACTCCAGATCTTCCTGGCCCAGGGATCAAACCTCCCCTTCTTGTGTCTTTTGCGCTGGCAGGCAGATTTTTTTTTACCACTTCCCAATCTGGGAAGATTTTCATTTAATGATTTAGGTATCTTCTGTGTTACTATACTTTCTTTGTAGAGTTTAAGACTGCATACTTTCTGACCATTCCTTTATAAATGGACATTCAGATTGTTTACATGTTTTTCTTATTATAAAAAATTCATCATTCATTTGAAGTAATAACTATATAAAAACAACTTTAGTGCATGTTGCAGATAAAATGCTAATAAAATCTTATTGTTATAATATTAATAAAGATTAGGATGATTAGAGTAAATGATCTTTAAAGTGATTTAAAAAATTGCAAAGATTATTTTTTAAAGTGATTTACCCAGTACACCTGAAACTAATACAACATTTCAAGTCAAGTATATTTGAATAAAAAAGAAAGAAATATGGAAATTGAAATGACTGCTTCATAATTAAAAAATAAGAGATATAATCAAACTCATCACTGCAAAAATGAGGGAACTGCTCAGGTGTACCTGAGACAGCCTAGAGAAGCATCAGAGGAAAGCTTTGCTCATCATATCCTCACTCCAATTTTAGGCTCCTGATGAGATTCGGCCACTGTAAGGGAGAAACCTGACTGCGAAAGTAGGACCAGGTGACCCACAAAAGTCACCCTATGAAAGAAGCATTTTCTAACACTTGTTACTGCAAACCAGGCTATCTGCATTACCTTCCAAAGTGAAGATTTTATCTTTAGTTGAGTAGTGTATTAAATGAAAATCTCTTCTTGCAAACAATACATGAAATATATATGTATATGTATATGTATATGTATATGTATATGTATATGTATATGTATATATTCTGTGAATCATTACAGGGCTTCCTAGGTGGCACAGTGGTAAAGAATCTGCCTGCTAATGCAGGAGATGCAACAGACGAGGGTTCGATCCCTGTGTCGGGAAGATCCTCGGAGTAGGAAATGGCAACCCATTCCAGTATTCTTGCTTAGAAAATTCCATGGACAGAGGAGCCTGGACAGCTAAAGTCCATGGGATTGTAAAGGGTCAGACACGACTGAGTGACTGAGTACACACACGAACATACATGAAGCATTACAATAAATGAGCCCCTGTGAAACCACCATCCTACGTAACTAGAACATTCTATTACATTCATCTTGCCTACTTTCCCTATCCTGTCCCATACTTGTCCCAAAGGTAACTACAGTAGTATCCTGAATTTCATGTTACTTATTCCCCTGTGTTTTCAATGATAGTTTTGCCATATATGTACATATTCCTAAACAATATATAATTTCACTTTTATGGCTTGTTTTTCATCTTTTAAACTGGGGTATACAGTTATAGGTGGTTTTATGCTCTTGCTTCTTTCATTCAAATGTTCTTCTATTATTTATCCATATGGTTTTTTGTAACTAACAAAATGAGTAAGCTCTGTATGTGTATGTACCACAATTTATGTTTCCATCTTCCTGCAAGTAGTTGCTATGGACATTTTTGTTTGTATCTCTTGGTGAACAGATACATGGGGTGTGTATCTTAGGAGTGGAATTTCTGGTTTATGATGCATGAGATATTTAGCTTTAAAATATAATGCTGCACTGTGTCATGTTGACTTGCAAGTTGAATTGTGTCTTTGCTAGAATAGACTGGGCTTAGCATTCAGAGCAGCTCTGCAGGCCTTTATTATATAGCCCTTGGTCTGGTTAGAATCTCTTTAATTTGGTTGGTTGGAAAAACAGGTCATCTGCTTAAACATAAAAGGCCAAGAATAAAACAGAGATAATCCATTGAGATCTGGCAAATGAGCGGCACTTGGGCACCAGGATCTTTGGTAGACATGGCTAATCAATCACGCAACACCTTCTTCCTGAACTCCAAATTGGCCTCACTGTTCTTTCTAACAGGGTACTCCAGGCAGCCACTGCGAATCAACCAAAACTGACATTTAGAAGGAAGCTTGTGTGTCATGTTTTTTTTGGGTTCTGAGTTTCATGCTGGAAGGGGATGAAGGCAAAGTAGGTGGATAAGGTCAATTTACCAAGGAGTCGTCTTTCATGGATTTAGTCTTTGAAAGTGGGTGAGACCCCAAGCATGGTGGATAAGCTTGAGTTGTTCAAGGTTTCTCTCTTCTCCTTTAGCTCTGTACTTCACTTTACATAAGCTTATTGTCCTGTGGCACGTGGGAATCTTCCCAGACCAGGGATCAAAACTGTGTCTTCCTGCAATGGCAGACAGATTCATTTTTAGGAGCTTCACTGGTGGTTGGATGGTAAAGAATCTGCCTGCAATGCAGGAGACCCCGGTTTGATCCCTGGGGGAAGATCCCCTGAAGAGGGAAATGGCAACCCACTCTAGTATCCTTGCCTGGAGAATTCCACGGACAGAGGAGCCTGGCCTGCTATAGTCCACTGGGTCACAAAGAGTCGGACACGACTGAGTGACTAACACTAACCTTTAAAACTTATTTTAGAATTATTATTTTTTAATATAATTTTATTTATTTATTTTGGCTGTGTTGGGGTTTTGTTGCGGGCTTTTCTCTAGTTGGGGCGAGCAGGGGCTACTCTCTAGTTGTGGTACTCAGGCTTCTCAGTTCGGTGGCTTCTCTTGTTGTAGAGCACAGGCTTGAGGGCATGTGGGCTCAGTAGTTACAGTTCCCAGGCTCTAGAGCACAGGCTCAATAGTGTGACCCAAGGGCTTAGCTGCTCTGCTGCACGTGGGATCCCCCTAGACCAGGGATCAAACCTGTGTCCCCTGCGTTGAGAGGTGGATTCTTTACCACTGAGCCACCATGGAAGCCCAGCATTATTTTGTTTGAATTTATTATTGTTAAGGAGGTGAGAGGTCTTTTTAATATGGCTATTGGTCATTATGTTTCTTCTTCTGCAATTTGTCTATTTTCTATTGATGCCCTCACTTAAAAATTATATTGTAGCTCATTTGTTCATTACTACAGTTCATGTACTTCACAGGGAAGCCTGGCATGCTGTAGTCAATGGGGTCACAAAGAGTCGGACATGACTGAGGGACTGAACAACAAAAAAGATGTTATCAGTTCCAAATCTTTCCCTGGAGCATCTGTAAGCTTAAAAGCCCCCGACACTGAGTTTCTATTGCCTTCTAGGTAGAACAAGGCTGTTGGCAGTCTGGAGGTGAAAAGTGTGTATTTCTTGATGACAACAGAGATGATGTAGAGTACCAGTTGGGCCATAGAAGGGAATTGGATCATAGGACCCTGAAGATCTCTTCCAGTCTGAGATTTTCTGAGTTATACCATTTTTTTCAGGATATGCAAGGGACTACAGTGTGGCAAGACAGGGGTGTTAGGCTAATATAGGAATAAAGCTTGTTTTGATTTAGTTTAGCATCAAATACAGCAAATATACTTTTCATAAGGAAAGTGGCCATGGCAGTTCTAGAAGCCAAAAATACTATTCGATTTTTTCTTTTTTTTATTTGATAAAGTCCCAGATGTCTTACATTTAGAGAATCTCTAGCCTATGGGTTCCTGACCTGGGTCCTTGGATCCTTAGCTAGGGAAGCACCTGTGACGGGAGGATCAAAATGTATGTGGATGTGCATGCATGCTTTTTATTTCTGGGGAGAAAGTTATTACTTTCAAAATGGTCCTCAACCCAGAAGAAGGTTGAGACCCATCAAATTCATTCAAGTCCTCTCTCTTACAGCTGGGGAAACTGAGGCTTAGTGAGGCTTTCCCAGGTCACACAGGGCAGGGTAGGGGTTGAGTCTCCCAGGATCTTGTCTGTCATCGCTTTTCACTATCCTCCCCAACCACCCACCCCCTACAAGTGGGCCTACCATTGCCTACCTAATTTTCTTTGGTTCTTGTCAATTCAGTTATTAATATTTAGTTGTAATGAAAGAATATACATCTATTAATTGCAGAAGAATCAAGATCTGGTTCTGGGGCCTGAGAAAGGTTAGATCCAGAGACTCGTAGGTAAGAAACAGAAATATACATGTGACTACACAGGAAAGGGGGCTTCCCTCGTGGCTCAGGTGGTGAAGAATTTGCCTGCAACGCAGAAAATGTGGGTTAAATCCCTGAATTGGGAAGATCCCCTGGAGAAGGAAATGGCAACCCACTCCAGTATTCTTGCCTGAGGAAATTCATGGTCGGAGGACCTGGAGGGCTACTGTCAACAGGGTTGCAAAGAGTTGGACATGACTGAGTGACTAACACTTTCACTTTGATACAGGAAAAAAAATGTTTATAATAATACACCAATGTATTAGTTTCCTTTGTTGTTGTTTAGTCACTAAGTTGTGTCTGACTCTTGCAACTTCATGGACTGTAGTCTGCCAGGTTCCTCCATCCATGGAATTTCCCAGGCAAGAATACTGCAGTGGTTGCCATTTCCTTCTCCAGGGGATCTTCCTGACCCAGGGATCGAACTGATATCTCCTGCATTGGCAGGTGGATTCTTTACCACTGAACCACCTGGAAAGCCCCGATTAGTTTTCTACTCTTGGTATAAAATATTATCACAAGTTTAGTGGTTTAAACAACACAAATTTATTATCTTAACTAAAACAGGACTACGTTTCCAAGATTTTTCTTAGCTTCTATAGGCTGCCTGCATCTCTGGGCTTTATCTTTAAAGCAGTTGTGTAGCATCTTCTCCTCTGACCTCCTGCATCCTTCTTAGTTAGGACCCTAGTGATTATGTTAGACTCACACAGATGATTCAGGATTACCTCCCCATCTCAAGGTTCTTAATCTTAATTTCATCTGCAAGTCCCTTTTGCCATGTAAGGTAATTCATGTAGTTTCCAGGAGTAGGATATTAACATTTGGGGGGGGCTATTTTTCAGCTTACTTCAACCAATAAAATGCATTTCCTATTAATTCAATTTGTCATACATGATGTTAAGAAGTGAAAAGGACAGTGAATTTTTTTTTTTTTTAAAGTTCTTGACCAACTCCTAAATAATTCTGTTTAAAGAGTTAGAAGTGCGCAAGAGAACCTATCTATCCATTTGAGCAGGGAAAATCAAAGATGAAAATATGAGAAAAAGAAGATTTTTTTAAACTTTTTATTTTGTATTAGAGTATAGTCAATTAACAAGCAAAGCTGTGACAGTTTCAGGCGAACAGCAAAGGGACTCAGCCATACACACAGATGGATCCGTTCTCCCTCAAACCCCCTCCCATCCAGGGTGCACATAACAGTGAGCAGAGCCCCCTGTGCTGTACAGTAGGTCCTTGTGGGTTATCCATTTTAAATATAGC
Organism: Tragelaphus eurycerus; assembly: GCA_935064755.1. Classification (NCBI taxonomy): domain Eukaryota; kingdom Metazoa; phylum Chordata; class Mammalia; order Artiodactyla; family Bovidae; genus Tragelaphus; species Tragelaphus eurycerus. The sequence continues at coordinate 10,759,945 of CAKXYN010000070.1, read as the reverse complement.
AACGTGTACATGTCCATCCCAAACTCCCTAACTATCCCTTCTCCTCCAACAACTTTCCCCAACAACATAAGTTCATTCTCCAAGTCTGAGAGTTTGAAAAGAAAGTATTTTAGAAGAAATTACTGTCAGCTGGGCTTTTTGAAAATTAAGCCAGCTATGAGCTTCTTCAGGTCCAGCAGAGACGGCTGGGCTTTCAGCCCATGTAATTCTATGTGGACCCATGGGAACACCAGAATTAACTATGGCATATGCACAAATACATGTGTGACCTTAATCTGGTAACAGCTGGTGGGTAGGTGGTGGGATATAAGTGATGCTATAAATGGAAATAATTTAATAAAGGGATTAGAGAAATTCCTGAACAGATAGTTCAGAAAATGAGTAACTGTGAAAGTATTCGGGTTACAGTCTTCAACATTTGCATTTGATGTTAAGGATAACCACAGAGTAGATTTAGACATATATCTTTAATTTGGCACTTTAATTCATCTGCAGATGTCAGACGTGTTGATATGCCACATGACCCATAGTGAGCTGTATTGTCAAACTTGATTAACTAATCCTTAAATGCAGAAGTTTGGGGATACTCTTTGCGACCCCATCCGCAGCACGCCATGCCTCCTTGTCCATCACCAACTACCGGAGTTCACTCAGACTCACGTCCATCGAGTCAGTGATGCCATCCAGCCATCTCACCCTCTGTCGTCCCCTTCTCCTCCTGCCCCCAATCCCTCCCAGCATCAGAGTCTTTTCCAATGAGTCAGCTCTTCGCATGAGGTGGCCAAAGTACTGGAGTTTCAGCTTTAGAATCATTCCTTCCAAAGAAATCCTAGGTCTGATCTCCTTCAGAATGGACTGGTTGGATCTCCTTGCAGTCCAAGGGACTCTCAAGAGTCTTCTCCAACACCACACTTCAAAAGCATAAATTCTTCAGCGCTCAGCCTTCTTCACAGTCCAACTCTCACATCCATACATGACCACAGGACAAACCATAGCCTTGAGTAGACAGACCTTTGTTGGCAAAGTAATGTCTCTGCTTTTGAATATGCTAGCTAGGTTGGTCGTAACTTTCCTTCCAAGGAGTAAGCGTCTTTTAATTTCCTGGCTGCAGTCACCATCTGCAGTGATTTTGGAGCCCAGAAAAATAAAGTCTGACACTGTTTCCACTGTTTCCCCATCTATTTCCCATGAAGTGATGGGACCGGATGCCATGATCTTTGTTTTCTGAATGTTGAGCTTAAGCCAACTTTTTCACTCTCCACTTTCACTTTCATCAAGAGGCTTTTGAGTTCCTCTTCACTTTCTGCCATAAGGGTGGTGTCATCTGCATATCTGAGGTTACTGATATTTCTCCCAGCAATCTTCATTCCAGCTTGTGTTTTTAAGCAAAGATTAGGACAAATGCCAAGTTGTCCCCCAAACAATGTCACCTTCTCTCATTTGCATCTGAAGATGTGTTCTGAGGCTGGGAAGAGGGGTTTGGTAGAGTGTGGGAGGTGCATCCAGGTCTGAGTGAGGTGTGTGAGCTTTTTCCTGGGACCTGTGGCAGAGAAAATCGTGAAAGTTTCTATTTTAATCAAAGAAATGTTAAAAATCTCTAGCTCTGGTCTAGGGATGTATACCACCTAACTTCTGCTAAGGTAAATAATTGTGCAAATGTGAATCCCTTAAGGATTGACATGGGCCATTTAAAAACAAGATTAGGGGGCTTCCCTGGTGGCTCAGTAGTGAAGAATCCACCTGCTAATGCAGGAGATACAGGGTTTGATCCCTGATCTGGGAAGATCCCACATGCTGTGGAGCACCAAAGCCCAAATGGCACAACTACGGGGCTCTAGAGCTTATGGACAGCGCTACTGACGCCCACTCGCCTACAGCCCATGCGCTGCAAGAAGAGAATGCACTGCAATGAGAAGGCTACACACTGCAACTAGAGGGCATCCCCCCATCACAACTAGAGGAAAGCCCGAGCAGCAACAAAGACCCGGCAAAGCCAAAAGCAAACAAATAAAATTTTTTAAAAATGACATTAGGTAGATGCCGTAGCAAAAAGAGACTGAGAGTCAACTCTGACCATGTTTCTCTTCTCTGCAGAAGCCTCCACTGGACCTCTTCTGTCCCCTCCACCCCAGCCCCAGTAGCTGCAGAATAAGGTCTTATTACTGAAAGATGTATTCTAGGTCCCCTCCAGTCCAGTCATTTTTCCAACATTATTTCTCAATAATGTGATCTTGTCAAACAGTTCCTCCTGTCTCCTAGACACACCTGCCCTGACTGCTTCCCCCATGGAAGCCCTTGACTCATGCCAGTGCCTCTCCGTGGCAGAGCATTTAACCTTCTATGTATAACTTGGCTCACCTTCAGACAGTCAGAACCATGCCTCCTGGCCTCCTTGGTGATGGCCTTCCCAGATTCCTCCTTCCTTTACCTTGAATCCTGCAGCAGGATTCCTGGAGGGCATGCCTCATCTTCCTTATACGTGTTTATGCACCAGCCCAAACTGGGGAGTGCTTGAAGGCAAAGCCTGTATCTTCTTTATCTCTGTCAGCTAGCTCAAGGCAAGGCACATAACAGATGCTCAATAAATGGTTTTTAATAAACTTAGAACTTTTAATTTACTTTTAAAAATGGAAATATAGTAAAAAAAAATATAAAGAAAACAACAAAAAATTCAAAAGCTGGAGTATAGTTAATTTACAATATCATATTAGTTTCAAGTGCCTGACACACTGATTCAATATTTTTATAGATTATACTCCATCTAAAGTTATTACAAAACACTTGCTGTATTTCCCTGTGTTGTATCCTTCTAGCTTATTTCCTTACAGCTTATTTATTTTATACATAGTAGTTTGTATTTCTTTTTTTAAAAAAATTTGTCTTTCCAGAAGGAGGTGTAGGATCATGGAATCATTATCAATTATGATGAGACTTCTTTTTTTTTTTTTGAACAATACCTTCTTTTTAAATTTTTTATTTATTTTTTTTATCTTTTGGCTGCATTACAGCATGTGAGATCTTAGTTCCTCAACCAGGGATTGAATCTGCATCCCCCAGCATTGGCAGCGCAGAGTCTTAATCACGTGACTGCGAGGGAAGTCCCAGTAGTTTGTGTCTCTTAATCCGGTACCCCATCACGACCCTTCCACCTTTCCTCTCCCAACTAGTAACCACTAGTTTGTTCTCTACATCTGTAAGTCTGTTTCTGTTTTTGTTATACTCATCTGTTGATTTTATTTTTTAGATTCCACATGTACGTGATAACAAACATTACTTATCTTTCTCTTTCTGACTTATTTCACTAAGCATAATGCCCTCCAGGTCCATCCACATTGTTGAAAATGATGCCCAATAAAAACTTGTGAAAAGAAGAAAGATGGGAAGGAACAAGGAAGGAAGAAGGAATTCAAAATATTGTAAAGTTCTCCGGGTACTTGAGGGATTCGATGCTCTTTTTTTAAATTAATTATTTTAATTGGAGGATAATTATTTTACAATATTGTGATGGTTTTTGCCATACATCAACATGAATTGGCCATAGGTATACATGTGTGCCCCCTTCCTGAACCCCCCTCCTGGATGTGATTTCTTTAAGACAGACGCTGCTGCTGCTAAGTCGCTTCAGTTGTGTCCAACTCTATTAGACCCCATAGATGGCATCCCACCAGGCTCCCCCCGTCCCTTGGATTCTCCAGGCAAGAACACTGGAGTGGGTTGCCATTTCCTTCTCCAATGCATGAAAGTGAAAGTCGCTCAGTCGTGTTTGACTCTTAGCGACCCCATGGACTGCAGCCTACCAGGCTCCTCCATCCATGGGATTTTCCAGGCAAGAGTACTGGAGTGGGGTGCCATTGCCTTCTCCAACTCTCCCCCGCAATTTTTAAGGGGAGACCTCCTCTCAGGCTACAAGTTTTTAGGTAGCCCAGGAAGCCAGAACAGTTGGTCCAGTCCTCTCTGGCTGTGTTTTTAGAGGGCTCAACCACCTTGCAGGCGCCTTCTATTTGCATTTATCTGTTCAGGAACCAGTTATTTCCATACAAGGAGCTGAGCAGCAGCTGCCTTTCCATCCCTCTTGACTCTGACAGATGATACAACCCAGGGCTGCAGAGGAAAGAGTGAGCAGGGACCCGCTGGCTGGGGCAGGGCACACTCAGGGCTGTACACAAAGCAGGTAGGTTTGGGAGCTTCCTCTGCCTTCTGTGCTGGGAACAGTGTCAGGCACCAGGGACCCCTGTGAGAATAATATCTCTGGGAAGACAGTGATGACAAAATTTAAAGGTTATACTCCATTCATAGCTTTGACAAAATATTGGCTATATTGGAGTATAACCTTTAAAATCTGTGAATCACTACATTGTACACCTGTGACATATAATATCATACATCAACTATACTTTAATTAAATAAAGTTCTAGTACCACTTTCTGATTTATTTTATTGAAGTTTAGTTGATTTACAATGTTTCAGGTATACAGTAATGTGATTCAGTTAAACATATATATATTCTTTTACAGATTCTTTTCCATTATAGGTTATTACAACATATTGAATATAGTTCCCTGTGCTATACAGTAGGTCTTTGTTGTTTATCTATTTTCTATATCGTAGTGGGTATCTGTTAATCCCACATTCCTAGTTTATCCCTTCCCACTTAAAACCACATCTTAGATTCCAAGAGAAAGACTGCTTCTGCCAGCCAGCTTAGCTGATGACCTTCACCAAGCCACATTTCTCCTCCTTTGTCTCATTTTTTCAGTCCCCACAAGAGTCCCATTTACACAGTGCTTTGCAATTTTCAGAGATATTTTTAAGCAATTCTCTTTTGTTAAACCGTCACAGCAACCCTTTAGTGTATAGGTCATCACTGTCTTCCCAGTTGCCATTTCCTTTTCCAGGGCATCTTCCCAACCCAGGGACCGAACCCAGGTCTCTCACATTGTAAACAGATGCTTTACCGTCTGAGCCACCAGGGAAGTCAAATTGTAATTAAACATTTATTATAACAAAATGATCGTAAAGACTCTGATGAGACAAAATGAAGGCAAGATATTGTTGAACTGGTGGCTGAATTGAGTCAAGGCCTGATAAAGGATTGTATACATTGTTGTAAAGGTCTCTCCATCACCCAGTATGGGGTGAGGTCTCTACTGTAGTATCTTGGGGCTCTGTCCCTAGCCTTCTCCTGGTCCAAGTAGTAGTAGTGTCATAGTAATTAAAGGACTGCAATTCTGCGCAATTGTAAGTAATTCTACTCTTCCTCTCTCGTTGGGAAGACTTCAGGGAATACAAGGGAGTGAGGAAGACATTACTATGGGAATAACCTAACCTGTAAGTAAGCACTAACCTTTCAAAGCCTTCAGCACTTTCTGATTAATTACTGGCATTGCACCTCACAGCGGTTTGTGGAGTTGGCCACCTATCACTTCCACTTTCTCTCTGAGCCAAGAGAACACATCACGTAACACTGGTGACATCAGCAACTCTGTCATTCTCACTCTTCCCAAACACACAGAACTGTGACATAAATGTGTAGATGTCGTTCTGGGTAAAACAGGTCATGTCCCATTATACTGTAGATAATTAGGACTTTTTTATTCTTTGGAGAAAAGGACAGTCTAGTCAACAACAAGAAGGACAAGTGACACAGAATGTTCTTTCCCATGCCATGGTGCTAATGACCTGTGACTTTCAGCAAGAGGACTGTGAGGAATTTCCACCCACTTCCTTGGCTTCGAAGACTTCCCCGGTTTCTAAAGGGGAACTCCTATGTTGTGATCCAGGAACACCCTGTGTCCCTCCTCTTATAGTGCTGCTCATGCTGCCTGGTGACCCCAGTTCAATTGTTCCTCCAGCAACTCGTGATATTCCCAGTGCCTAACGCATACAGGTCGTAAATCTATACTTACTGAATTAAACTGAAGGGTTTATATGCAGAGTTCAACAGTGTCCCCTTCATTAGTTTCACTGAAAAATATCTGCCAGAAGATTAGGTACAGGGTTTCCTTGGTGGCTCAGTGGTAAAGAATCCACCTGCCAATGCAGGAGACATGGGTTCAATCCCTGATCTGGGAAGATCCCTCATGCTGTGGAGCAACAAATCCCATGTGCCACAACTACTGGGTCTGTGCCCTAGAGTCTGAGTCCCACAGCTACTGGAGCCCTAGAGCCTGTGCTCTGCAACAAGAGAAGCCACCACAATGAGAAGCCCTGGGAAGGCAACTAAAGAGCAGCCCCCGCTTGCTGCAACTAGAGAAAGCCCTCGCAGCAATGAAGACCCAGAAGGGCCACAAGTAAATAAATAAAATTATAAAAAAAAGAATGGTTACAGCTGGAAGGGACCTTTGGAAACCCAAGCCCCTCATTTTGAAAGGTGGGACTCTGAAGCTGAGAAAGACAAGGGCAGCCTACTGAGCCCATACTCAAATGCCAGTCTCCCAACAGCTGGTGTGGTGTCCCATGGTCAGTTTTCTCCCTCTATTTCCAGCCTGGTGAATGTTGTGTGCCACACCTGCTTCAAGAGGCAGGAGAAGCTCCACCGATGTGGGCAGTGCAAGTTTGCCCACTACTGTGACCGCACCTGCCAGAAGGATGCTTGGGTGAACCACAAGAACGAATGTTCGGCCATCAAGAGATATGGCAAGGTGCCCAACGAGAACATCAGGTGAGAGCTGGGCCCTGGGGTGGGGCTTTGGATTCCCAAATGTCAGGTGAGGAGTGGGGTGGCAGCGGGGGCACCACGCCTCGGTCCAAGCAAGCTGGGCTGAGAGCAAATCAGGAGAAAGCCCCAAAGAGACTATGATTGCTGCCTCTGTGCTCTCCCTCCATCTGGACTGTGCTTAGTCACTCAATTGTGTCCGACTCTTTGCGACTGTGGAAATAGCCTGCCAGGCTTCTCTATCCGCAGGGATTCTCCAGGTGAGAATACTGGCGTGGGTTGCCGTGCCCTCCTCCAGGGGCTTTTCCCAACCCAGGGATTGAACCCACGTCTCCCGCATTGCGAGTGGATTCTTTACCGTCTGAGCCATCAGAGAAGCCCTGCCCCACTTGGTCTGGGAAGCCCATTTATGAGGGAATTTCTGCTGGGTGGAGCTGGCTGCAGACTTGTTCTGTGTGGCTCCTCAATGTTTAATTTTTAAAAAGTGATCTGAGTATCATATAATATGGCTTATATGAGGAATCTAAAAAAAATGTCCAAATGAACATATTTACCAAATAAAAATTGAGTCACAGATGTAGAAAACTTATAGTTAACAAGTGAAACCAACATGATGCTGTAAATCAAGTATACTCTAATAAAAAGTAATTAAAACCTGACCTGCCGTGTCAAAAATTTAGGAAGTTGCACATTAAAAAAATTAAGATTTCTGGCTTCTCTTAAAAAAATGTGAAGATTTGGCAATATGAGAACTCAATAGCAACTAACCTCTTTAAAAAAAAATGGAACTTTTCCAATTATCACAGCTCCACTCATCCCCAAGGTTGTACACTAGCCCTCTGGACTCATTAGACCTGAAGGCATTTGCATTGCAAAAATCTCTGCGCCAATACCTTAATTCCAGAGCTACCAAGTCCAGGAGGCTCCACCAGGGTAGGACCTGATGCTAGATTGCAGGTAGGTGCTTATGAAGTTGGCAATGGAGAGTGGAGGAAATGGGGATGGTGATGCTGGAGCATTTGAACTGAGCATTTTAACTGTGAAGTTAACGCCCAGACTGGAATCATCATATCCTGGTAACTTATGGGAAACTGCAAAATGAAATTGCTTAGTCAGCCTCCCCATCCCCTGTCCCCCTTAGTTCCATTTGTTGAAATCTTACTTCTTCTATTCCCCTACTCCTTCTTTTTATAATTTCATGTGAAATTTTATTTATTTATAAATTTCCCTCTTATTGAAGTGTAATTGATTAAGTCATAAGATATTGATATTTAAAATGTATTGTATATTGTGTTGATTTGCTATACATGTATATCGTGAAAGATCTATTTATCCGTGGTCACCCAAGACAAGCTTTCTAAGTGAGTACCCTGCAGGTTCAGAGTGCCACCACCAATCTGGAGTGGTGGGCCTCTTTCTTTGGTCTCTTCCTGCCTTCTGTAAAGGGAGGGCAGTATGAGAATCAGCACTCTGGAGGTTAGCATGGCAGGGAATGTGTATTACCCTCACTTTACTCGCCATTGGAGCGGTTCAGAGAGGGCAAGCAACTTGCCCAGAGTCACACAGTAAGAAGTGGAGTCATCACTTCTTCTCCAGTGTTTATCTCAGTTAGCCGCAGGGTCAGGAGAGACACAGGTAACTGGACCTCACTGTGTCCCCAGACCCCTCTCATGGTTTCCCAGACCACAAAATATGGCTTCCGCTTCTGTCTTCACCTTTATTCGCTTTCTTCTCCTTGCTCCCTAGCCCCAGCACCTTGCTGTTTCTTTTTCCCCCCTGCTTATTTTCACTGGACCCTGTAGCATGTGGGATCTTAGCTCCCTAACCAGGGACTGAACCCACGTCCCCTGTTGTGGAAGTTCAGAGTCTTAACCACTGGACCATTAGGGAAGTCCCCACTTTGCTACTTCTAATCATGCCAAGCTCTCTCTCTCTCTTTAGGGCCATTGTATTCGTTCCTCTTTCCCCATTTGCACAGAGTTGGCTCCTGTTCACTCCACTGGCAGCTCTGTGTGCCTCCTCCAGCCTCCCCTGAGCACCTTGGTTTCCCCTCCCCCTTCCACTCAGGTCACCCTGTTTGATTTGGGGCATAGCACTTAGCATTAGTTTAGATTATCTTTTCAACTTAGGTCTCCCCTATTCTAAGAGGGCTTCCCTAATAGTTCAGTCAGTAAAGAATCCACCTGCAATGCCGGAGACATGAGTTTGATCCCTGGGTGGGGAAGATCCCCCGGAGAAGGAAATGGCAATCCACTCCAGTATTCTTTGCTGGGAAATCCCATGGACAGAGGAGTCTGGCAGGCTACAGTCCACGGAATTGCAAGAGTCAGAAAGGACTTCGTGACTAAATCACCACTCTAAGACGCTTCACGACACAAGAAATTCCATCCATCGAGTTCAGAACTGTTGTCTTGAGCCCGACACAGCGCCAGGCAGCAGGAGGCACTCCGCAAGTGGTTGTGCAAAGAAAGATGGCAGTAAGGCCTCACTCACTCCATCCTTCTGCACAGGCTGGCGGCACGCATCATGTGGCGGGTGGAGAGAGAGGGTAGCGGGCTCACCGAGGGCTGCCTGGTCTCCGTGGACGACCTGCAGAACCACGTGGAGCACTTCGGGGAGGAGGAGCAGAAGGAGCTGCGGCTGGACGTGGACACGTTCCTGCAGTACTGGCCGCCGCAGAATCAGCAGTTCAGCATGCAGTACATCTCCCATATCTTCGGCGTGGTGCGTAAGAGTTCGTCCAACGTGGGGATGGGGTGGGGTGGAGGTGGGCAGCGACCCCAGCGCTCCCAGGTCAGAGAGGAAGGGGAAGGACTTCCCTCGTGGTCCAGTGGTCAATACTTCCCCTTCCGAAGCAGGGGGTGCAGGTTCAATCCCTGGTTGTGGAGCTAAGATCACACATGACAAAACAAAACAAAACAGTCAATGTTGTAGCAAATTCAATAAACACTTTAAAAATGATCTGCATCAAAAGATAAAGTGTGGACTGGGGAGGCCAAGAAAAGCTCTGGAGGGCAAAGGAGGCCTTAGACGAGGAGCTCTCACTCAGTTCTCTTTCTGGTCTTGCTTTACGATGAGGTCTGAAACCAACATCCCACCTGAAAACTACTCTTTATCTCCCACTTCATATTTAGATGGTGATTTACTTTCTTGTTCATCTGCACTTCCTATACTTTCTCTACTCCACATTGAAAATGAAGACCCAGGGGGACTTCCCTGGTGGTCCAGTGCTTGACACTTTGTCTTTCAATGCAGGGGGCATGGGTTTCATCCGTGGTCAGGGAGCTAAGACCCCCACATGCCTCATGGCCGAAAAACCCAGAATAATAGAAACAATATTGTAATAAATTCAATAAAGATTAAACATGGTCCACCTCCCCCCACCCCCCAAATCTTGAAAGAAAAGAAAATGAAGATCCAATCACTATTTCTTCTTGCTGACCAGGCACTTTGGAAATAAGATTCTTCCTTTTTCCAGATCTAATGGACTGATCATGGGGACCCAGGGAGAGGAGAGTAGGGGCTTTCTGGAGGGTGCTGTCTTGAACCACAAATCCAGGCCTCCTGAAGCCATGAGGGAGGAGGGAATGGGAGCCCAGTGGGTCAGCAGACTCAGGCTGTGAGCTGTGGGAGCTTGTCTCCCATCTGGCAGGCTGAGTGCTGCTGGGCTGCTGGTGAGTGGGCTGAGGAGGGAGTTCTCGTAATAAAATAGTATGATTGTGCTCAGCACCTCTGAGTCCTCCCCATGTGCCAGTGCTTCTGTAATAGAGTTTTCCAGAGAAACAAAACCACAAGGGTGTGTGTGTGTGTGTGTGTGTGTGTGTGTGTGTCTGTCTGTCTGTGTCTGTGTCTGTGTGTGTAGAAAGAGAGAGAGGTAAGTGAGAAAGAGATGTAATGAACTGCCTCTTATGATTGTAGGGGCTGCTGGTAGGCCAGCAGGCTGAAGACCCAAAAAGGAGAATTGTGTTTCAAGTACAAAGGCAGTCTGCTGAAAGAATTCCTTCTTGGGGAATCAGTCTGGCTCTATGAAGGTCTTCGACTGATTATATGAGGCCCACCTCCATTGTGCAGGCTAATCTGCTTTACTCTAAGCCTCCCAATTTAAATGTTCACCTCATCCAAAGAACACATTTTAGAAACATACAGAATCATGTTTAACCAAATATCTGGTCACCACAGCCCAGCCAAGTTGATATAAAATTAACCATCCCAGTGTCCCAGATATTATTTTATTATTGTACACAATCTCTGCAATACAAGAGGAAGTTTGGGGCTTTTTCTGGCACTGCTGTGTAGCTCGTGAGATCCTATATCCCCAACCAGGGACTGAACCCCTGCCCATGGCAGTGAAAGTGAGTCTTAATCACTGGGCCACAAGAGAATTCCCATTTTGGACTTTTTAAGAATACAGCTACCCCAGACTTTCAAGGTAATGGTGCAAATTCAGACTCTTGCATGGTACTAATCTTGAGGGTCATTTGGAATCACCTAGAGATCAGGAGACTAACTGTTTTGTTTCCAAACTCTCTAAGCATTTCCAGAATGAGACCAGGTTTTCTATTTTTAAAAAACTTTCAACAGCTGGTTAGTTTTCTGTACCAAGTCTATGTCTGGTCTGTTAGCTGACTCTCATCTTTTCTTCTGGGCAGATTAATTGCAATGGTTTCACACTCAGTGACCAGCGAGGCCTGCAGGCTGTGGGCGTGGGCGTCTTCCCCAACCTGGCCCTGGTGAACCATGACTGTTGGCCCAACTGCACTGTCATATTTAACAATGGCAAGTGAGTATGTCTTTAACTTGGGTTGGTGTGCTGGGGATGGGGAGACAGTAGGGTATCATCTCTACACTTGACTTAAACCAAAAGTAAACTGTTGGACCTGAACTAGCATGGATTTCATCTGTATATAAAACTGAAATTTTATTCCAGAATAAGTGTAGAGAGGACAAATGTAATGAGGAAGGTAGCAAAGTGATTTCTGAGTCTTTGTATATTTCTTGAGGTTGCTGAGATATGTTAAATAAACCTCTAACTACTATGTAATTTTGAGCTTGAAGCCTGAGATTTTCTATCTAGGGGTCATTGCAGAGCATCATTGGCCAAGAAGGCACCTGTCAGGAGCATGTGTTAGTCAAGTTACCAGCAGAAATCAGAAGGCACACTCAAGGGTTACCCTAAGAGAATTTAATAAATGGGCAATTGAAAGAAGTGTGGGTAAAGCTGAAGAGACTGACAAAGGAATGGTGAGGTGTCCAGGGTCTGGGCAGCAACATGACCTCCTCTAGACCTGGAGGGGTGATGGAGGAAGTGCTGTTCCTGTGGCTGTTGAGAACTGTAGCCATGGTAGGGGGCCCTTTGTCCCCCACCCCAACAGCTCAGCTGTGCCTGTAGAGAAACCAGCCACAGCTGGAACTGTGGTCAGGCAGAGAGGGAGCCAAAAGACTAAATACCCCACTTTCTCTCTCCTCCCACCTTCTGATCTCCTCCCATTGGCTAAACCAGAAGCCAGATGACCAAAGAATCTGGTGATGAAAACTTCAGAGGTCAGCCTCGCCCCCTGGAAGGCACAGATCAGGGGACTGAAGGGCAGAGAACAGAATTTGGTGTGGCATGCAAATGTAGAAGAGTCAGAAAACATGATGAACCCAGGGTGTCCATGGTTCAGACTGAGGGAGCTTTGGGGATATGAAGAAACGTGTTAGTCACTCAGTTGGTGTCTGACTCTTTGTGACCTCATGGGCTGTAGCTCACCAGGCTCCTCTATCTAAGAAGAAGAATGGAGTGGGTAGCCATTCCCTTCTCCAGGGAGTCTTCCTGACCCAGGGATGGAACCCAGGTCTCCTGCATTGTAGGCAGATTCTTTACTGTCTGAGCTACCGGGGATATAAGGCCTAAGAAATATTTCTTTTACTCTTAGAAACGAGCTCTTATGATGATGCAAGTTGACTATAAGCCATCAACAATGAGCAGGTTTCCCCCCAAAGATAATGGTTTCTGGTTCTCAGCCAAGAAACAAGCTTATGCTCCAGTGGAGCCTGGACTTTGATTTCCCTTTTCCTTCCCAATTCTGGAAGCAAGGGCATGCCTGACACTAGAGTTTTGAGCACTTGAGAAAGTCCCTCAAGATAGGAAAGTTTATTTTGGACCCAGATGACAATCTTTTCCCAATATATTTGTGTTTCCCTTCCTAAACCTCTTGGGGTCCCTGGCCTGGACTTCATGGAATCCTCCCCAAAAGGACTGGTGTCTGGAGTTACCCTGGTAGGCAGAGAAGATCAAATTCACAAGTGGGACTGGTCTTTCTGGGTACCCCTCCCATAAGTGGTGGTGAGCCAGTGCCCTTCTTGTCACAACCACAGAAACCTGGGGGCCCTTTCTTCAGATCATCCAGTGTCCGCTCTGGCTTCGATGCATCCTCTAATTTTGAGCAGGCGCGTGGTACCCGAGCTTCTTGGCTGTTGTGTGAGAGAAGGTGACTTTGCAGTAACAGTCTAAGTACCTGCCATAGTGGAAAGAATACTGGTTGTGGTGTTAGGAGTCCAATTCTAATCCCAGCAATTTTTACATACAACCTGTGTGACTGGTCTCCACATTCAAACTCTTCCCAAGTCACTCAAGACAGACATCAAAAGAGGCCACCCTTATGCCCAAGCTGCTTCTTTAGAGGGATAATAATATGTAGCGTCCCATATGATTTTTTAGCATTCTACTTATTTATGGAAAAGAATGCCTGCAGGAACATTTATTTCATTAAAAGAGAAATTGATGTTGTTCAGTCGCTTAGTCGTGTCCAACTCTTTGTGATACCATGGACTGCAGCACACCAGGTTTCCCTGTCCTTTGCTATCTCCTGGAGTTTGCTCAAACTCACGTCCATTGAGTCAATGATGCCATCGAACAATCTCATTCTCTGTTGCCCCCTTCTCTTGCCCTCAATCTTTCAATTTAAAGAGAAATCACCCAGAGTAAACCATCCAAGGATTGTTTGATTCTGAAGTTGAAGCCCACTCAGAAGACCCTAAGGCTCTGAAAGGCTACTCCAAGCCCAATTTGCCCATGATTTGGTGTTCAAATTTGCCTGGGCAACCAGGAGCATCTTTCATGAATGGTTCACATGCTTTTTTTTGCCCTGCCGTTGAAAAATATGATAGCCCTCTACTTTTGAATTCATTGTCTTATGATAGTCTCATTGCCAGCTTACAGATGAAAATACTAAGGCCCAGGGAAGGGAAGTAACTTGTCCAAGGCTGAGTCCTTTTGAATCCAGAACTTCTCATTCCATATCAAATGTACTTTCCATTATACCAGGCTACATCTTGCCAAGGGAGCTCAGCTAGAAGGGGTTGGGAGAGAGGTGGTCGTGCTGGCCAAAGCTTTGATGGCATAACCTGGAATGCTGTGCACTGTTGCTACCTGTATGGGACGAGCCAATGGTAATGATTTCCATTTGGGTGTCTGTTTTGTTTTTCAGTCATGAGGCAGTGAAATCCATGTTTCACACCCAGATGAGGTGGGTCAGTCTTTGAAAACCTCCCTGTTCCTCTGACCCATCTCCCTCACTTGCCTGATTTGCTGGGAATGCCCCTTCCTGAGACCGCTTGGTTGCTGTCTGTCTGTAATGCCTGTCTGCTCCCCCAAATTTCATCTTTGCTGAATGCTGTATGTTTAATGCATTTATGTTAATCGTCTTGTTCCTCACCCACCACTACCTTCTGTGCTGTGCTTGCTTTTGCTCCCTTTCTTCCTTCTCTTTTACTCCTCATTTCTTTCTCTCCTCCAGCCCCAAAGTATGACAGTCCCTTCCAGTCCACATCATCTTAGAAAAACACACGTGATTCCTCTAAACCCTATTTACCATGAAATGAGGACTGTTGATATTACTGACCTACTAAAGGACTGTGTGTTTGTTCATAACCTCCAATTTCTCACTCAGACTAGTTCTAAAAACAGTATCTGTAATTGTGATGTTTTTGGTAAGTATTTATTTATATATTCTCTTTACGGCTTCTGGACCAACTATGAATTAATGGCCAGTATGATATGATAAAGCTCTTGAGTTCAAAATCTTGGGCCCCTTGCCAAAGTGCTGTGGGACCTTCAGGGAAGTTACTTCACCTCTCTGGGTATCAGTATCCTCATCTTTGAAATGAGGAGGTCAATGCCCTGTAGCTGGGACAGAATTCTAAGCAGAGCTGCGAGTAGGTCATCTTGCCCTTCTCTCCTTTTGCTTTTCACTCCTTCAGTGACAGTCAAAAATTAGGGTGGAGATGAAAGGAAACAAGGGACTAAAGATGACAATTTTTCCAGTCTCCATATAAGTTATGTGTGTGTGTGTGTATAATCACATTTATTGTGCATGGCAGTGTACCCCACTGTAAGAGAAGTAGTCACCTCAGATACCTGGACACACGTGTCACTGCCATTCAGCTGTTCCTTGCTGGGCTGTCACCTTAGAACATGTGGAAGGGGTTGCCTCTGACTGAGACCATCTCCTGCCTTTCACATGGCATCTGACTCAGCCTCTCTGGGAGGTGAGGGGAATGACCGTGGACCTCTCTGCCGATGCTTTCCTAGCTCTCTGCATCCTGCCACTCGCTCTCTAGGTGATGGGTTCTCTCTGGGAAGGAAGGTGCCAGGATCTTGGGGAGATACAGGAGCACAGCTTAGATACAGAAGCACAGTTTGCTGGGCTCACTACTCTTTCTATAGCTTCTGCCTTGTGGGTAGAAGATGCATGGCTGAGAGGCCCACGGGCTGGTCTCTGCTGGTTTGGCTTAGCTGGGTGTCAGTTGAGCAGCAGCCTTTTGTCTTCAGCACATTCTGTCTCTGTTACATGGTGAGGTGTGTAGTGCTGTAGGTAACTGGAGGCTCAGGTCTAGGCTAGAAGTTGGTTGAAATGTCATCTGCTCTCTCTAACCCACCTTCAACCCCAAATCCATGTCCCCAAGTAAACAAAAAAGTGAAAAATGCAATGGGCTACTAAAGAGCCAGCCTTTAGTTGCCTTCAGAGATCTCCAAGCATAACTCTCCCCATTTAATGTTGGGCTGAACCATTGGACCAAAAGTTTAGATAAGCCAGGCCTTATAATTTGACACAAAATGGGCTAAGATTGTGGGTAACTTCTGAGAGAAGCAGTCCGTGACCAACCAGACATGACTATGAAGTCTTCTCTTGTTTGAAGTGTGTACCTTATTATTTCTCCCTTCCTTTGTTGCAATCAGTGGCTAAATGCACAGGGATAATTGCAGACATGGAAGCTTCATATGCTTTTATGAACAAGCCCAACTCACTATTGGGAGTCTATTTGAGCTGATTCCAGAGCAACAGACTGAATGGAACAGATCTGATTGTTATGACAAGTAGAGCAGACCTATTCAGAAAACTGTCCTTTATGTCACAATTGCCCCTTTTGGAGGAATGTTTTCTCAGAGTGCCAGTGGAAGTTGTTTTTGAGGTTCAACTCCTTGAAACCTTGAAGAGCATATATCCCAACCTGGATTTTATTGACTCTTCTCTTTTACCTTGGTCCAGAATTGAGCTCCGAGCCCTGGGCAAAATCTCAGAAGGAGAGGAGCTGACGGTGTCCTATATCGACTTCCTTAACATCAGTGAAGAACGCAAGAAGCAGCTGAAGAGACAGTACTACTTTGACTGCACGTGTGAGCACTGCCAGAAGGGGCTGAAGGACGACCTCTTCCTGGGGGTGAAAGACGACCCAAAGGTACACACAGCCTCACCACTGGGGTGCTTTGGGCATCTTCCTCAAGAGCTGGACAAGGGTGGATTCCTCAGCTAACCAAGCTGCCCTTGCCTTGCTGATTGGTGGACAGAGCACCACAGATGGGTCCTAGCTAGTGTCTTGGTGCCACTGCTTGTCAGTGTTGTGCCGGAAGTCCGAGTCCCCAAAACTGAAAGAATAAGACATCCGCAGCAATGCAAAAGCAGAAAGTGGTTTTATTGCTAGCTCGAGCTAGGGCTCAGGTCTCATCCAACGCAGTGGAATCTGACAAGAGCCCCAAGCTCTGAATCATAGCTGTTTTTATACCAGCGATTCTTTGTCTCTGCCACGGGTGTAGGGGGCGGGTGATGATTGGCTAAACTGTGCTTGAGCGGGAATTTTGAATCCAGCATCCCCATCCGGATTGGCTCAAGTTTGGCACAAATGGGGACTCTACTGATTGGCTCAGAGGTATAATTCCCAGGGGAATCTCCTGATTGGCTCAGAGGTATAATTCCCAGGGGACTCTCCTGATTGGCTCAGAGGTATAATTCCCGGGATCATGACTTAAGTCTATAAGAATCTGAAACTCTAGGCCCCGTGTAGCTTGCTGAGCCCGTCATGGCCCAGGTTAAGTCCTAACACCAGGCTTTTGAGTTTGGAGAAATAACTCTGTTTTCTCAATTGTAAAATAGGAACATGACATCCACTGTGAGGGGCTGTTATGAGGATTAAACAGGATGATCTATGTAAAGGAAATGGCATAGAGAGTAGACAGTAAATTTAAGTTCCTCTTCTTGCCCCCTTGCACATTAAGTGATGCAGAGAGTTTCTCATAGAGAGACCAGATGGGCAAAGAGATTTGTTGTCAGATTATCACAAATATGTTCCTAGTCTTATGGAAATGGGCAGTGTGCAGACCAGGCGATATTTAGTTTGGTTAAGATGTTTACCTCCTGAGTAGCTCTTTCCTCATCAATGGTGAGACCACTGACCATTGAAAGTCTTATCAACGAGGAGGTCAGAGGCTTGCAGAATTGAGAGAGCTAGGCTGCTAGGTGTCAGAATAGCCAATTAAAGCAGCAAGTCTTTAATCGCTTCCTGTAATGGTAAAGCATCAGGCTGAGACTGGAGTGGGCGCCGATTCCCCCAGTCCATTTTTCCCCCCATGGGAAGGCACACAGGTCAGGTAGGTCAGCACAGATGTGAGGGTTGGCTCACTGCTGAGGGACCCAGAACTGAAGGCTCTGCAGTTTTATGGACCCTGAGGCATGTGAGTGAGGGGGTGGGAGTTGGGGGAAGTGTTAGGAGTGGAAAAGTCCGGGATACAGAGTCAGAATGAGGAAGCATGTCTTAAAATCCCCCAGGGACTTCCCTGGTGGTCCAGTGGTTAAGACTCCATGCTTCCAATGCATGGGGTATGGGTTCCATCCTCAGTCCAGGAGCTAAGATCCTACATACTATATGGTGCGGCCAAGAAAATACTAAAAAAGAAAAGAAAAGCTCCCCCAACTCCACTTTCACAATAAGCAGGCCTCAGTAGAGGCTCCTGAAGAAGACCTCAAGACCTCAGTTAATCAACTATACTTCAATTAAAAAGAGAGAGAGAGACTTAAGAATGAAGGATGAAGTCACCTGGGTCAGGAATGCCCGTATGCGAAGAGTGTGACCTGCCAGGACAGGCCTGAGTCCTTGGCTGCACCTCCCTTCAGAGACTGCGGTGCACTGGCCTTGCACCAAGTCTTTTGTGGGGAGGGCAGCTTTCCGTCCTACCTGTGTGGCCTGCCAGGTACAGCTTATAGTCAGATCTGTAAAAGCACATATAGGGTTTTAACTGGGTGCCAGACTCCTTGGAGAGACTAACTCAGTACTTCTGCATAATGCACAATCCATCAGTGCATTTGAAGACACAAATATACTGGTGAATTAGTTTAACTTCTGTATCCTATTGGGCTTCCCAGGTTGCACTAGTGTAAAGAACCCACCTGCCAAAGCAGGAGACATAAGGGACTCGGGTTTGATCCGTGGGTTGGGAAGATCCCTTGGAGGAGATCATGGCAACCCACTCCAGTATTCTTGCCTGGAGAACCCCCTGGACAGAGGAGCCTGGCAGACTGTAGTCCATAGGGTCACAAAGAGTCGGACATGACTGAAGTGACTGAGCACACACACATACACTGCATCCTGTGTGTTGGCAGAAACTTGTCTCTGGTTAGAGCAAAGGCTACAAACAAAATTGACTTCTAGGTTCAGATGGGGGGACCCACTCAATTACTTATGGCATCAGTGCTACTGTCCCCCACTCATTTCTCTCATCCCCAGGCTATTCTAGACATTTTTTTTTTTTTTTGCCACTAGCTTATTTTTAATAGATAATATTTCTACCCTTTGGCCAAGCTGTTCTAAGAATTACCCTGCAGATATACTTGCATACATGCATGGGTATATGTATAAAGAGATAGGACACTGTGGCATTGTTGGAAACAACAAAATATTGAATAATACCTAAATAACCACCAATAGGGAAATATTTAAGTTAAGGCAATACCTCAAAGTCACTAAAACTGATGAGGTATATCTTTATGTACAAATATGAAAGGAGCTCTATTTCTTTTTTTTTCATTTATTATTTTTTAATTGAAGTATAATTGATTTACAGTGTTGTGTTAGTCTCTGGTATACAGAAAAATGATTCATTTATACATGTGTGTGTGCGCATGCTAAGTCGCTTTAGTCGTGTTCAACTCTGTGTGACCCTCTGGACTGCTGCCTGCCAAACCTCTCTGTCCGTAGGATTTTCCAGGCAGGAGTACTGGAGTGGGTTGCCATGCCCTCCTCTAGGGGATCTTCCGGATCCAGGGATAGAACCTGCGTCTCTTATGTCTCCTGGATTGGTAGGCAGGTTCTTTACCACTAGCACCAACTGGGAAGCCTATACACACATACACATAATTCTTTTTCATGTTTTTTCCCATTATGGTTTATCATAGGATACTGAATATAGTTTCCTGTGCTATGTAGGAGGACTTTGTTGTTTATTTATTCTATAGATAATAGTTTGCATCTGCCAGCCTCAAACTCCCAATCCTTCCCTCCTTGCCCCCTTGGCAACCATAACTGTGTTCTCTATGTCTGTGAGTCTGTTTCTATTTTGCAGACAAATTCATTCATCTCATATTTTAGATTCCACATATAAGAGGTACCATATAGTATTTGTCTTTCTCTTTCTGGCTTACTTCACTTAGTATGATAATCTCTAGGTCCATCCATGGAGCTGCAAATGACATTATTTCATTCTTTTTAAATCCCTGAGTAATATTTCATTGTATATAGGCACCACATCTTCTTTATTCATTCATCTGTTGATGGACATTTAGGTTGTTTCCGCATCTTAGCTATTGTGATTAGCTGAGCTCTATTTCTTTCTTTAAAATCATTTATTTATTTATATTTGGTTGGGCTGGGTCTTCCTTGCAGAGCACAGGCATTCTCTAGTTGTGAGCAGGGGCAACCCTTCATTGCAGTGCTCAGGCTTCTCGTTGTGGTGGCTTCTCTTGTTTCAGAGCACATGCTCTAGATGCTTTTGTAGTTGTGGCACACAGGCTCCGTGGTTGTGGCTTGTGCAAGAGTGCAGGCTTAGTAGTTGTGGCACATGGGCTTTAGTTGCTGTGCGGCATATGGAATCTTCTCGGACCAGGGGTCAAACCTGTGTCCCCTGCGTTGGCAGGTGGATTCTTATCCACTGTGCCACCAGGGAAGTCTGAGCCCTATTTCTTAAGGGAAAGGAGTTAAGGGGCCAACCATTGTCATATGAATTTGTTTCCTAGGGCTGCCATAGCACCCAGGACCCCAAACTGGGTGACTTACAATAGAAATGTATTGTTTCCCAGTTCTGGAGGCTAAAATTTGAAATCAAGGTCTTGGCTGGACTGATTCCTATTGAGGGCTATGAAGGGAGTATCTGCTCTAGGTCTCTTTCCTTAGACGGTAGACGGGCCTGGGCCTCTTTCCATGGTCTTCCCCTCATGCGTGTATCTTTCTCTTTACCTGGCATTCTGTTTATGAGAACACCGTGCCATTGAATGAAGGGGCCACCCTTAAGTATGACCCCATCTTAATTAATTACACCTGCACTGACCCTATTTCTAAATAAGGTCACATTTTGAGGTACTAGGGGTTAGAACTGAAACATATGAATTGAATTTGGGAGGAGAATGTAACACTGTATGCAAATTAAAATTAAATTTAATTATTAAAATTAGAAGGGACACATGCATTCACACAGATACGCGTACACACGTGTGTGTGCAAGCAGAAGTCAATCTCAACACAGGGCAGGATACAAAACACTCAGGAATGTGTTCTTTTTAAAAAATGGTTAATTAATTTATTTTTGATGATGCTGGGTCTTCATTGCTGCATGTGGGCTTTCCCTCGTTGAGCTGCGGTGGGTGGGGGCTACTCTTCATTGCGGTGCACTGGCCCTAGGGCACTCGGGTGTCAGTCGTTGCAGCACGCAGACTCAGTAGTTGTGACGCACAGGCTTAGTTGCTCAGTGGCACGTGGAATCTTCCCAGACCAGGGATTGAATCCATGTTCCCTACATTGGCAGGCAAACTCTTATCCACTGCACCACCAGGGAAGTCCCAGGAATGTGTTCTTTATAGGAACAACCCCATTTTCACAGAATCTAAAGTTCTATATTCCAAGAAATGTGTATTGGCGTGTATGTATGGGGCACTGAGCTCACTACCATAGGAGATACAGGAAGGAATAAGCTCCTGTGTCCACCCTTATCCTGACCTTCCAGAACCTGCAGGTTAATGTGTGTCTTATCTGCAAGCCAGCCAGCCTTCCCGCCTGCTGCCTGGACCTGAGTAATTTTTTCATAACTTGCTTCTACCACTACCTAATTTTTAAGAGGCAAGATCTTCTTTCCTCCCTTCTGAAATTAAATGAAATAACTGTAGTTATTTCTTTGAATCTTTTGAAATTTCTTTTTATAGAAACCAAGGTATTAGTTTAATTATAAATTAATTAGTACAAATGAACTCAAAATAAATTAGATAAGAAACAGGTATTACTTATTATGGCGTGGAATATCTGTTTCTTATTTGAGTTCATTGCATGCGTGCTAAGTTGCCTCAGTGTGTCTGACTCTTTGCGACCCTGTGAGCTGTAGCCTGCCAGGCTCCACTGCCCATGGGATTTTCCAGGCGAGAATACTGGAGTGGGTTGCCACGCCCTCCTTCAGGGAGTCTCCCCGACCCAAGGATCAAACCTGTGTCTCTTTATGTCTTCTGTATTGGCAGGCTGACTCTTTACCACTAGTGCCACCTGGGAAGCCCCTTTGAGTTCATTAGTACTAAGTAATTTCCCATTTACTTTTCCTGAAAGGACCCATCTATGCTCATATAATACACTGTACATGTAGATTTTAATATTTTTGTATATTTTATACATTTTTAGGAGAATATCCTTATACACACCCCAAAATCTATAGTTACATCTTAAGATTCTGAGATCAGATGTGTTGTTTTTTCTTTTTTCCATTTAATCTTTTTATTTTTTATGGGAGTTTAGCCAATTAGCAATGTTGTGTTAGTTTCAGGTGCACAGCAGAGCAACCCAGCTACACATATACATGTATCCATTCTCCTCCAAACTCCCCTCCCATACAGGCATTTAAATTTTTTGATATTGACCTGGCAACACCAATAGTTAAGTAGGTGATGTGTGGCTGTTAGTTCCTGCCCCTTCACTTTAGATAAGATGCCACCAGATGGTGACCATATGCCCACATCTTCCGATCTGAATTGAAGAGCTGACATCTCTCTTGATACAAAACATCAATGATTTCTGCTTGAACTGACCTGGATTCAAAGCAAAAGCTTTTTATTATTTTTATATCAAAACAGATTCTCTATTAAAATAAAGAAATAACAATAACTCGGATTTTCATGGTGACTCAGACAGTAAAGAATCAGCCTGAAATGAGGGAGACCTGGGTTCGATCCCTGGGTTGGAAATATCCCAGGAGAAGGGAATGGCTATCCATTCCAGTATTCTTGCCTGGAGAATTCCATGGATAGAGGAGCCTGGCAGGCTGCAGTCCATGGGGTCACAAAGAGTCAGACATGAATTTGGTTTCTCTATTAAAATAAAGGAATAACAATGACTCAACCAAAACAAGTGAGCAGAAACAAATTTTTGAGTATAATTTTTCAAAAGCAAGTGAATTTGAAGACATAATAAAAGGCTATTATAATATAGCAGACTGGAGAAGGGAATGGCTACCCACTCCAGTATTCTTGCTTGGAGAATTCCATGGACAGAGGAGCTTGGCAGGCTGCAGTCCATGGGATCACAAAGAGTCAGATACGACTGAGTGACTAACACTTTTACTCCCCACCCCTCCCCACCCAACCCCCCGCAACCCTGCCAATATTGTAGTGGAAAGGGCACTGGAGAAAAAATTAGGAGGCCTGTGTTCTCATTCTGGCTGTGACCCTGAATGTCTAAGCTTGGGCAAGGTTCTTCCTTGTGGGTTTCAGTTTCCCTCATCTGTGAAGTGGGGCATTGCACTAATTTATTAACAGTTCCTTCAGGCATTTCTATGATGTCATCACAATTGCTTTTATTTATTTAAATAATGCTTTATCACAGCCTGATAAGCTCCTCTCTGTACACCAGCCTTTGTGACTCAACTTCAAACCTTCAGTTGGCATCAAATTGTTTCTGATTCATATACACATATATGTGTATGTGTGTATGTATATATGTTATATATATAATATAATATATACATATAGAGCTGGATAAAAATAAAAACCAAATATTTTTAAAATGAGAAAATACCAGTTTACCTCGGGTGTAGCTTTATACCCTCCTTGTTTAGGCTGCTGTTTTTTAAATGTTTTATTTTTCCCTCTTTCTCCAGCCTTCACCTATGGTTTTCACAATAGGAATGTTTCAGTTTTTCAAGTTTGGGGAGCCAGTGTCCCTCTTTCCCTCCCCTTCTCTTCTTTTGGTCCCTCCTCTGGTTCCTCCCTCTTCACCACTAGCTCCTCTCTCTTCCTCCCTATTTTCTATTAATCTTGGTGCTCCTGGAGAATGGAACCTCTCTCTGTGGGGTTCCTTAAATCCTATCTGCAGATCAGGCTTTCCTGCCTTTACTCTGAAAAGAGAGCCAAGTGGAACAGCCCATTTCCCTTCTCAGAATAGCTTTATCACATGTTGCATGGGTCAGTTAACTTTTCAGCCAGGTTGTTTTGAGAACTTTGGCAGGTGCCTCCTTGAAAAATTTAACTCCCTTCAAGAGCTTAAAGTAGCACTTTTTCTTACAGCATCAAATTGAAGATTTTTTTTTTAAATGCTTTCTATAAGAGATGCAGTTTATTTTTTTAAATTTGTTTTTAATTGGAGGATAATTGCTTTACAACATTATGATGGCTTCTGCCATACAACAATGTGAATCAGCCATAAGTATGCAGATGTCCCTCCCTCTTGAATCTCCCCCATCTCCCCATCCCACCCCTTTAGGTTGTCACAGAGCACAGTGTTGACCTCCCTGCACTATACAGCAAGTTCCCATTAGCTATCTATTTTCCATATGGTAATATGTATATATTGCATTGCTACTCTCTCCATTCGTGCCACCTGTCCTGCCCCCGCTATGTCCAAGATCTGTTCTCTATGTCTGCGTCTCTATTCCTGCCCTGCAGATAGGTTCATCAGTACCATTTTTCTTAACATCTAACAGCTTGGTATTCTCTAAGTCTATCCTGCAAGTTATTGATTACTCGAGAAGATTCATTAAGAATTTTAAATATGATGGAACTTACAGTAGCTTGGAGACTAGTAGTCATCAACTAGCTGGGATTTTATGCGCCAACACTTGGGCAACAAATGATAGGTGAAACTGAAGATATAGGTTTGATGGATGGATAATACGATACACCTCTGGACCCTACTCACAGGACTCTGCACACCAGCCAAGACCTGGACTCCTCTCACTAATGTTGATTCGAACGGGCTTGGGGAAGCAGACACACACTGAAATGACGTGGTCTGGGACCAAGACATGACCAGTTAACTAACAGGGGGCTGAGTAGCACTCAGGCGGGAAGTCAACATTTGGGTCGTCAAGCAGAAAGGCAGCCAGAAATCTCAGCCAAATCAAAGGTCAAGGTGAAGGTTAACCCAAGAGTGAGACCCAATAGAAGGCAGAGCACTGACGTATGCATCAATTGTTGGGGTCAGGCTGTGGGGCAAGTACAGAAACAAATACAGAATTGTGGGGAAGCCCAGACTTCCCTGGTAGCTCAGACAATAAACAATCTTCCTGCAATGCAGGAGGCCTGAGTTCCATCCCTGGGAGAAAGGGATGGCAACTCACTCCGATATTCTTGCCTGGAGAACTCCATGGACAGAGGAGCCTGGCAAACTACAATCTATGGAGTCACAAAAAGTCAGTCATGACTAAGTGACTGACATTTTCATTTTTCAGGTACAGAAGGATATGGAAATGAAGGTAGTTAGAATTATAGGGATAATGAAGAATTCTGCAGAAGTCAAAGTAAGTGGAGGGGAGGGGGAGAGAAAGAAACATAATCCCACTTCTTTAAGTGATCCTGATGTTGAAGCAAGCTTGTCTTGGTTGGCAGCTTTCCTACTGCAAGGTGAACACAGCAGAGCTGGCTCAAGACAGCTGGGAGCCTGAGAGAAGACCCCGATCTCCCATCTATGGAGGAGGGGTGTTTTTAAGGAAAGAGATGCCCATTCTCTTGTTAGTTTAGGGAAGGTGACTCCACAAAACAATTTAAGCAGAAAATCTAAACAGAGTTGTTGACCCCAATTCCTTATGGTAAAAAAAAAAAAAAAAAAAAAAAAAATTGGATACTTGGAAACCTGATTACAAGGTTCCATACAGTTCTATACAAGGCTTCATACAGTAGAAAATTCTAGTTATTAAAAAGGCAATATAGGTTTTTTTT
The DNA here is from genome assembly GCA_935064755.1 of Tragelaphus eurycerus. Taxonomy (NCBI): domain Eukaryota; kingdom Metazoa; phylum Chordata; class Mammalia; order Artiodactyla; family Bovidae; genus Tragelaphus; species Tragelaphus eurycerus. Next base: position 10,734,577 of record CAKXYN010000070.1, on the reverse strand, counting down.
TTTAGAAAGCAGTTATAGGGTTTTGTTTTTTTTTTTTTTTGCCTGGGATAGACCATTTTCCTTAGAAAATTGGTCTCATGCTCCTTTCGCTCCAGACTGTTATGCTTAGAACACAGAATGAATGAGCTCTTCATGTGGGCAGCATGATAATGTCTGTAAAATTCTTTAAAGTGCTTGGTAGTTTTGTTTTCATATTTATATGGGGAAATATCTACTGTTCCGTCACTAAGTCATGTCCAACTCTGTGCAAACCCATGGACTGCAGCAGTCCAGACCCCCCTGTCCTTCACTGTCTCCCTGAGTTTGCTCAGATTCCTGCCCATGAAGTCAATAATGCTATCTAACCATCTCATTCCCTGCCACCCACTTATCCTTTTGCTTCAGTATTTCCCAGCACCAGGGTCTTTTCCAATGCGTCGGCTCTCTGCATCAGATGGCCGAAGTACTGGAGCTTCAGTTTTGGCATTGGTCCTTCCAATGAATATTCAGGACTGATTTCCTTTAGGATTGACTGGTTTGATCTCCTTGCATTCCAAAGGACTCTCAAGAGTCTTCTTCAGCACCACAGTTCAAAAGCATCAATTCTTTGGCATTCAGCCTTCTTTATGGTCCAACTCTAATATCCATACATGACTACTGGAAAAACTGTAGATTTGACTATAATGAGTGAAAAAAAAACAGGCAATAGAGAGAAATATGTTACTATACCAGTTAGAAAAATATGATGCTATAGATGTAGACACACTCACGCATGTGTGAACATGCAGGACCGAAGTTTAACCAGTGTAACCTGATATGGTCATGTAGACATACTATTGATGTGTCTGTGCCTTTGATCTGTCAGTGCTTTTCCTATACTAGTTGTTAAATATTTAAAATATTATTCCTGTGTATACATATTAGAAAATACTCCTCAACATACTGTGTCCATCTTTGGGTGAGTTCTGGGGATTTCTGCTTTTTTTCTCCATATTTTTTTACAGTTTCCATATATTAATTTTACAGTCAGAATAAATAATAAAGATATTTTTATTTTGGAAAAAATTACATCAGATTTGCCTAAGCAAAATACTTTTATTTTTTTCCCCCAGAAAAGTGCTTCTGATATTGGTAAGCATTGCAGGCAAACTCTTTCTTTGGTCTTTGGGAAATCTGGCACTTTTTCTTCAAAATTATGCTTTCATGGGAACTGGCTTCTTAATTATGGTACTTCCAATATCAAAACCTCATTTTTGTTTTACAAGATGACTAGACTGCTTAGGCAAACATAGGAAGCCTAATTGGTCTAGATTTCACAGCTAACAAGTTCTCTCATGATAGCCTTTTTTTTAAATCATGCGTTTATTTATTTTGTTGTGTCAGGTCTTCACTGAGGCACACTGGGCCTTTTGTTGCAGTGCACTGACTCTGTAGTTGTGGCACTTGTGTTTCACTAATTGTGTCATGCAGATTTGGTTGCTCCTGGGCATGTGGGATCTTATTTCCCTGATCAGAGATCAAACATGTGTCCCTGCTTTGCAAGATGATTCTTAACCACCAGATCACCAAGGAAGTTTCATGATATCATTTTGATCATCCTAGGAACTGTGAGCTGGATGCAGAGACACGTGAAAGGGTTGACAGCCCATAGCCACAGGGCCCTGTTTAATGAGCTACAGTGGCAAACTGGAGTATGATTTTTTTTTTTTTTTTTTGGTCAAACCCTCAGTTTCTGTCCTTAGCCCTGTGCTGGCCAGTATTGGGGTGAAAACAAAGATTCAAGGCCATACCTATAGAATATGTGGCTGATTTGAAGTCAAGAGGAAGAATGGCAAATATTTTGAGTGATAGAATACAATAAGAATCCAAAATGCCAGAGAAAACACAACAGGAATTAATGTCAGATTCTTCATTGGGGTCTATGGACCCGGCACGAGCTGGGCTGGAGAACATGACCCAGCAGCAAGGCTCTGGGACTTGGTCAATGGAAAATGCAATGTGCATCAGAAGCATAATGAGGGAGTTGGAAAAGCTATAGGGGTCCTGAGTGGCATTTACAGAAACGAAGCATTCACAAGGAGGAAGGCATTAATCTCGTACTACAGTAAATGTCAACAAGAGCAAATGAACCTATTTGCAGGGCAGGAATGAGACGCTGACATAGACAACTAAAATGTAGACATGGTGGGGCGGGGGGGGATGCGAGGGTGGGACAAATTGGGAGATTGGGATTGACATATATATTCTGCCATGTATAAAAAGAGAACCAGTGGACGCCTCCCCTGTAGCACCGGGAGTTCACTTTGGTCCTCTGGGATGGGAGGGTGGGTGCGAGGGAGGTCCCAGAGGGAGGGAATATGTGTACAGTTATGGCTGATTCACTTGGTTGAACAGTAGAAACTAACACAACATTGTAAAGCAATTATACTCCAATAAAAAAAAACGTTGGCTATTCAGAGATGCGGTGGACTGCCTCACGAATGGGTCTCCAGCTCAGTGTCCCTTCCTTTCCCAGCCCTCTCAGGAGGTGGTGAAGGAGATGATACAATTCTCCAAGGATACACTTGAAAAAATCGACAAGGCTCGCTCTGAGGGTTTGTACCACGAGGTAAAAATTCAATTTTATAGGGGATACGGGTGGGGAAGAGGGCAGAAGGGTTCTCTAGTAAAGGAGGGAAATGGTGGGGGGCAGTCAAGACAGGGAGGCTACCAAGCAGGTTTTTTTTTTCTGGAAGATGTCCCATGGATGAGACCATGACTCTTCTCGCCCTCAAGCAATGTAGCCTCTTTCAGGGGCGTGTTCTCACTGATGGTTCGACTCACTAAAACTGGGTTTGAGGAAAGCACAGGCAGCCTGACAAATGTCCCTGGGGCTTGGGGGATGGTCTGTAATATTTTAGGTTGGCATCAGGGATGGAGGAATGGAAATGGCAGTGGATGGCTTGCTTTCTGGTAACTGAACACGTGTCCTGCCTATAGTTTCCAGGCTTTTCTAACTGTGCATTCAACCCTGGCTCTACACTAGAGCCAGGCTGTACATTAGAATCACTGAAAAATACTGATGATCAGTACAGTCCTTCCAGAATCTCTTAGAGTGAGAACCAGACATCAAGATTTTTAAAGTTCCCACGTGATTTCAATGTGCACCGAAAGTTGAGACCCACCACCAGCACTGACCTGCGGAGCACTTGCATTGAATTCACTCAGGCAATTTGTTGGAAATACAGATTCCTGTGTCTCACCCCCTGAGATGTGATTCACCCAGTCTGCAACAGAACACAAGGATCATCACAGTATTTTTTTTTCCCCCTCCAAGCTCTTTAAAGAACTTGTGTGGCTGGCTTTGGATGCCACTAGTGTGAACTTGTGTGGCAGTGTGGGAGATTCATTTCTGATCATTTCTATCAGCTTGTCCGTTGTCTTCATTCTTCTTTCTTCACTCATTCATTGCCCATTTTTGAGCCCTTATTGAGGTGACCAACACAGGACATGCTGCTTGCCTCCCAGGAGTCTGTCAAGTCTCAGGGAGAATCCCACGAACAGTGTTGCTGTACAATATAGAAAATTTAGAGGTTTGAGGTAGGAGCTTCAGCTCCTGATTCCATTCCTCTGTCCTCTCTTCTTCTTCGTCTGTCCTCTTCTGTGCTCAAGCTGGGCAGGGCCAGATGTAGGGCTGGACACTGCCCATGAGTTCATGCTTGTTTTAAGGATGGCTTGCTTGTTAGCTCACACTCCATCACACCCCCACCCAGTTGCCCCAGGGGCCTCTGGGAGAATCTCAGGGAAAACTAATTTCCACTCATTAGAAATTGAAAGAATTGTGTGACGTTTCTCCCATGAGATTGGCAAGGGAAAGAGAGGAGAGCTAGGAACCACTAAAATCTAGAAACCATCACTGAAGCTATGTCTACACGTGAATTAGTCAGGAAAGCCTGACTCCGAGTCCTCTGGGATTGAGCCCATCTTCTTCCTCACCAGGACCAAAGTCAGTCTCCTGGACCCTCTCTCTGCCAATCCATCCTGTACACCTCTAGCAGGTCACGACTGTCCAATGGCACCATGCATAAGGGCCAGCTGGGGGCAGATACGAGCTACAGATGCTCGGGTCCCTCCCCTAGATATTTAGTTTATTAAGTCTGGGGTAGGACTCAGACACTGGGATTTTAAAAAGCTCTCCAGGCACTTACAGAGATTTTGTCCCAATGGTACCCGAGAGCACACTGGTATCACTAGTCCAAATGGTGCATTTTATAGCCATAGAGGTGTGGAAATGGAGCCATAGCTTGGATTCTACTGGTTACATCACCTACCACACTACACATCCTCCTAGCCTAATAAAAAGGCTGTCAAAGGCTGAAGTGAAGCACTGCTTTATAAGCAATACTTCATGAGAAGGGGCTATATCTTCCAGCATGTGGTATACTCTTTATGTTTTTCCAGCTTTATTGAAGCATAGTTAAGAAGTAGAAATTTTACTTGTTCAAGGTGTTAAAAAAAAAGCTCTCCAGATGATTCCAAAGCACAGCCACGATGGAGAATCATGGACATGATGGTTAAGATAAAGCTTCATTGCTTGGTTTGAATCTGTACTGCATCGCTCACTCTCTGTGTAACTTCAGCAAAGCACTTACCCTCTTTGTGCTTCTGTTTCCTCATCTGGGAAAATGAGGATATTAGCAGCACTTCTCTCATCATGCTGTTGTGAGAGGAAGTAATGTGTGAATATAGCTTTCATAACTCCCTACTGACTTCTTTTTTAATTGGAGGATAATTGTGGAGGTTGTGGAGGTCTCTGACATCATCAATGCCAATCAGTCATAATTATATATGTATCTCTTCCCCCTTGAGCCTCCCTTCCTGACACATTCCACCCTTCTAGGTTGCCATGGAGTGCCAGGCTAGACTCCCTGTGTTATTTAGCAGCTTCCCGCTAGTTATCTATTTTACACAAAATGGTATATATATGTCAATGCTACCTTCTCAGTTCATCCTTCCCTCTCTTTCCCCCGATGTGTCCATTCTTTATATCTGCGTCTCCATTCCTTCCCTACAAATAGGTTCATCAATACCATTTTCTGTATTCCACATATATGCATTAATATACGATATTTATTTTTCTCTTTTTGATTTACTTCATTTCACTCTGTATGACAGCTCTAGGTCCATCCACATCTACAAATGACCCAGTTTTGTTCCTTTTAATGGCTGAGCTCCTTTTAATATACCATTGTGTGATTCCATTATTCTTAACCAGTTTTATTTAGGTTTCTGTCAATTGCTAAGGAAACTCCTGACTAGTACACATGCATACAGCAGATAGGAAACTTGGTTCATGTCTGTCTGGCCACCTTCCTTGCACATCATCTCACTACATCCTCACATGGCAGAGGTATGGACACAGAGAAAGATGTCCACATCTCCATCTCTTCTCTGTGGATAGGTTCATAGTACTATTTTTCTAGATTCCATTTATTGTTCAGTCATGTCCAGCTCTTTGCAACCCCATGGACTGCAGCACCCCAGGCTTCCCTGTCCTTCACTTCCCTGTCCTCCCAGAGTTTGTTCAGACTTGTGTCCATTGAGTCAATGATGTCATCCAACCATCTCATCCTCTGTCATCCCCTTCTCCTCCCACCCTCAATCTTTCCCAGGGTCAGGGTCTCTTCCAATGAGTCAGCTCTTCACATCAGGTGGTAAAAGTATCAAAGCTTCAGCTTCAGCATCAGTCCTTCTAACGAATATTCTAGATTCCATATATATGCATTAATATTCAATATTTGTTTTTGTCTTTCTGACTTACATCATTCTGTATAACAGGCTCTAGGGTCGTCCATCTCACTACAACTGACTCAAATTCATTTCCTTTTTATGGCTGAGTAGAATTCCCTTGTATATATGTACCATTCATCTGTTAGCAGACTCCATACTAACTTCTATGGTAACTCCTCATCCTGCCATGTCAGCGCTGTGTCCCACTGTTACCCTTTCCATCCCTACATCTTAGCCAAATGGGAACCATTTTTCTCTTTAAATCACAAGCTGGTGCTTTCCCATCTCTATTAGCAGTTTCCTCTGTCTTCGAAGCATGAATGTCCAGTGGCATCATGATGCTCCCGTATGTGAATTAAGCTTGTGCTCTGGTGCAGTGAGTACGGACAGGGCTTGTGTCTCCTAGGTTGTGAAGTTATGCCGGGAGTGCCTGCAGAAGCAGGAGCCAGTGTTTGCCGACACCAACATCTACACGCTGCGGCTGCTGAGCATTGTTTCCGAGGTCCTCTCCTACCTGCAGGCCTTTGAGGAGGCCTCACACTATGCCAGGAGGATGGTGGATGGCTACATGTAAGTGACGATCCTGGGTTTCAGGTAGTCTCCAGAAATGTGTCTATTTCAGGGATGGTAAGAAGATGGCAGGCATATCACTATATCCCTCCCTCTGGCACCCACAGCAGGCATTAGTAATCAATCACCATCCTCTTTATGACTGAACCTCTTTATCATGGTGTGCCCACCAATAATGTCCAAATAATCAGATGTGATACTTGAGATGAAATTTGTGTGTCAACCTTTGTCTTTCCCACCTCCAGGTTGTCTATTATTTGGGTGGCATCTTCTGCCTTTGGTTTCCTTAAGGCTAAATCTGGCTTGATTTTAAGTGCCTAGAAAGGTTCCCCCAACTCCCAACCAATCAACCAATCAACAGAGGCAATCTTGCAGCTTTAGAGTTTATCAAAATAAGAAAGAGAGGGACTTCCCTGATAGTCCAGTGGTTAAGACTCTGTGCTTCTACTGCAGGGGGTGAGGGTTCAATCCCTGGTTTGGGAACTAAGAGTCTGCAAGCCCTGCAGTGTGATAAAAAACAACAAACAAACAAAAAACAGAGAGAGAGAAGGAAAAAAAGAAAGAAAATAAAAGCCGTGTGGGCCATCCTTGCTTATAAACTGTAAAAGGCAATTTCCCTGCCTTTCCTCTGCTAATGTCTTCTCTTACCATATGTGTCCACATTGGTGTGTGAACTTGTATTTCTGGCCAAATGAATACTTTTGCATAAGAAAGTTGTATTTTTTTGAATGGAGGGTACTCTCTTCAATCCATGGAGGGTACAAAAGGAGGGTACTAGGGAGGTAAGAATACCACTTTGTCCCACGAAGAACATTCAAATTATTTCTTTCCCCTAAACTTATTAGCTTTTCCCAAGGAGAGGTTGGGTGCTCCTAAAGGCTGCCAGCTCCCGGTACTCAAGTTCCAAGTACAATCCTGCCCCTGTTTCCCTGTGAGGACTTGGCTCAGTGGCCCAGGTCAGAGTCTCCACCTCACAGCCTCACCACGTGGGGTGTTTGGTATCTGACTGCGGCTTTGTGTACCTCAATCTATCTTTGATGGCAGATACCTCCCAGGGCTGATGGGAAAGCAAATGGACTTAATCAGTGAGGTCACTTTTTAAAATTTATTTAATTTTGACTGCCCTGGGTCTTCATTGCAGTGTGCTGAGGCTTCTTTCTAGTTGTGGCACACAGGCTCTCTAGTTGCCCCACAGCAAGTGGGATCTTAATTCCCCAACAAGGGATTGAACCTATGTCCCCTGCATTGGAAGAAGGATTGTTAACCACTGGACCAGCAGGAAAGACCCGTGGTCCCTTTATAAGCTGTCAAATGCTGTGCAGATGCAAGGCAGGTTGGCAATATGGGTTATGATTACTTGCTATGTCCCCACAGGAAGCTGTACCATCCCAACAATGCCCAGCTGGGCATGGCCATCATGCGGGCAGGGCTGACCAACTGGCATGCTGGCAACATTGAAGTGGGGCATAGCATGATCTGCAAAGCTTATGCCATCCTCCTGGTCACACATGGACCCTCTCATCCCATCACCAAGGACTTAGAGGCAAGTGGCATCTTGGGGCTGGGCTGGGCTCTCTGAAGATGAAAGCTGAGTACTAGATTCTGCTTTTGCAAAGACCCTAGTTGCCTGCTAGACCAGGAGGGAATTCAGACATGCTTAGTCCCTCCTCTCATTTTACATCTGAAAAAACTGAGGCCCAGGGAAGGAGAATAACCTCTCCTTAGTCACAAAGGGAGTAGATGGCAAAGCTCAGATTTGAATCCTAGGATGCTCCAAGCCTGGGTTGAGAAAACCTAATGGTGTGCATGTGCGTATAACATGTACATTAGAAAACTTGCTACGTGGAGTCAAGTCAGAGAGCACAGGCTCTAGAATCAGACTGCTGCTGCTGCTGCTTTACCACTTTCCAGCTGTGTGGCTGCTAATACTGAATGTATGGGCCTCAGTCTCCTCATCAGTGAAATGGAGGAAAAAGACAGGGTTGGCACAAGGGTTTGAGGAGTTGGTGTGTGAATGGCATGCTCTTCATAGCTACTGGTTTCCTTTGTGCTTTGAAGACTGATTTATTTGAAAGTAACAGACTCCAAAGGACTATCCTCAGGCAGCAGTATAGGGAAAGAGGACAGACTCTGGTGTCATAGAATGTACGTGAACGTGAACTTGAAGTCACTCAGTCGTGTCTGACTCTTTGTGACCCCATGGACTGTAGCCTACCAGGCTCCTCTGTCCATGGGATTTTCCAGGCAATAGTACTGGAGTGGATTGCCATTTCCTTCCCCAAGGGATCTTCCCAACCCAGGGATCGAACCCGGGTCTCCCGCATCATAGACAGACGCTTTACCGTCTGAGCTACCAGGGAAGTCAATAGAATGTATAAGACTAACTTTATGTCAGTATATTAAACTTGTCAAATAAGTCATTGTCACCGTATTCACTGCTCTGACCTTAGCCCTGAGGCAAAGCCTGGCCCTTGATAAATATTTCTTGAATTAACATTACGAGGGTGAGGGTTTTGCTATGTGTCACAGGCTATAGTCTTCCTGGCACATTATAAAGTGCAAGGGCATCTCACCCATTTCATGTATGAGTAAATTGAGGGCTGAAGGGATTAAGTCCCACAATGTTAGATGGGACTTCAGTGCAGGAGCCAGGGTTCAAACCCAGGTCCCCACCTGGCACTTTCTAAGAATAATCTCTGCTGAGAACAGTCCCTCAAGCTACTCTCTTCAGTGGTTCGTGTGACTGCCTCTTCTTAACAAATAGAGCCCAATGTCAAGACATTCGACCTCCAGTGGATGAGTGTGAGTATACATGCGTGCATGTGTGTGTAGGGTGTAGTGTGTCCTTTCCAGTAGGGCCAACGTAAGTCAGAGACCGACACGTCCTGGGCTTTTGTCATCACTGTTTTCAATGTATCCGCGTCCCACAGGCCATGCGGATGCAGACGGAGATGGAACTGCGCATGTTCCGCCAAAACGAATTCATGTACCACAAGATGCGTGAGGCCGCCCTGAACAACCAGCCCATGCAGGTCATGGCCGAGCCCAGCAAAGAGCCGGCGCCAGCTCTGTTCCACAAGAAGCAATGAGGACCTGCATGGTGGGGGAGGGGCGCCGTGGCTGGGGCACTGGGGAGATATCCCAGGGGTGGTGGGTTTCTGGGGAGACCCTTGATGAGGAAATCAGGGTAATACGCAACTTTGTTGCCATGGGAACGTACTGCTTTGTGATCCCCCGTGTCATTTTTTTTAACTTCAACTCAGTCCAATTCAGTTTAACTCTATCCCAGCCCAGCCCGGTCTAATTCATCCTACAAGTGTTTATTGGGTGCTAGACCTTAGGTATAAAGAAGTTCCAAAGGTAACGGGAGAGGAAACATAAACAATTAAAACACAGTGTGAAAATAAATGCAATGGTAAGCTCTATGGAGAGAGGGATATGTGTCTAGGGTGTGTGTGTGTGTGTGGTCGTCGGGGGGTGGGGGTGGGTGGCGGTTAGTCATGGAGGAGATGACCTCTGAGCTGAGAGTTGCAGGTACCTGGAGTCTCAGTTGTCTGCTCACCTATCTGTGCAGGTGTCTCAGGGATATTCAGGATTTGCTGACTGGAATGGGTGTTGCCCAGTTTCCACAGGTGACTGTGGAGTTATGAAGATGGGACTGTGTTTGGGCCATGTGGGTCCTACTCAGAGAACTAGAACCTCTTTAATAAGGGTACTATGCAGAAGGAGATGGAGGTTTGCTCAAGCCACTTGAGGCCTCAGTTTAAAGTCTGGGTTCCCAGGATTATTCTGAAACTACTTTTAGAACAGAGAGGAAGTGGCTCCCCTCTCTTCCCTCTGTGTCAAGCCTTGTGATTCCCATGATGTGGGAGTAGTTGGATGTTAGCTGAGATTTCTCTGGCCCAAGTCTCTTTAGGGTGAAGCTGAGGGAGAAATTTGGAAACCCACCTACCTGATAATCATAGGTCCAGCAGAATTGGCCTTTGGATATTTGATTTGGTTCCATGTGCCTGGGTCGTCTATATCAGCTTAGACTTCATCACAGACCCCCAGGAAATCTCTATTTTTAGTTATGAGTAATTATGACTTCCTTGGGTTAGTTTCTTTCATTGTCCATACCCTGGGTTCTCTACTTTTCTTACCAGAAGAAATGTCTAATCTGGATACTTCACACTTAGGTTGGGACCTCTTTGGGGTATGATCAGCTTGCTCTCATCTCCTGGGGAGCTGCTTTTGATTTTTCACTCGAGTGAGGGTCTTGGGAATCAACCAATCCAGCTGCCCCATTGGCCTGGGACAGTTGTCCTAATTGTGCTCTTGTATCTTCTGGGAACGCAAAATTCTCACCAGTGTTTTGGGGGATCCTGGACCAAAACCCTCATTTTGGGAGTGTCACCAAGTCTTCTATATCCTTTGGAGCCACCCTTGACCCCAGAGCTCTGACTAACATATTGAAGTCACATGATCCCCCCAGGACCTATATTTGTCACCTGTGCCTAAAGAGTCACTTCCTCCATCCTTATACCCCTTCATCCTCAGAACAATCCACTACCTCCTTTGGAACCTAACAGCCCTGCCAATGTGACAAAATCTTTGTCCGAATAGTTCTACAAAGATGCCAACTCTTTGCAGAGTACTTGTACTTGGCATTTGGCTCTGTATTGAGGACACCTGCTTCTTTAGAGCTTTCACTGGGATAGTGACAGTTCTTCTAAGCCCACATACTGCACGGCAAAGGACGGAACCAGCCCTCTCCCAGGGAGCCACCTGTGCCAGTTCAAATGGTCCCTCTTCTATTCCCAGTCTTCCTAGGTGGCACTAGTGGTAAAAACTGGCCTGCCAATGCAGGAGACCCTGGTTTGATCCCTGGGTTGGGAAGATCCCCTGGAATAGAAAATGGAAACCCACTCTGGTATTCTTGCCTGGGAAACTTCATGGACAGAGGAACCTGACGGGCCACAGTCCGTGGGGCCACAAAGAGTTGGACATGACTGAAGTGACTTACCCTCATATAAAACCTTCCTCCAAATCTCTTTCCTTCTTTGTCACTCTCATCTGCCACACTACTGGTCATTCCGCATATTCCTGGTCTGTTTCCCATCCCCTCTTCCTCTAATTAGGTGTCTGTCTTCCTTTTGGCCCATGCCGCCTTCCAGCAGAGTTCTGACGTGGATTAATTCAGCTGTCTTATTTTTCCTCTGTTGTACCTGGAGGTCTTTGCACAGCCAGGAAAATGGCACCTTTCATCACAGGTACCTCCACAGACTCCTCTCCAACCTCAGCTGGCCTTGGGGTGCAGCCCAGACGTGCTCTCTGTGCCCCTCGCTGGCTCCCCCTTTGCCCAGTGGTTACTTCAGCTCTTCACTCCTGTTCTTGAGTTCTCTGCTTTCAGCAGGCCCTCATTGCCTGCTTCATGGAGGGGCCAGGAGATGGGATTTCCTTGGTTTCCTCTTCCCACGTGGGTTCACACATGTCATATCTGTGCTTGTCCTTCCCATCCCCCCTCCTCACAGCCCCTTCTCCTCCAAAGCCAAACTCTCCACCTGTGCCTTGGACTCCTGTCCCCTCCTGGGTCTTTGAACCTCGCTTCCCCTATATTCTCTCTCATCTTGGATTCTTCACATTTCTGGCTTATTTAAAGCAGTTTATTGACATGCGGGGGACTCAAATCTTTAAGGTTAACTATTTTTTAAAAGGCTTTGTCTCCCATGTTTATTAACAACTCTTTAAAAAAAAATTATTGATTTTGGCTGCATTGGGCTTTTTTTTTGTTTTCTTTTGGTTGTGGCACATAAACTCTTACTTGAGCATGTGGGATATATTTCCCTGACCAGAGATCGAACCCAGGCCCCCCTGCATTGGAAGCACGGAGTCTTAGCCACTGGACCACCAGAGAAGTCCCTCTTTAAAAAAAAAAGATTTTTTTTTAAATTGTGGTAAAAGTTACATAATACGAAACATACTATTTTAACCATATTTAACTGTACATTTCAGTGGCACTTAGTACATTCCCATTGTTGTGCTCACCATTGTCCATCTCCCAAATTTTTCATTTTCCTAAACTGAAGCTCTGTTCCCATTAAATACTAACTCCCCTCCCTGCCCTGCCCTGCATCTACCAATGTACTTTCTGGCCCTATGAATTTGACTGTTCTGGGGACCTTGTATAAGTGGAATCAGACAGTATTTGTCTGCACCTACTGTATACTGGAATTTAGCTTTCTTCACTTTCCATTTCTTCCCAAACCCACTGCAGAATGAGCATAGCTCTTTCCAAGGTCGACTCATGGCGGGCCATTTCAGCCTTCATATTATTTGGCTTCTCTGCTTCAGTTGGCATCACAGCCCTTGATTTCTGGGCACCACATCCTTGTAATGATTTTCTGTTGAGGTTTCTCTCCTGCCCTTGACAGGCTGGTATTTCCTAGAGCTGATTTTGTTCATTCTGGTCACTCATGGCTGGTCCTCACCTCCCTCTGCACACCTTCCCCCAGGAGCTCAGCCAGGCTCTTTGTTTCCTTACGGACTCAGGGCTTCCCTGATGGCCCAGATGGTAAAGAATCTGCCTGCAATGCGGGAGACCCCGGTTCTATCCCTGGATTGGGAAGATCCCCTGGAGAAAAGAATGGGAACCCACTCCAGTATTCTTGCATGGAGAATCTTATGGACAGAGGAGCCTGGCGGGCTGAAGCCCACGAACTCGGAAAGAGTCAGACACTACTGAGTGACTAACACTTTCATACTTTTGAGGCTGATGTCCTTAAGTCTGTACCCTCTAACCTTGTTCTTGAACATTAGTCCCACATACCCTATCGAACGTTCTGCCCCTCAAACTCACCATGTCCAAAAGGGAACTCTTCCTCTTTCCTTTCTCCCCACTCCTGCGCCTGTTCCTCCTTGACACCCACTGCCCCCAAGGAGAACATCTGACTACTGGTCTAGTTACTTCCTGAGTATTTACTTCACCTGAGATTTTAGTCAGGGCCACTTACTCATGGGTCCTTGGGTGACCCATGTCCTCCTGTGCCTCTCTGAGTTTTGAAACATTGTGTCTAAAATATGCAAAACCTATCAACTCCTGTTCATCTTTCAGCACTCACTTTGGAAATCACCCCTTCTGTAAAGCCCTTCCTGAAAGCTTTAGATTCAGCTGGCTGCCTGTCTGAGTCTGTCATATTACCCTTGAATCTCCCAGCATAACATTCTCCTCACAACCTTATATTGCCTTTTTACTTGTCTGCCTCCTCCATCAAATTGTAAGCCTCTGGAGGGCAGGAGCTTTGTCCCTTTATTCATCTTTCTATCCCCAGAACCTAGCACAGGTCCCGGGACATAGTAGGTGCTCAGTTAATACGCATTGAATGAATGATTAAGTGAATGAATTTGCTTAGATCCGAACACAAGAGACATAGAACTGTGTATCTTGAGTTTTTATTATAGCAGTCCACAAAGGCTATTAAATTTCCATGTTTCCAAGCAAATGTGTGTGGCTTCTTTCTTTCTGACAGTCTGTTTAGAGGAGTGTTAATAGACCTCTCTGTCATGATGGAAATGTGTTTTATCTGTGTCCAGTATGGTAGCCACTAGCAACATGGGACAACTGAGGACTTGAAATGCATCTAGTATGAGTGAAGAACTGAGCTTTTAACTATTATATTTCAATGAAAATAGCCAATGTAGCTGGTGTCTACTGTATTAGTGCAGTTTTAGAGAATTCTTCAGTGTAGTTTTTAAGATCATGTACACTGACACAAATTAAGTTCATATCAGTGGTCCTGATATTAGCTAGATGATCTTGGACTGGTTGTTTCATCCATGCTTCAGTTTCATTATTTCTACATACCATGGAGTGTTCCTATAAGAGATACGTTTTTGTTTTTTATTTATTTTTTAACTTTTTTTTTTTACAACAATCAGAATTATTGTAATTAAGATAGTTTTCCACCATGGGGAACTAGTTAACGTCTCCCAAAGTGAGGCAATTGAGGTTTCAGGAGTATCCATAGCCCCAGTCATCTTGTTCATGTGTTTAGAAAAATAAGTAACATTAGTGCTCATATCAGGTATATATGTACAGCATTGGGTATGAATAATGGCACAAATTCCTCCGTGCGCAGCTGTCAAAATATCTAAAGCCAATCTGTTTTGTAAAACCACCTTTCTAATTTGTGCTTGTTCAGCATTAAGAGCTGAAATAGCTTTTTGAGGATTTTGCAATGCCTGTTGAGTAAAATTAGTCAAAGCATCTACTCGTAGCATAACATCTGTAGTTCCCAAAGAGGGAACAAACACTGCAGCCAAATAATCATACCAGTGAAATACAAACCTTGCCCACCGAGTTTTAAGGTGGGGTAAATTAGCAGGCTTTTCTGGAAGCTCTGAAAATGTAAAGCCGTGAGTAAAGGCTAGACCTAGGGCGCATCTCCCTATCCAACCATGGGGAAGCCATGCCCATAGGTAAGAGCCGCATATCCAATAGGTCCCATTTGGAGCAAGCCAGCGTGACTGAGATATCCAGTCCCAATTAGTGCCTGGCCAGACAAAGGAAGGACCTGAACTGGGGTTGGAAAACACGGGAATGATTACGTTGCATATTTCCTGAGGCAAAAATCCCAATTGTTTCCAATCATTGTAATTAAGTTGTTGGCTAACTTTTGGGGATGGCTCTGTTTGTTCCCAGCATATAGGGGCAGTAGATATTAGACGTCCTTTTTCAGGAGTTAGCCATATAACCTCATCCCATATTTGATAAACATCAGGTAAAAAACCATTAGATCTAGACCTATTTGCCTTATGTGTAGCGAAATAGTCATCAAACCGAGACAATGTATAATCAAAATTAAAAGTCACGTTATGTCCATAGTTAAAGTACAAAGTGTTGCACCAGTCCATTTTAGGGTTGTTAGATGTCATCAGTTTAAGAAGAGGCATCACATATGATTGTTGTTGAATGTATTCGCAGACTTGGAGAAAGTCTTTTCCTTGAAGTGGAGATGTCCACCACGGGAAGCCTTCCACTGATGAAGAGGGGAGTGCTCCACAAACCCAGCAATTAGACTGATTATGAAATGTTGCATAGGAGTGAGCCCAGGACAGGAAGGCATTGTCTTGAGGATCAAACGGCAGACTCAAGATTTTGGAGTCAGCAGAAGTAGGTTCACATAGATTATCAGGCCCATCTGAAAAGTACAAAGTCAGCATAGAAAGTAAAGACATAGAATGAAGTCACTTACTTCCGGTCAGGGTGCCACCTCTTAACTCGAGTGTGATGTACCCATGAATCAGTTCCTTGCACTTTGACAGCTCGGTTCCTGGCTCAAATAGAGGCTTGCTTGACTCAGAGACTGGGTCAGGAGTCGTCTCCTGGAGTTCTGTTAATGCTTGTTGAAAAGCTTTTGGCTCGTCCAGACAGTCCCATTACGGAAGCGCATCAGGAAGAAAGTGGGCCAGAGGCTCCAATAAGCACGGAGTAAGTTGCCCCAGTGTCTCCAACCGGCCACCATTTGCCATCCTCCAATGGATACCATGGCCATGCAGTATCACATAGGAAGACCAGGTGTGTCTTCTTCAAGCCCTGGGGATCAAATCTATCCCAGTTTTTCAGGATACAGTTCAAAGGAGTGAGGCTGGAATTGTTAGCTCCCATCTTGTCCAGAAGAATCCCGGACAAGCCCCCCAAGATGAAAGGTTGTTGCTGAATCACACAAAGAGGCCAGGATCCTTGGCCTCTGGAGGAAAATAATTCAATCTGGGGCCAGAGACAAGGCTTGATCGCTCAGAGCTTTTGTGTAATAAAGTTTTATTAAAGTGTAAAGGAGATAGAGAAAGCTTCTGATATAGACAACAGAAGGGGGTAGAAAGAGTACCCCAAGATACATTTTAAAAAATATAGGTCTCTTAAAACAGTGCCTGTTCCATCCTAAGTGGTCCATAAGCATTCCACCCATGCTTCTTTTCGATGTCCCTTCCCCTACCAAGAAAGTGGAGGTGAAGGCCAGAGACAAGCAGTGGTGTGCTAGACCAGCTCAAGACAATCAGCCACACACACCTCTTCCCACCTCTGCATAGCATTACACTGATAACCTGCCATTGGACTTGGTGGGAATATTTACGTCATGGTGATCGGTTGAACTTTAGAAGAACACATTAATTTGTACTGTTATCAATCGATAAAAGTGGAGTTTGCTACATAGATACAGCAGAATAGATAGTTAGAAAGATCATTAAAGATTCAAGGGTGAACTCTGCATTCTGAAACCTCTGCCATCCAGTGCCACACCAAACAAATTTAAGATCTCTGATTACTACCCTTCAGACTAAGCCTCTTGTCTGCTGCCCCACAAGTGAATTAACAGATGTGTATTAAAGGCCAGATATAACCTTTAACCTGGATGGCTCAGCTTTACTTCTCTTAAGCATGCAGAAAGAAGTCAGTAAGGAGATCCTTCGGGAAGACCCTGTGTCTTGTCTTTTCCAGTTTCTAAATGCTTCTTCTAGAATGCTCACATTCCTTGGTTTGTGGTCCCCGGTCAGTAGGACATCACTCCTTCTCTGACCCTCCTGCCTGCCTCTTTCACTTAGAACTCTTGTGATTTCATTGGCCCCAGTAGGATAATCCAGGATAATCTTCCCATTTCAAGGTTTTCACTTTAACATAGGGTCCATGACTCAGATCTGACTACCACCTTTTTCTACATGGTGTGCAAGTTAAGGATATTTCTCCATGTTTAAATAGGTTGGAAAAAAAAAAAAGAGAGTTCCCTAGTGTCTTGTGGTTAAGAGTCCACCTTCCAATGCAGGGAACATGGGTTCAATCCCTTGTCTGGGATCTAAGAGCCCACATGCCTCAGGGCAACTAAGCCCATATACCACAGCTGGAGAAAGCCTGTACACTGCAACAAAGATTCAGCACAACCAACATTTAAAAATAAAGAAAAATTAATTTTAAAAAAGTTTTTAAAAATCAAAAGAAGAACACATGAAAATGATATGAAATTCAAATTTCAGTGCTCAAAAATAAAGTTTCAGTAAAACACAGCCCTGCCCACCTGTTTGGGCATCATCTGTGGCTGCTTCAGTGTTGACCACAGCAGAATTGGCAGGCTGTGGCAGAGACTGGGTGGCCCACAAAACTGAAAATATTTACTTTCTGGCTTTTTACAAAAGAAGTTTACTGATCCCTGTTATAGAGACTTGAATGCCATTTATGGAGTTTGACTTTCATGTATAAGTCAGTGAACTGGGATGCATTATGACCCGTGCTGTTTTTAGGGAAGATAACAGTTTGTGGGGTGAAGGTTCACAGGGAAGAGAGAGAAAGGCAGGGAGTTGCCATTGTGGCCTGTGATACTATGCAAGTAAAAAGTGATTGGGCTTCACCTCCAGAAAAGGGAGGAGAGGAGGTGGGAAAGGTGACAGAGTCATTTGTTCATCAAGGTACATTTTTTTTAGAAGTGAATTTCTGGAAATGTATTATATATATATATTTAAAAAAAAAAAAAAAACTTTATATTTTGTATTGGGTATGACTGGTTAACAATGTGATAGTGTTAGGTAAACAGCAGAGGGACTCAGCCATACATACACATGTGTCCATTCTCCCCTGAACTCCCTTCCCATCCACATAACATTGAGCAGAGTTCCCTGTGCTTACAGTAGGTCCTTGTTAGTTATCCATTTTAAATACAGCAGTGGGTACATGTCCCTCCCAAACTCCCTAAATATCCCTTCCTCCTGGCAACCATAAGTCTATTCTCTAAGTCTCATCAAGGTACATTTGTTGAGAGATTTCTGTGGGCTGGGCGCAGTTCTGAGAGCTGAGGGATGTAAGATAGAAATTCCAGAGCTTGGCAGCTCTCTGGCTGGCTCAAACAATTGACATTTGTTATCTCAGAGTTCTGGAGGCCAGAACTCGAACATCAAGGTGAACAAGGCTCTCCTCCCTTTGCAGGAGGTAGGAAAAGATCTTATCCCGGTCTCTCTCCTGGTTTCTACTAGTTCCTCAGCTTGTGGTTGCATTAACTCCAGTCTCCACATGGCATATTCCCTGTGTGCATGTTTCCATTTCCATAAACTTCTGCTTTTCTTTTTTTAATTTAACCATGCTAGGTCTTAGCACAAGGAATCTTTGTTGTGGCATGCATGCAAGATCTTTACTTGTAGAGTATGAGATCTAGTTCCCTGACGAGGGGTTGAACCCAGGCCCCTTGCATTGGGAGTGTGGAGTCTTAATCACTAGATCACCAGGGAAGCCCTCATCTTGCTGCTGCTTGTACTCTGCTGCTACTGCTGCTGCTAAGTCACTTCAGTCGTGTCCGACTCTGTGAGACCCCATAGACCGCAGCCCACCAGGCTCCCCTGTCCCTGGGATTCTCCAGGCAAGAACACTGGAGTGGGTTGCCATTTCCTTCTCCAATGCATGAAAGTGAAAGTGAAGGCGCTCAGTCATGTCTGACTCTTAGAAACCTCATGGACTGCAGCCTACCAGGTTCCTCCGTCCATGGGATTTTCCAGGCAAGAGTACTGGGGTGGGGTGCCATTGCCTTCCCCGTGCTTGTACTCAATCATGTTCAAATTCTTACAAGTCCATGGACAGTAGCCTGCCACAATCCTCTGTCCATGGGATTCTCCAGGCAAGAATAACGGAGTGCATTACCATTTCCTCCTCCAGGGGATCTTCCCAACACAGGGATCAAACTCATGTCTCCTGCATTGGCAGGCAGATTCTTTGCCATTGAGTCACCTGGGAAGCTCCAAGTCCCCATACACTTGTCGTTTTTATAAGGATACTGGCCATATTGGATTAGTGGCCTGCCCTACTCCAGCATGACCTCATTTTAACTTACCTAGTTACATCTGTAATGGCTATTGCTGAGCAAGGTCACAATCAGAGGCTGAGGGTTAGAACTCTGACACGTGAGTTTTGGGGAGATGCAACTCAACTCATAATAGTTACCAGAGCCTGGTACAAGGTACCGTTTGGGGAAACACCCCTTAATCTGCTTCTGCCCACAGCCCAGAAGGACTTTCTAGAGGTTTCTCTGTCAACTTCTGGTGCTCCCTAGAGGGAGAATTGTCCATTGGGTGGTTCAGGACCTGCTCCTTTTGTTCATGTCCTCAGGTGGGTGGGGCTGGTGGGGCTGCCAAGGCCACACTTGTGGGCATGGCTTCCCTTTGCCTGTCCAAAGATCCTGCTCTTTCTGTCTCCACAGGAGTGACCTAGTCCACCACACAGCCTCATGCTCCAGCTCCTTGCTGTGTGGCTGTCCAGCGGGACATGTCATTCCAGGGCTGGTCTACAGATCCGGCCATATCATGTGTTCCTTATAGGGTTGCCTGAGTGGACAGCCTGGGGTCTGCTTTCAGGGTGAGAATCAGACCTAACCCCACAGGATGTAACATGTAGATGATCAAGATTTAAAAAACTAGAGGTGATCAGTGTTCAAGAGCCCCATCAAGGAAAAGCCATTAAGAAGAAAGGACATTTTGGGGACTTCCCTGGTGGTCCAGTGGCTAAGACTCCCAATGCAGGGGGCCTGGGTTCGATTAGTGGTCAGGGAACTGGATCCCACATGTTCCATGCCACAACTAAGCTGGTGAAGCCAAATAAACAAAAATAAATATTAAAAAGAAGAGAGAGAGAGGCAATACCAGGTCCATTTCTCTCTCAGTCTCTCTCCTTTAACTCCCCTTCCCCTTCCTCCTTTAAGCAAAAAGAAGACATTTTTTTCTTAAAACAAAGTTCACTTTATTACATCAGTTGTACACACTAAAAGACTATGAAATGCAGACTTTGTCTAAATTCTCTTGCTGACTCTCTTGAAGACAACGTCGCCCTTCGTCATGGTCTGAAAGCCAGAAAAGAAATCATGAAATGTTCATCTGATGTAGAATTATAAGGGAGAGTTAAGCCCCCAGTATGCTAATATATGCAGCAACTCAGAGACACCTCTGTTCTCTATAGGACCAGAGGAAGGATCGGCAGTCTTTTCTAAAATCCCATGCCAAGTCTTTGTCACTTCCTCACATGCAGAGCTGTCCTGCCTTTTACAGAATTCCTTTCTACATCAGTGACTTAGAGCAAGACCAGTTCAATCCAATTCAATTTCTCAACATTTCAATGAACACTTTTTGCTCCTGCTCATTCTTTAACTTGTGTCTGGCTCTTTGCGATCCCATGGACTGTAGCCTGCCAGGCTCCGCTGTCCACAGGATTCTCCAGGCAAGAACACTGGAGTGGGTGCCATCTCCTTCTCCACAGGTGCCTTATTGGCATTCATTGCAAGATGGTAAGAAATGTACAAAGCCCCTCTGTCTGTAATGAGAGTGACTCCTCCTAGGGTTGTGCAGTGTATCACTATGGATATCAGTCTTGTGAGTTAGATCCAGTTCAGAGGAACCCTAGCTCTGCCATTTCCTGGCTGTATGCTGCCTCAGTTTCCACATTTAGGAAATTCAGCATTGGTGGGAAGATTCGAGAAAATGTGTGGAAACTGCCTGGGGCACAAAGGATGTTCAGGAAGTAGTAACAGAGACTGACCACAGGAAATAGTCACTGCTCTTCATGTCTCCCCTGACCCCCGACTACCCACCTCCCCACCCGGCCCCAAGTACTTGGACCCCCAAGCTGAGAGTGCAGACTTACACTGGTAACAGTGTCACCATTGAATTCAGTCACAGACTTGATGCCCTTCAAAGTTGTCACCAGTTTATTATCACCTTCCAGCTGTACCACCGCCTGTAGGGGACAGAAGAAATAGCCTGTGAGGACGGGTCCAAGAGGGAGTAACTCTCTCACTAATGAGGTTGGCTCCTCGGCATGGGACTCTGCTTACAGCAACCAAACCCCCTTCCCTGGCTCTGAACAGAAGTGAGGTTATGTAAGAACTGAAGAAAACGGCAGGGCTTCTTTTGTCAGACTTTTCATTTATGGGCTGTGATCGAGGAGTCAGCATAGGATGGCTAAGTGGTCTCAAATCAAACACTAAAATAAAATCAAGTAACAATTCTACAAGTTAATGAAGGGAGGAAGTAGTAAGATTCAAAACCCTGGCCGTTTGTGAAAACACCTGTCTTGGTTTTGTGTTACGTTGTTATTCCTTCTAGCACCTTCATCTTTCCTCTTGTGGTCTCCTTTTCACACATCCAGGGAGAGGTAACAGAAACCCAGCAGGGAGCAGAAGATACTGGCCAAGGTTAAAATCTGCCTCCAAAATCGACAGCTGGAAAGGGCCATGACAGTTTGCCCCTTACTGTAGACAGATAAGAGAGTTTCCCTTCTAAAATGTATCATAGGTTTCCTGACCTATAATGTTTTATCTGGGAAAGCAGAAGTCAAGAGCCACTAGAAAAGGTTAAAAAAAAAAAAAAGACCAATGGTTGTGCTGAGACAGATGCACACAGTTTTCTGGGGTCGGGGATGCTGGGGGAGAGGAATGAGGACCTCTGCTCGGTGGTATTGGTGATGCTAATATTGGCATGTGGGGTTTGGGAGGGAGGAATAGAGACCCTTTGTGAGCGGCACCCCCTTGCTTGGATCTTTCTGCCACCGCCTGCCCACCACTTACACATCCTACCCCCAGCTTGAATTGCATACCTTATCCACAGCCCAATAGAGGTGATGCTGGCTTACCCGCTATCTTTGCTCTGGGAAGTGACTGTGCCCATTTCACAGATGAGGTAGCGAAGACCAGGGGTCACTGACCAACCTGCAAGGCTTGATCTGAAGGCCTGCCTGGGGTCTTGGTTCTCTGGTATAGCCAGCACCTACTTCAGGAAGTCCCTCCCCATGACCACCAGCTCTAGGCTCGGCAAAGCCATTTCCTTAGGCTTGGGGATGAACTTAGGGCTCTGTTAAGGTTTTGCACTCTTACCTGCCTGTTTCTGGGCCTGGGAGAATCTGAATGTTAGACTCCTGCTCTGGGCTTGGTTCCTCCTACCCTCCAAATGGGAGAGCTCAGATTCTCTTCTAGTCAAAGCTATGGTTTTTCCAGTAGTCATGTATGGATATTAGAGTTGGACCATAAAGAAGGCTGAGTGCCAAAGAATTGATGCTTTTGAACTATAGTGCTGGAGAAGACTCTTGAGAGTCCCTTGGAGTGCAAAGAGATCAAACCAGTAAATCCTAAAGGAAATCAGTCCTGAATATTCATTGGAAGGACTGATGCTGAAGCTGAAGCTCCAATACTTTGGCCACCTGATGCGAAGAGCCAACTCTTTGGAAAAGACCCTGATGCTGGGAAAGACTGAAGGCAAGAGGAGAAGGGGGCGACAGAGGATGAGATGGTTGGATGGAATCACTGACTTCAAAGGACAAACTCAGGGAGACAGTGAAGGACAGGGAAGCCGGGTGTGCTGAAGTTCATGGGGTCACAAAGAGTTGGGCATGACTGAGCAACTGAACAACAATAACAGATTCTCAGGCCAGAGTTCCTCCAGGAGGTCCCAGGAAACTGACACCTTCCTTAAGAGCTTCTTTCTTAAGAGCTGGTTTATTTATTTATTTTTAATTGGAGGATAATTGCTTTACAATATTGTGTTTTTTGCTTGTGTGTTTAGTCGCTCAGTTGTGTCTGACTCTGTAACACCATGGACTGTAGCCCGGCAGGCTCCTCTGTCCATGGGATTTCCCAGACATGAATACTGGAGTGGGTTGCCGTTTCTTACTCTAGGGGATCTTCCTGACTCAGGGATCGAACCTGGGTCTCCTATGTCCCCTGCATTGCAGGTGGATTCTTTATCCACTGAACCATGTGGAGACAATATTGTCTTGGTTTCTGCTATCTCTCTGCCTTTCCACCCCAGCTGTGGGTTCAGAGATAGGGTCTCAACAGTAGGAATTGTGAGCTGGGAGCCTTGAGGGAGGAAACCTGGGGCCAGGCTCCAGGAAAAGTTGTGGAAGCAGAGGGTGGCTGGAGGGGGCGCCTCCTACCTTGATCTTCTCCCCAGTCATGAACTCCAGCTCACACTCCTCCCCCAAGGTGAACTCATTCTGGATCACTTTCGAGCCAGCGGTGATGATGAACTTGAAGTGCTTCCCATTCTGCACGATTTCCGACACCCCCTTGATATCCTTCCCCTTCTGGATGATGTCATCGGGCATCCCTGGAGGGAAGCATTGAAGGTTTAGAGGTGGGCAGAAGTGGAAGTGGGGCATCCCTGGTGGCTCAGTTGGTAAAGAATCTGCCTGCAATGCAGGAGACCCAGGTTAGATCCCTGGGTTGGGAAGATCGCCTGGAGAAGGAAATGGTTACCCACCCCAGTATTCTTGTCTGGAGAGTCCCATGGACAGAGGAGCCTGGTGGCCTACAGTCCATGGGGGTGGAAAGAGTTGGACATGACTGAGCCACTAAACAGCAGAGGTGGGATCTGAAAGCTGGCGGTCACAAGAGAAACCCTGTAGTGAGAAGGGGGAGGAGAGATCCCTGAGGCCTTGGCACTTCCTGGAGCCCTGTGAGCAAACTGAGCTTCAACCTCTGAAAGGGAAGGTCAGTGGCCTGACTTGGCCTGACCTCAGGTGCCCACTATCTTGCCAGTTTGGTTTGTAAAAAAAAGAAAAAATCACTTCTCAGCCCTGGGGAAGCTTTCCTTGTCTGAGCACCTGCTTCTTACTAGCTCTCCATCCTCTGTCCTCCCTGTTTAAAGCTCGGAGACTTTGCTCTTTGAGAGTAAGTATTTTTTTCCTCCACACTCAGGGTGACCATCAGCTTGTCTCCCAAACCAGGTCCCTCCTGAGAGTGAAAGGGAAGCTCTTAAAAATTATGCCAGGATGGGAGGGAGATTCAAGAGGAAAGGGATATACATACACTTATGGCTGATTCATGGTGATGGATGACAGAAACCAAATCTACATTATAAAGCAATTATCCTACAATAAAAAATTAATTAATTAAAAAATTATTCAGGGACAAGAGACACACAGCAGGATCGTGCCTGGCAAGCCTATGCCCCTCATCCCTACTTCCACCTCCTCTGCCATCAAGGCTTTTAAGGAAGGTGGACCAGGAGTCCCTTCTCCGGGGACAGAGTGTGATGAATATCAGAGTGTCTGTGCTGTCATATGAACTGAGGCTCAGGAAAACCAGGTGCACTGACAGTGATGGGGAGGCTCCTGTTGCCAGGTGAGGGATGCAGGGACAAGAGGTGTTGTGTTGTGTCCTACAGGAGAAGATCCCAGCTCTCAGCCGCCCCAAAAGGCATCCTCTCTCTGCCTTTGCTATCTTCCCCACCCTCTCCTGCTCAGCACTCTTCCTTCTCTCCCCACCCTATTTGCTTCCTCCCCCTGGAACACAATCTCCTCCTCCAGCCCCCAGGGGACACCTTCTTATCTCCCAAGGCCCAAGGCTCACCTTCGCTCCTACCAAGCCTTCCCCTGACACACTCCCATGGCCGCCACATCCTCCTGTAAGTGACTCAGTGGGGTGGGTGGGTGACAGGGATTTAAAGTGGGGTCCCTGGGAACTAGTGCTGGCTTTATATCTCAACTCAGGTTGGGATTATGATCTGTGTGACCCCGGTTGGCATTAGTTGCTCTTTCAAGGCCTTCTTTGCCTTGCCTGTAATATGGGAAAAATAATAGTGCCGAGCTCAGAGTTTTTGGTGAGGACTCAACCTGGTGGCTCATACAGTAAAGAATCTGCCTGCAATGCGGGAGACCTAGGTTCAATCCCCGGGTCCAGAAGATCCCCTGGAGAAGGGAGTGGCAACCCACTCCAGTATTCTTGCCTGGAGAATTCCATGGACAGAGGAACTTGGCGGGCCACAGTCCATGGGGTTGAAAAGGGTTGGACACGACTGAGTGAGAGGAAGCTAACAACAGGAAGTTGGCTGTCTGGGGCTTTAGCACGAGGCCTGGCGCTGAGTCAACACTCAAGACACATTAGGAGAGGCTGTGTTGCATTCATTTATTCTCTTTTTTCTTTCTCTAAATTGTGACCTTGGAAATGTGGCTCATTGTTATCTGTCTTTGTGGTATCTGCTCAGCATAGCACTCTGCTCAGCGTGTGGTTGGCCTTGAATCAAAGTTTGTTGGAAGAATGAAGAAAGGAATGAATGAGTGAATGAACATGGTCACCCAGTGAGGTGGCCACGGAGGTGGCTTCAATCTAGATCAGATCTTAGTTCAGTGCCATTTCCACTTCCCTAAGGCATAGTCTTGTCCAGGGAGGAATAGCCCAAAACTGCACAAGGAACCTGCAGAACGTGATTCCAAATCTGTATGAAGCTTGAACTGCTCCTCCTGTCTGACTTCGGGACCCTGACTGGCCACCACCTGCAGGGCCAAGCCTTCTTGGCCATGATCCCCAGCCTTGGCCCAGCACTCACCGACTGCCTTCATGAAGGCCTCGTAGTTCTCCTGGGTCTGGACTTGGTACTTGCCAGAGAAGTTCATGGTGGCGGTGAGGCTCTCTCCACAGCTGATCCAACAGCTCTTCTGGCAGGGTTGCCAGTGTGGGCCGGTGTGGGCTAATTTATAGGGGGCTCTTTCCTCTCCAAAAGTCGGTCACAAGTCATCAGCTGTCGTCTCCTTTATAGCCAGGGTCAAACATTAACTCTTGAGAGCAATGGTCAACGATAAAAAAACAGGATGGGCCTGGCAGTGGATTGCTCCAATTCAGCAAACATTGATGAGTATCAATCAGGTGCAAAGCCCTACAGCCCTGCAGCCTTTAGGACGCTACTTTCCTGTGAAACGTGTGTGTGTGTGTGTGTGTGTGTGTGTGCGCGTGTGCATACCTTCCTATTGTTGTTGTTTAGTCGCTCAATTGTTTCCGACTCTTTGTGACCCCATGGACTGTAGCCCACCAGCTTCCTCTATCCATGGAATTTCCCAGGTAAGAATATTGAAATAGGTTGCCATTTCCTTCTCCAGGCAATCTTCCCAACCCAGGGATCAAACTCCCGTCTCCTGCATTGGCAGGCAGATTCTTTACCACTGAGCCACCAGAGAAGCCCATACATACTTATACACACAAACCTGCATGTGTGTGCATGTTCACATGTATGTATACACATATACATGTAGGGGTGTGTGGGTGTATGTGTGTGTTGGGGTCTAAATCTAGATGCTCCAAGAAAAATACCAAGGAATCCCTTCAGCCTCAAGATCTTACTTTAGTTATATAACCTTACAATCTCTTCCCATCTTTAAAAAATTTTTTTAAAAATTAATTTATTAGAGGGTAATTGCTTTATAATATTATGTTAGTTTGCATACTGTACACTATGTTGCTGGACAACATCATGAATCAGCCGTAAGTACACATATATCCCCTCGTTCTTAAGCCCACCCCTCCAGGTCATCACAGAGCACTGAGCTGAGCTCCCTGTACTGTACCGCAGCTTCCCAGTAGCCAGCTCAGTTCGTCCCCACTCTCCTTCCCCCACTATGTCCATAGTCTTCCCATCTTTATCGTCACACAAACTTAGTTTTTACAAATCTGTCATCAGCCCCTAGAGCTGCTTTGTATTCTGGGAATCCCTCCTTGATGCCCACAAGTGCACAGTCACCTTTCTGAAGTGCAAAAGGATACTTTTAAATCAGACATGTGGAAATTGAGATGCATTTAATTAGCCAGAGACAAGTTAGGAGAAAGAAGAGGGTAGGACCTCCTGGATCAACTGAACCTATCAGGGTATCCATGCCTCCCTATGGCTTTCACGGGGCTCCCTCTGCCTCACTTTTCTTTTCCCCTTGGTCATCTTCTCTGTGAATCTTTTGGGCTCAGAAAGCACATTGCAAATATCTATATTCTCATTCCTACTGGGATTTTTTTTCTCTAAGTCTTCTTTTCCACTGTACCTTTTCTTTGGTATTCCCAACACACAGGCATGTAGTCAACGTCCAGTGAATGATGAGTCAGCAAATAAAAACGGTCAGCAGACAATGAGGCCACGTTGTTTCTCGTTAAACAAAAACAAGAGATAGAATAGTCAGGTTGGTCCACCCTATCAAAGCACTGAATCGTTGGGGCTGGGCAGCCAGGAGATTGGTGTGTGTGTGTGGTGTGTATCTAACAGATTTGTGCCTGGCTGAAAGTTTAGCATGGGCGGATGTGAATAGGGCTGGTACTGTGGACCCCAGGTCCAAGAGCCAGTGACAGTCTTCCCACCCTGGTTGGTCTCTCTCCTTTCTCTGCAGTCCTGGTCTGCCATTCCAGCTCGAGTTTGAGTGGATGGTGGGAGATTCCAGGCAGAGCTTTCTCTGTTTGCTGGAGAGTTCTCTCCCCTGCTGGGGGATCTTACCTGGTCCTACATGCAGCACAGTCACCAAGGTGCTCACTTTCTCATCTGCCAAACTGGCAGCCCTCCCCACAAGAACTCTGCACCCCAGAACTTGCTGGGCTGCTGGGCCATCTGCTCTGCAAGCCTAGAAGCCCTCAGGTTCTGACTGTGCCTGAGGTAGGGGACCCATGAGTAGCTGAGGACTCATGACAGGGGACTCCGGTCCACCAGAGCAAGAAAAACAGGGTGTGTTAGCCCACGGTAGAGGTGCGTTCCCTTCTCTCCAGCCCTCTCACAATACTTTCCCAAACTTCCAGAATTCAGACTTGTTGATCCAGCAGAGCACCTTAGAAGTTCACGTGCTCATGCCAGAGCCTGGCTCTGGCTTTCCCGGCAGGTGCACTAGCATACATCCTGCCACAGGGAGATCACTACCTGCCGAGCAGTGTGGGCAGAGGGTAGTGGCTGATGTGCCCGAGGATCTGGCACAAGTAAACCTTTTCCTCCAAGTGCAGAGGCGGGCTCTGCTCTGCTCTGCCCTCCCTCTGACAGTGCCTGGGACACAATGTGCTTTCCAGGCCACAAGTCAGGATGGTCCCTGGAGAACGTTAGGCAGCAGACGTGTATGCTGAGAACTCAGAGCCATTTTTAGTCACCACAAATGCCCTGGCACTGGGATGGAAGTGGGAAAAATGGCTCAGAGAGGATGACGGCACAGCCTCCTCTTGTTCTGAACCTTAATTGTGTGAGTCACTTAGTTGTGTCCAACCCTTTGCCACCCTATGGACTGTAGCCCACCAGGCTCCTCTGTTCATGGAATCCTCCAGGCAAAAATACTGGAGTGGGTTGCCATGCCTTCCTCGAGGGAATCCTCCCAACCTGACCCAGGGATCGAACCCAGTCTCCTGCACTACAGGCAGATTCTTTACCATCTGAGCCACCAGGGAAACCTTGCTGTTGCTGCTGCTGCTGCTAAGTCGCTTCAGTCGTGTCCGACTCTGTGCGACCCCATAGACAGAAGCTCACCAGGCTCCCCCCGTTCCTGGGATTCTCCAGGCAAGAACACTGGAGTGGGTTGCCATTTCCTTCTCCAGTGCATGAAAGTGAAAAGTGAAAGTGAAGTCGCTCAGTCGTGTCCAACTCTGAGTGACCCCATGGACTACAGCCTACCAGGCTCCTCCGTCCATGGGATTTTCCAGGCAAAAGTACTGGGGTGGGGTGCCATTGCCTTCCCCGGGTCCCTTTAAATATGTCTCCTTGTACTGAGGGTCTCCACTAAGTGGGATGATGATTTTTTTTGTGTGGGGGGGGATGGGATATGTAAGGAAGTAAATGGAGAAGGGCATAGCAACTCAGTCCAGTATTCTTGCCTGGAGAATCCCATGGACAGAGGAGCCTGATGCCCTATAGTCCATGGAGTCTCAAAGAGCTGGACGTGACTGAAGCAACTCAACACGCACACACACAAAAAGAAGTAAAATCCATCATCTTAAGAACTGGAATCAGAATTCTTCTCAGAGAGGAAACTGTGTGTGTGTGTAAGAGAGAGAGAAAATGATCAGATAAGCTGCTTGGGAGAGAGAGCTAGGGAGCTGGGGAGGTGTTCAGTGAGGCT
This sequence comes from Tragelaphus eurycerus, assembly GCA_935064755.1. Classification (NCBI taxonomy): domain Eukaryota; kingdom Metazoa; phylum Chordata; class Mammalia; order Artiodactyla; family Bovidae; genus Tragelaphus; species Tragelaphus eurycerus. The sequence goes on along the minus strand of CAKXYN010000070.1, from coordinate 10,705,422 downwards.
GAGATGATGAAGCAGGGCTGTGCTGATCAGGGGATGGAGAGAGAGACACTGGTTGCATCTTCTTTCTCTCTCCCGGATGATTGGAGAAAGGAGGGAGCAGGGCAGCATGCAGAAAGGAGAGGGGCCAGCAAGAGGGTATTAAGTGACAGGTCACTAAGGCACCCCCAGGCACAGAGAGGTATCTAGGAGGACTGATGTTGAATCTGAAGCTGCTTGTTTGCTGCCGAGTGAATCCCCAAACATCTTTCTTTAAATATCTCCCCAGCTACCTCCAGTTTCAGTAAAGTATAATTCTTGCATCAATAGATGTGCAAGAGGAAAATGATGAGAGGCTGAGCTTCACTTCTGGGTTGATGTGACGGAGCCTAGACAGCACATTGAAAACAAGAAGTACTGAGAACAGTACCTGGTACTGAAAGCAAGAAGTACTGAGAACAGTACCTGGTACTGAAGGCAAGAAGTACTGAGAACAGTACCTGGTACTGAGAACAGTACCAGGAAGACCAGTGGCCAAGGGATGCATTCCCTCAGGGATCTCCCTGAGGGAGATCTTAGGTTGGGTTTAGGAGAAATTCAAGCTAACTTTGTTTAAATCCCAGAGGACCATCCAGTCTCTGCTGGCATCTGGGTTACATAGGCTATTGTAGTTGCTCAGTTATACCTGACTCTCTGCAACCCCGGGGACTGTAGCCCACCAAACTCCTCTCTTCATGGGATTCTCCAGGCAAGAGTGCTGGAGTGGGTTGCCATTTCCTTCTCCCCAAGATCTTCTCAACTCAGGAATCAAACCCAAATCTCCTGCATTGGCAGGCAGATTCTTTACCACTGAGCCATCAGGGAAGCGCATGTAGGCTAATGCCCACAGGCTGACAGCTGGCATGTGTCTGTCTAATGATTGTCCCGTGGTTGCGCCTTGGGCTAAATTCATTTATACCTGAGACCTCCTCCCACCTCAAAACCCTCCCTGCTCTATCTGGGAGGACCACTGGCAGTGGCCTGGACACACCACTCTTGTATGGTGTGGGCCTGGACACCCCACACTCTTGTATGCAGTCATGCCTGCCTAACACCCCTTCTCGGGTAAAGGGATACTGGACATAAATTCCACATCCGGACTCTCTCCCCTTGACCATGAATGTCAAATGCCACACCCACAGCGCTGCTCAGTGGGCCCCAAGGTGGAAAGGGGGACAGAGCATCATAAAAGTTTCTTCATAGGGCATGACAGTATCAGTCCCAGAGACCTGTCAGGAAGCCTGGATTGGCTACATTTTCTGGTGTCTGAGGGAGAGCAGTGCCTAAGAACCAACTCCCTGCAACCCTTCCACCTGCCCTGCATTCCCTGCCTCCCCATCCAGGCAGCACTGAGTGTGACCGGCTCAGAGACTGGGCAAGGGGCTGGCCTAGCTGCTGGAGACCCTACAGCCCCCATGCAAAAGGACAGCCTGACAGAGGCATGTGAACCAAGGCTACAGATATGAAGCAAGGACTTCTTCCCTCCCCCAGACCCAAGACAGGGAGACTCTCAGGCAGCCCTTGGTAGCCTGCTCTTGGCTAGACTCTGTGTGTGTGTGTGTGTGTGTGTGTGTGTGTGTGCATGTGTGTGTGTGTCTTGAAGCCACAGAGATTAGTGGCCACTGCAAAATTTAACACTTGTAGATGGTTTTCCATAAAATCAAAAAGGGTAATGACATTTCTCGCCCACGAGCTAAGTAAACACAAGAGGAGATAAGTCCAATTGCGATGACAAAGTTCAAGTGGCTTCCAAGAAGGGGAAAAAAAAAAAAGACTCCTATTTCATGGGCTCAGCTTCTGATTTTTGTCCACTCAGAGACTGCAGCCCCCTCCGAGCCCCACCAGACATTCTTTCTCCTTACTTACTTACTTACTCCTACTAGGTGAGCAGTGTGGAGGCATGGGAGCAGGGACAGCCTCTTGGCAGCCAGAATATGACTGCCATTCATTTGAGGCCAGGCTCCTCTGCACTTGGATCTGACCCCAGGATGCCTGCAGTGTCAGTTTGCCCAATTTCCTGGGTGTTTTGGGAGATGCCACATGAGCGATAGTTCTTTAGAGGCAGGGCTGCAGGAGGGAAAGGACTTGAGTTTGGGTCTAGCTCTCCTTGCTAACAGATGTGTGACCCTGAACAAAAGCACTGAGCTTCTCTGGGGCTCCACTTACTTATCTGTTGAATGATCCTGACAGTCTCTGTCTCCTGAAAACAGTGTCAACCTGTGTCACCTTCAGGAATGTGAACCTCTTATCAGAGGCCGGGGTCACAGCACTTTGCATCTGCTTCTGCTGGGTATCCAGAGGTATCTCAGCTCAAGCCCAACTGTTATGTTGATCTGACTTGAGGACAGGAATTCCCAGGTGGTTCAGTGTTAAAGAATCCCCACTGCCAATGCAGGAGACAATGAAAGTTTGATCTCTGGGCCTGGAAGATCCCCTGGAAGAGGACATGACAACCCACTCCAGTATTCTTCCCTGGGAAATCCCATAGACAGAGGAGCCTGGTGGGCTGGCTATAGTCCAGGGGGTTGCAAAGAGTTGGATGTGACTGAGCATACACACACACACACACAAAACTTGAGGACAAGCTTCCTTCCCATCTCCCTGGGCCAGTGGGTAATGTCTCTAGGTGCTCCAGGCTCAGCTCACTGCTTACTGCTCCAACTTTCAGTTCCTACAGAGCTCCTGGCATCAAGGGATTTTTCTTTCTTTTCTTGTAACCTCAGCTGTACATCGGAAACACTGTTATGGTTCAATAGGCAGGTTCATCCTGAGGGAAGACTTCGTATCCGCTTCGTCAGCCATGTCATCGCTCCTGCAAGGCTCTTCTTTTTGTCACGTGCTATTTCAGATCCTTTGGGTGGGATTTCAGGATGTACATTCTTCAACAAAAATGTTTAAAACACCTTCGTAAGCCTTGCTGAGCATATTCTATTATGTCTCTTCAATCATTGCAGACGCCTTAAAGAATCTCATCCTACGACTTCCCTGGTGGTCCAGTGGTTAAGAATCCACCTTGCAATTCATGGGATTCGGATTCCATCCCTGGTTGGGAAACTAAGATCCCATATGCTGAGGAACAACTAAGCCCATGCACCACAAGTAGAGAAACCCCGTGCTCTGCAATTACTGAAACCCACATGCTCTAGTGCTGGCACGACACAACTAGAGAGCCCACGAGCTGCAACTACTGAGCCTGTGAGCCACAGCTAGAGAGTCTGTGTGCTGCAATGGAAGATCCTACATGTCACAACCAAGACCTGATGCAGTCCAATAAATGACATGTAACATAAATAAATGTTAAAAAAAAAGAATGCCCTCCTATAACAACTGTCCAGTACCTAGAATGGGAACCACTCAACATCCTTGACCTCTTAGAGGTCTTGCCTGCTTGAAGAAGTCACTAGCGGGGCACAAGGGCAAATATGCCAAACAAAAATTGTGGGTGGTAGTTTGCCCTGTAAGAGAAATCACACTTACACTATACTGAAAAATGTATTCAATAAAATTTCCTTTTCTACAATAACCTTTTGGACTAGCCCTATGATAAAAAGTGAGTCCTTGTTGTGATTCACTTGGGGCCCACAGTGAGTTTACTGTGATGCAGTAAAGCAGAAAGTCTTGTGAATTCCATGGGAGGCAGTAGCACTAACTTGAGGGCTGATGTAACAAGGAAGAACTCGAAACTTATCTGCAAGGCTGGTTTGTAAAGCTCCTGTGTAGGCTGTAAAAGCTAATAGTGTTTGCTTGCCCTGTGTCCCTGTGTCCTTGTGGCCCTTGCCCTCTGAGTGCTGGAAGCTTCCAGCTGGCTTCAAAGTCAGTCAGCCTGGCACTTCAAAAAGAAAGCTCTCCCCAGGCAACCCTTGACCAACTTAACACCGCCACCCTTCAGCCCTGCATTCTCTGTGTCTTTGGGCCGTGAATCACCAGCCATTTAGAGTCAGAATGGTCACTCTGCTGACCCTGCTCAAGGCTCAGCTCCACAGTCCCTCTGCATGTAGCCCTCCTGGGGGCTCAGCTCCTCTAGATCGACAACTTCTTTCATGATTTCTATTCAGTTCCATGAATTCTATGACATTAACAGTGATAAAATGCACCTTCCACTAATTGACTAAGTACATGCTTTCTCTGTGAATGGACCTAGAACCTGTCATACAGAGTGGAGTAAGTCAGGAAGAGAAAAACAAATATTGTATATTAACACATGCATATGGAATCTAGGAAAATGGTACAGATGATCTATTTGCAAAGCTGAAACAGAGACACAGATGTGTGGACACCAAGGAGAGGTGGGATAAAATGGGAGATTGGGACTGACATATATACACTACTGTGTATAAAATAGATAACTAATGAGAACCTATTGTATAGTACAGGGAACTCAGCACAGTGCTCTGTGGTGACCTAAATGGGAAGGAAATCCAAAAAGAGGAGATATGTTTCTAAATATGGCTGATTCACTTTGCAATATAGTAGAAACTAACACAACATTTTAAAGCAACTATATACCAATTAAATAAAATGAAAATTATTACTGTACTTCAAAATGATATTCTAGGGTAAGCATTATTATTCCCATTTTTCAGATGAGAGAACTAAGGTGGGAAGAGGTTAGTAATGGCTACCCAAATAGGAAGCTGCCAAATAGCAGCATGAACCATGTGTTGGACCCCTAAAGCTTGTCTTTGACTTTTATTATTTCCATATTGTAATTCTTTGAACTTTTTACTTTGTATTAGGGTATAGCCAACTGACAATGTCGGGATACTTTTACATGCACAGTGAAGGGACTCAGCCTTACACATACATGTATCCCTTCCCCCTCAAATCGCCCTCCAATCCTGTAATTTTAAAAGGAGTATCTTGGTTAATTCCCCCCAAATTCCTCTAAACCAGAGATTAGCATTGCACTTTCCATGGAACATGAGTCTAGAAAATGTTGATATGACAACAGGCTAGGTGCTACTGACCTCTTGAGTCACTGATGGCTGGGTTACTGTCGGTTTAGAAATGTCCTATGGCTCTAGACCAAATAACCAGACAGTCCATGTGCACGAAGCCAGATTTTGAAGAAATGAAAGGTCTTGAGCTTACTGCTGAGCCTTCAGAAGAGGTGCCCTGCAAAGCATATTTTATTGAATTTTAATTCTTCAAAGTTAGGATCTGCTGCTCTTCCTGTATTGGATTTACTGGGATATTTCACTTGGGCCATTCTGTAAGCGCTCATCTTGTGTTCTGTGGCGATCGTGTGCACCACTCTGCTCCCCTCCTCCAGGGCGGCCTTTACCCAGCCTCAGATCCCACAGAAGCCATAGGAATCGGCTAACTCATCTACTTCTTGACTATTCACCCAACAAGTGACATGCTGATCTACTCTTTGAAGTTCCTGCACAGGTGATATTTTGAATCTACAAAGTAATTCACTGCAAGGGGAGTGTGAAAGAAGTCAAAGCTGCCCTTTGACTAGCATGAAGTTTAAATGATACTTCAGAATGTTGGGATTCCCTGGTGGCTCAGAGGGTAAAGCGTCTGTCCGCAATGCAGGAGACATGGGTTTGATCCCTGGGTCGGGAAGATCCCCTGGAGAAGGAAATGGCAACCCACTCCAGTATTCTTGCTTGGAGAATCCCATGGACAGAGGAGCCTGACGGGCTACAGTCCACAGGGTTGCAAAGAGTCGGACACGACTGAACGACTTTACTTTCACTTCAGAATGTAGGGGAGATTAAATTAAGAATGAGAAGGAATTTTCTGGTCAGGGAAGGAATCAAAATAGTTTCATGAATGGAGAACAAAGCATGCAAAGATGTGACAAAATATGCTGTTGCTGAAGAAAGGCATATGGTTTGGGGCAAAGGTCAGAGAAGAAGATGGAAGAGTTTGTAGGAGAACCAGAGATAGGAGCCGGGGAGGGAGGCCACAACCGATGGTGACATAGAGGCTGTACTGTAGCCTCTAGACTACAGTTTCCCAGAATGGGGTATATATCAGCACAAGATATGATTTAAGATGGGAGACAGGGCTTCCCCAATGGCTCAGTGGTAAATAATCCACCTGCCAATGCAGGAGTCATGGGTTTGATCCCTGCTTGGGGAAGATCCTGCATGCTGCAGAGAGCAACTAAACCCGTGTACAAGAACTACTGAACCTGTGCTCTAGAGCCTGGAAGCCGCAACTGCTGAAGCCTGAACACCCTAGAGCCTGTGCTCCACCACCAGAGAAGTGACCACAGTGAGCAGACTGAGCACAGAAACTAAAGAGTAGCCCCCACTCACCGCAACTAGAGAAAAGCCCGCACAACAGCAAAGACCCAGAACAGCCAAAAACATAAGTTACTAAGTAAATTTCCCCCGCCAAAGATGGGAGATAGATGAACAACTTAAATATTAATAGTTCTGCACTTAGTCTAACATGTATTAGACAAACATACACCAACGTACAACCTCATGGATATTATGGCTTTGGATAAGGTCAATTTGCTTCTTTTGAAAAAGGGGTCACTTAGAGAAAAATAGTATATAGCTGTATAGCTATATAGCTATACAGGAGTCCAGTATGGAAAACAGATATTACCCTAGGTATTTCAAATGCAGGAATTGAATACAGGATATTGGTTACCAAGGTGTTGGAGGAGCTGTAAGAGCAAAAGGAAGAAGGGGATTCGAAGCTGGTGATGCCCCTGGGCTGGAACCCAGAGATCAAAACTTGCCTCTACAGTGTTGGAGGTTGTTGGCACCTTCAGTTCTGGATCCACCTTGACCTGGTGGCTGGAATCTGAGCCACTGTACTCTTACTGCCACAATAGCAGCCATGAGAACTTCACATAAGGAAGATTGCCTCTTCCTTCTGACGTCCAATTGCCTTCTGGTTGGATGATTAGCATACCCTATATCCTAACAGAAAAGCAGCTGGCAAAGGAGTTCAGAAAATATAATTTGTAGATTCCAATCCCCAAAACACAGAGCAGAGTGGTGAATCGAGGAGAAGGGGCTGAGAGACACAAATAAAGAACTGGCACAATAACATAGGGAGATGGGACAAAAAGATGGGAAATTGATACGCTAGTGAAAAAATTTAGGATATTGCTGTGCTGGGTGATGGAAAGTCAGCCAAAGTTCTTAAGCAGAGGAATGATAATCAGATTTGTGATTTTGATAGATTACCCTTAGATAGCATGAAAGATGGGTGGATGGAGAGAGAACTTGAGGTGGATAAGTAGATTAGGAAACTCCTGTGAAAATTCTGGCAGGAGAGGATGAAGATCTAAATGTGGGAAGAGGTGAGTGGGTGTGAATTGGAGACCTATTGTGTGATTGTAACTGAGAGCATTTGGGGATCCATCTCAGATGGTAAAGAAGCTGCTTGCAATGCAGGAGACCTGGGTTCCATTCCTGGATCAGGAAGATCCCATGCAGAAGGCAATCGCTACCCACTCCAGTATTCTTGCCTGGAAAATCCCATGGACAGAGGAGCCTGGTGGGCTACAGTCCATGGGGTCAGAAAGAGTTGGACATGACTGAGCGACTAACACTTTTGCTTTTTCACTTTTATAGGTGGGTGGGAAGGTATGGGAGGAATTGAAGATGCTCCTGAAAGCTCCAGCCTGGGTTACCATGGTGATGTTAACACCATCCATCTGCTCAGGTGGGAGATGTAGGGAGAAGATGCTGAGTCCTGCTTCAAGGCCACAGGTGCGAGGCCTTGTACCAAGGCCACAGAAGTGGAGCCCAGACCCAAGATCACCTCTGAAGTTGACTGAATCCCTTTGTAAACATTTCCAAAAGCCCCCATGATCATCACCAGCAGGCTTCCTGACCCCAAATTAGGTAAAAATACGCACTCCAGTAATCGTCCTATAGTGTCTTAGTCGCTCAGGCATGTCTGACTCTTTGCAGTCCTATTGACTATAACTCACCAGGCTCCTCTGTCCACGGGATTATCCAGGCAAGAATACTGGAGAGGGTGGCCATTCCCTTTTCCAGGTTTTTTTTTTTCCCAACCCAGGGATTGAACTCAGGTCTCCCACATTGCAGGCAGATTCTTTAACATCTGAGCCACCAGGGAAGCCCTAACCACTCTCCTAATGCCAACCTTTCAGCAGGAATTTTCTGTCTTGAGGGTATAACAACTGGCTACTAAACCGTGAGAACCACTGACTCGCCCTGGTCTGTCAGAAGTTTGGCCCACTGCACTTGCAGTGCTCACATTATCACTGCTCTTTGTTCTTAATAAACTCACTCCCTTCTGAAATGCTCTGTGTCTGGAAATTCTTTTCCAACCCGCATTAGGACTGCCTCCACCAAAGAAAATCATCTGAAGACAATCTTCCTCCCCTTTGCCCTTTCTGCTCCTCCTAGCTGGAAGTATTTCCTCCTTACTCTAGACTCAGGTTGCTGTGCCTCTCTCACTGTTTATATAACTCTATTTTACAACCTCTCCTGGTTTTATGCCTTCTCCTCCCTCTGATGAAAGGTGCTTGATAATAGGGTACAAGCATTCATCCTTGTCTCTGCTACTGGGCTTTCATAGTCTCTGGCACAGAGTCAGGATCAGTAAATGTTTGATGAAAATAGCAGTGGCTGTAATAATGTAATGAAGCTATTTGTGTACTTGGGAGCCCTCCCTTCTCTGCTCTCCACTCAGCTTCAGTTCCTAGTAGGTTGTTTGTACATAGTCACATGTCCATGATGCCTTTAAAATCCCAAGGGCAAAATCCAGCATCTATGTCAACAGCTCAACAGAAACAGTCAAAGCAGATGAAAGTTGTTTAGCAGAATTCCTTCAGGCTGCCTTGTCACTTGACCCCTGTGCCAGGCTCCCCTGCCTGATAGGATTCTCTGGTTTCACATATGTATCATGGGCTCAGCAAATTCTGATTAAACTTTAAAATGTAGTCCCCACTCATTTCAAGGGTCTGTGACCTGGAATATCCTTAACCCTAAAGCTTGAACTTATTTGGTTCATGAATGAACATCCTCCACATTGATATTCTCTTTGTAGTGTTTTTTAATACAATTTCCCCCCAAAAGATTTGGGGAGAGGATAACTAAAATATCCACCAGTAGAGGATTGTTTACATAGATTGTAGTCCATGAACAAGAATGAATGCATCCTGTTTTGAAAATATTTCCAAAGATGTATTACTAAGGTAATAAAAGTTGGTTGTTTAGTCACTAAGTTGTGTCCGACTCTTTTGCGAACCCATGGACCGTAGCCTGCTAGGCTCCTCTGTCCATGGGATTTTCCAGGCAAGAATACCAGAGTGGGTTGCCATGTCTTCCTGCAGGGGATCTTCCTAACTGAGAGAATCTTCTTGATGCAGGGATCGAACCAGAATGTCATGCATTGCAGACAGATTCTTTACCACTGAGCCACTGGGGAAGCCCCAATAAAATGTAGTTATAGAAAAAAATGCATAATATGATTTCATTTAAAATTTTAAAACCCAATAACCATGATCACAGATGTATATATACCCACGTGTGTGTGGAGAAAGTCTGGAAGGAAGTGTTTATCCCAGACAGTTCATAGGTGTGACCTGTGAAGAGAACAATGGAAAGGGAAAGAGTCGTGGAAAGGTACTGTTTACTTGCTTTTATTTGATTTTCCCCCACAATTTATTTATTGTCTGATAATTAATTAATTAATTGATTAAAGTGAGGCAGTCATTGCCATGTGAGAAATAATCAGTGCAGTCTCTCCTTTTGCTAAATAAGGACTTCCTGGCTCTTTCCTGTGGTGTTGAGAACAACTGGGGACCAGTCAACTCCCAGATCTAGACCATGGTCCTAGACTCAAAATTGCAGGGCCACCCTGTTCCTCTAGCATGCCCTTGACTATTACAGCTATCCACTGCACAGGGCTAATACTGAACATTCACTGCTACTGGCTCATTTATATGAATTATCCCATTTATTCAATATGTTAAAACCTACTTTAGAGATGAGCACTGTGAGAAATAAAGAAACTTACTCAAGCTCTCACAGGTGAGACATAGAGAAGCCAGGATTCAAAACCATGGATCCGTCCCTGCCAAGGGAAGAGTCTGGACCATCTCTATCAATGCCATCAGTTCGAAATGAGAAGTCAGACTCCATTAGATTTCCCAGGTGCATCAAGAAGCACAGGGATTGATAGTCACCAAATGCATAGGAATCATGTACAGAAACCAGGGCAGATGGGTTCATTAATGTGAGAACCGTTCTGATCTCCTTATAGATACTGGACCTAGGACTGACTCCACTTAGGAGGAACCACTGTCATGCCTTCATCAGTAAGCTTCCCACAAATGTACAAAAATTGGGATGGCTTCACAATAAATGATATCTCACCAAATGGTCTGCAGTGTTTTTGAGGCTGCCAAGAAAGATCTCAAAGAGCTGTAAGTTCCAAAAAGTTCTGTTGAGTTCAGTCATTCAGTCGTGTCTGACTCTTTGTGACCCCATGAACTGCAGCACACCAGGCCTCTCTGTCCATCACTAACTCCCGGAGTCCACCCAAACCCATGTCCATTGAGTCGGTGATGCCATCCAACCATCTTATCCTCTGTCTTCCGCTTTTTCTCCTGCCCTCAATCTTTCCCAGAATCAGGGCCTTTTCCAATAAGTTAGCTCTTCTCATCAAAGTAACCCTGAGCTATTCTGTAGCCTCACCAATAGGCATGGGAATACCCAAGGTTCCATTCAGTCTGAAGCTAAAGGGAAAATCTTGGGACTCCTTCAATAATCACCTCTCCCCTCGTGCTTCAAACTCTGGTTGGGCTATTAAAATTTTGAGTATCGTGCCATATGTGAATAGATAGCCAGTGGGAATTTGCTGTATGATTCAGGGAGCTCAAACCAGTGCTCAGTAACAACCTAGAGGAGCGGGATGGAGTGGAAGGTAGGAGGGAGGATCAAGAGGGAGGGGACATATGTATACCTATGTGTGATTCATGTTGAAAAATAGCAGAAACCAACACAATATTGTAAAGCAATTATCCTCAATTAGAAGAATAAACTGAGAGGAAGAGAAAAAAAAATTTTTTTGAGTATTGTGGACTTTAGATTAAGCAATAAAGTTTCCACAAAAAGCAAAATTCTTACTTTCAGTCTATTGAACCATGATTGGGAGGATTTCAACTTTCAGGAACTAATAATCACAGTATTAAATCAGAGGTATAATGATAAAACCAGATATGAAACTTTTGCATTTGTAATGGCACTTCTATTTCTGTTTTCTTTTGCTTATTATTTCCACCTCATTCGAAGAGTTGACTCATTGGAGAAGACTCTGATGCCAGGAGGGATTGGGGGCAGGAGGAGAAGGGGATGACAGAGGATGAGATGTCTGGATGGCATCACTGACTCGATGTATATGAGTCTGAGTGACCTCCGGGAGCTGGTGATGGACAGGGAGGCCTGGCGTGCTGCAGTTCATGGGGTTGCAAAGAGTCGGACACGACTGAGCGACTGATCTGATCTGATCTGATCTAAGGACCAGGAGTGTATGTTTATGCGCATATTTGGAGCTTAACAAAGTTGCTTAGGGTAGAAGCCACTCAGGACATGCCTGTTGAATGGCTGAGTGAACAGATAAGAACAAAACTAATGCTAAAAATTTTGCCTGCCAGTGGCAGCTCTTTCTAGCATTTGCATCCTGATGAATCCTTAATTACATAGGATAAAGGAATAAATTGTGCCTTGAGAGAAGATGAGGGAGGCTTGGAGTCTGTTTAGTAATATCCTTATAAGCCTTTCTTAGAAACTGTAAAGCTTACTAACCTTTGGAAACAGTTGGGGGCTTCCCTGATGGTTCAGTGGTTAAGGATCCGCCCGCCAATGCAGGGGACACATGTTTGATCCCTGATCTGGGAAGATTCCACATGTGCCTTGGGGCCCTAAGATTGTGCACCACTATTACTGAAGCCCAAGTGCCCTGGAGACTAAGCCCGCACTCTGTGACTAGAGAGTAGCCCCTGCTTGTCAAAACTAGAGAAAGCCCACAAGCAGCGATGAAGACCCAATGCAAACAAAACTAAAAAAGTTAACTTAAAAAAATCTTTAGAAAAAAAAAGGAAATAGTCAGGGAAGACTACTGTTCCATGATGCAGACAAAGCTCACAAAATGTGCATTGTCCACTGAAAGCAAGACTAAGACCAGTCCCCCATCTGCTGATAGGTATGTGTGTTGGGATTGTGGGGAGCATTTTATATCACAAGTCCAGCTCTGACCCAAATCTCTCCTTTGACCAAACTTTTGAGAATTTGGTTAAATTTCAACTAATTATTAATATTTGACAGAACCACTTCTCGTAACTTAGGGCATCGGAGTCTGTCCTCCTTCTTTGGCTGTCTTTGCTGAAAATAGCTCTGATGGGAACTGTTCTCCAGGGTCAGCACAAAGCTTTCCAAGAAAACCCTGGTGTCCAGAGAAATGGCAGGATTAGCCGTGAAAAGTGGATTCAAACCTTTTTTTTCCCCTCATAAATATGTATGGGTCAAGGTGGGACTTGTCACTGTCTCAGAGCATTCACTTGACTCCTTTTCCAAGTAGGTTCATCAGACAGACTCTTAATGCTTTTCATCATAGTTGGGGAGCTCAGTTCAAAGAAACTCCAAATTTCTGAAGGCTTGAGTAAAACGCCAAATGTTATTCTGCACAGCACAGCTTACAAAGACCTACTCATTCCAACAACCTGTTGGGCAGACACGGTTTACACTATCACTCCCGTTTCTCCAGAGAGAGAACTGAGACTCAGAGAGGGAAAGCATCTTGCCTGAGGCCACACAGCAAAGAAACAGCCAAGAAGGCAGGCCTTCTGAGAGTGATCCGCAAACTGTCTGCACTGTGCCAGGGTGCCTCCCTTCACACCTTCATTCTAAATGCAAAGCAAGGTTTGGATTTCTGTTACTTCATTAGTGAAGCTCTCCTGGGGAATGTTCTGTGGATGAAATGGGATATGGTGGCTGGAGGTCCCCCTGAGTATTCTCGGGGATCTCTCCAGCGGGCTCTCTTTCCCATTTCTTCATCTCTTTTGGAAAGCCCCCTGCTAGACCTTCAAGTTGCCTACTATATTGTCTATTCGAGTCTATCAGTGGTCATACATCCTGGCATCCAGAGACCCCTCTGGCACTCAGTGGACATAATAAGACTCCAACTGTCATGTACTGTTTATTGCTGTCAATCATCTTCAGTGTCTCTTGGGGAGGAAGGGTCCTGGCCTCTACTCACAATCTCTTCAATGGACATATGAAATTGTTACCCAACCAAAACTTAGGTCCACCTGCCTGAGTGCAGTAAAGCCAATCTACTGCATTGGGTTGTGGTTAAGGAAAGTACAGCGATTATTGGAAGGTGTCATACAATGAGTCTGGGACAGTTAATGCTCAAAAGGCCTGAAATCCCCAATAGGTTTCAGCAAAGCATTTTTTTTTAACTTAAAAAAAAAATTGCTTATTTTTATTTTTTGGCCATGCTGTGCAGCATGTGGGATCTTAGTTCCCTGACCAGGGATCAAATGACATCCCTTGCACTGAAAGTGCAGACTGCCAGCGAAGCTCCTTTTTAAACTTTTTGTTTTGTATTGGAGTGTAGTTGATCAACAATATTGTGTTAGTTTCAGGTGTACAGCAAAATGATTCAGTTATACATATACATTATCTATTCTTTTTTAAATTATTTTCCCATTTAGGTTGTTGCATAATATTGAACAAAGTTCCTTGTGCTATACAGTAAATCCTTGTTGGTTAAAAATACAGCAAAGTGGGCTTCCCTGGTGACTCAGTGGTAGAGAATCTGCTGCTGGTGCAGGAGATACGGGTTCCATCCCTGGTCCAGGAAGATCCCACGTGCTGTGGAACAACTAAGCCCGTGTGCCCCAAGAATTGAGCCCGTGCTTTAGAGTCCGAGAGCCACCACTACTGAAGCCCATGCACCCCACAGCCTGTGCTGCATGACAAGAGAATCCACTGCAATGAAAAGCCTAAAGAGTAGTCCCCGCTCACCTCAACTAGAAAAAAGCATAAGCAGCAAGGAAGACCAGCACAGCCAAGAATAAATAAATACATAAATAAAAATTATTTTAAAATGCAGCGAAGCATTTTTAAAGGCAAGATAAGGGAGGAGAGTCACGGCGTGTGTAGTCAGTTGGTGCACAGTTCTCTGATTGGTTGATGGGGCGGGGGTTAATAGGGTGGTGTCACAGGGTTTAACATTATCAATCCTTAGGGGCCAGTAGGTCTGGAGGGCGTGGTGGTGGTAAAGGGCTCACGCTTATCAAGTGGTTAATTTCTTTCATTTGTTGGGGCTTTCAGCATCTACAAAGCTATCCAAGAAATGTGCATCAGATAGTATTATCTGGATACTTCAGAGAGGAGCCAAAGTAGAGTATACAGGGGTGGGATCTGTCCTGGGAAAGCTGCAAAGGGTCCCAATTGGTTACAAAATAGGCATTGCCATCAATCAGAAAGAGTGCAGAATTTGTCGTCATGTTACCAAAAGAGGCTGTGGATCTGGCTGCTTGCCGCTCCAAAGCCAATAAACAAGCCAGGTTGGTGAAAAGGAAAGTTTGCTTTATTTCAGATGCTGGCAACTGGGGTGGGGGAAGGTGATGGATATCTGTCAATTCCCCCACCCCCGACAAGCAGGCAGTGAGAGCTTTTATAGACAGTGTGGTGGAGGGGTGGGGGGTGGGGGGCGGGGAATACACACAAAAAAGAGCACAGTCATCTCTAACAGTCATCTTTAAGTTGGGCATCAATGGTCTGACTAGCCTCATCTTGGTTGTTTTAGGTACAGGTAATCTTCAGTTCCAGGATCCATTTGTTCCCATTTCTTTGCGGCCAGTTCTTGGAATTGTGGCAGCTCATGTTCGGGATACAGTCTGGTCATCATGTAGTTAACTTCTCCACCTGATGTTTTAACATCTGTAAGACAGCTCACAGGATGTGGCTCAGAATTTTATCTATAGCCCTTGAGAAAGAACTGAAGGTCCTTGACTATGCTTAAGGACTACATTATTATTATTTTGTCTCCTTTGACAGATTTCCTTTGTTTCTGCATTTCTCACTTCTCTGATTAAACTGATTCTTTGGCTGAAGTTTTCCACAGACAAAAGGTGGGCAGAGGACATGGAGGGGTGGCGGGGTAGGGGGCAAGGACCATAGGCTCCTGCTGTGTTTCAGTCAGACCACAGAGTCCTGGTTACACAATCCCAGCTTCCCCAACAACAATTTTGTCACTTGCAGAATAAGAAGCCTTTTGCTGAGCTGGAGGAAACACAAGCTGGAATCAAGATTTCCGGGAGAAATATCAATAACCTCAGATATGCAGATGACACCACTCTTATGGCAGAAAGTGAAGAGGAACTAAAAACCCTCTTGATGAAAGTGAAACTGGAGAGTGAAAAAGTTGGCTTAAAGCTCAGCATTCAGAAAACTAAGATCATGGCATCTGATCCCATCACTTCATGGGAAATAGATGGGGAAACAGTGGCTGATTTTATTTTTCCAGGCTCCAAAATAACTGCAGATGGTGATTGCAGCCAAGAAATGAAAAGATGCTTACTCCTTGGAAGAAAAGTTGTGACCAACCTAGACAGCATATTAAAAAGCAGAGACATTACTTTGGCAACAAAGGTCCGTCTAGTCAAGGCTATGGTTTTTCCAGTGGTCATGATGGATGTGAGAGTTGGACTATAAAGAAAGCTGAGCACCAAAGAATTGATGCTTTTGAACTATGGTGTTGGAGAAGACTCTTGAGAGTCCCTTGGACTGCAAGGAGATCCAACTAGTCTATCCTAAAGGAGATCAGTTCTGGGTGTTCATTGGTAGGACTGATGTTGAAGGTGAATCTCCAATAGTTTGGCCACCTGATGCGAAGAGCTGACTTATTTGAAAAGACCCTGATGCTGGGAAAGATTGAGGGCATGAGGAGAAGGGGACGACAGAGGATGAGATGGTTGGATGGTGTCACCGACTCAATGGACATGGGTTTGGGTGGACTCAGGGAGTTGGTGATGGACAGGGAGGCCTGGCGTGCTGCAGTTCATGGGGTCGCAAAAAGTCAGACACGACTGAGTGACTGAACTGAATTGAACTGAATAAGAAGCAATGTATTTATTGCCTCATGCAACTAGTGTTTATGAGGCATTTACCTCATGCTGGGATGTTGCTCATCCCTTGTTAATATCCAAGATGTTAACAAGTTGCAGCCCCTGTCCTTGAGGAACTTACTGATCTTCCCAGCATGGCAAATTGTCTCCTGGCACTGCTTGGGGCTTTTCTGGAGACCAACCATGTGGGTATCTTCCCCAAGAACAAAGGCTGAGGAGCCTGGGGGGGCTAGAGGTGCCTCTTTGCTCCCTGAGCTGCTATGCAGAAGTTAAAGGTGCAGGAGCAGGGAGGCTCAGGGGTAGGCAACTCATTCCTCCTTCCCAAAGCCTTTTTTCAATGATGAAACATGGAGCTAAATGTGCTATACAGAGCAAATGGTCCAGACCTGGCTTTGTAAGGATGATAAGAGGTCAGGGGTGTTAAGAGATAGGGTGTTAAGAGATTCGCCCAAACTTCGAGAGTTCTGGCGTTGAAGCTGATGTTCAAACTTCACTTGCCTTCTGATCAGGACTGTTTCCCTGCACCATGCTTACTGAGGCAGAAGACACTGTGGGGGTTTCCTAACGTATATCCCCACCCACTTCTTTTCTAACAAAACCTCAACCTTGTTCAGATGGTATTGTGTTTTCTCCTACTTGCAGTTCTGTGCATGTCTGATAAATCAAGTACTTTCTGTATCTGTGTCTATATCTATATCAATCTAAAGAGAAGCGTTATCTTTATAACACTATCATCTCATCAAACACATATCTGCACATCCTCTTATATTCTTTGTTGTTGTTCAGTCATTAAGTCATGTCTAACTCTTTGCAACCCCATGAACTGCAACATGCCAGGCTTCCCTGTCCTTCACTATTTCCTGGAGTTTGCTCAAACTGATGTCCATTGAGTCAGTGATGCCACCCAACCACGTCTTCCTGTGTCACCCCTTTCTCTTGCTCCCAATCTTTCCCAGAATCAGGGTCTTTTCCAATGAGTTGGCTCTTCACATCAGGTTGCCAAAGTATTGGAGCTTCAGCTTCAGCATCATTCCTTCTAATGAATATTTAGAGTTGATTTCCTTTAGGATTGACAGGTTTAATCTCCTTGCAGTCCAAGGAACTCTCAAGAGTCTTCTCCAGCACCATACTTTGAAAGCATAAATTCTTCAGCACTCAGCCTTCTTTAATAGGATTCAAAAATTTCCCCAAATTAGGAGTTTGCTGGTGGTCCAGCTGTTAGGACTCTGCACTTTCACTGCCAAGGATCCTTCAAGCTCCATGGCATACACACACACACACACACACACACACACACACACACATATTTATATATTTCCCGACAGAAGTGTCATGTGTTTTATAAAGTTAATTTCTCGATATTTTAGAGATTTTGCTAATATTATGCTCTGTGCTCAGTCCCTTAGTGCCGGGAGTCAGCATGAGTAACTCCGCCCGTGGCAAAAGTCATGAGGAAGGAGGCTTGACGTATGCAAAGGCGGGATCAAGCCTCAGGAGTCCCTTTGAAAATTCTCGAGCATCTACCCCCAAAACCAGAGTCTGCCTACTTTACTGCTTTGTGCTCTCACCTACACCTCTGACTTTACAAGGGGCTGTCTCCCACCACCTGTCTCTGAAAAAGAGTTAACTTACAGCTCCAGTTAATAAAGTTCCTGGGCGTGACAAGAGTGTTTCAACCTACAAACTCCTTTGGAAGTCCTCTAGCCTGCCTGAACAGGTTCTTTCGGCCACATGTGATTGTTCATAGTCTCCCAACCATAAGAGGCATGAGATGTTCTAAACTGTCTAATACAAATTCCTTTGAGCAGTTAAAAGATTGATTAGAAATTGTTTTGGTGAAGGGTTTTTCACTTGTTGGGCCAATGTTGGCTGCTAAGTTTCCATATCCCTTACCTACTGTGTCCCTGGGAGTGTATTGATTAATATAATTGGTGTATAGGAATGTAAGTAGTAGCTTTAATGTTTGTAACCTTGGACCCTTGAGTTAATTCTTTTCTTGTTGTAGCCTACCACACCTTTGCCCTATAGGAATGCAACTTTAATGCTTTTGGAGGGTGGCGCCTGACTTTAGAATAATCACCTTTAGAGAAAAATAAGTTTTCTAAAGAAAGGATCATAAAATGTTAACAGGCTTCCTGGCCAGAAGATGATGTAAATCACCTGAACTTTTGCATATGAATAAGTTTGCAGGAAGAAAGACTGGCTTCGAATAGGATCAAGGACTGCTGTCCTTGCATTTCTCTACCCCTTCCCCCATTATCCTCTATGCACAACTTAAGGTATAAAAACTACTTTGGAAAATAAAGTGTGGGCCTTGTTCACCGAAACTAAGTCTCCCCATGTCATTCTTTCTCTCACCTTCTGGCTGAATTCCCATCTGGCACGTGGAGGCTCATCAAGCCTACTAAGGGCTTCTAAGATCTGACCGGGGAGGCCTTAGTGTTTCCTCTCCTTCGGGAGAACGGGAGGACGTCTGTGGCCTACATAGGTGACCCAAATTCCTTGTCTTGGAATTTTATTGGCTTTCCACGTAAACCAAGTTATTCAGCCTCTTTTCTTCACTGAATTTCTTCGCTGAGCTATCCCTATTTAGTCACTCTTTATATCTTTAATTCTATCGTATTCTGATCGCCGAAGCCGTCTCCCCTTCGAATTCCCTGGATCCACCAGGGCTGGACCTCGGCACCTTAGTCATGTCCAACTCTTTGTGACCTCGTGGACTGTAGCCCATGAGGCTCCTCTGTCCATGGGATTTTCCCAGCAAGGATAATATTATAGATGTATCATATTTTCTATTGTGTTTTTTAATTAAAGGATAATTGCTCTACAGAATTTTGCTGTTTTCTGTCAAACCTCAACATGAATCAGCCACAGGTATACATATATCCCCTCCCTTTTTTTAAAATCCCCTCCCTTATGAACCTCCCCCCCATCTCCCACCCCATCCCACCCCTCTAGATTGACACAGAGCCCCTGTTTGAATTTCCTGAGACATACAGCAAATTCCCATTGGCTATCTGTTTTACATATCGTAATGTAAATTTCTATGTTATTCTTTCCATACATCTCACCCTCTTCTCCACTCTCCCCATGTCCATAAGTCTATTCTCTGTCTGTTTCTCCATTGTTGCCCTGTAAATAAATTCTTCAGTACCTTTTTTCTAGATTCCGTATATATGCATTAGAATATGATATTTATCTTTCTCTTTCTGATTCACTTCACTCTGTATAATAGATTATAGGTTCATCCACCTCATCAGAACTGACTCAAAAGCACTCCTTTTCATGGCTGAGCAATATTCCATTGTGTGTATGTACCACAACAACTTCTTTATCCATTTATCTGTCGATGAACATCTAGTTTGCTTCCATGTTCTAGCTGTTGTAAATAGTGCTGCAGTGAACAATGAGATACCTGTGTCTTTCTCAATTTTGGTTTCCTCAGGGTATATGCCTAGGAGTGGGATTGCTGGGTCATATGGTGGTTTTATTCCTAGTTTTTAAAGGAATCTCCATACCATCTTCCATAGGGCTGTATCAATTTACATTCCCACCAACAGTGCAAGAGCATTCCTTTTTCTCTACATTCTCTCCAGCATTTATTGTTTATAGACTTTTTCATGATGTGAAGTGATATCTCATTGTAGTTTTGATTTGCATTTCTCTAATAATAGGCATTCAGAAAACGAAGATCATTGCATCTGGTCCCATCACTTCATGGGAAATGGGGAAACAGTGGAAACAGTGTCAGATTTTATTTTTGCGGGGCTCCAAAATCACTGCAGATGGTGACTGCAGCCATGAAATTAAAAGACGCTTACTCCTTGGAAGGAAAGTTATGACCAACCTAGATAGCATATTCAAAAGCAGAGACATTACTTTGTCAACAAAGGTCCGTCTAGTCAAGGCTATGGTTTTTCCAGTGGTCATGTATGGATGTGAGAGTTGGACTGTGAAGAAAGCTGAGCACAGAAGAATTAATGCTTTTGAACTGTGGTGTTGGAGAAGACTCTTGAGAGTCCCTTGGACTGCAAGGAGATCCAACCAGTCCGTTCTGAAGGAGATCAGCCCTGGGATTTCTTTGGAAGGAATGATGCTAAAGCTGAAACTCCAGTATTTTGGCCACCTCATGCAAAGAGTTGACTCATTGAAAAAGATTCTGATGCTGGGAGGGATTGGGGGCAGGAGGAGAAGGGGAAGACAGAGGATGAGATGGCTGGATGGCATCACTGACTTGATGGACGTGAGTCTGAGTGACCTCCGGGAGTTGGTGATGGACAGGGAGGCCTGGTGTGCTGTGATTCATGGAGTCGCAAAGAGTCAGACACGACTGAGCAACTGAACTGAACTGACTGAATAATAGGCAGCATTGAGCCTCTTTTCATGTGTTTGTTAGCCATCTGTATGTCTTCTTTGGAGAGATGTCTGTTTAGGTCTTTCCCCCACTTTTTGATTGAGTTGTTTGTTTTTCTGGTATTGAGTTGTACGAGCTGCTTGTATATTTTGGAAATTAACCCTTTGTCAGTTGTTTCATTTGCTATCATTTTCTCCCATTCCGAGGGTTGTCTTTTTACCTTGCTTATAGTTTCCTTTGCTGTGCAAAAGCTTTTAAATTTAATCAGGTCTCACTTGTTTACTTTTGTTTTTATTTCCATTACTCTAGGAGGTGGGTCATAGAGGATCTTGCTTTGATTTATGTCACTGAGTGTTCTGCCTATGTTTTCCTCTAAGAGTTTTGTAGTTTCTGGTCTTACATTTAGGTCTTTAATCCATTTTGAGTTTATCTTTATGTAAGGTGTTAGGAAGTGTTCTAATTTCATTCTTTTACATATAGCTGTCCAGTTTTCCCAGGACCATTTATTGAAGAGGCTGTCTTTGCCCCATTGTATATTCCTGCCTCCTTTGTCAAAAATAAGGTATCCATAGGTGCATGGGTTTATTTCTGGGCTTTCTACCTGTTCCATTGGTCTATATTTCTGTTTTTGGGCCAGTACTATACTATCTTGATGACTGTAGCTTTGATCTGAAGTCAGGAAGGTTGACTCCTCCAGCTCCATTCTTCTTTCTCAAGACTGCTTTGGCTATTCAAGGTCTTTTGTGTTTCCATATAAATTGTGAAATTTTTTGTTCTAGTTCTGTGAAAAATGCCATTGGTAATTTGATAGGAATTGCATTGAATTTGTAGACTGCATTTGGTAGTACAGTCATTTTCACCATATTGATTCTTCCTATCAGGAACATGGAATCTCTCTCCATCTGTTTATGTCATCTTTGATTTCTTTCATTAGTGTCTTATAATTTTCTTATATTCTCATTAATACTCTTGACTTTCGTTCTGGGATGTGGTTTCAAAACAATTTGATTCTGTTGAGTCTTTAAGATTTGATAGGCAGGCTGCAACAGTGCTCTGACTAGAAATAATTATTCCCTAGTAGTGAGGTTAGCTCTCTGATGCTCTCTCCTCTCTAGTCCCCTGTTTTGTAAGCTTTCACTGACTTAGTCTTCCTGGACGTTCAGTTTTGTCTCCTCAACTCAGGAGGTTCACCAAGGTCTGCCTGGGTTTCCTCTGCTTGTGCCATAGTCTAGGAACTCAAGGCAGTAATTTGGGACAATCATAAGACTTATATCATTTACTTTCAGCCTCTGCAAGATTATCACTCTATGCTGCCCAGACTTCTGAAAACTGTTGTTTCACATATTTTGTTAGGTTTTTTTTTTTTTTTTGGTTGTTTTAGACAGAAAGGTTGATTGTGGCCAGAAACAGAAGTCCTCTTTCTCTCTTTAAAAAGTTTTTTTTTATCTTGGGTTTGTTTTCTTATTTTCTCTCTTTCTATTTAAACAAAATTTAAAAAATATTTATTTACTTGGCTGCATCTTGTCTTAGTTGCGACATGCAGGATCTTTTTGTGTGGTGTACAGGCTCAGTAGTTGTGGTGCACAGGCTTATTAGGTCCCTTGCAGCATGTGGGATCTTAGTTCCCCAACCAGGGATCAGACCCCTGCCCCCTGCATTGCAAGGCAGATTCTTAACCACTGGACCATCAGGAAAGTCCCTCTCTTTTTAATTACTGATAATCATATGATCTTCAAATAACGACAATCTAATCTCTTCCCGTCCAATTCTTATACCTATTATTTCTTTTTCTTGCCTTATAAACTTGGCCAGGACCTCCAGAGCTGCGATAACAATAATGGTAATAGTAGGTCACCTTGCCTTATTTCTAATTTAAAGTTTTCATGTTTTTACCTATGATGGTTGATATAGGTTTTAGCCAATAAACTTCACTTGCTTCAGTCTTGTTTCATTTGAGTTTAGTGAATCTTAACACAGAAGTATGCCAAGTATTCCTTTGTAGGTGCTGGGCATAGAAAGATGTAGGTGGTAGTCTTTGAGGAACAGTTCATAGCTTAGTAGGAAAAGCAGAAAGCATCCTTGGTCCCTTGGGACTCACAGGAAGCTTAGCTACTAAGGTCTTGGCTGAAGAGATGTCTATCCTGTTTGTATCTGCAAACAGTTTGTGACCAGTTCTTTGATCCCATAAAAAGAAGAATGAAGTGCTCATTTAGCATGTATTAGGAGAGCCTCATGGACAGAGATTCTAAAGCTGATCTCCAGGTTGAATCCAGCCCTCTCCCCCAGCCTGCACATAGCATCCAGAATCCAGATCAACCTTGAACATCAGAACTGCAAAGGACATATTCTTTGAAAACATTCATGCCAAGAGACTGTAACCAAGAATCTATGGGACTCAGAAGGGTCTAGGAACATTCTGAAATTGTGTACAAAGTATCATATTGCATTTTTCTAAGAAGATGCTCTTTGGACTCTCAACTTTCACCTCTCAAAACATGCAAGAAGTGATCCTTTGTTAACTTTAGGAAACAGAGAAGTGGAGTGGCTCACAGTCCCACAGCCAGGAAGGAGAGGAGCTGGAATAGAACTTGGGGGGCAGCCCCATCCCACTCTCTACCCCAGCTTGGAACCTAGAATAGAAGCCCCCAAAGTGGTCCACCGAGGTCTTGTACTATGTTCAACATCCAGATGTCTGAATCTACTGCAGACCCACCAGTTGGATCTCTGAAGGTGGAGTCTGGGTGTTTAGGAATCTCCCCTTGTGTTTCAGGGCACAAAATGGTTGAGAATCTAGGACCTTTCCTAGAATTTTTAAATGCACATCAAAACACACCTAGGGCTACCTTGATGGTCCAGTGGTTAAAAATCTGCCTTGTGATACAGGGAACACCGATCGGGGAAGATCCCTCTTGCTCTGGAGTAGTTAAGCCTGTGGGCCACAACTACTGAGCCAGTGCTCTAGAGCCTGGGGCCGCAACTACTAACCCATAGGCCGGAACTACTGAAGCCTAGAGTGAATGCTTAGAGCCTGTGCTCCACAAGAGAAGCCATTGCAAAGAGAGGCCTTCACACTGAAACAAAGAGTAGCCCCCACTCACACCAACTAGAGAAAGCCCATGCACAGCAACGAAGACCTACCACAGCCAAAAAATAAAACAAATAAGTCTTTTTTTAAAAAAAAAAACACACACACCCAATAAAAGGTAAAAGTAATGAGATCATTACAACCACTTTCAACTTTTAGCTATTTTTTTTTTCTGATACTTTTCTACACATTTCTAAATAACATGTTTTATGGTCATTCCTTTTTCTTCTTCTTTTCCTCCTCTCATTCCTTTTCTGCTATCTTGCTGTTAGAGGATGCCCCGGCCATGCCCCATAGCACCTGCCATGGAAAGTCCAACCTCTCCTCACCTTGTGGAGTGTGAGCAGAACTCACATAAGTGACAGAAGATGGTGCCAAATGGAGACCATGAAAAAAAGTAAGTGTAACATTACCAGTGTGTATACCAGGTCCCTGGCCAGGAGGTGGTGGGGGGCGAGGGGTAGTAGGAAAAGATAATTCTCAATGGTGGTCCAGTGGCTAAGATTTTAAGTTCCCAATGCAAAAGGTCTGGGTTCGATCCCTGATCAGGAACTTGATTCCACATGTTGCAACTAAAGTGTTCACATATGGCAACTAAAACCCTGCATGAGGAAACTCAAAAAGATCTCACATGCCGCCACTAAAGATCCTGCACGCGGCAATGAAGACCGAAGAGCTCACGCGCTGCAACTAAGACCCCTGAAGGCAAATAAATAAATAAATATTTAAAAAAAAAAAAAAAAGAAAATTCTCATAGCAAAACTCTAGTTTTGCCCATTTTCTTTTCTTGGCCACAGCAGGCAGCATGTGGGATCTGGGTTCCCTGGCCAGTGATCAAACCTACACCTCTGGCATGAGAAGGCAGATTCTTAACCACTGGACCACCAGGGAAGTTATACCAATTTTCTAGGAAAACATTAGGGCAGAAATTTCCAATCACCACGAAGAGTCATACTCTAGTATTTGCCTAATTTTTGGTAAATTTTGGTGATGGATATAAATGTCACATACAAATTTATGAAGTAAAGTAAGAGAAATGGAAAACCCTATTGCCACAAGATTTCTCATCTTGTCCCCCTCCCCCCCCAAACCAAAATTGAAACTAGTTCAGTTGAAACTAGGGTTGACAGTAATAAAGCCACTGTAGCAAGCATGCTTGACTGAATACTGCCCTCTAGTGACAATGAATGTAAACACTGGTTTATGCTGAAATCAGAAACCAAGAGTTGGAATTCAGGGTGGTGGTACCATGCAGGAGAGAAGGGAGTCAAAGGCTCCTATCACTTAAATTTCTGCATGGTGTGACTGTAAAAGATGCCCTCTTCTGCTCCACCTAAAGTTGCAAACTTCAGTCACCCAGGCTGGACCAGGGGCCACCTCTCCATGAAACTCTGGCTACATCTCCTGAGCCCCAAATCTATGTGGTGAGCCAGGCCTGTGCTTGCTTCCCTTGGAGCACTTGTCGGTTGGACTGTGCATGTCTTTCTGTCTGTGTTCTTCTGCTCTGAAGACTATGGGATCATGAAGTGCAAAGCATGGCCCAGCGGCTGCTGCTAAGTCGTTTCAGTAGTGTCTGACTCTGTGGGACTCCAGAGATAGCAGCCCACTAGTCTCCTCTGTTCCTGGGATTCTCCAGGGAAGAACACTGGAGTGGGTTGCCATTTCCTTCTCCAACGCATGAAAGTGAAAACTGAAAGTGAAGTCGCTTAGTTGTGCCCGGCTCTTCTCGACCCCATGGACTGCAGCCCACCAGGCTCCTCTGTCCATGGGATTTTCCAGGCAAGAGTAATGGAGTGGGGTGCCATTGCCTTCTCCATTTTTAGGTGCAATATTATATATATATATATATATATATATATATATATATATATATATATAAAGGCTTCCCAGGTGGCGCAGTGGTAAAGAACCTGCTTGCCACTGCAGGAGATGCTGGAGACATGGGTTCAATCCCGGGGTTGGGAAGATCCCCTGGAGGAGGAAATGGCAACTATATATATATATATATATATATATATATATATATATAATATTTAGTTATTGGGCTTCCCTGGTGGCTCAGATGGTAAAGAATCTACCTGTGGTGCAGAAGACCTAGATTTGATCCCTGGGTTGGGAAATCCCCTGGAGAAGGGAATGGTTACCTACTCCAGTATTCCTCCCTGGAGAATCCATGGACTCTCTCTATATATAAAAAACATATTTAATTATGCATCATATATGTATTGTACATTAAATGTACATCATATATATTATACATAATTTATGCAATAAAATGTGTGAATGGCAGAGTAAATGTTTAATCACTTTAACAATGTCAGCTCCAGAGAATGAGAGTTCTATTCCTCTGAAATCATCTTCTAAGTGAGGAAAATGCTACAATGCTCTGCTCACACCCTGCTTCAGGAAGGAAGAGCGTTTTCCTCAGCTTCTGGGAACCCCTGGGAGAAGATCTTCAACCCAGAAAGCTAGGAACCCCTGGTAGAAGACCTTCAACCCATAGCCTTCTTTGGCGATTCTATCAGCTGATGGGACAATTGTAGACACTGATTGCATTGGCTTCATTCAAGGTAACACCTCCCCTGGGGCAGCTGTATGCAATGACTGACAGATGTCAGAGTGACTTATAGCATCATATCTGATTCCTGAAGACACTGTGATGTCTCCAAGGTCTGGCCTCAGGGACCTTCTTCCCTCAATGCTGGGTAACTTGCCCCATTCTTCGTGTGTGCTCAATCGTGTCTGACTCTTTGTGATCCTGTAAACTAGAAGCTGCCATCAAGGCAAATATGCTGTTCTCCCTCCCCTCCTACTACTTGGGATAGTGCTCCTTCCATTCAGGAAGCTCTGCTGAGCATCGTAGATTTTTAAAATGTAGCCTAGGGACTTCCTAGGTGGTCCAGTGGTTAAGACTCCTTGCTGCCAACTCGGGGGTAGTGGGCTCAAACCCTGGTCTGGGCACTAAGATCCCCTGAGATCCCACATGCTGCATGGTGCAGCCAAAAGATCAACCAACCAATCAATCAAATAAAAAGAAAACTGTTTTAAAGCTGTTCCACTTGCCCCTGTGCCCCTCGCCCCTGTGCCCCTCTGTGACTCTCATAGTTTCCTGACCTCGGTGCCTGCCTTCCTTCCCTTGGCAGATGTTTTCTTGATGCTGCTTGTGGCATCCCGTTGTGAGATAGATAGATGGTCAACAAGTCCTGAATCTCCCTCAAAGTTTTCAGACAAATACTTCCCACATTCACTCTCTCCCTGTCAATTATACTTAGGAAGAAGCTGCTAGAACAGGGTGGGCAAACATCCTCTGTAAAGGGCCAGAGAATAAACATGAGGCTGTGCAGGTGTGGATGAAAAATTAAACCTCCCTTATTGGGAAACAAAGGATATTGGGGCCATCAAACCTTCAGCTACTGCAGCCTCCATCAGACTATACACCCCAAGGGGATTCACATTGGAGAAAAGCGGGATACTGGCCCTAGACAGCTAAGGTGCATATCAAAGGAATGATTTCAGTGAACCCAGACTCTTACATCTTCCTATACATAAGTAAGTGCTAAATTCATTAACTTGACATGTCTGATTTCCTTTTTGACAGTTATCTATTAATGTTCTGACTACCTGGTTTCTGTTGCAAAAATTCCTATATATTCTAGCTCTTCCCTTACCTCTTTGGAGCAGTGTTTCAGAGCTATCTGAAAGGCTGCCTCCCAGGCTTAAGTTCTCAGTAAGTTTGCCAAACAAAATGTAATTCTCAACTTTTGTATATTTTTTTTCCCAATAGACATGGGCCACAGAGTCTATGGTGCAGCTTCTCCACTCTGTGCAAAAGCAGCCATAGAAGGTACTCAGATGAATGGGCACAGCTGGGTTCCTGTAAAACTGTATCCATGCAACCAGGCAGTGGGCCAGATTTGGCCCGTGGGTCATAGTTTGCTGACCCCTGTCTGAGACAGTTGACACCTGCTCCCAGCCTAGCTTGATCTATGACAGTCCTGCCTGACCTGTGTTTCATGTTGTCTCAGGCTTGTTCTCCGTGATCTTGACCTGTGTCATCCACATGGTGTGTACAATACCTGTATTGACTTGATGATCACCTATTATTTCTTAACTCTAACTCACCTGAAGTAATAAATTATATATTAACCTTACTCTATTTTGCCTCTTTCCAAATTTGTTGAAAGCCACACATAACCACACTCAGAGTTATTGTTTAGTTGCTAAGCCATTTCTGATTCTGCAACTTTGTAGCCCACCAGGTTCCTCCATCCATGGGATTTCCCAGGCAAGAATACTGGAATGGGTTGCCATTTTCTTTTTGAGGGAATCTTCCCGACCCAGGGATTGAACCTGCATCCCCTACATTGTCAGGCAGATTCCTAACTGCTGAGTCATGGGAGAAACCCTCACTCAGAATAGCATTATTCATTAAAAGGAGTTAACTGATTGTTTTTATTCCTGGTCACGTGCTGTTAAGAAGTTTGGGACTAAGAGGCACCACAAGGAAGGGAAGGTATAAGGTTAGAGACAGTGTCAAACATCTCCATCACTGTAGTAATGTCTTCCTTCCTCTTTAAGCAAATACTTTATCAAGCATTTACTATATGACAGACACTATTCTGAGCACTGGGGATAAATCAGAGAATGGAACAAAACTATCCTATGCTTTCCGGGGATCTCCCAGTAAGGTGAGGAGAAACCAGTGACCCTCTAGATTGTCTGGGGGTGACGAGTTTATGGAAAAGAGTAAAGCAGGGTAGAATAGGAACAGACACTATAGGGATGGACACTCAGTCGTGTCCGACTCTTTGTGATCTCATGAGCTGTAGCCACAGCTCCTCTGTCCATGGAACAGTACTGGAGTAGGTTGCCACTTCCTTCTCCAAAAGGTACAGAGTAGGTGATTAAATAGTTCATCTCACTAAAAGATTTAAGTGAAGAAAAAGTATGCTATGTTAAGTCACTTCAGTCATGTCTGACTCTTTGCGACCCCATAGATGGCAGCCCACCAGGCTCCGCCATCCTTGGGATTCTCCAGGCAAGAACACTGGAGTGGGTTGCCATTTCCTTCTCCAGTGCATGAAAGTGAAAAGTGAAAGTGAAGTCGCTCTGTTGTGCCTGACTCTTAGTGACCCCATGAACTGCAGCCTACCAGGCTCCTTCATCCATGGGATTTTCCAGGCAAGAGTACTGGAGTGGCATGCCATTGCCTTCTCTGGAAAAAAGTACAGGAACTTCTATAAGTTAACGATCACTCAAGCAAGGAGATTTGGGAGGGAGGCACAAGAGGGAAGAGATATGTGTATACTTAGAGCTTGTTCACATTGTTCTACAGCAGAAACTAACACAACATTCTAAAGCAATTATACTCCAATTTAAAAAGAAAAATAAAGAAAGTAGATTTGCTTAACCACAAAACCAAGCAGGGTTGCTTAGCAACAAAACCGTGTAATAGAAGCATAAGACATACCCTAAAACAATAAAACGATGATGGCATGAGACCCACACCTTGACCAATGAGCTCACTAAGTTGATGATTCCTAGGACACACTCCTCTGCATGCACTAAAAACAAAAATATAAGGAAAAAGTGAGATGATTTACCACTTTCAACATATGTTACTGCCTTTTTGCTTATTTCCATTGTGCCATGACAGCACTCCAGGCCTCCCTGTCCATCACTAACTCCCAAACTTTATTCAAACTCATGTCCATCAAGTCGGTGATGCCATCCAACCATCTCATCCTCTGTCGTCCCCTTCTCCTCCCGCCTTCAATCTTTCCCAGCATCAGGGTCTTTTCCAGTGAGTCAGTTCTTCGCATCAGGTGGCCAAACTACTGGAGTTTCAGCTTCAACATCAGTTCTTCCCATGAATATTCAGGACTGATTTTTTTTAGGATGGACTGGTTGGATCTCCTTGCAGTCCAAGGGACTCTCAAGACTCTTCTCCAACACCACAGTTCAAAAGCATCAATTCTTCAGCGCTCAGCTTTCTTCACAGTCCAATTCTCACATCCATACAAGACCACTGGAAAAACCATAGCCTTGACTAGATGGACCTTTGTTGACAAAGTAATGTCTCTGCTTTTTAATATGCTGTCTAGGTTGGTCATAACTTTTCTTCCAAGGAGTAAGTGTCTTTTAATTTCATGGCTGCAGTCACCATCTGCAGTGATTTTGGAGCCCCCCAAAATAAAGTCTGACACTGTTTCCCCATCTATTTGGCATGAAGTGACGGGACCGGATGCCACGATCTTAGTTTTCTGAATGTTGAACTTTAAGCCAACTTTTTCACTCTCCTCTTTCACTTTCATCAATAGGCTCCTTAGTTCTTCTTCACTTTCTGCCATATGGGTGGTATCATCTGCATATCTGAGGTTATTGATATTTCTCCCTGCAATCTTGATTCCAGCTTGTACTTCATCCAGCCCAGAGTTTCTCATGATACACTGTCAGATCAGATCAGATCAGTCGCTCAGTCGTGTCTGACTCTTCGCGACCCCATGAACTGCAGCATGCCAGGCCTCCCTGTTCATCACCAACTCCCGGAGGTCACTCAGACTCACATCCATCGAGTCAGTGATGCCATCCAACCATCTCGTCCTCTGTCATCCCCTTCTCCTCCTGCCCCCAATCCCTCCCAGCATCAGAGTCTTCTCCAATGAGTCAACTCTTCGCATGAGGTGGCCAAAATATTGGAGTTTCAGCTTTAGCATCATTCCTTCCAAAGAAATCCCAGGGCTGATCTTCAGAATGGACTGGTTGGATCTCCTTGCAGTCCAAGGGACTCTCAAGAGTCTTCTCCAACACCACAGTTCAAAAGCATCAATTCTTCGGCGCTCAGCCTTCTTCACAGTCCAGCTCTCACATCCATACATGACCACAGGAAAGACCATAGCTTTGACTAGGCGAACCTTTGTTGGCAAAGTAATGTCTCTGCTTTTCAATATGCTATCTAGGTTGGTCATAACTTTCCTTCCAAGGAGTAAGTGTCTTTTAATTTCATGGCTGCAGTCACCATCTGCAGTGATTTTGGAGCCCCCCAAAATAAAGTCTGACACTGTTTTCACTGTTTCCCCATCTATTTCCCATGTAGTGATGGGACCAGATGCCATGATCTTCGTTTTCTGAATGTTGAGCTTTAAGCCAACCTTTTCACTCTCCACTTTCACTTTCATCAAGAGGCTTTTTAGCCCCTCTTCACTTTCTGCCATAAGGGTGGTGTCATCTGCATATCTGAGGTTATTGATATTTCTCCCAGCAATCTTGATTCCAACTTGTGTTTCTTCCAGTCCAGCATTTCTCATGATGTACTCTGCATATAAGTTAAATAAACATGGTGACAATATACAGCCTTGACGTACTCCTTTTCCTATTTGGAACCAGTCTGTTGTTCCATGACCAGTTCTAACTGTTGCTTCCTGACCTGCATACAGATTTCTCAAGAGGCAGATCAGGTGGTCTGGTATTTCATCTCTTTCAGAATTGTCCACAGTTTATTGTGATCTACACAGTCAAAGGCTTTGGCATAGTCAATAAAGCAGAAATAGATGTTTTTCTGGAATTCTGTGCATATAAGTTAAATAAGCAGGGTGATAATATACAGGCTTGATGTACTCCTTTCCCAATTTGGAACCAGTCTGCTCCATGTCCAGTTCTAACTGTTGCTTCTTGACCTGCATACAGATTTCTCAGGAGGCAGATCAGGTGATCTGGTATTCCCATATCTTTCAGAATTTTCCACAGTTTATTGTGATCCACACAGTCAAAGGCTTTGGCATAGTCAATAAAGCAGAAATAGATGTTTTTCTGGAACTCTCTTGCTTTTTCCATGATCCAGCAGATGTTGGCAATTTGATCTCTGGTTCCTCTGCCTTTTCTAAATCCAGCTTGAACATCTGGAAGTTCACGGTGCATGTATTGCTGAAGCCTGGCTTGGAGAATTTTGAGCATTACTTTCTAGCATGTGAGATGATTCCAATTGTGTGATAGTTTGAGTATTCTTTGGCATTGCCTTTCTTTGAGATTGGAATGAAAACTGACCTTTTCCAGTCCTGTGGCCACTGCTGAGTTTTCCAAATTTGCTGGCATATTGAGTGCAGCACTTTCACAGCAGCATCTTTTAGGATTTGAAAGAGCTCCACTGGAATTCCATCACCTCCACTAGCTTTGTTTGTAGTGATGCTTCCTAAGGCCCACTTGACTTCACATTCCAGGATGTCTGGCTCTAGGTCAGTGATCACACCATCGTGATTATCTGGGTCGTGAAGCTCTTTTTTGTATAGTTCTTCTGTGTGTTCTTGCCACCTCTTCTTAATATCTTCTGCTTCTGTTAGGTCCATACCATTTCTGTCCTTTATTGAGCCCATTTTTTCATGAAATGTTCCCTCGGTATCTCTCATTTTCTTGAAGAGATCCCTAGTCTTTCCCATTCTATTGTTTTCCTGTCTTTCTTTGCACTGATCACTGAGGAAGGCTTTCGTATCTCTCCTTGTTACTCTTTGGAACTCTACATTCAAATGGGTATATCTTTCTTTTTCTCCTTCGCTTTTGGCTTCTCTTCTCTTCATAGCTATTTGTAAGGCCTCCTCAGACAGCCATTTTGCTTTTTTGCATTTCTTTTTCTTGCGGATGGTCTTGCTCCCTGTCTCCTGTACAATGTCACGAACTTCCCTCCATAGTTCATCAGGCACTCTGTCTATCAGATCTAGTCCCTTGAGCTATAGGGAAACCTCTAGAATAGATCTATGCTTAATAAAAAGTGTTTTCCTACAAAACGATGTCATGAATCCTCATGGATTCTGAATTCCTGACGCACTCCTGAGAAGTTCCTGAGAAACAGAGAGCTTGTCAACCTTGAGATTTTTGCAGGTGGGAAGCGTGAAGCCCAGCGAAGCTAGGGCCTTTCTTCTTTCCACTTGGCACTCAGTTTTCTAATCTGAAACATGCGGCGATATGGTACTTCCAGGGCTGCAGTGACGATTAAGAGGCTGAATAAAACGTTTAGCAAGGTGGTTTTCAGTTCAGTTCAGTCGCTCAGTCGTGTCCGACTCTTTGCGACCTCATGAATCGCAGCACGCCAGGCCTCCCTGTCCATCACCAACTCCGGGGTTCACTCGAACTCATGTCCATCGAGTCAGTGATGCCATCCAGCCATCTCATCCTCTGTCGTCCCCTTCTCCTCCTGCCCCCAATCCCTCCCAGCATCAGAGTCTTTTCCAATGAGTAAAAGGCCAAATGTAGAATACAAGGTTCCGTTTCATTTTCATTTCCTCCCGTTTCCTACTCCACTTATTCCGCCTCGGCCTCCTACCCATGAGGCCCTGCTCATCTTCCGACCCGAAGCCTGGATGCTGCCCCGCCCAGTCCCGCCCTCAAGACCGGAGCCTGGCACTCTTGCTGCTCTCGATCCGCCTCCCGGGCCGAGCCCTGCCGCTTCCGGAACCTGGGACCGGGTAACCACATCGCCCCGACCCCTGCACCCTCTCACCATCCAGCCCAGCTGGCTGATTCCGGGGTGTGGGTTGAGGCTCCGCCCCAGGCGAGCCGGCGTCCCTGCGGCCGAGCCTCCGGTCGGCACGCAGGCCCCGGGTCCCCTCCCCCGCGTCGCCCCCTGCAATCGCGGCGCCCTCTTAGAGCTCATCGGTAGCAAGACTTCTGGGCACCGAAACTTCTTGCTATTTCGATCAACCCTGTCTTCAGCGTGGCTAGGTTGGCGTCCCTACCCCCCCCCCGCCTTTTTCAGCCTTTAGCTCGGGAGCTGCGACTTGGAGGAAACCTGGGAGGGTTGAGGGTTCCTGACGCTTCGAAAATTTTGCAGGATTTCTGCAATTCACGGAGAGCCCCGACACTAAGAAGTTTGTTGGGTTTTCCTAGGCTGGGAGTGGAACTTTATCCCGCAGGCCTGATCAGAAACGCCTTGGCCCAAGGCCAGGCCAGCCAGAGGTGCCAGTGACTTGGAGAGGCTGGCGGCGCCTGCCACGGCCCTGCCTTGGCCACCATCCCAGGGGCGCAGCGATAGCCGCCTAGGGTTCGGCCGCCCGGGTTTAAGTCTCCGCCCTGCCCCCATCCTTGCTCAGAAAATCTCTTGGCCTGGAGGAGGAGCTCTTCTTAAGATGTTTCCAGATTATTGGTCGGATATTTTCTGACCCGTCTCCACCCTGGAATAGGGCCCAGCGGAGTCACAGGGGCAAATTACAAAATCATGCGCCAGAGGTCATTAGTCCGTTCAGCAGTCCAACCCGGGTGCTCGATTTTCTTGGATAACTTCACCAGTTCACCACGTCCTGTGGCAGCTGCTTCTGCTTCTGGGCTTCTCTATCTGGTTTGTTGTTGCTGTTCAGACTCTTTGCAACCCGCATGGACTGCAGAAGGCCAGGCTGCTCTGTCTTTTATCTCCTAGAGTTTGCTTAAACTCATGTCCACTAAGTCTATGATGCCATCCAACCATCTCATCATCTGCTATCCGCTTCTCCTCCTGCCCTCAATCTTTCCCAGCATCAGAGTCTTTTCCAGTGAGTTGGCTCTTCACATCAGGTGGCCAAAGTATTGGAGCCTCAGCTTCAGCATCAGTCCTCCCAGTGAATAGTCAGAGTTGATTTCCTTTAGGGTGGACTGGTTTGAACTCCTTGCTGTCCAAGGGACTCGCAAGAGTCTTCTCCAGCTTTCAGTTCGAAAGCATCAATTCTTTAGCCCTCAGCCTTCTTTATGGTTCAACTCTCACGTCCTTACATGACTACTTGAAAAAACCATGGTTAAAGTTAAACACGTTTAACTGTTTAAACAATGGTTAAAGTCAAACAATTTGACTCTCAGTTTTCCAGGTAGCGCCAAGAGTAAAGAACGCCTGCCAATGTAGGAAACATAAGAGACTCGAAGTTCGATCCTTGGGTTGGGAAGATCCCTTGGAGGATGGCATGGCAACCCACTCCAATATACTTGCCTGGAGAATGCCATGAATAGAGGAGTCTGGCAGGCTATAGTCCATAGGGTCGCAAAAGAGTTGAACACGACTGAAGTGACTTAGCACACATGCATGCCTGATGAGTGATGGCCTAGGGGTTAGCTGAGGGAGCTGGGTGTACTTGGGCTTTGCTCCATGGGGTACTGAGCTTGGAGATTGAGTGCCTCTGGGGCTGGTCCCTCTGCAGGCCCCTGGGATCATGTGGTATGTCAGCACTCGGGGTATGGCCCCACGGATTGACTTCGAGGGGGCGCTTTTCTCTGGCTATGCTCCAGACGGGGGCCTCTACATGCCCGAGGAGCTTCCACAGCTGTGCAGAGAAACCCTGCATGAGTGGAGCACCATCTCCTACCCCAGCTTGGTGAAGGAGCTATGCAGCCTCTTCATTGGACCTGAGCTCATTCCTAGAGATGACCTAAATGGTGAGCACCCCTCTACCTTTCTACTCTCCCACCTCACTATTCTGCCAGCTCAGCCCCCAGAGTTGCAAATCCATCATTCAGCCTCTAGGAGATCCCCAGTCATATCCCAAAGTTTGGCTTCCCAGGTGGCTCAAATGATAAAGAATCTGTCTGCACTGTAGGAGACCCAGGTTTGATCCCTGGGTTGGGAAGATTCCCCTGGAGAAGGGACTGGCTGCCCACTCCAGTATTCTTGCCTGAGGAGCCTGGTGGGCTAGAGTCCACAGGATCACAAAGAGTTGGACATGACTGAATGACTAACAAGTCCCCAGTTATATTTCCCAAACTTTGGAGTTTTTCTCAGACTCTGAAGTCCCAGAATTGGAAATATCCTCAAAAACTTTCATCCATTCCAACTCCCACCCCAGTGTGGGGAATGCCAAAGTGATCGGCAGAGAATTTGTTTTTAAAAAAACTTTTCAAAACTAGGGATTTCACCATTGACCTTGAATGAGATGCTTGAATGTTTGAATATTTCCTTCTTCCATATACTTCAGCATTCCTGGGCTTCCCTGGTGGCTAGATGGTAAAGAATCTACCTGCAATTTGAGAAACCTGGGTTCAATCCCTGGGTTGGGAAGATCCCCTGGAGGAGGGAATGGCAACCCACTCCAGTATTCTTGCCTGGAGAATCCCATGGATGGAGGAGCCTGGCGGGCTACAGTCCATGGGTTTGCAAAGAGTCAGACTCGACTGAGCGACTAAGCACAGCATAACACAGCGCATATATAACACATAACACAGTACAGTATAAAGCACCAAGACCCACAGATTGCTCTTTTATTTCCTCAAATGGTAATTCCAGAAGGGACTATGAGAGTGTTCTGGACCAACTCATTTCAGACTGTTATGTGCCTACAGATTGTCCCTGGGAATCTTGTTAAAATGCAGATTCTGATTCAGTAGATCTGGGGCAGGCCTGAGAATTCTGCATTCCTATCAAGTGTCCAGGCTTCCCTGGTGGTGCAGGGGTAAAGAATCTGCCTGCCAATGCAGGAGACTCAAAAGATGAGGGTTCTTTATTCCTGGGTGGGGAAGATCCCCTGGAGGAGAAAATGGCAACCCACTCCAGTGTTCTTGCATGGAAAATTCCATGGACAGAGGAGCCTGGTGGGTTACAGCCCATAGGGTTGCAAAGAGTCAGATATTGCTGAGCAACTGAGCATGCATGCATCAAGCGTCCAGATGATACTAATGCTGCCGGTCCATAGACCAACTGTATAATATAACCCATAACCTAATGGTGAGAGTTTGAGACTGAAAAGGACTCAAACTGCAGTTTGGGACTTCCATGGTGATCCAGTGGTGAAGAATCTGCCTGCTAGTGCAGGGGACACGGGTTCCATCCCTGGTCCAGGAAGATTCCACATGCTGCAGAGCAGCTAAGCACGAGCACCTCAACTACTGAAACCGACTCACCTAGAGCTCGTGCTCTGCAGTAAGAGAAGCTGTTGCAGTAAGAAGCTCGCTCGTGCACCTAGAAGCTAGCTCGCTCACCCCAGCTAGACAGTAGCCCACCCACAGCTACTCTGGGTGTAATAAAAACAAATAAATAAATTTTAAATGTAGTTCAGTGACCAGCACTGATAGCATGGCCTGGGTATGTGTTAGAATTCTCATTACTTCCTCCGAATTACTGATCCAAAACCTGCATTTTAAGATCCCAGGTGACTGGTTTGCCAATTAAAGTTTGAGAAGTGCTACTCTGGATGGGCTTAGCTTTAGGTAGGACCCCAAGTTTCTGGCATCACAGGTGTGAGATTAAGTAATGCAAAACAAAGAAACAACTCTCTATTTTTAGGAAGGAAAATTAGAGGAGATGAGATACTTGATTTGTTTGTTGCATGATTGTTTAACTGAATCTCTACTGGAGTACATGCACACAAGAAATCCAAATGGTGAAGAAATCTATAAAGTGAAAAATGAAAGCCTTACAGCATCAATTCTGCTGTCTGGGAGAATCACTGTGAGGAATCCATGAACAGTTTGGTTCATGTCTTTCCAAACTTTTCCCCCTAGGATTATACAATTATATTCATACACAGTATCCTTTACGATAAAAATTTCAGGTCTTTTTATCTGGTAACAAGATAGAAAATTCAAATTCAAAAGTGTAGAGAGACTAAGAATGAACTTGGAGGACAAATGTGTGTGTGTGTGAGCGCACACGCTCAATTGTGTCCGACTCTTTGTGACCCCATGGACTGTAGCCCATCAGACTCCTCTGTCCAAGTGATTTTTCAGGCAGGAATA
Source organism: Tragelaphus eurycerus (assembly GCA_935064755.1). NCBI lineage: Eukaryota > Metazoa > Chordata > Mammalia > Artiodactyla > Bovidae > Tragelaphus > Tragelaphus eurycerus. Next base: position 10,668,201 of record CAKXYN010000070.1, on the reverse strand, counting down.
CTGGAGTGGGTTGCCATCTCCTCCTCCAGGGAATCTTCCCAATCCAGGGTTTGAACCCACATCTCTTGTGTCTCCTGCATTTGCAGGCAGATTCTTTACCACTAGCGCCACCTGGGAAGCCCTGGAGAAGGATGAGAGAATGCCGTTTTCACTGTACGATTTCCCTTACTTCCCCTTGCAGATCTGATTGATCGTGCCTTCAGCAGATTCCGCCACAGAGAGGTGGTGCACCTGTCCAGGTTGAGAAACGGGCTGAACGTGCTGGAGCTGTGGCACGGGGTCACCTATGCATTTAAGGACCTGTCCCTGTGCTGCACAGCACAGTTCCTGCAGTACTTCCTGGAGAAGAGGAAGAGGCACATCACCGTGGTTGTAGGTATGCATCGTGGGCACGCGCCCTGGAGCCCACAGCACCCCAGCTGGCCGGTGTCCACCCATGGGATGCCCTCTCTTGGGGATGTCTCTTGGGCAGTGTGTTACTGATTCTTCTAGAGCAGCTTTCTTTTAAAAAAAAAAATTGATTTATAATATCATGTGAGTTTCAGGTATACAGCAGAGTGATTCGGTTATATGTATCTATTGTTGTTGTTTAGTTGCTAAGTTGTACCTGACTCTTCTGCGACCCCATGGACTCTATCTCGCCCATCAGGCTCCTCTGTCCGTGGGATTTCTCAGTATTACAAAATGTTGAGTATAGTTCCTTGTGATATACACTAGGTCCTTGTTGGTTATCTGTTTTATATATGTGAAATGCCCAGTTGTGCCTGACTCTTTGCAACCTCGTGGACTGTAGTCCACCAGGCTCCTCTGTCCATGGGATTTCCCAGTCAAGAATACTGGAGTAGGTTGCCATTCCCTTCTCCAGGGAATCTTCCCGACCCAACAATCAAATCCATATCTCTTGTGTTTTTTTTTTTTTTTTTTTTTGCATTGCATGTGGATTCTTTACCCGCTGAGCCATCAGGGAAGTCCTGTTTTAAATATATGTATATATATGTCAATCCCAACCTCCCAATTTGTAGAGCAGGGTTCTTAACGTTCTCTTGTGCCATGGACCCTTTTGACAGACTAATGGAGGCTATGGAATCTTCTCAGAATAATAATTTAAATAAATAAAATACATAGATGATATGGTGCCAACTTCACAGGTGCTTTGATTTGTATCCATGGGTCTCTTGGAGGTTCAAGGACCCCAGGTTAAGTACTGGGTTCCTACCCTCCAGGGTATCTCCTCATTTGGCACCTGTGCTTTAGGGGCCAATTTCTTTCCATCCCCTTTTGTCTAAAGAGGATGTTCCTCCTTCTTCCCATCCAGGAACTTCTGGGGACACAGGAAGTGCTGCCATTGAGAGTGTTCAGGGGGCAAAAATGTGGACATCATTGTTCTCTTGCCCAAGGGTCACTGTACAAAGATTCAGGAGCTCCAGATGACAACAGTGCTAAGAGAGAATGTCCACGTATTCGGAGGTGAGTGTTGGGGCTGAGGTTCTAGGGACAGCTATGTTGGGAGATGGACTAGAACCAAACTAATCAATTGTCTAGCTGAGCATCCTGCCTCCTCTCCTTTCTCTCTAATGCATTCCTTTCTAACTAATGCGTTTGGTTAGCAGGTCTAAGTATTTAAAGTAGGAAGCTACTCAGTGGTACCTATGGCTCATGACTCCTATTTCCTGAGCCACGTCATGAATCATAGCATTTTATGTTTGCAGAAAGGCAAAAAAATCTTAATGTCTGGCCATCTATTCTGAGCGCATTTAATCATTATGAAGCCCAAGAGTGTAGGAAGGCAGGGTGAGTTTGAGTGGAGCCATACTTTTTATTGTGGGCTTCCCTAATGGTTAGGACAGTTAAGAATCTGCCTGCCATGTAGAAGACCGGGGTTCAATCCCTTGGCTGAGAAGATCCCCTGGAGAAGGAAATGGCAACTCACTCCAGTATTCTTGCCTGGAAAATTCCATGTGCAGAGGAGCCTGGCCAGCTACAGTCCATGGGATTCCAAAGAGCTGTATCTGACTGAGCAACTAACACACACTTGTACACTTTTTTATTTCTGCCTGTCACACCCCAGTGCACCCCAGGGAGCCCCAAGGAAGGGATAGAAAAATGAGCAATAGAGATCTTGGTGAAGTTTTATGCACTGTGGCCTGGAGCAAGCTGTCTAGGTAGCCTGACTTGGTTTGGTCACTCACCTAGCAGGACAACAAATGTGGTAGCAGAAAACCCTCCTTCTATAGCTGACCTGCCCTCCTGTTATAATCCCATGCTACTGCTAAGGCGCTTCAGTCGTGTCCGACTCTGTGCGACCCCATAGACGGAAGCTCACCAGGCTCCCCCGTCCCTGGGATTCTCCAGGCAAGAACACTGGAGTGGGTTGCCATTTCCTTCTCCAATGCATGAAAGTGAAAAGTCAAAGTGAAGTCGCTCAGTCGTGTCTGACTCTTAGCGACCCCATGGACTGGAGCCTACCAGGCTCCTCCGTCCATGGGATTTTCCAGGCAAAAGTACTGGGGTGGGGTGCCATTGCCTTCCCTGTTATAATCCCATAGATGATGTTTTATATAATACCAGTTTTGTCAAGGACCAAAAACACAGCGAAAACAACTGTTACCCAGGGGAGTAGCGTGAGTATTCTTTGTCTGTTTGTTCAAGAGCAAACGAAAAGCCTCTTCTACTCTTTCCTTTAGCAAACCCATGTACATTCTGGTGAAAAGTTTATTGTTTAGCTAAGGCAAGTGTTAGCAGAATTAACCTTGGTAATTCATTGCCCATATCTGGCCACATATTGGGCTTCCCAGGTGGCGCTAGTGGTAAAGAATCCACCTGCCAGTGCAGGAGATACAAGAGATGCGGGTTTGATCCCTGGGTTGGGAAGATCCACTGGAGTAGGAAACGGCATCCCAGTCCAGCATTCTTGCCTGGAAAATTCCATAGATAGAGGAGTCTGGCAGGCTGCAGTCCATGGGGTTGAAAAAGAGTTGAACATGACTGAGCAGAGCATCTGACTACATTTTCCTGCAGTCATGGCAAGATTTTAATGCACAAGATTCATTTTAATGCACAAGATTCAGGTTCCTAAGGGTTTTTGTTAAACCCTAAGCACAAGAATTGCTATTTATGGATCTGCAACTGTCTTTGCCTGGAATCAGATCAGAGAATAGCTTTTTGTGCCTCCGTTCTGGACCTGCAGCCTTCTCTCCTTGTATACAGATGTTGGAAGACTTTTATCTAAGGGCATGTATAGAAGCATCATTCCTGATCATGAGTTGGAGAACAGTGCACGTTAGGCAAATGTGGCGGACATGTGGATGGTGATGAATACAGTATGTCATAAATGTGCATAAATTAGTTTTTATTTCAAAACAGTACTGTTCAAGTTCTTCCTTTCCTTTCTGGAATCTTCTGACTTGGTTTCCAGGAGGATATGTGTTAGTTCAGGAGCTAGCAGTGGGTGTGTGATTTCCTCTGGACTAGGGAGTTCAGGGAGCAGAGATGGGTTACCTGGATTGTTGTGTCTTAGACACTGATGTTTTCTGAAGTCATTAATATCCATTGTACATTATATACTCAATTCTTCTTAAGCACAGGATAATCAGCCAATGCTGCTGCTGCTGCTGGTAAGTCGCTTCAGTCGTGTCCAACTCTGTGCGACCCCATCGACGGAAGCCCTCCAGGCTCCCCCGTCCCTGGGATTCTCCAGGCAAGAACACTGGAGTGGGTTGCCATTTCCTTCTCCAATGCATGAAAGTGAAAAGTGAAAGTGAAGTCACTCAGTCGTGTCCGACTATATTATTTGGGTTGTTTTTGCCCGGAAGTAACAGAAAACCTAACTCAGACTGACTTGAACAGGGATATTTTCCAGCTCATGTACCTGTAAGTCTAGAAATGGAACGGGCTTCTGACTGGTTGTTTCATTGCCTTCTGGGAGCCAAGTATTCTTGGTTCCATCTTCCCCAATTCTCGAGCTTTTTGTAGTTCATGATGGTTACTGAAGGTAACCAAGTCTCTCTTCCTGTGGCTGTCTCTTGAAAGCAGTGAATCTTTTTCTTGAACCCCAGCAAATATCCCCCTTGTGACATGGATCTGGAGTTAGTCCTGCAGTCTCAGTGCTACCACATGATGAAAGGGGAAGTGAATGGTAACCTCCACGCCTCCTCTGGCATTTACCCCCAGTAATCTTATCCCCCTCTGGCTTCCAAGTTTGGATTCAATGGAGAAATAGACCCAGGTTTTAGATAAGAGATTAATGTTGGCTTGATTGCTGGTTGAGCTGGGTTGAGGGGTGCAACTTGGACTAGATGCTGATTTGCCCAACAGTTACCCAATAATTTATCCATAAATTAAAGTGCACACACACCCAGCTTAAGGAGAAATCCTGCCCATACCAGCTTCCCTGCCACGTAGGCGCCGAGGGCAGAACCTCCACCCTTTGATCTAAATGAGGGAACAAGGGCAGACCCCACAGAAAGAGCAGCTCTTTCCCCTCAGCCCCTGATGGAGAACCATGGAGTAAAGCTCAGCCTCTCACCATCTTCACAACCTGATGAACTATCCTGTCCTTGTTCCCAGAGCCTGGGGAAGAGAGCCTGGACTACAAAGAGGAATTCTTCCCCCAGTGTCCCAGAAGATTGACATTTAATATCTAATTTTAGATAATGGTAGAAACATTGAAAATGTGACCACAAGGATATGAGCCATGGGTTGAGTGAAGGTCCCGGTGGGATGGGCTCAGTCTGAAAGGCCTTGTGGGCACATACTGACCATCTGGGGGTTCTCCGTGCTCCTGACAGCTCCTTCTCCTCTCTCCCCTGACAGTGGAGGGCAACAGCGATGAGCTGGATGAGCCCATCAAGACAGTGTTTGCTGATGTGGCCTTTGTCAAGAAGCACAACCTAATGAGTCTGAATTCAATCAACTGGTCCCGGGTCCTCGTGCAAATAGCTCACCACTTCTTTGCTTACTTCCGGTGTGCGCCATCCTTAGACATGCACCCCCTGCCCCCCGTGGAGGTGGTTGTGCCAACGGGGGCTGCCGGTAACCTTGCAGGTGAGGAGACCCCTGGACGGAAATGGGCTTTCCAGAAAAATGCCCGTGGTCCTTGTCCTCCCAGCCCCCCTTTGGCTATAACCTAGGTTGGGTCCTTTGTTGCTTCGTCGCTTAGTCACGTTCAACTCTTTGCAACCCCAAGGACTGTAGCCCACCAGGCTCCTCTGTCCATGGGATTTCCCAGGCAAGAATACTGGAGTGGGTTGCCATTTCCTTCTCCAGGGGATCTTCTCGATCCCGGGATTGAACCTCGGTCTCCTACATTGGGAGGTGGATTCATTATCACTGAGCCACCACGGAAGCCCAGGTTCCTAGGTGATGGGGAACTACACAAAAGAACCTTCCAGAAAATGTCCCCCTGACTTCCTGGGAGGACATCCCAGCCTTTCGCTACAGGGGGAGAGTAACGGGTTAACCCCAGTGTGCTCGGCCGCCTGATCTGCTGTGTCGCTCAGCAGAGTGTGAGGAGATGAGGTGAAGGTTCAGCTGCTGTTCCTGGATGGCAGAGCCCTCTGCCAGGAACGTGGACTTTCCTCCCAGCCCTGGCCAGCTCCCTGCTCTGAGGATAAGGGCTCACCTGGCACAGAGTGTTCTCCTCAGAGACCGTGTGATGTGGAAAGAGTCCTGGACTTGGGCTTCTGGCTCCAGTTCTGTCCTTTACTAGCTGAACGGCTGTCCCTTAGGTTCACCTCCTCGGCTATCAGAGGGAGATTGGACCGCTTATCATATCTCTCAGGACGAGCGTGAGGCGCAAATTAGATTCTGTGTGTATGTGAACTTTGTGAAGGTTGAGTGCTATAAAGCTGCGTGGCATGAAAATCATTTCCTGTAATAATTTATAGGATCGTTGATCAAGCACTGACTATGTGTCAGGCAGTGCTCTGAATGCTTCCCTCATATCAATTCATTTAATCCTCACATGGGCCATGAGGGGCACGATACTGTTAATTTTATTTTACAATGAGGAGGCTGTGGCACAGAGAAGTCCTTGGACAGCCTGTCCTTGTTTATGCACTGGTCAGTCCCAGGGCCGGGATGGTGGCCCAGGCAAGCTGGCTTCAGAGTCTTCGCCCTCTTGAACTTATGAGGCTGCCTCTTGATGGACGTGACTTTTTTCTAATGGTTCTGTTAGTGGCATCGCTTCTGATGAGTGCCCAGGTTGGCTTAGGTGAGACCATGAAAGCATCTTAGTGCTCAGGAGTCTTTGTGACTTCAGCTAACACAGGGATGGAAAATATGAGCTGGCTGTTAGACAAGGACGGCTCAGCCTTCTTCCCCATCCATGGAGGGAAGCCCACCACACTGCCCATTTGCATCACCCCCCAGGGAATGGTACCACCTGCCTGTGCCCTGTATCTGCCACAGTGCCTGGCACAAAAGCAACGTTTGCAGAGAGATCTCCAATCTAGCCCTGCTCCATCAGGAACTAGCTGCTTGACTTTAAGTCCCTGGACCTCCTAAACCTCCATTGTTCCCTGTCATACAAGGATATCATGGCATTTACTGAGGATCCCATGAAATAAGACTGTGAAAGTGCTTTGCAAAATTGAGTGACATTGGGTGGCCCTAACTCCTTTTACTTACTCATAGAGATAAACTATTCATGGGAATAGGAACCTTACTAAACTACGTTACCTTTATGGGCTCTCCATCTCTCGGGGTGAGGCATTTTATTTGTTTCATGCAAACAGGAGCTGCCGTTAGGTGGACAGTGGCTGCTGCCCCATCCTCCCTCGGCCCCTTTCCAGGAGACTCAGCCTGAAAGCACTGGTTCTTAGTCTGGGGACTCAGCATGTGCTCCAGACTTAGACAGACCTCTTAAGTTCACATCCTCACTCTGCCACTTAGCAGGCTCTGAAAGTGCAAGTGTTAGTAGCTCAGTTGTGTCCGACTCTTTGTGATCCCATAGGCTGCCCGCCCGACTCTTCTGTCTGTGGGATTCTCCAGGCAAGGATGCTGGAATGGGTTTCCATTCCCTTCTCCAGGGGATCTTCCTGACCCAGGGATTGAACCTGGGTCTCTCGAATTACAGGCAGGTTCTTTACCATCTGAGCCACCAGGGAGGCCCAAAGCAGACTTTGGGTGGGTCATTTCAACTTCTCAGAACCTCCGTTTTCTCTTCTGCAAATGGTGTGTGTCAGTACCTGGTGGGGGCAGAGTTTGGTGGAGAACAGCATCAGGGCACAGTAACCCCCTCCTACTCTTTCCTCCTTTTTTGTTTTTTTTTTTGGTAGCAGCTTTATTGCTCTATGATTCACATACCATACAATTCACCCATTTAAAGTATTCAGCTTAATAATTTTTAGTGCACACAGATTTGTGCAGCCATCACCATAATGTTTTAGAGCATTTTCATCACCCTAAGAGGAAGCCCTGTTCCCATGAAGCAATCATTCCGTCCTCTCTCCCAGCTTTAGGCAGTCACTCATCTATTTCATCTCCGTAGATTTTCCTACTCTGGACATTTTATGTAAGTGGAATCATCCAATATGTGGCCTTTTATGTTTAGCTTCCTTTCACTTAGCATAACATTTTCAAGGTTCATCCATACTGTAGCACATGTTAGTACTTTATTCCTTTTTATGGCTGAATACTATTTTATTGTATAGATGTATCACATTTTGTTTATACATTTAAGAGTTAATGGACATTTGGATTGCTCCGGTTTTTTAGTTATGAATAATGCTGCTGTGAACATTTGTGTATGTTTTTGTGTGGCTCTGTTCTCAGTTATCTTGAGTATATACAAAGTAGGAGTGGATTTCTGGGTCGTACTGGAGCTCCGTGCTGAACTTTTTGAGGAACTGCTGGACAGGTTTCCAAAGTGGCTGCACTATTTTACATTCCCACTAACAGTATATGGGGGTTCCAATTTCTCCACATCCTGACCAAGACTTGTTATCATCTGTCTTTTTGATTCTAACCATCCTAGTAGGTATGAAGTGGTGTATCATTGTGATTTTGGTTTGTGTTTTCCTGATGACTAATGGTGTTGAGTGGGCTTCCCTGGTGGCTCAGTGGGAAAGAATCCACCTGCCAATCTTTGGGTCAGAAAGATCCCTGGAGGAGGAAATGGCAGCCCACTCCAGTATTCTCACCTGAAAAATCCCATGGACAGAGGAGTCTGGTGGGTTACAAATGTTGCAAAAGAGTTGGATACAATTTAGTGTATCCAACAGCATCTTTTCATGTATCCATTGGCTATTTGTATATCTTTTTTTTGGAGAAATGTCTACACAAGTCCTTTGCCTATTTTTTAATCGGATTATTTGTATTTTTATTGTTGAGTTGTAAGAGTTTTTATATATTCTTGGTTCAAGTCTCTTATCAGAATACGATTTGCAAATGATTTTTCCTATTCTGTGGGTAGCCTTTTTATAGTGATAAATTGATAGTGATAGTGACCTTTATCACACTAGTGATAGTGTCCTATATTGATAGTGTCCTTTGAAGTACAAAAGCTTCAAAAAGCACAAAAGCTTCTTAATTTTGATGATGTTCAATTCATCTATTTTTTCTTTTGTTGTCTGTGATTTTGGTGTCATGTCTAAGAAACCATTGTTCTCCTCTCATAAGCTGGGTGCATCGCTCAGAAGATGGGGCTGCCCATTCACCTGGTCGTGGCAGTGAACAGCAATGACATCATCCACAGGACCATCCAATGGGGAGACTTCTCTCTGTCTGAAGCGGTCAAACCAACCTTGGCGTCAGCCATGGACATTCAGGTGGGATGTGTGTGCAGGTCTGCCCCAGGTGTTGGTTGGGTGGAGGTGGACAAGGGCTGAGGTCAGCATGACCCCTGGGACCCTGCCTCTCTGCTCAGGTTCCCTACAACATGGAGAGGATCTTCTGGCTGCTGTCTGGCTCTGACAGCCAGATGATAAGAGCCCTCATGGAGCAGTTTGAAAGGACAAAAAGTGTGGGTCTACCCAAGGAGCTGCACAGCAAGGTCAGTTACCAGTCACACACCACGGAGAAAGGAAAGGGTACAGCCACGAGACCAGACCTGGGGTTTGAAAATCTTTTCAAGGAAAGGAGATGCTTGGGTATTTTTTTGAGTACCTGCTATGAGCCTCACACTTCTGGAGTTTATGAGGATTGATTTTTTTGAATGGGGAGAGGTGGTTGGTTTAGAGGTTATTGGTTTAGAGTTAGATGCATGTAACTCCAAGCCAGTTATGAGACCTTGGATTAGTTTCTTAAACTCTGTGCCTCAATCTCCTCATCTGTAAAATGGGAATCATGAGAATGCCTGCCTCATGGCATTGTTGAAGATTTAAGTCCATCAAGCGTTTTGTATACTGCCTGGCAATATAGGGCTTAATAGATTAACTATCATTATTTTATTCATTATTGTTGTTGATTTCCAATAATAACAACTGGGAGCCACTTACTCTATCCAGTATATGCAGAGACTATTGTTCAATTAACTTTTGAAAAAAAAATAAAGGAGAGGGAGTTTCTTGGCAGTCCAGTGGTTGGGGCTCTGTGCTTGCACTGCAGGGGACCTGAGTTTGATCCCTGGTCAGGAACTCAGACCCTGCAAGTCACAGCACTGCCAAAAAATTTAAAAAGTAAAGAATAAGGAGAAATTTTGTCCCCAAATGGATAAGAGTCTAGGGCTCAGTTGCTCAGTTGTGTCTGACTCTTTACGACCCTATGGACTGTAGCCCTCCAGGCTTCTCTGTCCATGGGATTCTCCAGGCAAGAATACTGGAGTGGGTTTCCATTTCTGCCTCCAGGGTATCTTCCCGACCCAGAGATCGAACCCAGGTCTCCTGCGTTGCAGGCGGATGCTTTACCGTCTGAACTACTAGGAAGCCCTCTAGGGAGGGATTGCTTTTATTTTAATGTAACCTGGTGATGGAAACTTATTTAATATCAAAAAAGGATTTCATATGTTGAATTTTACTATAATTTTCTCTACCACTTTCCTACCAACTGGTCATCCAGACTGTGTATACTTCCAACAACAAAGGACTCACTACCTCACATCAGCTGTAGTCATTACAAAGTTATGTCAAGCCAGAATCTGTTCCTTCTAGCTTGTGTACTGGTGAGCTGATTCCCATACTTGAAGAGAATCTTCCTTTACCTGCTAAGCCTTCCTGGTTCCTTTAGCTACATGGTGTAAATTACATGGCGTAATTTTGGGTGGTTAATGTCCATCTTAAAGAGTTGTTCCCAGAGCTAGATATAGTTCTATGGACTCAGTCACTCATACAGACTGGTGTGGAATTTGTCTTCTGGAATCTGTGCTTATTTTCCTCTCTTTTTGTTTTTGGCCATGGCCTGTGGTTCCCCACCAGGGATCAACCCTGCCCCCACGCTGCATTGGAATCCAGGAGTCTTAACCACTGGACCACCAGGGAAGTCTCCCTATGCTTCTTCGATGCAACCTGTTTTAATCAGTTTGAACTGCTATAACAAAGTACCACAGACTGGTGACTTATAAACAATACAAATGTATTTCTCACAGTTCCAGGGACTGGAGGACCAAGGTCAAGGTGCTAGCATCAAGGTTGGATTCTGGTGAGGGCCCCCTTCTGGGAGGTAGTAGGCCTCCTTCTTGTATCCTCATATGGGGGAATATGAGACACTAATAAAGATACTAATTCCATTCATGAAGCCTCCACCCTCATGACCTAATTACTTCCCCAAAGCCTCACCTACAAATACCATCATATTGGGATTAGGGCTTTAACATATAAATTTGGTGGGAACACGACTATAAATACCATAACACAACTAAAGTTCAGCTTATTTAATGGTTTGTTTTGATATTCCTTCTCCTCATGTAAATGAGACGCTATGTGAAGACAGACACCATATCGCCTGGTTCTTCATTCTCTCCCTGGCTGTACACGTAGAAGTTACTCCATCTGCTGAAACAACAGTCATTCACTTGTTCATTCATTCATTCATTCATTCATGTTATTTATTGACCATGAGCCAGGAACTGTGCTTGGTGCTAGAGATACAAATATAAATAAAACACTCATTGTCTGCTGTGAACCATAATGGGTCAGGAAGATGTCTAAACAATTTATAATAACCTGTGGTTTCTATTGGGCTTTCCAGGTAGCACAGTGGTAAAGAATCCACCTGCCAATGCAGAAGACATAGGTTTGATCCCTGGATTGGGTAGATCCCCTGGAGAAGGGAATGACAACCCACTCCAGGATTCTTGCCTGGGAAATTCCATGGACTGAGAAGCCTGGCGGGCTACAGGCCATGGGGTCACAAAGAGTCGAACATGACTTAGCAACTAAACAGCAGCAACTTGGTCTTTATTGATTGAAGTTGACTATATTCATGGTTTTTGGCACATGCAGTGCATTTTCAGAGAATGATCAAATGAACCGTACACACCGAAGGAGCTCTGAAAAGGGAGTCTTCCTTTTTCTGAGGTAGTGGGCAATTTTCCTAAAGGAAAGCTGGAGATCTGGGTGGAAACCGATGGGACGCTATTCCCACACCTACAGGGAGGGGGCGCACTAACAGCAAAGCGCTAGGAATGCTTGAGTGCCTTGGCCTTTAGGTTGTTGAACATGTTCTATTTTGCTGATTAAGAGCCAAATTCTAACTAAATGTATTGACCTGAAACTCAAACGTGTGCTTCCTCTAACTTGAGTGAATCTGTTTAAAACTGGGAAACATGGGAAACTAGCTTTTTCTCTGAGCTGAATCTGAGCCATTCAATCTGAACATTTCATTTGAGTTTCTGATGTGTTTCCAGATGGTTGTATTGGGTGGTGGGTTTTTGGTCACCTTTTCCCTACTTCCCCTCAGCTTTCGGAGGCAGTAACCTCTCAATCAGTGTCGGACGAGGCCATCACCCAGACAATGGGCCGCTGCTGGCAGGAGAACCAGTACCTGTTGTGCCCGCACTCGGCCGTGGCCGTGAGCTGCCATTACCAGCAAGTGGACAGGCAGCAGCCCAGGTACTGGTGGTGGGCGCCTGAGTTTCAGGGAGGGGGGACCCCTTCGGACCTCTCTGGGCCCATCCTCTTCCTCAAGCAGGGGGCACGGGAATGTGAACAACTTGCTTTTTTGGGGGAGGCGGGGGTTGCCTCACATGGCATGTGAGATCTTAGTTCCCTGACTAGGGATCGAACCCAGGCCCTCTGCAGTAGAAGCACAGAGTCTCAAACACTGGTCCACCAGGGAAGTCCCACAAACGGGTTTTATGAGCATAGTGGGTGCTGAGTGAAGGTGTGTGCTGAGACTGTGGTCCCAGAAGAGGGAGCTGGAACTCCAAAAAGGAGGAGCAGTTGGCTAGCAGAGTCATTGCAGAGATGAATTCAAGGGACCAAACCTGTTTTTTTCCTTCTCTCTCTCCACCCTACCTCTAACCCTCCCCTGTTCCTCCTTCTTCCGCCTCACTTTCTTCCGGTACCTGCCCCACTATTGTCTTCCACCCCCTGTTAATACCTCCCCCACTTCCCCCCAGCCCTCCCCGCTGTTGTCTGGCTCCTGCCTCTGCAGCCAAGTTCCCGGAGGCTGTGCGGGCTGCCAGGCTGACCGTGGACACCCCAGCAGAGATCCTTGCCCTGGAGCACAAGGAGGCACGCTGCACCCCAATGCGGAAGGGCGACGACTGGACGCGGATGCTCCGGGACACGATTGAGGACCTGAGCCAGCAGTGGCAGAGGCGCTTCCTGAATCTCCCGGCATAGCCCCGCTGGAGATGGCTTCCTTTAGGCCTCGGACCCCGGGAGGTGTCCCCTGTGAGCTGCCTGGTGCACCTTCTCCCCATTGAGAGTCTGTGCAGGAGGTTCTCGGGGGGCTGCTCTAGGGGTGAGGGGTCTGGAGCCAGCAGGCTGTGCTCTGTTCCCAGGATGCTCTGTGCTGTCACCCCCTGATGTTGTGCCTGATCCCCTGGGAGGCTGGGAGGGCTCCTGTAGAGGTTGCTGGGGGTGCACTCCCACCGCTGGACAGTGCAGGAGCATTGCTGCTGCCTGTGAAAGTTTCAGTGGATAAGAATGTGCCTGCCAGTGCAGGGGACGCAAGTTTGATCCCTGGTCCAGGAAGATCCCACGTGCCAGGGACCGACAAAGTCCCTGTGCCACAACTACTGAGCCTGGGTGCCTGGAGCCCGTGCACCACAACAAGAGAGACCACCACAGTGAGAAGCCTGTGTGCTACAGGGAAGAGTAGCCCCTGCTTGTAGCAACTAGAGAAAGCCCGAGCAAAGCAACGAAGAATAAGTAAATACATACATTAATACATAAAAATTTTAAAAAGAAAGGAAAGTCTGGGGTTCAGGGTCAACCTCGGCTCTAAGATTTTGGACCCAGGCAGATGGGGACCGCTGACTCCATTAGCACAGGTCTGGCTTGAGTCTTAGTTTATCTGGTCCCCAAACCAGATCAGAGGCCTTGGCCTGCCTTGTCAGAGGCTTTGTTGCTGTGTTAGTTGTGTCCCACTCTTTGCAATCCCATGGACTGTAGACTGCCAGGCTCCTCCTGTCCGTGGGATTCTCTAAACAAGAATACTGGACTGGGTTGCTGTTTCCTTCTCCAAGGGATCTTCCCAGCCCAGGGATCGAACCTGCGTCTCCTGCATTGGCAGGCGGATTCTTACTATCTGAGCCACTAGGGAAGCCCAACATATGTGTACTAAACTATGTATAATTTCCCTGGTGGTCCAGTGGTTAAGACTCCATGCTTCTAATGCAGAGGCACAGGTTCAGTCCCTGGTCGGGGAAGTTCATATAGTGTGGCAAAAAAAAAAAAAAAAAAAAAAATATATATATATATATATATATAGCACACACAGTGTGTGCTAAATAGACATGAAGAAATAATAACAGCACTTATATTTATCTCTTATCCCCCCTCTCCAGTGGATTGCCTGTGGGCCTGTCTTTGGTAGTCCTGGTTGAGCACCGTGCCTGGTGCATTCTGGAACTGGCAGGAACAGGGACATAGCTCCCCTGTGATTGCACATCTACCAGATACTGTGTGATGACTCTCCAAATGTGGTCCTTGGGTTTCCCCAAAATGCAAACTCCCAGCCCCAACCCTGCTGTTGCTGCTGCTGCTGCTGCTAAGTCACTTCAGTCGTGTCCGACTCTGTGCGACCCTATAGATGGCAGCCCACCAGGCTCCCCCATCCCTGGAATTCTCTAGGCAAGAACACTGGAATGGGTTGCCATTTCCTTCTCCAATGCAGGAAAGTGAAAAGTGAAAGTGAAGCCCCCACCCTAGAGCACAACAAATCTGTGGACAGAGGCGGGGTGTCTTCAGTTCTTACAAATGCCCCCACGTAAGTTTCTGCCCTCTAATTTCAGGAAACCCTGGCCAAGGACTTTACGTTTATAAATAATTGTCTTTCACAGGGAGATATGGTTTGTTTCCACAAGGGCATGCTTTCTTCCTGCTATTGTTTTTATGATCTAGCCTACACTGCCCAATTCAGGAACCACCAAACATTTGTTGAGTCCTTTCATTGTGAATAGTCTGAACTGAATTTTAAATTTTTTAATTAACTTACATTTAAATGTCAAATATTCTTACTTGATTCAGTTATTGGAAAACTTTTAAGTATGACTGGAAAAATGCAGGTAATGTGGATCTGCTTTTTCAGCTATAAAATGTGCAAAGTACGTAAAATACTTTGTTTTGGAGTATAGTTAATGTTGTGTTAGTTTCAGCTGTACAGCAAAGTGATTCAGTTATACATATACATGTGTCTGTTCTTTTTCAAGAAGATTCAGTGTTCTGATTGAGATGTACCACAAGTGTAAATTACATGTTGGATCTCAAAGACATCTAATGAAAAAAAAGTCTAAAATATCTCATTAGTAATTTTATAATAATGATCTGTTGAAAGGATGGTGTTTTATGTATTAGGTTAAATAAAATATAATATTAAATTAATTCCATCTTTTGCCTTTTCTTTTTCTAAGGACATTTAAAGTTGTATATGGGGCTTGTCCTTGTTGCTCCCAGTGTATTTCTAGAGACAGCAGTGATCTAGAGCTTAACCTTGGCTTTGTGTGTACATGAACACGCCACAGATAGTTGTGGATTTACTTATATTATTGGGTTCAAGTCTTGTGTGGATTGAGGGAGGGGGTTAGACAAAGACTCCAATATCAGCACAACTTTTTTCATACTGTTCATGGGGTTCTCAAGGCAAGAATACTGAAGTGGTTTGCCATTCCCTTCTCAGTGGAGAAATAACTCCAGAAAAAATGAAGGGATGGAGCCAAAGCAAAAAGAATACCCAGCTGTGGATGTGTCTGGTGATAGAAGCAAAGTCCGATGCTGTAAAGAGCAATATTGCATAGGAACCTGGAATGTCAGGTCCATGAATCAAGGCAAATTGGAAGTGGTCAAACAAGAGATGGCAAGAGTGAATGTCGACATTCTAGGAATTAGCGAACTAAAATGGACTGGAATGGGTGAATTTAACTCAGAGGACCATTATATCTACTACTGCGGGCAGGAATCCCTCAGAAGAAATGGAGTGGCCATCATGGTCAACAAAAGAGTCCGAAATGCAGTACTTGGATGCAATCTCAAAAACGACAGAATGATCTCCGTTTGTTTACAAGGCAAACCATTCAATGTCACAGTAATCCAAATCTATGCCCCAACCAGTAACGCCAAAGAAGCCGAAGTTGTACAGTTCTATGAAGACCTACAAGACCTTTTAGAACTAACACCCAAAAAAGATGACCTTTTCATTATAGGGGACTGGAATGCAAAAGTAGGAAGTCAAGAAACACCTGGAGTAACAGGCAAATTTGGCCTTGGAACACTGAATGAAGCAGGGCAAAGACTAACAGAGTTTTGCCAAGAAAATGCACTGGTCATAGCAAATACCCTCTTCCAACAACACAAGAGAAGACTCTATACATGGACATCATCAGATGGTCAACACCGAAATCAGATCGATTATATTCTTTGCAGCCAAAGATGGAGAAGCTCTATACAATCAGCAAAAACAAGACCAGGAGCTGATTGTGGCTCAGACCATGAACTCCTTATTGCCAAATTCAGACTGAAATTGAAGAAAGTAGGGAAAACTACTAGACCATTCAGGTATGACCTAAATCAAATCCCTTATGATTATACAGTGGAAGTGAGAAATAGATTTAAGGGCCTAGATCTGATAGATAGAGTGCCTGATGAACTATGGAATGAGGTTCGTGACACTGTACAGGAGACAGGGATCAAGACCATCCCCATGGAAAAGAAATGCAAAAAGCAAAATGGCTGTCTGGGGAGGCCTTACAAATAGCTGTGAAAAGAAGAGAAGCGAAAAGCAAAGGAGAAAAGGAAAGATATAAACATCTAAATGCAGAGTTCCAAAGAATAGCAAGAAGAGATAAGAAAACCTTCTTCAGTGATCAATGTAAAGAAATAGAGGAAAACAACAGAATGGGAAAGACTAGGGATCTCTTCAAGAAAATCAGAGATACCAAAGGAACATTTCATGCAAAGATGGGCACGATAAAGGACAGAAATGGTATGGACCTAACAGAAGCAGAAGATATTAAGAAGAGGTGGCAAGAATACACAGAAGAACTGTACAAAAAAGAGCTTCACGACCCAGATAATCATGATGGTGTGATCACTGACCTAGAGTCAGACATCCTGGAATGTGAAGTCAAGTGGGCCTTAGAAAGCATCACTACGAATAAAGCTAGTGGAGGTGATGGAATTCCAGTTGAGCTATTCCAAATCCTGAAAGATGATGCTGTGAAAGTGCTGCACTCAATATGCCAGCAAATTTGGAAAACTCAGCAGTGGCCACAAGATTGGAAAAGGTCAGTTTTCATCCCAATCCCAAAGAAAGGCAATGCCAAAGAATGCTCAAACTACCGCACAATTGCACTCATCTCACACGCTAGTAAAGTAATGCTCAAAATTCTCCAAGCCAGGCTTCAGCAATATGTGAACCGTGAACTTCCTGATGTTCAAGCTGGTTTTAGAAAAGGCAGAGGAACCAGAGATCAAATTGCCAACATCCGCTGGATCATGGAAAAAGCAAGAGAGTTCCAGAAAAACATCTATTTCTGCTTTATGGACTATGCCAAAGCCTTGGACTGTGTGGATCACAATAAACTATGGAAAATTCTGAAAGAAATGGGAATACCAGACCACCTGATCTGCCTCTTGAGAAATCTATATGCAGGTCAGGAAGCAACAGTTAGAACTGGTCATGGAACAACAGACTGGTTCCAAATAGGAAAAGGAGTACGTCAAGGCTGCATATTGTCACCGTGTTTTTTTAACTTCTATGCAGAATACATCATGAGAAATGCTGGACTGGAAGAAACACAAGTTGGAATCAAGATTGCTGGGAGAAATATCAATAACCTCAGATATGCAGATGACACCACCCTTATGGCAGAAAGTGAAGAGGGGCTAAAAAGCCTCTTGATGAAAGTGAAAGTGGAGAGTGAAAAGGTTGGCTTAAAGCTCAACATTCAGAAAACGAAGATCATGGCATCTGGTCCCATCACTTCATGGGAAATAGATGGAGAAACAGTGGAAACAGTGTCAGACTTTATTTTGGGGGCCTCCAAAATCACTGCAGATGGTGACTGCAGCCATGAAATTAAAAGACACTTACTCCTTGGAAGGAAAGTTATGACCAACCTAGATAGCATATTCAAAAGCAGAGACATTACTTTGCCAACAAATGTTCGCCTAGTCAAGGCTATGGTCTTTCCTGTGGTCATGTATGGATGTGAGAGCTGGACTGTGAAGAAGGCTGAGCACTGAAGAATTGATGCTTTTGAACTGTGGTGTTGGAGAAGACTCTTGAGAGTCCCTTGGACTGCAAGGAGATCCAACCAGTCCATTCTGAAGGAGATCAATCCTGGAATTTCTTTAGAAGGAATGATGCTAAAGCTGAAACTCCAGTATTTTGGCCACCTCATGCGAAGAGTTGACTCATTGGAGAAGACTCTGATGCTGGGAGGGATTGAGGGCAGGAGAAGGGAACGACAGAGGATGAGATGGCTGGATGGCATCACTGACTTGATGGGTGTGAGTCTGAGTGACCTCCGGGAGCTGGTGATGGACAGGGAGGCCTGGCGTGCTGCAGTTCATGGGGTCGCAAAGAGTCGGACACGACTGAGCGACTAATCTGATCTGATCAGCACAACCCTCAGACTCTGGACCCTGGGAGCCCCTTTGGATGGCAGGTGAGGTAGGCACAGTGTGGAGAGATTTTGACCACCAGAGGGCACTGTTGCAACTACTCTCAGGGCTGCTGTGAAAGGACCCAGTGGCCATATAGCCACCAAAGCTGTCTTCTCCCCATAGTTAAGGGGAGTTTGGGATGGACATGTACACACTGCTGTATTTAAAGTGGATAACAAACAAGGTCTTACTGTATAGCACAGGAAACTACTCATCGCTATGTGGCAGCCTGGATGGGAGGGGTTCAGAGGAGAATGGATACATGTACGTGTACGGTTGAGGCCTTTGGCTATCCACCTGACTCTATCACAACATTGTTAGTCAGCTATAATCCAATATAAAATTAAAAGCTAAAAAGCTGCCTTCCTTCGCCCTGAGCTCTACAGGAGCTTCTGGTTGCCCAGGCTGATCTCTGCCTGCCACCCCACATCAGAACTTCCAGGCCTGCATCTCTTGGTGTCCAGGGGCTTGAAGGGAGGGGCCAGAGGACACCCTCTTACTGAAACACTTGACGCTGAGGCATGACACTCAGTGCAGAGAGAGCAGGAGTGCTGGACACACAGGAGGACGGGGGAGCCTCCTAAAAGAACGCCACGACCCTTACAGCCACAGGACTTCACAGCTTCTGAGACACTTTAGGAGCAAATGTGATGGAGCCTCCTGAACCCATTTATCCATCAGGCATGACAGGCCTGATACTTCAGGGTCATATTTAAGAGGTCCATGAAGATATTTTAATTTTTTTAAAAGCTGAGGAGGGCATGGCAACTCACTCCAGTATTCTTGCCTGGGGGATCCCAATAGACAGAGGAACCTGGAGGGCAACAGTCCACGGCAGTCACAAAGAGCTGGACATGACTGAGCGACCAAGCACAGCACACAAAAGAAACGAATATAATCTGGCTTGGGGTTGTATTCGTGTTTATACCAACACACAGTAGTACAACAATTTTTAAAATATTTTTGCCCACTGAAAGCAAAAGTGCCCGGGGCCGGCCAAAGTCATAGTGCAGCCCTGAAAGGACCTCCTGGACACCAGGTGATATTTCATCAAAGCAACTAATTTAATCCTGATGGCAAGTTGTGAAATGCATGTTACTATCAACTAGGTTTTAGAGCTGAAGTAACTTGTCAGGATGGCACCCAGAGGAAGCAGAGGGGTGGGACTTGAGCCCCATGTGACTTCAAGTTCAGCGTGCATTTTTCATCTCCCCAGGTCATAGGAGCTGGTCACATTCTGCTCTGGTCTGCCATTCTCCATCCTGCCCCAGACCATGGCCCTTCTGCTGGGTCCTCCTCCACCCTCCCTTACATGGGAGCAGCACAGCTGTGCTGTTCCAGGAGGCCTATTACAGTCTTCTGCAAACCTGTTTCCCAGGTCTCTGCCTGCACCACCCCCCACCTCCATCCCCACCCTGGCACCCAGGACCTGCTGCGTGTGGCCAGAGACAGTGGTTCCTTATTCTCTGCTGCCATATTTCTGAGGCCCTCAGGGCAGTGTTGGGGGTCACGTGTGCGTGCCAAGTTGCTTCAGTTTTGTCTGATTCTGTGCGACCCTGTGGGCTATAGCCTGCTAGGCTTCTCTGTCCATGAGATTCTCCAAGTAAGAAAACTGGAGTCAGTTGCCATGCCCTCCTCCAGGGGATCTGCCTGAGCCAGGGATTAAACCTGCATCTCCTGCATGGGCAGGTGGATTCTTTACCTCTGAGCGACCCTGGGAAGCCCTAAATAAGGCGTGCATGCATGCTCAGTCACTTCATGGGGTCACAAAACCCCTCACTTTCTGGATGGTTTGGAGACCTTTCCAGCAGTGAGAAGCCACCATATATCTATGAAAGGGGACCCAGAATAAAGCCACTGGGCACTGCACAAATAGCATGAAACATGAACTTCAGGATATTCTGGCCATATTCTGGGGCTGATTGGAGGAAAGGATAGGAGTGAGATGAGGTCAGAAGAAACATCTACCCTTGTGAACGAACAAAGGCACACAGACACATGTACGGACAAATACCTACATATCCCTAATCATACTTACATACAACGCGTCCCCTCAATGGCAAAAGCAAAGATCCCGGTACGAAAGAAGTTAGAAGCAGGATGAAGTTGTCTTTCTGAGTTATCCACTAACTGGCAGTGTGACCACACACAGGCCGTTTAGTCTCTCCGAACCTCAGTTTCCTCATCTACTAATTATAACACCTACCTTGCTGGTTTATTTTGAGAATTACGTAAGATCATGCATTTCCAATAGCTAGGTAAATGTTAAAATGCCATACAAATGCTTCTTCTTATTAACATAATTTAGTCTGCACTGAACAATTTAGTATTTCTAAGCTGTCTTGTGTTTTTTACTAGTTGCTTCCCGAATTTGTCTTCTCTTGCCTCTTCCTGGAGAATAAGTTTCCCTTGTGGCCCCATGGAGTCAGCACAGCTCTGGGTGCAGTGTTAGAGTTGTTCTGGCTTGATCAGCTTGCCCAGCAGAATCTTTGCAAGGGTCAATGGGAGACTGAATGTCAGTAGGGGCTCTTCTGGGCCATTAACAAGTCTTGTTAATTTGCATTGATGAAGATAATTGGGAGGATACCCTTTCTTGAGTACTCATAATGGGCTGTTGTTGTTCAGTTGCTAATTCAGGTCCAACTCTTTGAGACCCCATGAACTGTAGCCCTCCAGGCTCCTCTGTCCTCCACTCTCTACTGGAGCTTGCTCAAATTCATGTCCATTGAGTCAATGATGCTATCTAACCATCTCATCCTCTGTCATCCCCTTCTCCTTTTGCCTTCAGTCTTTCCCAGCATCAGGGTCTTTTCCTATGAGTCAGCTCTTCGCATCAGGTGGCCAGAATATTGGAGCTTCTGCTTTAGCATCTGTCCTTCCAATGAATATTCAGGGTTGATTTCCTTTAGGATTGACTGGTTTGATCTCCTTGCAGTCCAAGGGACTCTCAAGAGTCTTCTCCAACACCACAGTTTGAAAGCATCAATTCTTCAGTGCTCAGCCTTCATGATCCAACTCTCACATTCAACTCTCACCACTGGAAAAACCATAGTTTTGACTATATGGACCTTTGTTGGCAAAGTGATGTCTCTGCTTTTTAATATGCTGTCTAGGTTTGTTATAACTTTCCTTCCAAGGAGCAAGCATCTTTTAATTTCATGGTGGGCTCAGCCTCTTGTAAAGCATGTTCCAGACACTGGCCTCTTCAGTCCTAACAAGGACTGAATGAGAAAGTACCACTATGGGCTCCATTCTAGAGATGAGGAAATGAAGCTCAGAGAGGTTAAGTAATTTGCCTAAGGCCCCCCAGTCAGTGAGTCCTGGAGGAGGGATGTGAGGCTGAGTGCAGGGTTTGTGAGTGTAACCTCAGAGCTAGATCAGGAGAGGAGCTCTGGGCCTGATGGCTTCCATGTTCTCTTCAGATCAGACCCTATGGGCTAGATGGGGTGAGGGCCATGTCTGAGGGTGGAGAAGAGAAGAAAGCACATCACTAGCAGAAGGGCCATCTGGAGGTGGGGGGTGGTGGTGGTGCACAGAGCCAGCGCCTTTGCAGGGAGCTCTCCTCTGGCTCAGGCTCCAGCTTGGAGCTGTGTTCCTCCTAGGGATCCCTGGAGCTGGTGTCTGCTGAGTGGAGTGGCTGTGGTCATGGGACCAGAGGGAGGTGAGAATCATTCGGTGGGATTGTCAGCCACTGGCCAGGAGGCCCAGCCTAGTGGCCCCCACTGGAAAGACTCAGATGGATGAAGTCAGGGAGCTTTTGCTGAGTTTTCTGTGTCCCCAAGTAAACAAAGGGTGAGCAGCACAGGAAGGGCTGGACCACTGACTTCCTGGAAAGAGGAGAGGGCCCCCTTCTCTGTCCTGCTCATGGCCTTTGCCCAAGAAAGCATCTTCCCAGAATTCCTTTCTAGGCCTTACTCATCGGTTAATAAATGAATAACATTCCACAACCTGGGCATCTCCCAGGTGACTGCTGGGCAAATGCTGAGGGCCAGTGTGCTGGCTTCCTAACAAGTGCTGCGGAGAGAGAAAAGGTAGGAAAAGGTGAGGCTGGGGTCAACTTATGGAGAACGGTAAAGTTTGTGGGAGCCCCCAGGTGCTTCCCAAAGCTGTGAGGTCTGGTTACTGGTTCTCCAGGGCAGGAGACCAGGTGTCCTCCTGCGGCCTCCTCCACCTGCCCTGACCTGTGTCACGGCAACTGGTTTAGGGCCTGTTCCCCAATTACTAAAACATTCCTTAAGGGCTGCTGTCAAGTACCGCATAAGCCAGGACCTGGCCTCCGCTCCTAGCTTTCCCTGAATTGAGCCTCATACTCAGTGTATAGAACAGAACAGGCAGGGGGCGCTGCAGGGCCCAGAGGAGGAAAGATGTCACAGCTGGAGAGGGTGGGGTGGGGTGAAGAAGACTGGGCTGGGTTGCCAAGGGTCTGATGCTCCTAGACTCAGGACTATCTCCTTCTCCTCAATGGTTTAGCCATCAAAGTACCTGCCTGTTCAGTCATGTCCAACTCTTTGCAACCCCATGGACTGTAGCCCACCAGGCTCCTCTGTCCATGGAATTTCCCAGGCAAGAATAATGGAGCGGGTTGCCATTTCCTTCTCCAGGGGCTCTTCCCGACCCAGGGGTCGAACCCAGGTCTCCCGCATTGTAGACAGACGCTTTACTGTCTGAGCCAAAAGAGCCCTCCAAATTCTTCTCCAAGTCTGGAATGAGCCCAGCCGATTATTCACATGGCCAGCAGAGGGCAGCAGAACACACCCAAAGTCTCTCTCCTTCCAAAGATGACTGACATCTCCTCACCCAGCCCCAGCCCCACCCTCACACCCCACAGGCATGCAGGTCTGACTTTGTTCTCTAGAAATTAGTGTCCCTGAAGGTCAGAGGGGGTGATGGGCCCCAGAGATTTTTATTTTTAGCTCATTGCTTCTCAAATTTAATATTGGCGGCTCCCTCTTTTAAAAGTTAAATATATATGTAATGTGTGTGTGTTTGTGTGTATCACATATATTTCCAATATTATCTTACATAATTTTTCTTTTGTAATGATGCTACTAAAACATATACAAAGGTAAAACTACCTATGAACCTGTTATACTGATAACGCCCATACAACGAGAAACAGAAATAAACATTCCAATTAAACGAGAACAAATCCACAAACAAAATCAATAAAATTCAAAGTAATCCCATTGATGCATGTGATCGCTCATGTACTGCACTCAAATCTCTGGTGTCCTGTGACGGGGCACTGCACTCCTTAGACGTGATTGTTGTTCCTCCTTTAGTGTACTTACTTCCCTTTGGGGGTGGAATATCTTCCTCCTCGATCACTTTCATATATTACACATGGGGACACATCCCAAGCACAGTCTGTTGTGATGTTATATAACCTTTACATCTGTTTGCCTCTTCTTACTGGTTTGTGATAATTGAGGTGATATTGTTGCTTGCAATTGTAAATGCAGGTACAAATCAGAGATCAGATCAGATCAGTCGCTCAGTCGTGTCCGACTCTTTGCGACCCCATGAACCGCAGCACGCCAGGCCTCCCTGTCCATCACCAGCTCCCGGAGGTCACTCAGACTCGCATCCATCGAGTCAGTGATGCCATCCAGCCATCTCATCCTCTGTCGTCCCCTTCTCCTCCTGCCCTCAATCCCTCCCAGCATCAGAGTCTTCTCCAATGAGTCAACTCTTCGCATGAGGTGGCCAAAATATTGGAGTTTCAGCTTTAGCATCATTCCTTCCAAAGAAATCCCAGGATTGATCTCCTTCAGAATGGACTGGTTGGATCTTCTTGCAGTCCAAGGGACTCTCAAGAGTCTTCTCCAACACCACAGTTCAAAAGCATCAATTCTTCGGTGCTCAGCCTTCTTCACAGTCCAGCTCTCACATCCATACATGACCACAGGATAGACCATAGCCTTGACTAGGCGAACCTTTGTTGGCAAAGTAATGTCTCTGCTTTTGAATATGCTATCTAGGTTGGTCATAACTTTCCTTCCAAGGAGCAAGCGTCTTTTAATTTCATGGCTGCAGTCACCATCTGCAGTGATTTTGGAGCCCAGAAAAACAAAGTCTGACACTGTTTCCACTGTTTCCCCATCTATTTCCCATGCAGTGATGGGACCAGATGCCATGATCTTCGTTTTCTGAATGTTGAGCTTTAAGCCAACCTTTTCACTCTCCACTTTCACTTTCATCAAGAGGCTTTTTAGCCCCTCCTCACTTTCTGCCATAAGAGTGGTGTCATCTGCATATCTGAGGTTATTGATATTTCTCCCGGCAATCTTGATTCCAACTTCTGTTTCTTCCAGTCCAGCATTTCTCATGATGTACTCTGCATATAAGTTAAATAAACATGGGGACAATATGCAGCCTTGACGTACTCCTTTTCCTATTTGGAACCAGTCTGTTGTTCCATGACCAGTTCTAACTGTTGCTTCCTGACCTGCATACAGATTTCTTAAGAGGCAGATCAGGTGGTCTGGTATTCCCATCTCTTTCAGAATTTTCCATAGTTTATTGTGATCCACACAGTCCAAGGTTTTGGCATAGTCCATAAAGCAGAAATAGATGTTTTTCTGGAACTCTCTTGCTTTTTCCATGATCCAGCGGATGTTGGCAATTTGATCTCTGGTTCCTCTGCCTTTTCTAAAACCAGCTTGAACATCAGGAAGTTCACGGTTCACATATTGCTGAAGCCTGGCTTGGAGAATTTTGAGCATTACTTTACTAGCGTGTGAGATGAGTGCAATTGTTCGGTAGTTTGAGCACTCCTTGGCATTGCCTTTCTTTGGGATTGGGATGAAAACTGACCTTTTCCAATCTTGTGGCCACTGCTGAGTTTTCCAAATTTGCTGGCATATTGAGTGCAGCACTTTCACAGCATCATCATTCAGGACTTGGAATAGCTCCACTGGAATTCCATCACCTCCACTAGCTTTGTTTGTAGTGATGCTTTCTAAGGCCCATTTGACTTCACATTCCAAGATGTCTGGCTCTAGGTCAGTGATCACATCATCATGATTATCTAGGTCTTGAAGCTCTTTTTTGTACAGTTCTTCTGTGTATTCTTGCCACCTCTTCTTAATATCTTCTGCTTCTGTTAGGTCCACACCATCTCTGTCCTTCATCGTGCCCATCTTTGCATGAAATGTTCCTTTGGTATCTCTGATTTTCTTGAAGAGATCCCTAGTCTTTCCCATTCTGTTGTTTTCCTCTATTTCTTTGCATTGATCACTGAAGAAGGCTTTCTTATCTCTTCTTGCTATTCTTTGGAACTCTGCATTTAGATGTTTATATCTTTCCTTTTCTCCTTTGCTTTTCGCTTCTCTTCTTTTCACAGCTATTTGTAAGGCCTCCCCAGACAGCCATTTTGCTTTTTTGCATTTGTTTTCCATGGGGATGGTCTTGATCCCTGTCTCCTGTACAATGTCACGAACCTCATTCCATAGTTCATCAGGCACTCTATCTATCAGATCTAGGCCCTTAAATCTATTTCTCACTTCCACTGTATAATCATAAGGGATTTGATTTAGGTCATACCTGAATGGTCTAGTAGTTTTCTCTACTTTCTTCAATTTCAGTCTGAATTTGGCAATAAGGAGTTCATGGTCCGAGCCACAGTCAGCTCCTGGTCTTGTTTTTGCTGATTGTATAGAGCTTCTCCATCTTTGGCTGCAAAGAATATAATCGATCTGATTTCGGTGTTGACCATCTGGTGATGTCCATGTATAGAGTCTTCTCTTGTGTTGTTGGAAGAGGGTATTTGCTATGACCAGTGCATTTTCTTGGCAAAACTCTGTTAGTCTTTGCCCTGCTTCATTCAGTGTTCCAAGGCCAAATTTGCCTGTTACTCCAGGTGTTTCTTGACTTCCTACTTTTGCATTCCAGTCCCCTATAATGAAAAGGACATCTTTTTTGGGTGTTAGTTCTAAGAGGTCTTGTAGGTCTTCATAGAACCTTTCAACTTCAGCTTCTTCGGCGTTACTGGTTGGGGCATAGATTTGGATTACTGTGACATTGAATGGTTTGCCTTGGAAACGAACAGAAATCATTCTGTCATTTTTGAGATTGCATCCAAGTACTGCATTTCGGACTCTTTTGTTGACCATGATGGCCACTCCATTTCTTCTGAGGGATTCCTGCCCACAGTAGTAGATATAATGGTCATCTGAGTTAAATTCACCCATTCCAGTCCATTTTAGTTGGCTAATTCCTAGAATGTCGACATTCACTCTTGCCATCTCTTGTTTGACCACTTCCAATTTGCCTTGATTCATGGACCTGACATTCCAGGTTCCTATGCAATATTGCTCTTTACAGCATCGGACTTTGCAGGTACAAATGCAGACTGTAAAATTATGTGTTGACTTACTTTTAAGGTGGCTGGACAGATGGTGCAGAAAATGCCTTTAAAAAATTATCAAAGGAAATCATCACACACACAAATATACTACTGATCAAGAATTCTTGCTTCTGCTAAGTCACTTCAGTCGTGTCCGACTCTGTATGACCCCATGGACTGCCGCCTACCAGGCTCCTCCGTCCATGGGATTCTCCAGGCAAGAGTACTTGAGTGGGGTGCCATTGCCTTCTCCGCAAGAATTCTTAAACGGCAAGAATGTTTACTCTTTGATATTACTTACATGTGAAATCTAAAAATGGATACAAATGAATGTATATGCAAAACAAAACAGAACCACAGACACAGAGAATTAGCGAGTGCTCACCACAGGGGAGTGGGGAGGCAGAGGGGAAATTAGGGGCGTGGACTGAGAGATACAAACTGCTGCGTATAAATCAGATGCACAATGAGGATAAATTGTATAGCACAGGGAGTTATAGTCATTATCTTGTAATAACTTTTAATGGGATATAGTCTGTGAAAATACTGAATTCCTATGCTGTATGCATGCATGCATGCTTAGTCACATCTGATATTTTGTGACCCTATGGACTGTACCCTGCCAGGCTCCTCTGTGCTTGGGATTTTCCAGGCAAGAATACTGGATTGGGTGCCATTTCCTCCTCTGGAGGATCTTCCCTACCCAGGAATCAAACCTGTGTCTCTGGTGTCTCCTACGTGGGCAGGCAGATTCTTTACCACCGAGCCACATGGGGAGCCCCCACTATACTGTATACATGAAACTAATATAATATTGGTAAATCAACAATACTTTAATTAAAAAATAAATAAAATTTTAAAAGAATGCAGGTCTGGAGACCTGTTTGACAAGCATCTTCTCCCCAACCCTTGCTTTTTACCGATGAATGAACAGGTTCAGAGAGGAGAATTGACTTAACTAAGGTCACACAGCTAATTAAATAAAAGCTTGATAACTTTGAGTCTCTTTCACTTTGCAAAGCAATACTTTCTGTTATTGGAAGTTGGACCAATAGTTGGTTGGACCAAAAGTTGGTTGGACCCAAGGAAAGGAGTTTGGGGAATTCTCCCAGAAATCTTGATTCCAGCTTGTGCTTTATCCAGCCTGGCATTTCTCATGATGTACTCTGCATATAAGTTAAATAAGCAGGGTGACAAAATACAGCCTTGATGTACTCCTTTCCCGATTTGGAACCAGTCTGTTGTTCCATGTCCAGTTCTAACTGTTGCTTCTTGACCTACATACAGATTTCTCAGGAGGCAGGTCAGGTGGTCTGGTATTTCCATATCTTTAACAATTTTCCACAGTTTGTTGTGATCCACACAATCAAAGGTTTTGGCATAGTCAATAAAGCAGAAGTAGATGTTTTTCTGGAGCTCTCTTGCTTTTTGGCTGATCCAATGGATGTCTGCAATTTGATCTCTGGTTCCTCTGCCTTTTGTAAATCCAGCTTGAATATCTGAAAGTTCACGGTTCATGTACTGTGGAAGCCTGGCTTGGAGAATTTTGAGCATTACTTTGCTAGTGTGTGAGATGAGTGCAATTGTGTAGTAGTTTGAACATTCTTTGGCATTACCTTTCTTTGGGATTGGAATGAAAACTTTTAGAATGATCTTTTCCAGTCCTGTGGCCAAAGCTATTTTCCAAATTTGCTGGCATATTGAGTGCAGCATACTACCTGTACTTAAAAGTATTTTGGTAACTGTCTCTCAGTATAATTGGTTTCCTTTTTT
Organism: Tragelaphus eurycerus; assembly: GCA_935064755.1. Taxonomy (NCBI): domain Eukaryota; kingdom Metazoa; phylum Chordata; class Mammalia; order Artiodactyla; family Bovidae; genus Tragelaphus; species Tragelaphus eurycerus. Next base: position 10,639,872 of record CAKXYN010000070.1, on the reverse strand, counting down.
ACCCCATGTATTTTATGTTGTGAGTTTAAAAACAGGCTGTTCTAGAAATTCACGCACAAGAGAATTACTCTATATTTGCGGAAACCCTATAAAGTTTTGATTTCTTGAGCATCAGTTATAAATCAGGCACATGCTGGGTTCTATACAGTACATTATTGCTTAATCTTACAATAGTGAGTTGGAGGTTATCATTCCCCTTTTATACATGGGGAGTCTGAGGCTCAGAGAGGTGTCTAATATCACTCACTTCACAAAATATAATATGTCCAGTACTATAATAGATATTTATATCTATTATAAGTTAAATGTTTATTTAACTTATATGCGGAGTACATCATGAGAAACGCTGGACTGGAAGAAACACAAGCTGGAATCAAGATTGTCGGGAGAAATATCAATAACCTCAGATATGCAGATGACACCACCCTTACGGCAGAAAGTGAAGAGGAACTAAAAAGCTTCTTGATGAAAGTGAAAGTGGAGACTGAAAAAGTTGGCTTAAAGCTCAACATTCAGAAAACCAAGATCATGGCATCTGGTCCCATCACTTCATGGGAAATAGATGGGGAAACAGTGGAAACAGCGTCAGACTTATTTTTTTGGGCTCAAGAAATCATTGCAGATGGTGACTGCAGTCATGAAATTAAAAGACACTTTCTCCTTGGAAGGAAAGTTATGACCAACCTAGATAGCATATTGAAAAGCAGAGACATTACTTTGCCAACAAAGGTCCATCCAGTCAAGGCTATGGTCTTTCTTGTGGTCATGTATGGATGTGAGAGCTGGACTATAAAGAAGGCTGAGCGCCGAAGAATTGATGCTTTTGAACTGTGGTGTTGGAGAAGACTCTTGAGAGTCCCTTGGACTGCAAGGAGATGCAACCAGTCCATTCTGAAGGAGATCAGCCCTGGGATTTCTTTGGAAGGACTGATGGTAAAGCTGAAACTCCAGTACTTTGGCCAAGAGTTGACTCATTGGAGAAGACTCTGATGCTGGGAGGGATTGGGGGCAGGAGGAGAAGGGGACGACAGAGGATGAGATGGCTGGATGGCATCACTGACTCGATGGACGTGAGTTCGAGTGAACTCTGGGAGTTGGTGATGGACAGGGAGGCCTGGCACGCTGTGATTCATGGGGTTGCAAAGAGTCGGACACAACTGAGCGACTGATCTGATCTGATCTGATAGTAGATATATTGTCTAGTACTGTAAAAGACCCTGATGCTGGGAAAGACTGAGGGCAGGAGGAGAAGGGGATGACAGAGGATGAGGTGGTTGGATGGCATCACCTACTCAGTAGACGTGAGTTTGAGCAAACTCCAGGAGACAATGGAAGGACAGGGAAGCCTGGCGTGCTGCAGTCTATGAGTTCCCAAAGAATCAGATACAACTTAGTGACTGAACAACAACAACTGTAATGAAAATAGAGACAAAATGAGGGTAATACAGTATCTGTTTCTGTTCACTACTGTATCCCCCATGCCTGGCACTACCTAGACGCTCAGTGGATGTTTGTTGAATAATGAGAAGACATCAAGCAGCCCTGCCAGAAGTGGGATAGGAAATGCTTCAAAGGGAAAATGAGAGTTAAGATGAGCCCTGGGACTTGGGGAAATGCAAGCTAATATAAAGCAATCATGGTCCTCCATTCCCCATGCCAATTTCACAAAGGGCTAGTCACCTGACTTTGGCCCGTGAGATGCAAGGGAAAGCTCATCCAGGACTGGCTCTGCTTCTTGACGTTGGAATGGGAGATGGGGACACTTGGAGCCCCTGCAGCCACTTTGCCCTCGTGAGGGGGGTAGAATAGAAAGGAGACGGTGTCCTTGGAGCTCAGAGGTGCTGTGAACGTCTGGGGTGAACAGCTCAGCTTCCCACCTCTGGATTTCTAGTTAGAGGAGATAACAAGGCTGACTATATTTAAGTCCACTTTAGTTGAGTTTTATGTACTTTGTGGCTAAAGGCATCCTAAAGAGAAGGTGTTTGTGAAAAGAAAGGTGTCAGGAAAGACTTCCATGTTCTTCTAAGAATCTTGTGGTTTATCCCTAGAGGTGGTGATGTGTGTGTGTGGGGGGTGGGGGAGGAGGGGTGGGGGTGTGTGTTATGTGATTAAATGATTGGAAGAAGGGACTGAAATGGTGTGATTTATGTCTAGAAAGAATACTTTGGAAGTGGTGTGGGGGATGGGAGAGTGCAAATGTTTAATAAAATGGTGCAAAGATGGTAAATAAGCAAAGGATGGGGATCTTATGCTTTCATCTTGAGGAAAAAGAGAAGTAGAAAGTAGCATGTTGAAATTGGACATTTATGGTAGAACTCAACTTCCAGGGGACCCACCATGAAGTGGATCCAATCTTGCAGACCTCAGAGAGGACAGGTTGTGGGGAGGATGCTCAGGACAGTGACCTGAGGTCCTGCCAGGACAAGGCCATCAGCATCATCAATGGAAGGGTCAGTCTATTTGCTCATGAATCAGTTGTTAGGACTCAGCACTTTCACTGACATGACCCAAGTGCAGTCCCTGGTCCAGGAACTAAGATCCCACCAAAAAAAAAAAAAAAGAGAGAGAGAGAGAGAGAAGACACAAAAGAAAAGTCATTCTGCCCATTGCCATTTAGTATCAGAAATCTTCCATTCTAGTCTACACAATTCTTTGAAAATTGGTAGGGCTTCCCAGGGGCTTCCCTGGTAGCTCAGCTGGTAAAGAATCCACCTGCAATGCAGGGAATTCTGGTTTGATTCCTGGGTCAGGAAGATCCCCTGGACAAGGGATAGGTAACCCACTCCAGTATTTTCGGGTTTCCCTAGTGGCTCAGATGTTAAAGAATGCGCCTGCAATGTGGGACACCTGGGTCCAATCCTGGAAATGCAAGAGATTCAGGTTTGATGCCTGGATTTGGAAAATCCCCTGTGTAGGAAATGGCAACCCACTCCAGTATTCTTGCCTGGAATATTCCATGGACAGAGGAACCTGGGGGGCTACAGTCTGTGGGATTGCAGAGTCAGACACAACTGAATGCGTGCGCGCACACACACACACAAAATCTTTCAATGATGTTTTAAAATTTTAAAATTTATTTTATTTTTGGCTGTGCTGGTTCTTCATCATGGCCTGTGGTCTTTCTTCAATTGTGGCACTTGGGCTTAGTTGCCCTGTGGCATGCGGGATCTTAGTTCCCCGACCAGGGATTGAACATGTGTCCCCTGCACTGAAAGGTGAATTCTTAACCACTGGATCACCAAGGAAGTTTTTCTTTCTACAATTTAAGTGGTTCCTCTCAATGTGACAGAATACGCCCTCCCTTTTTTAGGTAAACGAAAACTTGCTGTGTTTGGGTGTGTCGATGTGTGTGTAATTGACTCAAAGGGTTGGACCAGATTGTTCCAGGCATCCAAGCCAATCCTAAGGACAGAAGTGGTCCTTGTAGTGGACGTGGGAGTGGCCTGGGAGTCAGGAGTCCCCCTTCCTGCTCCTGTTTCTGCTGTAGTCCAGCTGGCGGTCTCAGATGTATCTCATCCTCTCTTGGCGCTGTGCATGATGGGTTTGGTCCTCTCTCCCTGCCCCCAATTCCTATACTCTGTGTTCCTTCCCAGTCTCCATGTCCCTCCACTGGGCTGCATCTTTTACTTTCATTGGTCCTTCATGGGGAGAGGATGGAATTCCTCAGATTAAAAAGTTGTTCTCAATGTCTGGTTTGGTATCAGCAGCCAAGTGAATATACAGCATTTATAAAGTCCCTGCTATGTGCTCAGTACCATACAAGGCATGAGGAGGCATCCAGGAGAAGAAAGTTGACCCCACTCTCCAGTAGTTGTCTATACACACACATACACACACACACACACACACACACACACACACACACACAGTGTTGGGAGCCTGGGTAGTTTTCTGTGGTGGTTCTAAGAACAGGAGAAGTCACTAGTGTGGTGTTGACAAATTAGTAAAAGCTTCTAGAGGAGGACTTCCCTGGCAGTCCAGTGGTTAAGACTCTGAGCTTCCAATGCAGGGGACACGGGTTCAATCCCTGGTCAGGAAACTAGAACCCCACATGCCATGGGGGGAACTAAGGCAGCACCTTGCAACTACTGAGCCCACGTGCAACTAGAGAAGCCTGCACACCAAAACTAGACAGAAGCCTCCACTTGCCACAACAAGAGAAAGCCTGCAAGCAGTAACAAGGAGCCAGAACAGCCAAAAAAAAAAAAAAATCTTCTAGAGGGAGTGAGTCAAATATATTTGGGGTTTGAAAGTGAAAGTCATTCAGTCATGTCTGACTCTTTGAGACCCCGTAGACTATAGCCTGCCAGGCTCCTCTGGCCATGGAATTCTCCAGGCATGAATACTGGAGTGGGTAGCCATTCACTTCTTTAGAGGATCTTCCCAACCCAGGGATCGAACCCGACTCTTCAGCATTGCAGGCAGATTCTTTACCACTAGTGCCACCTGGGAAGCCTATACATTTGGGGTTTGGGCTAAGGGAATTCTTATCAACTGTTATGGACTGAATTGTGCCCCCACTCCCCACCTGATGGATATTCTTATGTTGAATTCCTAAACCTCAGGACCTGAGAGTGTAACTGTATTTGAAGACAGGGTGTTTAAAGAGGTAATTAAGTTAAAATGAGGTCATCAGGGTGGGCTGTAATTCACCATGATTGGTGTCTTTATAAAAAGAGGAGATTAGGACACAGACACGTACAGAAGGAAGATGACGTGAAGACACAGAGTAAACATGATCTTCAAGCCAATGAGACGGATCCTGCCCTAGTGATCCTCAGACGGAGCTAACCTTGTGGACATCTTATCTCAAACTCCCAGTGTTCAGAGCCGTGAAACACTCTCTTGTTTAAGCCACTCAGTTTGTTGTCCTTAGTTATGGTCCTAATATATACCTTAGTTTACCTTTTAAGGGGGCTTCCCAGGTGACTCAGTGGGTAAAGAATCTGCCTACAATGCAGGAGACGTGGGTTTTACGCCTGGATTGAGATGATCTCCTGGAGGAGGACATGACAACCCACTTCAGTATCCTTGCCTGGAGAACCTCATGGACAGAGGAGCCTGGCGGCCTACAGTCCATGGGGTCGCAAAGAGTTAGACACCTTTTACTATATATATGTATATTTACTTATTTATTTGGCTGCACCAGGTCTTGGACAGCAAGGAGATAAAACCAGTCAGTCCTAAAGGAAATCGACCCTACATATTCATTGGAATGACTGATGCTGAAGCTGAAGCTCCAGTACTTTGGCCACCTGATGCAAAGAACTGACTCATTAGAAAAGACCCTGATGCTGGAAAGATTGAAGGCAGAAGGAGAAGGGGGTGACAGAGGACAAGATGGTTGGATGGCATCACCAATTCAATGGGCATGAGTTTGAGCAAGCTCTGGGAAATGGTGAAGGACACAGAAGCCTGGTGTGCTGCAGTCCCTGGGGTGGCACAGAGTTGGACAGGACTGAGTGACCGAACAACGAAAGGTCTTAGCTGCAGCACGTGGGATCTTCATTCTTCATCACAACATATGAGCTCTTTAGCTGTGGCATGTGGGCTCTATCTCCCTGACAAGGGATCAAACCCAGGCTTCTTGTCTTGGGAGCTCAGAGTCTTAGCCACTGGACCACCAGGGAAGTCCCAAAATACCTGTTAAAAATACATATAAATATAGCATCCCCCTATCTTCAAGTAAACTCTATGTTCCTCTAAGATACACATGTTTCGTCTGTGGGATAAGTCCACCTACTTGGAAAGTCATGGGCTTGCACTCATTCATTCATTCATTCTTCCAATATATTAAAAAAGTATATTTATTTATTTGGCTGAACGGGGTCTTAGTTGTGGCATGCGGGATCTTAGTTTTGGAATGTGGGATCTAGTTTTCTGACCACGAATTGAACCCAGGACCCCTGCATAGCGAGCAAAGAGTCTTAGCCACTTAGCCACCAGGGAAATCCCCATCTAATACATTTTTAAGGAGTGCTGGTTATAAGCTAGCTATGGGCTTAAGCATGGGTTTAGACATGCAGATATAACAGATAAAGTACCTGCTCCTCTGGAACTTTCATCTGGAGGGGAGGCAGGGGGCAGGTAATAGAGGAATAAATAAATAAGCAAGGTAAGTCCAGAGTATGACAAGGCTGCAAAGGAAAGTGAACAGAGAGGGCGAAGGTGTGATGGGGATCAGAGGAGCAGGGCTGGTTTTGGTGGGGTGGTCAGCAGATGGTCTCTGAGCCACCCCAGCTGTGAGGACTGGATATCGTAGCAGGAGAACATTTCAGGGAGAAGTCACAGCTAGAGGAAGGGCTTAGGGTTGGGGCATGCTTGAGTTGTTGAGAATCTCCAAGAAGTATCGTGGCCAGGTCTGTAAGGGGCCAATGGGATGGAATGAGCTTCTGAGCCCAGGGGGACCCCATCATGCAGACCCTAGTAGTCCCCAAGAGAGCTTGGGATGAAATGGTTTAATTTGTATGCTTAAAAAATCAGCCTGGAGCATATGATCCAGGAATTCTTCTTACTGGTACGCAACTCAAAGAATAGGTTTTTCCTGGTGGCTCAGCGGTAAAGAATCTGCCTGCAGTGTAGGAGACATAGGAGATGTGGGTTCGATCCCTGGGTAGGGAAAATCCCCTAGAGGAGGAAATGATGATCCATTCCAATGCTTTTGCCTGGGAAATCCAATGGATAGAGGAATCTGGGGGGCTGCAGACGATGGGGTCACAAAAGAGTTAGACACGACTTAGAGACTAAACAACAACAAGACCGAAGAACTGAAAGCAGAGACTTGAGTAAATACTTGTACACCCATATTCATAGTAACATTATTCACAGTAGCCAAGACATGAAAACAACTCAAGTGTCCATCAAGAGATGAATAAGTAGGGACTTCCCTGGTGGTCCAGTGGTTAAGACACAGAGCTGCCAATGTAAGGGGCATGGGTTTGATCCCTGGTCAGGGAGCTAAGATACCACATGCCATGCAGCATGGCCAAAAGACAATAATAATAATAATTTTTTAAAAAAGACCCCATAAAAGAGATGAACGGGTAAACAAATGGTATATCCATACATTATCCAGGCTTAAAAAGAAAAGAAATTTTGATGTTTGCTGCAACATGAATAAATTCTTGAAGATATTACTCTGAGAAAAAGAGCCAGACACAAAAGGACAAACACCATATGATTCCACTTAGATGAGGTACTTAGAATAGCAAATTCATAGAGACAGAAAGAAACAGGTGGTTGCACAGGCTCAGGGGAGTGGGGGAGGAATGGGGAATTAATTAATGGGTAGAGAACTTTCAGTTTGGGATGATGAAAATTTTGCGGAGGTGGATGGTAGTGATAGTTACACAGACTGTGGAGGTACTTAATGCCATTGAACTGGACACTTGAAAATGATTAAAAGGGCAAATTTTATGTTATATGTATTTTAACACAAATTTTATGTTATTATTATTTTTGTTTTGGCTCCACTGGGTCTTTGCTGCCACTAGTGGGGCCTTCTCTCTCACTGGTGCGTGATCTCAGTTGCCCCAGGGCATGTGGGATCTTTGTTCCCTAACCAGGGATCAAACCTGAGTCCCCTGCATTGGAAGGCAGATTCTTAACTGCTGGTGGGGAGTGGTTAAAATCACAAGTTTTAAAAACCAGTCTGGTTGCAGCTCAAGAGAGGGGAGAGGAGCAGACGGGAAGAAAGTGGGCAGGCAGCCCAGACCACTTCCCCATCTCTCTGAACTGTACCAGGCTGGCTCCAGGTTTCCCACTCCAAAACCTTCCTGAGTCCCAGTGCCATAGACGCTGAGCCTGGGTCCAAGGCTCCCCACATAGGGACTACATTGAGACCTGGCCTTTGGTGTTGCATTGTTGCGGTGGTGGGAGGCTGTGGGGAGGTTCGGGGGAGGGGGAAGGGGCGTGGCCTGAGCCACCAGCTGCTGCTCAGACCCCCTCACAGCCTCCCAGGAATTCCTTCTTAGGCCCATGGAGCTGCCTGGGCAGGCCCACATTTGGGAATCACCCTACCTTGAAAAAAAAAGGTAAGAGAGTGAGAAAAGCAGAACAATTAAAATCTTAGCGTATGAATAATTACATTTTAAAAATCCCCACATTTTTTTTACATCAAAAAGAATTCTGTAATCTGAGGTTTAATTTGCAGATTTAGTGGCATTTGGCAGGTTAAAAGTAGGTACTGTGAAGTGAGTAAGCATGGGATTTGGGGCTGGAAGCAAAGAATGAGAGAATCTGCTGGGCCAGAAATCCTGGCTTTGAGCTGCCTCGGAGATTTGCGGCCTGACTTCCTCTGCCCATAGCCACCCTGGACTACATCCTCTTGGGAGAGGAAGGTAGAGAACAGAGGAGGAGAGGAATGAAGCCCTCTAGGCTCCCCCCTTCTTCTAAAGAGCTTTATTGTATGTTTATTTTTTTAAATAATTATTTGTTCATTGCAAAAAAAAAAAAAAAAAAAAGAAAATTCTGGACTTCCCTGGTGGTCCAGTGGTTAAGAATCTGCTTGCTAATGCCAGGGACACAGGTTCGATCCCTGATCTGGGAAGATTCCTCATGCTGCAGAGCAACTAAACCCATGCGCCCCAACTATTGAGCCCGCATGCTGTCACCACTGAAGCTCAGGCACCCTAGAGTCCATACTCCTCAACAAGAGAAGCCGTTGCAATGAGAAGCCTCTGAGCTGCAACTAGAGAACACCCACATGCAGCAATGAAGACCCACGCAACCAAAAATAAATAAATTTTTTTTTAAATTTGGAAAATATAGGGGGAAAAAAGCGAAGATCACCTGTAGTTTCACTGTCTGAAGGTAGCAAGAGTACATTTTCCTCTTCTCTAAGATAGTGTGAAAAGACCAGGGAAGCCTGGTGTGCTGCAGTTCATGGGATCACAGAGTCGGACACGACTTAGCAGCTGAACAACAACAATGTGGAAAAAATCCTTTGGCCAACTGAATTGGGCTTCACGAGGTGCATGTCTGTTATCTTCACCCCTCTCTACTTGTTCTTTCTCTCTTCTCTTCTGGAAGTCTCCCTTTTTTTTTCTTCCCAGTGAAAACCCAAACAAAGCAGGAGCCTTGACATATGAAAGTCAGCCTTGACATATGAAACCCATAGGAAGACTTGGGTTCAAGAACCTTTCCAACAGAGATGCTAGAGGAGCAGCCTAAAGGAAGGGACTCCAAGCTGGCGATCCTGGTTAGGGGAGGGGTGCAGCTGGGTGGGCAACAGAAGGGTTATTCGAGGGTGGCCTTTTTAGAGGAAGGGAAGGGAAAGATGCAGGCGAGGGGGTTGTTTATCCTCTGTATCAACTAGTCATTGGTTATAGGCTAGCTCCAGGAAGAGGGAAATTGGTGAGGTGATGCCCTTCCACTGAGATGATTTCTGCTTAAGCTTAGGATTCAGGGTTGTCTGTAGTAGAGCTCCCAACAGCTGGGGTGTAGACTATATGCCCTTCAGTCCTGCAAGGTGTGTGTTTGAGAGAAATAGTGACAGACAGATAGCCAGGGTGACAGACTGGATTGCTGGAGCTCACCAAGGCCAGAGTCTAAAAGCAGTACAAGGCAGAGAGCAAATGTTTGGGCACCAAGGAGGAAAAGAGGGATAGGATGAGTTGGGAGATTGAGAATGAAGTATAGGTACTAATGGTACTATGTATGAAACAGATAACTAATGAGAACCTACTGGAGAGCACAGGGATCTCTACTTAATGCTTTGTTGTGGCCTAAATGGGAAGGAAATCCCCCACAGAGGGGATAATGTATACCTATAGCTGATTTGCTTTGCTGTAGTGACTTAGCAGCAAGCAGAAACTAACACAAGACTGTGAAGCATCTATGTGCTGTATTGTGCTTAGTCTCTCGGTCATGCCCGATTCTTTGTGACCCCATGGACTGTAGCCCTCCAGGCTCCTCTGTCCATGGGGATTCTCCAGGCAAGAATATTGGAGAGGGTAGCCTATCCCTGCTCCAGGGGGACTTCTCAACCCAGGAATCCAACCAGGGTCTCCTGCATTACAGGTGGATTTTTACCATCTGAACTACCTGGGAAGCCCTAAAGCAACTATACTCCAATAAAATTAAAAAAAACACACACACATAAAAAAATTCCAAACAGTACAAGATAGTTACCCCCTGGAGAAACCTTACTAGTGGCCTCTGTGAAGACAAACGCAGGAAGGGGAGACTAGCTGGGTTGTCCTGAAGCTCACATGGAGAGAAGGAAAGGCGCTTTAGGATAGTCCATCTGCGGTGGAACTGCCACCATGATGCAGATTTTCGTGAAGACCCTGACAGGGAAGAGCATCTCTCTCAAGCTCAAGCCCTTGGATACAACAGAAAATGTAAAGGCCAAGATCCAGGATAAGGAAGGTGTTCCTCCTGACCAGCAAAGACTGATCGTTGCTGGGAAGCAACTGCAAGATTGATGTCCTTTGTCTAACTACAACATTCAAAAGGAGTCCACTCTTCATCTTGTGCTGAGACGTTGTGGTGGAGCTAAGAGAAGGAAGAAGTCTAATGCCACTCCCAAGAAGAACAAGCACAAGAGAAAAAGGTTAAGCTGGCTGTCCTGAAATACTATAAGGTGGAGGGGAATGGCAGAATCAATCGCCTTCACTGGGAGTGGCCTTCAGATGAATAATGTGCTGAAGTTTTTATGACCAGTCACTCTGACAGACATTATTATGGCAAATAGTATCTGACCTATTGTTTCAACAAACCAGAAGACAGGTAATTGTATACAGGCTAAAAATACATGAATTAATGAACTAACAAAACAAAACAGGGAGAAGCAAAGCCAGGGGCAATCTGGCAGTTTGGCAGAATAGCACAGGCAGTTTTAGGAGACATGAAGGCAAAATCTAGAGTGCCAACAAAACAAGACCTTCTGAGGAAGCCAAAGCTGCCAGCCCCACAGCCTGGAGTTCCTTCGTGGTCCAGTGGTTAAGAATTCACCTGCCAGTGTAGGGGACATGGGTTCAACCCCTGGTCTGGGAAGATTCCATACGCAGTGAGGCAACAAATCCTGGGTGCCAAAACTACTGAAGCCCATGTGCCCTAGAGCCCATCTCCACAAGAGAAGCCACTGCAGTGAGAAAGCCTCGCTCCAAAACTAGAGAGTACCCCCTGCTCTCCATAGCTAGAGAAAGCCTGCACACAGCATTGAAGATCCAGCACAGTCAAAAATAAATAAATAAAAAATAAATTAATTTTTTAAAACCATTTAAAAAATGTCAGTTGTTGAATACCAAACACCAATGGAGGCTGTGTTAGATGTCATATGTGTACAATTAGGTAAAGTTACCTGTCTTCCTTCAATAAGGTTCATCATTTTTGAAACGCATATTATCACATGCTATTATCAATGGCACCTATGTAAATGCATCCAGTATTTTTTTAAGTAGATATATTAGAGAAAAAACAGAAAAGATTCAGGGAACTGCTCTATTGATACAGTAATTAAGGGTCCAGTGATTTGAGCCATGGTTCCAAATAGGAAAAGGAGTACGTCAAGGCTGTATATTGTCACCCTGCTTATTTAACTTCTATGCAGAGTACATCATGAGAAATGCTGGACTGGAAGAAACACAAGCTGGAATCAAGATTGCTGGGAGAAATATCAATAACCTCAGATATGCAGATGACACGACTCTTATGGCAGAAAGTGAAGAGGAACTCAAAAGTCTCTTGATGAAGGTGAAAGTGGAGAGTGAAAAAGTTGGCTTAAAGCTCAACATTCAGAAAATGAAGATCATGGCATCCGGTCCCATCACTTCATAGGAAATAGATGGGGAAACAGTGGAAACAGTGTCAGACTTTATTTTGGGGGGCTCCAAAATCACTGCAGATGGTGACTGCAGCCATGAAATTAAAAGACGCTTACTCCTTGGAAGGGAAGTTATGACCAACCTACATAGCATATTGAAAAGCAGAGACATTACTTTGCCAACAAAGGTTCGTCTAGTCAAGGCTATTGTTTTTCCTATGGTCATGTATGGATGTGAGAGTTGGACTGTGAAGAAGGCTGAGTGCTGAAGAATTGATGCTTTTGAACTGTGGTATTGAAGAAGACTCTTGAGAGTCCCTTGGACTGCAAGGAGATCCAACCAGTCCATTCTGAAGGAGATCAGCCCTGGGATTTCTTTGGAAGGACTGATGGTAAAGCTGAAACTCCAGTACTTTGGCCACCTCATGCGAAGAGTTGACTCATTGGAAAAGACTCTGATGCTGGGAGGGATTAGGGGCAGGAGGAGAAGGGAACGACAGAGGATGAGATGGCTGGATGGCATCACTGACTCAATGGACGTGAGTCTGAGTGAACTCTGGGAGTTGGTGATGGACAGGGAGGCCTGGCGTGCTGTGATTCGTGGGGTGGCAAAGAGTCAGACACGACTGAGTGACTGAACTGAACTGAACTGAACTGAGGCTAACTCTCCCAAGCAAAGGATAACTTGTTCCATATCGAATTCCTACTACTGAGAAAGAAATGTAACGCTGGACAGACTTTCAGTTTTAGAAGTTATGCTTGGCAGACTTCTTTGGGTTTTGGAGGCTGCATATCCTATGTTTGGGGATCCTGCTAAGATCCATTTATCAGGAGATACAGAATGCTGATAGTTTGAGTGGTGCAGTGCATACATGCTAAGTCTGACTCTTAGCGACCCTCTGAACTGTAGCCCACCAGTCTCCTTTGTCGGATTCTCCAGGCAGGAATATTGGAGTGGGTTTTCATGTCCTCCAGGGGATCTTCTTGGCCCAGGGATAGAACCTGTGCCTCTTATGTCTCTTACATGGGCGTGCGAGTTCTTTACCAACAGCGCCACGTGGGAAGTCCTAGTTTTGAGTGGGGCCCAGAGCAAAAGCAGTTCTCCAGCAGCTCCAGATTATAGCACAGGCAGCCTTGCTCCCTGGTTTGTACAACCTGGGAGATCACACAGCATCAGACCATCTCTCTGTGGTAGGGATCTCCTGTACATCCCAGTAAAAGTGACAATACAACATGAGGCCTCGGGACACAGGTAGAGGCATTTGCAGCAGAGAACTATGTACCTTTATTGCAAAAACAACTCCTGACTTATACCTGGGTTCTTATAGAAATCCAGCCTTTGACCGTGGGAAGTAAGTGGCCATGTGGTCAGGAGCTGGATACTGAGAGGGCCAACAAGTTATAGGCCTGGGAAGGAGGCAGCAGAAATCTATCATATAATGAAAGTGCTACTTTGGGGATCAGGCTTTAGTGGGCTGAGGGGACGAGTGGATGGCCTGGACATCCACACCATTTCCTGCTACTGCGCTAAAGCACCTCCTTAGTTCACATTATGACCAGCTGGCAGACAAAGCAGAAAAAGAGCCCAGTGTGGATCACAGATGGGTCAACTGAGTGATAGCTACCAGCCCAAAGTGGACTGCAGGTACACTACAGCCTCTCTCAGGGGTGGCCTTGAATGGTAATGGTAAGAAGACCTACCAATGGACACTTCATCATCCTCTGTGAGACAGCGAAGTTGCCTGAGGAAAGTGTCAACAGAAACTCCTGGTGTTTGTGCTGTTTCCTCAGTTGTGTCCAGCTCTTTGTGGCCCCACAGACTGTATTCTGCCAAGCTCTTCTGCCCATGAAATTTTCCGGGCAAAAATCACTGAAGCCATTTCCTTTTTTAGGAGATCTTCTCGACCCAGGGATCAAACACACGTCTCTTGTGTCTCTTGCATTGGCAGGTGGATTCTTCACCAATAGCACCACCTGGGAAGCCCTAATAGACTCCTGGGCTGTGGTCAATGGCTTGGATGGTTTGTCAAGGGCTTGGAAAAGCAAAATTGGAAGCTGAAGGAGAAGTAAGTTTGGAGAGGAGTCTTGTGGATAGACCTTTGGGGGTGGTCGCTAAGCGTGAGAATCTTTGTATTGACCCATTAATGCCCATCAGAGAACATTCTCTGCAGGACAAGGAGATAAACAACTGAGTGATTAGGACTTCAGCCAATAGCAGTCAGCCCACTTCTGTTCTCATCCTCCCCGGTGTTTGCACACTGGCTCATGAGCAGAGTAACTCTGGTGGCAGAGAGGAGATCATGCATGGACCCAGTAGCATGGACTTCAGCACACCAAGCAGTTCCCTACTCTCCATAAATAGCTTTGTGCTCTACATCCAATCCAGCCTCTGAATCCGAATACTAGTTTACAGGGAATACAGAAAAAGGAAGAGAGAAAAACACTTTAAATCACACCAGAAGGATACAATCAACAAAATCCAAACTGTGGGGAACACACAGGAAAAATGCTTGAATTTCTTCAACAAATAAACTGCAAGATTAGAAATAGCATGGGGGCTTACTCAATGGTGGTAAAGAATCCACCTGCCAATGCAGGAGACTCAGGTTTGATCCTTGGGTTGAGAAGATCACCTGGAGGAGGAAACAGCCACTCACTTCAGTGTTCTTCCCTGGGAAATCCTATGGACAGAGGAGTATTCTTCCCTGGGAAATCCTTTGGACAGAGGAGCCTTGTGGGCTACAGTCCAGAGTTGGACATGACTGAGAGACTAAGTGCCCAAGAGAGCATAGATTAAAAGATTATTTAAAACCTTAATAAATTGTAAAGTCAGGTTGTTATTGGATTATGATTTTTTTAAATGGAAATAATCCTGACATTTATCAAACTATTGGAAATGTGAAAAGGTAATAGATATTTTTTGATACTAAAGAATTATATTTAACATTTAAAATATGATAATGGTATGGTGGTTATGTTTTAAAGAGAGAGAGAAGAATCCTAACCTTTTAATGAAATATACAGAAATATTTGTGGATGAAATGTTATGATGACTGGAGTTTGTTTCAGATCAAACCAGATCGAGGACACGGATGAGGCTTAGATAAGGTTGAACTATGTGGCCTGATGTTTATTGGAGTTGGACAGTGGATACTTGGGGGTTCACTATACCCTCCTGTTCACTTTTTGGGTTTTCCGTTTTTGTTTGCTGTCTTTGGTCATGTTTTGCGGCACGTGGTATCTTAGTTGCCTGATCTTTGACTAGAGATCAAACACAACGTCCCTGCAGTGGAAAACACAATGTCTTAACCACTGGATTGCCAAGGAGGTCCCTTACTTTTTGTATGTTAGAAATTCTCCACTTAAAAATTAATTGTGTGATCAAGATGTGTTTCCTTATCTATAAAATAAAGATTAAAAAGACACCCTCCAGCCTTCATCAAGAAACACTGGGTGAGTAAACTAAGATAATAGATCTTGGAGGGGTTGGATTTGAAAAGTTAAAATGACTAGGCAAATTAAAATGAAAATTGAATATATTATTGAAAATATAATATTGAAAAGGAGCAAGACCTTATGGTCCTTGCCCCCACACCGTGACCTCTGCCTGCTTTTTGTCTGTGGAAGACTTTAGTCAAAGAATAAGTTTAACAGAGAAGTGAGAAATGTGGAAACAAGGGAAAACCATCAAAGGAGACTAAATAATAATAATGTAGTCATTAAGCATAATCAAGGACCTTTAGCTCTTTCTCAAGGGCGGCTGAACGCCGAAGAATTGATGCTTTTGAACTGTGGTATTGGAGAAGACTCTTCAGAGTCCCTTGGACTGCAAGAAGATCCAACCAGTCCATTCTGAAGGAGATCAATCCTGGGATTTCTTTGGAAGGAATGATGCTAAAGCTGAAACTCCAGTATTTTGGCCACCTCATGCGAAGAGTTGACTCATTGGAGAAGACTCTGATGCTGGGAGGGATTGAGGGCAGGAGGAGAAGGGGACGACAGAGGATGAGATGGCTGGATGGCATCACTGACTCGATGGATGCGAGTCTGAGTGACCTCCGGGAGCTGGTGATGGACAGGGAGGCCTGGCGTGCTGCGGTTCATGGGGTCGCAAAGAGTCGGACACGACTGAGCGACTGATCTGATCTGATAGATAATATTCTGAGCCACATCCTGTGAGCTGTCTTATAGACACTAAAACGCCAGGTGGAGAAATTAACTACACGATGACCAGACTGTACCTGGGACTTGAGCTGCCGCAATTCCAAGAACTGACTGCAAAGAAATGGGAACAAATAGACCCTGGAATTGAAGATGAACTGTACCTAAAACAACCAAGATGATGGTAGTCAGACCACTGATGACCAATTTGAAGATGACTGTGCTGTTTCTCGGAGAAGGCAATGGCACCCCACTCCAGTACTCTTGCCTGGAAAATCCCATGGATGGAGGAGCCTGGTAGGCTGCAGTCCATGGGGTCGCTAGGAGTTGGACACGACTGAGCGACTTCACTTTCACTTTTCACTTTCATGCATTGGAGAAGGAAATGGCAATCCACTCCAGTGTTCTTGCCTGGAGAATCCCAGGGACGGGGGAGCCTGGTGGGCTGCCGTCTGTGGGGTCGCACAGAGTCGGACACGACTGAAGCGACTTAGCAGCAGCAGCAGTGCTGTTTCTACGTGTAACTGCTCCCCCCCAACACACACACACACACACACACACACACACTGTCTATAAAAAGCTCTCACTGCCCGCTTCTTGGGACGGGTAAGGGTCGGGGTTGGTCTTTGGACAGACATCCACCACCCCCACCCCAGTTGCAGGCATTGGAAAGAAAGCAAACTTTCCTTTCTACCAACCTGGTCTATGTATTGGCTTTTGCGTGATAAGCAGCCAGACCCCACCCCCACTGTCCTCCCCAATTTGGTAGAAATATGGTAGATGAAACTCTAAGAGGGGCTTGACTTGAGCCAGCGTGTGCAGATGGGAAGAACTGCCCCTAATCCCAGGACTAGAAAGATGCTCTGGGATTTTTCAGGCTGGGCTCCAGGACTCTCTAGGGGTCCTCAGAGTCCCTGTAGGGGCCTCAATGGGAGGCCTGTTGGGAGGAGGCTCCTGGCTCTTACTCCTGCCGTCTCTAAAGCAGTTCAGCTTTGATCTGTTTGTTATAATCAGCTCAGGACCAGATTAAGACTTTAAAGGCCCCAAATACTGAGAAACTACTATGCCTCCTTGCCTACATAGAACTTGTTTTTAGTTACTGACATTAAAGTAGCCCGTTTCTAGTTTTGCTGATGGAAACATTTTCACTGTGTTTATTTGAGTGGAACTTTTCTCTCTCCCTTTTGCTACTTTACTGCTGCTCTGAGCCTATGCTTAGTATGCCTTTGGGGTAATTATAGCATTGACTGGGGTTTCACAGTACATTTCATTTAAAAGGGAAGTTTCACTGCTAAAACTTTTGATCAAATTTAATATCCATTTAAATCCTCTCTCCAACAGCTCACCGAGTATTCCTCCAACTTTGGCTTTAATGCCTCCCATCCTGAAGATTTACTATCCACTAAATGACCCTGGCACATCTTCAGATTATTATTAGAAAGGCTCGTGTTGAGGCCAAGCATGTCATCTTGAAGCCTCCACCATTGGTTGGTCCTCTGCCTCCAGGGCTACACTGAGCAAATTTAATCCTTTTTGCACCCACCTGCCTCTGCTTAGCCAGGTGCTCAGACGGAGTTCTTGGAGTCAACTTGTCGCCCTCTGTCACCCCAGTCCTGACTCCTCAAATGGTCTCCCTAGACAGTAATAACAACTATGATGACAGTAACAATAATAGCCACAATTAGCTGAACTCACCAAAGTCACACAGCTGGAGGATTTTATTTTATTTCTGTTTTATTATTTTTATTTTTTTAGACTTTTTATTTTATGTTGAAGGGCAGCCTACTAGGGGCTTCCCTAGTGGCTCAGATGGTAAAGAATCTGCCTGCAATTCGGGAGACCTGGGTTCGATCCCTGAGTCCAGGAAGATTCTCTGGAGAAGGGAGTGGCTACACACTCCAGGGTTCTTACCTGGAATATTCCAAGGACAGAAGAGCCTGGTGGGCTACAGTCCATGGAGTTGCAAAGAGTGGAACATGACCGAGTGACCAACTCCTTCACCATAACCAATTAACAATGTTGTGATAGTTTCAGGTGAACAGCAAAGGGATGCAGCCATACACAGACATGTATCCATTTTCCCCTAAAGCCCCCTCCCATTCAAGCTGCCACATAACACTGAGCAGAGTTCCCTGTGCTATACAGTAGGTCCTTGTTGATTATCCATCTTAAATATAGCAGTGTGTATGTGTTGATCCCAAATTCCATAACTATCCCTTCCCCCCTGGTAACCATAAATTTGTTTTCTAAGTCTGTGAGTCTGTTTCTATTTTGCAAGTAAATTCATTTGTATAATTTCTTTCACTGCTAGACTGGAGGATTTTATTTTATTTATTTTTCTTTTCTTTTTAAACATTTATTTATTTATTGGACTGCAGGAGTTTAGGACCAAATGCTAGTTTGTTTGATTCTGGGATCTATGTTTCTGGCCTCTATATTATGCTTTTAACCTCCCGTCTAATATGAAATAAGCTCAAAGTTTTATCTCTTCAGAACATTCAGAAACCATTGGTATAAGAAAAAACTTTTAAGTGTCCTTCAGCTTTTGACAGTGAGGCATTGTCTAGAGTCAGAATTACAGAGACAGTGAGGCATTGTCTAGAGTCTGAAATACGAAATCAAGGAGTCTTCACTTGTCATTAGAAGGCCATGCTCCTGGGTTGAATGGCTGTGATGGGTCTGTTCTGCTCCTCACTTATGGAGGCCTCTCTTAGATGTGGAGGTGGGGCTGTACTTATGATGGCCTTTTGGAGGCAGGATTGGATCTGTCGTCGGCCCTCTGGATCATCGCTGATATCTTTGGTGATGTCCTGTCTGCCCGGGGGATATGTGCCCGGTAGGAAGTTCATCGCTGAGTACGAGATGGTATCATTGGTACCTCATCAAAGCCAAGGAAGGTGGGGGCTTCTAGTTGGCTTGCTTGGGTCCCATGCCAGTGCTCTGGCTTATAAGGAAAGCTGGGCAAGCAATTTCATGAGTTTCTGCTTCCTTGTTGTGAGGTGGGCTTCTCTCATCAAAATTTATAAGGATGAGAACTCTTCCAACATAAGAAAAGAGAACAGATGCAATGAACTGAAAATGCCCATACCTCCATAGGTACGCTATTCCCCAGGTCTTTATGTTTAATGAATCAACATATATTTATCAAGTCCAAAGTCCCTGTAAGACACAGTAAATGGAAAGGTGACTGCCAAGTTTAGTTGAAACCTCAGATCTCCAAAGAGCTCACAACCTTTCATTTCCTGTATGTCTTAACGGGGTTCTTCATTTACATGGCCAGAGGTCAGACTGGGAGGTGAGGGGACTTCCCTGGTTAAAACTGTGCTTCCACTGTGGGGGTGTGGGTTTGATCTCTGGTTGGGGAACCAGGACCCTGCTTGACAAGGAGCATGGCCAACAGGGGATTAAAAAAAATTGGAAGGGAGTGAAGAAAGATTGATGTGACTTGCCATATCTTCTCAGATTTAGAATGCCCAGCTAAAATCCCCAAACTCTTACCCTATAGCCAGGGCTTACTCAGGGCTGTCAAGGTGATAGTCCTAAAACACAGGTAAAATTGTGTCACCTCCACAGCTTGGAAGTCCTTGATTAACCTCCCTTACTCAGAGACTTCCCTGGTGGTCCAGTGGTTAAGAGTCTGCCTTCCAATGCAGGGAACATGGGTTTGATACCTGGTCAGGGAACTAAAATCCCGCATGCTATGAGGCAACTAAGCCTGCCTGATGCAACTGTTGAGTTTGCACACAACAATTAAGACCCTTCACAGCCAAAAACTAATTAATTAATTAAAAATTGTGCTTTCTTAAAAAAAATAAAAAAAGAATTCCATTACTCAACTGCTAATCCATTCATCCACTCAAAGCATATGGGTACTTACTATGTGCCAGGTACAGTGCTAGGAAAGGGAAAGTATTAGTCTGCTCAGTCATGTCCAAGTCTTTGAGACCCCTGTAGCTACCAGACTAGACACTTGGACTATAAAGATGAAATCCATGGTCCAGCCACCAAGAATCTCAGGGTGTAGCCAAGGAGACAGATAGGAACACAATCACACTTGGGGAGATGGAGCACCCAGGGCTGAGTGTCCTTGATGCCCCTTGCTGAAACGCCCTCCTCAAGACTGCAGCCCCTGGCTCCCCCATCCACCCCCATACTTGTACCTTGTGAATCTCATACTTCCTTCAAATCAAATTTACTGAGAACCGACTATATAGCCAGGGAACTCTGCTTAATGCTCTGTGGTGACCTAAATGGGAAGGAAATCCAAAAGGACAGGGATATATGTATATATACAGGTGTTTCATTTTACTGCATGGGAGAAACTAATATAATATTATAAAGCAACTATATTCCAATAAAGATTAATTTTAAAAAGTGAAGCCTAAAAAAAAAAAAAATCAAATCTAGATTCCTCCTTGGGAGATCTTAGATGGTTCGATGTGTTTTGAATGCTGGAATCCCCCAGAGAGCTATATGGGAAGGGGGCATCTTTATTGTGAGTTTCCTGCAATGTCCTGCAGAACACACCTTCGGTAACTAATAGTATGACCCCTCTGATTTCTCTCTTCCTCCTCAAATGAAGACAGGTTTGGTAATGCCTCTCAGGAAGATGGAACACATTTTCATTTTTTAGCACTCAAAGTGTGATGGGGCTGTTCCCAAGGTTCTCCAAGTATCATCTCCCAACCCAGTGATACTCTGCGGGGTTTGTTTGCAGCCTCATCTCCCAACACAATCAGGCCTGTGTGGGGCAAGCCTAAGTGGGGGTCTCCCTAAGCCAACTTGGGGCTTAGAGAGGGCTTTGCTGCTGGGGGGATGTTCCACCTCCATCAGTTTTCAGTGAGGAATCTGGGCCCAGAAGATAAAATGGTTTTCTGCCTGACTGAACTTGCCACTTCTCAGATTGGCCAGCGAGCTTTGGTTTCTGGCCAAGTCCACGGTGGGCTTCCCTGCTTTGATGTGGTTTTGCAAGGGAAACATCCGCAGATGAGCAACAACCAACACATTTTTTTCTTTTCTCTCTTAGTCCACACTGAGTTTTTCAAAAGCAGTACTAATTAGCTTCTTGGAGCTGGTGGAAGCTGGGAGGCCACAGCCTTGTATAGGAGGAGAGGTCTCAGAGTCTGAATATCAGCAGAAATGTAGATTAATTTAGGATATCATCTACAGATGTGAGAGCTGGATCATAAAGAAGGCTGAAAACTGAAGAACTGATGCCTTTGAAATGTGGTCCTGGAGAAGACTTTGAGAGTCCCTTGGACTGTAAAGAGATCAAATCAGTCAATCCTAAAGGAAATCAACCCTGAATATTCATTGGAAGGACTGATGCTGAAGCTGAAACGCCAATGCTTTGGCCACCTGATGCGAAGAACTGACTCACTGGAAAAGACCCTGAGGCTGGTAAATATTGAGGGCAGGAGGAGAAGGGAGTGGCAGAGGATGAGATGGTTAGATAGTATCACGGACTCAATGGACATGAATTTGAGCGAACTCTGGGAGATAGTGAAGGACAAGGAAGCCTGGCGTGCTTCAGTCCATGTGGTTGCAAAAAGTCAAACACGACTTAGCAACTGAACAACAACAAAGGATTTCCAAACAGTTATTCAAATGTATGTCATTGGTGGAAAGAGGGAAGAGGGGAAATTTGGAATCAGGAGAACTGGGTCCTGAATCACTCATGCTCCTTGCCTTGGTTTTCTCATCCATAAAACAGAGTCCAATCAAAAGACTGATAGTCTCTAGGGAAATGATGCCTGTGGAAGTCTGTGTGATCTGTAAAGCACCATCCATGTCAAGTATTAATCAGGGAGAAATACCAGTCCCCAAAGAAAAGAATTGTTCATTGATATTAAAGGCAAAAGACATTGATGAATTATTTTTGGAAAAAGCTTATAGTTGAATGCTGCTGCTAAGTCACTTCAGTCGTGTCCGACTCTGTGCGACCCCATAGATGGCAGCTCACCAGGCTCTCCCGTCCCTGGGATTCTCCAGGCAAGAACACTGGAGTGGGTTGCCATTTCCTTCTCCAATGTATAAAAGCAGAAAGTGAAAGTGAAGTCGCTCTGTCCTGTTGGACTGTTCGATACCCCATGGACCGTAGCCTACCAGGCTCCTCCATCCATAGGATTTTCCAGACATGAGTACTGGAGTGGGGTGTCATTGCCTTCTCCATACCACATACTTTATACTGCAATGGCAACACTGCCTATAAAAATAGGTTTAAAAGCATATTCATAGCGCTCACACACGTACCACACTGAGCTTCGTCACTCAGTTGTGTCCGACTTTTTGTGATCCCATGGACTGTAGCCCACCAGGCTGCTTTGTCCATGGGGATTCTCCAGGCAAGAATACTGGAATGGGTCTCCATGACCTCCTCCAGGGGATCTTCCCCAACCCAGAGATTGAATCCAGGTCTCCCTCATTGTAGGCAAATTCTTTACCATCTGAGCCACCAGGGAAGTCCATGAATACTTGAGTGAAGAGCCTATCCCTTTTCCAGGGGATCTTTAACCAGGTTCTTCTGCATTGCAGGCAGATGTTTTACCAGCTGAGCTACCAGGGAAACCCTAAAAGCATATGAGCTTGTCTTTTTCTTTTATTATTTATTTTTGGCTGTTCTGGGTCTTTGCTATTGCACTCAGGCTTTCTCTAGTTGCGGTGAGAGGGAACTACTCTCTATTTACAGTGCTTGGGCTTCTCATAGTGGTGGCTTGTCTGGAGGTGTAGCATGGGCTCAGGAGTTGTGGCTCAGGGGCTTAGTTGCTCCACGGCATGTGGGATCTTCCTGGAACAGGGATGGACCCATGTCGACTGCACGGCAGGTGGATTCTTTACCATTGGACCACCAGGGAAGTTCCTGTCTTTTTTTTAAATTGTGGCGAACATATCTTATTTTGAAACAATTGTGGATTCATAAGATGTTGGGGAAAAAATGAATAGGCAGGTCTAGGCACCCTTCCCCCAGCTTCCCCCAGGGTGAACATCTTGCTTGCCTATAGAACCATATCAAAACCAGTAAATTGACATTGGTGTAATGCACGGAACTTATTTCACTAGTTTTACAAATACTCTTCTGTGTATATGTGTAATAGTTCTGCACACTTGTATCCCACATGTAACTTTGTGTAACCATCTCCACAATCAAGATCCAGACTGTGGGACTTCCCTGGTGGTCCAGTGGCTACGACTCCAAGCTCCCAGTGCAGGGGCCCAGGGTTCGATCCCTGGTCAGGGAGCTAGAGCCCTCATACCACAACTAAGACAAAGTACAGCCAAATAAATAAATGTTAAAAAAAAAAATCCAGAACTGTTTTAACACACCAGGGCTCCCTCATGATGCCCCTTAACAGATTCACACTTCCTCCACCCAATTCTCATCTCCAGGCAACTGCTCATCTGTTCTCCATCACTATAATTTTGATATTTCAAGTGTTATATAACTGGAATCATATGGTATGTCAGTCAGTCAGTCAGTTCAGTCGTTCAGTCGTGTCCAATTCTTTGCGACCCCATGAATCACAGCACTCCAGGCCTCCCTGTCCATCACCAACTCCTGGAGTTCACCAAACTCATGTGCATCGAGTCAGTGATGCCATCCAGCCATCTCATCCTGTTGTCCCCTTCTCCTGCCCCCAGCCCTCCCAGCATCAGGGTCTTTTCCAATGAGCCAACTCTTCCCACGAGGTGGCCAAAGTATTGGAGTTTCAGCTTCAGCATCAGTCTTTCCAGGATCTCCGATGGACTGGTTGGATCTCCTTGCAGTCCAAGGGACTCACAAGAGTCTTCTCAAAAGCATCACAGTTCAAAAGCATTAATTCTTTGGTGCTCAGCTTTCTTCATACTCCAACTCTCACATCCATACATGACCACTGGAAAAACCATAGCCTTGACTAGACGGACCTTTGTTGGCAAAGTAATATCTCTGCTTTTTAATATGCTATCTAGGTTGGTTTGTAACCTTTTGAAATTGCCTTTGTTCATTTAGTTCCCCTAAGTTTCCCCTAAGTTCCCCTAAGTTTCCATGCAAGTTGTTACATATGTGCACCTTTTCTTTGCTGAGTAGTATCGATGATGTGGGTATGGCACAGAGAGTTCAAGCATTCACTCTCTGAAGGACATTTGGGTTGCAGTTATTCTTGATAAGAGAAAAGAAGCATTTATTCGTTCCTGTGGATGTGCTTAGTCACTAAGTCATGTCTGACTCTTTGAGACCCTATGGACAGTAGCCCACCAGGCTCCTCTGTCTGTGGGATTTTCCAGACAAGAATACTGGAGTGAATTGCCATTTCCTTCTCCAGGGGATCTTCCCACCCCAGTGATCGAACCCACATCTCCTGCATTGACAGGTGGATTCTTTACCACTGAGTCATCTGGGAAGCCCATTTATTGGTTTGTTCAATAAATGTTAGAGGAATTGCCCCATGTACCAGTTTCTACAGGAAGTATTGGTGATGCAGCAGTAATTAAGAGAAAGACGATCAACCTGTAAATATAGAGGATGATTGCAGGGGTCATAAAGGATGCAAAAGGAATAAACAGACTGGCAGCCAGAGTGCATGTGACTCCTTTAGAAAGGAGGCTGGCAGAGGCCCCTTGGAGGAACATTTAAGTAAAGACCTGAATGGGAGGAACTAATAATTCAAAAGCCCCAGTAAAGAGTGTGTAAGACAGCAGGCAGCAGGAACAGCAGGTGCACCCTGAGGTGGGCACGGGCCTGGTTGCTAGAGGAACAAAGAGGAAGCCCAGAGAGGCTGCAGCAAACGTGGAGGTTGGGGAAGGAATGGTGGGAGAAGCAGGCAGGGCCTGTGGGCTGCAGGGAAGAATTGGGGTTTTAATCTAAGGCTTTCAAGCAAGGGGAGGCATGATCCCATTAACATTTTAAAAGAGCACTCGAGTTTAGACAGCAGAGATATCACTTTGCTGACAAAGATCTGTATAGTCAAAGCTATGGTTTTTCCAGTAGTCATGTACAGATGTGAGAGTTGGAAGGCTGAGCACCAAAGAATCAATGCTTTCCAATTGTGGTGCTGTAGAAGACTCTTGAGAGTGCCTTGGACTGGGAGGTAGGACATGTAGTGCCCAATTGCAGCCTCGAAGTGGAGGCAGTCACTTTGTTCCTCTGAACTGAGGGTCCTCATCAGCGGCCTGTACATTCTGGTCAAAAGATGCTTTCCAGCCCCAGAACAAGTCAGTTCAGGACAAAGAAGCATTTCTCTAAGCCTGACTTCCCAGAGTAAAACTGAGGAGGGAATTTGAGGTTCAACAAATTCAGGAACTATTTACCTCCCTTAAAATAGTCTGGGGAAAGGACTTCCCTGGTGGTCCAGTGGTTAAGACTCTGCACTTCCATTTCTAGGATCCTGGTTTCATTCCTGGTCAGTGAACTAAGATCCCAGAAGCTGTGAGGTGGTCCAAAAAAAGAAAGAAAGAAAAAATAAGTGGAGGTGAAAGATTTAAACCAAACAATCTCTAAAATCCAACAATAGAAACTGACTGCATTCAGAGAGGTTATCCAAAAGCATCTGATGCTGGAGCAACGCAGATTAATAAAACTTGATATGCTCATTTTTAAATAATTCAGGAGTGGGGAGGCGGGGAATCAAAAGATTACTAGTATTTTATGACATGTAAAAGTTACCAGAAGCTCAAATTTCAGTGTTCATAAAGTTATATTTGAACGTGTTCATTTGTTGACATCCTGTCTATGGCTGGGTTGGGAAGATCTCCTGGAGGAAGGCATGGCAACCCACTCCAGTTTCTTGCCTGGAGAATCTCCATGGATAGAGGAGAATGGCAGGTTGCAATCCATGGGGTCTCAAAGAGTTGGACACGACTGAGGGACTAAGCATGCTTGCATGCATGGCTGATTTTGCATTATGATGGCAGAGATAAGCGGTTGTGATAGAAATGTGTACTGTCTAGGGTTTATACAGTTTTGGTCACCCCTGTGGTGAACAGACTCCCTTCCCTAGCCACCCCCCACCTTGTTGGCCATTACTTGGTATTCATGCCTCTGTCGATCCCTCCCTTTGAGGAAAAGTGAATTTTACTTCTAAGTAACAAATACATTGAAGGCTGTCACTCCCGTGAGTGATATGGCACTGTGACTTCCATCTTCTGGCAGACTCTCTCCCTTTTCTCCTTTGGCAAAGCCAGCTGCTGTGTTGTAAGCTGTGCTATGAAGAGACCCATGAGACAAGAAACTGGGGCTATCTGGATCACTGCCAAGAGGAAACTGAAGCTCTCAGTCTGGCAACCTGTGAGGAACTAAGTCCTGCCAACAACCACATGAACTTGGAAGAGGATCTTGTCCACCTGGAGCCTCAGAGACCCGGCCCTGGCAGATGCTTACTTCATTTGCAGCCTCATGAGAGACCCCACAGTAGAGAGCCCAGGTAAGCCACGTCCCATCTCCTAACCCACAGAAACTGTGAGGTAAGAAATGTGTGAGTTTTTTTCTTTTTTTAAATTTGGCTGCACCAGTTCTTCGCAGAGGCGTGCGGGGTCTTTGTTATGGTGTGCGAGTTTGTTTGTTTGTTTGTTTTTCAGTTGTACTATGTGAGCATGTGAGATCTTTTTGGTTGTGGCAAGTGGGATCTTTAGCTGCAGCATGAGAACTCTTAGTTAAAGCATGTGGGATCTAGTTCCTTGACCAGCGATTGAACCAAGCCCCCCTGCATTGGGAGCTCAGAGTCTTAGCCAATGAACCACTAGGGATGTCCCTCAAATGTGTGTTGTTTTCATCACTAAGTCTGTGGTACTATCATCTTGTAACCATCAATGATTACAAAACTTGGATTCAGACTTCCTCAAATATGGATGGTCCTGTGGGGTTTCCTCCACACAGACAAGATTTCTACAAAGCTCCTCAGGAGCAAAGCAGAGGAGTGAAGCCAGGCTATGGCAGCCTTGGAGTTGTTGGAGGACCAAGTGGATGAAGATGCTTCACCAAAGACCCTAGGACAGCCAGAGATCCCAAAGATGCCCCCATTTAAATGAATCACCAACAAGCCTGTTACTAAATGGAACAACATGAAACCCTTAGATGTGTTTAGGATCCTGAGGTTCTGTGGCCCAGAGGCACACTGGCCGCTTGGCTTGGAATGGTGAGCTGGGCTGAGACTTGAGGATCCCATGTGGCCTGTTACTTTAGGTCTTAGGCTGGAGTAGGAATCATGCTGTCTACACCATGGCTGCTCACATCTGTTCCCAGTGGTCATCCCTTAATCAGGAGGAAACCCCTCCCCACCCCACCCTCAACCAGACCATTAATACCTCAGAATCATCTAAGGCAAGAGAGCAGAGACCATGATGACCTAAATGGGAAGACAATCCATGAAAGAGGGGATATATGTATATGTTTAGCTGATTCACTTTGCTGTACTGTAGAAACTAACACAACACTGTAAAGCAATTCTACTCCAGTAAAAATTTTTAAAAAAAGAAAGAAGGAAAGCAGAGCCTAGAGAAATTGAGGGTGACATAGGGAGCTCTGGCCTCTACTTAGAAGTTAAAGGACATCATCCAAATATCAGGATGCAGAGAATGATTTGATTATGAAATTCAGGACAATAAAATGAAAGATGAACTAGACATTTTTTAAAGGAAAAGTTCTAAACCTTCCTTAACCCTTGGCTTAGTAAACATCACCATGGAAGTAGAATCAGGACCAATTGCCAGGACATCCAGAGGAGTCATAAATGGTCATTTTCGGCAAGCTGTGTCCTTTTGCTTTAAAACTCCTGAGCCAGAGGGAGGAGGGTTCAGGATGGGGAACATATGTATACTTGTGGCGGATCCATCTTGATGTATGGCAAAAGCAATACAATATTGTAAAGTTAAGCAAAATAAAATTAAAAAAAATAAAATAAAACTCCTGAGCCAGCGTCACTAGGGCAAACTGTGTTTATGGTGAGTGTGACTTGGAATCTAAACAGAATTTTCATTCGTTTCTTCAACTGATATTTCTAAAAAGTTCATTGAGCCTCTTCTGAGCTCCGGGCACCCTTAAATGCTGGAGGAACAGAAGCAGACAGAATGAACTTGCTTCCTCACCAGTTGAGGCAGCCTCAGGGAGTTTCAAATCACACAACAGCAGGAATAATAGCTTTTGTTATTAGGAGTGTTACCCTCATTATAACTAGTAATGTAGGTCTTCAATAACTGTCTTTTCTGTTCTCTTCTTAAAATTCAAACACCTGTTAGAGTTCCCCATTAACACAATTACTCATCAGGCCTCATGAGCCCCCACCTGCCACGCAGTGAGACTGCTTGTGGATCTGAGAGGCATCTCTGTAAACTGTAATGTACAGTCTCTGAGGATGAGATAGATACTTCAGTGAAGACAAAGTTAGCGTACACTTAACTGGAACTCTGAAATGTTTGGGCTTTGAAATCAATACCATTTTCTGATAATGCTTTGGTGTATATATATATTTTCAAGCAAAATATTTCTTTATTACAAAATAAAAATCTGTAATGTAAAAGTGAAAGACTCCTACAATCTTTCTAACTTTCTGCATAGTGAAAAAAAAAAAATCAGGGAAGTGCAGAGAGTAAACCTTCCTTTTACTCATAACCCTTGAACACAAACAAAACATCACATCTGTTGATAACTGTTTTGCACATCTAAAATATACACACACACACACATATTTCTGAAATTAAAATAGAAAATTATATCTACCTGTAAAAAAATGTATTTCACTCCAACTCAACACTACATGACTCAGCCAAACAGGATACACATGACTCCTATGAATACACATGAATCACCTACTCTGTTTTAGAAGCTGTGTAGACAGACACAGAAAACAGACTTGTGGTTGCCAAAGGGGAGTAGGGGTGGGGAGTGACGGATTGGGAGTTTGGGATTAGCAGATGCAAACTAGTATTTATAGAATGGATAAACAATGTCCTACTGCATAGCACAGGGAACTAACTATATCCAATATCCTGTGATAAACCATAATGGAAAATAAATTTTTAAAGAATGTGTATATATGTAGGTGCTCAGTGGTAAAGAATCCACCTGCCAACGCAGGAGCAGCAGGAGACTTGGGTTCGATTCCTGAGTGGGAAAGATCCCCTGGAAGAGGAAGATCCCCCGGAGCAACCCACTCCAGTATTCTTGCCTAGAAAATCCCATGGACAGCGGAGCCTGGCAGGCTATAGTCCACGGTGTTGCAAAGAATTGGACAAACATGAATATGCACACATGTTATTATTGGTATTTTCCCCCTCCACAGACTATCAGCTTCTTGACGGTATAGACCCTGTTCATCTTCATCTTCATATTCTCAGATATTGAGTGAATGAATCAAAGAATCCATCCATCCATTATCACTGTATGATCCGCCTGTTAGAGTTTAGGGACAAAGTTGTCTGGGACAGGCTCTTGGGAGTCCTTGATGAGCCAAAATAGACTTGCTAAGCACATAACTTCCAAAGCAACCCCCAAATCAGGGCCACCCCAAAATCCAGGGAATCATGCTGCAGTGTGCAAGTGAAATCCATTTGCCACCTTTACTGTCACTTCTTGACTCCTATAAGTTTGTAAACAGTGAGGAGTTGCTTTGAAGGAAAGCACTAAACATGTAGGAATGGGTGGGGATGTTATTACTATGGCCCCTTAGGTGTGTAAGCCTAGGAGGGATTATGAAATTCCCTATGTGATTTTAATTAACTTTATTTTTTAGACTATGCCAGAATATTCTGGGAATAAGATGGTTATAGGTGCCAGGGCTGAGGACTCAAGACAAACACGAGACTTTGCTGGTGGAGACTCTGGGACTTGTCTGCAAATACTCAGAGGGCTCTTGGCCTAGACTTATCCAGGGGCCTTGGAGGCCATGAGAGACCAAAGATCAGATCAGACCAGATCAGTCACTCAGTCGTGTCTGACTCTTTGCGACCCCATGAATCACAGCACACCAGGCCTCCCTGTCCATCACTAACTCCCAGAGTTCACTCAGACTCACGTCCATTGAGTCAGTGATGCCATCCAGCCATCTCATCCTCTGTCTTCCCCTTATCCTCCTGCCCCCAATCCCTCCCAGCATCAGAATCTTTTTCAATGAGTCAACTCTTTGCATGAGGTGGCCAAAGTACTGGAGTTTCAGCTTTAGCATCATTCCTTCCAAAGAAATCCCAGGGCTGATCTCTTTCAGAATGGACTGGTTGGATTTCCTTGCAGTCCAAGGGATTCTCAAGAGTCTTCTCCAACACCATAGTTCAAAAGCATCAATTCTTCGGTGCTCAGCCTTCTTCACAGCCCAGCTCTCACATCCATACATGACCACAGGAAAGACCATAGCCTTGACTGGACGGACCTTTGTTGGCAAAGTAATGTCTCTGCTTTTGAATATGCTAAGCATCTTTTAATTTCATGGCTGCAGTCACCATCTGCAGTGATTTTGGAGCCCAGAAAAATAAAGTCTGACACTGTTTCCACTGTTTCTCCATCTATTTCCCATGAAGTGATGGGACCAGGTGCCATGATCTTCGTTTTCTGAATGTTGAGCTTTAAGCCAACTTTTTCATTCTCCTCTTTCACCTTCATCAAGAGGCTTTTTAGTTCCTCTTCACTTTCTGCCATAAGGGTGGTGTCATCTGCATATCTGAGGTTATTGATATTTCTCCCGGCAATCTTGATTCCAGCTTGTGCTTCTTCCAGCCCAGCGTTTCTCATGATGTACTCTGCATATAAGTTAAATAAACAGGGTGACGATATACAGCCTTGACGTACTCCTTTTCCTATTTGGAACCAGTCTGTTGTTCCATGTCCAGTTCTAACTTGCTTCCTGACCTGCATACAAATTTCTCAAGAGGCAGATCAGGTGGTATGGTATTCCCATCTCTCAGAATTTTCCACAGTTTATTGTGATCCCCACAGTCAAAGGCTTTGGAATAGGCAATAAAGCAGAAATAGATGTTTTTCTGGAATTCTCTTGCTTTTTCGATGATCCAGTGGATGTTGGCAATTTGATCTCTTGTTCCTCTGCCTTTTCTAAAACCAGCTTGAACATCAGGAAGTTCACGGTTCACATATTGCTGAAGCCTGGCATGAGAATTTTGAGCATTACTTTACTAGCGTGTGACATGAGTGCAATTGTGCGGTAGTCTGAGCATTCTTTGGCATTGCCTTTCTTTGAGATTGGAATGAAAACTGACCTTTTCCAGTCCTGTGGCCACTGGTGAGTTTTCCAAATTTGCTGGCATATTGAGTGCAGCACTTTCACAACATTATCCAAAGAGAGACCAAAGACAAGAGTTTATCCAAAGAGGGGAGCTCCCATCACTGGAAGTACAATAAGTCCCTTACATACGAATATGTTCTGTTTGAGAGCACATTTGTAAGTCCAGCAAAGTTAGCTTAATGACCAGCACAATCAACTATATAGGACTGTACTGTAATAGTTTTATAATACTTTTTACACAAATAATACAAACGCAAGAAAACGTTTTTAGTCTTACAGTACCTTGAAAAGTACAGTAGTCTAGTACAACAGCTGACACACAGGGGCTGGCATCGAGTGAAGAGGCAAGAAGAGTTACTGATTGGAGGAGGGAGAGGAGGTGGGAGATGGTAGAGCTGAAGGGTCATCAGCAGCAAGAGATGGAGGGCAAGCTGCAATTTCACTTATGCCTGATGCTGATGGAACGCATGCTCACATCTTTGAAAGTTCACAACTTAAAGTTTGTATATAGGGGAGTTACTATATTCAAAGAGAGGCAGACAAACCCCTGTAGGGCTCACAGGAGAGGTTTCCAGTGGGAAAATTGCCACCAGGAGTCTGTGATGGAACTTCTTCTCCGAGAAGCTATCAGTCTTACTCAGAAAGCTGCCAAGGGCTCTGCCAACAACCTGCTCAGCACTGCTGTACTGCCTCATTTTGGAAATTCACGCTTAAATGTTTCTGAAATGTTGCAATCTATGAGGGCATTTGGTGTGGTCTGTCTTCTACATTGGACTTTCTGTGGAATGATTGATGAGTCTCCATCAGTGCCCAGATAGCCCCGGCAGCCCCTCTCCACACAGAGCCTAGGGAGTCCTGAAACCAAGTGGATAAACTCTGAGCACAATATTTAAAATGGGTGACCAACAAGGACCCCTTGTACAGTGCAGGGGACTCTGCTCAATGTTATGTGGCAGCCTGGATGGGAGGGGAGCTTGGAGGAGAATGGATACATGTTTATGTGTGGCTGAGTCCTTTTGCTGTTCACCTCGAACTATTCCAGTGTTGTTAATCAGCAATAACCAAATACAAAATAAAAAGTTAAAAAAACACTAAACTCTGAGCATATCTTCTCTATATGGGAAACTGAGGCCCAGAGCTGGCGAGTAATGAATCCAGCATTGTGCCGCCGGAGCAGGCATGAGCAGGGCCCCCCAGACCCAAGTCCTCTCCAGGACTCCTGAGGGACTGATGCTTTCATAGCTGGGAGCAGAAGTAAGGCTGCGGGACTCTGTGCCTTTCAGCCTCCTTAGGGGGTCAGACCTCAAGCAGTTGGAGAGGAGACCTGGGCTAGTCATCAGAACCCTGAGCAGCCACAGTGGTAACATCTGCCTACAACATGCCAGGCATGGCGCTGAGCTCCTGGCACTCAACTCTCAGAGGTAGAGACACAATCATCTCGTTTTACAGAGAAGGAATGTAAGGCTTAGATCAGGGATGTGGCTTGGCCAAGGTCACACAGCCAGGAAGCGGTGGAGTTGGGATTTGCAGCCAGTGCTTATCCCAAAATGTCACCAAAAACAAGAGGGCAACTGGAAGGGAGGATAGGGAGAAGGGATAGTTAGGGAGTTTGGGATGGACGTGTACACCTCTTATATTTAAAGTGGATAGCCAACAAGGTCCTACTCTATAGCACATCGACCTCTGCTCAATGTTATGTGGCAGCCTGGATGGGAGGGGAGTTTGGGGGAGAATGGATACAAGTATATGTATGGCTGAGTCCCTTCACTGGTCCCCTGAAACTATCACAATGTTGTTAACTGGCTATACTCCAATACAAAATAAAAAGTTAAAAAGGAAAAAAGGCAAGAGGGAGATGATATGCATCCTTGTGGTTGGTCTGAGGCTAAAATAGCTGAGGTCAGGAGAGGTGGTTTGTGAATGAACCACCGTGAGGTGGTTTGGACCACTCATCCTGGTTAGCGTCCTGCCACTGGGCCTACACTCAGCCCTCCCCACCTGGGAGCCCCCACTCAGCCAGGGCACCGCAGCCCAGGCCTAAAGGGCCACAGCCTTAAACACTCGTTCTCCAACTCCAGCACGCATCAGGACCACCTGCAGGACTCTAACAGAGCGATGCCTGGGCCCCACCCCAAGGTTTCTTTTTTTTTCTTCTTTCTTTTTTATTTTTTAAGTTATGAAAGTATGAAAACATGTTTACAGGAGACTTGGAAAATACAGAAGAAAGTTACATATAGTTCCAGTATAGATTACAATTATTTTTTAAGTAGATAAATTAAGCTATTTTAGTTGGAGTTTCAGTGTCAAGCTCTCAAAAATTACTAGAAGGAGTAGACAAGTAGGATATAGTAGACCTGAAAAGCCCTATGAACCAATTCCTCTTAATTAAGATTTATACAATTTTCACACAACAGCAGGATTCAGAGTCTACTCAAGTTCCCATAGACTATAAACCAGGAGACACTGGAACATATCCAGAGACGCAAAACAAGGTACAAAAATTTCATGGTCTAAAGATGTTGAAATCATACAGTGTTTGTTGTCCTATCACTGTGGAATTATGTTAGAAATCAATATCAAAAGATATTTGAAAAATAACCAACATATTTTCAAGTTCAGTGTGACATTTACCAAGAGAGATCTTTGACTAAGCCATTGAAAGCCTCTATAAAGTTAAAAAGACTGAAAACACATAGAAGGTAATTGCAGAGAAAAAAGCATTTAAATGAGAAATTAATATCAGAATGAGAAATTAATATCAAAGATACTTTAAAACCCCATTTATTTGGAAATTAAATGTCCACTTTTAAGTCCCATCCCAGGGCTCTGATTCAGGAGGTCAATGTGAGGGGTGCCTGAGACTCTGCATTTCTAGCCAGGTCCCAGGTGATGCTGAGGTTGCCAATTTCGGACCACACTCTGAGAACAACTGTGATACACCATGCTTCTTCCCCTCTGCCCCCCATCCCAGCCCCATCTGGGCTAAAAAGGGAGATCTAACCAACAGCAACCTCTGGGATTGAGATGAGAAAAGACTTTCAAGTCACACTAACTGGGTTTTTATTTTTCTGTTGGCTTTTTAGTCCCTGTGTGAAGTTTGTTAAGTTACCTAACTCCTCTGAGCCTCTGAGAAGTCCCTAGAAAATGCGGATACCAGCTTCATAGAGTTGCTGAGACTGTAACTATCTATCATCCCACTCGGCACATAGCAGGAGCACAGCTAATAACAGTTATACTGAGTCTGGCACACAGGAGTTTCTTTTTTGTTTCTACTTCTCCATCAGGCCTCCGGCCTCCTGGGTCAGGATGCTCAAAACCCTGGAGGCTGACTGTGTTCATTAGAAATGAATCCTAAAGGTATCAGCAGCCTGATGAAGAGGTCATGGCAATCCTAGAGCTTCCAGTGGAGCACGCAGCCAGGGAGAGCAGGAAGGCAGCAGACAAAAAGGCAGAGGAGACAGCTGGGTGCAGAAGGACCACCTGGAGTTTAACCCCTTGGTGCCCCACGGCAGTGCACCCTAATCCCTGACAGCTGTAGGCTCTGGGCTCTGTCATGTGGGAGGAAGCACCTGGCTCCTGGGTCCCTCCCTACCTGTCACAGCAGGGCCAGCTGCCTGGTGCATGGGTGCTGGGGCTGGGGTTTGATCTTGCATGGAGCCTGGCAGCGTGCTGATGGGACTGCCAGCATCTGTTCAATAAACTGGGTACATGCCTGTTTCAATCTGCTCACCTGACCTCTGCCTATGTTCCCTCTCTCCTGGGGGGCTGCCAGAGGGTCCCTAATGGCAGGCTGGCTCCTTCCTGCCCAAGCTCCAGAGAGAGACTCATGGGCGTGTCCCAGTGTGCCCACATCCTTACCCACTGTATGTCCTTTAACTTGGCTTGGAGTTTCGCTCCTTCAGGGGCCACCCCATAGACCTGTGCAAGAACCTCTCCAATTTTGAACCAGTCCATTGTTCCAAGTCTGATTCTAACTGTTGCTTCTTGACCTGCATACAGGTTTCTCAGGAGGCAGGTAAGGTGTGCAAATATTAAAGTGCCTGTTCTGAAACTGGTTTTATAATAGCTGATATTCATAATTCTCTTCTTCCACTGCCCATTCCATACTCCATCCTCCCCGGGCAAATACCTTGGGTGGTTGAGATTCCTAGCTTAGGAGGATATTGTTGCTGTTGTTGCTCAGTTGCTCAGTCATGTTTGACTCTGTGTGACCCCGCCAGGCTCCTCTGTGCATGGGATTCTCTAAGAATACTGGAGTGGGTTTCCATTTCCTACTCTAGGGGATCTTTCTAGATCTTCATTCCCAGGAATGAACCTGGGTCTTTTGTGTCTCCTGCATTGGCAGGCGGATTCTTTACCACTGAATCACCTGGGAAAACCCTGGGAGGGTGACCTGAAACTTTTTCTTCCTGAAGGGTCTGGACAGATAGCAAATCTGCCTGCACTGGGCTGATGTTGTTTTCTGCTGAATTTTATCACAGCTTACAGGAGTCCTAAGAGGACCCCAGGGAAACCCCTGCATTCCTGACATATTCCCCCTGACTTCCACTATGTGGCTGCAGCCTGATTACCTCTTGAGAGTCAGGAGCAATCACTCCAGACAGTAGAGTGACCTCTTTTCCTGTTGATTCACTGGAGGGAGGAGGCAACGTGGCCAGGTGGCCATCCCAGCTTCCTCTTCAGTGGCCCCTGTGCCATGTCCCTTGTGGGACACCTCCCCTTGGAGACTGACACCTCTTCACCAGCAAGGCCCAGAGATGTGAAGGTGGGAAGCCAAATGCTGGCTGTGGATCAGCAGAGTTGACAATGAGAGGAACCACTCCCATCCCCTGCCCCCTGGTCCCCTGCCTGAGGATCCTGGAGGACTGCAGTGTAGTGGGTTACTGATTTTTGCCATAGCTACAGGGTTTGAGAACCAGCCCATCATCTGCCTTTCATTTTGGGGCTATCTGGAGGGAGATCTCACTCCTCTCTGTCTGTCTCTTCCTCTCTCTGGATGGAAATCTTTACTCAAATATTGAGCACAACTCCAGGGGCTCATAGGCCTCCCCCACACCTGAGAACCACTTCCCTTCCTTAGTTTACCCTCATGGTCACCCTGTGATGGAGGAAAGGAAGGAAACTCAGTTCTTTTATTTTGTTTATTTTTGTTTGTTGTTGTTGTTTAGTTTGTTTTCCCTTTTGTTTTTTAATTTGTTACTTTATTTTATAAACAAAAGAGTGCTCTTGTCTCTTACATCTCCTGCATTGGCAGGTGGGTTCTTTAACTCTAGTGCCACCTGGGAAGCCCAATCAATCAACAGGTTCACTGATGTACCTGAGGTTACCCAGCCAGCTGGGGGGCAGCGGGGCTGCGGCTGTGCGTGGGAGGGGGAGCGGTGTCTTGCTCGCAGGGCTTCTGACCCCTAACTCGGCAGTATCTTTCTAGACAACAAAGGACTTCACTGCTTCTGGGACTTTTGCCATCAATAACGATAATAACATTTGCTGACTATGTGGTTCAGGACCCCAGTCTCTCACTCTCTCTCATTTTCTTTGGCTTTGCTAGGTCTTTGTTTCATGCACAGGCTTAGTTGTTGCGCAGCACATGGGATCTTATTTACCCAGGGACCAAACCATCTTCTCTTGCCTTGGAAGACTGATTCTTAACCACTGATCAGATCAGATCAGATCAGTCGCTCAGTCGTGTCTGACTCTTTGCGACCCCATGAACTGCAGCACGCCAGGCCTCCCTATCCATCACCAGCTCTCGGAGGTCACTCAGACTCACATTCATCGAGTCAGTGATGCCATCCAGCCATCTCATCCTCTGTCGTCCCCTTCTCCTCCTGTCCTCAATCCCTCCCAGCATCTGAGTCTTCTCCAATGAGTCAACTCTTCGCATGAGGTGGCCAAAATACTGGAGTTTCAGCTTTAGCATCATTCCTTCCAAAGAAATCCCAGGGCTGATCTCCTTCAGAATGTACCAGTTGGATCTCCTTGCAGTCCAAGGGACTCTCAGGAGTCTTCTCCAACACCACAGTTCAAAAGCATCAATTTTTTGGCGCTCAGCCTTCTTCACAGTCCAGCTCTCACATCCATACATGACCACAGGAAAGACCATAGCCTTGACTAGGCGAACCTTTGTTGGCAAAGTGATGTCTCTGCTTTTGAATATGCTATCTAGGTTGGTCATAACTTTCCTTCCAAGGAGTAAGCATCTTTTAATTTCATGGCTGCAGTCACCATCTGCAGTGATTTTGGAGCCCAGAAAAAGAAAGTCTGACACTGTTTCCACTGTTTCTCCATCTATTTCCCATGTAGTGATGGGACCAGATGCCATGATCTTTGTTTTCTGAATGTTGAGCCACTGAACCACTAGGCAAATCCCTGGATTGCACAGTCTGATTTTGCACAACCAGGTGTCTCCTTTTCCTGACACTTCCCTCAGCTGGTGAGTCACGAACTAGGTTTTCTTCCCGGCCTGGCCTTGTAGTGTAGTCAGAGGTGTGAGAGATTTGAAGTCAGAGTCTCCCCCAACTTTCCGTGGGTGAAC
Organism: Tragelaphus eurycerus; assembly: GCA_935064755.1. NCBI lineage: Eukaryota > Metazoa > Chordata > Mammalia > Artiodactyla > Bovidae > Tragelaphus > Tragelaphus eurycerus. The sequence continues at coordinate 10,602,209 of CAKXYN010000070.1, read as the reverse complement.
TTTGGGGCATCCTTTGCTTCTCTGAGAGTGGATATTTGTCCATAAAAATGGCAGAGATGGTGCCGTCTGCATTAAAGGGATTTGGAAAAACTGAAGGGATATGGTGGATGCAAGAGGATTTTGTAAATTTATCTCTTGTATCAGTATGACTGCTTATTGCCAGCAGGAAATGCTCGTATTGTGAGGAGCCAGTAAGTGTGCTCTGACCTGCATGTGGGGTTTGCAGAATGGAGTCACGGTGGTTGGCAGTCTCTTGGAAAGGGCCATCTTTGGTGATGTGATGGTCAAGTTGTACAGGGCCATTGGGCTCCAAGTTCATGTGTGCTGCTAACAATGAGAGAAAAGGGCGGGGGCAGGGGTATTTTTTGGAACACCCCTGGCAAGATATACCAAGACCTTTCTGTGGTTTCTAACATTTTTCTCATAACATTCCCCATTCAGACATTGCTTCAACAAGCCATGATTTTGTTGGGCACCTGCTCCAGGTGGGGGTCAGTGCCAGTTCAAATACATCACAGAATCTAGGAACAAAACGACAAGCTCTACAGACACCTTCCCAAGTCCCAAGGAATGCAGACCTTAATGAGGAAGATGAGCTTTACAGAGCATGGCTGGCTCCATTCAGGTCTCTCTTGCTGCCTTTGTAAGGGCACTGCAAGACTTCTCCCTAAGTTCCCACCTCTCCCTTCTCCCGAGTCATCTTTCTCTCACCCATCACTTTTTTATCATTATCTGAAGTGATTTTTTTTTTTTTTTTTAATTAACATGCTTAGAAGATTTTGTCTCCCTTGAGCCACTGGAACCCAAGCTCTCTGAAAGTAAGAGTACTGTTTTTCTTGTCCAGTGGTGTATCCTTTGGGCTGAAAACAATACTTGGCCAGAAACAGGTGATCAAAAACTAGTTTGGGAAGGAATGAATGGCAGAAGAAAGGGAGGCATGTTCCCTGCCCTCACAAAGCCTCTGCTGTGTCCCCTGTGGAAGTGACCCCCTTGACTAGTGGAGGAAACGGATAAGTGAGTGATGGGAGGAGGCAAGCACAGTTGGGGATTGGTTGGCACGGTGGTTCAGGGGAAGGCTCCCCAGCGGGAGTTGTATGCTTAGCTCTGAAGGAGTGGTGTATCAGTTTCCAGTGGTTGCTATAACCAAATACCACAAACTGGGTTGCTCAAAAGAACTACATTCCCTTATAATTCTGGAGACTAGAAGCCTGAAGTCAAGATTTTAACATGGCCTTGCTTTTGATTAATGTTTGCATGGTATTTTGGAGGTATCTCATTTTTGTTTTTGTTTTGTTTTTGACCATAGCAAGTGGTTGTAGGATCTTAGTTCCCCAACCAGGGATCAAACCTGCACCCTTGGCAGTAAAAGCATGGAGTCCTAACCATTAGACTGCCAAAGAATTCCCAGGGTATTGTTCTATATCCACCCTACCTATATCATTATATTTGAAGTGAGTTTCTTGTAGACAGCATATGAAGCGAAAGTCACTCAGTCATGTCCGACTCTTTGCGACCCCATGGACTATACAGTCAATGGAATTCTCCAGGCCAGAATACTGGAGTGGGTAGCCTTTCCCTTCTCCAGGAGATCTTCCCAACCCAGGGATCGAACCCAGGTCTCTGGATATTGTGGGCAGATTCTTTACCAGCTGAGCTACAAGAGAAGCAAATAGACAGCATATAGTTGGGTCATATATTTTTTTAATACCCAGATCAATCTGGGTATTTTTTAACTGGTGTATTCAGACCTCTTACATTTATTGTGATTATTGATATGTTCAGAGATCAGATCAGTCTCTCAGTCGTGTCCGACTCTTTATGACCCCATGAACTACAGCATGCCAGGCCTCCTCCCTGTCCATCACCAACTCCCGGAGGTCACTCAGACTCACATCCATCGAGTCAGTGATGCCATCCAGCCATCTCATCCTCTGTCGTCCCCTTCTCCTCCTGCCCTCAATCCCTCCCAGCATCAGAGTCTTCTCCAATGAGTCAACTCTTCGCATGAGGTGGCCAAAATACTGGAGTTTCAGCTTTAGCATCATTCCTTCCAAAGAAATTCCAGGGCTGATCTCCTTCAGAATGGACTGGTTGGATCTCCTTGCAGTCCAAGGGACTCACTCTCAAGAGTCTTCTCCAACATCACAGTTCAAAAGCATCAATTCTTTGGCGCTCAGCCTTCTTCACAGTCCAGCTCTCACATCCATACATGACCACAGGAAAAACCATAGCCTTGACTAGGTGAACCTTTGTTGGCAAAGTGATGTCTCTGCTTTTGAATATGCTATCTAGGTTGGTCATAACTTGCCTTCCAAGGAGTAAGCATCTTTTAATTTCATGGCTGCAGTCACCATCTGCAGTGATTTTGGAGCCCCCAAAATAAAGTCTGACACTGTTTCCACTGTTTCTCCATCTATTTCCCATGTAGTGATGGGACCAGATGCCATGATCTTCGTTTTCTGAATGTTGAGCTTTAAGCCAACCTTTTCACTCTCCACTTTCACTTTCATCAAGAGGCTTTTTAGCCCCTCTTCACTTTCTGCCATAAGAGTGGTGTCATCTGCATATCTGAGGTTATTGATATTTCTCCCAGCAATCTTGATTCCAGCTTGTGTTTCTTCCAGTCCAGCATTTCTCATGATGTACTCTGCATATACTGAGCCACCAGGGAAGCCCAATTTGTATAAGTCCAGGGTTTTTAGCAATACTAGAAAGAGGAAGAACCCACTCCAGTGTTCTTGCCTGGAGAATCCCAGGGGTTGGGGAGCCTGGTGGGCTGCAGTCTATGGGGTCACACAGAGTCAGATATGACTGAAGCGACTTAGCAGCAGCAGCAGCAGCAGCAGAAAGAGGAAGAAATCAGTCTATTCCATCTTTACTGAAACCAGAAATCTGTATATCATAACCTTGAAGAATTACTGTCAGTTTTTTCCAGCTTTAGTGAGATATAATTGATACAGGTTAGTTTTTATTAAGTGTAATAATGAGACTATTTTAAAAAATAGTCATTCTAGAAGTACATTCTGAAATATATACATATGAATAATACTTGGAAGTTATTGCAAAATAATTCAGTGGGGTGGAGGTTGGTAGGGATATAGTTGAAACAGTAGTGTTCAGAAATTGATCATTGTTGAAGATGAATGATTCATTCAAAATTGGGATTTATTCTACATCAGCTTGACTCAATAGAAATTTAAGGTGAGCCATATACATAATTTAAAATATTTTAGCTATATTTAAAAAGGAATGGAGGTAGGACTTCGTTGTGGTTCAGTGGCTAAGACTCTGCTCCCAATTCAGGGGCCCGGGTTCAATTCCTGGTCAGGGAAGGAGATCTCACATGCCACAACTAAGCATCTGCATGCTGCAACTAAGACCTCGTACAGCCAAATAAATAGTTAGGGGAAAAAAAAGAAAGGAATGGGGCTTCTCTGGTGGCTCAGTGACAAGGAATCCACCTGCCAGTACAGGAGACATAGGAAGATCCCTGATCAAGGAAGACTCCATAGGCCTTGGAGCAACTAAGCCCATAACCACAACTATTAAGCCTGTGCTCTAGAGCCAGGGAATAGCAGCTACTGAGTCCCTGTGCTGAAACTACTGAAGCTCACATGTTCTAGAGCCCGTGTTCTGTAGCAGAGAAGCCACCACAGTAGAATCCTGTGCACCACAATGAAGAGTAGCACCTGCACACCAAAACTAAAGAAAAGTCTGCACAACAACAAAGATCCAGCACAGCGAAAAATAAAGAAATAAATAAAATTATTTTAAAAATAAAAAGGAATGAAGTGTGTTATTATAGTAATACAGTTTATTTGCTCCACCATACCAAATGTGATTTACATAAAAATTATTAATGAGATATTTTATGTTTTTAAAAACTAATTATTTGGTATTTGTGGGTTTTTTACACCTACAGGACATCTCATTTCCGACTGGTCATGTTTCAAGTGCTCCATAACCACATGTGGTTAGTGGCTATGGAATCAAACAACACAGTTTTATATTCTCTTCTTTTGTTAATATTTGGAATTTTCATAATGAAAAGTGTTAAAAAAAATGTAGGTCTGAATTCAAACCTCATTTTCTTGACACCTACTCTCTCCCATTCCTGGCAGCCTTGCCCTGTAATACAGGGGGTCTCTTGGGCCTTGCCTAGTAAAAGGTGACAGACATAGATTTTAGAGGAAAGATCTCCACCCTCTGGTTTCTCTGCTGCTGCTCCTTGCATGATCCATCATCCAGCGCTGTCCCCGCTGTGTTTTTGAAGGTCAGATAAGGCAGATCCAGGTGCTGGTTACCCTTCAGCACCTAATACAATACTCAACACATAGTTCATGCTCCATAGATATTTGCTAAGTAAATAAGTGTCAAGAGGTGATAAGAGATCCTACATATCGTAAAGTGGGTGACAGTAGAAGGATATTGAACACTTGGAATGTGTTAGGCAGAGTCACAGGTGTTGTCTTATTGAACTCTTGCTAAAATATGTGCCTCAAGTATTACCATTGTCACCCTGAAGATAAGAAGATAATTCAGTGCCTGAGTAACTAATCAGTAAGTGTTAAACCCACACTTCTAATTCAGATCTGCTTGACACCAAAGCCACATCACACCATCTCCCAGGAATCTGCCCAACAGCTAAAATGAAATGCAGCAACTGACCAATTTTCCATAATGATGGGCCTTCTTATGCCTTACTTTTCCCCAAAGAGACTTCTACAGGCTTGTGGTGGGCAGAATATTGGGTTCCAAAGATGTCCATGTGCTAATCCCCCAGAGCCTGTGAATATGTTAGGTTAGATGACAAAACAGAATTAAGGTGCAGATGGAATTAAGGTTGCTAATCAACTGACCTTAAAATAGGGAGATTGTGCTGTGCTTAGTCACTCAGTCATGTCCGACTCTTTGCAACCGGTGGACTGTAGCCCACTAGGCTTCTCTGCCAATGGGGATTCTCCAGGCAAGAACGCTGGAATGGGTTGCCATGCCCTCCTCCAGGGGATCTTCCCAATTCAGGGATCGAATCCAGGTCTCCCACGTTGCAGGCAGATCCCTCACCATCTAATCCCCCAGGGAAACCCTAAAATAGAGAGATTATCCTGCATTATCCAAAGTGTTAATCATTCAGTCATGTCCAACTCTTTGGGACCCCATAGACTGTAACCTGCCAGGCTCCTCTTTCTATGGGATTCTCCAGGCAAGAATACTGAAGTGGGTTGCCATTTCCTTCTCCAGGGGATCTTCTCCACCCAGGGACTGAACCTGGGTCTCCTGCATTGCAGGCAGATACTTTACCATTTGAGCCACCAAGAAAGTCCTTGGCAGTGTTAGATTTGAATTCCCGCAGTGATCTAACATATATACCACCACTGTGTCCACTTGGCGCAACACAGAGCTGTCTGCCTCCTCTTGGGACAGAATCATTCTTTCCCCTGCAGAGCTGTGTAGGGCAGAAGAAAGGATTTTGTAACCAGTGTCAGGAGACCTGGTCTCATGTTCTAGAATCATGTGACCCAACCACTTATCCGTTATGCTCCCTTGTGGTAAAATGGGGATGATTATAATAGCATCCATCTCACAGGATTCCAAGTTTATTTTTAACTCACAAACACTTAGAGTTAGTATAACAGTGGTTAATTATTACTGAGTGCTTAATGCTCCAGATATAGTGCTAAGCATTTGACCTATTGTTTAACTTAATCCTCAGGACAAGTATATTACATAGTTAAGGAAATCAGACAAGCAGAAATTTTTTTGAAGACAGGAATACTGTGAGCTGACTATGCCCATGCATCCTCTGCCTTTTTGTTCTGAGGTACTTTGCTTCAGTTAAGAAACCATGCAAAGAATTGATCTGTGTACAATTAATTCACTTATAATGAATTGATTACTGGTAGAATTTACCTGTAGAAGTTATAACCAAGAAATAAATCTGACATCAACTAAAATAGAACACATGTGTGCCCAGCTGTGTCCGACTCTTTGCGACCCCATGGACTGTAGCCCACCAGGCTCCTCTGTCCGTAGGATTCTCCATGCAAGAATACTGGAGTGGGTTGCCATTTCCTCCTCTTGGGGATATTCCTGGCTCAGGGATCAAACCCTAGTTTCCTGCATTGGCAGGTGGATTCTTTACTACTAGCGCCACCTGGCAAGCCCCAAAACAGTAAACTCTAAAAACTGAACCATAACACTGAAAAAAAAAACCAAAAACAACTCCTGTGTTTTCTTCCACTGCAACATTTTTCACAGAATGCTTCATTTCTGGTCACCAAATAAGTGGATTTTCCACCAAGCAATTCTGTAACCCCTACAGAACAGGGATATGCAATACCTACAACTTGGTGTTCTACAGTTCAATTTAATATTGATGCTAACTGGAATTAGTGCAGACTCCCCAGGTTAAGGGCTCAGTCCCACAAGCCCGCCTCCTTCCAACTTCAAACACTGGTCACAAGTGGTGGGTCCCCATGTCTCCCATTACTTGCAAGACAAGGTGCAGAAGGATTCTGAGCACAGGGGCATCTGTCCCCATGGGGTCAAGGTTCACCCTTCTCCTGTCACATGGATGTTTCTTGTTTGCCAAACTCTATCCTTTGGAGTTTTTATAGAGGATTTTTTAAAAAATTAATTGTATATTTATTTTTGGCTGTGCTGGGTGTTCATTGTTGCATGTAGGCTTTCTCTAGTTGCAACAAGTGGGGGCTACTCTCTAGTTGCAGTGCTGAGGCTTGTGTCTTCCCTTATTGTAGGGCAAGGCTCTAGGGAGTGGGCTCACTAGCTGTGGCACACAGGCTTACTTGTCCCATGGCATGTGGAATCTTCCTGGATCAGGAATCAAACCCATGTCCCCAGCACTGGTAGGCAGACTCTTAACCATTAGACCACCAGGGACATCTCTATAAAGGTTTTATTATATAGATATGGTTGCTTAAATCACTAACCACTGATGATTAATTCAACAACTGGCCTCTTTCCTCTCTCAGAGATAGGAGGAGAGGCTGAACTTGCAACCCTGTAATCACTCGATTGGCTCCTCTGGCAACCAGCCCCCATCTGCGGTTATCTAGGGGCTTTCTAAACATTATCTTATTAACATAAACTCAGGTGTGGTTGAGGGGAGGTTGTTATCACAAATAAAAGATATCTATTTATCTTTAGATCTCTGAAGCTATTTTAGGAACTGAGGATAAAGCCCAAGTATTAAAACAAAAGACGCTCTTAATCACCCTAATAACTTAGGAAATTACAAGGGTACAATGACTAAATATATTTTAGTCTTATTGCTTATGTTGCTTATTATATCATAAAGTTACACACATCTTGTGGGTAAACATCAGAACTGCAAAAATTTGATCCAAGAAAAATTAGTCTATGTAAGAATGTTCAACATGTGCTTAAACTGTCAACAGATAAAGCCATATATGGTGAAATTTGTTATGGATTAAAAACTGACGGGAGAATTAAACTTTTCTGGCAAAATTGAAAAATTTAGACTCTCACTAGGAAAATTAGATTTGGTCAAAATAAAATCACAAAACACAGATGATAATATTAGAAGATGTGGTCAGTATGATTCAATTTGACAAAAATAAATTCCTAATTGATAAGCAAGTTATCTTTCATTGTTAAGTTTTATAGTATAAACAGAAAAAACATGATCCTGATTAATTTTTTTCAATAAAATAAAAATGGAAATAAGAAGGAAAACCATATACCTGTGTTGTAAGCAGATAGGGTGGGGGGGAGTCCCTGGAGAAAGAGAACCAGGTGCACTTCCTTTATTTTAATTTTTATTTATTTATTTACTTATTTTTAACTGCGCTGGGTCTTTGTCGCTGTGTGCAGGTTTTCTCTAGTTGTGGTGCACAGGCTTCATACTGTGGAGGCTTCTCTTCCTGTGGAGCACAGACTCTAGGGTGCAAGGACCCAGTAGTCATGGGCTTAGTTGCCCTGTGGCATGTGGGATCTTCCTGGACCAAAGATTGAATCCACGTCCCCTGCACTGGCAGGCAGACTCTTAACCACTGGGCCTCCAGGGAAGTCAAAAGCATGGCTTTCTTGACATTTGTTGTTCAGTCACTGTGTCCGACTCTTTGTGACCCCATGAACTGCAGCATACCAAGCTTCTTTGTCCTTCACTATTTTCCCGAATTTGCTGAAAACTCACGTCAATTGAGTCAGTGATGCCATCCAAACCGTCTCACCCTCTGTCACCTTCTTCTCCTTGACACAGGAGAAGCCATTTTTGTCTTAAGGCATTTTGTGACCTAAGCCTGGCCACAGTGTTTGCCCTTGAACAGGTCTCAGTGATTAGTGATCTTAGGGGAAGAGAGACAATGCAGGAACAAAGGAAAAGCCTTGAAGAAACAATAGTTCAGTGATAAAAGAATACTAGTTCCTCCTCAAGGGACATACATCACAATCTGATACTTATCTTTGAGTTCGCAGGGAAACTCCACCCAGGTGGAGAATGGAATGATGATATTGATCTTTTCTGATCCTCGTGACTTCAGTCAACTACAGTTTGAATTCTGGCAACCTTTGCCCCAATTCTATGCTAAATTCTCCTCTCCTCAAGCCCTTTCATGAATATGCACGTACCCTTAGCTTAAAACTTCCGCAATTTAGATGTTCTGGGAGACACTGCTTTGGCAAAGATCCCACAAATCCTTTCTTCTCCTGATCTTTGACTTGGTTGTGTCTTGGCCTGACACCTACAAAGAGGTGAGCCCAGTTTTCAGGTGACAGCAGAGGGTCCCTGTAGCTTTCTGACCTCTGGATTGTGACCTGTAGAGGCAACCCAACCAAAATGTAGATGCTGACCCCAGGCTTTACTCCTCACTTCAAATACCTCATTCTCTGCAATAAACCAATCTTGAAATCTCTAAAGTGTTTTTATTTTCCTTTTTGCACTGAACCCCAGAAGAAATATCCTTGTATTGACCTGAAGTTATTTGGACTCTGGATCTAGATATACAAAACTTAAAAAATAGAATCATACCAACATTAATACACCTCAAGAGCATTTTCAGGAGCAAATTTCATTAAGCTAAGTTAATGAATCAATTTTCTAGATCAATTTTCTATACAACGCTGTTAGTGTTGGTTCCTCAGTCATGTCCCACTCTATGTGACCCCATGGACAGTAGACCGTCAGGCTCCTCTGACCATGGAATTCTTCAGGCAAGAATATTAGAGTGGGTTGCCACTTCCTCCTCCAGGGGATCTTCTGCATTTCCTCTGTCTTCTGCTTTGGCAGGTGGGCTCTTTACCACTATCACCTGAAAACTGGGTTCACCTCTGTAGGTGTCAGGCCAAGACACAACCAAGCCAAAGATGGGGAGAAGGAAGGATTTTATTATTCACAGCAAGTAAGGAGAACTTACTTACTGTGGGATCTTTCCCAAAGCAATGTCTCCCAGAACGTCTAAATTGGGGAAGTTTTAAGCTAAGGGTATGTGCATATTCATGAAGGGGCTTGAGCAGAGAAGAATTTAGCATAGAATTGGGGCAAAGGTTGGCAGAGTTCAAGCTCTAGTTGAATGAAGTCACAAGTATCAAAAAAGGTCAACATCATTATTCCCTCCTCCATTTGGGTGGAGTTGCCTGCAGAACTCAAAGGTAAGTATCAGACTGTGATGCATGTTCCTTCAGGAGGAACTAGGACTTTGTTTTATCACTCAACTATTGTTTCTTGACTGCTTTTCCTTTGCTCCTGCGTTCTTTTTTTCCCTTAAAATTGTTAATCACCGAGACTTGTTCAAGGACAAGCATTAAGGCCAGGATTCAGTTCAGTTCAGTTCAGTTGCTCAGTCATGTCCGACTCTTTGCAACCCCATGACTGCAGCACACCAGGCTTCCCTGTCCATCACCAACTCCCAGAGCTTACTCAAACTCGTGTCCATCGAGTCGGTGATGCCATTCAACCATCTCAACCTCTGACGTCCCCTTCTCCTCCTGCCTTCAATCTTTCCCAGCATCAGGGTCTTTTCCCATGAGTCAATTCTTCACATCACATGGCCAAAGTATTGGAGTTTTAGGCTTCAGCATCAGTCCTTCTAAATAATATTCAGGACTGATCTCCTTTAGGATGGACTTGGTTGGATCTCCTTGCAGTCCAAGGGACTCTCAAGAGTCTTCTCCAACACCACAGTTCAAAAGCTTCAATTCTTCGGTACTCAGCTTTCCTTATAGTCCAACTGTCACATTCATACATGACTACTGGGAAAAACCATAGCTTTGACCAGACAGACCTTTGTTGGCAAAGCAATGTCTCTGCTGTATAATATACTGTCTAGGTTGGTCATAGCTTTTCTTTCAAGGAGCAAGGGTCTTTTAATTTCATGGCTGCAGTCACCATATGAAAGTGATTTTGGAGCCCCTCAAAATAAAGTTTCTCACTGCTTCCATTGTTGCCATTGTGGAGAAACAACAGTTAGAACAGGACATGAAACAACAGACTGGTTCCAAATTGGGAAAGGAGTACATCAAGGATATTGTCACCCTGCATATTTAACTTATATGCAGAGTACATCATGCAAAATGCTGGGCTGGATGAAGCACAAGCTGGAATCAAGAGTGCAGGGAGAAATATCAATAACCTCAGATATGCAGATGATACCACCCTTATGACAGAAAACAAAGAAGAGCTAAAGAGCCTCTTGATGAAAGTGAAAGAGGAGAGTGAAAAAGTTGGCTTAAAACTCAACATTCAGAAAACTAAGATCATGGCACCTGGTCCCATCACTTCATGGGAAATAGATGGGGAAACAACGGAAACAGTGAGAGGCCAGGATTAGATCATGAAATGCCTTAGGCCAAAAATGGCTTTTCTTCTGTCAAGAAAGCCATGTCTGGTTCTCTTTCACAGGGGCCCTCACCCCTATCTGCTCACAGTGCTGCCAGCACAGCTGACATAAGAGGATAGGAATCTAGCAGCCACTGTAAAACTCACATCTGCAGAAGTTTATTCTTCTGACCCTGGTGTTGAATGGAGGATGTCTCTGCCTTGCTTCCAAATCTCTTGCAGTTTGAGCCATTGGCAGAATCTGAACCTTAATGATGTCCTTGCTGGCAAAGGAATCTGGGAAACACAGCTCTTGTGTTTGAGTCTGCAGTGTACTTAAGAGGCTAGAAGTGGGAGGGAATGCATACTGATTATCTTTAAACGATATCAAGCTTTGCAGAGGAGTTGTGATGGTTCATTTCATGTGTCAACTTCTCTGGGTCATGTGTCACCCTTGTCTTTATATTCAGTTGTTGTTTGGTTGCTAGGTCATGTCCAACTTTTCTTGCAAGCCCATGGACTGTAACCTTCCAGGTTCCTCTGTCCATGGGATTTCCCAGACAAGAATACTGGAGTGGGTTGCCATTTCCTTCTCCAGGGGATCTTCCTGACTCTGAGATTGAACCCGCATCTCCTGCATTGCAGGCACTCTTTATCGATGAGCCACAAGGGAAGCTCTACATCTCTATACATAATGAATATATTTGTTCTGTTTCTCTGCAGAACCCCAACTAATAGAAGAGTCAAAGCACCTTGTGTCCTGAGAAGAGTCTTAAAGAGGTTAACTTGAATCCCACTGTGTGAGTCACTGGAAATGCAAAGCTGGGTGGGGACAGGACCTCCCCTCCCAGAGCTCACAGGATGGAGGGGACACACGCAGAGACAGTTTCCTCTGTTGGAAGAGTGTGCAGTTTCTTCAGTTAAGTCTCACTGCAGCAAAGATTTGAAATGACATATCAATGTTATAGCTTGGTTACAGCTGAGTGTTTTATTTAGTAAATAGAGGATAGTACACCCCCAAGACATGAGGGCAGGCCGCCCCTGGAGGAGAGACCTCAACTCATCTTGTCTCCTTCTCTTTATACTTTTTGTCTCCTCCCCCCACCCCAGCTTGCCCTATGCAAATTAGGGCTTGCCTCCATCATCAATCAGGAAGGGTGCATGTTTGTTTCACCTGAGGTTCCCATTCAGGTCCACAGATTTTTCCTTTGTTCCCTTTTCTTGTGCTTTATCTCATTCTTTGCCTTTTAGCTGCTGCCAATTTGGACTCCTTTTTCTATTCTAACTACCTAACACCCCTAAAGTATGGCCATGTTTGCAAAGAAAACTAAACTCACAGTGAAGTAGTAGGGGAGGAATGATTCACATGGCCTGGAGAGTTGGAGTCAAGAAAAGGTTTGAGGATCAATAATCTTTATTTTTGGTGTTGAAAGGTGGCTGCAGTGACTTCCCTCGTGGTCCAGTGGCTAAGATTCCAAGTTCCCAATACAGGGGGCCTGGGTTCGATCCCTAGTCAGGGAACTAGATCTCACACGCTGCAACTACGAATTCGCAAGCTGTGACTTGTGCCACCAAGTAAGACCCAGCACAGCCAAACAAATTAAAAATATATATATATTTTTGAAGGTGACTGCATTCACATGCTGGGGAAAACCAGGACTTGTTCAGAAGAGAAAACAGCCTAAACAAGGCCTGGCAATACTTTCTGCATTTGGAAACACCTGTGGCTCTGAGTACAGGGGTACCTTGTTTTATTGCTCTTTGTAGATATTTTTTTTTTTTAATGAAAGGTTTATGATGACCCTGTGTTGACCAAGTCTATTGGCACCATTTTTATAACAGCATTTTGTCACTTTGGATCTATATCATGTTTTGGTAATTCTCACAGTATTTCTAACACTTTTTTAGGGTTTCCCTGGAGGCTCACATAGTAAAGAATCTGCCTGGATTCAAAACCTGGGTTTAGAAGATCTCCTGGGAAGGGAATGGCTACCCACTCCAGTATTCTTGCCTGGAGAATTTCATGGACAGAGAGGAGCCTAGGGGTGGCACAGTCCGTGGGGTTGCAAAGAATTGGACAAGACTGGGCGATTAACACTTTCACTTTCAAATTTTTTCATTGTTATTACATTTGTGAGGGTGATCTGTGATATTGATCTTTGATGTGACTATTTGATGTGACTATTGTAATTGTTTTGAAGCCATGAACCACGCCCATATAAGGAGTGAACTTAATGGATGGATGTTGTGTGTGTGTGTTCTGACTGTTCCATTGGCCGATCATTGTCCCTTTCTCTCCCTCTCTCTGGGCCTTTCTGTTCCCTGAGACACAACAGTATTGAAATTAGGCCAATTCATAACTCTTTAAAGGCCTTTAAGTTTTCAAGTGAAAGGAAGAGTTATACATCTTTCACTTCAAAGCAAAAGCTAGCAATGACTAAGCTCAGTGAGGAAGGTGTGTTGAAAGCCATGATAGTCCAAAAGCCAGGCCTCATGGGCCAAAGGAAAAGTTATTGAAGGAAATGAAAAGCATTAATTACTCCAGTGAACACACAAATGAGAAGAAAGTAAAACAGCCTTATTGCTGATGTGGAAGAAGTTTTAATGGTCTGAATAGAAGATCAAACCAGCTCTAACATTCCCTTAAAGTGAAAGTGAAAATGAAGTTGCTCAGTCATGTCCGACTCTTTGCCCTGTGGACTCCTCCGCCCCTGGGATTCTCCAGGCAAGAATACTGGAGTGAGTTGCCATTTCCTTCTCCAGAGGATCTTCCCAACCCAGGGATCGAACCCAGGTTTCCTGTATTGCAGGCAGACACTTTAACCTCTGAGCTACCAGGGAAGCCCAACATTCCCTTAAGTCAAGGCCTAATCCAGAGAAAGGCCCTATTGCTCTTCAGTTCTGTGAAGGCTGAGAGTGGTGAGGAAGCTGCAGAAGAAAAGTGTGAAACTAGCAGAGGTTGGTCCATGAGGTTTAAGGAGAGATGACATCTCTGTAATGTAAAAGTACAAAGTGAAGCAATTAGTGCTGATGTAGAAGCTGCAGCCAGTTATCCATAAGATCTAGCTCAGACCATTAATGAAGGTGGTTATGCTAAACAACAGGTACTCCATGTAGATGAAATAGCCTTCTGTTGGAAGAAGATACCATCTAAGACTTTCATAGCTAGAGAGCAGTCAGTGAGCTAGAGAGTCAATGCCTGGCTTCAGTGCTTCAAAGGGGCTGACTCTCTTATTAGGGAATAATGCAGGTGGTGACTTGAGGCTAATCCTCATTTATCGATTTCCCCAAATCCTAGGGCCCTTAATAATTATGCTAAATCTGCTCTGCTTGTGCTTTATAAATAGAACAAAACCTAAATAGAACAACACTCAGATAGTACATCTGTTTGAAACATGGTTTATTGAATATTTTAAGCCCACTGTTGAGATCTACTGCTAAGAAAAAAAAAAAGATTCCTTTCAAAATATTCCGCCTCATTGACAATGCACCTGATCAGCCAAGAGCTCTTATGGAAATGCACAATGAGATAAATTTTGTTTTCCTACCTGCTAATACAACATCCATTCTGCAAGGAGTTATTTCTATTTCTTAGTCTTATTAGTTAGGAAATACATTTCATAATGCTGTGGATCCCAGAGATAGTGATGGATCTGGGCAGAATTATTGGAAAACCTACTGGACCTGGAGAAGGTAATGGCAACCCACTCCAGTATTCTTGCCTGGGAATTCCCGCATACTGAAGAGCCTGGTGGGGGTCGCACAATCCATGGGGTCGAAAAGACTTGGACATGACTTAGCAACTAAACAACAATAGTAATATCTATTACTTTATTCATGTGGAATAAGTTCTTAAAACCAGAGTTGATGGGTTAAGGAGCCTATGTACTGGTTATTTTGGTAGATATTATAAAATTTATTCTCCATTTGAAGTTGTTTGTTTTTGGCATTTTGATAGAGAAAAATACATCTTGGTACTTTTTCTCTTATCATGAATATTTTAATCTTTATCTTATTATGCATGAGTTGAATATATATTAATATGTTTAAGAGCAAAAAAAAAAAAGGCTACTGAAAAGGATGAACTGTTCTTGACTCTATTAAGAACATTTGTGGTTTGTGGGAAGAGGTCAAAATATCAACATGAATAGGAGTTTGGAAGAAGTTGATTCCAATCCTTATGGATGACCTTGAGGGATTCAAGACTTTAGTAGAGGAAGTAACTGCAGCTGTGATGGAAGTACTAAGAGAATTAGAAGTGGAAACTGAAGATGTGACTAAATTGCTGCAATCTCATAATCACTTGAACAGATGAGGAACTCCTTCTAGGAAATGAGAAAATTAAGTGGTTTCTTGAGATGAAATCTACTCGCAATGAAGATGCTGTGAAGACTGTTGAAATTATAACAAAGGATTTGGAATATTACATGAGCTTATTGATGAAAAAGCGGCAGGGTTTGTGAGGACTGACTTCAACTTGCAGAGAGGCTTTCCTGTGGGTAAAACACCATTGGAAAGCAATGCATGCTACAGAGAAATCAGTCATGAAAATAAGAGTTAATTGATGTGGCAAATTCATTGTTGTCTTATTTTAAGAAGATGTCACAGCCACCCCAGCCTTCAGCAACCACCATCCTGATCAGTTAGCAGCCATCAACATCAAGACAAGACCCTCCACCAGCAAAAAAATTATGATTTGTTGAAGGCTCAGATGATAGTTCACATTTTTTAGCAATAAAGATTTTTTCAATTAAGGTATGTACCTTAGTTTTTAGACATAATGCTTTTGTACACATCATACAACAGTCTACTAATAGAACTTTAAAAAATGACTTAATTTTTGGCTGTGCTGAGTCTTCACTGCTGCGCAGGCTTTTCTCTAGCTTCAGCGACTGGAGGCTACCCTCTAGTTGCAGTGCTAGGGCTTGTGGTGGCTTCTTTTGTTGCAGACCATGAGCTCCAGGGCATACGGGCTGCACAAGTTCTGGCAAGTGGGCTCAATAGCTGTGGTTCCCAGGCTCTAGAGCGCAGGCTCAGTAGTTGTGGCACATGGGCTTAGCTGCTCCAAGGCATGTGGGGTCTTCCTGGATCCGGGATTGAAGCCGTGTCTCCTGCATTGACAGGCGGATTCTTTAAAACTGAAGAACAGGAAAAGTGTGTGAGTCACTCAGTAGTGTCCTCTTTGCCACCCCATGGACTGTGGCCCACCAGGCTCCCCTGTCCATGGAATACTCTAGGCAAGAATACTGGAGCTATTCCCTTCTCCAGGAGATCTTCCCGACACAGGGATCCAACCTGCGTCTCCTGCATTACAGGCAGACTCTTTACATCTGAGCCACCAGGGAAGCAGAAACCCAATATAACTTTGAAATGCACTGGGAAACCAAAAAAATCTGTGGGACTTGCTTGATTACAATATCCGTTTTATTGCGGTGGTCTCAGAGGTGTGTCTATAGTCATTGCCTTAGGTGCTCAGGTGCTGTGTGGTCGGAAAAGACGCAGCATAGTTGGCAGCCCAGATCGTGACTGATGGGTGTCCCTGTCAACCACCAGCAGTGGAAAGGAGCGGGAGAGTGGCACCTGGGGGCCCCTTTGGAACTCAGTAGTGTAGGGCTTGGGGAGCAGTGCTGGGCTCAGGAAACAGGCTGGAGAGAATCTTCTAAGCCAGGACTCTCCAGGGGAATGACTTCACAGGGTTGCCTCCAGTATCTTCCTCCCCGACAGACATTCAGTCCTTCAGTGTAGTTAATCCACCTCCTAATACCACTTTATGCTTATTGCCTCTCATATTCTAAACTTCCAACAAGTAAATGATCTTTCTCATTTTCCAGTTCCAAATCCATCCACCAAATTAGCAGTTCCTAGGGTGTGGCTGTCCCAGCTGGCACAGCACTGAAACATGGGTTGAATTTTTTTTCCATGGATCATTTATAGCTCTGAGCAGATCCTATAGGTGACCAGGCCCTGACCCTGGCTGGCCCAAAGTCCCCACTGATTTCATGTGACCAGACATTCAAAAATCCTGAAGAAAAACAGGCTTAATTGTAACTGAAAAATGAAGGTAAAACAGATCATTCAAAGTGATGACTGCAGAGAACAGAGCCCACTAAGGTCATTCACTGTCAAAAACCCTGGGAAATGGGTATGATTATGCCCATTTTACAGATGACACATCTGAGTCCTACTTAGGTAGAAAGTGGTCTAACCCTCCTTTGCTTCCAAGTCTAATGCTCTTCCCAGTAATCTACATGGCAACTCCCACATGTGGTAGCCCTTGTTCCAGGTCTTCTTTGATGCTTATTCTTGGAAGAAAATCCAAATAGGGATACTTTTGATGGTGACCAGGGCTTCCCTGATGGCTCAGCTGGTAAAGAATCCACCTGCAATGCGGAAGATCTGGGTTTGATCCCTGGGTTGGGGAGATCCCCTGGAGAAGGGAATGGCTACCCACTCCAGTATTCTGGCCTAGAGAATTTCATGGACTGTACAGTCCATGGGGTTGCAGAGTCAAACATGACTGAGCGACTTTCATGTTCACTTTTGATGGTGACAGTAAAATGTCAGGACAGTAGATGTAAACCTGTCTCAGTTAAACTGGGCTGTAAGGTCACTCTGTAGTAAGCAGAGTTTGATATGCATGGGGGAAAAAAGATGTGTGCATGTCAATTACCTGAAAAAGGTATGAGACGATTTGTCCTCGGAACAACCTGGGGAGAGGATATAGACTAGCTCCAGACACGCCAGGGAAGAGCCCCCCTGCATCACATACTTCTTCCAAACAAGTGGTTCGAGATCATGTATGGAAAGATCCCACCAGGATGCCAAGCTTCCTGCCCGGCAGCCCCCTCCCTCGCTCAGATCGCTTCTTCTCCCTGCTGTAATCTCTATTAATATTCTGGTCTGAACTGCGTCCTGAAAGGAGGCAGCAGGAAGCTCTGCCTGGATTAGCCAGGCAGAGTGAGACTCTCAGGGGACAAAAGACATCCAAATCTCACAGGTGTGGGCTGAATCCCAAGTCTGCTTGGCAGGAGCAGAGCTCCAGAGGTTTCCAGGGATACCTACATCCTCTTTCTCTCTCACACACACACATACACAGTCACACACTCAAGCACAAAATTTCGCCTTTAAGTTTGAGAAGTCAGTTGCACAAGAACATAATGGAGAATATCAAACCTCATTGGAAAACACATGGAGGGTCCCACCTCATTCCTTGTATAACGTGAGTGGTCTGGGTGATATGTTTGCTAAAAACAGTAATTCCAGGACTTCCCTGGTGGTCCAGTGGTTAAGAATCCACCTTCCAATGCAGTGGTTATAGGTTCAGTCCCTGGCCTGGGGAATTAAGATCCCATAGGCTGCCGGGCATCTAAGTCTGTTCTCTGGATCCCAGGTGCCAAAACTAGAGAGCCTGAATGCTACAACTAGAGAAGCCTGCACCACAATGAAGAGCCATGGGCTGCAACTAAGGCTGGATGCAGTCACATTAAAAAATTAAAAAAAAAAAAAAATCCCCCCCAAAACGCAAAACAGCAATGCCATCAAAGGAACCATCCTAAGATTTGGCATCATGAAACCTAGGTTAGGTTTCTATCTTTGATGCCTTTATCTGTGTCAGTCTGAGAAAGTCAGCTTAGTTCTCTGAGATGCAGTTTCATCATTTATAAAATGAGAAAAATATTTAGTTCACCGATTGTTGAAGGATCCACTGGCCACACCTATAAGAAGACATGATAAATTCTAGTATTAACTCATGTGTGTGATGCGATGATGAGGATGACAATGATAAAAGATAATGATGGGGTATTCCCTGGTGATCCAGTGGTTAGAACTCCCAGCTTTCATTCCTGAGGGCTCAGGTTCAATCGCTGTTTGGGGAGTAAGACTTCCCTCATAGATCAGTTGGTAAAGAATCCATCTGCAATGCAGGAGATGCTGGTTTAATTCCTGGATTGGGACGATCCGCTGGAGAAGGGATAGGCTACTCACTCCAGTATTCTTGGGCTTCCCTGTAGCTGAGCTGGTAAAGAATCTGCCTGTAGTGCAAGAGATGTGGGTTTGATCCCTGTTTGGAAGATCCCCTAGAGAAGGGAAAGGCTACCCACTCCAGTATTCTGGACTGGAGAGTTCCATGGACTGTATAGTAGATGGAATCGCAAAGAGTTGGACCTGACTGTGTGACTTTCACTTTCACTTTGGGGAGCTAAGATCCTACAAGCCAAATGGTAAAATAGAAAGAAAAAAAAGTTGATGACTAAAGATGATGGTGAGGAAGCTGTTGGTGATGATGATAATAAAAGTAATGGTGTTGATGGCAATGATGAAGATGATGATGGAGAGAAAGGTGAAAACACTAAAGGTTGGGGAACCACTTGAGAGTCGTTTTCAGACAGTTGAATAATTTTCAGAAGTACAAAGAGTAGGTAAATCTGTTTGACTCTAGATGAACACAAGGGAAGGAAAGTCTACGTTTCTTGAGCACTTGCTGTGTTCCAGGGTTGCCAAGAGCTGTCACAATCTTCCCTTGCTTCACCGTCACGGTGACTCTGCAAAGTCTCCACATCAGTCTTAGCAAAGGCAAAGTGATTTACCCAAAGTCATACAGGCTAAAAAGCATGGCAGAATCCAGCTTGACTTTGAATTGGTTTTGTAAACTTTTAATCTTTATATTTGGACTTCCCAGGTAGCCGTGGTGATAAAGAATCCGCCTACTAATACAGGAGACATAAGAGGAATGGGTTTGATCCTTGCGTCGGGAAGATCCCCTGGAGGAGAAAATGACAACCCACTCCAATATTCTTGCCTGGGAAATTCCATGGACAGAGGATCATAGTGGGCTACAGTCCATGGGGTCGCAAAGAGTCCGACATGACTGAGCAACTGAGCATAATCTTTATATTCATCACTTCCTCATATAAGGAAGACTGTTTTTCATGCCAGCAGAATGAGTATGCTCTAGAGGAATAAGAAAAACATCACTGGAGTACCAGAAGATATTCCAACATCCACTTAGGAGGGCTATCACCTGGCAGGTTGAGCCAGATCACCTTCTGATGATATCAGCTCTGTGACTTTAGAACATAGATGTATGCATATGTCCATAATGTCCTACTGACACTCTGTACTCCCTGGACTGACCAGTTGCTTTCATCTCTTTTGGCAGTATAAGATGATGGTTAAGATCAGAGATTCTGGAGTCGCAGCCATCTGGGAGCAGGTCCCAGCTTCATATTGTATAGACAGATATGGAAAGGCCCAGAGAGGGTATCAGACTTGCCCAAGGATGCATAGTGACTTAGGCAGCAACACCTGGTGCAGAATCCAGGTGTCCTGATTCATCACTTTCTTCCCTAAGAGTCCAAAGCCTCCTTCACAGATGTCAATAGATGCTGTCTGCACTGCCTCTCAAAGGACACACTGACACATTTACCCAGCTCCTCCCTCCTTACCTAACCAGTGGGTTCATGGTCACATGGGTGACCAGACACCCTGTGGATTCCATCTGCTTCAAATAGCTCATCATTGGCTTGGCTCCTTTCTCCGAATCAACCAGAATCCTGGGAAACTGACAAGGGTGCTCCTCTGAAGGCAGACAGTAGTATGTGTGTGTGTGTGTGTTGCTGAGATTGTGGTGGCAACTGGTCTACCCAGGTGATCTTATTGACATGTCAACCACAGCTGGGCAGAGTAAGTGGGGTGGGGATAATTATCTCTTGTTGACAGATGAAGTCACTGAGGTTCTCTGGGGTTATGTGCCTGTCCCTCCCCTTTGTGGGCCTAGGTTTCTTCCCCTGATCCTAAGGTCTTTTTCAGCTCTAACAATCAATGCCTTTGTAATTTGCCCAAGTTTACAAAACTATTTAGAAGCAAGGTCAAAACTAAGAAAGAAGTCTTGGGTCTCCTAGACCAGAAATCTTTTTAATGCTAATTGTATTAGTTTTGTTGTTGTTTAGTCGGTAAGTCATGTCTGACTCTTTTTGTGACCCTATGGATTGTAGCCTGCCAGACTCCTCTGTCCATGGGATTTTCTAGGAAAGAATACTAGAGTGGGTTGCCATTTCCTTTTCTGAAAGATCTTTCTGATCCAGGAATCGAACCCATGTCTCCTGCATTGGTAGGTGGATTCTTTACCACTAAGCTGCCTGGGCTTCGTTTAGGGCTGCTGTAAAAAAGCTGCAAAATGGACAGCTTAAAATAAGAGAAAGTTATCTTCTCATAGTTCTAAAGGCTAGAAGTTTGAAATCAAGATGTTAGCAGGGCCATGCTCCTTCTTCAACCTCAAGACAAAGGTCCTTCTTGCCTCTTCCAGCTTATGGTAGCTCTAGGGTTTCATTGGTTTGTGCCAGCATCACTCCAATTACTGTCTCTGTCTTTGTATGGCCACCTTCCCTCTAGGTTTGTGTCTTCACAAGGGGTTCTCCACCCTGTGTACATCCGTGTCCAAATTTCTCCTTCTCATAAGGACATATGCCATATTGAATTAGGGTCCATCCAAACGCCCTCATCTTAGATTGATTATATCTACAAAGGCCCTATTTCCAAATAATGTCACATTCATGGGTACTGGGAGTTAGGACTCCAGCATAACTTTGAGGGGACTCAATCCAACCCATGACACTAATAATAGCTCACCTTGAAAAAAAGACTTCCTTTTGCCAGGCTTTTCTACAAGGATTATCTCACTTAATAGAAAATAGGCATTATTGACACTGAAGATGGTGGCCATGTGGGAAGGTAGCTCTGGGGTTCGATTGTCAGACATGTGGGTGCATTCCTTGGGACATTTCTGCTTTTGTAGACCTTATACCATGCTCTTGCTGTCACCCAGCATGCATGCTACTGTAAGGGTACAGCTGTTATCAATGGAGCATTCAAAGAACTAAGCCTTAACGACTTTAAATTTTTTAAATAAATTAATTAATCAATTTTTGGCTGTGCTGGGTCTTCATTGCTGCTCGTGAGCTTTCTCTACTTGTAGCAGCAGGGCCTACTGTTCATTTCGGTGCATGAGCTTAGTTCCATCAGCAGCAGGTAGAATCTTTCCAGAGCAGGGATTGAACCCATGTCCCCTGCATTTGCAGGCAGATTCCTAACCACTGGACCACCAGGGAAGTCCAAGCCTTGATGACTTTAAGGGGAAATATTTGGTGCTCTTCTTCTATCCTTCGGATTTCACCTCTGTATGTCCTATAGAAATTACTGCTTTTAGTGACAAAGCCAATGAATTTCATGATGTAGAATCATTGCAGTGTCAGGTAGATTCCCACTTCAGCCACCTGGCCCAGATAAATACACTGAGGAAGAATGGTAGTTTGGGCCACATGAACATCATGCTCTTGTCAAATGTGACTAAACAAACTTCCTGAGATTAGGGTGTGCTATTTGTTAGAAAGTCCTGTCCTTGCACTAAGAGGTCTCTTCATAATTGACCCCAATGGAGTCATCAAGCCTTTGAATGTCAATGATCTCCCAGTGGGCCCAAGTGTGGGAGAGACCCTAGCTTAGTGAAGGCATTCCAGTTTGTGGAATCCCATTGAGAGCTGCCTAGCTAGCTGGATACTGGATTCTCCTATAATCCAACTCCATTTGATTGCTTCCAAGAAATACTTTGAGAAGGTTAATCAGTAGACCATCCCATGTACACCTATAGCTTGTCACACCAGAAAAGAACTTTAAACATTTCAAAGATATTGTTTACAGAAGGCAAAAATCAAATCACACTTGTAGTCACAAATATTACTCTATATGTTCTGTTTTTATAACATGACCTAGGTTTTTTTTTGAGGGGGCTTCCCAAGTGGTGCCAGTGGTAAAGAACCCACCTGCCAGTGCAGGAGACATAAAAGATTTGGGTTCCATCCTTGGGTCGAGAAGATCCTTTGGAGAAGGGTATGACTACCCACTCCAGTATTCTTGCCTGGAGAACCCCATGGACTGAGGAGCCTAGTGGGCTGCAGTCCATAGGGTTGCAAAGAGTCGGACACAACTGAAGTGACTTAGTGTGCATGCATATAGGTTTTTAAAATGTGGTTATTTATTAAGGCAAGGAGTGCCTAATTGGCAATGTATAGATTTCTGGCTGGTTTCCATTCTTGGATCATGCCTTCCTTGGGAAAAAGAATCAAGTCTTTTTTCTCAACCTTACTTGAACCTTTGTATACTAGAGTGGTACAACTGGTGTGGAATACTTCTGATCAGGGTCTTGACATTTTTCTTCTTAAATTTCTGTGTATTAAACTAGATTTTCTTTTAAGATCATGGGTTTAAATAGTTGGCATCAGTGGTCTAATTTAACACTCGAAATGAATGTGTACGTGATTGAAGCAAATGTGAATCGTGTTTCTTAAAAAAAAAAACAAAATGGCAAAGCAACTTAACTGATCATTCATGTTTCTCTTCGCTGAGATTTACAGTGTATAGAGTTACTTTACTTATTTTGTTAGCTGAGTTGGTGTCTATGTACATTTCTACTATTGATTAGATGTAATTACAAAGGATTTTTAAAAATTTGAATCATTTATGTGATTGAATCATTGCAATTACTTCCTTTCCTGAACTGTCCAATGTAAAATATATAATAATTTTTTAAATTACTAAAAAGAAAAAAAAGAGGACTTTTCTGGTGGTTCAGTGGTTAAGAATCCACCTGCCATTGCAGGGAACACAGGTTTGATCCCTGGTCCAGAAGATTCCACATGCCATGTGGCAACTAGGCCTTTCTGCTGAAGCTACTGAAGCCTGTGCGCCTAGAGCCTGTGCTCTGAAACAAGAAAAGCCACCACAGTGAGAAGCCCAAATATCCCAACGAAGAGCAGCCCCCACTTGCCACAGCTAGAGACTGTCCATGTGCAGCAATGAAGACCCATCAAAGCTAGAAATTAATCAATAAATTAACTATTAAAAAGATTTTTAAAAAGAAGTAGTCATTATTATTACTTCCCTTTTATGTGTGCAGAGACGGAGCAGAGAAGCTGAGAGACATGGTCAAGGTCAAATAGGTGCTGAGGGGCGGGGCTGGGGGCTGACCCTGCCTCGGCTGAGGCCCCTGCACCCTCCTCCACCAGGCCAGTTCACCTCGCTGTCTTCCGAGGCCCTGTGGTCCCTGAGCTCGTGGTTTCATGTGGGGGTGGCTGGAGAGAAGACAGTCTGTAAGGTAAAGAGGACCAAACATGGTGGGCCTGGTAGTTTTGTTTTCTCAGCTGAGAACGCCAACACACAGTGAGTGAGTCGATATTGAGTCTGGCATCTACCCCTCCGTCCCCTGAGTGGCTGTGGTTTCCCAGAGCAGCCATGGCCCGAGGTGAAGTCCCACAGAGGGAGTGAGCATGACGTGAGTCCCAGGGAGACTGGAACCCTGGGAACTTTACCTCAACTTCTGACTTGGGTGCTGGAGGGGGTGTAGAATGCAGGCGCAGCTGAGCATCCCAGGGAGGCCCAGCATGAAGGGGAGGGGCGGCTGGGGCAGGGCCTGTGGGTTTAGACAGCCCCAGAGTGAGATTCATACCTATGAGCTGTGTGACCTCAGGCAACTCACTTACATCCTTTGGGCCTGACTTTCCTCAACTGTTAATGCAGGTCTGAGCTGTCTCTACTTCAGACAGTGGTGAAGACACATGGTGAATCCACTTTCAGAGCTCAGCCCAGAACCTGGCCCAGAGGATGTGTAGCCAATACCTGGCTGGTATGACAGATTTGGGGATGTGCCAGGAGATGGGAAAGAAAAAGGAGTATTGATCCGTTCAATGAATTTACAGACAAGAAAGTGGCCTTAGCGCATTGAAAACAAACTCAGATTAAATTAAAGACTTGGTGCTAACAGGGAGTCAATAGAGAGGGTCCATGGAGAAACAGAATCCTCAGAAGGATTAAAGGAAGGCAGGAGGGAAGACTGGAACAGGTGGGGCCTATGGAGCTCAACGGCTGAGGGTTCTAGAACTTTTTGCCGGCAGCATTGGCCCTGGGTGATGTTCATCTCTTATGGAGACCTTGTACCAGATGTCTCCTAGGATACCCAAGCTATTCCCTCCCCTTCTCCCTTCCTACAAATCACACAGTATGTCACCACCAACACAAGAACACATGTGCTTGCACACACACATACACCCACACCACCTCTCCACACCACTTTTTGTTTGAAGAACC
This sequence comes from Tragelaphus eurycerus, assembly GCA_935064755.1. NCBI lineage: Eukaryota > Metazoa > Chordata > Mammalia > Artiodactyla > Bovidae > Tragelaphus > Tragelaphus eurycerus. Next base: position 10,577,275 of record CAKXYN010000070.1, on the reverse strand, counting down.
ACCAAGCTTGGATTTTCCCTGAGAAGGGCTTGTCAGTCAAGAAGTGTGTTACCCAGAGCTAATGAGTAACTCAGGAGAGATCAAAAGATAGAAGTGATGCCTTTTATTAAGCTCACAGATTTATTATAAGTGAGTCGGCAGGACCACACAGGCCTCTAGTCCCAGAGCAAGAAAACTGAGTGTGTGTGTGGTCTGCAGCAGTCGAGAGGCAGGGAGACGGCAGTGTGAGCCTAATAAAGGCTGTAATTGGCACCTCTTTCCCCTGAAAAACCAAGCAACCACCTTCTCCCATTGCCAGGTTCCCTCCTCGTGTGGAGGGCTATACATGGTGAGGGGAGAAAGGTGGGGTCAGGGGATGGAGTTTAGCCAGGGAAGGGGTGGGAGACGGGTAGGCAAAGCTTTGGCTGGGTGGCCGTGGCTCTGAAGACACAGGTAACAGAGCAGGGGTCCTTCTTACTGGGAGACTCTCCAGCGGGCAATCAGGAGGTGGGTTTTAAGGTCCCTCCATCCCCTCAGGCTAATCATAGGCATTTAATTCTTACCCTTTTTGTGAAAGGATCATTTCCACAAATTGGTGTCTGGTTCATTATTAGTCCATGGAGAAGGTAATGGCAATCCACTCCAGTATTCTTGCCCGGAGAATCCCATGGACAGATGAGCCTGGCAGGCTACTGTCCATGGGGTCAAGAAGAGTCGGACACAACCGAATGACTAACACACTTATTATTAGTATTACTATTTCATTAGAATAAATACTGTAGATATTTGTTGCAATAGCAACAAATTGTTTTTTAAAAGCTCTAACAGTTGACTTCAGCTCTCACAACCCAAAAGAAAGCAATAGCAAGTGAGTGTGGGTGTGTTGGGGGGGCCCTCTCTGCCCAAGGGTTATGGACAAGCAGGTAATGTTGCCTGGACATTTACAAGATGAACTGAGCAGTTTCTGGACATCTGTTTCTACTTTGACCAGGCCAAGACACTGTACTTACCCTCTCTGAATGACCCCTATGATGTATGAATGATTACTCAGTCTTGTCTGACTCTATGCGACCCCATGGACTATAGCCCACCAGGCTGCTCTGTCCATGCTATTCCCCAGGCAAGAATACTGGAGTGGGTAGCCATTCCCTTCTCCAGGGTATCATCCCAATCCAGGGATCAAACCAGAGTCTCTTGTATTGCAGGAGGACTATGTCTGAGCCACCAGGGAAGCTATGAATGACCCCTAGGAAGAGCCGTATTCAAGGAGGCTCTTCCTTCACAGAACATGGACAGGTCTGGACATGGCCGTGCCACATCTTTGTCATCTGTACAGTGAGAGGGCAGAACCACCTGATGGTGAGTCTCTTCTAGCTTCAGCAACTGAATCAGAGCTGTACAGCAAGGCCCCTCTGTAACTCAAGTACACAGTTCTAGACTTAGCATCCCTCCCCTCCCCATCACAACCCCAGCCCATATTTGCTGCAGTTCTTTCAAGCCTCCTGTATAGCCCCCACCCACTCCCTGACTCCTGCCTCTCTCTCAGCCGTCTCCCCATCTGCCTGGCGCCCACCGCACGCATCAGAGCCTGGCTAATTCTGCTTTGGCAAACCCTCACCCCTGATAATTCCCCCCAGCATTCCTTGGCAGACTCCTCTTCTCAGCAGAGACTTAAGAGCCAAGAGCAGCCGTGAGCTCATGTTCTACTTGGCTTTATTACTTCTAGAAAGCCGGCTTCATGGACTAATGTGCTATTAATTATTGCTGCAAGTAATTGAATCCAAGTTGAATATTCTGAGACAGCTAAAAAAAAACAACCTTCAATGCAGGAGATTCACTTTGAATGCTTTTTTATTGCTTGCTCTGCCTTCAGGTAAAAAATAGAAGGTCGTTGCTGATTGTTAAACAAGGGGGCTTGGTAGACCAGCACAGCGTTAGAAGAGCCTCCAGCGATGGAAGGAATGAAGAACACTAATGTGAACTAGGATTTCATATTTGTTAGCTCATTTAAACATCAGAACAATTGACTTTTATTATTTCCAGCTTCCAGGGGATGGGATTGAAGCTTCAAGAAGGTAAGTCCTGGACATCTCTGTTGTTTCAGTGGCTAAGACTCTGCACACCCAATGCAGGGGACCTGGGTTCCATCCCTGGTCAGGGAATTAAAATCCTGCATGCCACAACTAAGACCCAGTGCAGCCAGATAAATAAAAATAAATATTTTTTAAAAAGAAGAAGAAGGAGATGGTAAGTCCTACAATTAGTGGCAGAACTAGGTTTGGACCCAAGCCTGTCTCACTTCAGACACTGTGTTCTTCCCTGATGCCCATGACCTTTATGTTATGCAAATATAAGGACAAGGACATCAGCCCACAATAAGTATAACTATGAAGGCTTTTCCCTGATTGTGAGTGGCAATACTGACCATTTGTTTCATCAAAAAATAGGGATGGCTGAACATTTTTAGGCTTTAGAGAAAATCACTTAACATTCTGCATAGGTAAGAAAAATTAAAAATAAAATCTAAGTATTACAGTTAGCAAGAAATGATTTTTACTTCGCAATACAGTGATAGAGAAAAATGTGGCAGGGCACATACTTTATGAAGCTTCAGTTTTTAAGAAACATTATATTCTTTAATTTTAAGACCCAATTTTATTTTACTTTATTTATACTTTTTGGCCACATGACACGTGGGACCTTAGTTCCTTTGTCTGGGATTGAACCCAATCCCTTTGCATTATTGGAAGTGCAGTCTTAACCACTGGACCACTAGGTAAGTCCCAACAGAGCTGACTTTTAGAAGTCATTTACTCTCCCATAAGTCCTACTGCCTCTGCTATCTTTTTTTCTTAAGAATCTTACTCTAGAGAAAGCTCTGAATGTTCCTTAATCCTTCAGCTACAGGAATGTGAACATGTGGTTAAGGACCAATTTCTAGAATGCAAAAGCAAATGTAAGTATTTGTTTGAGAACAGAAGGAAATGGCAGCCCACTCCAGTATTTTTGCCTGGAAAATCCCATAGAGAGGGGAACCTGGCAGGCTACAGTCCATGGAATAGCAAGAGTTAGACACAACTTAGTAACTGAACCACTACCAAGGTAGAAACTAAGAGGAACAGTATGAATGTTACAGGATAAAATTTGAACTTTGTAGGGGTGAAAGGTGGAGTGTAGAGAGAAGATAGGAGGGAAGGAAACTTAGAGATTTGCTTCTTTTGGTAGTTTCAACTCACATTTTAGATTAGGCATCAGCAAACTTCAGCCTATGGATCAAATCCCACCCTCTACTTGTATCTGTCTGGTGTATAAGCTAAGAAGGGCTCGCCAGGTCGTACAAGTGGTAAACAACACGCCTGCCAAGGCTGGAGACATAAAGAAGGTGGGTTCGATCCCTGGGTTTGGAAGATCCCCTGGAGGAGGGCATGGCAACCCACTGTAGTATTCTTGCCTGGAGAATCCCATGGACAGAGGAGCCTGGTGGGCTACAGTCAGACACGATTGAAGCGACTTAGCACACACATAAGCTAAAAATTGTTACTGTGATTATTGAAAAAAAATCAACATTGAATAAACAACTCCAAGAGTAAACCATACTGTATGTCAGCTATGGACTCTGTAGGACAGTGATATGTCAATGTAGGTGCATCAGCTGTAACACATGGACCACATTTGGGGGGCATCTTGATTATAGAGGAGGCTGTGCATATGTGGGTAGTGGGGTATATGGGACTCTCTGTACTTCCTTCTCCATTTTGCTGTGAACCTAAAACTGCTCTAGACAAAAAAAAAAAAAAATCTTTTAGAAAATCAAAAGAAGAAGATTTTGTGACACATGAAAATGATGTGAAATTCAAATGTCAGTGTCCATAAATGAAGTTTTATTGGAACACAGCTGTGCACATTTGGTTGTGTATTGCCTGTGGCTGCTTTTATACTTCAACATCAGAAATGAGAAGTTTCTACAGAGACTGAAATATTTACTATCCAGCCCTTTACAGTAAAACGTTTGCTGACATCTGCTTCAGAGAGTTTCTGCTCTTAACCATGTCCCCCATTCCCTTTCCCCTCTCTATCTTGCTCATCTTTCTACTTGCCTACCATCCCCTTTACCATTAGGAAAGAAAAAGAAGGAAGGAGCTGAAGATTGCATTCAAAGTAAGAGGGTGTTGAACTTGATAATGCTTGATTTCTTTCTTGCTCAAGCAGAAAATTTTTGTCATCTGAAAATTTCATCTTCTGATTCAGACTCTTAGCTTAGATAGACACTGTGTTCATCAATCAGATCCACATTCATCCCTCACATGGTCATGCCAGATAAATGATGTTGTAATGAATACGTAGATATCAGACTCTGCTAGATGTATGAGCCAAGGGCTGAACAAAAAAGTCAAGGTAAAATAATTGTCAAAATAATTTGAGCTCCTGTCTCAAATCTTAAGAAAAGAGAAAGAGAGAGAAGGAAGAGGAAGGGCCGAATAATCTGCAGAGATGTCGGATTACATCATCATTCTATGACCCTTCTGAGGTTGGCAGAGCCTTCCCTGGGGGACACTGATGGATGCCGCAACTTGAATCTGTGCTGGAAGAGAATCTCTTTTCATTTACAACGTGCTGTGGTTGTCACTGCTTTCAAAGAACTACAACTCTGTGTGTGTGTATATATGCCTGTGTGTGCTTAGTCCTGTCTGACTCTTTGCAACCCCATGGACTGTGGCCCATCAGAGTGTGGCTCCTCTGTCCATGGAATTTTCCATGCAAGAATACTGGAGTGGGATGCCATTTCCTCCTCCAGGGAATCTTTCTGAATCAGGGATCAAACCTGTGTCTCTTGAATCTCCTACATATGTAGGCAGATTCTTTACCACTACTCCACCTGGGAAGCCCATCCATGTGCTACAGTTCTACTGTCTGTCTTGTTCCTGCTACTGGGCAGGGGTACAGGGACAGGTGTGAGGAGCGGGAAGACCATTCTGGTCCCCTAACTCCAGGAGAAGAGCCACTCGTATGTCCTTCTCAGGGCCCAACACTCTGAGATGCTTCTCTGCATGATGATGGTTGGATGGCATGATTGACTCAATGGACATGAGTTTGAGCGAACTCCGGGAGATAGTGAAGGACAGGGAAGCTTGGGTGCTACAGTCCATGGGGTCACAAAGAGTTGGACATGACTTAGTGACTGAACAGCAACAACAACCCAGCTTGGTTTTCACTGTGCCTCCTTAGCTTGGTTGGCACTCTGAGAGTCCCACCTCTTGTTGCTTCTCAAGGACTTGAGTTCCTTCTGATGGTTAAATGACTTTGGCATTTTAGACTTTCTTACTCATTATCTGTGGACCTACTCTACTGGGGCTTCTTTCCTCCCCAACCTCCACACAATAGAAATCCTCAAGTTTCATCTTCACTCACATAGTTTTCCTGGGAGACTCCTTTCTTCCAAGAGCAAAAATATTTATTTTATACTGATGACTCCAAAATCTATTCTTAGTTAGTCCTGGTCCTTCATTAGGGTAACCAGTGTATGTTTCCAAAGCTCTTGTATATTCACTTATTAATTATTCATTGAGAACTTGCCCTGTTCCATCACTATATTGAACACCTCGGGTCAGTGTTACCCTATGTAATTATGTAGCTACGAGTAGCTACAGTAGCTATGAGCCCTGTCCTCAGGGAGAAAGAAGACAAGAGATACCCAAAGGATGACGCAAAACATAATGAGCACTGTGATAAGTGCCTGGAAAAAGGTACATGGTGCTGTGAAGGTGCATAGCAAGAGGACATAATATTGGACTGTCCTCGTGGTCCCGTGGTTAAGAATCTGCCTGTTGATGCAGGGGACATGAGCTTGATCCCCGCTCTGGGAAGACTCCATATGCTATGGGGCAGCTAGGCCCATGTGCCACAATTACTGAGCCTGTGCTCCAGAGCCTGAGAGCCACAACTACTGAGCCCACGTGCTACAACTGCTGAATCTGTGCTCCCTACAACAAGAGGTGCCACCACAATGAGAAGCTTGTGTCCTCAACTAGAGAGTAGCCCCTGCTCACCCCAGCTAGAGAAAGCCTTCACACAGCAAGGGAGACCCAGTGCAGCCAAAACCAAAATAAATAAATAAGAGGCATGATATTATTTGGAGGGGGTTAGGGACTTTACCAGGAAACGAATTACAAGCTAAAGTCTGAAAAACTAAAAAGAGTTAACAAGATAAAGTAGAGAATGTTTGGGCTAGCAGGAATAAAGTGAGTAAAAACCCCAGAAGATGGGAAGGAGCATGATGGACTCAGGAAGAAGTCCATGGTGGCTGGTGGCTGGAGTATTTTAGAAAAATGGGGAAGAGTTTTCAGTTGCTGCCAGAAAGACAGGCTACAGAAAGATACTATGCAGTTTTCTTTTGATCAATTAGATCAGCTTTGATCAATTAGATCAATTTTGATTGGCTGCATATAACAGAAACATCTTAAATTGGCTTAATAAAGAAGAAAATGTATTGTCTTGTGTAACTGGAAGCCATATGCACAAACAGGCTTGAGAACTGACTTCATCTAATGGCTGTGTTAGTTAAGAATTGCTGTGTACCAAATTATCCCTGAAATTAGGCAGCTGAAAACAACATTTATTATCTCACAGTTTATCTAGGTCAAGAATCTAAGGGTGGCTTGGTTGTATTTCTCTGACCTCTCATGGGGCTGCAGCCAGGGTACCAACCAGGGCTCCAGTCATCCCAAGACATGACTAAGACTGAAAGACCTGCTTCCAAGATCAGTTGAGTGGCTTTGGCAGTGGTTATTCAGTTCTCCAAGGCAGTTAGGTTGAGAAACTTGGTTCTTCACCATCTGGGCCTCTCCATAGATTTGTTGTTATTGTTCAGTTGCTCATTCTGACTCTTTGCAACCCCATGGACTGCAGCACACCAGGCTTCCCTGTCCTTCACCATCTCCTGAAGTTTGCTCACACTCATGTCCATTGTGTTGGTGATGCCATCCAAGTATCTCATCGTCTGTCATCCCCTTCTCCTCCTGTCCTCAGTCTTTCTCAATATCAGGGTCTTTTCCGATTAGTCAACTCTTCACATCAGGTGGCCAAAGTATTGGAGCTTCAGCATCGTCCTTCCAATGAATATTCAGGACTGATTTCCTTTAGGATTGACTATTTTGATCTCCTTGCTGTCCAAGGGATACTCAAGAGTCTTCTCCAACACCAAAGTTCTAAGGCATCAGTTCTTTAGCACTCAGCCTTCTTCATGGTCCAGCTCTCACATCTGTACATGACTGCTGGAAAAACCATAGCTTTGACTATATGGACCTTTGTCAGCAAAGTGATATCTCTGCTTTTTAATATGCTGTCTAGTTTTGCCATAGCTTTTCTTCCAAGGAATAAGAGTCTTTTAATATCGTGGCTGCAATCACCATCTGCAGTGATTTTGGAGCCCAAGAGGTTTGTGAGGTTTGTGTGCAGCATGAAAGCTTGTTTCACCCAGTGGAAATGAGCTGAGACACAGAGAAAGAAAACCTGAGGTGGAAGTTGCAGTCCTTTTATCATTTAATATCAGAAATGATACACCACCACTTCTGCCCTATTCTGTGCATTAGAAGAGAGTCTCTAGGTTCTGCCCATACTCAAGGGGAGGAGATTACCCAATGGCATGAATCCAAGAGGCAGGGGCCAAGGAAGGGGTGCAGATTAGAGGTCTGCCCACCACAGAGCTCCATCTATGCTCTTCTTTGCATCACTGCTTATCAGGGTGGAAACAAGATGGCTATATGATTGAAGAGTTTTACCTCCATGCAAGACTGCATCCTAAGGAAGAGAACAAGATATGCTGTCCTAGAAAATAATCACTTTCCTAGAAGTCTCCTCCAAAATTCCCTCCATGTCCCAGTGCTTCACTTGATGAATCATGACTGATTTAAGTCAGTCATGGTAATTCCATTTTCCTTTGCCATATTTTCACATTACCAGGTTCTACTGTACTTATAAAGGGCCCAGTGACACAGTACTGATGTGTGACATGTAAGAGAAAGTCTGCTGGGAGGCTTTTGGGGGATATTTATTTGCTTATAAAAGGAGATGATCAGACTTCCCTGGTGGTGCAGTGGATGAGAATTTGCCCGCCAATCAGGGGACATGAGTTTGATCCCTGGTCTGGGAAGATTTCACATGCCGAGGAGCAACTAAGCCTGTGGACCACTGCTGAAGCCTAAGTGCTCTAAAGCCCACGTTCCATAACAAGAGAAGCCTGCACACAGCAACAAAGAGTAGACCCTGCACCACAAGTAGAGAAAGTCATACAAAACAATGAAGACCTAGCACAGCCAAAATTAATATAAATAATTTTTTTTTTTTAAAAAAAGAAGACTATCATTTGAAGCAATGCCCCACTCACCAACTTCCCCAGGCTTCCTACTTTTAAATATGGTTGTAACATCTGGTGCTATAGCAGTCTTCCTGTGCTCATGAGGTGACAGATGGGAGGGCCAACAGCCAACATTCTGAAGATGAGAGCAGAAAGATCATGGGTCTTTGACAACATTGTAGAACAACTACATTAAACAAGGAACATGTATGAGTTGATTAAAGGTCTTTATTGCTTAGGCTACGGTGAGTCAGTTGCTCTATTGCTTGCATCTCAACATAGCCTGTGAGTATGACTCATTGCTCAGTTGTGTCTGATTCTTTGTGACACTTTGGACTGTAGCTTGCCAGGCTCCTTTGTCCATGGGAATCTCCAGGCAAGAATACTGGAGTGGATTGTCATGCCTTCCTCCAGGGGATCTTCCTCACCCAGGAATTGAACTTGTGTCTCCTGCACTGCAGACAGATTGTTTACCTGCTGAGCCATAGGGAAACCCTCAACACAGCCTAGCTGATAACATTTCTCATAGGAGTAAGGTAGAGGGTTGCTAAGCAACCAAGAATATCCTTCAGAGACCATGTTAAGAATTGAGGTCTTTATTCTAGAAACAGTCAGATTCGTGTTTTTGAAAAATTAGAGGGTAATTGGAGAGGAGGACAATAGAACAGAAGCAGAGAAAGGGTAGGAGGTGATTAGGGTATCCAGGAGAAAGGTCCTTGTCTAATGTTTGGGACAAATGAAAGCAGGACTTGCACTGGAAGCAGAAAAGGGATGGAGGTTGAGAGGAGTGCACAAAGTTGAAGCAACCATGAGGGAAACTCTATAGGAAAGTCTTTTCACTTTCATGCATTGGAGAAGGAGATGGCAACCCACTCCAGTGTTCTTGCCTGGAGAATCCCAGGGACGGGGGACCCTGGTGGGCTGCCATCTATGGGGATGCACAGAGTCGGACACAACTGAAGTGACTGAGCAGCAACAGCAGCAATCTTGTATGAAAAATATGAAAAGGCAAAATGATAAGATATGGAAAGAGGAACTCCTCAGGTCAGTAGGTGCCCAATACGCTACTGGAGATCAGTGGAGAAATAACTCCAGAAAGAATGAAGGGATGGAGCCAAAGCAAAAACAATACCCAGTTGTGGATGTGACTGGTGATAGAAGCAAGGTCCGATGCTGTAAAGAGCAATATTGCAAAGGAACCTGGAATGTCAGGTCCATGAATCAAGGCAAATTGGAAGTGGTCAAACAAGAGATGCCAAGAGTGAACGTCGACATTCTAGGAATCAGCAAACTAAAATGGACTGGAATGGGTGAATTTAATTCAGATGACCATTGTATCTACTACTGCAGGCAGGAATCCCTCAGAAGAAATGGAATAGCCATCATGGTCAACAAAAGAGTCCAAAATGCAGTACTTGGATGTAATCTCAAAAACAACAGAATAATCGCTGTTCATTTCCAAGGCAAACCATTCAATACCACAGTAATTCAAGTCCATGCCCCAACCAGTAACACTGAAGAAGCTGAAGTTGAACTCAGTTCTATGAAGACCTACAAGACCTTTTAGAACTAACACCCAAAAAAGATGTCCTTTTCATTATAGGGGACTGGAATGCAAAAGTAGGAAGTCAAGAAACACCTGGAGTAACAGGCAAATTTGGCCTTGGAATACGGAATGAAGCAGGGCAAAAACTAATAGAGTTTTGCCAAGAGAACGCACTGGTCATAGCAAACACCCTCTTCCAACAACACAAGAGAAGACTCTACACATGGACATCACCAGATGGTCAACACCGAAATCAGATCAATTATATCCTTTGCAGCCAAAGATGGAGAAGCTCTATAGAGTCAGCAAAAACAAGACCAGGAGCTGACTGTAGCTCAGATCATGAACTCCTTATTGCCAAATTCAGACTGAAATTGAAGAAAGTAGGGGAAACCACTAGACCATTCAGGTATGACCTAAATCAAATCCCTTATGATTATACAGTGGAAGTGAGAAATAGATTTAAGGGACTAGATCTGAGAGATAGAGTGCCTGATGAACTATGGACTGAGGTTCGTGACATTGTACAGGAGACAGGGATCAAGTCCATCCCCATGGAAAAGAAATGCAAAAAAGCAAAATGGCTGTATGGGGAGGCCTTACAAATAGCTGTGAAAAGAAGAGAAGCAAAAAGCAAAGGAGAAAAGGAAAGATATAAGCATCTGAATGCAGAGTTCCAAAGAATAGCAAGAAGAGATAAGAAAGCCTTCCTCAGAGATCAGTGCAAAGAAATAGAGGAAAACAATAGAATGGGAAAGACTAGAGATCTCTTCAAGAAAATTAGAGATACCAAGGGAACATTTCAAGCAAAGATGGGCTCAATAAAGGACAGAAATGGTATGGACCTAACAGAAGCAGAAAATATTAAGAAGAGGTGGCAAGAATACACAGGAGAACTGTACCAAAAAAAAATCTTCATGACCAAGATAATCATGATGGTGTGATCCCTCACCTCGAGCCAGACATCCTGGAATGTGAAGTCAAGAGGGCCTTAGGAAGCATCACTACGAACAAAGCTAGTGGAGGTGATGGAATTCCAGTTGAGCTATTTCAAATCCTGAAAGATGATGCTGTGAAAGTGCTGCACTCAATATGCCAGCAAATTTGGAAAACTCAGCAGTGGCACAGGACTGGAAAAGGTCAGTTTTCATTCCAATCCCAAAGAAAGACAATGCCAAAGAATGCTCAAACTACCGCACAATTGCACTCATCTCACACGCTAGTAAAGTAATGCTCAAAATTCTCCAAGCCAGGCTTCAGCAATACGTGAACTGTGAACTTCCAGATGTTCAAGCTGGTTTTAGAAAAGGCAGAGGAACCAGAGATCAAATTGCCAACATCTGCTGGATCATGGAAAAAGCAAGAGAGTTACAGAAAAACATCTATTTCTGCTTTATTGACTATGCCAAAGCCTTTGACTGTGTAGATCACAATAAACTGTGGAAAATTCTGAAAGAGATGGGAATACCAGACCATCTGACCTGCCTCTTGCGAAACCTATATGCAGGTCAGGAAGCAACAGTTAGAACTGGACATGGAACAACAGACTGGTTCCAAATAGGAAAAGGAGTACGTCAAGGCTGTATATTGTCACCTTGCTTATTTAACTTCTATGCAGAGTACATTATGAGAAACGCTGGGCTGGAAGAAGCACAAGCTGGAATCAAGATTGCTGGGAGAAATATCAATAACCTCAGATATGCAGATGACACCACCCTTATGGCAGAAAGTGAAGAGGAACTCAAAAGCCTCTTGATGAAGGTGAAAGAGGAGAGTGAAAAAGTTGGCTTAAAGCTCAACATTCAGAAAACAAAGATCATGGCACCTGGTCCCATCACTTCATGGCAAATAGATGGGAAAACAGTGGAAATAGTGTCAGACTTTATCTTTTTGGGCTCCAAAATCACTGCAGATGGTAACTGCAGCCATGAAATTAACAGACGCTTACTCCTTGGAAGGAAAGTTATGACCAACCTAGATAGCATATTCAAAAGCAGAGACATTACTTTGCCAACAAAGGTTCGTCTAGTCAAGGCTATGGTTTTTCCTGTGGTCATACATAGATGTAAGAGTTGGACTTTGAAGAAGGCTGAGCGCCGAAGAATTGATGCTTTTGAACTGTGGTGTTGGAGAAGACTCTTGAGAGTCCCTTGGACTGCAAGGAGATCCAACCAGTTCATTCTGAAGGAGATCCGCCCTGGGATTTCTTTGGAAAGAATGATGCTAAAGCTGAAACTCCAGTACTTTGGCCACCTCATGCAAAGAGTTGACTCATTGGAAAAGACTCTGATGCTGGGAGGGATTGAGGGCAGGAGGAGAAGGGGACGACAGAGGATGAGATGGCTGGATGGCATCACCAACTCGATGGACATGAGTTTGAGTGAACTCTAGGAGATGGTGATGGACAGGGAGGCCTGGTGTGCTGCGATTCATGGGGTTGCAAAGAGTCGGACATGACTGAGAGACTCAACTGAACTCACCTGAATCTTATAATGATTCAGGGTCTGTTTCTTCTTTTTTCTGAAAATGGTTGAAACGTACACATCCCATAACTTTTTGCTCTTGAGAAGTTCTATTTAGAAGCTTTCAAATACTCAGTTTCATTTTGTTCTTGGCAAATTCTATGTGTCTCTAGTGATTTGCCTATGAAGGCAGGAGTGAATGAATTGGGAGGTGAGATTGAGGATAAATTCTTCTTTATCATTCGATATGTACCTTTGTTGTCATGTAATGATAATACATTATCATTTAGAAATAAAACACATAATGTATTTCAAAAGATCCTCTAGATTTTTAAAGTACTTGCAGGGCATGAGGTGTTTACTTCTGAATGGAATATCTCAATCTTTGAAGAAGCTCTAACTCTTGCAGAATTGCTTAGATTTTTAGGAAAAAGTAATTAAGCTATAAATGGTTCAAGATGCCCATTCTGCCTTATTTTAAAACAGCACTGAATGGATTGAATCTACTTGTCTGATTCATCCTTGAAGTGTAAGTAGAAGCAGGATTAGTTTAGTGATGGAGGTCCCTGGTTTGGAGTTAGCCCATCTGGGTTTCCAATTCTGACTCTGTTACCAGTTCTATGACTTTAAGAAAGTTCCTTAATGTTTCTGAGTCTCAGAGAAATTTCCTGGAACACTGGTGGTATTAATGTGTGTGTGTGTGTGTGTGTGTGTGTGTGTGAGTCTGGGTGGGGCATCCTTCCAGGGGTTTCAGGGAGAAGAGCACATGGCAAGGTGCCTGGAGCCTTGTGGCTGATAGGATGCCATACGATAAACGGTAGTTGATTATTAAAAGTTTTAACAAAATCACTATGGGAACATCTCTTTATTAAGTCTCCTCTGCTCCAGGCTAAACACGTTAAACATTTCATGTGGATAATTCAAAGAGCCCACCGTGTTTATACTGTTTTCTTTGACTTCAGAGAAGAAGTGAGTTTGGCAATTCTTCCCTCTCCCCGTGGGAGACTCAATGCCTTTGGTGGGTGTAGGGGGCTGGCGGGCCTCCCTCTGGCTGAGAACTGAGCCCACCGAGCTGGCTGTCCTGCTCACCCACTAAGCATCTGCTGAGGGGTCCTGTGGCCGCTGGCAGGGCTCCCAGCAAGGCTAGAGCTGGAGAGGATTCTGACAGTAGAGACCTTCTGGGACTACCCTCTGCACCCCGCCACCCCTTGCCCCAAGGCCCTGGCCATCTTGCTTTGCCCCTTCGATCGCTACCCCCGACTAGTTCCCTGACCTGTACGGTCCTCTTCTTCTCTGCCACCTGTTGCCTCTGATAGGTTTTCTCTCTTCCTATTTCACTACAGAACAGATGGCAGGGGGCCTTATAAGAGGCTCCATGCATCATGGCCCCAAGCCAAACCCCAGTCCTTTGAGAGTTCCTGAGGCTGGTGGTGGCCGGTTTCAGAGATTGTAACTCCATGGGCTGTGAAGGCTCAGTTCTTCCATTTCCTCTCTCCTCCTCCTCTCTCCATCCCTCCTTCTTTCTTTCCTTCTTCCCTCTTTCTCTCTCCATTTCTTCATTCTCCTTCTCTTCCTTCTTCCTTCCTTCCCTCCTTCCCCTCTTCTCTCTTTTCCCCCTCTGCCTCTGTGAGGAAAGGCAGGTGTATATCTTGGTGGTGATGATGGAGGGATGGCTGAAAGACTTGCTGGAACGAAAAAACAGACACTTGCATCAGCCCAGGAGCTGGGAAGGGAGCCTGGGAGTGAAAACAAGAATGGGTCTCTCCAAAGGTGGGAAGCAAGAAAGGGTGGTGGATGTCATCCCTGGAGGCCCCTTGGCAGGGATGTGGCCATGAGAGAAGGTAGGAGAATGACCCTAAAGTTTATGTTCCTGCCTCTCTCTTCCATCCAGTCACCAGAGGCCCCCACAGCCCCCAGCCCTGCAGTGACCACCTAAGAGAAGAGAGATGAGGCTGTCCCCATGGCGGTGGGTCTGCAGTTACAAGCAGGGGGGAGCGATGTTCCCAAGCTGGTGGGGAAGGTGACAGGGAGGAGCGGTGTTGTCAGTCAGCTGGATGGACAGTCATGGGGTCCAGGCTGCACCTATAGTGGGGTTGTCGGGGACCCCACCTACCCAACACCTTCATACGCATATGCATTTGCATATATGGGGGTGTGTACTTTGCACCCCAAACTGTGTCTACACACAGAATGGATGAGTGAGTTTTGATGTTGCCACTACCAGGTTGCTGCTGGCAACAAGAAAATCAATCTCACAACAAGCTTCTGCTTAAATGTTAAATGTCAGTTGCTCAGTCATGCCTGACTCTTTGTGACCCCACACACTGTAGCCTGACGGGCTCCTCTGTCCATGGGGATTCTTCAGGCAAGAATTCTGGAGTGAGTTGCCATTCCCTTCTCCAGGGTATCTTTCTGACCCAGGGATCGAATCCATGTCTCCCTTGTCTCCGGCATGGCAGGCAGATTCGTTACTGTCTGAGCCACCTGGCTCACCTTTTCAATGAATTCGCCCCCCACAAACCTCCTTAAAAATGCCCTCTCTCCCACCTTCTGAGTCCCTGCCCATCTCCCTTCTTTAGCTGTTTCCCCACAGTCCTAATTAATATCTACTCTGCTTCTTTCTCTTTCTCCCCCAGCTAGAATTTAAGGCCCCAGAGGATAGAGACATTGTTTTATTCACTGCTACAATTCCCAGCTCTAAAAATAATACCTGGGGAATTTCCTAGGTGGCCCAGTGGTTAGGACTCAGCACCTGCACTCACAGGACTTAGGTACAATCCCTGGTTGGGGAACTAAGATCCCTCAAGCCTCATGGTGTGGCCAAAAAAAAAGGGGGGTAAATAAAAATTAAAATGATGTTTCACTTGCAGTAGGTGCTCAGTAAATATTTTTTGAAAGAAAGAAGGAAGGAAGAGGGGAGGAACAGGCGAAGGAAGAAGCAAAAGAAGAGGAAGAGAAGATGAGGGGGCAGGAGAGATGGAAGAAAAGAAATACAGGCTGTGGTCCAAGCCCAGAGGTGTCTGACTGGCCCTGGGCTATCTTTTATGGTTCCCAGAATATATTTCTGCATTGAGGACAGCTCAGATTATCCCTAGCAGAGGCATGCAGGACCTTGGGGACTGGGCTTGAGCTGATCAGGAGCCCCCTGGAGGCAGGCTTTTCTGACACTACCAGATGATGCCTTCTCCATGGCCTGGAAGGGTGGTCCATACATTATTGAATGTAAGCTTCACAGCATCACTGTGAGGAGTGCTGTTAATATCCCAGTGTTAGAGAAAGCAAGGTCAGTAGAAGTCAGATGACTTATCTGTCCAAGGTCACAGAGATGGTTGGTGGGGACTCTAAGCTTTGACCCACATTTGATGGATCCCAAGGCTTCTCCCCTTCCTGCCATGCCATGGGTGCTCTCACTTGGCCTCCTGGGTAGCAGCCCATGCTACAAACCTCTGCCTCTTCCCTGCCAAATGTCAAATACTCTGTCCTCTGGTTTCTGATCAGTCCATTCCCGCAAAGGCGCCAGCTGCTGCAAACAGCTGAGCTATTACTCTCAGAGCCGTGAATAAGACAGCCCTGTAGTGCTTTCGCTGGCCCGCTTCAAGCAGGAAACAGATGGAAGCTAGTAATCCGTCTGCTGATGCAGGAGACGCAAGAGAGGCAGGTTCAGTCCCTGAGTCAGAAGAACCCCAGGCGAGGCGGGGATGGCAACCCACTCCAGTATTCTTGCCTGGAGTATCCGACAGACAGAGGAGCCTGCGGGCTATAGTCCATGGGGTCACATGCCTGAGTGACTGAGCACCCACATACACAGTAATCATAGTACAGAGCCCAGCACGTAGTAGGAATCCAAGAAGTTCCTGAGGCTGTTGTAACTGATTCTGAGTTGTGTAGGAAACCACGGCCCAGTATATATATTTTTTTAATTTTAATTTTTTTAAATTGAAGTATAGCTGATTTACAGTGTTTCAGGTATACAGCAGAGTGATTTAGTCATACATGTGTGTTCACGCTAAGTCACTTCAGTCGTGTCTGATTCTTTGCAACCCCGTGAACCATAGCCTGCCAGGCTCTGCTGTCCATGGGATTCCCCAGGCAAGAATACTGGAGTGAGTTGTTATTTCCTTCTCCAGGGCATCTTCCTGATCCTGGATTCCAACCTGCATCTCTTACATCTCTTGCAATGGCAGCTGGGAAGCCCCTCAGCCGTGTGTGTGTGTGTGTGTATTCTCTTTCAGATTCTTTTCCATTATAGGTTATTACAAGATAGTTGAACATACTTCCCTGTGCTGTGCTGTGTTGTCTGTCAAGATCTGCATTATCTACCTCTTCTCCCTTTTATCCAGGTATACTTATTGCCTCCCAGCTTTGAACAATCGTTCACAGTTGAAAAAGTTCTCTCACACACAGGATCTCATTTGGGCTTTGCAATAAAGCCCGTGAGGTGGCTCAATAGCCCCATTTTTCAGATGAAGAAACTGAGGCTCCCAGGCTAGTGTTGTTTCTACAGCATTACAGCCCCACTTTCTTTCTCTTCTCTTCTTTTTTTTGTTATTTTTTTTTTAAATTTTATTTTATTTAACTTTACAATATTGTATTGGTTTTGCCATACATCCAAATGAATCCGCCACAGGTATACACGTGTTCCCCATCCTGAACCCTCCTCCCTCCCCATACCATCCCTCTGGGTTGTCCCAATGCATCAGCCTCAGGCATCCGATATCAGGCATCGAACCTGGACTGGCGACTCATTTCAAATATGATATTATACATATTTCAATACCATTCTCCCAAATCATCCCACCCTCGCCTTCTCCCAGAGTCCAAAAGACTGTTCTATACATCAGTGTCTCTTTTGCTGTCTCGTATACAGGGTTATTGTTACCATCTTTCTAAATTACATATATATGTGTTAGTATACTGTATCGGTGTTTTTCTTTCTAACTTACTTCACTCTGTATAACAGGCTCCAGTTTCATCCACGTCATTAGAACTGATTCAAATGTATTCTTTTTAATGGCTGAGTAATACTCCATTGTGTATATGTACCACAGCTTTCTTATCCATTCATCTGCTGATGGACATCTAGGTTGCTTCCATGTCCTGGCTATTATAAACAGTGCTGTGATGAACATTGAGATACATGTGTCTCTTTCATTTCTGGTTTTCTCAATGTGTATGCCCAGCAGTGGGATTGCTGGATCATAAGGCAGTTCTATTCCCAGTTTTTTGAGGAATCGCCATACTGTTCTCCATAGTGGCTGTACTAGTTTGCATTCCCACCAACAGTGTAAGAGGGTTCCCTTTTCTCCACACCCTTTCCAGCATTTATTGCTTGTAGACTTTTGGATCGCAGCCATTCTGACTGGCGTGAAATAGTACCTCATAGTGGCTTTGATTTGCATTTCTCTGATAATGAATGATGTTGAGCATATTTTCATGTGTTTGTTAGCCATCTGTATGTCTTCTTTGGAGAAATGTCTATATAGTTCTTTGGCCCATTTTTTGATTGGATCATTTATTTTTCTGGAATTGAGCTGTAGGAGTTGCTTGTATATTTTTGAGATTAGTTGTTTGTCTGTTGCTTCATTTGCTATTATTTTCTCCCATTCTGAAGGCTGTCTTTTCACCTTGCTTACAGTTTCCTTTGTTGTGCAGAAGGTTAAGTTTAATTAGGTCCCATTTATTTATTTTTGATTTTATTTCCAATATTCTGGGCGGTGGGTAATAGAGGATCCTGCTGTGATGTATGTCAGAGTGTTTTGCCTATGTTTTCCTCTAGGAGTTTTATGGTTTCTGGTCTTACATTTAGATCTTTAATCCATTTTGAGTTTATTTTTGTGTATGGTGTTAGAAAGTGCTCTAGTTTCATTCTTTTACAAGTGTTTGACCAGTTTTCCCAGCACCACTTGTTAAAGAGATTGTCTTTAATCCATTGTATATTCTTGCCTCCTTTGTCAAAGATAAGGTGTCCATATATGCGTGGATTTATCTCTGGGCTTTCTGTTTTGTTCCATTGATCTATATTTCTGTCTTTGTGCCAGTACCATACTCTCTTGATGACTGTGGCTTTGTAGTAGGGTCTGAAGTCAGGCAGGTTGATTCCAGTTCCATTCTTCTTTCTCAAGATAGCTTTGGCTATTCGAGGTTTTTTTGTATTTCCATACAAATTGAGAAATTATTTGTTCTAGCTCTGTGAAGAATAACATTGGTAGCTTGATGGGGTTTGCATTGACTCTATAAATTGCTTTGGGTAGTATACTCATTTTCACTATATTGATTCTTCCAATCCATGAACATGGTATATTTCTCCATCTATTAGTGTCCTCTTTGATTTCTTTCACCAGTGGTTTATCAGATCAGATCAGTCGCTCAGTCGTGTCCGACTCTTTGCAGCTGACCCCATGAACCGCAGCACGCCAGGCCTCCCTGTCCATCACCAGCTCCTGGAGGTCACTCAGACTCACACCCATCAAGTCAGTGATGCCATCCAGCCATCTCATCCTCTGTCGTCCCCTTCTCCTCCTGCCCTCAATCCCTCCCAGCATCAGAGTCTTCTCCAATGAGTCAACTCTTCGCATGAGGTGGCCAAAATACTGGAGTTTCAGCTTTAGCATCATTCCTTCCAAAGAAATTCCAGGATTGATCTCCTTCAGAATGGACTGGTTGGATCTTCTTGCAGTCCAAGGGACTCTCAAGAGTCTTCTCCAACATCACAGTTCAAAAGCATCAATTCTTCGGCGCTCAGCCTTCTTCACAGTCCAGCTCTCACATCCATACATGACCACAGGAAAGACCATAGCCTTGACTAGGCGAACCTTTGTTGGCAAAGTAATGTCTCTGCTTTTGAATATGCTGTCTAGGTTGGTCATAACTTTCCTTCCAAGGAGTAAGCGTCTTTTAATTTCATGGCTACAGTCATAAGGTCTTTAGTTTCTTTAGGTAGATATATCCCTAAGTATTTTATTCTTTTCATTGCAATGGTGAATGGAATTGTTTCCTTAATTTCTCTATTTTCTCATTATTAGTGTACAGGAATGCAAGGGATTTCTGTGTGTTGATTTTATATCCTGCAACTTTACTATATTCATTGATTAGTTCTAATAATTTTCTGGTGGAGTCTTTAGGGTTTTCTACATAGAGGATCATGTCATCTGCAAACAGTGAGAGTTTTACGTCTTCTTTTCCAATTTGGATTCCTTTTATTTCTTTTTCTGCTCTGATTGCTGTGGCCAAAACTTCCAAAACTATGTTGACTAGTAATGGTGAAAGTGGGCATCCTTGTCTTGTTCCTGACTTTAGAGGAAATGCTTTCAATTTTTCACCATTGAGGATAATGTTTGCTGTGGGTTTGTCATATATAGCTTTTATTATGTTGAGGTATGTTCCTTCTATTCCTGCTTTCTGGAGAGTTTTTATCATAAATGGATGTTGAACTTTGTCAAAAGCTTTCTCTGCATCTATTGATATAATCATATGGTTTTTATTTTTGAATTTGTTAATGTGGTGTATTACGTTGATTGATTTGCGGATATTGAAGAATCCTTGCGTTCCTGGGATAAAGCCCACTTGGTCATGGTCTATGATCTTTTTAATGTGTTGTTGGATTCTGATTGCTAGAATTTTGTTAAGGATTTTTGCATCTATGTTCATCAGTGATATTGGTCTGTAGTTTTCTTTTTTTGTGGCATCTTTGTCAGGTTTTGATATTAGGGTGATGGTGGCCTCATAGAATGAGTTTGGAAGTTTACCTTCCTCTGCAATATTCTGGAACAGTTTGAGTAGGATAGGTGTTAGCTCTTCTCTAAATTTTTCGTAGAATTCAGCTGTGAAGCCATCTGGACCTGGGCTTTTGTTTGCTGCAAGATTTCTGATTACAGTTTCAATTTCCGTGCTTGTGATGGGTCTGTTAAGATTTTCTATTTCTTCCTGATCCAGTTTTGGAAAGTTGTACTTTTCTAAGAATTTGTCCATTTCTTCCATGTTGTCAATTTTATTGCCATATAATTGCTGAATGGCACCCCACCCCAGTACTTTTGCCTGGAAAATCCCATGGACGGAGGAGCCTGGTAGGCTCCAGTTCATGGGGTCGCTAAGAGTCGGACACGACTGAGCGGCTTCACTTTCACTTTTCGCTTTCATGCATTGGAGAAGGAGATGGCAACCCACTCCAGTGTTCTTGCCTGGAGAATCCCAGGGACAGGGGAGCCTGGTGGGCTTCCGTCTATGGGGTCGCACAGAGTCGGACACGACTGAAGCGACTTAGCAGCAGCAGCAGCAGCAGCAGCAGTCTCTTATGATCCTTTGTATTTCTGTGTTGTCTGTTGTGATCTCTCCATTTTCATTTCTAATTTTATTGATTTGATTTTTCTCCCTTAGTTTCTTGATGAGTCTGGCTAATGGTTTGTCAATTTTATTTATCCTTTCAAAGAACCAGCTTTTGGCTTTGTTGATTTTTGCTATGGTCTCTTTTGTTTCTTTTGCATTTATTTCTGCCCTAATTTTTAAGATTTCTTTCCTTCCACTAACCTTGGGGTTCTTCATTTCTTCCTTTTCTAGTTGCTTTAGGTGTAGAGTTAGGTTATTTATTTGACTTTTTTCTTGTTTCTTGAGGTATGCCTGTATTGCTATGAACTTTCCCCTTCAGATCAGATCAGATCAGTCGCTCAGTCGTGTCCGACTCTTTGCGACCCCATGAACTGCAGCACGCCAGGCCTCCCTGTCCATCACCAGCTCTCAGAGGTCACTCAGACTCACATTCATCGAGTCAGTGATGCCATCCAGCCATCTCATCCTCTGTCGTCCCCTTCTCCTCCTGTCCTCAATCCCTCCCAGCATCAGAGTCTTCTCCAATGAGTCAACTCTTCGCATGAGGTGGCCAAAATACTGGAGTTTCAGCTTGAGCATCATTCCCTCCAAAGAAATCCCAGGTCTGATCTCCTTCAGAATGAACTGGTTGGATCTCCTTGCAGTCCAAGGGACTCTCAAGAGTCTTCTCCAACACCACAGTTCAAAAGCATCAATTCTTCGGCGCTCAGCCTTCTTCACAGTCCAGCTCTCACATCCATACATGACCACAGGAAAGACCATAGCCTTGACTAGGCGAACCTTTGTTGGCAAAGTGATGTCTCTGCTTTTGAATATGCTATCTAGGTTGGTCATAACTTTCCTTCCAAGGAGTAAGTGTCTTTTAATTTCATGGCTGCAGTCACCATCTGCAGTGATTTTGGAGCCCAGAAAAATAAAGTCTGACACTGTTTCCACTGTTTCTCCATCTATTTCCCATGTAGTGATGGGACCAGATGCCATGATCTTCGTTTTCTGAATGTTGAGCTTTAAGCCAACCTTTTCACTCTCCACTTTCACTTTCATCAAGAGGCTTTTGAGTTCCTCTTCACTTTCTGCCATAAGGGTGGTATCATCTGCATATCTGAGGTTATTGATATTTCTCCCGGCAATCTTGATTCCAACTTGTGCTTCTTCCAGTCCAGCATTTCTCATGATGTACTCTGCATATAAGTTAAATAAACATGGTGACAATATGCAGCCTTGACGTACTCCTTTTCCTATTTGGAACCAGTCTGTTGTTCCATGACCAGTTCTAACTGTTGCTTCCTGACCTGCATACAGATTTCTCAAGAGGCAGATCAGGTGGTCTGGTATTCCCATCTCTCTTCCCCTTAGGACTGCTTTTACTATGTCCCACAGGTTTTGGGTTGTTGTGTTTTCATTTTCATTCATTTCTATGCAAATTTTGGTTTCTTTTTTGATTTCTTCTGTGATTTGTTGGTTATTCACCAGCGTGTTGTTCAGCCTCCATATGTTGGAATTTTTATAGTTTTTCTCCTGTTATTGAGATCTAATCTTACTGCATTGTGGTCAGAAAAGATGCTTGGAATGATTTCAATTTTTCTGAATTTACCAAGACTAGATTTATGGCCCAAGATGTGATCTATCCTGGAGAAGGTTCTGTGTGCGCTTGAGAAAAAGGTGAAATTAATTGTTTTGGGATGAAATGTCTTATAGATATCAATTAGGTCTAACTGGTCTGTTGTATTGTTTAAAGTTTATGTTTCCTTGTTAATTTTCTGTTTAGTTGGTCTATCCATTGGTGTGAGTGGAGTATTAAAGTCTCCCACTATTATTGTGTTATTGTTAATTTCTCCTTTCATACTTGTTAGTATTTGTCTTACATATTGCAGTGCTCCTATGTTGGGTGCATATATATTTACAATTGTTACATCTTCTTCTTGGATTGATCCTTTGAGCATTATGTAGTGCTCAAAGGATCTCTTTGTCTCTTTTCACAGCCTTTGTTTTAAAGTCTATTTTACTGGAGGAGGAAATGGCAACCCACTCCAGTATTTTTGCCTAGAGAATCCCATGAACAGAGGAGTCTGGCAGGCTACAGTCCATGGGATCGCAAAAAGTCGGACATGACTGAGCGACTAATACTTTTATTTCCTTTATGTACTGTGTTCGCAGCATTCTGAATTAGCCGAGGAAACTGAATTGTGGACTTCTGACTTTATAATCAAATTATGTTAACGTGGGTTCTTTAGCTTTTAAAATGACTTACTTTGTTTTAGAGAGGTAGGAACCAGTCATTCTTTGATTCTTGAAATGTTGGATGGAATCCTGAAGTGCAGATGCCTGCATTTTCTTTTTCGCTAAGGTTCTCAAAGTTATTTTTACTCTGGAATCAAGTATTTTAAATTGTCTTTTTTTTTTTTAATAGCCTCCCACAATGATTGTTTCTAGCAACCTGTTTTATAAAGTTCTGGACCTGGAGTTCCCTAAGAACTGCATGTTCCTTTCAATTAGGAATATATAGTAGAAGGTGTATGTTCCATGCAGTTTCAGAGCAATAAGCACAGCTGGCACATGGATAAAAGTTAAGACTTGGGTGCTGAACCTTTTGATAGCATCAGTGATTTTTTAGTTTTTAATGATACATAGAAGCAAAAGAACTAAATTCTACTTAAAAAAAACACACAAAACACTAACTTCTTGTTTAAATCAATGACCTTCCCATATATTCAAAATGGAGCAAAAAGCCCAAACTCATCATTTCTATTAACATTGCCTTTTTAAAAAAATCAGATCTTTGAAATGTTAGAAACAATAGTATGAAGTGCCCTTATCTGCTCAAACCTAAGGAAGAACATTTTTATAAAGTAGTGTTACACAGGAAATGATTAGGTTTCAATTTTGTAGTAGTTTAAAAGTGCTACATACTACTTGAAATTATTGTTTACAGATTAGTGACACGGGCTGGAGGGAGGATCCAGTTGGCCTCTCATTTCCGGATGCCCTCACACATTCAGTATTTCCAAACTCAAGTCCAGCCATAAGCTATTTTGCTAACACGTCAGAGTAATCTGTATTTTTGTATGTGATTTCTACTTTTATAGATTTGTTTTAAAATAAAACATTTTTATAAAAATGAAAATAAATAAATAAATAAAGTCTATTTTATCTGATATGAGTATTGCTACTCCTGCTTTCTTTTGGTCTCTATTTGTGTGGAAAATCTTTTTCCAGCCCTTCACTTTCAGTCTGTATGTGTCCCCTGTTTTGAGGTAGGTCTCTTGTAGACAGCATATGTAGGGGTCTTGTTTTTGTATCCATTCGGCCTGTCTCTGTCTTTTGGTTGGGGCATTCAACCCATTTACATTTAAGGTAATTATTGATAAGTATGATCCTGTTGCCATTTACTTTATTGTTTTGGGTTCGAATTTATACACCCTTTTTGTGTTTCCTGTCTAGAGAATGTCCTTTAGTATTTGTTGGAGAGCTGGTTTGGTGGTGCTGAATTCTCTCAGCTTTTGCTTGTCTGTAAAGCTTTTGATTTCTCCTTCATATTTGAATGAGATCCTTGCTGGGTACAATAATCTGGGCTGTAGGTTCTTTTCTTTCATCACTTTAAGTATGTCTTGCCATTCCTTCCTGGCTTGGAGAGTTTCTATTGAAAGATCAGCTGTTATCCTTATGGGAATTCCCTTGTGTGTTATTTGTTGTTTTTCCCTTGCTGCTTTTAATATTTGTTCTTTGTGTTTGATCTTTGTTAATTTGATTAATATGTGTTTTGGAGTGTTTCGCCTTGGGTTTATCCTGTTTGGGACTCTCTGGGTTTCTTGGACTTGAGTGATTATTTCCTTCCCCATTTTAGGGAAGTTTTCAACTATTATCTCCTCTAGTGTTTTCTCACGGTCTTTCTTTTTGTCTTCTTCTTCTGGGACTCCTATGATTCGAATGTTGTAACGTTTAATATTGTGCTGGAGGTCTCTGAGATTGTCTTCATTTCTTTCAATTCGTTTTTCTTTTTTCTCCTCTGATTCATTTATTTCTACCATTCTATCTTCTAATTCACCAATTCTATCTTCTGCCTCTGTTATTCTACTATTTGTTGCCTCCAGAGTGTTTAGGATCTCATTTATTGCATTATTCATTATATATTGACTCTTTTTTATTTCTTCTAGGTCCTTGTTAAACCTTTCTTGCATCTTCTCAATGCTTTTCTCCAGGCTATTTATCTGTGATTCCATTTTGATTTCCAGATTTTGGATTAATTTCACTATTATTATTCAGAATTCTTTATCAGGTAGATTCACTATTTCTTCCAAACAGTGTTCCTTTTGTTTGGTTTGGTGGGCATTTATCTTGTTCCTTTACTTGCTGGGTATTCTTCTGTCTCTTCATCTTGTTTAAATTGCTGAGTTTGGGTTGTCCTTACTGTATTCTGGCAGTTTGTGGAGTTCTCTTTATTGTGGCATTTCCTCACTGTGTGTGGGTTTGTACAGGTGGCTTTTCAAGGTTTCTTGGTTAGGGAAGCTTGTGTCGGTGTTCTGGTGGATGGGGCTGGATTTCTTCTCTCTGGAGTGCAATGAAGTGTCCAGTAATGAGTTATGAGATGTCTATGGTTTTGAGGTGACTTTGGGTAGCCTGTATATTGGAGCTCAGGGTTGTGTTCCTGTTTCGCTGGAGAATTTGCTTGGTATGTCTTGCTGTGGAACTTGTTGGCCCTTGTGTGGTGCTTGGTTTCAGTGTAGGTATGGAGGCGTTTGATGGGCTCCTGTCAATTAATGTTCCCTGGAGTCAGGGTTTGGACTTAAGCCTCCTGCTTCCAGTTATCGGTCTTATTTTTACAGTAGTCTCAAAACTTATCCTTCTATACAGCACCATTGATAAAACATCTAGGTTAAAGATGAAAAGTTTTTCCATCGTGAGGGTCACCCAGTGAGGTTCACAACGTTACATGGGGAAGAAAAGAGGGAGGAGGGAGTTAGAGATGACCCGAATGAGATGTGGTGGAATCAATAGAGGAGAGAGCGGGCTAACCAGTAATCACTTCCTCATGTGCACTCCACAACTGGACCGCTCAGAGATGTTCACGGAGTTATACAGAGAAGAGGGAGGAAGGAGACAGAGGTGGTCAGGAGGATAAAAGGAGGGAATGAAAAGGAGAGAGTCAGATCCAGTCAGTAATCAGTTCCCTAAGTGTTTTCCTTGGTTCGGAATACACAGAAATTCAGAGTTGGGTAGAGTAAAGAGGGGTTAGGGAGGAGACGCAGGCGACATGGTGGAGAAAAAGGAGAGTCCGGAGGTGGAGAAAGCAGTCAAGCCAGTAATCTCGCTCCCTAGTAAAAAGTGGGTACTGAAGATTGGGTTCTTAAAGGTAAAAATTGGTAACAAATACCTAAAAGCAAAAATTAAAAATCTAGAGTAGAGTTTGGAGTTTCAAAAATACAATGTTAAAGAAAAGAAGAAGGAAAAGAAAGAGAGAAAAAGAAAAAGAAAAAAAAAAGTCACAAAAGTTATAAAGAAAATATAGGTACAAAATTGATAACAAGTACCAAAAAGCAAAAGTTAAAAATCTAGAGTAGAGTTTGGAATTTCAAAAATACAATGTTAAAGAAAAGAAGAAGAAAAAGAAAGATAGAAAAAAAATAAAACAAAAACAAAGTCACAAAAATTATAAAGAAGATATAAGTACAAATTGATAACAAATACCAGAAAGCATAAATTAAAGATCTAGAGTAGAGTTTGGAATTTCAGGAATACAATGTTAAAGAAAAGATGAAGAGATAGAAAGAGAGGGGAAAAAAGTCACAAAAGTTATTAAAAAAAAAAATAGGTACAAAATTGATAACAAATATCTAAAATTAAAAATCTAGAGCAGAGTTTGGAATTTCAAAAATACAATGTTAAAGAAAAGAAAAAAAAAAGGGTCACAAAAGTTATAAAAAATATATATATGAAGTTTGTTTTTTTTTTTTTAAAAAAGGGTCTTTTATTTATTTATTTTTTTACAAAGTAATAGTAGGTTATAAAATTGAAAATTAAAGGAGTAATAGAGGATTTAAAAAAATTTTTTTAATTAAAAAAATAGAAAGAATGATCGTAAAAATAGTAAAAATATATATAGAACTTTCTCTGATATTGTTGTGGGTATTGTGGGTTCAGTTCATTTTCGGCTAGTTCCTTGTTCCGACTTATATTTCTCAAGATCTATAGGCCCCTTTCTGTGTAGTTGGTACTAACCATGGGGTTTTAGTTTATTGCCTGTTGCTTCCATGGCGGTTCCCTCTGTTATAGCTTCTTCTGTTTGCTGGTCTCTTCAGTTTCTGATTTCCGCCCTGAAACAAAGGGGGTGGTGGTGGACACCCTTTTTTTTTTTTTTTTTTTAGGCTCACTTGTTCAGTTGTGCTGTGGGGAGGGAGGGACGCTGCAAATAAATATCACTGGCGTGTGCTTGCAGTGCCTCAGCCACACTGGGCCTGCCCCCACTCACGGCGCGTGTAGCCTCCCTGCCCACTCTGCTCAGGCTCTAGGTTTCCCTGCCGGAACCATCTGCAGCCGGCCCTGGGCTGCCTGCCCCTCCCAGGTCTAAGCCGCTCAAGTTCAGGCACTCGGGTAGTCCTCAGAGGCCCAGACTCATTTGGGTCTGTGTTTTGTGCCCTTTGCAGGTTCCAGCAGCGCAGGTTATGAGGTGTTTAGTCAGCACAGCTTCTACAACTAATCACTTCCCCGCAGCTCAGTTTTCTAGGTGTACAACTGGTGTACCTTCTCAGGCGGATGTTGACCGACCAGAGCCCCAAGAAGTCTTAGTTAGCAAAGATGCTTGCTTACAGTTTTGTAGATAATGTCTCTCTGGGGCTGCGATTGCCTCCCTCCAGCTCCGGCTGCCTGTCACCAGTGGGGAACGGTCTGCAGCCGGCTCTCTCTGTACAGTCCTTTGATCTGTGCGCGGGCCTGGCGGTGTCAGGTTAGGGCTGGCTTTTCGTGTGGTAGATATCCCACAGTCTGGTTTGCTAGCCCAAATTATTTCGCTCAGGTAGCGCTCGGGATATTCAGGCCAGTCCTTACTCTAAGCAATGCAGCCTGCGCCGCGCCTCTCTGCCCAGCCCCCGCTTGCTAATGGTGGATGCAGGCATCTGCGCTGCTTCTCCGCTGGGGAAGTTATCGTAGGGCTCGTGATTTGTGGGTTTGAATTGTTTATTTATTTTTCCTCCCTGTTATGTTGCCCTCTGTGCTTCCCAGGCTCGGCACAGACTCGGCAGTGAGAATGTTTCCTGGTGTTTGGAAACTTCTCTTTTTAAGACTCCCTTCCCTGGACAGAGGTCCGTCCCTCCCTCTTTTGTCTCTTTCCTTTTTGTCTTTTGTATTTTCTTCTACCTCCTTTAGAAGGCAATGGGTTGCTTTTCTGGGTGCCTGATGTCCTCTGCCGGCATTCAGAAGTTGTTTTGTGGAATTTACTCGGCGTTTAAATGTTCTTTTGATGAATTTGTGGAGGAGAAAGTGTTCTCCCAGTCCTATTCCTCCACCATCTTAGCTCCTCCTTCTTCTCTTCTTTCCTCAGTCCAAAAAGAGTCATCAAACACTCTTTTGGATACAAGACGAGGAACTATGACATATGCCTCTGTTTTCCTTTCTGTTTTCCTTTGTGTTTCTGAGGTGACAGGTGTGGTCTCCAGGTCATGTATGATAAGAATCATTATTTGCACAAAACAGGAAAATCTCTGCAAAGCAAGCCTGTAGATTTCTAGCTTTCACTCTGAAGATAGTGGAAGATGTCACAGTCCAGCCATATGTTTCAGGACTTGGCTTGAAGTCCCATTTTTCTCCCCCCTGGGAAACTCTTCCAGGGGAGGGGGTGAGGATGGGAGCAGAGGGTCAGAGGGGTGTGTTGGGATGACTGGGGGCTTTGCATTTGATGTCTGTATTGCTTGAACTTTGACCTACTTTTTAACCTTATGATGTAATTGGTCCTGGAGCATGATGCACGTTTGTTATTCTGTAGTAATTTGTGGACCCAAGAGCTGACAGAGAAGTAGAATAATTGCCTTGTACAATTACTCATAGTTAATACTCTGTGGCAGCTGAGAGGTGCAGGGAAGAACTAGGTATTAACTATACATGGCAGCTCTCAAGATCTTTGATTTTCATTGCCATGTTTAGAAGCCTTTAGTTGTGGCATGCGAACTCCTAGTCATGGCATGTGGGAGCTAGTCCCCTGACCAGGGATCGAACCCAGGCCCCCTGCATTGGGAGCACAGAGAATTAGCCACCCACCTGGGTAGCCCCACCTTCTCTTCTTTCTGATTCCTGTTGCACCCCCAGGAAATCAGCCTAGGAACCTGGGCATCATTTCACCTCTGGATACCCCTCACTCCATTCAAGCTATTACAAAGTCCTGTAATTTCACCTCCTAAATATTTCACAAATCCACCGTAACCTCTCTCTGTCACCTGAGTTCAGGCCACCACCCTGCTGTAAGTATATGTGATATTCTTTCTTTTTTACGGAAGAATTGTTGATTTACAATATTGTGTTAGTTTCAAGTGTTACAGCACAGCGATTCAGTTATACACACTATCCATACTTTAGATTCTCTTCCCTTATAGTCTATTACAAAAATATTGAGTGTAGTTCCTTGTGCTACGAAATTACAGCAATATTCTTATCTCACTACTTCTGCAAGTGTCCCTTTAGCCAATGCATCACACAGTTGCCATTAACTAAAACCTAGAGCTGATGCTCTGATGTTCTTGCTCAAAGCCTTGCAATGTTACCCTGTTGTCTAGATAAAAAACTCCAACACATCATGGTAGACAAGCCTTCCAGAAGCTGCTTCCTGTTAACAACTATTCTTTCATCGCTTCCTGCCATTACTCAGTGCCTGAGAACCATGAAACTGAGCTGCCATGGTTTCCATTCTTCTGTTCACAAGAATGTTGTGAGCAGGAAAGTCCCCCTCTCATGCCACTCTCTTCATCTGGCTACTTTTAATGTGTCTTTAAGACTCAACTGGTGTTCCATCATCTTCCTCTCCCAAGGATGGGGCTATCCATGGCTACCCTGGGTAACCATGGGTTCTCACGGATGGCTTCATCACTGATTTCATCACACAGTTGTATAACCAACTGTTCTGTGTGTGTCTCCTCTATCAGAAGGCAGGGGCCATATCTTATTCATCTTGGTATTCCAAATGTGTGATATATAGAAGATGCTCGATAAATGTTCCCTTTATAACTGACCAAAAAATTTGAGTTGGTACAGCAGATCTGTATGCCACCAATTGGCATGCAATGTTGCAGCATAAAATAATTTCACTTATTTCCCTTCATTTTATTATCGCATGGACAGGGGATGAGCAGGCCACACAATGCCCATTATAGATGAGAGACTGAGTTTCAGGGAACCTAAGTGATACACCCAGTGTCAAACGTCTTTTACATGGTAGAGCTCTCTCTCTTAAACCTTTATGTTTTGGCTTGTGATCCAGGCATTTATCTCTGATAGTTATCCATCTTGACTTTGGTTGGTTGTTTGACTAAGTGCTGGGGGTGCACTCATGGAGAGCAGATATTTTGTCCACTGTTCTTCCAATGCCTAGAACCCATGGTAGGTACTTTATACACATTTGTTGAATTAACTAATTAATCAGAATTAATTAAATAATTTGTTTAATTAATCGGACAGTCTCAAGTCAGGTTTTGTTGGTTGGGGAGAAGAAGCCAGGCATTTGAGAGTTTGATAATAGTGTATAAAAGAGATATCAAAGTGTCCCTCAGTTCTAGATATATCAGGTAGAAAGAGATCACTTTTTCCCTAAACTCAGATAATAGGACATCTCTAGGGTCTCTCAGGGCTGAAACCCCTGACACTTCAGTCTCCCTGAGCAGGTGAAAGGAAACATCAGCAGTCAGCCCGCTTCTACCACCCCAGGTTCTTGGAAAGGAATTATCCCCTGTGACTGTCAGGACTGGGCTGGAGCTTACTGCCTTCCAAGAATGTGACTGATGGCAAATTCAAGTTCAAAAGAAGATTGGATTTCAAGGCAACTGGAAGCTATTCAGTCAAAGCCAAGTTTTACAGGGAGAGTTTCCTCCTGTCTCTTCTCTTCTCCTCCTCCCTTCAGGGCAGCACAGGGCTTGTTGAGACCTGAAAAAAAGAACTGACAGTGCCCGACTGTTTCTCTAATTGAGAAAAGGAGAGACAGAAAACCAGGCTCTGGACTCGTTCAGAAATCCAGGGAAGATGCATGTAATGTGTCTCCCTGGGCGCCCTGGTGAGATGGCTGCATGTATGCTCAGTCACTTCAAGTGTCCGACTCTTTGCGACCCCAGGGACTGCAGCCCAGCAGGCTCCCATGTCCATGGGCTCCTATGCCCAGGCTCCTATGTCCATGTCTCTTGGCAAGAATACTGGAGTGGGTTGCCATACCCTCCTCCAGGGGATCTTCCCAACCCAAGGATCAAACCTGTGTCTCCTGCGTCTTCTGCATCTGATTCTTTACTGCTGAGCCACCACTGAAGCCCTGAGACAGCTACTTGGATTGAGTCCAACATGGTGGCCGGTGGGTGCCTAGGCTGGACTTGAGAACCCTGTCCAGCATTCAGCATCCTCTTTCAGGAAGAGAAAATTTCCTCATGCTCTCTGTTGAGTATAATGGAAAAAGAAGGGGGTTACTAAGAACACATTGAAATCTTACTTGTGTGTAGAACTTTTCCAGTCTCCTATCCCAACAACTTGACAAAGCAATTACACAGGGTGCCACCAACATTTTTCAGATAAGAAATCTGGGACCAGGAGAGGTGAAAGGACCCAGTTATGGTCACACAGCCAGCAGATGGTGGTACAGGCTTAAAACCAGACCCTTGATGGAGACAGCCACCAATGCCTGAGCTCCTCCTCTGTGCCTGGCACACGTCCTAGCACATTCATGTATTATGCATTTCATCCTCACAGCAACACCATGAAGTAGATATTATTTTTATTCTCATTTCATAGAAAAGGAAACAGAAACACAGAAACATTAAATGAATTGCCATTAATAGAGGAACCAGCGGAGAAGGCAATGGCAACCCACTCCAGTACTCTTGGCTGGAAAACCCCATGGATGGAGGAGCCTGGTGGGCTGCAGTCCATGAGGTCACTAAGAGTTGGACACGACTGAGTGACTTCACTTTCACTTTTCACTTTCACTCTTCACTTTCACTCATTGGAGAAGGAAATGGCAACCCACTCCAGTGTTCTTGCCTGGAGAACCCCAGGGACGGGGGAGCCTGGTGGGCTGCCGTCTATGGGGTCACACAGAGTCGGACACAACTGACGCAACAACAGCAGCAGCAGCAGCAGTGGAACCAGAATCTATTTTTTTGAGCATGGGCAGTCTGGCTCTAGAATCAGTTATGTTGTTTAGTCACTAAGTCATGTCCAACTCTTTTAAGACCCCATGCACTGTACCCCACCAGGCTCTTCTGTCCATGGGATCGAACCCACATCTCCTGCATTGGCAGGGGGTTCTTTACCACTGAACCACCTGGGAAGCCCCTATATAACCACTGGTGGGTCAGTGATAAAGAATCCACCTGCAATGCAGGAGACACAACCTGGGCTGGATAGATCCCCTGGAGGAGAAACTGCAACCCACTCCAGTATTCTTGCCTGGGAAATCCCATGGACAGAGGAAGCTGGCAGGTGACAGTCCATGGGGTAGCAAAAGAGTTGGACACAATTTAGCAACTAAACAACAATATAATCACTACTTGATTGTCAATTTCCAAGTTCAGAAGACAATATGGCTTTGAGGGAGATTCCCATGTTTGAGTGTTCTCTGAAGATGTGGTCACAATCATAGCCTTCTTGATCCTCAGCAAATCCTTACCAGGGCAGCTGCCACACTTGCTGGGGGAGGGTCCCACACAGAAGGCATGAAACACACAAACGCAAGACCCAGGACATAAAGGTCAGAGGGCAGGTTGACAAGTAGAAATCAAAAGAATATAGAGTTATTGGAGAGCAGAGCAAGGAAGGACATACAAAGCTCACATGGCCAGTCAACCACCAAGAAGTCTGGAGGAGAAAAAGACACAAGTCAGGGACAATGGAAACACATATTCGATTGTCTTTTTGATTTCAGATGGAACGTTATTGAATGTTTACTTTGCACACCATCCTGTCACACAACTTCTAGCAAACCTCACAACAATGCTATGAAGACACTGAGCTCTGAGAGACTGAGTTGCCACCCACTGGTTCTGCTGGAGTGTTACTTGACTTCCTTGGGTCAACAAAAGATGAACTAGATTCTAAACCATTGTTATAACTTCCCAAGTTTTCCTCTATTCATGGCCCTCATGAGTCCATTCCATGAAGAATCTATAGTGCTTTAGCATTCGACTCTTCAAGGAGTGAAAGGAACATAGCATATAGCATCCCTGTTTACTGGGAGCTGTTCATCCAGGCAAGACTCCCCTCAAGTTCATCTTGACAGCCAGCTGTCAACAGTGGGGAAAATGGTGTTTTGTTTAAATAGCAAAGAAGAATGTTCTAGGCATGGAAAACTCTAGATATGAAGCACAAAAACAAAACAAAACACAACAAACAAATAAACAAATGGAAGTCACTTTTCATTCCCTCATTAGCACTGACTTTAAAACATCTATTAATAGTAATAAAACAAGTTTACTTAAAATGTATCCCTCATTATGAAATAAGGAAAAACATACACTGTTCAAGAGCCTAGCAGAGAAGTGGGGACATGCCTTTGCATAAAGGTGATACCATCCTCTAACCGCTGAGTTAATTAAACTTAATTTTATTTATGAATTCTTCCTGGCCTTTCTTTCGTTTGGGTTCTCTTCCTGTCTAAACTCATCCAGTTCTCTCCCATCCACTTGCTGGTCAGTTTTTCTTCTTTCTCGAAGCTCCATTGGGTATTCTAGAGAAAATATTCTCTTATTCTTCTCAAGTCCATTCCCAGGAGAAACTGCTTAAAGAACCAAACAAAACCCATCCAACCCATTTTGTTTCCCAAGATGTTACATGATGAGATAAAACAAGAATTCATAGTGGACTTCTCTGGTGGTCCAGTGGTTAAGACTCTAGCTTCCTCTGCAGGGGGCTCAGGTTCAACCCCTGGTCGGGGAAGTTTTGCATGCCACGTGGTGTGGCCAAAAAAAAAGAAAGAATTCACACAGTAAATGCTGTACACATGAGCTTCCATAACTTTCTCTGTTCACAGAACCCTCAGTGTCTCAGCCATTTTTTCAAGGTGCCCTTACACCAGAAGAAATACCAACAATTCCACTTATTAAGTAATTAAGCAATTAGGTCCAAACAACTTAATAAGTACTTATGGCTTAATAATTTAGTAGCCACTTGCAAAATTAACACTCAAAAGACAAAAAGGAAAAGTAATATTTGTATATCATTACTAAATAATTACAATCTTCTGCACAACCTTTCAGGCCTTGGAATCAGGTTGGTTGAACACAATACTGCCACCCTTATTTCCTGTTCTGAACTGATTGTCATGTGGAACATTGTAAAAGAAAAATCACAGCAACTATAAAAATAGATCATCCAAAGAAATGCAGCACAATCTAACATGGACAGTGTACTACCTTGAGCTAGCATTTTGCATGCATTTGGACAGATGGTTCTCTAAGAAAATCTAAAATATCAGCAGCACCCTGTGAACTTGCTACCGTGCCCTGGGTCCCTCGGCACACAGTTTGGGAACCACATGCCTGCATGCTCATTCAGTTGTGTCCCACTCTTTGTGATCCCATGGACTATAGCCCTCCAGGCTCCTCTGTCCATGAGATTTCCCAGGCAAGAATACTAGAGTGGGTTACCATTTCCTTCTCCAGAGATCTTCCCAACCCAGGGACTGAACCCACATCTCCTGCATTGGCAGGTGGATTCTTTACCACTAAGCTGCCTGAGAACACCAGTTATGAACAATAAATGCCATAAGAATTCAAAGGAGGAACATAACATGTCCCACAAAAATGGTTCACAGACTGCAAGTCACAGCCCAAGGGTTAGGGCCTGGCTTACCCTCCCTGGCTGAGGACCATTCTTCATCTTCCTCCCCTGGCTGAATTCTTACCAATTTATCCTCTCAACCAGATTGACAGCTCTGAGGGCAGGGACTGTCTCTATTTTCATCTTCCATACCAAAGAACATAGAGCTTTCTGCAGAATGTTCTTTCTGTTAAGTATTGGCATATTGACACACCCCTTTGCTGGAAGGCTAATCTCTGGGCTTTTGCAGATTAGTGGCACAACCAAAGTGATAAAGGGAGTGTCCAGGATTTCAGCGCCAGGCCAGCTGCTGAGTATGAGCGTTCATTCCTGCTACACACTCCCAGGGGCTTCCCAGGTAGCTCAGCAGTAAATAATCTGCCTGCCTATGCAGGAGACATGTGTTCAATCCTGGGTTGGAAAAATCCTATGGAGAAGGAAATGGCAACCCACTCCAGTATTCTTGCCTGGAGGATCCCATGGACAGAGGAGCCCAGAAGGCTACAGTCCATGGGGTCACAAAGAGTCGGACAGGACTTAGTGACTAAACAACAACACACTTCCAGATGGCTAGTTTGACGGAAAGAGTTGATGAGGGAATTCAGCCCTGTGTTGTTTTCAAGAACAACCTTCTAGAGAGTGCCAAGAAGGCTCCTGTCCAGGTCTCTTATCAGCTGCATCTCCAAAGTTTTACCAGGAGGGCCAATCTTGGGGAAATGCAGCTGCTGCCAGCCAAGCCTCCCGAACACGCCTCTGTTCCCATGAAGCAGCCCAGATGTGACAGCAGCTCATCAGAGAGCTGTTTATGTCTTTCTTATTTACAGTGTAAATAGCAGTTAGGCTACAGCTTTGGAAGGCCTCCGACTATTTGTTTGGGTAAATCCACAGCCCTGGATGTGGTTTCCATGCAAGATCTCAGGCCATTAAGACACAGAAGGTTTTGCACAGTGGCTTCTGGATTGTTCTTCTTGGCCAGCCATCACAAGAAGAAGCCTCCATTGCTCCTGAATTGAATCTGTCTATTTGCATTGCTCCTAAACAGATTCTTGCAGGAAGAAAGATGGGGCTTGCTTTCTGTACCTTCTCATGCACCACACAACTTCAAATAACAAATCTCTCGAGACATCACTTTATAATAGAGTTCACTGGATAAAAAGCAAAGTCGGCAATAACAAATGAACTCTTCATCACCAAGGGCTGCAGCACATGCAACCAAAACATCCCTGTTCCTGATAAATAAATGTATCACTGGAATTTACTGGCTTCAGTATAAATGGCGGTAGGTTTGTAATTGGTGCTATATTTTCCTTTGAGGAAGAGCTGAATTCTAGCAAAATGAACACACAAAGGATTCTGTCTCAAGAGAAGCCTATTGTCTTCCTGTTAATTCCCTTCATAAAACTGAAAACGATTTCTTTGCTTTTCACCATCTATTAAAGTTCTAGGCTTACAAAGCAGCAATCAAGAGACATTTCAATTCCTTCTAGGTATTTTGTTCTCAATTAGAGTAAATTACCACCAGTAGGATAGTCATGCTTCATGATTCAACCACCCAGGTTTCTTGCAGGGCCCTTGGCCCAGAAAAAAACTCATACTTTTCCTTTAAATGTGCCTTTGCTAGTAAAAACTAAAACATTGATTGTGATGACTAGGCAACAGTCCCAGAGAGGTTAGTAAGAAAAGTAAGTCTAGGGGGGAGGAGCTAAGATGGCGGACAAGTAGGACTGGGAGAATACTTTCTCCTCCACAAATCCATTAAAATAACATTTGAATGCTGAATAAATTCTACAAAACAACTTCTGAATGCCGGCAGAGGACATCAGGCACTTAGAAAGACAATTCATTGTCTTCAAAACGAGATTACAAGCCCTGCAGTAACTCCTTTTGCAGAGAAGCGGTGCGGACACGAGCATTTGCTATTAGCAAGCGGGGGCTGGGCTAGGAGGAGCAGCGCTGCGTGCATCGCATTGAGAAAGGATTTGGCCTGGCTATCTCGAGCGCTATCTGAGCAAAATAACCAGACTGTCGGTTATCTACTACATCAAAAGCCAGCCCTAACTTAAGACACCACCAGGACTACCTACGGAACAAAGGGCTGCACAGAGTTGGCCGGCTGCAGGCCGTCCCCTCCAGTGACAGGCAGCCAGAGACGGAAACGGGCAATCACAGCCCTAGAGAGACACTGTCTGCAGAACTGTAAGTAGGTTTCTGTGCTGACTCACGCTTCTTGGGGCTCTGGATGGTCAACATCTGCCTGAGAAAGTGCACCTGTGGTATACCCAGAAAACTGAGCAGTGGGGAGGCAATAAGTCACAGCAGCTGCACTCGCTAAACACTTCATCACCTGCGCTACTCGGATCTGGGAAGGGCGCAAAATGCAGACTCAACCGAATCTGTGCTTCTGAGGATTATCCGAGTGCCTGAACCTGACCGGCTTAGATTTGGGTGTTCATCTCCACCCCCTCTGTAACAGGGCAGAGGTCAGATATTGAAAAGACCAGTAAACTGCCTCAATAAAGAGAATTCAACAAACTACCAGAATATAGTAAGGACACTCTAAACTTGGCAATTTTAACAAAATGAAGAGACAAAAGAATATCCAGCAGCTAAAGGAACAGGATAGATGCCCACCAAACCAAACCAAACCAAAGAGGAAGAGATAGGGAATCTACCTGATAAAGAATTCTGAATAATGATAGTGAAATTAATCCAAAAGCTCGAAATCAAAATGGAATCACAGTTAAAGAGTCTGGAGACAAGGATTGAGATGATGCAAGAAAGGTTTAATAAGGACCTAGAAGAAATAAAAAGGATCAACACATAATGAATAATGCAATAAATGAGATCCAAAACACCATGGAGGCAACAAATAGTAGAATAACAGAGGCAGAAGATAGGATTAGTGAATTAGAAGATCAGATCAGATCAGTCGCTCAGTCGTGTCCGACTCTTTGCGACCCCATGAACCGCAGCACGCCAGGCCTCCCTGTCCATCACCAGCTCCCGGAGGTCACTCAGACTCGCATCCATCTAGTCAGTGATACCATCCAGCCATCTCATCCTCTGTCGTCCCCTTCTCCTCCTGCCCTCAATCCCTCCCAGCATCAGAGTCTTCTCCAATGAGTCAACTCTTCGCGTGAGGTGGCCAAGATACTGGAGTTTCAGCTTTAGCATCATTCCTTCTAAAGAAATCCCAGGATTGATCTCCTTCAGAATGGACTGGTTGGATCTCCTTGCAGTCCAAGGGACTCTCAAGAGTCTTCTCCAACACCACAGTTCAAAAGCATCAATTCTTTGGCGTTCAGCCTTCCTCACAGTCCAGCTCTCACATCCATACATGACCACAGGAAAGACCATAGCCTTGACTAGGCGAACCTTTGTTGGTAAAGTAATGTCTCTGCTTTTGAATATGCTGTCTAGGTTGGTCATAACTTTCCTTCCAAGGAGTAAGTGTCTTTTAATTTCATGGCTGCAGTCACCATCTGCAGTGATTTTGGAGCCCAGAAAAACAAAGTCTAACACTGTTTCCACTGTTTCCCCATCTATTTCCCATGCAGTGATGGGACCAGATGCCATGATCTTCGTTTTCTGAATGTTGAGCTTTAAGCCAACCTTTTCACTCTCCACTTTCACTTTCATCAAGAGGCTTTTTAGCCCCTCTTCACTTTCTGCCATAAGAGTGGTGTCATCTGCATATCTGAGGTTATTGATATTTCTCCCGGCAATCTTGATTCCAACTTGTGTTTCTTCCAGTCCAGCATTTCTCATGATATACTCTGCATATAAGTTAAATAAACATGGTGACAATATGCAGCCTTGACGTACTCCTTTTCCTATTTGGAACCAGTCTGTTGTTCCATGACCAGTTCTAACTGTTGCTTCCTGACCTGCATACAGATTTCTTAAGAGGCAGATCAGTTAGAATTAGAAGATAGAATCCTACAAATAAATGAATCAGAGGAGAAAAAAGAAAAACTAATTAAAAGAAATAAGGACAATCTCAGAGACCTCCAGGATAACATTAAACACTAAAACATTCGAATCATAGGAGTTCCAGAAGAAGAAGATAAAAAGAAAGACCATGAGGAAATACTTGAGGAGATAATAGTTGAAAACTTCCCTAAAATGGAGAAGGAAATAACCACTCAAGTTCAAGAAATCCAGAGAGTCCCTAACAGGATAAACCCAAGGCAAAACACCCCAAGACACATATTAATCAAATTAACAAAGATTAAATATAAAGAACAAATATTAAAAGCAGCAAGGGAAAAACATCAAATAACTTACAAGGAAATTCCCATAAGGATAACAGCTGATCTTTCAATAGAAACTCTCCAAGCCAGGAGGGAATGGCAAGACATAATTAAAGTGATGAAAGAAAATAATTTACAGCCTAGATTATTATATCCAGCAAGGATCTCATTCAAATATGAAGGAGAAATCAAAAGCTTCACAGATAAGCAAAAGTTGAGAGAATTTAGCACCACTAAACCATTTCTCCAACAAAAACTAAAGGACATTCTCTAGATAGGAATCACTGGTGTATAAATTCGAATCCAAAACAATAAAGTAAATCCTATTTATCAATAATTGCTTTAAACGTTAATGGGCTGAATGCCCTAATCTATAGACAAAGACTGGCTGAATCGATACAAAAACAAGACCCCTACATACTTTGTCTACAAGAGACAACCAAAAGACTAAAATGGGTCAAATCGATACAAAAACTAGACCCCTATATGTGTTGTCTACAAGAGAACCACCTTAAAATAGGGGATATATACTGACTGAAAATGAAGGGCTGGAAAAAGATTTTCTATGCAAATATGGACCAAAAGAAAACAGGAGTAGCAATACTCATATCAGATAAATTGACTTTAAAGATCCTGAAAAGGAGACAATCAAGGTTATACATAACGACTTAAAGGAACAATCCAAAAAGAAGTTATAACAATTATAAATGTATATGCACCCAACATTGGAGCATTGATATATCTAAGACAAATAATAATTAGTATGATAGAAGAAATATACAACAACACAATAATAGTGGGATACTTTAATACCCCACTCATACTTATAATCAGGCTGTAATAGACAAAGTAAAGAGGAAAACATATTCACTTATGAGCCTTAAAAAATTCAGTTCACCCAGGAGAGTTAAAAAAAAAAAAAATAGACTTATTTGTTCACTCTGTAAAGGTTTATTGACTATTTTATGGGTCTGGTACCACTTTCGGTAGTAGGGAGGAAGAAGTGACAAAGGTGATCCTGTCCTAAATAATATATTGTGGTAAAGATAGACCTACCAATACAAAATACCAAGATGTGCCTAAGATGAGGACACCCAAATTGGACTTTAGTTTCCTGAACTTTTCATTTCCAGATCAAACCTCCTAATATAGGATGAATTCAACATGATTTTTTTTAAGTGTTCTTTGTGATTAAAAACAGAAAGCCATTAGTTAAGAAATTACATATACTCCTCCCCACCATCACTCCCCTTCTTTCTTCCCATTTCCCTCCCACCCTCATTGATCCTTTCCTTTGTTCATTTTCCCCTGCAAAAAAAAAAAAAAATTGGTAGAATTTAAGCAATAAAAGATGGTACAGAAAAAAAAAAAAGAAAAGTAAGTCTAGGTAAAATTTAGAAGTTTTCTCTAAATTCTTTTTGCTATTAACCAATACTGAAGCAAATTCTGACTTCTGTTTTCCTCCAGGGCGGAGTAAGGGTCTCTTGACTCACCCTTGACATTAACACTTCCTTAAATCAAAACCTTTTCTATGACTATTTGTGGTGACTGATGTCTTCATCCAAGCCGGGTATTAAAAACAAGTATCTAGGGGCTTCCTTGGTGGTTCGGTGGTAAAGAATCCACCTGCCAATGCAAAAGACATGGATTTGATCCCTGGTGCAGGACGATCCCACTTGCTGCAGAGCAACCAGCCTGTGGGCCACAACTATTGGGCCTGTGCTCTAGAGCCCAGGAGCTGCAACTACTGAGCCCATGTGCCACAACTACTGAAGCCCAAACACTCTAGAGCCCGTGCTCTGCAACAAGAGAAGCCACTGTAATGAGAAGCCCATGCACTGCAACTAGACAGTAGCCACCTGCTCGCCATAACTAATGAAGGCCCATGCAGAAACAAAGACCCAGCACAGTCAAAAATAAACGAAGAAAACAAAATTTTCAAAAATCGGAAAATTATTTTTGAAACAACAACAACAAACACTCTGGGTTTTGTTTCATATTCTAGTTTTCTGCTTTCAATGAACTCCTCCCTCCTCCCCACTGGAACATGGACTCCATGAAGGCAGAGGTGTTACCTATGTCCCTCTGGTTTATCCCAAGTGCCTCAGAGGAGGGCTGGGCACCCAGTGCATGCTCAGGAGGGATTGTCTGAGGAGAAGAAGGAAGGAAGCAGTAACTGGGAGTTACATTGTGAGACTGATGAGGGGATAGATTGAACCCACTGGCGTTTGGCTCAGAGCAGGGCTCCCTCAATGTCCTTCTCTTTCCCTCTCCTCTCTGGCACTCTCTTAAAGACCTCCATCCTATTTGCCAGACCAGTCCTTATTCCAGTCACCATAGCTCTGATTAAATACCACGGTGACTGGACTACTTTTCTGGAGTTGCTACAGAAAACCACTTCAATCTGGGGGCTGCAAACACCAGAATTTTATTCTCTCACAGCTCTGGGCACCAGAAGTGTGAAATCAAGATGGTGGCAGAGCTGTACTCCCTCCAAAAACTCTATGGACAAATCATTCGTTGTCTCTTTGGGGTTCTGGTGGTTCTTGGCAGTCCCAATTCCCTTGGCTGGTGGTGGCATCACTCCAGTCCCTGGCTCTGTCCTCACTTTGCCTTCCCTTCTTATAAGGACATCTGGTGTTGGATTTAAGACTCACCCTCAATCCAGGATGATCTCACTTTTAAATCCCTTTAACTTAATAATATTTGAAGAGAACTTTTCCCAAATAAAGTCACACACATAGGTTCTAGAGCTTCCCAGGCAGCTACGTGGTAAAGAGTCCACCTGCCAATGCAGGAGACACAGGAAATGTGCATTTGATCCCTGGGTCAGGAAGAGCCCTTGGAGAAGGAAATGGCAACCCACTTCAGTATTCTTGCTTGGAGAATTCCATGGACAGAGGAGCCTGGCAGGCTACAGTCCATGGAAATGCAAATAGTTGAACATGTCTGAGCACACACATGTTATGTTAGCAGGCAGTTATAAGCATACTTGAAGCAAATTAAAAATGCCTCAGCAAAGAAAGAGAAGATGAAATGAAGAACCAAATAGAAATTTTAAAACTGAAAATAAAATAACTAAAAGAAAAAAGTCACTAGAAAATGTCAACCCACTCCAGTATTCGTGCCTGGGAAATCCCATGGGACAGAGGAGCCTGGAGGTTTACAGTCCATGGGGTCACAAAAAGTTGGACATGACTTACCTACTAAACCACCACCATCACCACAGGCTCTGCTAGATATGACTTTTAAGAGGTCACAGTTCAATCCATTATAGTAAGATCCAGCAAAGGTGCTTACTGGTGCCGACTGCAATGAAATCATTACCTAAAGATGATATGATGACTTTAAACATGCTAAGACTTTTAAATGTTTCAAGTGCCAAGAACATCACTGGCTAGAATTGATTTTGTGGTCAAGCAAACACTGATTTTATGAGAATGTTGCTAGACCAGATCTCCCCAACTACATTTATGCCCCTGTTCATTGAGCAAAAAAAGGTCATCTTTCTACCTATTAATTTCATGGGAGAACATTTGTGACCTTGACCCCATCACCCATCACTATTGTCTA
This sequence comes from Tragelaphus eurycerus, assembly GCA_935064755.1. Lineage (NCBI taxonomy): Eukaryota > Metazoa > Chordata > Mammalia > Artiodactyla > Bovidae > Tragelaphus > Tragelaphus eurycerus. The sequence goes on along the minus strand of CAKXYN010000070.1, from coordinate 10,534,795 downwards.
AGCTATAAGTCAATAAGGGAGCCAAGAAGAGAAGAGTGAAGGGAAGTTAACCAGGATTCTATCTCTTGGTGGACATCTCTGGTAGTCCAGGGGTTTGCCTGCCAAAGCAGGGTGCCCAAGTTCGATACCTGGTTCTGAAAGATTCCACATGCCTTGGGGCAACTGAGCCTGTGTGCCACAATTACTGAGCTGGTGCTCTACAGCCCAGTCATAGCTATGGAGCCCACATGCTATGACTACTGAAGCCCTCATGCCTAGAGCCTGTGTTCAATAACAAGAGAAGCCATCACAATGAGTCCTCGCACCCACATGAAGAGTAGCCCCGGCTTGCTGCAACTAGAGAAAGCCCAAAAGCAGCAACAAAGACCCAGCACAGCCACAGATAGAATAAATAAATAAAATATATCTCAAAAAAAAAAAAAAATTCTATTCCTTGGAAGCATTCATTTAACAGCTACTTATGGTATTTTTACACTGAGTAGGATGCTGCCTTGGTGGTTCTGAGGGATTCTAAGTTAAGGTAAGGTTGAGAGTGTACAACACTGTAGAAAGATCACAGAGCCATCAACAATTATTTTTTAGATATGCTTGGAGAATTTAATTAAAAGCTCATGCTTTTGTTTTATTCACAATAGTCTCATAAAAATGAAAAAACAAAAGAAACCCCAAAACAGCTTGCCAAATGCCTTGCTAAATATTAAGATACACTGCATCTACTAACCTAACAATTCAATAAGCAATCTTATCAGAAAGTGCCTTATTCTCAATGAACCAATATCAGCTCCTAGTGATCACGATCAAAAGATTAAGCCTAGGGAGCTCCATGGTGGTCCAGTGGTTAGGACTCAGCACTTCAATTGCCATGGTTCTGGGTTCAATCTCTGGTTGGAGAGCTAAGATACTCACAAGCTGTGCAGCCAAAAGTAAGAAGAAGAAAAAAAAAAAAGAAAGATTGATTCTAAAATGTTGGTGATTACTGAGAGCAAAGTTGCCAGTCCAAAGTTACTGGAATGAAACTTAAAACAAAAAGACATTTGCTCTGCTGCTGCTACTGCTGCTGCTAAGTCACTTCAGTTGTGTCCGACTCTGTGTGACCCCATAGACGGCAGCCCACCAGGCCCCCCTGTCCCTGGGATTCTCCAGGCAAGAACACTGGAGTGGGTTGCCATTTCCTTCTCCAATGCATGAAAGCGAAAAGTGAAAGTGAAGTCTCTCAGCTGTGTCCGACCCTCAGCGACCCCATGGACTGCAGCCCTCCAGGCTCCTCCGTCCATGGGATTTTCCAAGCAAGAGTACTGGAGTGGGGTGCCGTTGCCTTCTCCAAAATGAGATCTAATTAAACTTAAAAGCTTTTGCATAGCAAAAGAAACCATAAACAAAATGAAAAGACAAACTTCAGAATGAGAAAAAATTTCTGCGAATGAAGCAGCAGACAAGGGATTAATTCCCATAATATACAAACAACTCATGCAGCTCAATTAAAAAAAAAAAAAAAAAAATGAAAAAGTGGGCAGAAGACCTAAATAGATATTCTCCAAAGGACATACAGATGGGCATTTATATTTTACTAAGCTCCTAGGTAATATTTTATGCACAATTAAAAGCATGTCAGAAGCTTTTTAAAAATGCTGATTCTCTGCCTCACTTCTACAGAACTTTTTTTTTTAATTGACGTATAGTTGCTTTACAATGTTTCAGGTATAGAGCAAAGTGATTCAGTTTTATGTAGATATATAGTGCGTGTGTGTTAGTTGCTCAGATGTGTCCAGCTCTTTGCGATCCCATGGACTGTAGCTTACCAGGCTCCTCTGTTCATGGAATTCTCTGGACAAGAATACTGCAGCAGATTGCCATCCCTTCTCCAGGGGATCTTCCTGACCCAGGAATTGAACCCAGGTCTCCCACATGGCAGGCAGATTCCTTAATCTCTGAGACACTAGGGAAGCCCTTATGGACATATATGCATATATAAATATGAATATATTCATATATTCTTTTCAGATTCTTTTCCATTATAGGTTATTACAAGATATTGAATATAGTTCCCTGTGCTATACAGTAGGTCCTATTGTTTATGTATTTTATATCTGGAGAAAGGCCTACGTATCATTTTGTTGTTGTTTTTTGAAGTTCTCTCTTTTGATTTTTTAAATGTGAATTGTTGAGCTGAATTAATTGTCTAAAAGTGTCTTCAGTTCATATTTCAGAGTGTTAAATAAGGAATAGCTTCATGATTGAGATGTGAGCTCAGATGAAGGTAACTGGTACGGTGTCCTGATTCATCTGTGACTCCTCCCCATTCAGATGTCACCACCTACACAACTCAAGGCAATGCTGTGGGACCCTATGGGCATGGGCGGCTTATCCAGATGAAGTGACATTCTCTGGCACCAGAAACTTTATCTTCACAATAAGAGTGCTTCTTTTAAAATGTTCAGCTTTCATACAAGGCTATTTCTGTCACCCAGTTTTGTTTCAACTCTTTTCCTCATCTATTAAGTGGGCTTAACAGCACTCCCTAGTCTTATAAGTCTGTTGTGAGAATTTAGACAAAACAAAAGCAAGTTACACACACACACACACACACACACACACACACACGATTCATTGCACAGAAAAGTTTTTTATTTCACACAGGTGAATCAATTCTTACAAGAAATTTCCTTGGAGAAGGAAATGGCAACCCACTCCAGTGTTCTTGCCTGGAGAATCCCAGGGACGGGGAAGCCTGGTGGGCTGCCGTCTATGGGGTCGCACAGAGTCGGACACGACTGAAGTGACTTAGCAGACTTAGCAGATCTCATTTACTATTTTTTAAATTTTAATTATTCTAGGCTTATTTGCAGGAACAAATTCCCGTATTTGGGAGGTTTTATACAAAGTTTATTTCTTTTATACAAATTTTATGATTTTCACACTGGGTGATTGGCTCCACAGGGTCATTTGGACCCAAGTCGATGGAAATACCACCATCTTGCAATACTGACATAGCAACAGTATGAGTGGCAGAGGGTAGAGAAGAGTGTGAAAAACTCAAAATGGGGGACTTCCTCCCTCAAACAGGAAGTGACAGAGGCACTGCTACTCACAGTCCATTGGCCAGAGTTAGTCACATGACCCCAGGGGGTTGCTGAGGGAATGAAGGGGAGCTTGGACAACCATTGGTAAACATGACTGTCTCTTCCAAGGGATTGGAACAGTTGTTCTTATCTCTGGCTTCTTTGATCTATTGACAAAGTATTATCTTTCTCAATCAAGCAAGCATTTATTAAACCCTAATTCCAGGATCAGCACTGTGCCAGAGAATATGGAAGTTAGGCTCCAAAAGAAATAAAAGATAGGCCTTCCAGTCTTCCAGATTCTTTAGGGAGATAACACTCGCAGATAAGAAGGAATTAGTGAACAATAGACAATATTGATGGCCATATTACGTGGGCGGCTCTGATGCTTAGAAAAAGTGTGATCAAGAGGATGGTCAGATCAGATCAGATCAGATCAGTCGCTCAGTCATGTCCAACTCTTTGCGACCCCATGAATTGCAGCACGCCAGGCCTCCCTGTCCATCATCAACTCCCAGAGTTCGCTCAAACTCACATCCATCGAGTCAGTGATGTCATCCAGCCATCTCATACTCTGTCATCCCCTTCTCCTCTTGCACCCAATCCCTCCCAGCATCAGAGTCTTCTCCAATGAGTCAACTCTTCGCATGAGGTGGCCAAAGTACTGGAGTTTCAGCTTTAGCATCATTCCTTCCAAAGAAATCTGAAGGGCTGATCTCCTTCAGAATGGACTGGTTGGATCTCCTTGCAGTCCAAGGGACTCTCAAGAGTCTTCTCCAACACCACACTTCAAAAGCATCAATTCTTCGGCACTCAGCCTTCTTCACAGTCCAGCTCTCACATCCATACATGACCACTGGAAAAACCATAGCCTTGACTAGACGAACCTTTGTTGGTAATGTCTCTGCTTTTCAATATGCTATCTAGGTTGGTCATAACTTTTCTTCCAAGGAGTAAGCGTCTTTTAAGGCTGCAGTCACCACTTTAATCTAGGACTTGGAACCTGGACTAGGACTTGAAGGATGTTTGTTGTTTAGTCACTAAGTCATGTCTGACTCTTTCGTATCACAGGCTTCTCTGTCCATGGGATTTCCCAGGCAAGAATACTGGAGTGGGTTGCTATTTCCTTCTCTAGGGGATCTGTCTGACCCAGGAATTGAATCCACATCTCCTGCATTGGCAGGTGGATTCTTTACCACTGAGCCACCAGAGAAGCCCCTTGAAGGATGTTTAGGCAACAGCTTAGAGGTCTGGGAAGAACTGAAGATAAATCTTCAGAGAGGAGGAAGGTGTTAGATGTCCACAGAGCTCTGAGCTACTCCTGAGCTTATTTTGGTTTCAACTAAAGCCCATATCTCACTGAATTCAGTGAGTATAGGTCAGTTGGTATAGGTCAATTGTTGGCAAAATGTAAACACTAAACAGTGGCTTATAAGTGGACTGGCTTATGCCTGTTCCCCCACTGAAGAGAGGAATGCCTTGATACAGTCTTTGGATCTGGAGAGACTACAGAAAGGAACAACCTGGAACAATCTTTCCAACATCCCCCAAATAGTGCCGTCCTCTCTGGGAGCCATAAGAGGCCCTGAGTACTTGGGGTTCACACTGTCGCATACAACGTGAAGCCATCCATTGAGATTCCAAGGCCTCCTGTGTGCCATGTGGCTGCTGCCACCACCACTATCTTTCTGGTGTCAAGAACAGCAGTATCGACGTCTTCCAAGTTTTCTCACCAAAGGTAGGACTCAGACAGCCCAATAAATCAGCAGAAAAATAATAAATAGATGCTCTCACTGGCCCTCCAGAGGAGCCTTGCACAATCCCCGCCGCCCTTCACCTGTGCTCCTGTCACCACTCTTGCCTGGGATCAGAGAAACTTAGAGGGTGTCGGGCGCCTCCGTCCCAGGAGACAATGAGCCAAGTCTCTGAAAGCATGAGCAAGGTGCTGGAGGCAGTGCCTGTGGTTGGGGCGGGCCGGGAAGATTGGATCTGCGTGGCTGTGTTGAAACTGAGTCTCGTGCTGGGCCTGGAAGAACAAAGCAGTCTGCAGATGAGTGAGCTGGGCTGCAAGTCTGGGTCAGGATGGAGCTCACCTCTGAAAGCAGCCTGCTTGGCGGTGCTGTGAGAACCAAGGTTTGGACATGCCTACTTTGCTTGTGGCTTTGCTGCTGCTCCCCCACCACCACCCGCCCAGCAAGGTGGGGGGGTGAAGGGGGAGAAAGTGTTGAAATATCAACAGGGAGGCAGAGGTAGTTCTCATGGGTGGCTGCCTCGGGGTGGCAACAGGAGAAGATAGGGAGGACTTGGACTTGGGGTCTGGGAGATGCTGCTTCTTAGGGGCTGCTAAAGGGGAAGTCCTGTGTCACCTCCTGTTGTTGTTTAGTCGCTCAGTCATGTCCATCTCTTCATGACCCCACGGACTATAGCCCACCAGGCTCCTCTGCCCATGGGATTCTCCAGGCAAGAATATTGGGGTGGGTTGCCATTTCCTTCTTCAGGGGATCTTCCCAACCCAGGGATTGAATCCACATCTCATGGGTCTCCTACACTGGCAGGCAGGTTCTTTACCACCAGTGCCACCTGGGAAGCCCCTGGAGATCTTCAATTCTGGGTGAAAGCATGTCCAATTCCTATGCCTTCTGAGTTAACCATAGCGAGGTCCAGAGAAGAAAGTTGACCAATCCAAAATCACACAACTCATGGGGGAAAAACTTGAATGGCTCAGTTCAGTCCAGTCATAGTTCAACCCACGTTCCTCCACACTGCTTATCATAGCCAAATATATATACACACAGATATCTGTGCACACACACACACATTTGTACATACACATATCTGGAAAGTCAGATAAGAGAGTCCAGGTTTAACTCGGGGTGGAAAAGTACTGCAAGTTGGGAAGAAAGCCCCAAGGAATCCCCCACATGAGCTCCTCAGCATCTATTATTTCCCACTGTGGTTGTACAACCAGTCAGTGGAAAAGGGCCTCCTGGCAATAAATTCTTAATTTTATGTGATGAACTTCTCATTTTTAGTTAAGGTTCCTTTTGGTCATTTAAGAGATAACTCACTGGCGTGACTCTGATGTGACCACAAGAAATCTCTGATACTTTTGAATTACCCATAGGAACTCTTGGCCCTGGATTGAAGTCTTCCTGAAATTATTTTGGGGGAGTGAGGGTGAGGAATCCTGCTCACAGTGTAGGCATCACCCAAGATGGACACACATTATGTACATGGTACAGCACAGGGAAGACAGCCAATATTTTATAATAACTGTATATGGAGTAGGGCTTCCCAGATGGTGCTAGTGGTAAAGAACCCATCTGCCAGTGCAGGATACTAAGAGACGTGGGTTTGATCCCTGGGTTGGGAAGATCCCCTGGAGGAGGGCATGGCAACCCATTCCAGTATTATTGCCTGGAAAATCCCATGGACAGAGGAGCCTGGTGGGCTACAGTCCTCAGGGTTGCAAAGATTTGGACATGGCTGAAACAACTTAGCATGCACGCACAATGGAGTCTAATGTATAGAAACTTTGAATCACTATGTTTCATACATGAGACTAATATAATGTTTTAAATCAATTCTATCTCAAAAAAAAAAGAAAACACAACACACTGTCATTTTAGGACTCTCTAAATCCCATGGACAGAAGAGCCTGGTGGGCTGCAGTCCATGGGGTCTTGAAGAGTCGCGCACGACTGAGCAACTTCACTTTCACTTTTCACTTTCATGCACTGGAGAAGGAAATGGCAACCCACTCCAGTGTTCTTGCCTCGAGAATCCCAGGGGTGGGGGAGCCTGGTGGGCTGCCGTCTATGGGGTCGCACAGAGTCGGACATGATTGAAGCGACTTAGCAGCAGCAGCAGAGGAGTTATACAGAGAAGGCAATGGCAACCCACTCCAGTACTCTTGCCTGGAAAATCCTATGGATAGAGGAGCCTGGTAGGCTGTAGTCCATGGGGTCGCTAAGAGTTGGACACGACTGAGTGACTTCACTTTCATTTTTCACTTTCATGCATTGGAGAAGGAAATGGTGACCCACTCCAGTGTTCTTGTCTGGAGTATCCCAGGGATGGCAGAGCCTGGTGAGCTGCTGTCTCTGGGGTCACACAGAGTCGGACACGACTGAAGCAACTTAGCAGCAGCAGCAGCAGCAGAGGAGTTACATGTGGGGTAACACTCCCTGAAAGGAGTTGAGAAGTCACCCCAGGGAGAAGCCCCAGGGGAGGTGGGGATGGGGGACATGATGCCCACACCACAGTCAGCCCCCTAAGGATGGGCACCATAGGCAGTCTCAGGGGCATCTTCTCTGTGTGGGCTGCGCTGGGGAAATGGCACATGCTCCCTGACCCTACACTGGTTTCCTTGCTGGTTCCTTTCATGTTTCACTGCACCTATGTCCAAGACTGTTCCTGGGATCTTGACAGAGAAAATATGTGCCTGGTGGTCAGAAATGTAAACTCTAATCCTGACTACCTAGTGTGGTTCTCAGTTTCACCCCTCAGTTGTGTGGTGCTAAGTTACATGAACTTTATGCCTAAGTCTCCTCGTCTATTAAATGGGCATATTAATAGTACCTCCCTCTGAGGCTAGTTATTGGGGCTTACAGTCATCATGTAAAGTACTTAAAATAATGCTGCTGCTGCTGCTGCTAAGTCGTTTCAGTCGTGTCCGACTCTGTGTGACCCCATAGACGGCAGCCCACCAGGCTTCCCCGTCCCTGGGATTCTCCAAGCAAGAACACTGGAGTGGGTTGCCATTTCCTTCTGCAATGCATGAAAGTGAAAAGTGAAAGTGAAGTCACTCAGTCATGTCCAACTCTAGTGACCTCATGGACTGCAGCCTCCCAGGCTCCTCCATCCATGGGATTTTCCAGGCAAAAGTACTGGAGTGGGGTGCCATTGCCTTCTCCGTAAAATAATGCAGAGTTGCTTTATTATGGTCAGTATTCTCTCTTCTAGACAGAAAACCAATTTTCTCTGTTTCATGAAGTGGGGCTAGAATGAGAGACACAATATGGGTTAAATTAGTAAAAACTTCTCATGGGCTTCCTTGGTGGTCCAGTGGTTGGGGATCCACTTGCCAATGCAGGGGACACAGGTTTGATCCCTGGTCTGGGAACAAAAATCCCACATGCTGCTGAGCAACTAACCCAGGCACCACTGTTACTGAGCCTGTGCTCTAGCGCCTATGAACGCAACTACTGAGTCCATATGCCACAACTAATGAAGCCTGTGCTCAGGCCACCACAAGGAGAAACCAGAGCGCCACAATGAAGAGTGCCCAAGGATGGGCACCACAGGCAGTCTTGGGGGCACCTCCTCTGTTGGGCTGCGCTGGGAAAATGCCACATGCTCCCTGACCCTACACTGGTTTCCTTGCTGGTTCCCTGCTCCCTGTAACTAGAGAAAGCCCAAGTGTAGCAACCAAGGCCCAGTGTGGACCAAAATAAATAAATAAATTTTAAAAATCAAACAAAAAACTTCTCAACTTCATTCATTCATTCAGCATGTATCATGGCTGTACTTTTTCTTCTTCTTTTTTCAAAGTAAAAAAGGTACAGGTGAAGTGAAGTCAAGTCTGACTCTTTGTGACACCATGTACTATACAGTCCGTGGAATTCTCCAGGCCAGAATACTGGAGTGGACAGGCTTTCCCTTCTCCAGAATACTGGAGTGGACAGGCTTTCCCTTCTCCAGAATACTGGAGTGGACAGGCTTTCCCTTCTCCAGAATACTGGAGTGGACAGGCTTTCCTTTCTCCAGGATACTGGAGTGGACAGGCTTTCACAACCTAGGGATCGAACCCAGGTCTCCCGCACTGCAGGTGAATTCTTTATCAGCTGAGCCACAATATAGCTTCAGGCACAGCTTAGCTTCCTCTCGCTTCTCCCAGTTCTCCAGTTGTTCCCCCACAAACCTATAATTGTCCCAGCTGCTTTCTGATGACATCAGCCCCCGTGCCTCTCCCAGGTGAATGAATGGCAGCCACCTGGCATGCCTGGGTCCCACCTGGGCACCCAGCAGGAGCATTTGCATATTTCCTAGGCTCTTCTTCTAAAATGCCACACCAGTAATTAAGGATTTCTAACTCTCTAGTAATTGAGTACCATTTGGGACTGATTAAATAGATACTATCTAAATAATTATCTATTTATGGCATTGCTTTCCTTTGTGTGGGCTCTGAATAGCTTGTCAAAAGCACAGATAGAATGTTCTCCCACCTGGCTCTTGTGATGTCTGATACGTCCTCTCTCCCTTCCCCCTCGTCTACCCTTGCTCTGCTCTTGTTCTTCTTTCCTTGATCCTTCTCTTGCCATGCTTTGCCACAGTGCCATACCACCTGATCATTTTGGTAATTTGGTGACACAGCAACCCCCACCACGTGCTCTATGGAATTCCAAACCAAATAAGTTTTAGAGCTGCTTTTTGTTTTAAATGGCAGGAATGACTGACCCTCTTTGTTTCATGTCCAGAGTCAGGCACCTTACTAAGGCATTTTAAGTTGCTATATCTAATTTAATTAAACCATCACCATATGGGACTTCCTTGGCAGTCCAGTGGTGAAGACTTCACTTTGCAATGCAGGGGGTGGAGGTTCAATCCCTGGTCAGGGAGGTAGGGTCCCACATGCCTAGCAGCCCAAAAAATCAAAACGAAAAACAAGCATCATTTTAACAAAAGCAATGAGGACTTTAAAAAAAAAAAGTTCCCACTAAAAAACAAAAAACCAACGGAAAACATCACAACCATACAGCAAAGTAGATGTAACTGGTATGTATATTTCACCAGTCAACCAATGGAAGCAGAGAATGGTTAAGTAGCTTGCTCAGGTATGATTCACATGTATCATACACTAACATGGAGAAGAAAATGGCAACCCATTCCAGTATTCTTGCCCGGGAAATCCCATAGACAGAGGCGCCTGGTGGACTACAGAGTTGGACACGCCTTAGAGACTAAATCACCATGATAAGATATGTATGGAAAAAATGAGCCCTCTTTTCATTCTGTGTCACTCCTGGAGTGATGTGAACCACAGAGACCCCTCCCTACCCTCAAGCCCAGAGGTTTTCTTCTAATTTGAGACTATCAGCTGTAGTAAACAGAGAAGGCAATGGCACCCTACTCCAGTACTCTTGCCTGGAAAATCCCAGGGATGGGGAGCCTGGTAGGCTGCAGTACATGAGGTCGCTAAGAGTCAGACACGACTGAGTGACTTCACTTTCACTTTTCACTTTCATGCATTGGAGAAGGAAATGGCAACCCACTCCAGTGTTCTTGCCTGGAGAATCCCAGGGACGGGGAAGCCTGGTGGGCTGCCGTCTATGGGGTCGCACAGAGTCGGACACAACTGAAGTGACTTCGCAGCAGCAGCTGTAGTAAAACTTCCGCATATCCAAAGGCCCCAAGGTGCCTCTCACCTCCAGTAATAGCCTCCAGCTCCCTGAAGGCAAGAACCACACCCTATTCACCTCCATCCACCTCTTCAGCTCTCAGGCCTGCCTGCGACACAAAGTAGGTCCTCAGTGCTCACTTCACAGATGCACTGAAGGATTCCTAAGGGTCTTTAGAGTTGCTTTCACCAATTTTGATGGACTTCCCTGGTGGCTCAGTGGTAAAAAAAAAAAAAAAAATCCACCTGCCAATGCAGGAGACATGGGTTCCATCCCTGGGTTGGGAAGATCCCCTGGAAGGAGAAAATTGCAACCCACTCCAGGATTCTTGCCTGAGAAATCCCATGGACAGAGGAGCCTAGCAGGCTATGGTCTGTAGGGTCGCAAAGAGTCGGACATGACCTAGTGACTAAACAACAACTCACTGATTTTGACACCAGCAGGGAGCGTACATCCTGTATCACCTCTCTTCCTGTCTTGTCTAAAAAGATGGCACGTGTGCCTTTTCTCAGACAGTATGACACCTAAAAGTGCTGGGGATACAGCAGATACTCAAAAATTTCTCGCCAAATTAGACTGAATCACTAATAGATGCCAATTCAAGGGCAGGTGTTTAAAGGAAAAGAAGGGTGTTTGTCTGGTTTCTTAGCTGACTGTCATAGAGGACACCCAGCCCACCACCCACCTGTCAGACTCTCCTAACAGTGCAGATCAGTACAGGTGAGTCATAGTTTCTGCAAAGTACACATAGTCAATTAAACAGCTGACAGGCCCACTTATCTCACATTTTAGAGACTCCAAGAATTCCTAGGCTGTGGCGAGTTGATTTGGGCTCACCAAATACCCATAAATTTCCAATTATCGAAATCATCCCTGGAGCAGGGGTGAAAATGTACCAAATATCTTTTGTTTGAGACGATATCTAGCTTGGAGCTGTAGCCTTTGTCCCTGTAAATATAAGACAGGTTACGTGCACATGCCTGGATCTCAGGAGACCAGATTCTCCAGAGAGATTCCCTTCAAGCTCTCTCTGCCTCTTGGGAGGGTTACTTCATCTGTTCAACCTTTTTTTTTTTTTTTTCCTTCTCCATCTGTAAACTGAGTTTTGTTCCCCACCCCCACCCCCAAGGTCCCAGCCACAAATCTAACTTAGATTCTATGACAGTGGAAAAGTGAAAGTGTCAGTTACTTAGTCGTGTCTGAGTCTTCATGACTCCATGGACTATAGCCCACCAGGCTCCTCTGTCCATGGAATTCTCCAGGCAAAAATACTGGAGTGGGTAGCCATTCTCTTCTCCAAGATCTTCCCAACCCAGGGATCGAACCCAAGACTTCTGCATTGCAGGCAAATTCTTTACAGTCTAAGCCACCTGGGAAGCCCAGGACTGTCAGTGAAGGTGCATAAATGGGTCATGAGAATATTGATATAGTGATGGGCCAGAAATTTGATTACGTAGAAATCAGAATGATGTTAGGAGAGAAAGCCTGGGAGGATTCAGCTCTGGGGTGGGGAGAATAAACAAGAAATGAGTTGAAGGGGGACTTTTGAATGGGGACTTTCCTGGTGCTCCAGTGGCTAAGGCCCTGTGCTCACAATGCAGGAGGGTTCCACCCCTGCTCGGGGAACTAGATCCCATATTCCTCAATTAAGAGTTCAGATGCCACAACTATCTTAGAAGACCCCACGTACCACAACTCAGACCTGGTGCAGCCTAATAAATAAATACAAATATTTTCAAAAAGAGAAACGAGTGGAGGAAATAGGCAAGGATGGAAAAGACTAGAAAGGATTCAAGGTAACAAGGTAGAGGGCAGGTATTGGAAGATGGGGTTCGTGATGTAGGGAAAATTTCCTGAGAATGGACAATAGCATCAGTAGCAGCTCTAAACGGTGGTCATCAAACCTGGGCATCCCATAGAACTACCCAGTGAGCTTATTAAAAAGGCAGATGCCCCTAGTCCACCTCTGAAGATTCAATTCTAGCAGATCTAGAATTGGCTAATGAAATTTCTAGAATATATGCCTCAGATATTCTCAAGTCATGGCCTGAATTTTTTTGTCATGTGTTAAAGCAAAAGTGTTGAGAGGGCATCCATGGGAACGAGGTGGGTAGCTTCCTGGAATTCTGGGAATGATGGAGCCTACTTGTCTAGATGTGAAGCTGGGTTTATGCTTTAGGACAGAAAACCTGGATCCTGTTACCAGGCATCTGTAATTGGTTAGTTTGTATACAGTGTGTACTCCCAGATTCTTCATGATCTGGTTGATGTCCATGTGTTTGAGTTGAGGACTTGGGGTGGCATTGAGGAGAGCTGCAGAGTTCCAAGGAGGTGCTTCTCCATGTCTTGGAACATAGCATCTAAAATTACCTTCCTCTTTTGTTGTTGTTCAGCCACTAAATTACCTCAACTCTTTGAGACCCTGTGGATTGCAGCACGCCGGGTTTCCCTGTCCTTCACTATCTCCTGGAGTTTGCTCAAACTCATGTCCATTAAGTCGGTGATGCCATCAAACTTTCTCATCCTCTGTCACGCCCTTCTCCTCCTGCCCTCAATCTTTCCCAGCATCAGGATCTTTTCCAATGAGTCGGCCCTTCACATCAGGAGGCCAAGTATTGGAGCTTCAGCATCAGTCCTTTCAGTGAATATTCAGGTTTGATTTCCTGTAGGATTGACTGGTTTGATCTCCTTGCTGTCCAAGGGACACTCAAGAGTCTTCTCCAGTATCACAGTTTGAAAACATCAATTCTTTGGCACTCAGCCTTCTTTATGGTCCAACTCTCATATCCGTATACGACTACTGAAAAAAACATAACTTCAACCACAGGGACCTTTGTTGGCAAAGTGATGTCTCTGCCTCTGCTTTTTAATATGCTGTTTAGGTTTGTCATAGCTTTTCTTCCAAAGAGCGTCCTCTGCTGCTGCTGCTAAGTCGCTTCAGTCGTGTCCGACTCTGTGCCACCCTGTAGATGGCAGCCCACCAGGCTCCCCCATCCCTGGGATTCTCCAGGCAAGAACACTGGAGTGGGTTGCCATTTCCTTCTTCAATGCATGAAAGTGAAAAGTGAAAGTCAAGTCGCTCAATCGTGTCCGACTCTTAGCGACCCCATGGACTGCAGCCTACCAGGCTCCTCCATCCATGGGATTTTCCAGGCAAGAGTGCTGGAGTGGGTTGCCATTGCCTTCTCCGAAGAGCGTCCTCCAAGAGACAGCAAATAGAGACAGAGTACAGACTCTGGAGCCAGAATGCTTAGACTTGTGTCTCTCTTAGGGTTGTCAATTTAGCTAATAAAAATACATGGCACCCAGTAAAAACTGAATGGATTTTATCTGGCAGCCCTAATTCCAGCCCCAGAAAATATTAGCCACATGGCAGTGGGCACTGATGAACCTTTCCTGTACCTCAACTTCCCCCTCTATACAATGGAGCAATAGTGGTACCCACCTCATGGCATTGCTATGAGGGTTAAAACATGTTCAGTGCTTAGAACAATGTTTGACATAGGCTAAGTGCTAGATAAATATTAGCTGCTACTCTTATTTGATGAAACCCCTTCCATGTTTTTAATCCCAACACCAGTTGCAATAATATCATTCTTACTTTTTAAAAAAATATTTATTTTGTTAAAGTATAGTTGATTTACAATATTGTGTTAAATTCTGCTGTATAGCAAAGTGATTCAGTTATGAGCATATATGCACACTTATACATTCTTTTTTTGGATTTCTCAGGTGACGCTAGTGGTAAAGAACCTGCCTGGCAGGAGACATAATGAGACATGGGTTCAATCCCTGGGTTGGGAAGATGCCCTGGAGGAGGGCATGGCAACCCACTTCAATATTCTTGCCTGAAGAATCCCATGGACAGAGGAGCCTGGCCTGACATAGGGTCACAAATAGTTGGACACAACTGAATCACCTTAGCATGTACGCATGCATATTCTTTTCCATTATGGTTTATTACAGGATATTGAAAATAGTTCCCTGCGCTGTGTAGTAGGACCCTGTGATTTACCCATTCTCTCCATAACAGTTTGCATCTGCTAATCCCAAACTCCCACTCCATCCTTCCTCCATCCTGTAATCTCTTGGCGACCATCAGTCTGCTCTCTAAGTCTGTGAGTCTGTCTCTGCTTTGTAGATAAGTTCATTTGTGCTATATTTTCAATTCCACATATAAGTGATATCATATGGTATTTGTCTTTCTGACTTACTTTACTTAGTATGATAATCTCTAGGTCCATCCATGTTGCTCAAATGGCATTATTTCATTCTTATGCTTGAATAGTATTCCACTGCATGCATATATACCTATATCTTTATCCATTCATCTACTGATGGACATTTAGGTTGTTTCCATATCCTGACTGTTGTCAAATAGTGCTGTTCGTCTCATTCTTACCTTTACGCTTAAATAATTAGATCCAACATTCTCTTCTTTTACGGGCCAATAGGAATCAAAGAGCAGGAACATTCATGGTCTAAAGCTGCATTGCTAATCCTGACTGGATGTCCCTCTAATAGCCGCTCTTGAGCACAAGGTGAAATTACCAGCTAAAAGCTCACTGTACCCACCTCACTGGCAAAGATCAACCAACCCTAGAGAACATCTCGCAGCTATGAATAGTGACTGCTCATGTATCAGAAACAAACAAAGCATAGGATTTACGTGTTCAAAGAGTTTTGAGTGTGTGGGCTCAGTTGCCCAGTCATGTCCGACCCTTGGCGACCCCATGTACTGTAGCCCACCAGATTCCTATGTCCATGGGATTTCCCAGGTAAGAATACCAGAGTGGGTTGTCATTCCCTCCTCCAGGGATCTTCCCAAGCCAGGGATCAAACCTTGTCTCCTGCATTGGCAGGTGGATTCTTTACCACTGAGCCACCTGGGAAGCCCCTCAAAGGGCTTTAGGATTAGCTAATTCAAGCACCAGCAGCACCTCCTTACAGAACTTGCTACAATAAGAGAGATGTCTGACATGTGCACCATCCAGTATGACCGTCACCTGCTACACATGGCTGCTGAGCACAGGACATGTGGAGAGCACAGGTGAGAAAAGGAATTTCCACTTTAGCTACACGCGGTGCAAGCTACACCAGGGAAGGAGCAGCCGGAACCCAGGAAGGTAAAAGTCATTTCCGTAGGTCTCACAATCAACTATTTATAAGGCAAGGGCTTAGGACCCAGATCTCCTGACTCCTTTTTCAGTGCTCTTTCCATCTGGACAATTTCAGAGCAAGTGCTGTGGGGTAGGGAAATAGCTCCTCTGCCTAGAACGCCATGGGACATTAAACTAGATTACAGGGCATTCTTACCACCAAAGCCCTGAGAACACTGTCAGGAACAAGAAGAATGAGATGCAGAAATGCAGCCTGGAGAGTTACAGACACTTCTTAAGGCTCTAATCCTCAAATAAATAGCTCTGCTCTTTCATCTTCTCCAGATGACACCTCCTTTGTTAAAACTGTCAAATTCCCTGACACCTTAAGCCCGACTGGCTACATTAGGGAGGATGTTACAGAGAGGCTGACCTGCTGGGTCAGAGCTCTGCATGCGCTTGGCTTGCTGGGCTCCATCAGCACAGACCCTTTTTTTCTTTTCATATTGGATTAGGTTTTTTCTTGGAGTATAATTGCTTTATAATGTTATGTCAGTTTCTGCTGTACAATGAAGTGAATCAGCTATATGTATACATATATCCCATTTCTCTTGAGCCCCTCTTTCACCCCACCCCCCATCCCACCCCCTAGGTCATCACAGAGCACTGAACTAAGCTCCCTGTGTTATACCACCGCTTCCTGCTAGCTAGCCATTTCACACAGGGTAGTGTATTTATGTCAAGGCTACTCTCCCAGTTTGTCCCATCCTCTCCTTCACTCACTGTTTGCACACATTCACTCTCTACATCTGTGTGTCTATTCCTGCCCTGCAAAGAGGCTCAACTGTACCCTCTTTTATGCCCATCTGAGGTGCTACATTCCTAGGGACCTCATCCTGGTGGAACAGAAGGAGCCTATCATTGAGAGCAGGAAAGGCAGTAAAGCGTGGTGGGCTCTGGAGTCAGTCAGAGCACCCATGTTCAAATCCCAGCTTTGCCACAAACAAAGCCAGCCTACAAACTGGGTGACCTTGGGCAAGTCATTTAACCTCTCTGGGCTTCAGTTTCCTCATCTGTACAATAGGAGATGAAAGCGATCCTCATTTCACAGGGTTGTTGTAGGAGTAAAAGAGTTAATATCAGTAAAGTACTTAGAACAATATCTGGCATGGAGGCAAAACACTTGGTAAATGCTAGGTGATTTTTAGAGCGGGTCTTGATGAGGATGTTGTCTGACTCTGGCAGATAGCTTTGAGCAAGTTACTTACCGTTTCTGTGGGTCAGCATTTTTTAGGTCTAAATTATAATGAGAACAATGAGGTGCCCTGATTAAGAGGATGATAGAGAAGAGCAAGGAGGGAGTTAAAGGAACAATGATATTTTTGTGTGACTACCAGGTGTTCAAAAAATTGTCTCTCCTAATAATAATTTCTTAGAAGTTCAGAAAGCTGCACTTTTCTGTCCCAGGGCATTGGCCACATTTCTGTCAATCTCACAGGCTATTTCAAGGTAAGATGAGATCTTGGAGTTTAAAGAATAAACTAGGAACCACAGGGCAAATCCAGGAGGTAAATGTGTTGTGCTTGCCGTATAGTGAAGACCCAAACAATGTTTTTGAAATGTCTAACTAGTTCCCAACACTTAAAAAACAGAAGATTTCACATTTTAAAAACCTAGATTTCCAGCTTCTCTTGCAAAACCAGATAATATAGCAACAATCTGTCCCCAGTTCAGGCCAGGTGACATCTGGCTGGCACAGGGCACAGGCCCTTTGGGGTGTGACATTACCTACTTGGCCCCTCTCACCCTGTGTAACCTGCCTGACTCCATCAACCAGGGTCCCCTGATCTGGCCCCACCCTTCCTTTACTGATGGGAGAAATGAGGGGTCCAGTTTCCCAGCCCCAGAGGTCAGTGCCCTTCCTTTGTACCAGGGGTTCTTGAACTTGAGCCAGCATCAGAATCACTTGGAGGAGGGCCTGCCCATTGCTGAGTCAATTGATTGCCAGGGTCAACCTGATTTAGATGATTTACCTATTTAACAAGTTCCCAAGTGATGCTTTTCACAATGGCCTATTTTCCAGGAGGTCGTCTGCAGAAGTGTCTCGAGACTCCTCCCCCACTATCTGCCTCAGCACCCCGAAGTTGCCTCTTCCAATGCTCATCCCCTCCACTCTCCAGCCCACTCTCAGGAGAAGCGAGGCACCCGTGAAGAAGCCAAGGGTCTGCCCAGGGGGACCAGCTGCACCCCGCCTGCTGAGGCCTCAAGGGCCTCCGACCTTGCCAAAGGCGAATGTCCAATCGTCTGTCCAGCCCCGGGGCCCTGGTCTGGGGGCTGAGAACCCCTACCTCCCCCTTCTCCAGAGCCGCGCCACCTCCCGGAAGCCTCTACGCCTCGGGCACCACAGCGAAGAAACGGTGGCGGCATCTCCGCGAATATTTGCCTCCTGAAATCACGGCTGTCACCCAGTTGTCATTATTTATCTCTTTTCAAGCCCTTTCTGCTGTTTGGAGAATTTTGAGCCTTTGGGAGTGGGTGCCAAGCTACAACGTGCTGAAGGTCGACCCCTGCTACCGCCCGCTCTCCGGACGCCCGGCAGCCTCCTCCCAGCTCGGAGTGTGTAAGGACCGCGGCTCTCCAAGAAGAGGAAGGCGATCGTCATCCTCAAAAGGCGTGTTCTCTTACCCTGAAAGAAGCAGAAATGTGCAGGTCGGCGAGGCGTTGGCCCCTCCGCCCCGCCCTGCGCCACAGCCCCCGCGCTCTGGGCCCCCCGCGCCTTTGATGTCGCCTCCCCACCCCCAAGTTTCTGTGGATCAGGCGGCTCTAGGCCCTGCTTGCCGACCCGCAGCCGCCGCCTGCCCCCAGGCTGGCCCCATTACCGGCTTTGCACCTGGAAGGGGCCTCAAGCAGGCTTTGGTGAGACTCCCTCCCCAGGTGGTTCAGGAGTGGCTGGGCCATCTGGAACCCGGGGAAACGCCTGATAAACTCTTGAGGAGCGAAGCAGGAGGCAAGAACTTTTCTCCGAAGGCCAGAGCGGAGAAGTAGGCAGAAAGATGAATGCTGTTACTGGGGACTTAGAGTCTTCTCATGTGGTTTCTGGGGCATCATCGCTCAGAGACGAAGGAAATGCATCTTGAGCTCCACCGTGTACCGAGCTCGTCAGTGGTGGAGCTGGGCTTGGAACTTTCTCCATTCTCCTCTTGCCCCCAAGGGAGGCCTCCACTAGATCTGGTGTGTTCACTTATGGCCCTCCCCACCAACCAAGGATGAAAAGGGAGGATTTCCAGGTAGAAAGCACCAGGGCCGCTGATTGCCAGGAGTTTCTTTAGGTTCCATAATCTACTCTTCCGTTCTGTCTTCTGCTCCGCACATTTCCTTGTAGGGGATCAGAATGGTCAATCCTATTTTTAAAAAAAGGGGGGAGGGAGTGCTGTGGGCAGAGGAGTGGATGGCAGACTGAGGGCTAGGAGAGGTAGGGTCTCTTGCCATAGAATTTAATCCAGGGAGATTCAGTATAACAATGGCTAGTGTCTGTTGAGCACTAGATACTCTGCTAGGGGCATGATTTGCTTTCTGTCATTTAAATCTAGGGCCTGTAATATAGGAACCCATTATACAGATGAAGAAACCAAGGCTTAGAAATGGTTAAGTATTTGCCCATAGCCCTGCTGGTAAGTAGTGCGAGGAGACTCAGACTCAAGCTGGCTGACTTTGGAGTCTGCACTTGAATCCCTTAACTGTCTGCTTCTCTAAAAAGTGACTTAGTCTTGGTGGGCAGGTAAGATCAAGAGGCCAGGAAGAAGCCAGTGTTTCCAGGGAGGAGGAGGCTGGATGAGCTTCATTTACCTTGAGTAAGACAATAAAATTTCCCTACTTCTCCTTCTCTGCCTTCTTCCTATTTCTCTTTTTCCTCTATTTCATCTCCTCCTCCCCATCCTCAGAGTAAGAGCCTATTTAGAGCCTATTTAATAGCTAAATGTCCCCCAAATCTCAGGCCCATTCTCATTTCCAAAAGTTTGTCCTGGCATGCTTATTAATCATTAAAATTTCTTGAACAAATTGCTACCTGAGACTTAAATTGCCCCTCAGACTCCTTATATCTGAAAGTAAACTGAAACTCACCAGTTGGTCTGTGAGCTCCACTTTTTGACATGTAGATGACAGTTTCTTGTATATAAGAGCTTTTCCTCTGTCAAGAAAAGGAATTGGAGAAAGGATTGGTCCCATTGTCACTTCACCATAACTCAAATGAAACTTTATGAGGCTATATTGAGGTTTCCTAGGAGCCTATAATTTTCCTTTAAATGCTTGTTTGTTTTTGGTGGTCCCTATTTTGCGGCTTCCCTTATGGCTCAGACCGTAAAGAATCTGCCTGCAGTGCAGGAGACCTGGGTTGAGAAGACCCCCTGGAGAAGGAAATGGCAACCCACTCCTTGGGCTTCCCTTGTGGCTCATCTGGTAAAGAACTCGTCTACAGTGCGGGAGACCTGGGTTCAGTCCCTGGATTGGGAAAATCTCCTGGAGAAGGGAAAGGCTACCCACTCTAGTATTCTGGCCTGGAGAATTCCATGGGCTGTATCATTCATGGGATTGCTTAGAATCAGACACAACTGAGCAACTAAGCACAGCACATTTCGCTGCAGTGATTTGTAGAAACACCTTGGAAGTTAAAAGAAACTTTACAGGATAGATCATCCAATTCTTAGTTTTACACGTGAAGTCAATGAAACCAATGGAATAAGGGATCCAGGATGGCCCACTTGAGTACTAGTCGAGGTGGAGCTAGAACCTGGAGTTGGAGCATCACCATCTTGGGGAATTTGGACCCCAGTAAAACATAAATGGTCCTTAGGCTTGATGTAAGAAGGTGGGAGTGTTAGGGTAGCCTGTCCATCGAAGTAGAGCAGGAGTGCTGGGAAAAGGGAGAGGAGCAAAGGAGCTGGGCTGGGTTCCAGAGGGCACCAGAAGCCTTGTGTATCCTCGGCAGGTCGACTGAGATCACTGAGGGTTCTCATAAGAGTGGTCTCTCCACGGGGACTTCCCTGGCAGTCCAGTGGTTAGGGCTCCATGAGCCCAGTGCAGGAGGCATGGGTTCGATCACTGGTGGGAGGACTAAGATCCCCCATGTCCTGTGGTGTTGCCAAAACTTTTTTTAATTAAAAAAAAAAAAATAGTCTCTCCTTGTTCAGGTAACTTGGCGCAGGTATAAAGCACTAAGCAGACCCTTCAAGGCACTCCTTGCCATCCATCCCCTTTAGTCTGAAGATCCTTCCTTTCTCAAAACCCTCACTGGAGGTTATGTCACAATGAAGACACAGCACTGGTCATATGGATCACAGCCTTGTCTAACTCAGTGAAACTGTGAGCCACGCCATGTGGGGCCACCCAAGACAGATGGGTCATGGTGGAGAGTTCTGACCAAATGTGGTCCACTGTAGAAGGGAACGCCAAATCACTGCAGTATTCTTGCCTTGAGAACATCATGAACAGTGGTGGTGGTCGTCGTTTAGTCGGTAAGTTATGTCTGACTCTTGCGATCCCATGGACTGTAGCCTGCCAGGCTCCTCTGTCTATGGGATTCTCCAGGCGAGAATACTGGAGTGGGTTACCATTTCCTTCTCCAGGGGATCTTTGCCACCCAGGAATAAAACCTGGGTCTCCCGGATGGCAGGCAGATTCGTTACTGACTGAGCTATGAGGGAAGCTTCTCCATGAACAGTATGAAGAGGCAAAAAATAAGACACTGAAAGAGGAACTCCCCAGGTCAGTAGGCGCCCAGTATGCTACTAGAAAAGAGTAGAGAAATAATTCCACAAAGAATGAAGAGGCTGAGCCAAAGTGGAAACAAAGCACAGGTGTGGATGTAACTGGTGATGGAAGTACAGTCTGATGAGCAATATTGCATAGGTACCTGGAATGATAGGTCCATGAATCAAGGTAAATTGAAAGTGGTCAAACAGGAGATGGCAAAAGTGAACATCAAGATTTTAAGAATCACTGAACTAAAATGGACCAGAATGGGCAAATTTGATTCAGACGACCATTATATCTACTACTATGGGCAAGAAATCTGTCTCTTGAGAAATCTGTATGCAGCTCAGGAAACAACAGTTAGAACTGGATATGGAACAACAGACTGGTTCCAATTAGGGAAAAGAGTACGTCAAGGCGGTGTATTGTCAGACTGCTTATTTAACCTATATGCAGGGTACATCATGAGAAACTCGGCTGGATGAAGAATAAGCTGGAATCAAGATTGCCTGGAGAAATATTAATAACCTCAGATGTGCAGATGACACCACCCTTATGGCAGAAAGTGAAGAAGAACTAAAGAGCCTCTTGATGAAAGTGAAAGAAGAGAATGAAAAAGTTGGCTTAAAGCTCAACATTCAGAAAACGAAGATCAAGAAATCCGGTCCCATCACTTCATGGCAAATAGATGGGGAAACAATGGAAACAGTGACAGACTTTAATTTTTGGGCTCCAAAATCACTGCAGATGGTGACTGCAGCCATGAAATTAAAGATGTTTGCTCCTTGGAAGAAAAGTTATGACTAACGTAGACAGCATATTAAAAAGCAGAGATATTACTTTGCCAACAAAGGTCTATCTAGTCAAAGCTATGGTTTT
This sequence comes from Tragelaphus eurycerus, assembly GCA_935064755.1. Classification (NCBI taxonomy): domain Eukaryota; kingdom Metazoa; phylum Chordata; class Mammalia; order Artiodactyla; family Bovidae; genus Tragelaphus; species Tragelaphus eurycerus. The sequence goes on along the minus strand of CAKXYN010000070.1, from coordinate 10,512,607 downwards.
TCCAGTGGTCATGTATGGATGTGAGAGCTGGACTATAAAGAAAGCTGACCACCAAAGAATTGATGCTTTTGAACTGTGGTGTTAGAGAAGACTCTTGAGAGTCCCTTGGACTGCAAGGAGATCCAACCAGTCCATCCTAAAGGAAATCAGTCCTGGGTGTTCACTGGAAGGACTGATATTGAAGTTGAAACTCCAATACTTTGGCCACCTGACGCAAAGAGCTGCCTCATTTGAAAAGACCCTGATGCTGGGAAAGATTGAAGGCAGGAGGAGAAGGGGTTAACAGAGTATGAGGTGATTGGATGGCATCACTGACCCAATGGATGTGAGTTTGAGTAAACTCTGGGATTTGGTGGGGGACAGGGAGGCCTGCCGTGCTGCAGTCCATGGGGTCACAAATAGTCGGACATGACTGAGCAACTGAACTGAACTGTGAGCAAGAATAGGAGAAAAAGAATTAGAAGAAATGGAGTAGCCATAGTCAACAAAAGAGTCTGAAAGGTAGTACTTGCAAAACTGACAGTATGATCTCTGTTCATTTCCAAGGCAAACCATCTAGTCAAAGCCATGGTTTTTCCAGTAGACACGTATAGATGTGAGAATTGGACCATAAGAAAAATGTTCAGTTCAGTCACTCAGTTGTGTCCGACTCTTTGCGACCCCATGAATCGCAGCACGCCAGGCCTCCCTGTCCATCACCAACTCCCGGAGTCCACTCAAACTCATGTGCATCTAGTCGGTGATGCCATCCAACCATCTCATCCTCTGTCATTCTCTTCTCCTCCTGCCCCCAATCCCTCCCAGCATCAGGGTTTTTTCCAATGAGTCAACTCTTTGCATGAGGTGGCCAAAGTATTGGAGTTTCAGCCTCAGCATCAGTTCTTCCAATGAACACCCAGGACTGGTCTCCTTTAGGATGGACTGGTTGGATCTCCTTGCAGTCCAAGGAATTCTCAAGAGTCTTCTCCAGCACCACAGTTCAAAAGCATCAATTATTCGGCATTCAGTTTTCTTCACAGTCCAACTCTCACATCCATACATGACCACTGGAAAAACCATAGCCTTGACTAGATGGACCTTTGTTGGCAAAGTAATGTCTCTGCTTTTTAATGTACTATCTAGGTTGGTCATAACTTTCCTTCCAAGGAGTAAGCGTCTTTTAATTTCATGGCTGCAGTCACCATCTGCAGTGATTTTGGAGCCCAGAAAAAGAAAGTCTGACACTGTTTCCACTGTTTCCCCATCTATTTCCCATGAAGTGATGGGAAGTGATTTCCCATCTTCGTTTTCTGAATGTTGAGCTTTAAGCCAACCTTTTCACTCTCCACTTTCACTTTCATCAAGAGGCTTTTGAGTTCCTCTTCACTTTCTGCCATAAGAGTGGTGTCATCTGCATATCTGAGGTTATTGATATTTCTCCCAGCAATCTTGATTCCAACTTGTGTTTCTTCCAGTCCAGTGTTTCTCATGATGTACTCTGCATATAAGTTAAATAAACATGGTGACAATATACAGCCTTGACGTACTCCTTTTCCTATTTGGAACCAGTCTGTTGTTCCATGTCCAGTTCTAACTGTTGCTTCCTGACCTGCATATAGGTTTCTCAAGGGGCAGATCAGGTGGTCTGGTATTCATGTCTCTTTCAGAATTTTCCACAGTTTGTTGTGATCCACACAGTCAAAGGCTTTGGCATAGTCAATAAAGCAGAAATAGATGTTTTTCTGGAACTCTCTTGCTTTTTCCATGATCCAGCAGATGTTGACAATTTGATCTCTGGTTCCTCTGCCTTTTCTAAAACCAGCTTGAACATCTGGAAGTTCACGGTTCACATATTGCTGAAGCCTGGCTTGGAGAATTTTCATCATTACTTTGCTAGCATGTGAGATGAATGCAATTGTGCGGTAGTTTGAGTATTCTTTCATTCAAAGTTTGCCTTTCTTTGGGATTGGAATGAAAACTGACCTTTTCCAGAGCTGTGGCCACTGCTGAGTTTTCCAAATTTGGTGGCATATTGAGTGCAGCACTTTCACAGCATCATCTTTCAGGATTTGAAATAGCTCAACTGGAATTCCATCACCTCCACTAGCTTTGTTCATAGTGATGCTTTCTAAGGCCCACTTGACTTCACATTCCAGGATGTCTGGCTCTAGGTGATTATCATGATTATCTGGGTTGTGAAGATTTTTTTTGTACAGTTCTTCTGTGTATTCTTGCCACCTCTTCTTAATATCTTCTGCTTCTGTTAGGTCCATACCAAGAGCCAAAGAACTGATGCTTTTGAATGGTAGTGTTGGCAAAGACTCTTAAGACTCCCTTGGACTGCAAGGAGATCAAACCAGTCAATCCTAAAAGAAATCAACTCTGAATATTCATTGGAAGGACTGATGCTGAAGCTGAAGCGCCAATACTTTCGCCACCTGATGGGAAGAACTGACTCTTTAGAAAAGACCCTGATGCTGGTAAGGATTGAAGGTGGGAGGAGTAGGGGATGACAGAGGATGAGATGGTTGGATGGCATCACCAACTCAATGGACGTGAGTTTGAGTAAACTCCAGGAGTTGGTGATGGACAGGGAAGCCTGGTGTGCTGCAGTCCATGGGGTCACAAAGAGTCGGACACAACTGAATGACTGAACTGTCTAGTGTACTACATTTAGTATAATGAATGTTTCTCAGAATTTGTGTATATTTTTTGTAAGCCAAATTCTATTTTCATTGCCCTTCACTATACTATTATCCCAAGGCATACTCTAAGGCAGTGGCCCCCAACCTTTTTGGCACCAAGGACAGTTTTCATGGAAGACACTTTTTCCATGGACCATAGGTGGAAGTGGGGAATGGTTTCAAGATGATTCAAATGCATTACATTTATTATGCTACCACTGATCTGACAGGAGGCAGAGCTCAGGCAGTAATGTGAGTGATGGGGAGTAGCTGTAAATAGAGATGAAGTTGGCCTACCGCTTACCTCCTGCTATGTGAACCAGTTCCTAACAGAAACTGTACCTGTCCATGGCCTGGGAACTGGGGACCCCTGCTTTAAGGTACTTCTGTAGTGTGAATAATACTTTGTAATCCATCTCTTTTTTTAAAGATTTATTTGTTTTTGGCTGCACTGGGTCTTCATTGCTGTCTACAGTCTTTCTCTAATTTCAGTGAGTGAGTACACTTTGTTTGAAGTGTGCAAGCTTCCCATCGCAGTGACTTCTCTTGTTGCAGAGCATGTACTCTAGGGCACAAGGGCTTCAATAGTTGTGGCACATGGGTTCGGTAATGGTGGCTCTTGGGCTCTAGACTGCAGACTCTGTAGCTGTAGACACAACTGTAGCTGTGGTATATGGGCTTATTTGCCCTGTGCCATGTGGAATCTTCCTGGACCAGAGATTGAACCTGTGCCCCTGCATTGGCAGGTGGAGTCTCAACCACTGGATCACCAATGAAGTCCTGTGATCCATCTCCTGCTTATATGATTTGAAATTTAAGATTTTGTAATGATTTTCTTAAACTTAACCCTTCTGTATTTTTTTAATTCCTCCTAGTTCTCCTGTGCATTCCATCTAACATCTGAACCAGGTCCCTGGTGTCTGTCAGTGAATGGTCTTCTGGTCAAAGAAGGAGTCAAAGAAACTGGAACCCTATGGACAGAATCCAATATGCCAATTCTTCAGCCATGTGACTTATATTGCATCCTCCTTATTACCATGGTTTTAAAATCCTGGAGTCTTAGCCTTCTTCTGGACACCCTGGCTCAGCAGTCTTATGGTTCCTTTGCAAGAGCAAGGTTACTGGAGGTGGGGAGGGAAGTCTAAAAAGGCTCCTTAGTAGGTTGATAGCATTTACTTTGTGCCTGATGGCTCAGACAGTAAAGAGTCTGATTGCAGTGCAGGAGACCCGGGTTCAATCCCTAGGTCAGGAAGATTCCCTAGAGAAGGGAATGGCAACCTACTCCATTATTCTTGCCTGGAGAATCCCATGGACAGAGGAGCCTGCCAGGCTACAGTCCAAGGAGTCACAGAGAGTCAGACATGACTGAGCCACTAACACTTTCATCAGCGTGATAATAAATAAAATAAAAAGTACATTGCTTTAAGAACTTATGAAGAAGCTTAAGAAAACTTCTGGCTGAAAAAACCAAAGATGATAAAGGAGGTAAAATTTGAAGTGGAATTTGAAGTCTGAGAAAAAAGTTTTGAAGTTGGTGATTAGGGCTAGAGGGCTCTTTTGGCAGAGGGAATGGGTGAATGGGATTATGAAGGTAGCAAAGGAGCTTTCCTCCAGGGGAAACAGCAAATAGTTGACTCTACATGGAGCAGAGCCCAAAGCAGGCAATTCTGGAAGCTTCCACGGAAAATGAAGACTTCACCTATGAATATAAAAATATCTTCCCCAATGTGACCTTTCTAGGTCTTTTCCTTCTTAATAACCTTACCTCCCCAGTCCTAGGGCTTCCAAGGTGATGATAAAGAATCTGCCTGCCAATGTAGGAGATGCAAGAGGTTCAGATTCTATCCCTGGGTTGGGAAGATCCTCTGGAAAAGGAAATGGAAACCCACTCCAGTATTCTAGCCTGGAAAATTCCATGGACATAGGAGCCTGGTGGGCTATAGTCCGTGGTGTGGCAAAAAGTCGGACATGACTGAGCAGGCACACACACACTTCAGTCCTACATAGCCAAAATGTGACCAAATTGGATTAGAACAGATTGCCTTTGATCTAACCTCTATTTTTTTTTTTTTTTTGGCAGTGCTTCAGAGTGTAGGATATTGATTCCTTGACTAGGGACCAAACCTAGACTCCCTGCATTGGAAGCACAGAGTCTTAACCAATGGACCACCAAGGAAGTCCCTGACTTTACCTTTTTAATAAGCACTTCTTGCCCCTTCCCCTCCTGGGTTATGCTTACTTCCCACCCCCTCCCTCTGCCCCTCAAGATCTAGGAAAGAACTACCCATGGTGATCACTGTATCATTTCTACAAGGGGTGTATCCTTGATACTCAGGTATGAGACTTCACATGATATTTTCCAAAGAAAAGGAAGATGCCACCTGAGAAAGGAGCGGGGACTGGTGCTGAGGCTGAGAACCTGGGCTGAGACGGGTTTGTGCACTCACTGGGATCTGGCTGATGTCAATAATCTCTACTATGCAAATGAGCAAAATGAGCAAAAAAAAAAAAAAAAAGGGGGGTCTTGTCTAGACCAGAAATCAGAACTCAGTGGGAGGTCGCCGAAGGGTGTGGTACAGCTGGAAACAGAAAAATTGTTTCATCTGGCCTTGAACAGGATATTCAGCAGACTAGCTCCAGGGAGGCGGCTAACAATGCGGAGCCCAGAGGCCCCATGAGGAGAGGCCAAAAAGTTGCTAAGAGAGAATTCAAGACCAAACGCTCACAGCCTCTGTCAGAGGTATGTGAACGGGGAATTAGAGATCTAGCATCAGGGGAAACCTGCCCTTTGCAGGTCTATTTTTAGTGATACTTTCCACTTTATTTATTTCCCTTTGGAAGCAAGTGAACCTTAAGTGGGTCTTGAATGCTGCCTGGCAGATATACTGTGCTTCTCTCATCCATGGCTTCCCAGGTGTCTCAGTGGTAAAGAATCCACCTGCCAAGGCAGGAAATGTGGGTTCAATCCCTGGGTCAGGAAGATCCCCTAAGAAGGAAATGGCAACCCACTCCAGTATTCTTGCCTAAGAAGTCACGTGGACAGGGGAGCCTAGCAGGCTACCGTCCATGGGGTCACAAAAGTGGCAGACATGATTTCAGTTCAGTTCAGTCGCTCAGTCGTGTCCGACTCTTTGCAACACCATGAACTGCAGCACGCCAGGCCTCCCTGTCCATCACCAACTCCCAGAGTCCACCCAAACCCATGTCCATCGAGTCAATGATGCCATCCAACCATCTCATCCTCTGTCATCCCCTTCTCCTCTTGCCCTCAATCTTTCCCAGCATCAGGGTCTTTTCAAATGAATCAACTCTTCACATCAGGTGGCCAAAGTATTGGAGTTTCAGCTTCAATATCAGTCCTTCCAATGAACACCCAGGACTGATCTCCTTCAGAATGGACTGGTTGGATCTCCTTGCAGTCCAAGGGACTCTCAAGAGTCTTCTCCAACACCACAGTTCAAAAGCATCAATTCCTTGGCGCTCAGCTTTCTTCACAGTCCAACTCTCACATCCATACATGACCACTGGAAAAACCATAGCCTTGACTAGACAGACCTTTGTTGGCAAAGCAATGTCTCTGCTTTTTAATATGCTGTCTAGGTTGGTCATAACTTTTCTTCCAAGGAGCAAGAGTCTTTTAATTTCATGGCTGCAGTCACCATCTGCAGTGATTTTGGAGCCCAGAAAGATAAAGTCTGACACTGTTTCCACTGTTCCCATCTATTTCCCAAGAAGTGATGGGACCAGATCCCATGATCTTAGTTTCCTGAATGTTGAGCTTTAAGCCAACTTTTCACTCTCTTCTTTCACTTTCATCAAGAGGTTCTTTAGTTCTTCTTCACTTTCTGCCATAAGGGTGGTGTCATCTGCATATCTGAGGTTATTGATATTTCTCCCAGCAATCTTGATTCCAACTTGTGTTTCTTCCAGTCCAGCATTTCTCATGATGTACTCTGCATATAAGTTAAATAAGCAGAGTGGCAATATACAGCCTTGACATACTCCTTTTCCTATTTGGAACCAGTCTGTTGTTCCGTGTCCAGTTCTAACTGTTGCTTCCTGACCTGCATACAGGTTTCTCAAGAGGCAGGTCAGGTGGTCTGGTATTCCCATATCTTTCAGAATTTTCCACAGTTTATTGTGATCCACACAGTCAAAGGCTTTGGCATAGTTAGTAAAGCAGAAATAGATGTTTTTCTGGAACTCTCTTACTTTTTCGATGATCCAGCAGATGTTGGCAATTTGATCTCTGGTTCCTCTGCCCTTTCTAAAGCCAGCTTGAACATCTGGAAGTTCACAGTTCATGTATTGCTAAAGCCTGGCTTGGAGAATTTTAAGCATTACTTTACTAATGTGTGAGATGAGTGCAATTGTGTGGTAGTTTGAGTATTCTTTCATTCAAAGTTTGCCTTTCTTTGGGACTGGAGTGAAAACTGACATTTTCCAGTCCTGTGCCACTGCTGAGTTTTCCAAATTTAACAATACCACCTCTTCATGCTGTTTGCCATTCTCCTAGGTAATTATTCTACGTTTTCTCTCTTCAGACCTCCTCAGCCCTGGCCCCACCTTCTACCTCACTGAGGAGATGATACAAACAGAAGAGAAGATCATAGACTCCTGGCAAAATTGCCACACAGCTTCCTCCAATAGCACCCAAGGCTCTGCTTTTCCGCCTGTTGAACTTCTCTTTCAGAAAAGCTGATTCAGCTTGTTCTCTTCTCAGAAATAGCCCTCCATCTAGTCTCCCTTCTCTCTTCATTTCTCACTTTCTCTCTCACTCCTACCAGCTTACAAACATACTGCTTCTTCTCCCATTTTATTGATTTTTATTTCTCGGCTGAGCTGGTTCTTCGTTGTGGTGCTCGGGCTTCTCTTGTGGGGCATGGGCTCCAGAGCGTTCAGGCTCAGTAGTTGCCTTACATGGGTTTTAGAGTGCACGGGCTCCGTAGTCGTGGCATGGTGACGTCTCATGTGACTGCTCTAGTCACACAGGCTTAGGTGCCCCACCAGGAATCAAACCTGTGTTCCCTGCATTGGGAAGTGGATTCTTAACCACTGGACCACCAGGGAAGTCCTACTGCTCCACTGAGAAAAAAAAAGTGACAACAAACATCTCTTAAATTTCATCCCATGTCTTTGTTCCCCTTTGCAGAAAACTCTTCAGAGAATTACGCACCACATTCCTAAGTCCAATGGCAGCATCTCTGTTTTATTCTATTAGACTGATCAGCATCACATGGCCCAGGCTCCTGCTACCTCCTTGGTTTCTGGGACACCATCTTCGTTGGTTTCCTCTTATCCACCTGGCTGCTTCTCAGTCAGAGCTCTCAGCTGCTTCTCAGTCAGAGTTCTCAGCTGCTTCCTCCACCCCTTCATGTAGGAGCTGCTGCACAGGCGCTCAGTTGTCTGACTCTTTGTGATCCTATTGACTGTAGCCTGCCAGGCTCCTCTGTCCACTGGGGTTTTTCAGGCAAGAATACTGGAGTAGGTTGCATTTCCTCTGCCAGTTATAGGGTGAACTGACATCAGGTTGGCTCATCGGTTACTCAGGAAACCAGCAGAGGGGGATGCCCCTTACCATCCCTTTGATAAGCTATCATGGTGGAGATACTCTGACCTAAAAGTTCAAACAATCACTAACTGGGCCAGGGCAAGTATGTAGTAAGGTCAGTCATGTGAGTAGGCTGTAAGTGAAGCGGCCACTGGTCCAGCAGGGGATGTATGGAAAGCAAGAGAACAGCCATCTTGAGTGGCCTGACCATACAATGTGATTAGATTGGACTCATCTGGATAATTTAGGACAATCTGACACTTCCTTGGTGGCTCAGATGGTAAAGAATCTGCCTGCAATGGAGGAGGCCCAGGTTCAATCCCTGGGTCAGGAAGATCCCCTGGAGAAGGGAATGGCAACCCATTCCAGTATTCTTGCCTGGAAAATTCCATGGACAGAGGAGCCTGGCAGGCTACAGTCCATGGGGTTGCAAAGAGTCAGAATGACTGACACTTTCACTTTCATTCACTTAGGACAATCTCTCCATGTAAAGGTTCTTAACTTTAATCACATCTGCAAAATCCCTTTTGCATGTAAAGTAACATATTCACAGGCTCTGGGGTTTGGACTTCTTTGAATGGCACAGTGGTAAAAGAATCTGCCTACCAATGCAGGAGATATGAGATTCAGGTTCATTCCCTGGGTTGGGAAGATCCCTGGAAAAGGACATGACAACAACTCTAGTATTCTTGCCTGAAAAATTCCATGGACAAAGGAGCCTAAAAGGCTACATTCCATAGGGTTACAATGAATTGACATGACTGAGCACGCCCACGTTCTGCTGTCCACAGAGGCCATGAAGCTTGGTCTTCTTTATTCTGCCTACACTCATTTCCTGATGATATTATCCAAACCTGTGGATGGGATATGTCAGTGGTCCCCAAATTTATGCCTCCAGGCACTTAACTTTCTCTCAAACTCCAGGTCCATTTATTTTACTGACCCCTAGACAACTGCATCTAGGCAGTTAAGCCTAACCAGTCACAGAGTCAACCTGTCCAACCCAAATGTTTCCTCCCAAACCTCCCTCACCCCTAGTCCTCTCCATCTTAACTGATGAACACACTAGCCTTTCAGCTGCCCAGTCCAACAATCTTGGAACAGTCTTTGACTCCTCTTTTTCTCTTACATGCCTCATCCTGTGTGTTAGGAAATCTTGTCTCTACCTTAAAAATATATCCAGACGGCTTCAAAATAATCCAGTGTGTATTGGGGGTGGAAAGAAAGAGAAGGGGGAGGGTATTTAAATGAAACAAGATTGTTCATGTTCTGATAATTGCTGAGGCGGCATGGTGGGTACATGGAGGTTCATTATGTTATATTATTATCTCTATTTTGTGTATGTCTGAAATTTCTCATAATATAATATTGTAATTGCATGTACCATTGAGCCCAGCGGTACAGTTCTTTTGAAATCTATCCCATATAAGTAAAAACAGTTGTAATAATAATATGTATATAATCTACATTTTTCAGAGGCAAAAATAGTGGAAATGAAGTGAATACCTATAAATATAGATGACATTTAACATTCATAGTTAATTTACATTCAACCATTAACAGTTGAATACGTTTCAGTATTTTCATCAAGGAATATCACACTGCCACTAAAATAATCAAATTTTTACTAGATTTGGTGGAGTTTCCACAATTCATTGATAAGTGATAAAAAAGCAAGATGCATATATAATCTAAATTTTATAAAAGTGATAATAAGTCAATATATGCACAAGAAAAAAATGAAATAAGCAATCAAAAATATCCAAGAACAAAGAGCTTCTAACCACCACCACTCTCTTCACAATGGTGCATCGCTGCCTCCACCATGTGTTACCCGGGTTGCCATGATGGCCTTCTGACTGGTTTCGATGATTCAAACTCTTCCTCCCCTCCACACCCTCAAGCTGTCTTACCCCAAGTCTGATTTTAACAGTGACCAGAATGCTTCCATTTATTTCTTTTTCCTGTAGGATTGCTGTGGTTAGGACTTCCAATACTATGTTGAATAAAAGTGGTGAGAGTGGGCATCCTTGCTTTGTTCCTGGTTTTAGAGGAAATGCTTTCAGCTTTTCACTGTTGAGTATGATGTTAGCTGTGGAGCTTATTGTATATGGCTTTTATTATGTTAAAGTGTGTTCCCTCTATACCCACTTTCTGAGGAGGTTTTTTTTTAATCACAGCTGGATGTTGAATTTTATCAAAAGTCTTTATGCATCTTTTGAGCTGACCAAATGTTTTTTATCTTCAGTTTGTTAAAGTGGTATATCACATTGATTGACTTTCAAATCTTGAACCATCCTTGCATGTCTTGGATAAGCCCCATTTGATCATGGTATATGATCCTTTTAATGTATCGTCAGATTTGGTTTGTGAATATTTTGTTGTGTGTTTGTCCACTGGTATTCATCAGAATTGGCCTGTAATTTTCTTTTCTTGTAATATCTTTGGTTTTTTGTATCAGGATAACTCTGGAAAATTCTGAAAGAGATGGGAATACCAGACCACCTGATCTGCCTCTTAAGAAATCTGTATGCAGGTCAGGAAGCAACAGTTAGAACTGGTCATGGAACAACAGACTGGTTCCAAATAGGAAAAGGAGTACGAGGAGGCTGCATATTGTCACCATGTTTATTTAACTTATATGCAGAGTACATCATGAGAAATGCTGGACTGGAAGAAACACAAGTTGGAATCAAGATTGCTGGGAGAAATATCAATAACCTCAGATATGCAGATGACACCACTCTTATGGCAGAAAGTGAAGAGGGGCTAAAAAGCCTCTTGATGAAAGTGAAAGTGGAGAGTGAAAAGGTTGGCTTAAAGCTCAACATTCAGAAAACGAAGATCATGGCATCTGGTCCCATCACTACATGGGAAATAGATGGGGAAACAGTGGAAACAGTGTCAGACTTTGTTTTTCTGGGCTCCAAAATCACTGCAGATGGTGACTGCAGCCATGAAATTAAAAGATGCTTACTCCTTGGAAGGAAAGTTATGACCAACCTAGATAGCATATTCAAAAGCAGAGACATTACTTTACCAACAAAGGTTCGCCTAGTCAAGGCTATGGTCTTTCCTGTGGTCATGTATGGATGTGAGAGCTGGACTGTGAGGAAGGCTGAACGCCAAAGAATTGATGCTTTTGAACTGTGGTGTTGGAGAAGACTCTTGAGAGTCCCTTGGACTGCAAGAAGATCCAACCAGTCCATTCTGAAGGAGATCAATCCTGGGATTTCTTTAGAAGGAATGATGCTAAAGCTGAAACTCCAGTATTTTGGCCACCTCATGCGAAGAGTTGACTCATTGGAGAAGACTCTAATGCTGGGAGGGATTGAGGGCAGGAGGAGAAGGGGACGACAGAAGATGAGATGGCTGGATGGCATCACTGACTCGATGGATGCGAGTCTGAGTGACCTCCGGGAGCTGGTGATGGACAGGGAGGCCTGGCGTGCTGCGGTTCATGGGGTCGCAAAGAGTCGGACACGACTGAGCGACTGATCTGATCTGAACTCTGGCCTCAGGGTGAGTTCGAAAGCATTTCTTCTTCTGCAGTTTTTTGAAATAGTTTGAGAAGGGTATATGTTAACTCTTCTTTAAATGTTTGGTAGAATTTATTGTGAAGCCATCTGGTCCTGAACTTTTGTTTGTTGGGAATTTAAAATTATTGATTCAATTTCATTACTGGCCATTGGTCTGTTCATATTTTCTATTTCATCCTAGTTCAGTCTGGGGAGATTGTACATTTCTAGGAATTTGTCCCCTTTTTCAAGACTGTTTTTTTAATTGGCATTTACTATTTGTAGGAATCTCTTATGATCCTTTGTATTTCTGTGGTGTTGTTTATAACTTCTTTTTCATCTCTGATTTATTGTCTTGGGCCCTCTCTCTTTTCTCATAATGAGTTTGGCTAAAGATTTATCAGTTTTGTTTATCTTTTCAAACAACCAGCTCTTAGTTTCATTGATCTTTTCTGTTTTTTTGTTTTGTTTTAAGTCCCTATTTCATTTATTTCTGCTCTGATCTTTACTTTTCTTGTTTCCTGAGGTAAGCTTGTATCTCTATAAACTCCCCTCTTGTAAATTCAGTGTGATATTTTAAAGTTCATCTATGTTGCATTATGTATCAACATTTCATTCCTTTTTATAACCAAATAATATTCCTTTGTGTGCACGTATCACATTTGTTTATCCATTAACTGATGAACATTTTGAATGCTTCTACTTTTAAAAAATATAATCCTGCTATGAACGTTTGTGTACAATATTTCTATGGACATATTTTTTCAATTTTCTAGGAGTGAAATTTCTGAGTTGTAAGGTTTGACATTTTCAGAAACTGCCAAATGTTTTCCAGAGTGATTGTACCATTTCACAATCCTACCTACAATGTATAAGAATTCCATTTCTCCCCATCCTTGTCAACATTTACTGTTGTTTAGCTGGTTGATTGTAGTCATCTTAGTAGGTAGGAAGTGTTATCTTATTATAATTTACATTTCCCTAATGACTAATAAGCCAGGCTGAGTAGTAAAGACTCTGCCTGCAATGCAGGAGCCATAGGAGACTAAGGTTGGATACCCGGGTCAGGAAGATCCCCTGGAGGAGGGCATAGCAACCCACTCCTGTATTCTTGCCTGGAAGATCCCATGGACAGAGGAGCCTGGTGGACTACAGTCCACGGGGTCACAAAGAGTCAGATGTGACTGAAGCAACTTAGCACACATGCACACAATGACTAATAACTGGAGCGTCTTTTCATGTGAGTATATTTGATTGTCTTCTTTAGAGAAACATTATCTTCTGAAGCAAATCTTCTGGCCATTTAAAAAATTAGGTTGTTTGTCATTCTTAACTTCATTTTGAAGGCCCATTTGAGCATCCATCTCCATATCACTAACTCTTGACTGCCACTCAACTCTTGACTCTGAAAGCTCCCCCAATACTGACATCACGAGAAGCTTCAGGATTAGACCGATGGTCCCTCTGCCAGCATTAGCACCAAAAACCCCTCTTGGTAGTACTATTCCTTGCCCCTCCCATCATCTCTGCTATTAAAGAGAGAATTAGAATATTTATGCAACTTTCTGGAAACACCACCAGGAAGGGCTCTGATTCACCACAAAAAGTAAGGGTCTTCCAACTATGCTCACAGAATCCAGGCATCTCAAAGTGGACCAAGATTTTGTGATGCTCAAGCACTATAAAGATGGTCATTTTCTAGTCTTCGGGGGGGGGGAAATTAATGAGTAAATTTTTAATTTTAACTTTTTCTCCTGGGATTTTTATTTTAATTCAAAGTGTCTGTTATAATTTGCTTATGCTAGGAGTTAATATAAAATGTTGTTTGATTTATCACAGTATTATACATTTCACTCTCAAGGTACAAATATTAATATTTCATTGTGTTCTGCAGAAACAGAAGGACTACTAAATGCTAAACAATTTTGAGGGCCATAGAAGCAAGAGACAGAAAGGACACAGAAGATAATATTATTCTCCACAGAGGGTGGCACCACTGGCTCCCCCAGCACTCTGGCTAAAGACATCATTGATGATTTGATCTCTCTTCTCCTCGACTCATCCAGCCAACAATTATTACCTCTGCACCCCACCCCAGTACTCTTGCCTGGAAAATCCCATGGATGGAGGAACCTGGAAGGCTGCAGTCCATGGGGTTGCTGAGGGTCAGACATGACTGAGCGACTTCACTTTCACTTTTCACTTTCATGCATTGGAGAAGGAAATGGCAACCCACTCCAGTGCTCTTGCCTGGAGAATCCCAGGGACGGGGAAGCCTGGTGGGCTGCCGTCTATGGGGTCACACAGAGTTGGACACGACTGAAGTGACTTAGCAGCAATCATCCTTAATTCCATCCTTTCTTCTTCCTCTTGCCTACCACTGTCCAGGACCAGGCTGTCTAAATAGTCCCCCAGTCCAAACTCTTGTACAAAGCTCTAACTGCTGCGCTCGCCTCTAGCAGCTACACTCTACTGGAGTAATATATCATGGTGGATTAATCAGTAGCTTCAGTGCCTGCTTTCTCAAGACTTACTCCATCAAAAAAAGGACCGTGCTTATCTTTTTCAACACTAGTAGTGCCCAGGACGATAACTGGCACGACATTTAAAAGTGAATTGGTCAATGAAGTATGAATTAGAATAAATAAATGAATGATTTTAAAATGTGCAATCACATACCATACAACTCTTTGGTGACCACCATCCCCCATGCCTACTGCAAACAAGATCAAGTCATACGACCCAGCTTGGCAGTCAAGACCCTCCTTGACCTGACTCTGTCTAGACTGCTTGTTTATCTCAGCCACTACCTTCTTGAACTCAGTGTATCCACAATATCTCAGGAAACACCATACTATTTATCTCCTTTATGTTGCTGCTCACTTCCTTATGCCTGGAACATCCTTAACAAATACCTCCATCCTCAATCTTCTTTTCACCAAACTCTTCTCTCTCCTTTAAAAGAATAAATATTGAATAATATCCACCATGGTCTACCATGCATGTTACCAAAGCTAAATATTTTGCCATACTTACTTCAAATTGTCTCTAAGAAATAAAGCATTAGAAGTACAATTGAAACTCTTATATGAGTCTTTCTTCAATTTCATTTCTTTTCTTCTCTAGTAGCATCTGCTACCTTGATTTTAGTGTTTACGCCATATATGTGGGCTTCTCTCGTGGCTCAGATGGTAAAGAATTTGCCTCCAATGCAAGAGACCTGGGTTCAACCCCTGGGTCAGGAAGATCCCCTGGAGAAAGGAATGGCTACTCAGTACAATATTCTTGCTTGGACAATCCCATACACAGACAATCCCATGGCAGGCTACAGACCATGGGGTCACAAAGAGTCGGACACTACTGAGTGACTAAGCAGCAGCCATGTGTATTTCATAATTTTTATTGATATTTTAAAATACCCTTTCCCCCACCTCCATGATTCTAATGCTTTAATGTAGATGCAGACTCAAGTCCTGAGAGGTCAGGACTTGTCCAAGGTCATACAGCAAGATGAGGTACTAGAGTCCAAGACTCCTGATTTTTTGTTCATTGCCTTCCCAATATGCTATGTTGCATGTTTTTAAAATACATGTAAATGAAATATATACCATCTACTATGTCCCAAAGACAGCGCTAGATTCTTTTTAAAATACAGCGGCTCATCTAACCCTCACTCTACAGATGAGGAAACTGAAGCTCAGAGATAAAGTCTCCTTTCCAGAGTCACGCAACTAGCAGGCTGCTGCTAAGTCACTGCAGTCGTGTCCGACTCTGTGCGACCCCATAGACGAAAGCCCACCAGGTTCCCCCGTCCCTGGGATTCTCCAGGCAAGAACACTGGAGTGGGTTGCCATTTCCTTCCCCAATGCATGAAAGTGAAAAGTGAAAGTGAAGTCGCTCAGTCGTGTCCGACTCTTAGCGACCCCATGGACTGGAGCCTACCAAGATCCTCCATCCATGGGATTTTCCAGGCAAAAGTACTGGGGTGGGGTGCCACTGCAGGCAGCAGAGGTAAAATTGGAACCCAGGGCTGCTCGACTTCTAGTGCTGCCCTCTAGTGGGAAGAATGTGGGAAAAGCACAGGTTTTGAAAGCAGAAATGTCTAGCTTTCTGGTTTCCCCTCTTGCTGACCCGGTAATCGTGGATAAGGTAAATTGATTTAAATTAGCATTTATTGAATGTTTCACAAGCACCAGTAACCATATTACAGTTCACCATATTAGTCCCCACAGTCACTCTCAAAGATAGATATTTTTTAATCTTTATTTTTCAGACAGAGAAACTGAGTCCCCAGGAAGATACACAGCTAACAAGAAGAAAAGCCAGAAGCAGAAGTCAGGATTATCAGCTCCAGAAACCATGCCCCTGCTTCCTTTTTTCTCCTTACTCTTAATGTTCTCTTTATTCTTATTTTAAAAATTATCTTATAGTAGTTTGTAATCAACTACTCAATAAAAGACTTGTATAAAAAATATACAAAACCCTTAAAACTTAACAATAAGAAAATAACATTCCAATTTAAAACAAGCAAGAAATCTGAACAAATACTTCTTTAAAGAAGATATACAGATGGAAAATAAACATACAAAAAGATATTGAGGGCTTCCCTGGTGGTATAGTTGATGAGAATCTGCCTGCCAATGCAGGGGACACAGGTTCGACTCCTGGTCCAGGAAGATTCCACATGCCACGGAGCAACTAAGCCTGCATGCTAACAACAGCTGAAGCTCATGTGCCACCACAACGAGAAGCCACTGCACTGTAAATGAAGACCCAGAGCAAGCTAAAATAAAAAGAAAGGAAGGAAAATATATTGAATATCATTTGCCATTAAGGACATTCAAATTAAATCAACAATAAGATACCATTACACACCAATTAGAATGTCTAAAATCAATAAATCTGAAAATATCAATTTCTAGTTGGGATGCAGAGAAACAGCTACTCTCATTACTTCCTGATGGGAATTCAAAATGGTGCAACCACTTTGGAAAACATTTTGGCAATTGTTCAAAAAGTTAAACATAGTTTTGACCAGTAATTTCACTCCTAGGTATATATACAAATGAATTGAAAATACATATCTACAAAAGCAGTATGGAGTTTTCTCAAAAAACTAAAAATAGAACAACCAAATGACCCAGAAATTCCACTCCTGGACATATATCTGAAAAAAAAACAAAAGCACTAATTTGAAAAGTTAGATATACTCCAGTGTTCATAGCAGCACTATTTTTTATCGCCAAGATATGGAAACAACCTAAGTGTGCATCAAGAGATGAACAGATTAAAAATGATGTGGGCTGTATGTTTACATTCCAATATGGAATGCAGACTATGACAGAAGAATGAATGCAGGAAGTGTCTGAATATATAAAACATATTAAATAGACTCATTGACTGGAGCAAGGGAAAAAATGCTGACCTAAGTGACTTTGAGGGCAGAAGAAAGGGGCGACCGAGGATGAGATGGTCGGATGGCATCATTGACTCATTGGACATGAGTCTGAGCAAACTCCAGGAGATAGTGAAGGACAGGAAACCCTGGCATGCTGCAGTCCATGCGGTCACAAAGTCAGACACAACTGAGTGACTGAACAACAAAGTGACTTTGAAAATGAAGGGAGGCTACAAGACTAAAGGCAAAGGGAAACTTACATAAGCACTGTATTCTAGTTGGTAAAATTATTTCTCAGTGGGATATGGACAAGTCTAAAACCATTACACAGTATACACATGGGAAATTAAACAATTAAGTAAATGGATAGTAGATGTTGGGAGCTGGATTTCTCACTGGTAGGGGGTTACAGTCAAGTGAGGGAGGAAGGCCAGAATGATCCTTGCAGTTCTGAACTAGAGTTGGAGACATTAGTATAAATTCATGTTTAGTGTAATAGAGATGGACACAAATAGAAATATTCATAGATACATGTACCTATATAGAGCTTCCCCGGTGGCTCAGTGGTAATGGATCTGCCTTAAATACAGGAGACACAAGAGATGTGGGTTCTATCCCTGGGCTGGGAAAAATCCTCTGGAGGAAGGCATGGCAACCCACTCTAGCATTCTTGCCTGGAAAATCCCATGGACAGAGGAGCCTGATGGACTACTGTCCTTAGGGTCACCAAGATTCAGACACAACTGAAGTGACTGAGCACACACATATACCTATATGAATTAGCATATATACATCCATTTCCTCATTCTGTCAGCTGAGAGAGCCCAGAAATAAAAACACACCAGTAGTATAGTAAGCACATTCGGTGCCCAGACCTTGCTTTCTAAAACCGTTATCCAGTAGGACTTCCTTGGAAGCACACTGGATAAAAATCTGTCTGCCGATGCAGGGAGCATGGGTTCAATCCCTGACCTGGGAAGATTCCCCCATGCTGCAGAGCAACTGAGCCTGTGAGTCACAACTACTGAAACCCACGCTTTAGGGCCACAACGAATATAATGAGAAGTTCGCACATCACAAGGAAGAGTGGTTTGCCGCAGCTAGGGAAAAGCCCGCACACAGCAACGAAGACCCAACACAGCTGAAAAGTAAATAAATAAATAAAAATTTAAAAATTTTTTAAATAAAAAAGAGACTCTCAAAAAAATAAATAAAAATAAAATCATTACCCAATAGAAGGGACTACCTTAGAGAACTGGCTAAATCTAGGGCAGGGGCAGGAAATACACAAGATGAGTGTGGAGCATCTATAGTGCCAGAAAGGAAAGAAGTGCCAAACACCAGCACGTGCAGCAATGGGGGTATGTTAAAGGGACACAGGCACCAACTGAAAGAGTTCCCAGTGGTACAAGCTGGAACAATAAGAAAATAAATTATGTTATTGACTTATAACCACAGTATAAATCTCCATCTGTCCATCCTAATATAAACAAATGACTAAGTAAATAAATGGAAGGGGAGGATAGATAGATGTCCTGCACAGAAGAACTCCAGACTAGATGTTCATCCCTCAAGACAGTGAAGAATGGGGACTTCCCTGGTGGTCCAGTGGTTAAGAATCCACCTTCGAAGGCAGGGTATTCCGGTTTGACCCAGCATGCCTTGAGCCACTTCTACAGAAAGCCTGTGTGAAGACATAGTGCAGCCAAAAGAAAGAAAAGCCAGTGGAGCATGATGGAACGCTCTCTAAGGATGCACTACATGTGCTTCCTTCCTCCCGAGTACCACAGGGGACAAAAAGAGGTAGCTTCACAGTGGAGAAGCCTGACAAACACGGCCTCAACCAGGTAGTCAAAGTCAATCAACAGGAATTCTCCAGGCAAGAATACTGGAGTGGATTGCCATTCTCTTCTCCAGAGGAACTTCCCAACCCAGGAATCGAACCCTGGCCTTCTGCATGGCAGGCAGATTCTTTACTGTTTGAGCTACAGGGAAGTCTACCCTCAATATGATGCGCTGAGAAACACACTTCCTCTGCTGCCTTCCTCCCCCAAACCCCAAATCCCAGCCTAATTATGAGAAAGACACTAAACCCCAATAGAGGGACATTCTACAAAATAAATGACCTTTCAATCTTATCAGTGAAAGTGAAGAGTGAAAGTGTTAGTCACTCAGTTGCGACTGACCATCTGTGATTCCATGAACTGTAGCCCACCAGGCTCCTCTGTCCATGGAATTCTCCAGGCAAGAATACTAGAGTGGATAGCCTTTCCTTTTTCCAAAGAATCTTCCCAACCCAGGGATCAATCCCAGGTCTCCTGCATTGCATGCAGATTCTTTACCTTCTGATACACTTATCAAGGTCATCAAAAATAAGGAAAATGAGAAACTGTTACAGATGGAAGAGAGGGGCTAAAGAGACATAATAACAAGATACAATATTGTATCCTGGATAGGATTCTGGAATAGTAAAGGACATAGGTGGAAAAAAAAAAAGTAAGAAAATAGAAATAAAGTAGGGACTTTAGTTGATAATACATAAATAATTGGTTCATTAATTGTGACCAAGTTACCACACTAATGTAAGATGTTAACAGTGGGAAAAACTGGGTGTGGGTTATATGCAAACTCTGTACTATGGTTATAATTTTTCTGTAAATTTAAAACTATTCTAAAACTAAAGTCTCATTTAAAAATAAAATTTTAATGTAAAAGATAGTATTAAAATTCACTTCTTTTTGTGTACAGTTCTACTAATTTTAGCACACATAAATATGCATCAGAATATAGAATAGTTTCATCATTTCCAAAAACTATCTCCTGTTATCTCTTTGCATTACTACACTGTCCTGACACCTCACCCCTTGACAACCACGAATCTGTTTTTCATGACTATAATATCGTCTTTTCAAAAATATCACATAACTAGAATCAAGTAGTACATGACATTTTGAGACTGATTTGCTTCACTTAGCATTATGCTTTTGAGGTTTATGTAAGTTGTTGAGTGTGTTAATAATTTGTCCCCTTTTATTGCTGTGTAATATTCCATTGTGTGGATAGATTAATATTACAGTTTGCTTATTGATTTACCTACTAAAGGAGTTTGGGGTTGTTTCTAATTTGCTGCCATTATGAAAAATGATGGTATAAACATTTGTGTACAGGTCTTTGTGTGACATCAGTACATTCATGTCTCTTGGATGAATACTGAGGAGTGAAGTGGCTAGATCAGGTGATAGGTATATGTTTACATTTATAAGAGAATGCTGAACAGTTTTTCAGAAAAGCTGGACCGTTTGACCATCCCTCCAACAGTGTGTAAGAGCTCCAGTTTTGGACTCCCCTGATGGTCAGGTGGTTAAGAACTCACCTGCCAATGTAAGGGAAACGAGTTCCATCCCTGATATGGGAAGATGTCACTTGCTGCAGGGCAACTAAGTCACAACTACTGAGCCTGAGCTCTAGAGCCTTCAGCAGCTGCTGAAGCCTGCATGCCTAGGGCCAGTGGTCCCCAAGAGAAGCCCCCCGCACCGCAGCAAAGAATAGCTCCCGTTCTCTGCAGCTAAAGAAAGCCCACCTGCAGCAAAAAAGACCCAGAGCAGCCAAAAATAAGTAAATAAATAAAATGTTAAAAGAAAAAAGAATTCCAGTTGCTCCACAGTCTCACCAGCACTTGGCATTGTCAGGATTATTATATGATAGCTATTTATATTTTATAATTTAATTATACCTGTATGTATCCAAAACGATAAATAGAATGGACTTGCATCTCTTTGTATCATATATAAATGGAATAATGCTAAATATAATTCTTTTAATACTTCATTTTTATTCATTCAACATTGATTTTGAAGTTTTTAGTGTTGATTCACATTCATCTGGTTCATTCAGTGTAACTGTTGATGGTGTGCTATTTTATAAATATACCATGAAGTAGTTATGCAAGTCCCACACAGTCATTCAGGTTGTTTACTATTTCTTTCTTTTTTTTTTTTTTAATTTAACTTTATAATATTGTATTGGTTCCTATTTCTAATTGTCAAAAATAGTCCTGGGAATTCCCTGGCAGTCCAGTGGTTAAGACTCAGTGCTTGCACTGCATGGGGCCTGAGTTCAATCCCTGGTCCAGGAACTGAGTTCCCACAAGCTGCACAGTGTCATCAAAAAAAAACAAACAAACAACCCACAGTGCTAAAATAAACATCCTTTTCTATGTCTTCTTTCACACCCGTGTGAAAAATTCTCTAGGATAGTAATTCTCAAATCTTTTAGTTTGGGGGCTCTTTTCACTCTTAAAAATCATTGAGAATCCAAAGAATTTTTATTTATGTGTATTATGCCTTCCATTCTTTACCATATTAGAAACTAAATTGAAAATGTTTTCTTGGTGGCTTAGATAGTAAACAATCTGCCTGCAATGCAGAAGACCTGGGTTTGATCCCTAGGTTAGGAAGATTCCCTGGAGAAAGGAATGGTTATCCATTCCATTAATCTTGCCTGGAGAATTCCATGGGCAGAGGAGCCTGGCGGGCTACGGTCCATAGGGTCACAAAGAGTTGGACACGACTGAGCAACTAGCACTACAATACTAAATTTTATAAAATAAAATTACTTTAATTTAAAAAATGACATATATAAGATAAACATTTTCTTTTCAAAAACAAAAAAATAGAAAATAAAATTGTTTTCTATTTTGCATATCTCTAATGTGTGGCTTAATAAAAAGGGACTGGATTCTTCTTATCTGTGCATTGAATCTGTTGAATGAGAGTGAAAGAGTAAAATAGTATTTTAACGTTATTATGAGAATAGCTTTCACCTCATAGAACCCTGAAAGGGTACTGGGGAGAAAACTTTGAGAACTGTTGTCCTAGGTCATATACCTAGATGAGGATTGGCTGGGCTATCTAGTTAATATTTTCAATACCTATTCCCACCATCAGCCTGTGTGAATTTCCATGTTATTACATCCTTAGCTATGCATAGTGTTGTCAGGCCTTTTAATACTTGACCAATCTGATTGATGTAAAATAGTGTTCCTGTCTTATTTTAATCTACATTTCTTTGCTAACAAGCAGACTGATTCTTGTGCCATCTTTGTACGCTTAGTCATCATCTCAGAAGCAAAGCCTTTCCTCATCTTCTCCACTGATGGGCTGCTGTTGTGTGCAAAGAACAAACCAGTGCAAAACAAGTCAATCCTAAAGGCGATCAGTCCTGAATACTCATTGGAAGGACTGATGCTGAAGCTGAAACTCCAATACTTTGGCCACCTGATACCAAGAACTAACTCACTGGAAAAGACCCTGATGCTTGGAAAGATTGAAGACAGGAAGAGAAGGGGATGACAGAGGATGAGATGGTTGAACGGCATCACTGACTCGATGGACGTGAGTTTGAGCAAGCTCTGGGAGTTGATGATGAACAGGGAAGCCTGGAGTGCTGCAGTCCACCAGGTCTCAAAGAGTCAGACACGACTGAGCGACTGAACTGAACTGTACTCTCTTTGAGAGAAAAGAGGTCTATGCCCACCTACTTTACAAAAGCAGCCCCAGAATCAGCACAGGCTTGGCACACAGTAGGTGCTTAATAAATGTAAAAAAAAAAAAAAAACCACAACAAATTATTCACTGTTTATAGAATCACACAGACACAATAACACTTCACCCTGTTAGATTTATTACACCAGTCCCCTTGGTTTTCATTTCCTGTATGTGTTTACTTGCCTCACAAAGCTATATTTCAAGGAAAGGATTATTTAATACTCATTTTTTTTTATTCCTGTAGATTTGCCTCTGAGAAAATTTTTCTAAGACAATTATATTTAATATAATTGTAAATATGTACATATTAAAGTACGTTTAATATAATTTAAATATGTAAATATGAGTATGTAAATTGACACAGTCTTCTCCCTCAAGTCCTGGACAGCCCAAGGTGGAGGAACACTCATGTCCACTCCATGAAGATGTTCCTTCTGCTCTTGATCCATCCTGTTGCCAGCAAGCTGCAGGGTCAGCCTGGTCCTGTTGGGTTACTGCCCTGCCCCCACAGATGGCAGTCATCATCAAGGGCAGAGATGTAGTACTGCATTCCCTACCAAGAAAGGGACAACCACTTCAGCCTTTGTCCCAGACACATTTCCCATTGTGATGAGCAATAATGGCTCACACAACGTCCACATCAAAGGCAGAATGACAGTGGAAGCAGAGGTCAAGGTAAAGAGAGCCTTGACTTAATGAAAGGGAAGTATTAGTCTTTTGATTGTGTCCAACTCTTTGCCACCCCATGGACTATAGCTCACCAGGCTCCTCTATCCATGGGATTCTCTAGGCAAGAATACTGAAGTCGGTCAACATTCCCTTCTGCAGGGGCTCTTCTCAACCCAGGGATTGAACCCGGGTCTCCTGCACTGCAGGCAAATTCTTTACCATCTAAGCCAAGAGGGAAGCCAGACTACTGCCTGAGCCACCAGGGAAGCCAGACTTAAGGAACACAGCAACTTCTGGAAGGTGGAAAAGTCCAGGAAACAGATTCTCTCCTGGATCCTCCAGAAATGAAGATAGCCCCACCAACTCATGTGTACTTCTGACCTCCAGAACTACAAAATAACAACTTTGTACTGTTTTAAGCCAGTAAGGCTTATGATAATCTGTTACAGTAGCAATAGTAAACAAATATATTGTATATCCCCAAAGATAGCATTTGTCTTCTTGCAATGCATGTCAAGATACGGAGGCAACCTAAGCGTCCATCAAGAGATGAAAGGATAAAAAAGATGTGTAATGTATGTTGGTATTCCAAGATGGAATGCAGACTATGACAAAGAAAGGAAAGGTTAGTCGCTCAGTTGTGTCTGACTCTTTGCAACCCATGGACTGTAGCCCACCAGGCTCTTCTGTCCATGGAATTCTCCAGGCAAGAATATTGGAGTAGGTTGCCATTCCCTTCTCTAGGGGATTTTTCTAACTCAAAGATTAAACCCAGGTCTCCTACATTGCAGGCAGATTCTTTACCAAGTGAGCCACCAGGGAAGCCCAAACTGAAATTATATATTTCATTTTCTAAACCATGTCTTTGGATTAAAACATCATATTGAATGCTCCCCAAATATCGATATTAATCAGCACTCTTTCCCCGTGCCTGGAGCTCAGAGGAGGAAGTTGGAAGGACTGTAAGGGTCCTGAGGATGCTGATCCGAGGCTCTTACAAATCAGGACATGCTGTGTGTGCTACCCCCAAACGTCTGACAGCAAGCTGGAGATCACAAGCTATATCACTCGGTCTGGATGCATTAGGCGAGCCGACCTCTCAAAGTCTGTAGTCTAGCTCCTCCCTGAGGCAGAGGTCAAGGTCTAGGAAGAGCCACAGATGCGGTCTCCAGGGTGGGCTGCACCAGCTTGCTCATTACTCTGGTGGGTCAGGGTTGGGAGAGACCCAACTGCATCCTAGGGTCTGCCCCAGAAGGTGGATGGTGGGCAGTGTCCCTTGAATATTCTGCATGGATTGTCCCCAGAGAAGAACAAGAGAAAGCCATGTCCCCTCCTCCCCACACAAATCTGTCTGATGACTGGGCCCAGTGGGGAGGGGATTTGCCCAGCAGGCTGGGTGGAAGTTGCCCTGCCAGATAACCCCAGCTCCAATTAAAGCCATTAACGAGGAATGAGGCCAAGCACCATTATCCCTTATTAGACTCCCTCCAACCAAACGTCTGAGCTTTAAGACACAGAGGGTCAGTCTAGGAGCAAACATTCCATGACGTACTTTATTTTTAAATGTAATCATTCCCAGACAAATGCCATGTGGCCTCTACGGTGATCAACCATCCACCTTTGCCAGGCGTGTCCCAGGACAGAAGACTTGTCCTATAAAAACTGGGAAAACCCAAGGCAAACTGGGACGAGCTGGTCACCCTACTTTCTGCCTCAGTGCTGCTGCTTTGCACAGTCCTTCAGCTGAGAAGCCAAAGCACAGGTCAGCAGGACTATTTTTCCTGAGCTGTTAAAACTCTTTATGAATCACCAACTTACACCTAATTGTTTTCCGAGTAAGGCTTTCACCCCAATAACAACAATTTTCTTCTAACAACAGCTACTGTTTATTGAGCGCTTACCATCAGGAACTCTAGCTCTCCGTTTATTATTTCTGTTAATCCTCTTACTAATCCTAAGAGACAAGCAATTTTTTTTCTTATTTTATAGACGATGAAACTCTGGCAACGAGAGCTTAAGTAATTGCTCAAGGTCACACCAAAAGTATGTGGCAGAACCAGGAAGGTCTCAGGTCACTCCAGTTGCAGAAAACATGTCGGTTACCATGACGACATACTGCCTTTAAAGGGGACTGACCCACCGGGCAACCAGCACCTGCTTTTAGGGGAGGGGTCATGGTCCCAGACAGTAATATGTCCACCCAGGAGGTGCTATTCTGTGCCATTTGCAACCTCCTGCTGCTGTAGCCCTTTCGGCTAAGCTTGCCAGGTGGCATAGTGGTGAAGAATCCGCCTACCAATGCAAGAGACCCAAGTTCAATCTCTGGGTGGGGAAGATCCCCTGGAGGAGGAAATGGCAACCCACTCCAGTATTCTTGCCTGGGAAATCCTATGGACAGAGGAGCCTGGTGGGCTACAGTCCATGGGGTTGCAAAGAGTCTGACACGACTGAGTAAGAGTTGCTGTAGCTTATTTTCTGCACAGGCTTTTCCCCAGCCAAAAGTCATGTTTCTGAGAACTGGAAAACCAGAGCCCGCTCAGGGGTCAAGATGGCCCGTTGCAGCCCCCGCGGTGCTCGGATGCTATGCTGTGAAGCACAGCAGTCTCTATTCTTTTCTTCTGCGATCCGACCCTTTGCGGTCTGAGGTTTGAGGCGACTGCCGGTTCACAGCTGCTCCCGCCTCCTCCGCCTCCTCCTCGTGATCCCCCGCCGGCAGCCCCCGTGGCAGCTCCAGGCACCTCTGCTTGCAGTAAACATGACCTCTGCCTTCCGCCACCAACATGACATTGGCATGTCGCTGCTGATCTGTAAACACAATTGTGTTTTCGGTCTTCTGACCGAATTTTGTTACTGGGATCCTAACAGGCAGCAGGTCTCTGTTTATCTGTAAACAGCAG
Source organism: Tragelaphus eurycerus (assembly GCA_935064755.1). Taxonomy (NCBI): domain Eukaryota; kingdom Metazoa; phylum Chordata; class Mammalia; order Artiodactyla; family Bovidae; genus Tragelaphus; species Tragelaphus eurycerus. The sequence continues at coordinate 10,486,365 of CAKXYN010000070.1, read as the reverse complement.
CCCCATTCCCCGGCAAAGAGGTCTGGATGCTGCTTGTTTTTACTACTTTACAGTAAGAGGAAAGGAAAAGGTGGTTAGTGACAGGCGTCCACACTGCCCCTCCCACTCCCCACTGTCTAAGATTTCCCTCTCTCTCTCCACATAGGTGCATAGCCCAGACCAACAGAAGGAGCAGGACAAGGTCTCTCTCTGCTTTTTAATATCTCTGGCAGTGACGCTGAAGAATCTAGTGTAAATAAATGGCCAGGACCAGAGGTAACAGCCAACATGGTTCCCTACGTGGAGGAAGGAACAAACATGAACAGCTCCCCAGGAGACTGAGCCTAAGGTCCCAGAATCAAGGTTCTGCTTTTGAAGGGCACTCACGGTGGGCATTGATGTGCCCTGAGAAACGTGTGTGTTTCTGCCTGTCTGTCTTGGAACCACATGAAGTCTCTTTCTGTAAAACTCAAGTTTTCTGTTAAAATGGGAGGATTTCTTTCCCCCTCCCGAAAGTTGTGTTCTGGCTAAAAGAATATAATCTTTAATGGAATACAGAAACAAGCTGGTGAGTTGAAGTTTTCTAAGAAAATTTCCAAAGGATTGATTGGCCTATAAAATATATCAGTTCAGTTCACTTCAGTCACTCAGTCGTGTCTGACTCTTCGAGACTCCATGAATCGCAGCACGCCAGGCCTCCCTGGCCATCACCAACTCCCGGAGTTCACTCAGACTCACGTCCATCAAGTCAGTGATGCCATCCAGCCATCTCATCTTCTGTCATCCCCTCTTTCTCCTGCCCCCAATGCCTCCCAGCATCAGAGTCTTTTCCAATGAGTCAACTCTTTGCATGAGGTGGCCAAAATACTGGATTTTCAGCTTTAGCATCATTCCTTCCAAAGAAATCCCAGGACTGATCTCCTTCAGAATGGACTGGTTGGATCTCCTTGCAGTCCAAGGGACTCTCAAGAGTCTTCTCCAGCACCACAGTTCAAAAGCATCAATTCTTCGGCACTCAGCTTTCTTCACAGTCCAATTCTCACATCCATACATGACTACTGGAAAAACGATAGCCTTGACTAGGCAAACCTTTGTTGGCAAAGTAATGTCTCTGCTTTTGAATATGCTATCTAGGTTGGTCATAACTTTCCTTCCAAGGAGTAAGCGTCTTTTAATTTCATGGCTGCAGTCACCATCTGCAGTGATTTTGGAGCCCAGAAAAATAAAGTCTGACACTGTTTCCACTGTTTCCCCATCTATTTCCCATGTAGTGATGGGGCCAGATGTCATGATCTTCGTTTTCTGAATGTTGAGCTTTAAGCCAACTTTTTCACTTTCCTCTTTCACTTTCATCAAGAGTCTTTTTAGCCCCTCTTCACTTTCTGCCATAAGGGTGGTATCATTTGCATATCTGAGGTTATTGATATTTCTCCCGGCAATCTTGATTCCAGCTTGTGCTTCTTCCAGCCCAGCGTTTCTCATGATGTACTCTGCATAGAAGTTAAATAAGCAGGGTGACAATACACAGCCTTGATGTACTCCTTTTCCTATTTGGAACCAGTCTGTTGTTCCATGTCCAGTTCTAACTGTTGCTTCCTGACCTGCATACAGGTTTCTCAAGAGGCAGGTCAGGTGGTCTGGTATTCCCATCTCTTTCAGAATTGTCCACAGTTTATCGTGATCCACACAGTCAAAGGCTTTGGCATAGTCAATAAAGCAGAAATAGATGTTTTTCTGGCTCTCTTGCTTTTTCGATGATCCACTGGATGTTGGCAATGTGATCTCTGGTTCCTCTGCCTTTTCTAAAACCAGATTGAACATCTGGAAGTTCACGGTTCACGTATTGCTAAAGCCTGGCTTGGAGAATTTTGAGCATTACTTTACTAGCTTGTGCTATGCTAAGTCACTTCAGTCGTGTCTGACTCTGTGCAACCCCATAGATGGCAGCCCACCAGGCTTCCCCATCCCTGGGATTCTCCAGGCAAGAACACTGGAGTGGGTTGCCATTTCCTTCTCCAATGCATGAAAGTGAAAAGAGAAAGTGAAGTCACCGAGTCATGTCCGAGTCTTAGCGACCCTATGGACTGCAACCTACCAGGCTCCTCCGTCCATGGGATTTTCCAGGCAAGAGTACTGGAGTGGGGTGCCATTGCCTGAGATGAGTGCAATTGTGTGGTAGTTTGAGCATTCTTTGGCATTGCCTTTCTTTGGGATTGGAATGAAAACTGACCTTTTCCAGCCCTGTAGCCACTGCTGAGTTTTCCAAATTTGCTGGCATATTGAGTGCAGCACTTTCACAGCATCATCTTTCAGGATTTGAAATAGCTCCACTGGAATTCCATCACCTCCATTAGCTTTGTTCTTAGTAATGCTTTCTAAGGCCCACTTGACTTCACATTCCAGGATGTCTGGCTCTAGGTCAGTGATCACACCATGATGATTATCTTGGTCATGAAGATCTTTTTTGTACAGTTCTTCTGTGTATTCTTGCCACCTCTTCTTAAATCTTCTGCTTCTGTTAGGTCCATACCATTTCTGTCCTTTATCGAGCCCATCTTTGCATGAAATGTTCCCTTGGTATCTCTAATTTTCTTGAAGAGACCTCTAGTCTTTCCCATTCTGTTGTTTTCCTCTATTTCTTTGCATTGATCGCTGAGGAAGGCTTTCTTATCTCTTCTTGCTATTCTTTGGAACTCTGCATTCAGATGCTTATATCTTTCCTTTTCTCCTTTGCTTTTTGCTTCTCTTCTTTTCACAGCTATTTGCAAGGCCTCCCCAGACAGCCATTTTGCTTTTTTGCATTTCTTTTCCATGGGGATGGTCTTGATCCCTGTCTCCTGTACAATGTCACGAACCTCATTCCATAGTTCATCAGGCACTCTATCTCTCAGATCTAGGCCCTTAAATCTATTTCTCACTTCCACTGTATAATCATAAGGGATTTGATTTAGGTCATACCTGAATGGTCTCGTGGTTTTCCCTACTTTCTTCAATTTCAGTCTGAATTTGGCAATAAGGAGTTCATGGTCTGAGCCACAGTCAGCTCCCGGTCTTGTTTTTGCTGACTGTATAGAGCTTCTCCATCTTTGGCTGCAAAGAATATAATCAATCATCACCATCTGGTGATGTCCATGTGTAGAGTCCTCTCTTGTGTTGTTGGAAGAGGGTGTTTGGTATCACCAGTGCATTCTCTTGGCAAAACTCTATTAGTCTTTGCCCTGCTTCATTCCGTATTCCAAGGCCAAATTTGCCTGTTACTCCAGGTGTTTCTTGACTTCCTACTTTTGCATTCCAGTCCCCTATAATGAAAAGGACATCTTTTTTTGGGTGTTAGTTCTAAAAGGTCTTGTAGGTCTTCATAGAACCGTTCAACTTCAGCTTCTTCAGCATTACTGGTTGGGGCATAGACTTAGATTACTGTGACATTGAGTGGTTTGCCTTGGAAATGAACAGAGACCATTCTGTCCTTTTTGAGATTGCATCCAAGTACTGCATTTCGGACTCTTTTGTTGACCATGATGGCTAGTCCATTTCTTCTAAGGGATTCCTGCCCACAGTAGTAGGTATAATGGTCATCTGAGTTAAATTCACCCATTCCAGTCCATTTTCAACGGCAATGGCACCCCACTCCAGTACTTTTGCCTGGAAAATCCCATGGACAGAGGAGCCTGGTGGGCTGCAGTCCATGGGGTCGCTCGGAGTCGGACACGACTCAGCGACTTCCCTTTCACTTTTCACTTTCATGCATTGGAGAAGGAAATGGCAACCCACTCCAGTGTTCTTGCCTGGAGAATCCCAGGGATGGGGAAACCTGGTGGGCTGCCATCTCCGGGGTCGCACAGAGTCAGACAAGACTGAAGCGACTTAGCAGCAGCAGCAGCAGTTCATTTTAGTTCGCTGATTCCTAGAATGTCGATGTTCACTCTTGCCATCTCCTGTTTGACCACTTCCAATTTGCCTTGATTCGTGGACCTAACATTCCAGGTTCCTACGCAATATTGCTCTTTACAGCATCAGACCTTGCTTCTATCATCAGTCACATCCACAACTGGGTATTATTTTTGCTTTGGCTCCATCCTTTCATTATTTCTGGAGTTATTTCTCCACTGATCTCCAGTAGCATATTGGGCACCTACTGACCTGAGGAGTTCCTCTTTCAGTAAGTATCCTATCATTTTGCCTTTTCATACTGATCATGGGAGTTCTCAAGGCAAGAGTACTGAAATGGTTTGCCATTCCCTTCTCCAGTGGACCACATTCTGTCAGACCTTTCCACCATGACCCTCCCCCACCCCCGCCTTGGGTGGCCCCACAGGGCATGACTTAGTTTCATTGAGTTAGACAAGGCTGTGGTCCTAGTGTGATTAGATTGACTAGTTTTCTGTGATTATGGTTTCAGTATGTCTGCCCTCTGATGCCCTCTTGCAACACCTACTGTCTTACTTGGATTTCTCTTACCTTGGGCATGGGTTATCTCTTAACGGCTGCTCTAGCAAAGCGCAGCTGCTGCTGCTCCTTACTTTGGACGAGGGGTATCTCTTCACTGCTGCCTCTCCTGACCTTGAACATGGAGTAGCTCCTCTAGGTCCTCCTGCGCCCACGCAGCCACAGCTCCTTGGACATGGGGTTGCTCCTCCTGGCCACCACCCCTGGCTCGGGCGTGGGGCAGCTCCTCCCAGCCGCTGCCCCTCCCGGCTGCTGCGCCTGACCTCAGACATGGGGGAGCTCCTCTTGGCTGCCGCCCCTCAGGCATGGCGTCCTCCCGGCTTCTGCCCCTGACCTTGGATGTGGGGTAGCTCCTCTTGGCTGAGCTCAAATATATATGTGTGTGTAAATAAAGTATATAAATTGTATATAATTATAATTTTGTATATTATGTAGTATTATAATGCTACATACTTATATTGTATTATAATACTATATATCATATATTATGTACTATAAATATATACTATAAGTGCAAACATTATATGATATATGCAAAATCATATATGTTAAAGTATATAAAATTTGTGTATTTCAGCTTTCATTACCTCTAGTAATGGAAGTGAAGTGAAGTGAGTGAAGTGCAAGTCACTCAATTGTGTCTGACTCTTTTCGAGCCTATGGACTATAGTCCATGGAATTCTCCAGGCCAGAATACTGGAGTGGGTAGCCTTTTCCTTCTCCAGAGGATCTTCCCAACTCAAGGATTGAACCCAGGTCTCCCACATTGCAGGCGGATTCTTTACCAGCTGAGCCACGAGGGAAGCCCCTAGCAATGGAAGAGAAACACCAAATTGGAATCTTCTATAAAGCTAAGTTATTGGGAACATTGTGATTTACGAAAATTTATAAGGTTTCACAGTGTCAAACGTAGAGAAAGAGATGATTTCTCTCATTTCTGTTACCTTTGGGAAAGCAGAAAAAGAATTTTAAATATTTATTCTGATTGATGAGAAGAGAAAGAAAACTTACAACTCAAAAAGGAAAATGCTGGAAGATGTGGCAGGATTTATGACTAATTAAATTGAAATGAAATATTCAAAATAAAGCCTGTTAATAGAAATAATTATTCTAATTAGTATTGCTACAATTATATAATGTATATATATTATTATTCTAATAATTACTGTAGTTAAAAAGAGAACTTTGATACTTATTTTTCTTCCACTTTGTTCTAAAGAAAACATCTTTTTATTTGTTAAAGGAAACATCATTTTAATATAGAATTACTACGGCACCCCACTTCAGTACTCTTCCCTGGAAAATCCCATGGATGGAGGAGCCTGGTGGGCTGCAGTCCAGGGGATCGCTAAGAGTCAGACATGACTGAGCAACTTCACTTCACTTTTCACTTTACTACAATAATTTAACATAGTTATCAAAATGGTTCTTTAAATAAAGAGTTATATTTTGTTGAGGCAGAGAAACGGAATGGACAATTTACTGTAAATTCAATTGGAATCTACAAATCTAAACTTAGTGATAAAATATTTAGTTCAACATGATGGACTGAGCATGTGTTTAGGTGAAAAAATGGAAGACCTAATTTTATTTTTTAATTTAGTTTTTAAATTTTATTTATTTACTTTTGACTGCATCAGGTCTTAGCTGCGACACACAGGATCTTCACTGCGGCATGTGAGATTGTTCATTGTGGCTTGTGGGCTCAGTAGTTTCGGCATGCTGACTTAGTTACTCTGCTGCTTGTAGAATCTTTTTTCCGTGACCGGGGATTGAACCCATGTCCCCTGCATTGGAATGTGGATTCTTAATCACTGGACCACCAGGGAAGTTCCCCGATTTTAAAATAATAAATATATACCAGTTCTGAAAAAAATAAGACTTGGTGCCATCAGCAGCACAAAAATTTTAAGAGCTAGTGGAAAGAGAGGGTGGGATGATTAGGGAGAATGGCATTGAAACATATATGATATCATATATGAAACGAATCGCCAGTCCAGGTTCGATGCATGATACTGGATGCTTGGCGCTGGTGCACTGGGATGAACCAGAGGGATGGTACGGGGAGGGAGGAGGGAGGGGGGTTCAGGATGGGGAACATGTGTATACCCGTGGTGGATTTATGTTGATGTATGGCAAAACCAATACAAAATTGTAAAGTAATTAACCTCCAATTAAAATAAATAAATTTTTATTTTTAAAAAAGAGCAAAAAAAAAAAAAAGGAAAAAAAGAAAACAGATCTGATGAGATTCAAAGAGGAAACACATATGAAACAGATATAGTAAAGAATGCGCCTCTAAAGTGGTCCCAAGGAAAGCAATTCTCAAAATACAGAGACCAGGTTAAGTGTCCAGTGATGATGTCTGCAAGGATGAGTTAAATCACCTGTGCAGCTCCTTCTGCTCAGAGGAGCCAGTGGGGCAATCATTTGCATGTAAAATCCTTAGAACAGCAACTGAATTAGCTGAAGAGTGTGCTGTGGGCAGTGTTAATGCCAGAAGAAGCAAGGTAATGCCCAGTAACCGCATGTCCATAACGGTTGTACAGAAGCTGAGAGATACTCATCTCTTCCCAGAAATAAAACACACCACAGTGCTTCTCCTGTGGAGTAACCTTACTTTCTCTGACAACCATGAGGGCTTCTCCTTGCTTGCTAGCCTGCTGCTCCCCAAGCATCAGCTCTTACAGGCACTGGTTGCTCAGCCTCCCTGTTCAAGAGTAAGGTCTGTTGGGGAAACAGACTTGAACAATGGCAGAGGAATTTGTCATAGCCACAAATACTTATCAAGAGTTCTTCATTTAGAAATGTGAACGGACAAGCAAGGATCACCAGATACTTGACAATAGCTGACAACATAAACAGAAGGATCAAGATGAACAAATAGAACAACCAGTCTTGAACTGAATGGATGTGATACTGAAAACACAAGAAATGAGAAGCATTCTTGGAAATTATAAGCACAATGACAAACTTAAAAAATGGCAGAAGATTATAATAATTTCTGGATCAATGAAATGGTGCTTTATGGTTCAAACCTCAAGCCTAAAGAGAAAGTAAAAGGAATTAAAAGATATACCAGACAAATACTAACCCAAAGAGAGCAAGCATGGCTACACTAATATCACAGTGTGATATATGAAAAGGAACATCACTAAGAATAGAGTTCCTGGGACTTCTCTGGTGGGCCAATGGTTCAGAATCCACCTTCCAAGGCAGGGAATTCAGGTTCAATCCCTGGTCAGGAAACTAAAATCCCACACACCAAAAGGCAACTAAGCCAGAGTGCTTCAACTACAGAGCCCACGAACTCAGGAGGCAGAGCATCACAGCTAGAGAGAAGCCCACACACCACAACTAAGACCTAATGCAGCCACAAATAAATAAAATAAATATTTTTTAGAAAGATCACTACTTTCCTTTAAAAAACAGTGAGTAGAAATCACTATATATCAATATGTACATCAGTATGTAATGATAAAAAGTTTAATTCGGCAAGAGTATAAAACAATTCACTTATAAATACCAGAATATATGCAGTAAAAATTGATAGAACTATAATGAGATATTGAGAAATCATTACTAAATTGGGAAGTTTCAATACACATCTTTTAGTAAATGGTAGTTCAGGCAGACAAAATCAGAAAATATATAGAAGCTTTGAACAACACAATTAACAAGCTTGGATGAAAGGATACATGTGGAAATCTACACCCAATTATCATAGGATATACATTATTTTCCAGCATAAATAGAACACTTATCAAAATGGATTATGCAGTCATAAAGCAAGTCTCAGAGTATTTGAGAGAGTAGGTATCCTATAGACCACTGCTTTTCAAAGAAAGGGGTACACAAATCACCCAAAAGTGAAGTTGCTCAGTCGTGTCTGACTCTTTGCGACCCCATGGACTATAGCCAGCCAGGCTCCTCCATCCATGGGATTTCCCAGGCAAGAATACTGGAGTGGGTTACCACTTTTTTCTCCAAGGGATCTTCCCAACCCAGGGATTGAACCCAGGTCTCCCACATTGCAGGCAGACTCTTTACTATCTGAGCCACCAGAGAATCCCAAAGTAAGGGGTAAACAAATCACCCAAAGATTTATTTTAGAAAAGAGGAGGAAGGTTGTGATGGTGACTCTGCTTTTTCATTAAGCCCACAAGTGATGTCTGGTATTGCTGGTCTGCAGACTACACTTCCGGTAGCAAGGACTGTAGATGATGTTCTATTGTGGGCAAAATGCTGTCAAACAGTAATTAATGCATGTGCATGTGTGCTCAGTCGTGTCCGATTCTCTGCAACCCCATGGACTGTAGGATACCAGGTTCCTCTGTCCATGGGATTCTCCAGGCAAAAATACTGGAGCGGGTAGCCCTCTCCTTCTCCAGGAGGTCTTCCCAACCCAGGGATTGAACCTGGGTCTCCCGCATGACAGGCAGCTACCTGTCTGAGGCAGCTACCTGCATGTCTGAGCTTCCAGGGAAGCCTGAAATAAAGATACTCCTTTGTTACATCTGATAGGACTAGAGTCCTTATGAGAGAAGACCTGGGAGAATTCACATTCTCTCTCCACCATGTGAGATCACAGTAAGAAGATGGCTGTCTGCAAACCAGCAAGAGAGTCCTCACCAGGAATTGAACTGGCCAGCCCCTTACTCTTAGACTTCTCAACCCCAGAACTGTGAGAAGATAAATTTTTGTTGTTTAAACCACTAAATCTATGGTATTTTGTTACAGTTCCCAAGTTGACAATACATGAGCTATATGCTTTGTTTTTTAATTAGAATTAGTTTAAAATACTTTTAAAATTCAAAAGGTATTTATTTATTTGAATTATAACTGACTAGCAGTATTATATTAGTTTCACGTGTATAGCATAGTGAGTCCGTATTTTCATATATTACAGAATAATCACCACGATAAATCTACCATCTGTCCACATACAAAGTTATTACAGTATTATTGACTGTATTCCTATGCTGTACGTTACATCCCCATGACAATTACTTTGTAACTGGAAGTTTGTATTTCCTAATCTCCTTTATCTATTTCACCTGTCCTCCCACTCCTGCCCTCTCTACCAGGATGTTCTCAGTTGTGAGGTCTCTATGAGTCCATTTCTGTTTTGTTTTGTTGGTTCATTTGTTTTGTTGTTTAGATTCCATGAATGAGATCATAGAGTATTTGTCTTTGTCTGCCTGGTAGAGTTCACTTAGCATAATACCCTCTAGGTTCATACATGTTGTCACAGATGGTGAGAGTTCATTCTTTTTTATGACTGAGTAATATTCTGTCATACGTGTATACCACATCATCTTTATTCATTCATCTATTGATGGACACTTAGTTGTTTGCATGTCTTGACTATTGTAAATATTCCTTGCTGTGATGAACATAGGAGTGGCTATATCTTTTCAAATTAGTGTCTTTTTCTTTGGGTAAATACCTGAAATGGAATAGCTGGATTGTACAGTAGTTCTATTTTTAATTTTTTGAGAAACCTCCACAATATTTTCCACAGTGGCTGCACCAATATACTGTTCCACCAACAGTGCACAAGAGTTCCCTTTCCTGCACATCCTCACAATACTTACCTTACTCTTTCTTATCTTTTTGATAATAGTCATTCTGACAGGTGGAGGGGATCGTTCATTGTGGTTTTGACTTTCATCTCCCTGATGATCAGTGATGCTGAGCATCTTTTCATGTGCCTGTTGACCATCTGTATGTCTTTTTTTGGAAAAATGTTTTTTCAGGTCTTCTGTCCAATTTTTTTCCTATTCTCTGGCCCTGGCCTGCCACATGTGGGATCTTTGCTGCCTAATCAGGAATCAAACTCGTGCCCCCTGCAGTGGATGATTGGAGTCATAACCACTGACTACCAGGGAAGTCCCATTCTGTTCTTTTTGATTTTGGGGTTTGAATTTTGTAACTTTTATTTATATTACTCAAAGTTTTGTGTTTTTTTTAAGATATTCTCTTTTTAACATTTATTTATTTTTGGTCGTGCTGGGTCTTTGTTGCTCTACATGGGCTTTCTCCGCTCACTCAGTCGTGTTCAACTCTTTGCAACCCCATGGACTGTAGCCTACAGGCTCCTCCATCCATGGGATTTTCCAGGCAAGAATACTGAAGTGGGTTGCCATTTCCTTCTCCAGGAGATCTTCCCGACGCAGAGATTGAACCCGGGTCTCCCTCATTGTAGGCAGATGCTTTACCATCTGAGCCACCAGGGAAGTCACATTTATTTTTGGTCGTGCTGGGTCTTTGTTGCTGTACATGGGCTTTCTGGAATCAAGATTGCCAGAAGAAATATCAATAACCTCAGATATACAGATGACACCACCCTTATGGCAGAAAGTGAAGAGGAACTAAAAAGCCTCTTGATGAAAGTGAAAGAGGAGAGTGAAAAAGTTGGCTTAAAGCTCAACATTCAGAAAACGAAGATCATGGCATCTGGTCCCATCACTACATGGGAAATAGATGGGGAAACAGTGGAAACAGTGTCAGACTTTATTTTTCTGAGCTCCGAAATGACTGTAGATGGTGACTGCAGCCGTGAAATTAAAAGACACTTACTCCTTGGAAGGAAAGTTATGACCAACCTAGATAGCATATTCAAAAGCAGAGACATTTCTTTGCCAACAAAGGTCCATCTAGTCAAGGCTATGGTTTTTCCAGTAGTCATGTATGGATGTGAAAGGTGGACTGTGAAGAAAGCTGAGCACCAAAGAATTGATGCTTTTGAACTGTGGTGTTGGAGAAGACTCTTGAAAGTCCCTTGGACTGCAAGGAGATCCAACCAGTCCATTCTGAAGGAGATCAGCCCTGGGATTTCTTTGGAAGGAATGATGCTAAAGCTGAAACTCCAGTACTTTGGCCACCTCATGCAGAGTTGACTCACTGGACAAGACTCTGATGCTGGGAGGGATTGGGGGCAAGAGGAAAAGGGGACGACAGAGGATAAGATGGCTGGATGGCATCACTGACTTGATGGACGTGAGTTTGAGTGAACTCCAGGAGTTGATGATGGACAGGGAGGCCTGGCGTGCTGTGATTCATGGGGTGGCAAAGAATCGGACACAACTGAGCAACTGAACTGATCTGGCTGATGGGCTTTCTCTACTTGCAGCTACTCGACAGTTGTGTTGTGCAGGCATCTCCTTGTGGTGGCTTCTCTTGTTGCAGAGCACAGGCTCTAGGGTGCTCGGGCTTCAGCAGTTGCAGGACCTGGGCTCATTAGTTGCAACTTGCTGGCTCTAGTGTGTGAGTTCAGTAGTTGTGGCACATGGGCTTAGTTGCTCCTCGGCATGTGGGATCTCTCCAGACCAGGGATGGAACCTGTGTCCCCTGCATTGGTAGGTGGATTCTCATCCACTGCACCACCAGGGAAGCCTCCAAAGTTTATTTTTTTTAGTGCACTGTTTTTACTTAGTCTAATAAGAACTATTTTCCTCTCTGTGAGACATTTTGAATCCAAGTGAAAATAAAGTGGTGTTTTTTTTTTAAATCTTTTTGTTGTTTTTTATTAACTTTTTATTTTATAGTTGATTAACAATGTTGTGATAGTTTCAGGTATAAAGCAAAATGATTCAGTTATACATATACATGTATCTATTCTTTTTCAAATTCTTTTCCCATTTAGGTTGTTACATAATACTGAGGAGAGTTCCCTGTGAACATATGTATGTGCCTGTATATGTATATGTATACATGTGTGTTACATTACATTATATATTAACTATATTTATTACCTTTAATTGTTAATTGGCTAGAATTTTGTGCTTCCCTTTCACTGCCACCCCACTCTTACTTCCCTCTGGGTCCCCACAGTTGCTTACCTCTGTGACAAGATTATAGTTAATTTAACAGTGCACACTCTTGCATGCACACACAAGACATCCAGGCAGTAACATTTCTTCATATTTGCTTCCTAGTCTGGTCTATCAGTTACTGTTAAACAGTCAAAATATTGCCCCATTTTGGGCTTCCCTTGTTGCTCAGTGGTAAAGAATCTACCTGGCAATGCAGGAGATATGGGTTCGATCCCTGATTCAGGAGGATTCCACATGCCGCAGAGCAACTAAGCCCATGCACCACTACTATTGAGTCTGTGCTCCAGATCCTGGGAATCACAGTTACTGAGCCCAGGAGCCGCAACTGCTGAGGCTTGAGCACCCTAGAGCCTGTGCTCTGCAACAATAGTAGCCACCACAATGAGAGGACTGTGTACCAAAACTAGAGAAAAGCCCTCACAGCAACAAAGATCCAGCACAGACTAAATAAATAAGTAAACAAAATTATTAAAAAATATATATATTGATCCTTTCAATTTTTGGTTGTTTGTCTGTGTCTACCAACATCATTTAACCTACCAACATTCTGGGGAGGAGTCTGGCATGCTGCAGTCCATGGGGTACCAGGGGGCAACTTAGCAACTGAACAATGACTACCTAGGTTCAAAGAGTCAGTGGACTTTGTCCAAATTCACCATTCACTAGCATGCATCCTAACCCAGGTATCCATAAACTGCATACTGGATTTTCTATTCCTTCACCTGACCAAGGCTTATCTTCCTTAGATATTCTAAAGCCTTATTTATTTTCTTCATTAAAATCTCTCTTTCCTAGCTAATTTCTATCAAATATCTACGTGCTAAGAAACCCAATTAAAGTTAACAGTATAATGAGTTTCATGTGTATTTTCACATGAGGCTGTTATACAAACCCCAGGAAGTTGAGAGGCAAGGCAGAGTGCTGACTTCATTACAGGTGTAGGTGTTTGGGGACTTTGGGGTGGACAGAAGAGATCCTGTCGCCTGGGGACGAGCAGTCCTGCAGTATCCAGTGATCACACATTTAGGCCCCTGGGAGTCATTGATGCTGCAAAGTCCCAGGTGGTCCCCCTCCCTTTCTTCTCCTCCAGGAAGCCCAGCTCCACAGCCAGACAGCTCTGTTACCCAACACCCAGCCCAGGAGCAGCCAGCCACCGTTTATGCTGTCGGTGATCTCATTAGAATGAACGAGATGAGTCAACATTCACACAAAGACCTTCTGGCCTGCAATCTGAGAACAGGTTTAGGAAGAACAAAGCAAAAGGGAGAAATGTAACCAAGAACTATCTCTTTATTGCTTTTGAGTTGTTTAAGGGGGTTTTAAGGGATTAAGGCTAAAGAAATGTTGACTGTAGAGAGAGGAGCAGGATATCAGTTGAATAGAATACAGGTCTTTGTGCTGACTAAGGGGGAGGTACATTAAAAGAAAATCTCATTAGCCTGCCTGCTCACAGGGGATGGGGCTGGACAGCAAAGGTGAATGAGTTAGGGGGTTTGGAACTGACATGTACACACTGCTGTATTTAAAATGGATAACCAAAAAGGACCTACTCTATAGCCCAGGGAAATCCGCTCAATATTGTGTGGCAGCCTGGATGGAAGGAGAGTTTGGGGAAGAATGGAAACATGTATCGGTGTAGCTGAGTCACTCTGCTGTGCACCTGAAGCCATCACAATACAGTTCATGAGCTATATGCCAAGATAAAGTAAAAAGTTTAAAAAATGAAAAACAAAATGAATAACTAATAAAGACATACTATATAGCAAGGGGAATCTCTGCTCAATATTATTCAACCATCTAAATGGTAAAAGAATTTGAAAAAGAATTGATACATGTATATATATAACTGAATCACTTTGCTGTACCCCTGAAACTGTCACGACACTGTCAATCAACAGTACCCCAATATAAAATAAAAAGTTTTAAAAAAAAGAAAATGTGCTGCTCAGATAAGAGAGGTCTAAAGCTTTTGTTCCCATATTGCTGATAGAATTACTTATTCTGGTAGGGCAGACAATTACAGAACACTTTTGCTCCCTAGTCACCCAAGTTGAAATCAACACTATCAACTCAATATTACTATTTTTAATATTTTCAACCAGAAAAATTAATTATCAAACCGTGGGTTCAATGTGACTTTTTAGAACACATATAATGAGAAACATCTTCCTAAAAGCTCGATTTTCATAATAAATGCATCTATTGAAACGATACCAAAATTTAAAAATAAAAAGTTTTTAAAAAACGGTGAATGAAAATACAAGTTTCCAGCCTGGGGGTAGAAACCAAGATATAGGGGCTTTTGGGGTCTCCACTGATGATTAGTAGACAACCAAGGATTACCAGAGGTCCTCTGACACCTCCTGCCAGTCCCTTCTCAAGTTCTCAACTGAATCCCTAGAAGACACCTCATCATAAGCACTGGACACAGAGAGAGGCCAAGCCCCGGGCATAATGAAAGCAGTGTGCTATGGTGTTAGCAGCTGAAGGGCTGGGACTTCTCTGATGATCCATTGGCTAAGACTCAGAGCCCTCAATGCAGGCACCCAAGGTTTGATCCTTAGTTGGGGAACTAGATCCCATGTGGCACTACTGAGACCTGGAGCAGCCAAGTAAATAAATAAATATTTTATTTTTATATTTATATCAATTAAGTTCAGTTGCTCTGTCATATCCGACTCTCTGCAACCCCGTGAATCGCAGCACACCAGGCCCTCCTGTCCCTCACCAATGTGTATAAATATGGTGTGGTGCTCAGTCACTAAGTTGTGTCTGACTCTTGCAACCCCACGGACCGTAGCTTACCAGGCTTCTCTATCCATGGGATTTCCCAGGCAAGAATATTAGAGTGGGTTGCCATGTTGCCATTTCCTTCTCAAGGGAGTTTTCTCCACCCAGGGATTGAACCCATGTCTCCTGCATTGCAGGCAGATTCTTTACCACTAAGCCACCAGGGGAGCATACTACTACTACTACTACTACTACTAAGTCCCTTCAGTCGTGTCCAACTCTGTGCGACCCCATAGACAGCAGCCCACCAGGCTCCCCCGTCGCTGGGATTCTCCAGGCAAGAACACTGGAGTGGGTTGCCATTTCCTTCTCCAATGCGTGAAAGTGAAAAGTGAAAGTGAAGTCACTCAGTCGTGTCCGACTCTCAGAGACCCCGTAGACTGCAGCCTTCCAGGCTCCTCCGTCCATGGGATTTTCCAGGCAAGAGTACTGGAGTGGGGTGCCATTGCCTTCTCCAAGGGGAGCATACACATTTATAAATATATAATGGTTATTTTTTAAAAAAGAAAAAAAAACCCTCAAAGGGTCTCAAAAAGCCTCAAAGAGGCATGTAAGATGAACTTGGACTATGATAGGTCCCATCCCATTCCTTTCTTCTCCTTTTTTTTGTGTTTCTATTACTGTATCAGCCAGCGTCTGTCTGTCTTTATCCTCTCCCTGTGGCTCATTCAAGTCTGTTCTTCTGTTATTCCCTGGAGAGTTTCCCCTACATAGATACTATGGATACAACCCCCCATTTCCCTCCAATGGATGCATGACCACCAGGGGATTTCCATTGAGGAGAAATTTCCTCACCACCCACTTCTCTATCCCCACCTGCTACACACCCACAGTCAAAGGCATAAAGAATAGATAAGGGCTCTGGGCAAAGGAATGATTTATGCTCTTCTTTCAAGTAAGCAGCCTCAAAAGCCCAATAATACTTTCTATTTTTGTCCCTCACCAGATGTTACCTTCCCATTTTTCCAGAAAGCCTGGAGGTAAAGTCTGCCTTCTTTGGGAAAATCCATCATAGTTACAGAGTTAGGGGTGGGGTGGGAATTGCCTTTGCTTCTCCCTTCTATCCTTACCTTCCTTAGGCCTGTCTTGCCTTCCAACTATCCACATTCATTTCCTCCTTTAAGCCTTCTTCAGAATTTTCCTTATTGCTGGAAGTTTAGTCTTTCTCTGATTGGAAAAAACTTACCATGATGAATCCTGTACCACTCATCCAGTGACCTGGGTTGAGGCTCTGATTCTGCCTCTAGCAAGCTGTGTGAACTGGAGATGATGGTTCCTCACCTATCTTGGCCTCTTTTCCTTGACATCCAAATGAAAAGATGTGATAGGTGATGTGAAGTCTATGATTCTAGGTGGAGTTTCATGTGGGGACTTTGATGGCAATGACTTTCTTTTTTTAAATTTTATTTTATACCAGAGTAGATTTGATTTACTGGGCTTCCCTAGTAGCTCAGCAGGTAAAGAATCCATCTGCAATGCAGGAGACCTGGGTTTAATTCCTGGGTGGGGAAGATCCCCTGGAGAAGGGATGGGCTCCCCACTCCAGTATTCTTGGGCTTCCCTGGCGGCTCAGACAGTGAAGAATCCACCAGCAATGCAGGAGACCTGGGTTTTATCCCTGAGTTGGGAAGATCCCCTGGAGGAGGGCATGGTGAACCACTCTGGTATTCTTGCCTGGATAATCCCCATGAACAGAGAAGCCTGGCAGGCTACATCCCTGGGGTCGAAAAGAGCTCAGACACAACTGAGCAACTAAGCACAGCACAGAGTTAATTTACAATGTTCCGTTAGTTTTAGGTATGTGGCAAAGTGATTCAATTATACATATACATACAACTATTGTTTTTCAGATTCTTTTCCCACATAGTTATCACAGTGTTGAGTAGAGTTCCCTGTGCTACGCAGTAGGTTCTTGTTGACTATTTTATATATAACAGTGTGCATATGTTAATCCCAATCTCCTACTTTAACCGTCTCCCTCCTCTTTCCCCTTTGGTAACCATCACTTTGTTCTTTAAGTCTCACAGATTCTTTGAGAAATGTCTCATATCAGGCAGATCCTAGTTAGTGCTTCCTTTGCTGAGGGCCAATCATGTCATTGAATGAGACAAGATTTGGCAACAGGGGCAGACTTTATTTTCTTGGGCTCCAAAATCACTGTGGATGGTGACTGCCCCTATGAAATTAAAAGACACTTGCTCCTGGGAAGAAAAGCTATCGCAAATCTAGACAGCATGTTAAAAAGCAGAGATATCGCTTTGCCAACAGAGAACTGTATAGTCAGAGCTATGGTTTTTCCAATAATCATGTAAGGATGAGACCATAAAGAAGGCTGAGTGCCAATGAATCGACACTTTCTAAATGTGGTGCTGGAGAAGACTCTTGAGAGTCCCTTGAACAGCAATGAGATCAAACCAATCAATCCTAAAGGAAATCAACCCTATTCATTGGAAGATCTGGTACTGAAGCTGAAGCTCCAATACTTTGGCTACCTGATGCAAAGAACTGACTCATTTGAAAAGACCCTGATGCTAGGAAAAATTGAAGGTGGGAGGAGAAGGGGATGACAGAAGATGAGATGGTTGGATGGCATCACCAACTCGATGGACATGAGTTTGAGCAAGCTCTGGGAACTGGCGATGGATAGAGAAGCCTGGTGTGCTGCAGTCCATGGGATCACAAAGAGTTGAATGTGACTTAGTGACTGAGCAACAACAACAAGGTTTGGCAAAGCAGATAAGGAACTTTATTTGTTGATCAAGGAATGGAGAATGAAGAGCTCATACTCTAAAGACACCTTCTCTCAGAAGGGAGGACTTTTATGGAGTAAGAGGCAGATGTGTCATAAGAAACTAGGAAAAGGGTGGAGATTTCAGGAATAGTTGGGGCATGTGTACTCCCTCAGGCTCCCTTATACATGGTGCTAATTGTACATAGCAAAGTACAAGTCCCCCCAAGGCAGGGACATTTAAATCACCCCCAACAGGACTTTCCTAGTGGTACAGTGGTTAAGAATCTGCCTTCCAATGCAGGGGATGAGGGTTCAATCCCTAAAAGATCCCACGTGCTGCAGGGTAGCTCTTGAGCTCGTGCATCACAATGTAAGATTCTGAAGGCCACAACTAAGACTTGACACAGTCAAATAAATAAATATTTTTTAAATAAAATTGAAAAAAAGTAAATCAATCCCAGGAAGCCTTGTAAAGCATCCAATTTCATCCAAATTATTCAAGTTTTAAAATTTACTTTCATGTAACCATCTCTTTGGCCCAGGAAATTCTGATGCCCTGATTTTGAAGCAGAATTTGAAGGTTTTTCTTTTTTTCCCCCTAACTTCCCTAACACTTCCCTGTTGATTGACAAACCAACTGACATAGATCTCCTTGCTCATATCTCCAATACAAAGTAAAACGGATGTATCTAGTTATTATCTCATTATTAAGTTCACTTGAACAACTACAATTACCAAAGAGGATAATTCTTGACAGAGAAAAGAAACCCACAGGCTTTCTTGTGTGCCCTGATCTTCTAGGTAAGGTTTCAAATTGCAACAGTCAGAGCCAAAACAACCTATGCTCGAACTCAGAGTTTAGTTCACTCACTCTGGTGCAGCTTTAATGGCAGAAGTCAAGGAAAATGGAGTATGACATAAGGCATAGACAAGCAGCTCCTGTTTACTCTGTGTCTTCATTCCCTGGGAATTGGCAGAAGGAGACTCTGTTAGGTATTGAGAGTCTGTGATGAGGTGCTATGGGGTGAATGGAGGTAGGTTGGAGAGTGTCTGATCTCTTAAGAGCCAGAACATTTAAAGATGACTGGCGGTCCTAGTGGGGATGGATAGCACAGAAGTTCATTGCAACTAGGGCTAACAGCTTATGGAAAAAGCAAACTGCTGGTTGTGTGTTAGTCACTCAGTTGTGTCTGATTCTTTGCGGCCCCATGGAC
Organism: Tragelaphus eurycerus; assembly: GCA_935064755.1. Taxonomy (NCBI): domain Eukaryota; kingdom Metazoa; phylum Chordata; class Mammalia; order Artiodactyla; family Bovidae; genus Tragelaphus; species Tragelaphus eurycerus. The sequence goes on along the minus strand of CAKXYN010000070.1, from coordinate 10,467,367 downwards.
TGGGAGCCCGGAGGCCACCAGGTTCCTCTGTCCATGAAATTCTCCAAGCAAGAATACTGGAGTGGGTTGCCATTCCCTTCTCCAGAGGATCTTCCTGACCCAGGGATCAAACCCAGGTCTCCTGCATTGCAGGCAGATTTTTTACCATCTGAGCCACCATGGAAGCCTTATACATTGGAACTGGAGAAAAAAGTATTCGTCACATCAGTAGCTACAGACCTGCTACCAGGAGCTGTGTTGATTATTTTTCTAGTAAAGTTTGTATATGTAGATTTCAGATACACAGTGGAAATCACTATGTGATAAAATTTTTGATGATCCACAGTCATTCTGCAGCATCCACCTGCCTTCTACATGGGCAATGGGAGTCAAATGGGGTTTTATTAGCCCTGAGTCTTTAAGTCCACAATTCCCTTAGGGATAAGATATTGTTTTTATGTCTACTATCCTGGTCATAAAGGAAGCTCCAGTGGCTTCCATTTGATCCTTCCACTCAACATGCTGGTTACTCCATGGGTCAAACAGCCAAGACTGGTATTCTTCCAGTTAATAAGTATGCATATCCAACTAACATTCATGAAATGGGGAAATAACTATATAACTGATTCATGGATCTATTGGGCCCCATGTGATCTGAAATTCACCTAAGATTCCATATATCACCAGACCATCAGTAACCCCCATTTCATTGGTGACACAGTAACATTTTGAGTATCCAGAAATTAATGTAAATTCAGATCCAGTACCTAGCATTCCTCAAAAGTTCTAGATAATTCCTTTTCCTCAGGTTTATAATCATTTTAATAAATGGCAGCAAATCCCACTAGGGGAAGTCTTCAGTAGGTGCTTCATCATAATCTAACACAAGTGATAATTTGATTAATCATGATGCTACTATGTATTCAAATGCTAGCATCTCATTTCCCCCACTGGCAAGAAACTAAAGGATATGACCAAACCAGTCCCCAGACAGCATCTCTGAGAGCTATTTTCTGAGACTACCTTAGTTGAAGCTCAAAGCTCTAAGAATGGCTCATCTGGTGCTGGTGCCTTTGAACTCAGAGGAGGGTCCCTGTGATTGGGAAACTAAACCCTTAGGAGGGGTACCAGCCCACTGATATTGGTGTTTCCAGAGTGGGCATTTTATACTGTTGGTTCTGCAAGTGTTAGAAAACTGCAAACTAGATTCCCCTGCTGTTATTAAAATAATTCCTACCTCTTCTGTTTGTTATTGCAGGCCTGGAGTTTTCCCTGTTTCATAGATTAAGTAATATTTTAGTAGACTGTTCATCTATTTCATCCCTAGGGATACTGTGATGATTAATGTTATCTTTCAACCTGACTGTACTACAATATGCCCAGATATGAGGTTGCACATCATTCTGAGTCTGCAAGACTGTTTCTTATGGGGTTGAAACTAGAACTGGCAGACTGAGTAAAAACAGATTATCCTCACCAACGTGGATGGTCCTAATCCAATCCATTCCAGGACTGGAATAAAAAAAACTGAGTAAGAGAGAATTTGCTCTTTCTGCTTGGCTCTTTTTGAGCTGAGACATCTCTCTTCCATCTTCAGTCTCAGACTTGGACTAGAATTTACATGAACATCAGGTTTCCTGATTCTCAGACCTGTGGACCCGGACTGGCACCACACCACCAGCTCTCCTGAGTCTCCAACTTGCCCACTGCAGATCTCAGGGCTTTTCAGCCTCCATGGTCCCATAAGCCAATTCCTTATAATAAATAAATAAATAAGGACATCTCCGGTAGTCCAGTGGCTAAGACTCTGTGCTCACAGCGCAGGGAGCCCAGGTTCCATCTCTGGTGGGGGAACTAGATCCCACATGCTGCAGCTAAAGATCATGCATGCTGCAACTAAGACCCAGTACAGCCAAATAAGTAAATAATGAATTAAAAAATAAAATATTTTTAAAATAGATAAATAAATATCTACTTTATCTATCCATCTACCATGTTCTGTTTCTATGGAAGAACCAGGCTAATACAGGTACTGTAATCAGAGAACATGAAGGGGCAAAATACTATGATCATCACCCCACCCTTGGTTGCCCTTATTATCAATGTGCCAGTCTCATCTCTGGTAGTTAAAGGCTGCCACTTGGCATCTTTTACATGCACATCCCATCACCTTACTGAAATTTCAGTCATGGCAAATTCTATTGTCATACCTACTACTAAGTTAAAAGAATACTGGTACTGCTCTCATGAATCTATTTCTCAGTTTCATAATGAACATAATGTTCTCTGGGCCTTCTAGGAGAATGCAGAAGGAGGTGGTGGGGGTGGGTTTATGTAGATCATGGCAAAACTAGTCTGACATTCTCTTCCTTTTTATATTGCGCTCTGCCTTATGCCTTGGAAATTCTGGAATCTCAAACTCATTGGAAGAGCTCTTGTTGAATCCAAAATTCAATGACTTATGTAAGTGAACTGTTAGAACCACTTCCAGCTACACAAGCTAACATGTTAAATATGAAACCTCTGGTGTATTCCCTCATATCAGTTTTGACATGATCTAAATTTGGAATCCATTCCTTAGAATCCACTCCCACCCCAGGTTTTTACTGATTTTAATTCACAAACTCTTGCAAGTTTTTGAAGTTATAAACTCACGAGTCAAACTTGGTATTTGTTGCCAGGAGCAGACAAAGATCTGACCCTACTCATGGCAGGAGGAAACAAAAGATAATTGGGATGGATTCTGAGATTGTTATAAGATCTTCAGGCAAGAACAAGCAATTATTTTCAGCCATGAAAGGGCAGATCATTTTGACTGCCAGGGAGGATTCAGAAGTTCAAGATTCTCAGCTTCCTCTGACTCTACCAAGATATTCCCCTTCCAAAACGAGAGTCCAACTCCTCCATAACCAACACCCTCACATTCACACAAGACAAGTAGTTAAGCTGTGACTTATACTTACATGATTCTACAAACCACATCAGTTCAGTTCAGTTCAGTCACTCAGTCATGTCTGACTCTTTGCAACCCCATGAACTGCAGCACGCCAGGCCTCCCTGTCCATCACCAACTCCTGGAGTTTACTCAAACTCACATCCATTGAGTCAGTGATGCCATCCAGCCATCTCATCCTGTCGTCCCCTTCTCCTCCTGTCCCCAATCCCTCCCAGCATTAGAGTCTTTTCCAATGAGTCAACTCTTCGAATGAGGTGGCCAAAGTACTGGAGTTTCAGCTTTAGCATCATTCCTTCCAAAGAAATCCCAGGGCTGATCTCCTTTAGAATGGACAAGCCACATACTTCATTTTTATACCAGTTTCAGAGAAGTCCATCCTGTGATTGCAAGAAATGATACTCTTTTAAGTCTACCACAGAAATGGTCTAGTTCTCTGACTGTAACTTGAACAGAGAATGTATAGACGGAAACCTATTATTCTCTTTCTGTGGCAACCCACTCCAATATTCTTGCCTGGAAGATCCCATGGACAGGGGGGCCTGTCCAGCTATGGTCCATAGAGTCGCAAAGAGTTGGACATGATTGAAGTGACTTAGCACACACACATACGCACTCCGGTATACTCAGAAGCAAGCATCTTACCCCACAGTTCTTGTGAGTATCTTACTTTTCGTGACAAAAGGAACTTTGTATATGTGATATGTTAAGGCTTACCAAGATGGGGAGATTTTCCTGAATTATGCAGACGGGCTGCTATGGTGTAAATGTTTGTGTTCCCTCACCCCACCAAATTCATATGTTGAAATCTACCGTCCAAGATGATAGTATTGGAGGGTAAAGCCTTTGGCTCCACCCTCATGAATGGAATGGGCCTCCTTATAAAAGAGCCTAGGTTAAGACTAGGTTAACCCCATGGTTAAGACTGCACGCTACCACTGCAGGGGGCGCAGGTTCAATCTCCGGTTGGGGAACTAAGATCCCACATGCCATGTAGTGCAGCCAATGAATAAATTAATTTAAGTTAATTAATGATAAAAGAGAACCCAGAGAACTCCCTAACCCCTTACTCCATATGAAGACACCATGAGAAGTTTTTGACATGCGAGAAAGTCCCCACCAGATCCTAACCATGCCTGTGCCCTATTCTTGAACTTTGAGGCTCCCAAACTGTGAGAAGTAGATTTCTGTTCTTTATAAGTCACCTAGTCTGTGGTATTCTGTTATAGCAGCCTGAAGGGAATAAGACATGTGTGCTAAGTTGCTTTAGTCATGTCTGACTCAGAACGACCCTATGGGCGGTAGCCCGCCAGGCTCTTCTGTCCATGGGATTCAGGCAAGAATACTGGAGTGGGTTCCCATGCTCTCCTCCAGGGGTTCTTCCTGACCTGGGGATCAAATTCGCATCTCTTACATCTCTTGCATTGGCAGGCAGGATCTTGACCATTGGTACCACCTGGGGAGTCTGAATAAGACATGGGCCCAATCTAACTGTGTGGGTCCTTTAAAAAGCAGAGAACTTTTTCTGCCTGTAGTCAGAGGGAGATGCGATGACAGAAGAACCTGAGAGGCAACACTGGAAGGACTCAATCTGCCATTCCTGGCTTTGAAGATGAAAAAGGGGGCTACAAACCAAGGAATCATGGACTCCAGAAGCTGGAAAAGTCAAGGCAATAAATTATCGAAAAAAGCTTCTAGAAAGGATCTCAGCTCTGCCCACACCTAGATCTTAGCCAGCAGTATCCATCTCTGACTTCTGATCTCTAGAACTCTAAGACAATAATGTATATTGTTTCAAGCTACTAAGCTTGGGCTTCCCAGATGGTACTAGTGGTAAAGAACCTATCTGCTGATGTAGGAGAGGCAGATTTGATCCCTGGGTCAGGAAGATCCCCTGGAGAAGGTCATGGCAACCCACTCCAGTATTCTTGCCTGGAGAATCCCACGGACAGAGGAGCCTAGTGAACTACAGTCCATACGGTTGCAAAGAGTTGGATCCGACTGAGTGACTAACACTTTCACTTGACTTCAACTTATGAATTTGAAAGTGAAAGTGAAGTCACTCAGTTGTGTCCCACTCTTTGCAACCTAATGGACTGTAGCCTATCAGGCTCCTCCGTCCATGGGATTTTCCAGGCAGGGATGCTGGAGTGAATTGCCTATGAATTTGGGGAGGATACAATTCAGTCTATAACATCATGTGACTAACCTACTCTGAGCTTAGCTTTTCTTGCCTGTAAATTAGGGATGGTTACTGAAAACATTAAAAGAGGTTAAGGAACAAATGTGTGTTCCAATTATCTGATATTGTAAGGAAATGGCAACCCACTCCAGTACTCTTGCCTGGGAAATCCCATGGACAGAGGAGCCTGCTTGTCGGTAGTCCATGGGGTCGCAAAGAGTCGACAAGACTGAAGTGACTGAGCATAGCACATGCAACAAGCCACTTTAAAACTGAATGGCTTCAACTAACATGTTTGCTCATGAGTCTGCAGTCTGGGCAATTTCCAGATAGCAACCCCTGGCCCTCTGTGATCCCTCTTCTCTTCAAGAGAGCCATGGAAACCTCACAGCTGCCCCTTGACCAAGTACCCACTGGGGCTCAGAAGACACATGGAAAGGTTTCTGCTTATGGAATTAAAGTGATCACTTTAGTCCCTTCTGTCTGCATCCTTGAAGCTCTTGTGGTTTGTCACATTGCTGTTCATTCAGAAGCCTTCCACAGATGGGAAAGGTCTAGCATCATTTTCTAGGTGAAATTACTTATCCATCATGTCTTCCCCTTCTTCTCATAGTGGAGCATACACATTCCAGCTGGATACAGCTGGACACTGGACTGGCCTGGGGACCACAGCTATAGCCCAGGATCTTCTACATCCCCAGAGGGAGGCCCATGTTCAGCCACAAGCAAATCCCTCCCTCCCTTGCTTTAGTGAGGGACCTCTTCAGCAATATGTGAACCGTGAACTTCCTGATGTTCAAGCTGGTTTTAGAAAAGGCAGAGGAACCAGAGATCAAATTTGCCAACATCCGCTGGATCATGGAAAAAGCAAGAGAGTTCCAGAAAAACATCTATTTCTGCTTTATTGACTATGCCAAAGCCTTTGACTGTGTGGATCACAAGAAACTGTGGAAAATTCTGAAAGAGATGGGAATACCAGACCACCTGATCTGCCTCTTGAGAAATTTGTATGCAGGTCAGGAAGCAACAGTTAGAACTGGACATGGAACAACAGACTGGTTCCAAATAGGAAAAAGAGTACATCAAGGCTGTATATTGTCACCCTGTTTATTTAACTTATATGCAGAGTACATCATGAGAAATGCTGAACTGGAAGAAACACAAGTTGGAATCAAGATTGCTGGGAGAAATATCAATAACCTCAGATATGCAGATGACACCACCCTTATGGCAGAAAGTGAGGAGGAACTCAAAAGCCTCTTGATGAAGGTGAAAGAGGAGAGTGAAAAAGTTTGCTTAAAGCTCAACATTCAGAAAATGAAGATCATGGCATCTGGTCCCATCACTTCATGGGAAATAGATGGGGAAACAGTGGAAACAGTGTCAGACTTTCTTTTTCTGGGCTCCAAAATCACTACAGATGGTGACTGCAGCCATGAAATTAAAAGACACTTACTCCTTGGAAGGAAAGTTATGACCAACCCAGATCACATATTCAAAAGCAGAGACATTACTTTGCCAACAAAGGTTCGCCTAGTCAAGGCTATGGTCTTTCCTGTGGTCATGTATGGATGTGAGAGCTGGACTGTGAAGAAGGCTGAGCGCCAAAGAATTGATGCTTTTGAACTGTGGTGTTGGAGAAGACTTTTGAGAGTCCCTTGGACAGCAAGGAGATCCAACCAGTCCATTCTGAAGGAGATCAGCCCTGGGATTTCTTTGGAAGGAATGATGCTAAGGCTGAAACTCCAGTACTTTGGCCACCTCATGCAAAGAGTTGACTCATTGGAGAAGACTCTGATGCTGGGAGGGATTGAGGGCAAGAGGAGAAGGGGACGACAGAGGATGAGATGGCTGGATGGCATCACTGACTCGATGGATGCGAGTCTGAGTGACCTCCAGGAGTTGGTGATGGACAGGGAGGCCTGGTGTGCTGCAATTCATGGGGTTGCAAAGAGTCGGACATGACTAAGCAACTAATCTGATCTGATCCCCTGTAATGTTCAGTACTGCCATCCTCAACCTGCTCACCACATCGCACAAGTTCAAAGACATGCTCCTCTAATGAGAGGTCTGGTGAGGATCCATGGCCACCCTGTCTCCTCCTCCCTGCCTTCCCTCTCTCTTTTTGCTGCCTCTCCTTATTTGTTCTCCCCTTCTATACCAGTCCTTGTTAAAATACATAGCTTGAGACTTCCCTGGTGGTCCAGTGGCTAAGACTCCATGCTCCCAATGTAGGGGACATGGGTTTGATCCCTGGTTGGAGAACTAAGATTCTGCATGCTGCTTGGCATAACACAAAAAATAAAATAAATAAAGGGGAAAAAAATACAGCCTTGACTCTTTCTTTTTTAGACCCAGTGGTAGTGAAACACGCCCTCCCCCCACTTCTAAGAATGGTGGTCCAGGCCCAGAGGGGAGGCCCCCTTGGTTTTCTCCATCCTTGGAGTCTTCTTGAACTGTTGTCACAGGTTCTGCCAAGGACTCTTGATCCCTGCATGACAGCTCTCTCCTCTTCTTGCTCTGTCCCAGGAGAATAAGATTCCCTTTGTCCTCACTTCACAGAGAAAAGATGAACTTTCTAGAAAGATCTTCACTGTAGATCTAGAGACTCAACTTTACATGATGTATAACTTTAGCTCTTACGTTGGCTGCCTTCTGTCTGATGGCTGGCCTGTCTTGGGGCCAACAAGCTCATTGTCCTCCCACCTGGAACAGCAGCTAATCCAGATGAGAGGCAGGGAAAGCTACATCTTCTTCCAGATGGAGCTGGGGCTGCTTCAATCAGAGAATATCACACTGTTTCCATCTAGTCACTTAGATCCTCCAGGCTCCTCTGTCCATGGGATTTTCCTGTTAAGAACACTGGAGTGGGTTGCCCCTTTCTCCTCCAGGGGATCTTCCTGACCCAAGTAGCGAAACTGTCTCCTGTCTCCTGCATTGCAGGGGGATTTTTTACCACTGAGCCACCAGTGAAGCCCTAACCTATCATGAGAAGTTTCCAAAATAGTGATTGCTGTTATGAAATATCAAGTCCCCTACATATGAACCTTTAAGTTATGAACTTTCAAAGATGCAAAAGTGTGCATTCCAGCAACATCAGCTGTGAGTGAAATTGAGGCTTACCCTCCACCTCCTATTGCAGATGATCCTTCAGCTCTACCATCTACCACCTCCTCTCCCTCCAGTCAGCAACTCTTCTTGCCTGTTCACTCAGTGTCAGCCCCTGTATGCCAGCTGTTGTACTGGACTATGGTACTTTTCAAGGGACTGCACTCTAAGATTAAAAATATTTTATTTTTTGTGTTTTTTTAAGTGTGTTATTTGTGTGACAAGTACGGTAAACCTATGACAGTGCAGTACTATATACCCGATTGTGTTAGCTGGGTACCTAGTTTGACCGTGTTGAACTTAGGAACATGCTCTCAAAACAGCTCTTTTGTGTGTAGGGGACTTATTGTAATCCTGACAGAACAGTTTATAGAAAGGAAATAAATACTAGTGCTGGTCCCCCACAAATCAGCTAGAAAGCTAGGAACATCATTTAATTTCTCTGGGGTTCAGCCTCACGTTGTCAGCTTGGGAGCGAGGGGCTCCATGGGCAAGACTCAAGCTGACAGGATCCAAGGGCCTGACTTCACACACTCTGCGGTCCCTTCCACCCTGTAAGCCCTTGAGGAAGTCTGTCTGCAAACTATTCCTTTCTTTCGGGAAAGCTCTGTTTCCCATGGGTCTGGGTTGGGGGAGGGGTGGGAACTGCAGGTGAGGAGACAGAGGAAGGCTCTTGGGGGATCTCTAAAGATAGGTAGGCGCCCCACCTCTCCCCCGGTGGCCGCAGACTTGGCGGTCCGGGTGGAGTCGTCTCCCTGAGGCACAGCTGCCAAACTCCCACCCACCGCCAGAGGGAAGCCCCCAGGAGACCGCGGAGCACCAGGAATTCAAAGGAGCCTTCCCAGGTCCAGGTGTGTGCATTCCGGGGCCTGACAGCCGCCTACCCCGCCGCCTTTCAGGGCCCGTTTGACCCCAGGCATTATGCAAAATAAAGCTGCCTTGTTTCCCCTGCCTGGCAACCCGGGGCTTCTGGGAGGCTCTCTCGGTGAGAGGGAGGATCAGAGAAAAACAGCTGGCAGAGCTGGGACTTCGCGATGGAAAGCAAAAGAAGGAGGCTTTTAGCTTCTTCCTCTGCAGTGTGACCCCCATAACTCTCAGGGCAGTTCCGAACCACAGGACTCCGCCTCAAGCCCAGGCAGCTTCTGGGAAGGTCTCACTAGAGGCTGAAGGAAGGCAAGCCAAGCACAATTTCGTAGGGAGAGGAGTTCCTCCACTGGCCTCTAGGTGGCATGATTCTTCTCAAGGACCATTGATGAAAGCCTCGCTAGCTGTGGGCTGCAGAATGGTGGGGTAGAGTACAGTAGGCTCACAGAGTGGGCTTCCCAGGTGGCTCAGTGGATAAAAAATCTGCTTGCAATGCAGGAGAAGGCAGGCAGATGCAAGTTCCATCCTCGGGTTGGGAAGATCCCCTGGAGAAGGGCATGGCAAACCACTCTAGTATTCTTGCCTGGAGAATCCCATGAACAAAGGAGCCTGGTGGGCTACAGTCCATAGGGTCCCAAAGAGCTGGACATGACTGAAGCAACTGAGCTCGCACAGGATGAAGAGTGGCAATTTTTCAAGTTGATCAAGTCCCCCGCTTGAGCTGTCAGCAAACATTCCTAGAGACAACATGTCCCTGAAGTGTAGCTCAGCATCAGAAGGCATCCTGTGGGGCAGAGAAGCCATGGTCCTCCATCTAAATTCCGGTTCCAGTTCTTCTTGTACTAGTGGGCTCCCTTGTCTATTCATTCATGTCTTTGTTTTTTCTTCCCTCAATATTTATTTATTTGGCTGTACTGGGTCTTAGTTGCAGCATTTAGTATCTTTGATTTCTTTGTGGCACTTTGGATTTTTAGTTGTGGCATATGAACTCTTTCTTGTGGCATGTGGAATCTAGTTCCCTGACCAGGGATTGAACCTAGGCCCCCTGCATTGGGAGTGTGGAATCTTAGCCACTGGACCACCAGGGAAGTCCCCTCCTTCATGTCTTAGTGAGCTTACTCAGTTTATATATCAGGTACTCAACTGCAGAGGAAGGAATACACAGATGAATGGAAGCATCATCCTCTATCATCCAAATAGAACTTTCCCAACTTTAGTTGGTCTAGAAAAGAAATGTGGTGCTTCTTCGAGTGTCCTGGGGGAAAGCAGCTTTATAAGAAGATAATTATAATGCAAGATGCTATGATTATAAATAAAGGCACCTGCAAAGTTTTATGGAAGCTTGAAGAGAGGGAAATTAACTCTTCCAAGGAAGTTGAAAGAGGTTTCACAGAGATATTGAGTCTTGATGAAGAGTAGGTTTCTGGGAGATCAGAATAATGAAAAATCAGACAGGAAGAGCAAAACCTTGAGGCAGGAAAGTACAGACCACATTTGGAAAACATGTATGTGCATGCTCAGTCATGTATGACTCTTTTTCTATCCCATGGACTGTAGCCTGCCAGGCTCCTCTGTCCATGGGATTATCGCGGTTACAGTTCTGGAGTGGATAGCCATTCCCTTCTCCAGGGAATCTTCCTGGCCCAAGGATTGAACCTGCATCTATCTTCAGCTTCTATACTGGAAGGCTGATTCTTTACCACTGAGCCCCCTGGGAAGCCCTTATATCAGAATATTATACATGTATTCTCCATGAAAAGCAGAGGGATAAATTGGATAAGCATTTGGAATAATCATAAGACCTCCATCTCATATCATACTCTAAAATAAATTCCGAAAAAACTCCACTTTTTCTCCTCTCTTCCCTGAACTTTCAAATCTCCTTGCCAGAATCCTGGGTGAACCAGCCCTTTAGATGAGATCCTCAGTAAGGACCAGACCCCCATGGACTCTGATGCTGGAAAACCAAGACTCTATGTGAATACATTAGTGAGGGAAACCTGGAGAATTTCTTTTACCTTTTGAAATTTGGACTGTTAAATCTTCAAACACGGAGGCCTAGAATATGACTCAGGTTCAAAATAGCAGGCAATAGATTACCAAGAAGCGAATTTTTCAGCACAATTGTTATAGATCTTTTGTTTGCATTTTCTCCTTCTGTCATGAGTTGAATTCCTCCCCCCAAAAAGCTGAAGTCTTAACCCAGACAGTGCTTCAGAATGTGACTTTATTTGAAACTAGAATCATTGCTGAGGTCATTAGTTAAGCGAAAAATGAACTCATACTGGATTAATTGGGCCCATGATCCAACACAATCTGTGTCTTTATAAGATGATGGCTGGGAATCCCCTGATGATGCAGTGGTTAAAGGAGCTTCCCAGGTGGTGCTGGTGGTAAAGAACCCCCCTGCCAATGCAGGAAGCCACAGGAGACATGGGTTTGATCCCCAGTTGGGAAGATCCCCTGGAGGAGGACCTGGCAACCCATTCCAGTATTCTTGCCTGGAGAAGCCCATGACAGAGGAGCCTGTGGGCTTCAGTCCATAGGGTTGCAAAGAGTTGGACACAACTGAAGCAAGTTATCACTCACACACACAGTGCTTAGAATGCCATGATTTCACTGCTGAGGGTGCCACAGGTTTGATCTCCGGTCAGGAAACCAAGTTCCCACAAGCCTCGAAGCACAGCCAAAAAAAAAAAAAACAAAAAAGATGGCCGTGCAAAATCAACAACAAAGAAAAAAAAAAAAAAACAACAAAAAAAGATGACAAATGTGATTTAAAAATATATTGTGGAAAGATAGATTTACCAAGACAGACATACCAAGATGGGCCTAGATGACAAACTGGAAAAAAAAAATGAATACAGAGGTTAGAAAAAAAGAAAGATGGGAGTGATACATCCCCTGTAAACTGATGGATCACTAAACTGATGGACCACAAGAATTGCTGGCAACATCTGAAGCCAAGATGAGGACATAGGATAGAGTCTCCCTCATTGCTCTCAGGAAAAACCGAACCTGCCATCAACTTTATTTGAGACTCAAACCCCCTAGACTTGTAAGTATGTGAGAAGACATTTCTGTTGTTTGATATCACCCAGTTTGTGGTACTTCATTTTGACAGGCTACTAACATGGTGTCTAAAGAGGGAGAAATACTATTCAGGTGTTATTTGAGTGAGTTCTTTCAAGGTTGCTAACCAACAAGTATATGAACTTTCAGGGAGTTGTTCAACTTGTATTCTTAATTTTAAAGAGATGGCTGGTGGCAGAGGTATACACCCCACCCCAGCACTCTTGCCTGGAAAATCCCATGGACGGAGGAGCCTGGTAGGCTGCAGTCCATGGGGTCGCTAAGAGTCGGACATGACTGAGCCACTTCACTTTCACTTTTCTCTTTTCACTTTCATGCATTGGAGAAGGAAATGGCAACCCACTCCTGTCCTTGGGATTCTTGCCTAGAGAATCCCAGGGACAGAGGAGCCTGATGGGCTGCCATCTGTGGGGTCGCACAGAGTCGGACACGACTGAAGCGACTTAGCAGAGGTATACACACAGTTGTATACAGAGGTATACACAATACAAGGCTATTGGCAGACACACGAAGGGAGCCAAGCCCTCCCTCTGCTCAGCCCCTCGCCCCAACCTGTACCCTGGCTTCCCCCTCACAAAACCAAGAGGCAACTTGGCTGGTTTCCCAGGCAGCTGCTCCCCAAGGGGAAGCCACCCATGCTTCCTCAGCTACTTTGGGGCTGGAGGTTCCTGATTAGGAAAATGCCTCCCAAATAGCACAAGAAAAGGAAAGCAAGGCATTTGAGAAAAATAATGCCAGGATGTGGTATTTGCCACCCACACCAGCCCATTTGCTCTAACTAAACGGACAGGAGAGTCCCATCGTTCAGACATGAATCTGAGCTTATTCAGAAGCTTGTGGGCAGTTTAATAGGTTTTCCAGCCATCCAGCCACAGTTCTGACTGGTATGGTGAGAATAGCATCAGTTGCTGGGGGAGTGATCAGGGAGGGGGGTAGTTCTTTGTACTTCCTGTAACCTTGGTAAAGGCTTCCCAGGTGGTGCAGTGGTAGAGAACTCACCTGCCAATGCAGGAGACATGGATTCAGTTCCATCCCTGGGTCAGGAAGATCCACTGGAGAAGGGAATGGCTACCCACTCCAGTATTCTTGCCTGGAGAATCCCATGGACCAGAGGAGCCTGGCAGACTACCATCCATGGGGTCACAAAGAGTTAGACACAACTGATCGTACGTGCATACACGAAACCTTTTTGGTAAAAATAAGGGAGCCTAGGTGGTGAAATCACACCGAAGATTTAAATTGCAGTGGGAATCTCACTGCCACAAGCTAGCCTCTCCAATTAGGTCAAATAGAGCAAGTCTTTCCCTCCGGCCCATTCTGGGTCCCCTGCCATTGCTCCTGCTCGGTGTCTTCCCTCTCTGTCATGAAGACTTCCTGCAAGTGCTTACTCTGCTGGCCTTCCCATCTCCAGACCATCGTCTTCTCCCTGCTCTTCACCTGGCCGCCTCTTGCTCATCATCAGGTGGCAAGTTTAACACCATTTCCTGGAAGAAGTCCCCACCAAGCATCCCAGTCTTCCTGCTCAAAATTCTAGATAAGGGATAATTAAAAGAGTTCTTAGACTTCCCTGGTGGTCCAGTGGTTAAGAATCTGCCTTGCAATGCAGGGGATATGGGTTCGATCACTGGTTGTAGAACCACGATCCCGCGTGTGGTGGAGCAACTAAGTTCATGTGCCACAAGTAGAGAAGCCCACATGCTCTGGAGCCTGCGAGACATGACTAGAGAGTCTGTGCCTTGCAACGAAACATCCCTCATGATGCAATGAAGATCCTGCATGCCCCAACCAAGACCTGACACAGCCAAATAAATAAATACTAACATAATAATTCTAAAGTTGCAGGATTATCTCTGATTTCAGGGTTTCCAGAAACAAAGCAACTGAAAAATAGATACCCTCCAATATCAAGCAGTTCTACTTTTTATTATGCATGGGTGAGATTGCAACAAGGAGCAAAGCAACAACAATAACAACAACAACAAAAAAGGGAAAATCTTGGGACAAGAGGCAGTGCAGGGTAAGCACTATCTAAAGCTATCAGCTGCCCAGATGGCATACACTTAACCCAGGTACCTAGAGTTCAGGTCACATTCAGGCAACTGGACAAAGATTGGTTGCAATCCAGACCAAGGAGTAAGATTGAAGATCTCTTTTAAAGCTGAACATTTACAAAGAGTTGGTTTCCCAAGTGGCACTAGTGGCAAAGAACCCACCTGCCAATGCAGGAGACATAAGAGACTTGGGTTTGATCCCTGGGTCAGGAAGATCCCCTGGAGGAAGTTATGGCAACACACTTCAGTATTCTTGCCTGGAGAATTCCATGGACAGGGGAGCCTGGTGGTCTACAGTCCATGGGGTGCAAAGAGTTGGATTCAACTGAAACGACTTAGTATACATGACTTTACAAAGCATATACCTTAGTGATTCAGATGGTAAAGAATCTGCCTGCAATGCAGAACACCCCAGTTCAATCCCTGGGTTGGATTCTCCAAGATCCCCTGGAGAAGGGCATGGCAGCCCACTCCAGTATTCTTGCTTGGAGAATCTCATGGACAGAAGAGCCTGCAGGCTACATACAGTCCATTGGATCACACAGAATCAGACACAGAGTCACACACAACTGAAATGACTTAGCACACACACACCCTAGGGAAATAGGAATTAGAAAAAACAACAATCTGGCACTGGAAGAAGAAAGCATGGAGAAGAGTTTGTCTTGGCCTTGACTGTTGGTCAAGGCAAGAAGGGGAGCCTCAGAAAACTCGTAGTAAAAGGCCTAAGCTCTTGTGGAATGGGCTTGTCTTCATGTTATTTATAAGGTTAAAAAAATTAAGATAAGCATTTTGATTTAAAATGAGATACTGAAACAGGAGGGAAGGGGGCAGGGCACAACCTTTGAAGGAATGATGTCATAGCCTGAGGACATACTGCTGCTGCTGCTTCAGTCATGTCTGACTGTGCGACCCTATAGACGGCAGCCCACGAGGTTGCCCCGTCCCTGGGATTCTCCAGGCAAGAACACTGGAGTGGGTTGCCATTTCCTTCTCCAATGCATGAAAGTGAAAAGAGAAAAGTGAAAGTGAAGTCGCTCAGTCATGTCCGACTCTTAGCGACCGCATGGACTGCAGCCTACCAGGCTCCTCGGTCCATGGGATTTTTCCAGGCAAGAGTACTGGAGTAGGTTGCCATTGCCTTCTCTATAACATCTGCCTGAAGACATACTATAAACTCATTTGAATCAAATGGGTCCAAGATGGCTGATGAGCCAACTGACAAGACCTTGATCCTCAGTATACACTCAACACGTCAGCAAGCTAAATGACACATCCAGAGGCATCATGACAGTTCCAAGGCCAGCCATCAAAGACCATAAAGTGGGCAGTGGCCCAATTCCTGGAAATCTCCTCACCTTTCTCAAAATATTTGGAATAATCCTCCCACTCATTAGCCTATGAAATTACCCAGCCCATAAAAGCTAGCAGTTTGTCTCTCAACTGAATTCTTCCTGCAATGAGACATCAAGAACCTGAGCTTCATTAGGTTCTGAAAGCAGCTCTGTGTTCTCAGTTGGAAGACCTTGAGTTTTAGCTGGGTTCGAGTTCCAGCCATGTGGGTTCAAGTCTCAAGCAAAGTTTTGGCTGGTTTGAGTCCTGACCTCATGGGTTCAGATCCTGGCACCCCGGTTCAAGTTCCAAGATGAGGTAAACAGTTTCAGTACGAAGAAAAGAAAAAAATCAAACTTGATCCTAATCAAGTTTCTAAAACTCATGTCACATAAAACACCAGAGGGATGTATTCAGCAAACTCTAGACTGTAAGAAACTATAGAACAATTTCTTTTCCTTTTTTTTTAGAACAATTCCAATGAAAATTACAAGGGATAAAAAAGAGATGGAGATGAAGGGGAAACTTTTAAGTTAATGGACTTAATACATATTTCAATCAGTTACAATGTGTAGACTTTATTTGGATCATGGTACAAATAAATATACAGTAAAAAAAAAGTTCAATTATATTAGATAAGTTTTAAAACTGATGAAATAATTATATCGTTAAATCACATGCTCGTGTATATATATGTACAGGACTTCCCTGGTGGCTCAGAAGGTAAAAAATCTGCCTACAATGTGAGAAACCAGGGTTTGATCCCTAGGTCGGGAAGATCCCCTGAAGAAGGGAATGGCTATCCATGCCAATATTCCTGGGGCCTCCCTCGTGGCTCAGATTATATTGGACAAATTTTAAAACACATGAAATAGTTATATTTTTAGATTACATACATGTGTATATGCATATATACTGAGAAATCACATTTTTCAGCTAAATAAATTTTAAAAGTTTAATGTCAACTTAAAAAGTATACCAAAAAAAAAGTATATGAAATAGTACATCTTTTTTTCAAAAATTTTTTCATAAGGGACATGAGCAAAAAAGTGTTTGAAAACCTCTCCTCTAGACAATCTGGCTTGAGGACAGCGTAGAATCTCAGAAACTTCTCTCCTATAACCATCTGAGCCACCAGGGAAGCACTCTTCCATAACATCTGCCTTTAAATATTTTGTTCTTTTCCCCAGAATTTCATACAGAGAACCACACCATCTACTCAATTTCAGGTTCCCTTCCCTTAGTGCAAAGGAATTTCTCTCCCCTTCTCAAGCTCCCTTCAAACCATACCAAAGCCCGTGGCCCTCTCAGCCTGGTTAGAGCTCTGAGCTGCCAGGAAACTTCAAAGGCTTAATGACTCCATGACTTCTCTGCAATTCACAATGAACTTTTGCTGCCATCATCTGAGTCATTTAATTGAAAAGTATTGAGACCTTGACTCACTCATGCCATCTCCAGAATATCCCACACAGTCCTTGTATCTTTTTTTGTCTTTGTGTCAATGAATGACCTAAACCTGAAAATTGGTTTTGACTTTAAGGTGATTGCCTCAAGATACCATGTAATCAGAGACCTCTATCAATATAGAGCCTTCCCTGGTGGCTCAGTCAATAAAGAATCCGCCTACAATGTGGGAGACCTGAGTTCGGTCCCTGGGTTGGGAAGATCCCCTGGAGGAGGGGATGGCAACCCACTCCAGCATTCTTGCCTGGAGAATCCCCGTGGATAGAAGAGCCTGGCAGGCTACAGTCCAAGGTCGCAAAGAGTCAGACACGACTGAGTGACTAAGCACAGCACTTCAATAGAGCCATTTTTGTTTGATACTCTTCAATGGCTCCAAATGGGCTTCCCTTGTAGGTAAAGAATCTACCTGCAGTGCAGGAGACCCAGGTTCGATCCCTGGGTTGGGAAGCTCCCCTGGAGAAGGAAATGGCAACCCACTTCAGTATCCTTGCCTGGAAAATCTCATGGACAGAAGAGTCTGGTGGGCTATAGTCCATGGGGTTGCAAAGAGTTGGGCATGACTGAGCGACTAACACTAACTAACTAACTAATGGCTCCAAATAGCACTTAAAATAAAATGCATACCCCCAATGCCTCTACTTGACATTGCCAAGCCTATGTCACTTCTTCGTCACTAAACTCAGTCACAGCACCTTCCTTCACGTCTGGAAGCTATAGCTGTCTTCTGCTTCAGGGCCTTTGCTTTCAAAATATCTTAGCCTGGAGTGTTCTTCTCCGTACCTTTCAAATGCATGCCCACCTCTTTCTCTTTACTTTGGCCACAGTATGACGATTCCTATCAACACGTAAGATATCTGTTTACCGACCCACCAAAAATAACTTTAGAAATCCATTCTGAAAGAATATTCACATACAACTCAACAATACACATAAAAGGATTTTTACTGTAGCACTCATAGGAGTAAGAAGTCAAGAATTTAAACATCCTTCAAGAGTTGATGTTGCTTAATCATGTACAAAATCGCTGCGGATGGTGACTGCAGCCATGAAATTAAAAGACACTTACTCCTTGGAAGGAAAGTTATGACCAACCTAGATAGCATATTCAAAAGCAGAGACATTACTTTGCCAACAAAGGTTCGCCTAGTCAAGGCTATGATCTTTCCTATGGTCATGTATGGATGTGAGAGTTGGACTGTGAAGAAGGCTGAGCGCTGAAGAATTGATGCTTTTGAAGTGTGGTGTTGGAGAAGACTCTTGAGAGTCCCTTGGACTGCAAGGAGATCCAACCAGTCCATTCTGAAGGAGATCAGCCCTGGGATTTCTTTGGAAGGAATGATGCTAAAGCTGAAACTCCAGTACTTTGGCCACCTCATGCGAAGAGTTGACTCATTGGAGAAGACTGATGCTGGGAGGAATTGGGGGCAGGAGGAGAAGGGGACGACAGAGGATGAGATGGCTGGACGGCATCACTGACTCGATGGATGTGAGTCTGAGTGACCTCCGGGAGTTGGTGATGGACAGGGAGGCCTGGGGTGCTGCGATTCATGGAGTCGCAAAGAGTCGGACACGACTGAGCGACTGATTGCTCTGATCTGTATCATGTACAAGTCTTCTACAATCCCATGGACTGTAGCCCGCTAGGCTCCTCTGTCCATGGGATTTTTCAGGCAAGAATACGGAGTGAGTTGCCATTTCCTTCTCCAGGGGATCTTCCCAGATCAAGGCTAGGAAGAGTCTCCTGCATTGCAGGCAGATTCTTTACCACTGAGCCACTGGTGGTACATATGCGTGTGTGTTAAGTCGCTTCAGTTGTGTCTCACTCTTTGCAACCCCATGGACCATAGCCCACCAGAGTCCTCAGTCCGTGGGATTCTCCAGGCAAGAATACTGTAGTGGCTTGCCATGCCCTCCTCCAGGGGATCTTCCCCACCCAGGGATCGAACCTGAGTCTCTTATGTCTCCTGCTTTGGCAGGAGGGTTCTTTACCACCAGTGTCACCTAGGAAGCCTGGTGGTACTTATGCAGAATAAGGTAGGGGATGTCTCTGGAACACACTGAACTTCTACTGCAGGCAGCATGGATTTGATCCCTGGTTGGGGAACTAATCTGCCTCCAATGCAGGATACCCAGGTTCAATACTTGGGTCAGGAAGATCCCCTGGAGATGGGAATGGCTACCCCGTCCAGTATTCTTATTGTCAGCCAAAATCTTGGTCTTTCTTGCCTGGAGAATTTCATGGACAGAGGAGCCTGGCAGACCACAGTCCATGAGGTTTCAAAGATTCAGAAGCAACTGAGCAACTAACATACACTGTGATACTAAGATCCTATATGCTGCATGAAAAGTGAAAACGAAGTCACTCAGTTGTGTCCGACTCTTTGCGACTCCATGGACTGTAGCCTACCAGGCTTCTCCATTCATGGGGTTTTCCAGGAAAGAATACTGGCGTGGGTTGCCATTTCCTTCTCCAGGGGATCTTCCACACCCAGAGATGGAACCCAGTTCTCCCTCATTGCAGGCAGATGCTTTACCCTCTGAGCCACAAGGAAAGTCCTGTATGCTGCATGGTGAGGTTAAAAGAAAAAAGAAGGTAGGAAATTCCCACGTAGTCCAGTGTGAAAGCTCCATGCTTTCACTGCCCAGAGCACTGGTTCAATCCCTGGTGGGGGAACTAAGATCCTGCAAGTTGTGTGGGTGGCCAAAAAAAGAAAAGAAAAAGAAAGATAGATTAGGAAGTCCTGGCATGGATAGTTGTCCATGGTATATTGTATGTGATAAAAAGTCACAGCACAGGCTGAAGCATATAATCATATTTCTGTAAATAAAGTAAGTCACGACACCCATGAAATATAGAAAAAAGGTCCCCAAAGTCTCACACCTACCAAGAGTAGGAGGATAGAGCAAGAAGGACATCATTCTTTTACACTAACTCATTCTAATTTTAGGGCTTCCCAGGTGGGTCAGTGGGTTAAGAAACTGCTGCAATGCAAGAGACACGGGAGATGCAGGTACAACTCCTGAGTTGAGAAGATTCCCTGGAGGAGGAAATGGCAACCTACTCCAGTATTCTTGCCTGGAGAACCCCATGGATATTCTTATTTTGTGTGAAAATTTTTCCACAACTGTGTGCTTATGTAATTGCTGTTGTTTACTCACTAAGTCGTGTCTGACTCTTTGCAACCCCATGGACTAGATAGCCCGCCAGGCTCTTCTGTCCTTGGCTTATGTGATAAGATTTATCAAATCTCTTAAATGTTAAAGTAAATTCCAGAATTAGGAACTATCAACAAATCAGTGTTATGCTAGGGAAACGAGATACCAAAAATTGGAGGCAACTTCTCTGGCTACTCCTGACGCTGGAATTTGCAGTCAGATGCTTGTGGTCCAGCCTGGGATCATATCTTTTGACAAGAAGATGTTTGGCTTTTTGTTTGTTTGGGTGAATGGGTTCTTAGTTGAGGCACATGGGATTTTCAGGGCAGCGCTCTGGCTTCTCTCTACTTGTGACATGCCATCTCCAGAGCGCACTGGCTCAGTAGTTGCAGTGTGTGTAGGCTTAGTTCCTCCACAGCATGTGGGATCTTAGTTCCCCAACCAGGGATTGAACCTTCGTCCCCCACACTGCAAGGTGGATTCTTATTCTTAACCCCTGGACCATCAGGGAGGTCCCAACAAGCAGCTGTTTGATGATGCAGGCTGGTTCACCACACCCATGAATGCCATCCAGGTTAGAAATGCTTCATTTCTTCTTTTGGGAGAGACCCAGCCAAGGGGATGCTTGCTTTGCCAGGGCCCTGAGAGAAGGGCTAGAAAGGTGGATAAAATGACGGAGAGGGTGAGAGAGATGAGAGAACATAAATGGAAGGATAAATGAACCAGGAGAGAGAAAAATAAAGAAGACAGATGGCAGGAGATGGAGGAGGGAAGATGAGAGAGGAGAGGGAGGAGAGGAGAACAGAAGAGAGGGAAAGAGAGAAAATAGCTGACATTATTCGATGTTTGCATACATGCTGGCTAAGTCACTTCCTGACCCAGGGACTGGGTCCACCCAGGGATCGAACCCTTGTCTCTTATGTCTCCTGCATTAGTAGACGGGTTCTTCATCACTAGGGCCACCTGTGAAGCGCTTGTTGGATGTTTACTATGTGCCAGTCACTAAGCACTGAATGTATTTTTATTTTGTCCTCTCTAATGAGGGTGGATGTATTATTAGCTCTGTATTACTGCTGAGGAAAATGGGGCAGCAAGGCTCAGAGATTTATACAAATTTTCCCAAGTTCACTCAGTATTTAAGTTCTTTTTTTTTTTTTTTCCCTTAAATTATTTTTATTTATTTATTTGGCATGTGAGATCTAGTTCCCTGATCAGAGATTGAACCCAGGTCCCCTGCATTGGGAGCACAGAGTCTTAGCAACTGGACCACCAGGGAAGCCCCTCAGCTTATAGGTTCTGATGCAAGAATTCAAACCCAGGTTGTCTGATGTTGGATCACCTATTCTAATCTCTATAACTTTAAGGAGAAGAAGAGCATTGGTGATAGAAAGGGGAAGGAAGCACAGAAGGAAAGGGAAAAAGAAAGAAAAATGGGGGACTTTCTTGGTGGTCCACTGGTTAAGTCTCCCCCTTCCAGTGTAGGGGGTACAGGTTCAATCCCTGATTGGGGAACTAGATCCCATGTGCCACAACTAAGACCCAACGCAGCCAAACAAATACATATTTGAAAACGAAAGGAAAATAGAAAAAGAATAAAAACTCTGATGGTGACTGCTACTTTAATTTCTAAATCCTGCAGGTGGAAAGAATAAATATACACTACAGCTTCTAAACAGTTGATAATTGGGCTTTTTTTCTTTCTTTTTTCTTTTTTTAGCATAAATCTCAAAAACAGGCAAAACTATAGTGTAAGAATGTCTACTCAAGTAGTGAAACTATAAGGAAAGCAAGGAAATTATTAGCATAATAGTCTGGGCGTGGTTACCTTTAGGGATAAAGGAAGAGACTGGGATGAGGATGGGGTAGGACGGGTCTTCTGGAAAAGTTGTTTCTTTGCTGAATGATGACTACAAGCATTCCCTTGTTCATAATACCTTAAGCTACATATTTATGTTTTATGCACTAGGCAATGGCACCCCACCCCAGTACTTTTGCCTGGAGAATCCCATGGACGGAGGAGCCTGATGGGGTCGCTAAGAGTCGGACACGACTGAGTGACTTCACTTTCACTTTTCACTTTCATGCATTGGAGAAGGAAATGGCAACCCACTTCAGTATTCTTGCCTGGAGAATCCCAGGGACGGGGGAGCCTGGTAAGCTTCTGTCTATGGGGTCGCACAGAGTCAGACATGACTGAAGCGACTTAGCAGCAGCAGCAGCTGTATATTTGTATTTATTTCACAGTAAAAAAGATTTTTAAAAATATATTGTGGGGACTTCCCTGGTGGTCCATGGGGCTAAGACGCCATGCTCCCATTGTAAGGGGACCCAGGATTCCATCTCTGGTGAGGGAACAAGATCCCCCATGAAGCAATGAAACATACAGTGAGCCTTAACTAAGACCAGGTACAGCCAAATAAATAAACAAATAAATATTTTTAAAAATAATAAAGAAAAATAAAAATATCTTCAGAATGGTTTTAGTGATAGATGCCAGGTTGAGCACTCTAAGATCCTGTCTCGGACAGCAAGTAATCAGGAATCCCCTGGTGGTCCAGTGGTTAGGACTTGGTGCTTTCAGTGCCATGGTTCTAGGTTCGATCCCTTATTCGAGAATTAAAATCTCCCAAACCATGTGGTAAGCCAAAAAACAAAACCAACAATCAACAATGATGTTACTAGTAATTAGTGTGGATAGGCACAGTGGGTACTGTTCCCGTACTGATGTGGGTGATGGGTATTAATAGTGAGCATAAAAGATGTGGGGAAGCTTCTTCCCTTAGACCAGTAACACTTGGCGATGCCCAAGATTGACGAGTTTCATGTTTGGACACTAGAGTTTTCAGTGGTTAAGTCGTGTCTGACTCTTCACGACCCCATGGACTGCAGCACGCCAGACTTCCCTGTCCTTCGTTATCTCCTGGAGTTTGTTTACTCAAACTCATGCCCATTGAGTCGGTGATTTCATCCAACCTTCTCATCCTCTGTTGCCCCCTGCTCCTCCTGCCCTCAATCTTTCCCAGCATCAGGTCTTTTCCAGTGAGTTAGCTCTTTGCATCAAGTAGCCAGAGTATTGGAGCTTCAGCTTCAGCATCAGTCCTTCCAGTGAATATTCACTGAAGAGTCAACCCCAGTTGTCATGGACTCTGATCTTCTTATAGTAAGCTGGGTCCTGGAGAAATTTTAGTCCAGTTTCCCCAGCATGGGTGTTCCAATCCCCATCCTTCCTTGTCTGCTCCCTCCCAGACACTTCCTAGTCTAGCTTTTCTGAATTTCTTTTATTAAGCTGGCAGAAGCTATAATTGGACCCACTGACAAGAGCTGGACTGTGCTTTTCTCTCTCTCTCTCTTTTCTTTTTCTGCAATCTACAATGAGCCTTCCAAGTTCATTACTGCAGATGGTCCTGGGCAGGACCCAGAGGCCAGTGGCAGAAGCTTATTATCCAGCCTCAGGGACAGTGAGAGCTGGCCAGCAGCCGCAGTCATTCTGAAGCAGTCATGTCCAATTAGAAGAAACATTAGGCACTTTCCTTCTGGAGCCCCATTAACAAATTAGTCCTACCACAAACTGAGAGGGACTGGATGGGACCAAATACCTTTTGACCATGGGATAATTTGATAATTTGGAGAAGAAACAGTGCAGAACACTGCTGTGTGTGTGTGTGTGTGTGTGTGCACGCTTGGAGCAGGGGTGGAGGGCTAGGGTGGGGGGATGTGGCAGGTGGTTAGGGAGCAAGATTTTATCCTGTATTTCCATCCCACCCAGGAATGAAAATTTTCTCATACTGAGCAACAACTATTACTGAATTAAAATGGCCAGGAAATTGGGAAGAATGGCGGTCTTTTGAAGAGAATTTCACATCCGGTTGACTTGCTGGGTTGAAGCAGGTATTCTACATGCCTTCAACCAGTGCATTGATCCTCACATGTTTCTGCAAAGTTTAGTCTGAGGAAGTTCATGAGGAAAGGGCTGGGGAAACCTGTGACTCATGTATTGTCCCCACCATGGTAAAATAACCTGAACTTTCTTAAGGTTATTTTTTTAATATTTATTTTATTTATTATTATTTATTTGGCTGCATCAGGTCTTAGTTGCGGCATGTGGAATCTTTAGTTGCAGCATGGGAACTCTTAGCTGTGTCATGTGGGATTTAGTTCCCTGAAAGTGAAAATGTTAGTCTCTCAGTCGTGTTCAACTCTTTGCAACCCTATGGACTGTGACCTGCCAGGCTCCACTGTCCATGGAATTTTTCAGGCAAGAATACTGGAGTGGGTTGCCTCATTGACTCAGGATTAAACCTGGGCCCCCTTCATTGGGAGCAAAGTGTCTGAGCCACTGGACTACCAGGGAATTCCCTTAAGGTTTTGTTAAGTTTTCAAAACAATGGTTAAAAATGATTTGCACAGCAAAAAGTACTCATTAGACCTCTAAAAATCACAAAATTTTGTTGCTAAGGAAGCATCTGCATTCAAATTACCTTTGCAAATTCAAATAGCCATTTGAGGTTACTTTATAAGAGAGCCAGAGACTGGAACAAGTAGTCTCAAAAGGAGAGCAGGAAAAGAAAATGAAGTAAGAGGAAAGATGCCTCGGGTAAGAAAAGTATTCCTGTTTTTGATTTAGAGCTGAAGAACTAAGAAATCTAGCCTCTGAGGACCATAGAAAAGACTCAAGACTCTCTTCCTGTGATAGTTTATTAATCCTGGAATTTTCCATCAAAAGAAGAGTCTTGGAGATTTTCTGCCAGCTCCTATTCAATGCAGGAGTGCTCTCTTTAGTTATGATAGATCCTAGAGTTATAAAGAAAAATGTGAGGATCTTATGAACAACTTCAGGCCAATGCAATAAAAAACCTAGATAAGGGACCTCCCTGGTGGCTCAGTGGTTAAGAATTCACCTTCCAAGTCGGGGCTGGGAGGTAGGGGGGTAGCGGGCGGGGACTCCATTTCAATCCCTGATTGGGAAACTAAGATCACAGGTACCTCGGGGGCAACTGAGTCTGTGTGCCATAATTGCTGAGCCCATGTATTCTGGAGCCTGAGTACAACTAGAAAGAAGATCGCACACCACAACAAACAGACCATGCGTTACAACGGAAGATCTGGCATGCCACAACCAAGACCTGATGAGGCCATAAATAAATACATATTAAAAAAACCCAAAAACTAGATGAAATGGATTAATGTCTCCAAAATGCAACTCATCAAAACTTACTCAAGAGGAAATTTTTAAAAAGTGAATAGGTTCATATCTATTAAGTATGCTGAATTTATCAATAAAATCCACAAAGAAATCTCCAGACTCGTATGACTTCAACTAGTGAATTCTATCACACTTTAGAGAGAACTAATATCAGTCATACACAAACTCTTTCCAAAAAACAGAACAGAGAGAAATGCTTCTTGATTGGTTTTATGAGTCCAGTGCAACCCTGGTACTAAAACCTTAATAGATGTGCAAAAAGCATCTGTGGAAATTTAACACTTTTTCACAATCAGAGCAAACTAAGAGAAGGGAACTTCCTCAGCCTAATCTAAGAAATTACAAAAATGTACTGGTGATATCATAGTATTATGATAATGGTGTAATACTGAAGTATTTCTTACTAAGTCTGAGAACAAAGCAGAGATGTCTACTCTAAGGAGTTTTGCTCAAAATCGAAGCATCAAAAAAAAAAAAAAAAAAGAGGCAGAGGATCTGGAAAAGAAAATTGATATTTGCAAACCAACTTGATTGTGTACATAGAAAGCCTTCATAGGGTTCCATAGAAAAACAACCACATTTTATAAGTGAATTCAGCAAGACTGAAAGATACGTGGTCCATACACAAAAACTAATTGAATTTCTAAATATTAGCAACAAGTAATTGAAAAACAAAATTTTTAAATGTACCACTTACAATAACATTAAAAAATCACCTATTTAGGATGAATTTAGCAAAGTATGTATGAGACTTCTACACTGAAAACAACAAAACATCGCTGAAACTAAAGCCCTGAAAAATGGATAGGTATGCTATGTTCTTAATTTTTTTTGGCTGTGCCACGAGGCATCTTCTCCGACCAGGGATCAAACCCATGTCCTGTGCATTAGGAGCTCGAAAGACTTAACTGCTGGACCACCGGAGAAGTCCTGTGCTATATTCTTATTTTGGAAGCACCTAATGTTGGTAATATTTTCATTTTTCCTACAAAACTGAACAGAGTCCAGAAATGAAACTACTTACGTATGATCGATTAATTTTCAACCAAAATGCCAAGTCAATTCATTGGGGAAAGGATAGTCTTTTTAACAAATGATGCTGAAATAACTATAGATCTTAAGGGAAAAAATGAGCTGCAACCCCAATCTCACCTCACACATAAAATTAATTTGAACTATATCACATACCAACATAAAGCCAAAACTATTAAACTTTCAGAGGAAAAAGAAAAAAAAGCAATCTTAGCTTTGCCAAAGAATTCTTGGAAATAAAGCAAAAAATATCAATCACTAAGGAAGAAAGAAATTTGATTTTACTCTTCAACGAGGAATGAGAACTGGAGGAGAATATTCACAATGCATGTATGTGATAATTTTCTTGAATCTCAATATAAAAAAGATCTACACAATTCAATAATAAGAAAATCAACCTAATTTTTTTTAAATGCCCAAAATCTAGACCAGGAATTTCACCAAAGATTTTCAAATGGCTAAGAAGTACACGGAATTGTATTCAACATCATGAGTTATCAAGGAAACACATATGAAAACGTGATAGTGATATTTTAAAAGGCTGATAATCACAAGACTTGACAAGGATTCCAAACAATCAGAACCTCATACAAAGATAATAAAACGTAAAATAGTACAACCCCTTTTGAAAATCAGATTGCGACTTTGTTATAAAAAGTATAAATTTGCCTCTCTTAAATGCAGGAAATTCCACTCCTAGGTAGAAACATATCCACAAAATGACTCATAGCCAAACTGGAAACAATCAAATGTCCATCAATAGGTAAATAGATATAGTTTATAGATATAACTTTGGAGAAGGTGATGGCACCCCACTCCAGTACTCTTGCCTGGAAAATCCCATGGACAGAGGAGCCTGGTAGGCTGCAGTCCATGGGGTCACTAAGAGTCAGACACGACTGAGCGACTTCATTTTCACTTTTCACTTTCATGCATTGGAGAAGGAAATGGCAACCCACTCCAGTGTTCTTGCCTGGAGAATCCCAGGGACGAGGGAGCTTGCTGGGCTGCCATCTATGGGGTCGCAGAGTCGGACACGACTGAAGCGACTTAGCAGCAGCAGCAACATAGATATAACTTAGATATAGCTACACAATGAAATATGACTTAACAGTGAAAAACAATGAACTGTTGATACAGGCAATGACATGGACGAATCTCACAATTATGTTTAGTGAAAAGAGCCCAACAAAATGAGTTCAAACTATTAATATATATACATCCCTTCATCCCTCTCATATGAAGTTCTAAATTAGGTAAACTTGCTACATGGTGATGGAAATCATATTGTGGTTAGTTGGCTGGCAGAGGTGGGGGGTGTGGCGGGGGGGGTTAGGTGTGACAGTGACTGCAAAGGGGCTTGAGACTCATGGGGAGTTCTTGGTTTCATATGAAATAAGTCCTTTTTTGAAAAAAAAAAAAATAATTAATATATATCTGTTTGGCTGCACCAGGTCCTAGTTGCAGCACTTGGAACCTCCAGTCTTCACTGAAGTGGTGGGGTCTAGTTCCCTGCCCAGAACTGAACACTCTGCATTGGGATTGCAGAGTCTTAGCCACTGGACCACCAGAGAAGTCCCCTGAAATGAATCTTGGAGGGAGCCTTTCAGGTGGTGCCATGGGCCAAGGGAAATATATCTGGGAGGACGTAACAGGAAAACAGAGTGTTTAGCAGCCCCCACATTAGTTATTTCCATCTTTAAGAACTTCAAGCTTCCTTTCCTCCTCCCTCCCTCCTCTCCTTTCTTCCTTCTCCATCTCTCTCTTACCGTTTTCATCCAACTGAAACTGTGGGAAATGCTGGTATCCTCTTGAGCCGAAACCTTTTAAAAATTTTTTTAATCTGATTTCAGAGAGGCATCTGTTGATCCCTCCATTGTCTGTGATAGAGAGAATATCGCAGACCCGTAATTATCTCTTCTCCTGGCAGGCCTTAAGATGAAACAGACAGGAAGACCTGAGCGGATTCTTCTCAGATGCCACCTCTTAGCACTGGGCTTTGCGAGCCTGTTATTTGGGGTGCTGCAGAAGGCAAGGCCCTATCCCGCCAAGGATCAATGGGAAAATAAGCAGTTGCTGCTGAATAGACTGTGGTCTCCTACAGTTGTCAGGCCTCCTTGGTAATGGCTATTTATCCCCACATAATTGCTACCTGGGCTCCCCTAATTCTGTGCTGGCTGGCACTTCCCACCACTGCCACTCGGGCAAAGCCAGGGCAGCCTGAAGAGGAGTGGTGTGTCTGCCCGACCCTCATTCAGAGGTCGAGGGATGTCCACGTTGACCTCAGCCAGGTTGATTGCCGTGCCACCTACTCTGATCCTCTCCATCAGGTGTCACCTGATCTCCAATGCCTGGTGACAGCTGTGCTGGCTCAGCCATGGCATCTGCTAGCTAAGTGTCCAGGCGGTTTGTGGGAGGTAGTTTTCTTTGACAACATGCAGGCTGAAGCTTAATAAAGAAGCCCCTGTCCTCAAAGAGTGGAAAAGCCCAGAAAACCTCCAAGATAGGGAACCTCAAGCTCACCTCCATCTGGACTTCTTGTTGTTTGGTAGGGTAAATATTCCTTTAAAGAAAAGGAAAATTAAAGAAAAACCAAAAAAAGGAAACACTTTAGCATAAAAGCAGGAGTGTTAGTAGCTAAGTTGTGTCCAACTCTTCATGATCGCATTGACTGTGGCCTGCCAGGCTCCTCTGTCCATAGAATTTTCCAGGCAAAAATACGGGAGTGGGTTGCCATTCCCTTCTCCAGGGGATCTTCCCAACCCAGGGATTGAACCCGGGTCTCCTGCACTGCAGACAAATTCTTTACTATGTGAGCTACTAGGAAAGCCAGCATGAAAGTAAAAATCCGACCATAGTTTTGTGATCTAAATTGAGTGCTATGTGGGGAAATTCCCTGGCAGTCCAGAGGTTAGGTGTTGGCACTTTCACTTCTGGGGCACAGGTTTGATCCCTGGTCAGGAAACAAAGATTCTGAAAGCTGCACAGCCTAGCCAATGAAACAAAATGGAATATATAAACTGAATATTAAATAATAAGCACATTATATCATGAACAAATTTGACAAATGTAGACTAGTTGCAAACTTAGAAAATCAAATACTATAATTCATAACCTAATCTAATTTAAAAAAAAAAAAAAGCTTAAAAAAAGGTCTTTGTTCACTTTCAGAGCTACTTCTGGGAGAACCACATAATCACATAATTTGCCACATTGGGAATAAGAATCTCTTTAATTTGGTCAGGTAGAGTAAACAAGTTTTGTTTCTGTCTGCATTTCGATTGAGTGCCTGGTCTGCCTGGAGTCCAGTGTCGGAGAGGGTTGTGAGATACACTGGGGCTCGGTGGGGAAGAGGGTCAGGTTCCATCTGTGATGTGTGCTTGGGCACTAGGGTGGCAGGTGATGGTACCCGGGACCACATCTGCTCACCCTGGCAAGACTGCCTGTACTGGAGAGTGTAAAACTTTCCTAAAGTCTTCTTGGGAAAGAATCACTTTGTTAGCTCAATTCTGCACACCAGAAAGTAGAGACCAAAGACTCTAAACCTCATTGGGTAAGCTGTCCTCTGGTATTTCTGATTAGATTTTGTCCAGCCCAGGAGTCAATGGGAACTTATTACAGTGTCATGTATTCAAACTCCTGAAAAGTGTTACCCCTTTGAGTAAAGTCCTCTGTGAAAGCTTTAGCTTTTAGGTAAAAAAAGAGTTCAATTACTCAGAATTCCACTGTAATTAAACAAATCAATTTGCTTGCTCACCAGGTGAAAGGAACTGTACTCAGTCCTACAAGGAATAAAATTTTCAAAGTCTAAGGCATAATGCAGAGGTGCTGGGACCATTGGATATCTACATGCAAATCAATGAATTTGGACCTCTATTCACAATATACATAAATTTACTCAAAGGGAATCAAAGACCTAAATGTAAGAGCTAAAAGTACAAGACTCATAGAAGAAAACAGGTATCAACCTTTATGACCTTGAATTAGGCAATGGTTTCTTTGATATGATACCAAAAGCACAAGCAACAGAAGTAAAAATTAGGTATATGAAGTTTATCAAAATTAAAACATTTTGTGCTTCAAAGAACACCAAGAAAAACAGCTCACAGAATGGGAGAAAATATTATATATCTGATAATAACCCAGTATCCAAAATGTATAAAGAACTATTACAACACGATGGTAAAAAGACAGGAATTTCCCTGATGGTTCAGCAGCTATGACTCTGCACTCCCAATGCAGGGGCCTAGATTCGATCCCTGGTCAGGGAACTAGATCTCACATGCTGTAACAAAGACCCAGGATAGCCAAATAAATTTTAAAATAAGTGAATCAGTTCAGTTCAGTTCAGTTGCTCAGTTGTGTCTGACTCTTTGCAACCCCATGAATCGCAGCACACCAGGCCTCCCTGTCCATCACCAACTCCCAGAGTCCACTCAAACTCATGTGCATCGAGTTGGTGATGCCATCCAGCCATCTCATCCTCTGTCGTCCCCTTCTCCTCCTGCCGCCAATCCCTCCCTGCATCAGGGTCTTTTCCAATGAGTCAACTCTTCGCATGAGGTGGCCAAAATATTGGAGTTTCGGCTTTAGCATCAGCCCTTCCAATGAACACCCAGGACTGATCTCCTTTAGGATGGACTGGTTGGACCTTCTTGCAGTCCAAGGGACTCTCAAGAGTCTTCTCCAACACCACAGTTCAAAAGCATCAATTCTTCAGCACTCAACTTTCTTCACAGTCCAACTCTCACATCCATACATGACCACAGGAAAAACCATAGCCTTGACTATACAGGCCTTTGTTGGCAAAGTATTATCTCTGCTTTTTAATATGCTATCTAGGTTGGTCATAACTTTCCTTCCAAGGAGTAAGCGTCTTTTAATTTCATGGCTGCAGTCACCATCTGCAGTGATTTTGGAGCCCCCAAAAATAAAGTCTGACACTGTTTCCACTGTTTCCCCACCTATTTGCCATGAAGTGATGGGACCAGATGCCATGATCTTCGTTTTCTGAATGTTGAGCTTTAAGCCAACTTTTTCACTTTCATCAAGAGGCTTTTTAGTTCCTCTTCACTTTCTGCCATCAGGGTGGTGTCACCTGCATATCTGAGGTTATTGAGATTTCTCCTGGCAATCTTGTTTCCAGTTTGTGCTTCTTCCAGCCCAGCATTTCTCATGATGTACTCTGCATAGAAGTTAAATAAGCAGGGTGACAGTATACAGCCTTGACATACTCCTTTTCCTATTTGGAACCAGTCTGTTGTTCCATGTCCAGTTCTAACTGTTGCTTCCTGACCTGCATATAGGTTTCTCAAGAGGCAGGTCAGGTGGTCTGGTATTCCCATCTCTTTCAGAATTTTCCATAGTTCATTGTGATCCCCACAGTCAAAGGCTTTGGTATAGTCAATAAAGCAGAAATAGATGTTTTTCTGGAACTCTCTTACTTTTTCGATGATCCAGCGGATGCTGGCAATTTGATATCTGATTCCTCTGCCTTTTCTAAAACCAGCTTGAACATTTGGAAGTTCACAGTTCACGTATAAGTAAAGACAAATAACCCAGTAACTCTTCTCTCTAAATAAAATATATAAATGGCACATGAAAAGATGCTCAACATCATTAATCATTAAGGAAATGCAAATCAAAACCACAATGAGGTATTATTTCACATCTGCTAGGATACGCAGATGATACCACCCTTATGGCAGAAAGCAAAGAGGAAATAAAGAGCCTCTTGATGTAAGTGAAAGAGGAGAGTGAAAAAGCTGGATTAAAACTCAACATCCAAAAAGCTAAGATCATGGCATCCAGTCCCATCACTTCATGGCAAATAAATGGGGAAACAATGGAAACAGTGACAGACTTTATATTCTTGGGCTTCAAAATCACTGTAGATGATAATCACAGCCATGAAATTAAAAGACACATGCTCCTTGGAAGAAAGGCTATGACCAACGTAGACAGCATATTAAAAAACAGAGACATTACTTTGCCAACAAAGGTCCATCTAGTCAAATCTATGGTTTTTCCAGTAGTCATGTATGGATGTAAGAATTGGACTGTAAAGAAAGCTGAGCGCCGAAGTTGCTGCTTTTGAACTGTGGAATTAGGGAAGACTCTTGAGAGTCCCTTGGACAGCAAGGAAATCAGTCCTGAATATTCATTGGAAGTACTGATGCTGAAGTTGAAACTGCAATGCTTTGGCCACCTAATACAAAAAACTGATTGATTTGAAAAGACCCTGATGCTGGGAAAGATTGAAGACAGTAAGAGAAGGGGACTACAGAGGATGAGATGTTTGGACTGCATCACTAACTCGATGGACATGAGTTTGAGTAAATTCCAGGAGTTGGTGATGGACAGGGAAGCCTGGTGTGCTGAAGTCCATGGGGTCACAGAGTTGGATATGACTGAATGACTGAACTGAACTGAGGATGACTATAATCAAACAGATGGACAATAACAAGTATTAAGAAGAATATGGAAAAGTTTGAACCCTCATACATTGTTAGTGGGGATGTAAAATAATTTAGTCACTTTGAAAAAGCCTGACAGTTTCTCAAAAAGTTAAACGTGAAAGTGACATGAAAGTCAGTCATATCTGACTCTTTGGGACCCCATGGACTATACAGTCTATGGAATTCTCTAGGTCAGAATACTGGAGTGGATAGCCTTTCCCTTCTCCAGGGGATCTTCCCAACCCAGGGATCAAATCCAGGTCTCCCACATTTCAGGTGGATTCTTTACCAGCTGAGCCACAAAGGAAGCCCAAGAACACTGGAGTGGGTAGCCTATCCCTTCTCCAGTGAATCTTCCCAACCCAGGAATTGAATTGGGGTCTCTTGCATTGCAGGCAGATTCTAACTGAGCTATCAGTGATCAGCAATTCCACTCCTAAATAAATACCCAAGAGAACTAAAAATGTATGTTCACACAAAAACTCACATGAATATTCATAGCCACATTATTTATCACAGCCAAAAAGTAAGAATAACTCAAATGTCTATCAACTGATGAATGGATAATCAAAATGCAAGACATCCAAACAATGGAACAATAGGTAACCCTAGAAAGAATTTGTTACTGATATATGCTACAACATGGATGAACCTCAAAACGTGCCAAGAGAAAGAAGTTGGACACAAAAGACCACATATGGTATGCTTCTGTTTACATGAAGTGTCCATCATACACAAATCTATACAAATAGAAAGCAGGTTAGTGGTTGCCAGGGGCTGGAGGAAGGAGGGAATGCACAGGGCTTTGTTTTTGGGGTAATAAAAATATTATGGAATTAGATAGTGGTGATGGTTGCATAACTTTGCAAATATACTAACAGCCACTGAGTTGTCCAACTTTAGAAGAGTGAATTTTATGGTGTGTGAATAATATATCAATTTTTAAAAGGCTAAGGCATAGTCCCCACTCTCAAATAGCTGACAATCTTCAGTATTCAAACATTCGTGTTCAACACCACACAACTATCAATATCGTGTGTTTTTATCTTCTCAAGTAGCCATAAATCACATGATTCTTGATGAATTAATCAACTCATAACCTAAATAAGAAAAATATCAATCGGTCTGGAAAATACATTGCATTCATTATTCAAACTTTAATTAGTAAGAATAGAGCATTTTACAGTAAAATGCTTTTCTAAGCAACAAGGAAAACAGTAGTTGTTGCAATGGACCTGGAGATACCTCCATTTGATGGTGTTGGAAGTGACTCTAAGACTCAAGCATAGCAGAAAGGCTCCTGTGTTTTGAGTTGTTCATTCATTCCTCAGAACTCTACTGGTTATTATTATCTGCTGGGTCCTAGGAGATATACTATCCCTCAAGGAGCTCAGTGTCTAAGGGAAGACGAAAACCTCCCCCACTAAGAGGGTCATCACAGAGCCATGTCTAGCCCAGCTGTGGCCCATCCATGGGGCAATGATTTTGCACACAGTTATCTCTAAGGGGCCCAGGATCAGCTCAGTGTTTGATTGCATTTCCTCTCTCATTACCAGCATTTCTCCAAGCCTATGTCATTACCAAAAATCAGCAACTGACAGCATAATCTTTTTTTTAACTTTTTATTTTATATTGGAGTATAGTTGATTAACAAAGTTGTGATAGTTTCAGGTAAACAGCGAAGGGACTCAGCCATACATATACATGTATCCATTCTCCCCAAACTCCCTTCCCATTTAGGCTGCCACATAACATTGAGTTGAATTCCTCGTGCTATACAGTAGGACCTTATTGGTTATCCATTGTGTACATGTCATATTCTAAACTCCCTAACTATCCCTTACACCCATCCTTTCCACCTGGCAACCATAAGTTCATTCACTAAGTTTGGGAGCACATTTTGACCTCCACATTGTATTAAAATTTTAAACAAATTGCCAACATAGAAAAATCAGGAGGCCTTAAGTAAAAATCAAAATGCCTGGCTTCTTTTAAAAATCTGGCACGGATGGCCCCACGTCCTGGCCTCTCACTCCCAAGTGGGCTGGAGCAGTGCCTGCTCCCACTCACCAGGGGCAGAAATGAACAGGGATCCCTCTAATTGGTGAGGGATGATGTGCTGGGTGATGAGCTCATGGGCTTCACTATACTATTCTATTCTATTTTGTATTTCTTAATGTCCATAATAAAAAGTTTAAAACAAACCAAAAAAAAATGGAGGTATACATTCTCCAACTGGCCACAATCTCCAACCTGCTCTATTGTCTTTGAGGCAGGAAGATAGTTACAATTCACTGGGCTTGTGCTACTCTTTTCCTTAGTAGTATTTTTAACTTTTAATTTATTTATTTTATTTTTAGTTGTGCTGGGTTTTCATTGCTGCACTCAGGCTTTCTCTAGCTGTGGCAAGGGTGGCTCTGCTCTGCTGCAGTGCACAGGCTTCTCACTGTGGTGACTTCTCTCGTTGTGGAGCATGTTGTCTCCAGTAGTTACAGCACATGGGATCAGTAGGTGGGGGGCACAGGTTTAGTTGCTCCGCAGCATGTGGGATTGTCTTGCAGCAGGGATTGGATCCATGTTCCCTGCGTTGGCAGGTGGATTCTTAACCATTGGACCACCAAGGAAGTCCCTTTTTCTTACTAGTATTAAAAGGCAACTGAACTGTTATTCATATCTCACTTGTTTGCCCAAGACCTCTCTTGACATTTGAGTACAGTCTCCAAAAGAAGCCTTAACCAGAGATCATAGTCTGGCAGAAAATGGCCAAATTGGACCACAGATGTGGTTTTTTTGTTTTGTTCTGCCTTTTTTGGTGGGGCGTGGGGGTGTGTGGGGGGAGGATGTTTTCCTTAATAAGAGTTCAATGTCACAGATAGGCATGACTTGCCAATTCTCCTGTCCTCACCTCCCATTACATTATATTATCTGGCCCAATAAACATTTATGTTCCTTACCTAGCCCTTGTAGGCATCTGAATAGTGCAATCTAAGACAAGAAAGACAGTGGTTGTATTCAGTATTTCTGCTGGCATGCAGGCTGACACTGTTAATCTTCGAAAGTCTTGAAATCCTGTCTGCCCCACTGATCCCTTCCTGTTGTGAAGATGACCATATCTTCCACTTAGTGGTTTTGTAAAAATCTTCTATTTGGGGAGTTTAAAATAGCTCTTTATATTCCCTAATGGTTTATTAAATGATTAGCTCTGTATTATGCCTGGTATTGTCATTAACATCATTTCCACTGTGATTATGTCTAATTGCTATTAAGTGTTCAACAGAAAAAGGTAACTCATTCTGTGGCCAAATATAGTTTATATTTAAGGAAATGCAGATAGTATATAATCTGAAAATTTCATTAGCTTCCTAATAGAGAAAAAAAGGCAACCCAAAATATGTTTAGGAGATGATTATATCTCTATCAAGTTGAGCACAGAAATGAAAAGAGTAATATTCTGTGATCATGAAAAAAAGGTACACTTATATGTGACTTGGTAGATACAAATTGTGCAAATTGTTTGGCTAAGCTATGTACAAATATTACAAGAACTGTGGTCAGATAATTCTACTTGTAAAATATATTTTCAAGG